>BSBK01004545.1:0-1300408 GCA_027943335.1 Chamaecyparis obtusa | reverse complement strand
ATATATATATATATATATATATATATATATATATATATATATATATATATATATATATATATATATATATATATATATATATATATATATATATATCTATATCTATATCTATCTATCTATCTATCTATCTATCTATCTATCTATATAGATAGATATATATCTATATATATCTATATATATCTATATATCTATATATATATATAGATAGATATAGATATAGATATAGATATAGATATAGATATAGATATAGATATAGATATAGATATAGATATAGATATAGATATAGATATAGATATCTATATCTATATCTATATCTATATCTATATCTATATCTATATCTATATCTATATCTATATCTATATCTATATCTATATATATATATATATGGATTGATTATGTTTAGATGTATATTTTTGCTTTTAGTATCTCTATGATTGATCATGCAACCAATGCTATAAAAATTAAAATGATATACATGTGATTTAATTTAAAGTTAGCTTTAATCAAATCCAACTATGATGATGATGTAAATTGCTTATGCAAATAGATAAACGTGTAAAATCTAGTTATCATAAATAACTAAACACTAATCTATTCGAATACAAAATATTGATGAAACGGAAGTGTGCAAGCATCTTCAAAGTAATATCCTAACCAAAATGATTAACATATTGCAAATAAATTCAAGACAAAAACATGTAAATTTTTGTCAATAACGAAGCAATATATGACAATAACAAATATTAACACATAGTGCTTTAATGTAAAGATACTAACACACATAAAGATTGAATGAGAAAGAGGGGAAAGAAGAGAGGAAGAAAGAGAATGGAAATAAGAGTTAAGCATAGTACCAACACAAATGCATAGTGTTTATAGGGTCCCTAAGTGGTATATCATCCATATTAGCTCATTTATATGCACCATAACCATAAACTTCAGTGAAGATGTAAGGGCCAAGATAATTAGGACTGAACTTACCTCTTTCTCTAGGTAGAAACATTTACGTTACCTTGATTCTCATAAAGAACCAAATCTCCAACTAAAAAAGAATGCCCAATCACTTTATGATTATACTTTTTTTTTTAAAGATTTATGATATGCTTGAATATGTTCAAGGGCATTAATATATTGTTCATCCAACATCTCAAGTTGTTGAAGTCGGTGTTCTCTCAAAGTGTCATTATCAATATGCCATTAAGGGAAACTCTTAATGATAGTATTTCCAACTCCAAAGGTACAATTGTGTGTGCACTGTAAACTAGTTTATAAGGAGTTATTCCTATTGTAGTACGAACACTCATCCTCTAAGACCATAAAGCATAAGTCAACTATGTGTGCCAATCCTTAGTGTATTTTTTGATAGTCTTCCTAATAATTTTCTGAATGAATTTGTTAGATGCTTTAGCTTGACTATTAGACCGAGGATAGTACGAAGTAGAAAAGTGTTGCTTCATATGATATTTTTCCAAAAAAATTGTTACTTCCTTATTTTTAAAAGGAGTACCATTATCATATATTATTATTGATGAAATACCAAATCGAGCAATAATATTCTCTGGGATGAAATTGTAAATGACATCAACTATAGTAGAGTGAAGAGGAACTGCTTCTACCCATTTAGTGAAGTAATCAATACCGGTGAGAATATAAGTATGTCCCTTAAGAAGGAGGTTATATTTTTACATAAGATCCAAGCCCCAAAGATCAAAGGGCCATGAAACTACTTGAGAGTGAAGTTCATGGACAGGAGCATGGATGAGATTATTGTGATGTTGACATTGAGAACATCATTTGAAAAAGGAAAAAGAATTATTTTCCATAGTTTTTCCAATCATATCCCAAACAAAGGAGTTTGTTAACTAAAGAATTCCCACCAAAATGCCCACCACAAGATCCTAAATGAGCTTCTTGTAAAGCTAGAAGAATCTCAATTTCATTAAGGCATTGTAGTTGTTAGAATAATAAGTTGTTTTCTTATTAGTTAAATCATATTGATTTAATTATTAAGTCACTTATTATCTCTTTCTACTTAAGCTAAACTTTAGGCATATAATAATTAATTATTATCATGCAACCTAGGCTTCTCCACCCTTTTAGGGTTTTGATTCCTTTTATAGGGAATGATCTCTCTTGTAATATTATTGAAAATACATTCATTATTATTTGATTGCAACTTTTTGGTTTTTGCACATCAAGAATGTCTCCTCTTTCATGGGTCCTTGCGTTCAGGCCTCCATAAATTTTGCTTCTCTCTTTCTGTGACAGGTGTTTGCATGTAGGTGTTCTCGGGAGCTATGAGATTTTTTCTCATCAACTCCAATAGTAGTAATAGACTGTTATAAGAGTGCCTATAAAGAATGTCAGCAAGAATGATATATCTTGTAGCAAGTTTGCGAATTCAAGTTCTAGTATTTCTTATTGTTGATTCAAGAAAAGTACCATCTAGAAAGTAATGAAAGATGTGTGAATACCATTCATCGGAATGAAGACTAAAG
Source organism: Chamaecyparis obtusa (assembly GCA_027943335.1). Lineage (NCBI taxonomy): Eukaryota > Viridiplantae > Streptophyta > Pinopsida > Cupressales > Cupressaceae > Chamaecyparis > Chamaecyparis obtusa. The sequence continues at coordinate 1,297,910 of BSBK01004545.1, read as the reverse complement.
AAACAAGTGTCACTACTATCTAACTACTGGAAATAGAAAGACTGAAAAAATTGTGTATAGTGAATTGATAACTTTCAACGTTGTCCTTTAAAGAGATAAGAGAAACTATGATTTCCATAGCATCCACAATGTCTAGTATCCTTATGAGGTAGAGATGAAATAGAATGAGAGGATAATTTATTAAGAAAGCTTAAGGCCAACTCATGATACTGTGTCAACTTAGAATGTTTATCTTGATATGTTCCATTAATCTATTGCACAATCAATTGTGAATCTCCAAATATTTTAATATGTTTCACCTTAAGGGATAAAGCCATTTTCAATCCAACAATAAGGGCTTCATATTCTACAATGTTATTTGTACAAGAAAAGATTGTATGATAAAGGTATATATTTCTTTGAGGGAGATACAAGAATAACACTAGCACTAGAGCCAGTTCTACATCAAGATCCATCAAAGTATAATTCTCATGTATCATCAATGTCTATAGGTAAAAAAAATTCATCAAAAAAAGAAAAAATATTAGAAGTTGAAGTAGGTGAAGGAGCTTCGAAAAGATGATCGGTCAAAGATTGTTCTTTAATTTCCTTTTGAGAAACAAACTTTAAGTCAAATTCACTTAGCATCATAACCCATTTAGCCAAGCGTCATGAAAGATCAATTTTTGAGTAAAGGTGTTTCAAAGGATCAAATTTGACAATAACATTAATTTCAGCATTAAGAAGGCATTGTCAGAGTTTTTGACAAGCAAAAACTAAAGCAAGACATTATTTTTCTATTTGAGTATATATTGTTTTGTAATCCATCAAAATATGACTAAGTGTAATACACCAACTGATCTTTGTCATTCTTATCATGTTGATCTAAAATAGAAGCCAAAGCATTAGAAGAAGCATAAGTGTATAATAATAAATGGTTGAGCAAGTTGAGTAGGTTGTTGTTTGAATTGTTCAAATGTCTGCTTACAATTGTCATTCCAAGAGAAAGTTGAGTCTTTCTTTAAAAAGGAAGTGAAAGGGATCATACAATCTACCAAGTGTGACACAAATTGGTGAATAGCTTGTATTTTTCCTTGTAAACTACAAAGTTATGATATATTGCAGGTAGGTGGCATATTAACAATGGTATCAATCTTTCAATATCCACCTCAATACCTCTATTTTAAATGATGAATCCAAGAATTTTACCACTATCTACACCAAAAGCACATTTTTTAGGACTCAAGCGTATACAAGGAAGTGAAAGGGATCATACAATCTGCCAAGTGTGACACAAATTGGTGAATAGCTTGTATTTTTCCTTGTAAACTACAAAGTTATGATATATTACAGATAGGTGGCATATTAACAATGGAATCAATCTTTCAATATCCACCTCAATACCTCTATTTTAAATGATGAATCCAAGAAATTTAGCACTATCTGCACCAAAAGCACATTTTTTAGGACTCAAGCACATCTTATATTTATGAATTCATTCAAATATTTTTCTAAGAACAATAACATGATCCTTATGAGCAATGGATTTGGAAATAATGTCATCAACATAATCTTCAAGAATCTTATGGATGTAATCATGAAAGATAAGTGTCATAGCACATTGATGTGTAGCACCTACATTTTTCAATCCAAAGGGCATGATGAACCAACAAAAGTTTCCACAAGGAGTGATGAAGGTAGTTTTGTATTGATATTGAGTGGGAATGAATATTTTATTATAACCAAAAAACCATCCATGTAGGATAATAAAGCATGTCCCACTACGGAATCTACAATCATATCAAGGTTTGGGAGCGGGAAATCATCCTTCAAGGAGGATTTGTTTAAGTTATGAAAGTAAGTACACATTATGATTTTATTGTCATCCTTAGATACAACTACAATGTTTGAGATCAAAGGAGAATAATCAATAGGATGAATAAAGCCAACAACAAGGATTTTTTCAATTTCAGCTTTCACAATAAGAGAAATACTAGGATTCATCTTGCATATCTTTTGTTTCACCGACTTCACATTAGGAAGAAGGAAACTGTTATGTGTGATAATGTTAGGTTCAATACTAGGCATATCAAAATAAGCCCAAGAAAAGATATTAGGAAATTCAAGAAGGAGAGAAGTAATCTTTTTTCATTCATCCTCATCTAGAAATTTTCCAATTTTGATCACTTTTTTAGTGTTATAAGGATCCATTTGCACATCAATGGTATTAGTAATCAAAATATTACTTTTTTGAGAGACATCTATAGGCAAAGGGAAATCATGTTTATGTTCAAAAGTAGCCTCTTCACCAAAATATGCTTTAGCATTCAAACAATAAGGAAATCCCATGCTGTGATGAAAAGGAGGAATATCATTATATGCCCCCAAGAATTCAGCTAAAGAATCATCATTAGTAAAGGCATCAAGAGAAGGTTATTTCTCAAAATCAATGAGATGAGGATTCACGACCTTTAAATATATAAAAGAGATAGTTTTGACATTTAGAGTAGTTAGTTGTGGCTTTTTATAGGGATTAAATCCTAATCAATAAGAATGTTCATGCCCCTCATTTCCTAAGTGCACTTGAATTCCTTGTTCATATTTTCCACATGCATTTCCATTGAATCCATGTTTTTCTAACAAATGATAACTAGGATCATAAAAACAAGCCATGTCTAAAAGGGTTAATGGAGGCTCATAAGTCACTATGTCATAAAATTCAGGTTTGATATTTTTAAAAGATTCATTAGGAGTAGAATCAACAATGAAGTTGTTACTAAGCTCATTAGAAATAAGAGTTGTTGTTTTATATTCTATGTCAAGTTTATATTGCTTAAGTTCTAATGTTGGGAATTTGTATTCTCCAACATAAGTTGGTGTGAAATCTAAAGATCCTCAATCATCATCCGGAAGAACACTAGAAGGAGAAGGGTCCTCCTCAGGTTTTGGATCTGGAACTTTTTCTTCTTCAATAGACATAGATTTATTATTTGATTCAGTATGCAAACAATTATTCGGTCTATCATCTGCAAGAAGTGTATACATCAAATTATTGTAGATAAATTTGACTTTTCAATAAAGGGTTAAAGGAACAACATGCATAACATGCAACCAAGGTCTACCCAAAATAAGGTTATAGTTAAGAGGTTCATGCATCATATGGATAGGAGTGTCTAGAATAACTAGACCTTTCCTTGGAAGGTAAGGTGATGATACCTAATATTTACATAGCAACATTTCCAAAGCCATGAATAGGAATAAAATTAGGTTTAATAGTTAAAATATCATATTTGATTTCTCATAACATGTCTATACAAAAAAACTATTAATTTGGACCCATTATCAATTAAAGTCCTATGAATGAGGTTACCATTGATAAGGAAAGGGACCATAAGGGAATCATTTTGATCTTGAACTTCTTTAGAAGGTAAATCATCTTGAGTAAAGATGATCTGAGTTGGGACATGAGTAGCATGCATACATTCCAAAAAGGAATTGATATTGTCTTGATTAGGTGGTGGAGTTGGAAGCTTCATGGTATGTAGGAGAAGTTTGAAGAAGATCCCAAAGCTAAATCTTTGTAGGAGTAGCATGCAATTATTCTACCAAATTATACTCCTTTCCAAGATTGGGAGTTAAGCATGGTGCTAGAGGAAGCATAGGATGAGAAGGTGGTAAAGGAGTAGGAACAAGTGGATTGGTATGTTGAGGATTGTTTCTTATATAATAGTTGTGAGCCAGCACATGATAATCCTTAATGAACTCCAAAGGACCTATAGATTTTCCTTTCATAGTTATAATGAGTTTGAAAAGAACTTTGATGATTATATCCCTTATCCATAATCAAAGGTGTAGTGAAAATTTGAGGAGCATGTTGTTGAGGATAACCCTTAACAATTATCATAGGTTTTTTAGGGGTTTGAGATTGAGTGCATCCTTTGATAGTTATCATAGGATTATTGGTTATTGTAGGTTGAGCATGGACAAACTACTTTAGGTGTTTCAATGTTGAAAATAGAGGTACTCAAAGGAAGCAAGTTAAGAAATTTTTGGTAAAAGATTGGTTGAAGAGATGTAGAGGAATATTGTGTAGAGATGAAGCCATCAAGAGCTTCACCTGTCATAATAGAAAATTCACTACTAGACATATCATGAGGGTTCTTGACATCATGACTACCAAAGGAATATCAAAATACTCATGAATAAAGAAATCATACGTGTTTTAAGCAAGCTAAATGAAGTGAAATTATTTTTGTATTTTTTTAAAATGTAAATGAAATTCAAGAAATGAAAAGACAACAAATTTTTATTTATTTTTATGATTAAGATGCAAGAAATAGTAGATCTATCTAACAATAAGATAATGAAAGAATAAAAAGTAGATCTAAGCTAATGCAATACATGAAAAATTAAATCTAAATACTAAATGAAAATTTTTTTGTTCTTTTTAAATATTTTTAAATGAATGAAAGATCTAACTAACCAACACAAAAGGTATAATGCATAAAAGGTTTAGGTTTAGAAGGTTGTGCGTTTGATTCACATCACGCTCACCAAAATGTATAATAGGAAATGGTGAGAAATTAAAAATGATAGAATGTAGATCACTCACCAAATCATGGGGTAATATTATCCATTGGAATAAAAAAAACCTTTCCTACAAGATGGATCTGGTAAGCACAACCTAGTGAGTTAGGGTTCCAGCTTAGGATCAATGCTTTATAGGGTTGGATTTGATTGATTCCAATAGAAACTGAAAATGACATGTAACTTTAAATTTGATCTATGAAAGTAAATGTGAGGAAATAGAGATAAGAATGTGTACACCTAAAAAAGAAAGTGAAAGATCGCACTTTAAACTTGAAATTTCTGACTGTCGGAGTCTCAAATTCTATTGATTTTTAGATTTGGTAACCAAGAATCTGAGTTTGTCTTTTCTAGAAATTTTTTATTTTCAAAAGGACAAAGTTGACTTGGACAACCTTTTCTAGGATAAGGCTGACCTATCCAACCTAGTCTTGACGGTTTCTAGATGAATTTGCAAAATAGCTCTATGTTGGCCTCTAGATTTGGTTCCTAGATCTGTAACTAAATCTGTACTTTTGTAACCTATAGATTTGAAAAAGTGTGTGTGTGTGTAGCTATATATAGGTTTTCCTTAGTCAACCCCCTATTTTGGTAATTCTCACCTCCACGGATAACCATTATAACATCTAAAGCATGTTTCATGCTCGTAAATCTAGAGTATGTCTAGAATGCTAATGAGCTAAAATGTATAAGAAAATCCCTAGATCTAACCCTACGTGTGATATAGTGAAACCCTATCATGTAAATATAAATAATTTTTTATTGAGAGCATGTAAATGTAAACATGTAGAGTATGAAGTATCAATGCATAGATCTAAAAATAATAAGGAAATCACACCAGGCCCTAGAGGTCAAAAGTACTCCTAGCCATCCGTACAATTGATTTGAAACTCCATAATGATGTAGAAATTGATGTCTTGAATGCTTGATTTAAAATCTATATGCTTTATGTGAATTCTTGAGAGAATTCTTCAATAGTAAACCCTTGCTTCAATGGATTTCATCAAACTTGGGCTTCCACCTTGCAATTTCTTATTGTAATCGGATTGGAGTTTTCACCTTGCACTTGATTTAATTATGCAAAAATGAAGCAATTAGGTTTCTTTTATAGTGATTTTGGGAGTCATTATTAAGCATCCTACAATAGATCTAGAAACCTTTCAACTCCATTAGAGTGGACCCAAGCCCTAAATTTGGGCTCAAGCCCCTAGGACAAGGTCGACCTAGGTGGCCTTGTCTAGGATAAGGTCAACCTAGATGACCTAGTCCCCAAGGACTTTGGTGAATCCTGAGTGGTGGGTCATTTTCAATCTAATGGTGTGAGGTTCAAAACTATAGTTGATTCTGATGATGGGATTGAATTTTGAGGCCAAAAGAAGGTGAAATAAGGCCTAGAAGATAGAATGAACTTTTTGATTGGAGGAAAATGGAGGAGGATGCCTAGAAATTAGATCCTACTTAAATTTTTCACAAGTTGGAGAGATTAGAGGACTCAAAATTGAATTAGGGATGCATTAAGTGCAATTATGAATTCCTACAATGGAAATGTATGATGTAAACACATTAAGGCATGTGCTAAACAATCATTAAATTATAGAGCACACAAGTTATTACAATTTAGGATGGTACAATATGTATGTGTATGTGCATGTGCATGTGCATGTGCATGTGCATGTGCATGTGCATGTGCATGTGCATGTGCATGTGCATGTGCATGTGCATGTGTGTGTGTGTATGTGTATGTGTATGTGTATGTGTATGTGTATGTATATATGTGTGTGTGTAGGTGAATAGGTTGGAAAATTGGATAGTTGTAACAATGCATCTAACATTCCTTACTATTCATTTGTATGCTTGAGTTAGAATTAAAAAAGTAATCTAAATCTGGAAATGCTTGAAATGAAATAAGATAAGATACATACCTCATGATGGAACAAATCTGGAAATACCTATTTTTTGATCCCTGTGTACAGTGTCGGGAAATTCTGCAACTAGATCCAGGACCAGAAAACTGAAATAGAGAAAACCCAAAAAACTTTTGTCTTTATGGAAGCAAGTCATCCTTGACCCAGATAGCAGGGCAAGGTCTTACCCCAGGGTAGGATCCTACCCCTCACTGTAGGTCATCCATGACCCAAAACAGCTTTGAGAAAAAATTTGTTCGCGAATCTCGGAAGTTCGCCGAAAAGGGTACTCAGATCTACACTTCAATTCTCGAAATAGAGACTGTAGATATCTGAAAATGGTGTTTTGGGGTGGCTATATAGGGTTTTGCCTTAGTCAAACCCCATTTTTGTGATCTCCACCTCCACGAATAGGTGGTTGTAATAGAATGTGTGTGTGTATTGAAAGGGTAATGCCAAGATCTAATCCTCTAGATTGAAACCCTAGCATGAATATGTATGAGAAAGCAATGCATAGATTTGAATAAGATAAGAAAGCATACCAATCCCCCAAGGCTAAAGTACTCCTACCAAACTCATAATCCCTAATTGCTACCCCATTATTGTATCTTTGAATGCTTGAATATTGATAATGGTGGATCAAGGAAGAAAGGATCTCTCTTGCTCCAAATAGATGTTCACAATGGTGTATTCATAAAAATGCTTGATATCAACAATGGCTTGATCTTATATATCATCCTCTTGCAATCTTTCATCTTCACTTCACCATCACTTGCTTGTTTATCATGACTTGTCCTTATGCGCTTGTGTCTTGATCCTGAAATTGCTTGGTCTCCTTGTTGTGAAAATGAAGGCAAATGAGAGTCTTTATATAGAGGTTTCAAGGTGAGGCTCCTAGAGTAATGTGAGGACCCATAATTCAAATTTCACCTTGAATTATGATCCAATCACAATAACCAAATAAGGAGGGAAAAGAATTAAATGAATTTCAAATTAAAACCCTTCCGCACTCGGATCTGAAAGCCCGATATTGATTTCGGGGCCCTTCGGGACCAAATTTGAAAAGGGGGATCAAATCTCGAAGGAGGTCAAAGATAACCTCATCTCTGACCTAGGTCAGGGATGACTTATACTCTGACCTAGGTCAGGGTCTACCTCGTCCTTGACCCAGGGGTCCAGATCCAGCCAAAATGAGAAACAGGAGGTCCCAGAGATGCCCGAAGACCTAGAAATGATGTCAAAATAGGGCAGAGTGCTAGGGAGAGGCACAAAATCCTATTATGAATATGATGAAGGTCATGAGGACCTATTTCTAAGTCCTACCTAGAAAATAGAGCCATAGAAGAGGGAAATTAAGGAGAATCCTCGGGATCCTAACCCTAATTTCACTAAGAATAAAGGAATCAAGTGTAGAATGCATCCTAAATGCAAGTCTATCATGATAAATTCACTAAAAGAGGGTGCTAAACCTACCAAGATGGAAGTGCTTCCATTTTAAGATGATACATTTAGCCCCCACTTTAGCTTAGATATGACACTACGTGAATATGGAAGCTAAAGTAAGAAAGCATCATAGTAAATAAAAGGATATAGCCAAGTCCTCGATGTAGAGATCCTACAAAAAAATGTTAGAACCTGCATCACACAAGGTTAATGAAAATCCATAAATCACCTAGAGCTTACAATATGATAATTTGAGAAGTGCATAAAGCCCCTTATGCCCCCCTGTTTTGGCTTTCTACTTCTAAAGAGTGAAATAGGGTGATAAGGAAATCTCTATAGACTAGATATGTAGCTTATTGAAAAGTTCTTTCCTAAACCAATTAAAAGGATTCATACCCTTCCTAAACTTATTCAAGGAGTTAGGTATCTGAATCATAATTCTAATGCCATTGACGGCATTGAAAATGGAGTTACCTAACTCAAGTTATGATGAAAAGAGTGGATGTCTATCTAAATGCATAAGAAGGGAAATCCAAGTTTACCATGATTAAACCCTAAAGGAAACCCTAATTTTAACTATAAATAAAGAAAAGGAAGACATACTTACTCATTCTTACCATTTGTAGATTCGAAAAGAGGAAGTAAGATGCTGAGGAGAGAAGAACTTTGAGCGACGTGCATAGAGCTTTTGAGACAAAGCCTGGCTACCAAACGATCACTTCCTGAGGTGAGTTTACTGTTGTTTGTTCCTGTACTTTCCAAATTCTTGATTTCTGTAGGCAAGGTCAACCCTATCCCTTAAAGGTCAACCCTGAACCAGCTATGTTGACCTTGACCCAAGAAGGTTGACATTGACTGGAAGGTCTCTACCTATTCTGGGATGAGGTTTTCCTTGACCCAACAAGGTCGACCCTAACCCAAGAAGGTCGACCTTGATCTAGGAAGGTCGACCTTGACCTAACTAAGGTCAAACTTGACCTAGTCAAGTTAGATTTGCAAATTTGATGATGTAGATTGCTGATATGATGTTTGTTTGTGCTTGCAGGACTTGGTCCATCTCTGAGAGCATCCATTTGGAGAGTTGCTAGGCATTGTCAGAGAGAGGTTGTCCAAGCTTGATGATGATGAGATGCAGTTACTAAGAGATGTGGGACTATACTGGATATCAGTCCTACCACAGATCAAACTACACTGGGCCATGCTATCGGCTCTGATAGAGAGCTGGGATAAGGATACATGCTCCTTCCATCTTCCCTCAGGAGAGATTACAGTGACATTAGAGGATCTCTACAGGATCCTATGGCTTCTAGTCCAAGGTGAGACCGCCAGACCTAGAGCGCAGTGAGTTTGTGAGGATATCCTTGTAGATAAAGAGTATTGTACAAGATGGGTTCCATAGATGTGAACCCGATCAAATCAGGTCCTCTTGTCATCCATATCGTCAAGCCCTACACCTTAGGTACAGAGGGTGATGCTTTGCATAGTAGTCTTGGTTGTGTTACCCGACGCAAAGGATACCATATTTTATACACCTCTTACTCATCTTATATAGAGGATGGAGAGGGAGAGGACCATGTTCTCATGAGGTTGCAGCATGTTAGCCCAGCTATACCATGAGCTATGTCAGCTAGTGAGATATCAAAGAGAGAGTCTTTCGATATACACACTCTTGCAGATTTGGTTGTTTGAGCATTTCACATGCACATGTCCACAGGGTGTTCCGATGATGGTAGATGTGAGTACATCAAGAGTCTTTGTGTATCCTCTGAGAGATGGCTGGCAGTTTGGAGATATCCTCTATTGGAGGGTATGTCTAGACTGCATTTTGGGCACCGATGTGATATGGAGACCCTACTGCCAGATTAAAGAGTGGCTTGATACATGATTCCAGATGAGATATTCACAATGGTGAAAGTTGCTAAAGGGTCATTAGAATCATATAGTTATGCCATACTATTATGATCGGGTGATAAGACAGTTCGTCCTGTTAGAGGTAGTCCCTAAAGAAGTACCTTGCTATGCACATCTGATGAGGTATCATCAGAGACCCGGTGCCATACATCGACCATCAATAGCAGACATAGAGGATAGTGATGCAGATGAGATAAAGGATAGAGAGGTACCATCAAATGTGACCTATTCAGGTATGAGTCGAGATTACATCAGATCTTGGGGTTTGCAGGGGACCTGCCCCATCTTCCCTGAGGATTATCCTATAGGTGATCCAGGTCTTTCAAAGAGGACACACCAGGATAGTGGTACAGCAAAGGAGGATGAGGATTTCAGAGATGAGGAGGAGCACATCTCCAAGGGAGATCCCATGGAGGAGGAGAGATCAAAGGAGAGAGCAGAGGAGATGCCCCCAACTAGTGATACTGGTGTGGATGTACACATTTTTCACGCATCACCACTGAGATCACGACGGCCTTCATGCCCACACACAGAGACACCACTATCAAGGCCTAGACATAGCAAGTGTGGAGAGAGTAGTCACTCCATGCCCCCACCATCTAGACATTTCAGTGATGTCCAGGAGGGAGACCCAGGTATGAAATATGAGATTTGATTAAATAAGGAACTTGATTTGAAAGAGCAATAAATTGATAAATATATTTTCATTCTACAGCTAGCGTAGTGGAGTGGAGGAGCTTTGTATCCGAGATTCTAAAGCGTACATGTATATCTTACCGACTACCAGCAAGCGAGCGAGAATCCTCTCTTGGCTACAGAGATCCCAACAGGCATGCTGATATATTTGCATGTGTCCAATGAGAGCTGAGGTTGTGCAAAGAAAGGGAGGAAAAGTTGATAGCTAAGCTACAGAGTGCTCAAGGATGTTTACATGGTATGAGCATATCCAAGAGCCATACACGGACACACAGATCTACATCTTCCTATCATAGACCAAAGAGATCTGGGAGCCATGGAGCATCAGAGCGCAGTGATAGACATAGTGATAAATAGGGCCATTGGCCACATATGTATCAGAACTTGAAAAACCTTTGATGAATGAAAAACTTTCTCTACTAATTATTTCTATGTTTGATTACTATGCTTTCATCAATATAAAACTTAATAGAAAGAAAGAAAGTGCATAAATATATTCAATATGTAATTTTGCTAGAACTACATAACCTATAAAACAAACTTTATAAGGAATACATAAATGCACAAGGAAAGAAAGAATGAAATTAAGGATAATAACATTTGAGATGCATAATATTAATGGGTTCCTTAAAAGAAACAACATCCATATCAACAAGTTTATAAGCACCTGAACCAAAGTCTTCAATAACAACAAAAGGTCCAAGCCAATTAGGGCTAAATTTTCCTTTTTCACCTGGTAAAGCATTCACATTTTGTTGATTCTCATAGAGGACTAAATCACCAACCAATTTTTTTTGTTTAATTACCTTATGATTATATTACTTTTGAAGAGATTTATGATAAGATTTTATATGTTCTAATGCATGTATTCGTTGTTCATCCAACATTTCTAGCTCTTGTAAGCGTTGTTCACTAAAAGTATCATTGTCAATTATCCCATGAAATGAAACACATAGAGAAGGTATTTCTAATTCCAAAGGCATAATAGCATCAGTACCATAGACAAGATTGTAAGGAGAAGTATCTGTGGCAATACGAACACTAGTCCTATAAGCCCATAAAGCATAGGTCAGTTGAGTATGCCAATCTTTCGCATGCTTACTAACTATTTTTCTTAGAATATTTTCAATGATTTTATTTGATGCTTCAGCTTGAACATTAGATTGAGGATAATAAGGAATTGAAAATCTATGTTGAATTTGATATTTCTCCAAGAATTTCGTGACTTCTTTATTTTTAAAAGAGGTACCGTTATCTAAAACTATCGTCAAAGGAATACCAAATCTTGTTATGATATTATTAAGGATGAAATCACAAATAACATCTGCAGTTGTTGAACAAAGAGGGACAGCTTCGACCCACTTCGTGAAGTAATTTGTAGCAGTTAGAATGTAAGTATGTCCTTAAGAAGAAGCTAGTGAGATTTTCCCAATAAGGTCAAAACCCCAAATACTAAAAGGCCATGGAGAAACTTGATTATGAAGCTCATGAGCAAGAGCATGAATCAAATTACTATGTTGTTGACATTGAGGACATTTCTTAACAAACATGAAAGAATCTTGTTCCATTGTTTTCCAATAATATCTCATTCTAAGCAATTTATTAACCAAGGATTTTCCACCAAAATGTTCCCCACAAGAACTAGAATGACTTCTGCCAAAGCTACTGGGATTTTGGTCCTATTGAGACATCTTAATAATAATCCTTCATAAGAGTGTATGTAAAGCATATCTCCTAAAATGATGTAACGTGCTGCAAGCTTCCTAATACAATTACGTGTGTTCCTTGTTGCTGATTCAAGAAAAGTATTATCTTTCAAAAAATGAAAAACACAGGAACACCATTCATCTGAATGCAAATTGAAATAATCAGAGGTAATATTTTTAAAAATTGCAGGGATTTTAAGAGTTTGTATAACAAATTGAAAATTTTCAGCATTATTCTCAAGACAAACTAAAGAAGCTGTGCTTGCCATGGCATCCGCATGTCGGTTATCTTTCCTCGATAAAGTTTGAATTGTATAAGAGGAGAATTGTGAAAGCACATCAAGAGCTAAATCTCTATATTGTGTCATTTTATCATTCTTAGTCTGATATCCTCCTTTAATTTGTTCAACAATGAGTTGTGAATCTCCATATTTTTGCAAGTGTTTGATTTTAAGGGATGAAGCTGCTCGTAGGCTAGCTATAAGAGCTTCATATTCTGCAATGTTATTAGTACAAGGAAAATTTAATTTGTATGATAAAGTGATGGGTTTTTTTCATAGGAGGGATCAAGATAATACCCACACTAGAACCTATCTTACATTTAGACCCATCAAAATATAATTCCCAAACATCATCCTGTTGAATAGCTAGAATATTATCATCAGGGAATTTCATTGAAGTAGAAGATGTATCAAAATGAGGACAAGGAGCTTTAGCTAAATAATCTGTTAAAGCTTGTCCCTTAATAGACTTCTGAGAAATGAAATTAAGATCAAATTTTGTAAGTAACATCACCCATTTTGCCAGACGACTAGAGAGATCAGTTTGTGAGAAAAGATGTTTCAAAGGATCAAACTTAACAATCACGTTGACTTCAACATTTACAAGATAATGCCTGAGTTTCTGACATGCATAAACTACAGCTAGACATTGTCTTTCCAAATCTGTATATCTTGTTTCATAATCAAGTAAAGTCTGACTAATGTAATACACAAGTCTTTCCTTACCATCATTATCATTTTGAGCTAACAACGCACTCATGGCCTTCGGAGTCACTGAAGTATACAAATGGAATGATTATCAAATTTAGCCGGCTGCAAGATACTCCTTAAATTGCTCAAAAGCTTGTTTACACTCATCATTCTAAGAGAAAGTGGTATCCTTTCTAAGCAAGAAAGTAAAAGGGATGGTACCATCTACTAAATTAGAAATAAAGCGATGAATAGCTTGTATTTTTCCTTGTAAACTTTGTAATTGAGAAATATTCTTAGGAGGAGGCATATTAACAATAGCTTCAATCTTTTCAGTATCTACTTCTATGCCTCTCTTAGAGATTATAAATCCTAATAATTTACCAGAATCAATTCCAAAGACTCATTTCATAGGATTCAATCTCATATTGTAACTTCTAATCCTTTCAAATATTTGTCATAAAATAGTAACATGATTTTCTCTTTGTATAGACTTTGCTAAAATATCATCCACATAATCTTCAAGGATCTTATGGATGTAATCATGAAAAATCAAAGTCATAGCTCGTTGATAAGTTCCTCCTGCATTTTTTAATCCAAAAGGCATCATGACCCAACAAAATGTTTCCCAAGGTGTTATAAATGCAGTCTTAAATTGATCTTCAAGAGGGATAAAGATTTGATTATATCCCAAAAAAACCATCCATAAAAGATAACAAGGCATGACCAGATGTTGAATCCAAAATCATATCAATGTTAGGTAATGAGAAATCATCCTTTAAGGATGCTTTGTTCAAGTCTCTAAAATCGGTACACATTCTTATTTTATTTTCTCCTTTTGAAACAGGCACAATGTTTGAAATCCAATCTGAATAATCAATAGAATGGATAAATCTAGAATCTAATAACTTTTCAATTTCAATTTTAACCAATAAAGTAATCCGCGGATTCATCTTTTGAATTTTCTACTTCACAAGTTTCATATTCAGTTTTAAAACAATGTTATGAGTAACAATCTTAGAATCTATACCTGGCATATCTAAATATGTCCAAGAAAAAATGTCCTTAAATTCAAGTAAAAGGGAAATCAACTGATCACGCTCATCCTGATTAAAACATTTCCCAATCTTTATCATCTTTTCAGGATTATTCTCATCCATTTGAATATCAATAGTCTCAGTTATTAACAAATCACTTTGTATCAGAGGATCCATCGTTAAAGGAAGAATATCATGTTTATAATGTTCCCCAAAGTAAGCATCGATACTTAAACAATAAGGCTTTTGTCGTTTGTGATGGAACTTAGGTAAATTTTCACAAACCCCTAAAAATTCCATTAAGGTTTCATCTTCAGGAAAAATATCCAAAGTAGGTGCTTGATTAATGTCAATAAGGAGTGGGTTAACCAATTTCAACTGTCCACCGCATATATGATTAACATTAAGAGGAAAAGCTGACGGTTGTCTATAAGGATTGAATCCTAATCCATGTGTATGATAATAAACTTCATTATCCAAAGGTACTTGTATACCTTGTTCATATTTACCACATCCTTTCCCATTAAATCCTGATTTCTTAGGCAAATGATAACCAGGACCATATCGATCGGTCATATCAGATGGAGTCCAAGGAGCAGCACATGTCACAATATCATAACAATCAGGCTTTATAGTTTCAATAATTTCATTAATCGAAGCGGCAACAAAATTACTTTTCAGTTCCTCAGAAAGGGGAGGAGTAAAAACTTTTTTCTCAAATTCACTTTGTTGCTTCATGAATTCCAAATTAGAGACCTTATATTCTCCAATGAAAGTAGGATTAAAATCCAATGTCCCCCAATCGTCCTCAATCAAAGAAGAAGATGGAGCTTCCTATTGTTGTATCTCAGGTTGTTTTTCAATCTCTTTACTTGGTTGAAGAGGCTTAGAGATTTTAGCATATTCTGCATTTAGGCAAGGATTTGGCACATCATCCACATGTAATGTATACATTAAGTTGTTATAGATGAACCTAACCTTGTGATGAAGAGTAGAAGGAACTGCATGCATAGTATGTAACCAAGGTCTTCCTAAAAGAAGGTTATAATTGAGAGGTCTGGGCATAACATGAATAGGTGTATTTAGAATAATCAGACCAACTTTAATAGGTAAGGTAATAATGCCTAAAGTTCTCTTCGCAATATTATCAAATCCACGTATAGGAACATTATCAGGTTGAATAGTGGTGAGATCATCCTTAATTACCTTAAGCATATCCATGATACAAACATTAAGCCTAGATCCATTATCAATTAATGTTCTTCTAATGATACTCTGGTTAATAGAGACAACAACCATAAGAGCAGCATATTGATTCTACACCTCAAGTGAAGGTAAATCACTATTGAAAAACACAATAGGAGGTATGGAAGGCATAATATGCATGCAATCTAAAATAGAATGAATTTTCTCTTGATTAGGAGGCAAAGTAGGAAGAGTGGATAAATCTTTTTGCAATGCCTTGTGATATGTCGGGGAAGTTTGAAGTAATTCTGATGCAGGAGCATCTTGGGTCCTTGGAAATCCTATGTCACCAAAAAGAATTTGAAGTTTTTATGTGTTGCTCAGTTCCTTCTTTGACCGAGTTGGTCGGTAGTTGGTCGGTTTCCTTTGGTTACTGAGTATGGTTGGTTATCTCCTGGGCAGTCAGTTGTTTCACTGGCGCTCGACGATGCTTGCCTATTGCTCGGTCATCCTTGTTTGCTGAGTAGTTTATTTTTAGTTTATTTTGAGGCTGACTTGTGCATTTATGTTTGGTCATGGATTTAATGTTGGTATCCATCATTGGGAAGCACGTGGTCCTAGATCTAACCATTACTTTTGTTGATTATGGATCTAAAGGCTGACTCAGTTCAGTTGCCTCTTGTATAAATGTAGTTGTTTGGGTAGAGTTTAGGGGCTAGTTTTTGGAAGAAGAGAGAAGTTATTAGATTTGAGATTTCTGATAGATCCTTGCATGTTTGAGGACTTCTGTAATTCATTGTAATAATAGGTTGTAACTGGGAAGGCCTTATAGCCCAACATGTACCATTCTATTTGATGAAATATATGAAATATTTGCATTCCCTCTCTCTCACGGTTGTGTGTTGTTGCTTCTGCATGTTGTTGAGTAGGCTGGATCATTAGGGTGTGCCATTGCTTGGCCCCTTTTAACCCTCCCTTGCACCAGGTGGTATCAAAGTGAGGTGAGATCTGGATCTAGGTCTGCGGATCTAGGTTTGTAGGTTCCTTCTTGTGAAGCCCTAGTTGAATTGTTGTGGGGTAACGGATTGTGATCTGACTTGCAATTGCAGAGGGTTTTCAAGATGGTTCATGGGAGGTGAGATGCAGATCTAGGATTGGAAGATATGCTAAGGCAGATTGCTACTAGGTTAGAAGTTGTCGAAATAGCCCAAAGAAGAGGTGGACATCTTGAAGATGTTAATGATGATGAAATTAAGGAAGAATAGGCAAATGCAGATTATGTACCTGTGATGGATCAAGGTGAAGAAAGATTCTTGAAGGATTTGACAAGTCTAAAGTCTACACCACATTTCAATCCTCTTGAGTATGGTGGAAAATTAGATTCTAATGAATTGATGGACTGGATCATTGAGATGGAAAAGTATTTTGAGTATGAAAACATTGCTGAAGACAAGAAAGTGAAGATTGCAAGCACAAAGTTGAAAAGTCCTGCATCCTTATGGTGGGAACATCTGCAGCTGGATAGAAAGAGGAAAGGCAAAGACAAAATCAAGGTATGGAATAAAATGGTCAACAAATTGAAAAGAAAGTTCTTACCTTGTGATTATCAGAATAACCTAGTTAGGCAAATGCAAAGTTTGAAGCAGAAATATAGCTCAGTAAAGGAATATACTAAGAAATTCTATAGATTAGATATCAGATCTAGACATGATGAAGATGATGTGGAAAGAATTGCTAGATACCTGAATGGTTTGAGAGTTTCCATCCAAGAGGAGATTAGCTTGGTTAAGTTGGAAAGCATTGAAGAAGCTTATCAATTTACTTTGGAAGCCGAGGAGAAATTGAACAAGAGACATGAACAAAGACAAAGAGGAAGAGGTGGTAGATTCCCTATGGGAAGAGGTAGATCCTATGGTGAAAATAGTAGATCTGAACTTGAAAAGACAAATCTGGACAAAGGCAAGACTGAGTGGAAAGGTGAAAGTTCATCTAGAGGTAGAGGCAGTAACTACTGAGGTGGTTAAAGTAGAGGACGTTTCCAAGGAACTTGTTACAATTGTGGAGAAGAAGGACATAGATCTTTTGAATGCATAAAAGTAAGTAAGAAGGTTGGTAACAGTCGGAATGCATTGGTGCAAGAAGAGTCACTGAATGAACCTAAGAAATAAAAAAACTTGATGGTAACGAGAGCACTATGGAATGAAAGTAAAAAGGAAGATCTGGTAAGGAAAATTTTGTTCAAGACTAGATGTAGAGTTTCTGACAAAGTTTGGAAGGTAATCATTGACAGTGGTAGCTTGGAGAATCTGGCTTCTGAGGAAATGGTCACAAAGTTGCAGTTGGAAAGGTTGGAACATCTGAAACCCTATCAGATCTCATGGATCAAAGATGAGCATACACTCTTGGTAAGTGAACAATGTTATGTGAATTTGAAGATTGGAAAATACTATGATAAGATATTATGTGATATCATGCCTATGGATTGTTGTCATATTTTGTGGGTAGACCTTGGCAATATGATAGACATGCTATATATGATGGGAGATTGCATAAGTATACTATTGTAGCTGATGGGAAGAAAAAAATCTTGTTACCTTTGATGGAACAACCTATTAGTAATGTTTGCACATCTGTGAAAGTTTGTTTGATGGAACGAAGGAAGTTTGTTAAGGATTTGAAAAAGAATGATGTATGTTTTGTTGTGATTCCTAACAAACCAAGTAAGAAAATAGAGGATAGTGTTCCTGAGGAGATTGATAAGTTACTCACCGAGTATAGTGAAATCATTTATGATAATATACCTAATGGTTTGCCACTGAAAAGAAGCATTGATCATTGTATGAATCTAATCCCTGGAGCTAGTTTACTGAATAAGGCACCTCATTGGTTAACACCTACCGAGAATCAGGAATTGAACTGATAGATTCAAGAGTTGCTAGAGAAGGGTTTGATCAGAGAAAGTTTGAGTCCTTGTGCAATACCTACTGTATTGGCACCTAAGAAGAATGGAGAATGGAGAATGTGTACTAATTCTAGAGAAATCAATAAGATAATAATGAAGTATAGGTTTCCTATACCAAGAATGGATGACATAATGGATAGTTTGACTAGAGCAAAGTATTTTACCAAGATTAATTTGAAAAGTGAATATCATCATATCAGAATCAAAGAAGGTGATGAATGCAAGACTGCTTTCAAGACAAGAGAAGGTTTGTATGAGTGTGTTGGTTATGCCTTTTGGTTTAACTAATACACCGAGTACTTTTATGAGGCGAATGAATGAAGTTCTAAAGAAATTCTTGGGTAAGTTTATGATTGTATATCTTGATGATATTTCGATATTCAGTAAGACCAGAGAAGAACATTTTTTGCATGTTAGACAAGTTTTACAGAGATTGAAAGAGGAGAAGTTGCTGATAAATCTAAAAAAGTGTTCATTTATGAAAGAGGAGATTGTGTATTTGGGATTTGTTATTTCAGCTGATGGCTTGAAGATAGATCCTAAGAAGGTTGAAGCTATTTTGAATTGGCCTACACCTATGCATGCTAGTGAGGTAAGATCATTTCATGGATTTACAAGTTTTTACTGAAAGTTCATAAGGAATTTTAGTTCAATTTGTAATGCTATGACTGAGACTATGAGAGGAGATAAAAAGGAATTCAAGTGGACACATGGAGCTAATAGAAGTTTTGAGACTCTAAAGCAGAAGGTTGTTGAATTGCCTATTTTGGCATTACCTGATTTCAATAAGGTATTTCAAGTTGAATGTGATGCAAGTGGTAGTGCAATTGGAGCTGTGTTGAGTCAAGAAGGTAAACCTATTGCTTTCTTTAGTGAAAAGTTGAATGATGCTAGAAGGAAATATTATGTGTATGATCAATAATTCTATGCTATTGTTCAAGCATTGAAGAAATGGAGACATTATTTGATACCGAGTGAATTTGTATTGTATAATGATCATAAGGCTTTACAATATTTGGGTAGTCAGAATAAGTTGAATCAGAGACATATGAAATGGGTTGAGTATTTTCAGAGTTACACATTTGTGATAAAGCATAAAAGTGGAGTCACTAACCGAGTTGTTGATGCACTGAGTAGAAGAAGATCTTTGATGACCAAGATGAAAATTCAAGTTCTTGGTTTTGATGAGATGAGAGATTCTTATGAAGATAATCCTAATTTTTCTGAGTTGTGGAGAAAGTGCAGAGCACCTATTCAAGATCAACCGAGTACTAAATGGGAAGAATATTTTATTTAGGAAGGAATCTTGTTTAAAAATATTCAGTTGTGTATACCGAGAGGACCAATGAGAAATAATTTGATAAAGGGGAAATATAGTAGTGGTTTGGTTGGACATTTTGGTATTGATAAAACTTGGAATTTTCTTGAGGAGAAGTACTATTGGCTGCAGTTGTATAAAGATGTTCATAAATTTGTGAAAAGTTATGGAGTTTATCAAGTTGCAAAAGGAGTAAGTCAGAATACTAGTTTGTATGTACCGATTGTTGTTCCTGAGAAACCTTGGATTGACATCAGTATGGATTTTGTTCTTGGCTTACCAAAGACAGTAAGAGGTAATGATTCTATATTTGTTATTGTGGATAGATTTTCTAAGATGGCACATTTTATACCTTGTAGAAATACATCAGATGCAGTACATGTAGCAAATATTTTCTTTAAGGAAATTGTGAGATTGCATGGATTACCAAGGAGTATTATCTCTGACTAAGATAGTAAGTTTGTTGGATACTTTTGGAAGAATCTTTGGAAGAAATTTGGCATTGAGTTGAAATATAGTTCTACATTTTGCCCACAAATCGATGGACAGACAGAGGTTGTGAACAAAAGTTTGGGTAATCTTTTGAGATGTTTAGTTGGAGACACACCGAGTAATTGGGATTCTGTGTTGGCACAAGCAGAGTTTTTATACAATAATTCAGTGAATAGGAGTACTGGAAAGACACCATTTGAGATTGTGAATGGCATACAGTCGAGAGATATATTTGATTTGAGAGACATTGATGATGAAAATAAGAAAAGTGTTGAAGGAGTAAAATTTATTGAGTATATGAAGGCATTGCATGAAGATGTGAAGCTGAAGCTAGAAGGCAGTGATCAGAAATACAAAGAC
Source organism: Chamaecyparis obtusa (assembly GCA_027943335.1). Taxonomy (NCBI): domain Eukaryota; kingdom Viridiplantae; phylum Streptophyta; class Pinopsida; order Cupressales; family Cupressaceae; genus Chamaecyparis; species Chamaecyparis obtusa. The sequence continues at coordinate 1,277,359 of BSBK01004545.1, read as the reverse complement.
ATAGCTGATAGATCAAGGAGACATAAAACTTTTGATGTTGGTGATAAAGTCATGGTTCATTTGAAGAAAGGTCGGTGTATCATCTTAAAATGGAAGCACTTCCATTATAAGAGTGTTTAGCCCTCCAAGTGGTCTGGGGTCATGTTAAGTGCCTTGATTGGGTCTTTGCATGTATTTGGCTTTCCCCTCTATTCATTTTGGTGAACCCGACATACTTACTCTCCTTTCTTTTGTGGAATTGGATGCCCTATTATGTTTTGTGGTGTTAGATTTCCTTTTATCTTCTTAGTATTAGATTTGTCTTTTATGTTAAATCTTTCATGCTAATTAGATTTCAAAAATACAAAATATTCATGCTTTATGTGTTCTTAGTTTAGTTCATTTGCATTGCATTGGTTTATGAGCTTTACTACTACTAGTCCTGCTTATAACATTCGGGTTAGAAGAAGTCATAGACTCATGGGTGCCTTTGATCCTGAATCTTCCTCTCCTTTCCTTAGGATCTTGGATGATAATTTAATTCTTCATGATTCCAATCCTATTATGGAGCAAAACTATTCTCACTCATCTCATGATGAGGATGACAATTTAAGAGTTCCTCCTGAACAAGTCCAAAAACTTTCAACTGAACTTGATAAAATGGGTAATTGGCTTATTCAAGAGAACCATAATCAAGATTCTATTCAAGCTATAGAGGCTCTTAAGAAAGTTCTATGTGATAGTGACCAAGGTGTTAACCTCTTGCGTGGTATTACTCACCTTGTGCATTCAAATGTTAAACTTTTAGCTCAAGAAGCTCAAGATTTAGGGTTGATTCCTCCTATCACTAGTGTAGAACCTCCATCTAGTCCTTTACCTAGTATTCCTACCTATACTCCTTCTTTGGTGACTGTGACGGTTCCCTCTGTTCCTATGAGTGTTCCTCTTGTATCCCTTCCTACATCACAATATTCATATCATAATGTTCCTTTTACTTATTCCAATCCATTTCCAACTGTAGTTCCTAGTGTTCCTCCAGTTGTGTCTTCTAGGCCTGCAGCTTCTTACAATTTACCTAGTGTTTCTAATGTTGTTATTCCTCCTATTTCCTCTAATGATTCAACAATCATCAATTTGGCTCAAACTATGTCATCCTTACAACAACAACTTGCTTCTCTAACTCAAAACAAGTTTAGTATTCCTACATGTGACATGGGAAGCCCTTTGTCCTTGGACATTATTCGTACTCCTATTCCTCAGCAAGTCGATATGCCTCATCTTGAGAATTATAATAGAAAAGGAGATCTTGTTCATCATGTTAAAACATTCCAAATCCTTTGTAGTGATTATGCTCATGACCATAGGATTTTAGCCAAATTGTTTGCTAGAACTTTCTGTGACAAGGCCTTACAATGGTATTGTTCCTTGCCTCCTTATTCTATTGATTCCTTTCCAAAACTTGCTAATGCCTTTATTCAACAATTTCAAAACAACATTGGCCTACAAGTGTCTTTGCCTAATTTGATGCATTGTAAACAAAGTACTAAAGAAAAATTAACTGAATTTATTGGTAGATTTAAGCATTTGCATGCTCAGATTTCCTATCCTCTTCCTGATATTGATATTCAACGTATGTTTATTTCAAATTTGCAATAGGATATTAGAGATAAGATTCTACTTACTAAATTTACCTCTTTTCAACAACTTTGTGCAGCGCTTCATCATTATCAATTACAAGTGAGTCAATTTGAGAGCAACACTCCAATGGCTCCTGTTCCAGTTGATAAGAGTGATGCTTCTCCTAATCCAAACAAATTTCAAAAATTCAACAACTATGTCAAGATAAACAAACAAGTGAATGTAGTTGCTGATCAAATTGATGTTGCATCTCACAATGCCACTTCTACATCCACTGCTTTTCGATTAAATCATACATTTACTCCTCTCTCTAAATCTTTACATACTATTATGAATAGGTTGTTAACTGCTAATATGATTACTTTACCTCCTATTCAATCTCTTTTACCTGCTATGATTGCATCTAAATCTTTTGATCCAAAAGCTTTTTGTCAATATCATCATCAGAATGGTCATGATACTAAGAAGTGTTATTCTTCAAAACATAAGGTTCAAGACTTAATTAACTCTAATGCCTTATCTTTGGATAATCTTGATGGTAGTGTGAACAAATTTGTCTCTCCTCCTAATCAAAACCTTCAAATCTATACGAATCCTTTACCTACACATGATACTAATACCATTGCTCAACCATCTGCTATGGAAATTGTGTATGACTCAAAGATGGATGATCTCAATCATGTTGTTAATCAAGTGGAGCATGTTGGTCAATCTGTATCTCCACCTCAATCTCAACCTCGACCAAAACCTAAGCCTAAAATGAAAACTCAACCTAAACCTCGACAACAACCTAAGAATAAAAGACCTCAAGAACTTTTGATTACCTTTGATGACTCTGAGACTATTAAGGCTGCTGATGGTCCCCTTTACATTTATACTAGGATTTCTCAGAAACCTACTCGTGGTTGTCTTGTTGATCCTACATCCTTAGTCAATGTTATTATTGAAGAAAATCTTTTTATGAAAATCTTAGAATGCGATTCTTATGATACATCGGATGTGTGGATTAAAACTTGTAATGGTTTTCTTTATCCATCATTTGGTTCTATTACTTTACCGGTTGAACTTTGTGGAAAAATTGTGAACAGTACCTTTGTTGTTGTTCCTACTTCTGATCAATTTCAAGCTAAGCTAGGTTTTCCTTGGTTGAATACCATGCATGATGTTGCTTCACCTATCCATAAGTGTCTTAAATTCATTCATGATGAAGAAGTGAAGACAATTAATCATAGTTTATATCAACCTTCTAGGCCTAGAGATTATGTTGCTCTTGATTTCTTTTGGCCCTCAGTACCTAATTCATGTCCTCCTTGACCTCATAATATTTTTTGTTCATATCAAGCTTATAAAAATTGTAAGATTCTTGAATTAAGCATACCTCCTATGGATCTTAATCATGGTCTTTTTCCTACACCTTCTATACCTCCTTTAACTATGGCTTCTAGTTCTATTAATCAAGTTCCTTCTATCGATCTTCCTAAAGAACTTGTGAAGGATCATGTGATTGTTCCTCCTAGTTATCAACCTATTTCAAGTAAATCAAAATGTAATCAATCTACTAATGGACGTTGTAAGAAGCATCGTGCTCATGCTAAAGCTCATAATTCTGTTCTTCAAAGATCTCTACCTTCTTCAGATAAATCTATGCATGATGTGTTAGAATAAGTTATTACTAGTAATGATGTTAAGATGTATGATTATGATGATTCTATTTGTATCTTAGATCCTATTTTGATTTATTTGGATGAAGAAGATACTCTTGATGATAGTGATGATGTTAATGATGAATATGAAACTATTGACATTGACATTGATTTACCTAATATGCTTTCATCACAATTAACTCTTACACCTAGTGTCAAACATTGTGATTCCCAGGAGGATCCTTGTTTGGAACTAGCTATCATTCCTATTGTGTTGGATATAGTCCCTCTTGTGAGTTACCCACCTTCCCTAAATGATATACAACAATATGAGGAGAGTAAGCGGCACGCTTGATTGGCTTGTCCTTCATGGTAGCTTTGTTGTGTGTTTTCCTACTGTACTGTGCTTCTCTTGTAATGTGTTTGCTAAATGTTGTTAAATTCTTTTATACAATCCTTGTTACTTTGTTGGTGCAAGGTGATAAAGGAATCGAAATCGTTGTATAATTCCTCTTTATGTATCTCTATTCTTCTATGTGTTGTTTCATGTTATGTTGTAATTGTGCTATTGTTCGTAAATGTTTCCTTGTGTAATCTACTTGGATTCGAGATGTGGTAGCACTAATTCTTTCTCATCTCCATGTCATGGTCCGAAAATATTATCCTTCGTATATCTTATGTGATCTTTCCTCCTTTGTGATTGTAGTTCTACTTTCTTTGGGGAATGATGTCAATTCATTTGCAATAATATCATATATATATTATCTTATGATCATACTGACCCCATGGTAGGTAGATCCCTTTTGTGTTCTCTCTATGTTTCTATGATATTTCCCTTGATTTGTCTTCATCTGGGGGCATCTCAACGTGGAAATGTAATCAGTGGAGTTGTTTATGTTTCTATTAAAGCCATTGCTCCTATTAAAGTGTTAGCAATGACTTTAACGTGGGGGCATATGCTCTACTCACTTATTGTACACATGCACTTTTCAATACGCATATATTAATTTTTAAGATACCTTTTTCTCCCTTTTTGGATTAGTAACTAATCCTTAAAGCATGGATTTATATTTTAGGATATCTTGATCCCTCTAGTTTCAAATATATATATTTTTTATCCCTTAAGGTCAGAGGTGTCCTTAAGATTGGATCTCTTTTGTTTTTGGTTTTATTCTTATGGAATAGAATATTCTTAAGGATGAATCCTTTATGGGTTGACTAGTGAGTAGCCACATTCACTAGGTGGTTCAATTCCATCTTTTCAATTGCATCGTTTCCTTGTGTGGTTCACAATGGGACATAAGTTCTCATTGGGTAAGATAATCACACCCTTTCTTTCTCTCTAGAGATGTCTCTCTTATTGTGATCTAGGAGTTGACAAAGACTTGAGTCCCTAGGGGCATAAGGTTTCTCTTTGTCCCTTGGATTACAATAAGATTATATTTTCATTCTGATCTCCTTTACCAAGAGTTTGCATTGAGTCCATACTCTTGCTAAAGTGGGGGCTTAATGTATCATCTTAAAATGGAAGCACTTCCATGATAAGAGCATTTAGCCCTCTGAGTAAGTGGTCTGGGGTCATGTTAAGTGTCTTGATTGGGTCTTTGCATGTATTTGGCTTTCCCCCCAATTCAACCGGTTTCTTGTTGGAACATATGGAAAGCTGAAGATGAAGAAGTTTGGACCTTGCAAGATTTTGAGGAAATTTGACAGTGGAAATGCATATGAGATTGAGTTACCTGATGACATGGACATATCACCTATTTTAAACATTTCTAATTTGTATGAGTATCATGAACCTAATGAAGAAATGAAAGTACCAATAGAGTACCCTAAGAAGCAGAACGCAGAGATTGAGCAGATTCTGAAGCAAAGAGTTGGCAGAAGCACAAGAGGAAAATAGTATATGGAATATTTGGCTAAGTGGAAGAATAGACTGGTTGAAGACAGTTCTTGGATTTCATAGTCAGAGTTGGATGCAGCTTGGATCATACCTACCAAATGATCCGGAGAATCATTTCAAAATAACCCCAGGTGTCTGATGCAGGAGCATCTTGGGTCCTTGGCAATCCTGTGTCACCAAAAAGAATTTGAAGTTTGTCTGTTTTGCTTGGTTCCTTCTTTGACCGAGTTGGTCGGTAGTTGGTCAGTTTCCTTTGGTTACCGAGTATGGTGGGTTATCTCCTGGGCGGTCAGTTATTTCACTAGTGCTCGGCAATGCTTGCTTGTTGCTCGATCATCCTTATTTGTTGAGTAGTTTATTTTTAGTTTATTTTGAGGCTGACTTGTGCATTTAAGTTGGATCATGGATTTAATGTTGGTATCCATCATTGGGAAGCATGTGGTCCTAGATCTAATTATTACTTCTGTTGATTATGGATCTGAAGGTCGACTCAGTTCGGTTGCCTCTTGTATAAATGTAGTTGTTTGGGTAGAGTTTAGGGGGCAGTTTTTGGAAGAAGAGAGAAGTTATTAGATTTGAGATTTCTAATAGATCCTTCCATGTTTGAGAACTTCTATAATTCATTGTAATAAGAGGTCATAATCGGGAAGGCCTTACAGCCCAGCATGTACCATTCTATTTGATGAAATATATGAAAGATCTACATTCTCTCTCTCACTGTTGTGTGTTGTTGCTTCTGCATGTTGTTGAGCAAGCTAGATCATTAGGGTGTGCCATTGCTTGGCCCCTTTTGACCCTCCCTTGCACCAAATTCCCATAAAGATATCTTAGCAGGAGTAGCACGTAATTGGTCAACTAAGTTATACTCCTTAAAAGTAGAAGGAAACCTAGGTGCTTGAGGAAGCATAGGTTGAGAAGGTGGTAAAGAAATCAGAATAGTAGGCTAAGGGTTATTCCATTTGCGATAAGCATGTGAAAAAGAATTAGTGTTATCAAGAAATCCAAAGGATCTCTAGGTTTACCCTTAATCATTATGCGAGGACATCCTTTTACCGTCATCAAAGGTGTACGATATATCATTTTAGGTTTATCAATGTTGCAAATAGTGGGACGTGAAGGTAACCATGCACACAACCTATGGTAAAGGTCAATTGGAGAGGTTGTGGAGGAGAGTGAAATAGGAATAGGATCCATAGGGATCTTATCCAGACCATTTTCATCTTCACTACCATGTACCTCATTAGGGAATCTATCCTCTTGTACAATAAAAGCCTCATCAAAGTACTCAAAACAAGAATCATACATGTTGAATATAAAGAAATACTAAAAGCATGAAAATGTAAATGTTTTTGTATTTTAAAGAGATTTTGCAATTTTTTTGTATTTTTAAAATATAAATTCAAGAAAGGTATAAATGCAAGAAATGTAATCTTATAAGCATGCAAGATCTAAATCTAACACCAAAAAGAAAGAGTTGTCATAAATGGGTTCACCAAAATGAATAGGCTAAAAATGGAGCTTTAACAATGCTAAAACATTCCCCACTATTCATTTGTATTTTTGAGTTGGAATTAAATAAGTAATGTAAATCTAAAAATGCTTGAAATTAGATAAGATAAGATACATACCTCATGATGGAACAAATCTAGAAATACCTTTTTCCAGATGCCTGTGTACAGTCTTGGGAAATTTGCAACCAGATGCGGGACCAGAAAACCAAAATAGAGAAAACCTAGAAAATTTTTGTCTTTCTAGAAGCAGGTCATCCTTGACCCAGATAGCGGGGCAAGGTCTTACCCCGGGGCAGGATCCTACCCCTCAATGTAGGTTGTCCTTGACCCAAAACAACTTCGACAAAAATTTTGTTCGCAGATCTCGGAAGTTCGTCGAAAAGGGTACTCAGATCTGCACTTCAATTCTCAAAAAAATGATTGTAGATATTTGAAAATGGTGTTTTGGGGTGGCTATATAGGGTTTTTCCTTAGTCAAAACCCCATTTTGGTAATCTCCACCTCCAAAAATAGCCAATTGTAATAGAATGTGTGTGTGCATTGAAAGGGTAATGCTAAGATCTAATCCTCTAGATTGAAACCCTAGCATGAATATGTATGAGAAAGCAATGCATAGATTTTAATAAGATAAGAAAGCATACCAATCCCCCAAGGCTAAAGTAGTCCTACCAAACTCATAATCTGTAATTGTTACCCCATGATTGTATCTTTGAATGCTTGAATACTAATAATGGTGGATCAAGGAAGAAAGGATCTCTCTTGCTCCAAATATATGTTCATAATGGTGTATTCATAAAAATGCTTGATATCAACAATGGCTTGATCTTCTATATCATCCTCTTGCAATATTGCATATTCACTTCACCATCACTTTCTTGTTTCTCATGACTTTTCCTTATGTGCTTGTGTCTTGATCATGAAATTGCTTGGTCTCCTTGTTGTGAAAATGAAGGCAAATGAGAGTCTTTATATAGAGGTTTCAAGGTGAGGCTCCTAGAGTAATGTGAGGACCCTTAATTTAAATTTCACCTCAAATTATGATCCAATCACAATAACCAACTAAGGAGGAAAAATAATTAAATGAATTTCAAATTAAAACCCTTCCTCACTCTGATTTGAAAGCCCGATATTGATTTCGAGGCCCTCTAAGACCAAATTTGAAAAGGGGGACAAATCCCGAAGGAGGTCAAAGATGACCTCATCTCTAACCTAGGTCAAAGACAACCTAGACTTTGACCTAGGTCAGGGTCTACCTCATCCTTGACCCAGGGGTCTAGATCCAGCCAAAATGAGAAACAAGAGGTCCCAGAGATGCCCAGAGACCTAGAAATGATGTCAGAATAGGGCAGAGTGCCAAGGAGAGGCAAAAAATCCTATGATGAATATGATGAAGGCCAGGAGGACCTATTTCTAAGTCCTACCTAGAAAATAGAGCCATAGAAGAGGGAAATTATGGAGAATCCTCGGGATCCTAACCCTAATTCCATCTAGAATGAAGGAATCAAGTGCATAATGCATCCTAAATGCAAGTCTATCATGATAAATGCACTAAAAGAGGGTGCTAAACCTACCAAGCTGGAAGTGCTTCCATTTTAAGATGATGCAGTAGGTTACAAAATAATAGAAAAGTTTAGTCTGTAGAACATAAAAGAGACTCAAAGAAAAGAAACATAAAAAATGCTAATTGAAGAAGAACTAATTACTACTTGATGAATTTCAAGGGTAACTTGTATTAAGTATGTCCACCATAGTTTCAAGGTCAAATAAAAAGCCACAAATCATATCCTTTTGAGCCTCACTAAAGAGGCCTCCATGATTAGCAAATAACATTTTCATCGCTACATAATCATTACATATTCAATTAACACAAGACTTGAAAAGGATCCACACATCTTGTATTTTAAAAGATTTGTTTCTTTTTTTAGTGATAAAGACTTATGTTAAAGGGGCAAAGATTAGTGTGACATTGATTCTTCCAATGGCTAGAATAAATGTTGCCTAATATTTATTTGAAATAATCTTGTTGTCGACCATGCTACAAAGTCAAGGAATGTAACTGTCTATAAGAAGAAGGTGAAAAAAAACAAAAAAACTTGACCATCATGAAGATGAAAATGTTCACAAGGAGTATAGTATTCAAGAATGCAAATTATAACCTCGTAAACATTTTTGTATTATGTTTGAAAAAGTTGTTGATGTTTTTGTATAAGAGTCTTATTATAACACATATAGTTCACATGAAAATACAGATCCATATGAATATTGTTGTCATGTGGTGACTGATCATGCAAATATTTTACACTCATCATGTTTCCTTTTCAGGGCTCATAGATGGGTTAGGCCTCGAGTGGGGGTTTGGGGACAATAGTACTAGAGGAATTTTTTAGGGTTAGGGTTAATTTTGTTAACTGGATTTGTAAACCACCTTAAAAAGGCTTGATAAATAAGTGGTTGTGTGATGTGAAAGCGTTAGATTGTAATTTTCTCTTTGTTGAACAATAAAATAAGTGGATGACTATTTCTTTGGTGGATGTAGCCCATATTGGGTGAACCACGCTAAATCTCAATGTTATTATATTTTTGTCTTTCTTATTTTTCTACGTTATCATTAGATTGGTTATTGCTCATATCTACCTAAAATCTAACAAAGATAACAACAATAAATCTTTTTCAAGCATCATATTGTTGTAGTATATGCATTGAAAGTGTGTTAGCATTGATGAAAGATACAAAACTAGCTTTTTTTGGTTGATCTACTACATAGAAATTTATGCAAAGCAATTATAAATTTGTAACTTTGACTAGTTGTATAATCCTATATTGTGGACATACAATAACTTGAAGTAAAACTAAATAGAGAACAAATTTTAAGACATTTCAATAAAGGAATGATGAGAACAACCATTTTATATAAAAAGACATTGTAGAGGCAAATAATTGTTATTAACATTTGTTTTCTCATCTGCTTTTAACAATGCATAACTTTAATAAGAAACAACACATTATCATTTATAAACAAGATATAATTTTGGTTTAGATATGGTGTCAATAATACAAATATTTAATAAAAGCTATACATATAACATAATTGCATGTCACCATGCTATATGTAGAAATGAGAAATGCATCAAAATTGATTACATAGAATGAGATGAATAACTAATATCGAGACTTCACTTTGTAATAAAATAGAACTATACAATGCTTCACACCCTGCTAAGAATACAAATAAAGGTTTACCAAGAATATTCCTCTAATAACACATTGAATCATTAATTTAGGCATAATCAAGATCAAAGAAATAATTTTGTACAGAGCAGTGACCAATGTGATGATTTTTTTTTTTTGTACAAGTGATGTTTCAAGCATTTATGTGAATTTTCATTGCCAAGTGAAACATGGTGCTTTTTAATAAATTGGCATCATCATTGATGTTAACATTGATATAGCAACTATTGGCAATGGATTTCTCCTGAGTACTCCTTGCCACTACTCTTTCCAATTTTGGCCATCCTAATTCAAATTCCAATTGATATTTTTTAAGGTTTCAAATTACATAGTTGCATGTAACATACTATAAAAAGAATCTAGTTTTTATTTTTATACTATAATCAATTTGTGTCGCATATTTTATTTCTTTCTTACAATGTTTATAAACATATTAATAAACGAATTTGGTTGTGAAAAAATGCAGAAGAAAAAATAGATTGGAAATGAACAAGTCTGAAAAATTATGTTTTGCATTGCACAAGAGATGAGCAAAGAAATAGGAAAAATAAAAGTAGTCATCATACATGTATTCAAGTATATGTGTTTGAAAATATTTGTTCAAAAGATCTGCCACTAAAATTATGATAATGTATTAATATCTTATTGTGTTACAATGTATTTGTTGATGTGAATATAATAGACATTGTGCACAATGCATTACCAAGAAAATGACCATTCTATTTGTTTCAAAGATAGTGCATAAATAAATGATTTGCAGTACTATGTATATATTAATAAATATAAGTTTATCACAATCTTGCAATGAAATCATAACAATAAAAGCACAAAGTAAAACATCTAGACTATTTACCATACATATAGAAAAAGCTATGGGATTGAAAGTTTTCTTCAATGAACATGGTTATATATTAGTAGGCTTTTTCTATGTAGTTACACACATTATGGAAAATGTGTTAGTAGATACAAGGCATACACTATGTTTTTTCATTGTCATGCAATGAACAAAATATAAACAATTTTTGTCAATTTTTTGAAATGATTTGTCTCCTGATTTTGAACAATAAAATTATGAAAACATTAATATTGATAAAATAAGTAAATACTAAAGACTAGATATTTACTTAATTTTATTTCTGAATAGGCAAAAATATTATTACATTTAACAAATAATTTGTATGTCTTGTGTTTTTTAACACACTTTGTATCATGTTTGCATGTATGGTGACTAATTTTCTTGTTTTTATCCTCGGTCTATCTCTATTTCAAGCTATTAAAGCTATTTTTATCTCTATTAATCTGTTTGTTTTCCTGTATCATGATATATACTTTAAACTTTACATTGTTATTTTCCTACTACTCAAATAGTTCACAATATATATAAATTATAGAACTATGCTAATTTGAAATCAATAACTTTCTTCTTTAGACAAGAATCTTTATAATAGTAGTTGAAATTCAAAATATAAGACTTTCAATTGTTCACTGGTAAAAAATATAGATCAAGAAAATTATACAAAAAATTGTGAACTTATCTTTAATTTCCACAAACTAACAGACAATTGTGAAATAAAAATATTAGTTGTGTTCTAACACGAGATTAGCATATAGGAAATAGATACAAAAACTCATAAACAATTTTAAGACTAAAGCAATGTTAATGAGTGTTTCAACTATAATATATGCAAAATAAGTTGTTGATTGTTATTTAGCATTTTCATTTGAGTAAATGCCAAGAGAAAGCTAAAAACAATTGAGAAAAGAACTTGAAATAATGTGAATGTTTGTGTTGAGACCAATAACATAATATTCTTCCTTTTGTAAATATTATATGGTGATTAAGATTAATTATTGCATGTCTGCAGGCATTGGCAAAAACCCTAGGCATGACCCTAATGTGGCATCAGAATCCAATTTTTCCATTGACGATTGGAGGATTTCTAAACTAGAAGGCCATGTGATTGATGTATCCATGTAGGTCAACGAGGACATAAATCTCATGAATAAATTGGCCATTACATGTAGATTCATCAAAGGCAAGCCTGATTGAGGGAAGATATACGCATGGATTACAATAGCATGGAAGGCTAAGGTCATTCTAAATTTTTTGCCTAAAAATATTATATTTGCAACCTTAGAGGAGAAAACCAAGGTTTTACAAGGGGGAGTATGGAAACTGGAAAATATGTCATTGTATATTCAGAGATGGCAACCCAATTTTGACCCCACAATTTTATCTCCATATGACAAGTCGATTTGGCTTAGGTTATATAATCTTCCTTTGGAGTATTGGGCAGATGAATGTCTTCAAAAGATTGGACAAACTTGGGGAACTTTGTTAGAAATTGATATGGATCTACCAGAGAATGATTTCAAGAGATTTTTCTATTTGCAAATTGTGGTTGTTCAAAAGATACCTAATAACAAAACTTTGATTGTGAATGGTGTGAAATGGGTTTAGAAGTTAGAAATAGAGGAGGACAGGAAATTCTACTTGAAATGTCATTCTATATTTTATATGGAGTATAGGTGTACCTACAGGCCTAAGAGAAGTTTTATTTGTAAAGCTAAAACCCATTTGGTATCAATCCTCACCTTCGAGTCCTCTAGGGCTAAGGAATCCCAAAGTGTGCCTTTGCCAAGCTCAAATTTGATTATGCAATAGGATCCCATTTTGGTCGAATCCCTCTTATACAAATGTGTGTCAAGATGATAAATCTGATGTTGTGTCTAATATAGATTCAGGGTAGTAAGGTGGTGAGAATGATCTAGATATTACAAAACATAGGTGCATTTCACAATTAGTGATTAAATGCTTGGGAATGGAAAAACTAAATAGGAAGAAGAAAGGAAAGGCAATGAAATCTCTTAAGGAACTTAGGGAGGAAGAAGCCATGGAAAATAATTCTTGCCAGTATCAAAAAAATTCTTGAAAAGTACCAAGGGAGGAAGCCCTTCCCTTGGGAAACAATGAAGATAATCTCATGGAATGTCAAGGGCCTTTGGGCCCCTGACAAGTGACACTTGGTTAAACATCAAATGTAGCTTCTCTCTGGTGATCTTATCTTTCTTCAAGAAATAAAGCTTTCAATCGAAGAAGGTAGTAAGTTTTTGACATATTGTAAGCAATGGAAGGGATTCTTTAGGCAATTGGATGGTGCTTCTAGTGGGCTTGGGATTATGTGGAAAGAGAGTGAGATGTAAATAGATGTTGTAGAGGCCAATCCAAACTTGATTGCTGCAACTTCTTATAGTACTTTGAATAAATCATTCAAGGCCATCTGTGTTTATAGACCTATCAAGACAAATGAGAAATCCTTCACTTGGATTGATATTTTGAGTTACATGAATGAAAGGAGGAATTTAAATTTAATCATGGGTGGGGATTCTAATGTGGTCATGAGCCCTAAGGAGAAGTTTGGTGGAAGCAATAAACTAATCAAACCATGTTGGATTCTCAAATTTTGTTAGAATCTTTGGTACTAGATGTTCAAACCCCCAATGGCTTATTCACATGGAGCAATAGGAGGAAGGACTTTTAGAACATATAAAAAATCTTGATAGGTTTATCATATTGCCTAAGTGGATGGATTGTTTGTTCATGGTGGGTGCTAGAATCATAACAGTCTCCATCTCTGATCTCTTCCCAATGGAACTTGTTATTTATGGGAACAATACTAGTTTCAAAACCTATTTCAAATTTTAAAATATATGGTAGCATGACAACAATTTTGTGAAATTACTGGAGGCATGGTGGAATGAGTGCAGAGTGGGGGGGCTCTTGTAGATTTAGGTTTGTAAACAAGCTCCAATACATTAAAGGTAAACTAAAGGAATGGAAGAGGTTTGAATTTAAGAACATTTTTTTAGAAAAAAAAACTAGAATTGAAGAAGAAATGGTATTTTTGAATGATAAAATTATTATTTTTTGTATGTTCAAGGAGTACTTTGACAAGGAAAAGTCCCTAAAGGATGAATTCAAGAAAATTCTAGCCAGGGAAGAGATATAATGGATGGACAAATCTAGGGAGACATAGTTGAAAGATGGGGAATCAAAATATATATTATTCCATACACTGGTAAACTCTTGTAGAGTATTAAATAAGATAGAATAAATTGCTAAAGTTGATGGTGACATGGTAGCAGGTTCAAGTGAGGTTGGAGATGAGGTAGTGTCATTTTTCACAGGGATTCTTGGTAGCAATAGCACCAATTATAGCTCAGATATAGATATCAATTATATTCCTAATATAGTATCAAAAAATGATAATTGAATGTTATGTGATTTGGTCACATTTGAAGAAATGAGAGTTTCTCTCTTACAACTTTATCCAGGTAAGGCCTATTAGTGATTTTTCTTATTGAAACCTATTACAAGCCTCAAATGCTAAATTGAACTCTGTGATTCCTAAAATCTTGATTCACACAAGAAAAGACTAATTAACAAGGAGAAACTCCTTCTTCACTTCGAGCTCCACAGACTCAGGCGGGTGTACCTCTTGTGACTCACTGCTTCACAGTGAATCTTCCAGTGGATTAAGTATCTTGAACACAAATTTTTAACATTCAGAACAAAAGAACTATAAAGTAAAAGAACTGATTTAAATTTTGATTGATGGTGATAACTACTAAGAAAATAGAGACCAATGCCAAATCTAGGGCAAAGAGTCAAGCAAACATACATTCACAGAAAACTCTTAACAGAGACACACCCTAAACCCAAGTGAAATGCCTTACAAGTCACTCTCTCATTTCCATATCCAGACATCAAATTCTTATGCAACTATTGAATCCTCTGAAACTACCCTCAAGAATTACCCTTCCCTTGAAAGAAACTCAAGAACAATTTCACAGTTACCTTATAACCAGTGTATTTAATTTGCCTTACAAACTCAGTACACAAAGATTCAGATACAAACACATGAAGACATCAAATAGACATGCAAATGGGATCTAGATGTTCTCTCATTAAAATTCCTCTACTTCAATACATTTACAATGACAAAAAGCTATGGAGGTAAACCAGAATCATACCACTGCTTGCAGCCCTGAATTCACCATCCATGTAACAATGAAGAAAAACTAAGATATAGGAGAATGTGGTCAATTAGAACCAACTGACAGCTATCCATTACTTGTATAAAATTATCTCCAAGTTTTTCCAAAACCTTTGATCTGCAACTGAATCTTCCTCAACTGATCCTCATGCCTACAATCATTTCCCAATAAATTGATTTGATCCTGGAATTGCCAGCTCATACTACTCTATCCCACTACTCTAAAATTGAAAATAATCATTTCCATCAAATTCCTTATCTCCTGTCGTTTATGAAAACATATAACATGTCCATATTCTGATAAAAAATGAATCTCCAGCCCTTTTTTCCGTGAGCATGTTCATCATTTAAATTTTTTAATTTAATCCTATAGTGCAAACTATGTCACAATTTTAAATCTTTCTGAATCTTTTAATTTTGGCCTTTTATACTATTTATGCATTTTTACCACAGAAACCAGCTAGATGTGACAAGTGTCACGATTTGATTGGCTGCTGGGACTAACTCTAGCCTTGACCTCTGATTTGGAGATTCAGCGACCACACTATTCTCCAATTCTCTGAATTCCTATTCTAACCATGGTCACATCTGGAGAATGGGTGAATGGATTTGTCTCTGAATCTCTAGATCCATTTCTTTACCATGGGTTTATCTAGAGAATGGGCGAATGCACTCATTCTCTGAATCTCTGGATTGAACATTTAACTCTAGTTATATTTGGAGATCAAGCGAATGACCTATTCGCATGATCTCTGAATCCATTTTCTAACTTTGGCTCTTATTTGGAGATTGGACGACCAAGCATTTTCCCAATCTCTGAATTTTTTCACCTTAACCACCAGCATCTAGAGATTGGACGACTAAGGCTATCTTTGAATCTTTGAATGTTTACATCTGGAGATCACGTGACTAAGGCATTCTCCCAATCTCTGAAGTTTTTCATCTTAACCGCCAGCATCTGGAGATCACGCGACTAGCTTTTGATCTTAGAATGAATTCTCTAACCCCGGTTAAACTCAGAGATCAAGTGAATACCTCTATCTTTGAATCTCTGAATGAAGCACTCAACCACAGTTAAACTTAGAGAATGGGCCACTAGGCTTTATCTCTGAATCTCTGAATGCAATCTTTGACGCTGGGTTTATTAGGAGAACATGTGACTAAGCCATTCTCCCAATCTCTCAATGTCTGCCTAACTCTCGATTTGATTGTGAGAATGAGTGACCAGCCGCCACGTGTCATCTTTCATCCTTTCATCACACCACATGTCCTGCAAAATAACCTTACCTTTGGGCCCGTCAGCACAGATCTCGAGGCTCCTCCAAGAGCTCATAGATACAGAGATCCTTTACTCTTCATTCTATCTCATATGTGCTTGGAGTTGCATATAAACATCTCTTTTTGCAAATTTGGGACCAATGTGGGATAAATCCACTGAAGGTTTTTTAAATGACTTATCAAAATATTACCTAAGTGCCCAGCTGGCATGCACTCCAAGGTGGGCCCACAAGGTAGAGGCTTGCAATAGCCTCTCTTCCTTCTTTACTTTACACTTACATTGAGCGCTCATGTATTTAAACACCACAAAAAACCCAAACAGGGTGTATGTGGGATAAAAGCTCTGGAAGCATTGGTGATTTTTTAATTTGCGCCAGTACTCAGAGGTCCATAACTTTCGATTTTCAAACTGGGTTTTTCTAAAATTATTTTTGTAGAGTGCACACATGGTCATCTCAAACATATGTAAAATTTAGCCTACCCCAGTTTGTATTTTTTGAGATATGGTTAAAAATGTGACTGGCTGTAGATTTTTTCCTTTTGTGTCCCCAACTTCCACTTGGCTTTCAAAAAACATTAAGATCATTTGGACAAATAAATGGCCACATATTATCACAATATTACAGAAGGATATCCCTTGATGATTTATGAGTCAATTTTCATTTGCCTCCAAAGTTGACCTCTTGATAACAATGACCCAACACACTCTGTTAATCTCAATAAGAATATCAAATTAGAAGCACTCGTGAGAGGATAAACACAATCAAACTCCATATTTACCCTTTTTTTATCAAGATGTAATCGCTTGATGAAAATAGAACCACACTTCATCAATAATGCAAATACATTATTCAATTCACAGTGCCTTTGCAGACTTGACTAGTAACACCGACTAGCATCTGGGAGCGGCTTCAAAAATTGACCAAATGACCTCTCAAGAACACACCACCAGGAAGATAAGTTCACCTCCACCAAATAAACATATCCACCAAAGGAGAAATCATGAAAAGACTCGAGCAAAAAGATTCAACTAACCAAACATGGCCACTCGAAAAACTGAAACCTTCCGCACTACCAAAATCACACAAGTCACCTCTGGAACTAGCTTTAAAAGCTCACCCACTGAGATCTTCGGGACCTGACAACTTGGGCATTGATTAATCTCTACACAAGGTTCATGAATCCATAATCAACTCGCTTGAAAGATCAAGTGGCCGATTACAATCAAACACCAAAGTCAGCTTGTTAATAATATTCAACATAAAAATAGTGAAATGTGCATAAATCTAATTTGGAATTGGCCTGTGAAAGTGATCAAATGGATTGGTAGATACCTCAAAATCATTTGGTAAGTAGTCTTCTAGGTTTACAATATGAAATAACCCTCAATTATGTTGGACCTCTCACAGGGCACAAATTACAAAGCCTCAAAGTAGGCCACTTAGAATTCTGAACAATGCACACTCAGAGAAATTTGACAATCTGCAAATGGAATGGCTCTGGAAAAGTGACTAAACAGGCACATGGGGAGCTAAAAATTGACATGATGACTCACTATCATACCTACAACATGATACCACAACCAGCACATCATGATCAATCATAGGGAAAAAGATGCACTTCGTCAAAGTGGGCTACTTTATACAATTATGGACAAACACAAAATGCAAAATTCTGAGAACACCTCCAAAAGCCTATTCCCAGAACATGCCAAAACTAAAAATTGAAAGTTCAAACCCACTACATACATCAAATGAAAGACAATAGACACCCTACCCTAGTGGTTCATCATGAAAAACAACAGGCCCTATTTTCCATGCACCTCAAACTAAGCATCATTAATGATTTTCAAAGGACTAATTCTGACACTTAGACAATTTTTTGAATATGGACTTAAAAACATAGACTGAATTTTTGAGCTCCAACAGTGACTCTGACTAGGGACGCATGCTCCATGCGGGCACGCAGAGGATCCAAAATCTTTGGTACAACAGACCACCCAAAGAAAATCAGCTTGACCTTTTTACTTCTTCTCAAAATTCCGAACAGGGAATCCCTTATTGAAAGAAAAGACACACAACTGAAGGGAAAGCGACTATACATGAAATCACAATATTTACAAAAAGGCTCAAAGCCTCGAAACTCTAATTCTTTTTTTCCTCTATCAAATAAATTATTCTCATCTCCATACAATGGAGGCAAACTAAGATTACATGTTTCATTCAGCCTGTCAAAAGCACAAATGATCAACATACTCACCATTGTCCAGCAATATCAGGTCATCAGGCTGCCATAAATATTGATCACTTTGTGATATCAAAAGGTCACACTCCTCATTGTCAACATCATGCTAAAAAATAAAACACTCCAATTCGACTTCATGGCTGGAAACATCAGCATTTTGATCATTTTCTTGCAAAAAAGAATAAAACACTTCCATCTCATCACTTTGCAAACTAACATAGAACTTCTCAAGACAAATATCTGATTGCACAAGACTAGAAACAACTTGTTGATCACAAACTACATCAACAACATTTAGAAGGGAACAAGCTCTATCAGTGAGTGACTCATTAGTCATTGGCAAATCTAAGAATACACATTCAGATTTATCATATTCTTTAGCATCAAAATATAAACAGGAACCATAGTCAGCAAGCTCTTGCAAATCAGAACACTCACTAGTACATTCATCATTGTACTCATCAAATATAACATTATCAAATTCATTATAATGATATGCACCTTCACACTACTGATTTAAAATTGGAGAAAAGACATCAAAAGGTGTTTCACTCATTATGTCATCATTTGAATAATTTTTGTCAAAACTTATGTCTATCGAGCATCGAAATTTTGAAACGAATTTGGTAGCATACCTCTGAAACTCAATTTCCAAGAGATCTAAAATTTGCTCACTACTCAGTGAGCATTGAACATCACATTCCATCTCTTCATTCTCATTATTGATGTTGCAAATCTCTTCCCCATCTGAAATAGGGACTAAATTCATTGTCTCACATTACCTTGTGTGAAGTAACCACTGTAAGAACTATCATCTGCATTATAATCAAGCTCTTCAAGTTCATGCAAAACATCACTAAACTGAAATAGATAACCATTAACATCATGCTGAGAAAAGGGAAAATCTATAAGCTCAAGGAAATAATTATCAACTGAAGATTCATCTTCCACTCCTTGACACTCATAAACTTCATCATTGGCACAATACCTAACACTATTAGCATCACATGACTTAGCACAACTAGATTCAGGATCTACAAATGAATCCATCCATTCTTTAACATTTTCTAGTGCTTCATTTTTTAGGGATGCAGTCCAACTGACTGATTCAAGCATACCAAGTTCTAAAAACATCTCAGCATATTGGGATTCTTGAAAATCAAGACCCACAAGAAGTTCACCACATGCAACAAGAAATTTCTTATAATAAGATAATGTGGACTCCTCTTTTCTTTCTCCTATTGCACATCTTAACATTAGTATGCAATTATGCTGATTTTTTTGATTTATCAAATGAAGTTCATCATTATAACTTTCTAAATCTGACTGAAAACTTTCAGATCTAGAAGCATCCTGACTTATCAAAGCTGAGAACTCCATTTTAGCACACTGACAAAACAATAAAGCTTGTTCTCATGACAATATTTCTATCCAAATTCATGCAACCACTGACTTCACTAAACATCAACATATTTCTAATACTCTTTAGAAACTAAATCTTCTATCCAGAAATATGGCTTGAACTTTCAGACTAATTTCCCTTTTCACTAGTGACTTATTCACCTAATTAGGGATTGTTTTTACTTTGATAAAATATTACCTGGAAGTGTTGTTGTTGGTGTAAAACATTGATCTGAAATCTCTTTCAAACCTTCGTAGAGTCACCACCTCTTTGCAGAGGACCAATCTTGAACCAACTGAGAACCTTTATCTCACATCTGAACCTTCTTTATCAACAAACACAAAACAACTTCACAGGATGCATTGTTTGTCAGGATCACAAAATACATTGCAATTTCATATTACAAAACACTAATCAAATAGAGATTCAGAGTCGCCACTTTTTTTAGTGAGATAATATAACAATTTTTTAAAATAACTTGACTCTATGATCACTTAACCAGACTCTGGGATGATTCAGCCAAGCAAGGAATAAGCATCTTAAACTTGTTGTCATTTATCTCTTCCCCAGCAGAGTCATCAATTTGTTAGTGATTTTTCTTGTTGAATCCTATTATAAGCCTCAAATGCTTAAATTGAACTCTTCAATTCCTAAACTCTTGATTCACACAAGAAAAGACTAATTAACAAGGAGAAACTCCTTCTTCACTTCAAGCTCCACAGACTCAGGCAGGTGTACCTCTTATGACTCACTGCTTTAGAGTGAATCTTCTGGTGGATTAAGTTTCTTGAACATAGATTTTTAACATTAAGACCAAAACAACTATAAAGTAAAAGAACCGATTTAAATTTTGATTGATGGTGATAACTACTATGAAAATAGAGACCAATGCCAAATCCAGGGCAAAGAGTCAAGCAAACATACATTCACAGAAATCTCTTAACAAAGACACACCCTAAACCCAAGTGAAATGCCTTACAAGTCACTCTCTCATTCCCATATCCAGACATCAAATTCTTATGCAACTATTGAATCCTCTGAAACTACCCTCAAGAATTACCCTTCCCTTGAAAGAAACTCAATTTGCCTTATAAACTCAATACACAAAGATTCAGATACAAACACATGAAGACATCAAATAGACATGCAAATGGGATCCAGATGTTCTCTCATTAAAATTCCTCTACTTCAGTACATTACAATGACAGAAATATATGGAGGTAGACTAGAATCAAACCACTGCTTGCAGTCCTGAATTCACCATCCATGTAACAATGAAGAAAATTTGAGATATAGGAGAATGTGGTCAGTTAGAACGAACTGATAGCTGTCCATTCCTTGCATAAAAATATCTCCAAGTTTTTCCCACAACTTTGATCTGCAACTGATTCTTCCTCAACTGATCCTCATGCCTGCAATCATTTCCCAATAAACTGATTTGATCTCGAAATTGCCAGCTCATACTGCTCTCTCCCACTACTCTAAAACTAAAAATAATCATTTCCATCAGATTCCTTATCTCATGTCGTTTCTGAAAACATATAACATGTCCATATTCTGATAAAAAATGAATCTCCAGGCCTTTTTTCCATGAACATGTTCATCATTTAAATTTTTGAATTTAATCCTATAGTGGAAACTATGTCACAATTTTAAATCTTTCTGAATCTTTTAATTTTGGCCTTTTTATACTATTTATGCATTTTTACCACAGAAACCACCAGGATGTGACAAGTGTCACAATTTGATTGGTTGCTCCGACTAACCCTGGCCTTGACCTTTGATTTGGAGATTCGGTGACCACACTATTCTCCAATTCTTTGAATTCCTATTCTGACCATGGTCACATATGGAGAATAGGCGAATGGCTTTGTCTTTGAATCTCTAGATCCATTTCTTTACCATGGGTTTATCTAGAGAATGGGCGAATGCACTCATTCTCTGAATCTCTGGATTGAACATTTAACTCTAGTTATATTTGGAGATCAAGCGAATGACCTATTCTCATGATCTCTAAATCCATTTTCTAACTTTGGGTCTTATTTGGAGATTGGGCGACCAAGCATTCTCCTGGTCTCTGAATTTTTTCACCTTAACTGCTAGCATCTGGAGATTGGGGGACTAAGGCTATTTCTGAATCTCTGAATGTTTACATCTAAAGATCACGCGACTAAGGCATTCTCCCAATCTCTAAATTTTTTCACCTTAACCTCTAGCATCTAGAGATCACGCAACTAGCTTTTGTTCTTTGAATCTCAGAATGAATTCTCTAACCCTGATCAAACTCGAAGATCAAGTGAATACCTCTATCTCTGAATCTCTGAATGAAGCACTCAACCACAGTTAAACTTAGAGAATGGGCGACTAGGCTTTATCTCTAAATCTCTTAATGCAATCTTTGACCCTGGGTTTATTAGGAGAACACGCGACTAAGCCATTCTCCCAATCTCTGAATGTCTGCCTAACTCTCGGTTTGATTGTGAAAATGAGTGACCAGGCATGTCATCTTCCATCCTGTCATCACGCCACCTATCCTGCAAAATAACCTTACCTTTGGGCCCATCGACACGGATCCGAAGGCACCTCCAAGAGCTCGTACATGCAGAGATCCTCCACTCTTCATTCTATCTCATATGTGCTTGAAGTTGCATATAAACATCTTTTTTTTTCAAATTTGGGACCAATGTGGGATAAATCCACTGAAGGTTTTTTAAATGACTTATCAAAATATTACCTAAGTGCCTAGCTGGCACACACTCCAAGGTGGACTCACTAGGTAGAGGCTTGCAATAGCCTCTCTTCCTTCTTTACTTTACACTTACATTGAGCGCTCATGTATTTAAACACCACAAAAAACCCAAACAGGATGCATGTGGGATAAATGTTCCAAAAGCATTGGTGATTTTTTAATTTTTTCCAGTACTCAGAGGTCCATAACTTTCAATTTTCAAATTGGGTTTTTCTGAAATCATTTCTGTAGAGTGCACACATGGTTGTCTGAAACATACGTAAAATTCAGCCTAACCCAGTTCATAGTTTTTGAGATATGATTAAAAATGTGACTGGTTGTAGTTTTTTTCTTTTTTTGTCCCCAACTTCCACTTGGTTTTCAAAAAACATTAAGATCATTTGGACAAATAAATGGCCACATATTATCACAATATTGCAGAAGGATATCCCTTAATGATTTATGAATCAATTTTCATTTGCCTCCAAAGTTGACCTCTTGATAACAATGACCCAACACACTCTGTTAATCTCAATAAGAATATCAAATTGGAAGTACTTGTGAGAGGATAAACACAATCAAACTCCATATTTACCCTTTGTTTATCAAGATGTAATCGCTTGATGAAAATAGAACCGTACTTCATCAAGAATGCAAACACAATATCCAATTCACAGTGCCTTTGTAGACTTGACCAATAACACTGACTTGCATCCGGGAGTGGCTTCAAAAACTGACCAAATGGCCTCTCAAGAACACACCACTGGGAAGATAAGTTCACCTCCACCAAATAAACATATCCACCAAAGGAGAAATCTTGAAAAGACCCAAGCAAAAAGATTCAACTAACCAAACATGGTCACTCAGAAAACTGAAACCTTCTGCACTACCAAAATCACACAAGTCACCTCTAGAACTGGCTTTAAAAGCTCACCCATTGAGATCTTTCGGACACAACAACTTGGGCATTGATTAATCTCCACACAAGGTTCATGAATCCATAATTAACTCACCCAAAAGATCAAGTGGCCGATTAAAATCAAACACCAAAGTCAGCCTGTTAATAATATTTAGGATAAAAATAGTGAAATGTGCATAAATCTGATTTGGAATTGGCCTAGGAAAGTGATCAAATGGATTGGTAGAGACCTCAAAATCATTTGGTAAGTAGTCTTCCAGGTTTAAAATATGAAACAACCCTCAATTAATTTGAACATTGCACAGGGCACAAATTACAAAGCCTCAAAGTAGGCCACTTAGAATTCTGAACAGTGCACACTCAGAGAAATTTGACAATTTGCAAATGGAATGGCTCTAGCAAAGTGACTAAACGGGCACATGGGGAGCTAAAAATTGGCATGATGACTCACTCTCATACCTACAACATGATACCACAACCGGTGCATCATGATCAATCACAAGGAAGAAGATGCACTTCGTCAAAGTGGGCTACTTTATACAAATCTGGACAAACACAAAATGCAGAATTCTGGGAACACCTCCAAAAACCTATTCCCAGAACACGCCAAAACTGAAAATTGAAAGTTCAAACCCACTACATATGTCAAATGAAAGATAATAGATACCCTGCCCCAGTGGTTCATCATGAAAAACAACATGCCCTATTTTCCATGCACCTCAAACTAAGCATCATTAATGATTTTCAAAGGACTAATTCTGACACTTAGACAATTTTTTGAATATGGACTAAAAAACATAGACTGAATTTTTGAGCTCCAACAAGGCCCTTGGCCTAGATGAATTTTCAATGAAATTCTTTCAGAAGTGTTGTCACTTTTTGGGATCGAACATTTGGAAACTAGTGGAGGATTTTTGGTAGCATAAATGGTATGTTAAAGACGTTAATAAAAAAATCATTGCTTTAGTGCCAAAGAAACAACAATGCTCCTCTTTCAATGATTTCAAGCCTATTCCATTGTGTAATACAACTTATAAGGTGATAACGAAAGTCTTTGCAAATAAATTAAAAGGCATAATGAATAAAATTATTTCTAAAGAGAAATATGTTTTCACCCCTTGGAGGGATATTTTAGATTGTATAATTCTTACTAATGAAGTTATCCATACTATGAAATCAGAGAATTTGAAAGGTATGATGACCAAATTGGATGTTCAGAAATCTTATGACAAAGTAGTCTAGGATTTTTTTACTGAAGGTAATGTGCAAGTTTGGATTTTTCTCTCATTGTTTGGAGATGATAGAATTTTACATATCCGCTATGTTCTTTTTTATTTCTCTTAATGGTGCATTATTTGGGTTCTTTAGTACCTCAAATGGGTTGATACAAGGGGATACACTTTCCCCTCTCTTATTTTTTTTTATCATGTTTGAAGCTATGGGAAGAGCTTTCCAACTTAGAAAATGTTTGGGGTTGTGGAAGGGTTTTAAGTTGTTGAAGGTTGCGAGGATATCACATACACTTAATTCACTAATGATACCTCATTATTTGGAGGGGAAAGTATTAGAGAGGTCGAGATTGTCAAAGAGGTATTATCCAAATATGAAATGCAGTCAAGGAAAATTTTTAACAAAGAAAAATCTACCATTTATTTCTTCAAGACCAAAAAAGGGGTTCAAAGAAGAATTATTGTCATTCTTAGATTCTCAATTGGAACTCTTCTAGTGAAGTACCTTGGTGCACCTATCTTTGAAGGGGTTAGTAGGTATAAATATTGTGTGAATTGTTAGGATTAGAAGACTTAAATTTAACAAGATTTAATGTGGTTCACCCAATCTTGGGCTACGCCCACCAAATAGAGAGTCCAATCTTATTATCTAGTAATTCCTACCTATTACAATCTTCAATCCCTTGCAACTCAAAACCACTACAAGAAGCAATGAAATTATCATATATTAATAAAACCCTAACCCTAAGCCATTATACCAAGACTTATGTCAGTTAACAATTTAACCCTAGAAAATACTTGATGAGTCAACCTAGGGAAATGCTTGACATGTCAACTAAAAAAAGGTTGACGATTTAACCCCCCCCCCCCCCAAAAAAAAAAAAAAAAAAATAGAATTGGGCATTGCCCTGAACCCCACGATAAATGAAAAGTGTATAGTACTTGCCTAATCAGTCACCACAAACCAACACAAATATTATGGAGAAATGTAGATTAAGGGTCGCTCCATGAAAACCAAAATGGATTGTTTGATAGAAGGATGACTATGATCAAGTCCATCATCTCAACCATGTCAATTTATGTAATGTCATGCTTATCAACAAATCATAAAATTTAAGATAACTTCAAAAGCAGTCCCAAAAAAATTGTGGGAGGGTTCTTGAGAAGAGAAGAAAATTCTATTGATTAGTTGGGAGGTAGCTTGCAAGAAAAATGTGAAGGAGGTACAGGTCTTCATAGAATAAAAAAGCCTAACCTTGCATTAGGGGAAAAGCTGGTTTGGAAAATGTATCATACCTCTAATCATACTTGGAGTCATATTTTTCAAAGGAAGTATCTTTACTGCATAAATCCCAGCCGCATCTTGACAATTTCCAATCCATCTAGTGGTTCAAACTCTTGGAGATTTATTTGTAGCTCTAGGCATTTAATCACCAACCACCTCACATACAAAAATTAATAATGGAAGGACAACATAATTTTGGACGAAGTCTTGGAATGGGTATAAAATTAGTTTGACCAAGTGTCTGGACATTCAAGAGTATATTGAAGATATAATTCTTAAGTTTGGTTCTAATGTGTGTAAATATTGGAATCAGGAGGGGGTTTTTGGTAGGGCATTTGTAGGATAGATTGATCCTATTGTATTGGGCCTCCCTATGGATATAGAGCTCACATTAAGGATTGAATTGGAAGATCATAAATGCATTCCTTGTGACCAAGATGACAAAATCATTTGGCGTGGATAAAAATTAGGACAATAATCTATTAATCTTGGCTATAGAATTTAAGGGGAATAAGAGGGGTCCATTGATTATCCTTTGGTCTTATGCTAGAATCCAAGTGTTCTTCCTAAAGTGGGAGCTTTCCTATGGTTGGCATTACATAAGAAATGTCTAACAATGGACATGCTTAATAGTGTAGGTGTTTATGGACCTTCTTGGTGTGTACTTTGGAGGAAAGATGTTGAAACAATAGATCATTTATTATTGAGTTGTGAATTTTCCTCCAATTGCTAGGATTGGTTGACTAGCAAGTTTCTTTGGATGGGTCCCAGGCCCAGGTGTTTATTTCAGTTCCTCCAAGGGTTTCCTAGGTTTTATAAGAATTCTTTGTGAGCTATAATCTAGGTTATTTCTCCTTCTGCAATCATTTGGAATGTCTGGAAGGAGAGGAACAAAAGGATTTTTAAAGAGACATAAATGTCTTGGGAGATTTTGGTAACTAAAATCATAAAGGAGATTGTGGAAAATGTTAATGCTAGAATCATGATTCAAAAGGATTTTCATATGGGATGAGTGGATCCAAAAAAAATGGGGGAGTTAAAGAGGACAATGTATACTACTTCAAAGAATGTGGTTGATCATAGTTATGTTATCTAGAAATTTCCTAAGCTTCACATGTGGAAATTGAACTTGATGGCACTGCTAAAGGAAATCTTAGATTCAAGAGTGTTGGGTGTACTGTTAGGAATTGGAAGGTTGATTATGTGTGGGAAATTTTAATGAGGCTAGGATTGGTTACAAAAAATGAATCTAATTTTGAAGCTCTGGCTGTGGGCTTGAAATTATGTAGAAACAAGTGCATCAGAGAAATAGATATAAAAGAGGACTGCCAAATCTGTATCCAGGCTATAATTCATGGTGAAACACTAAACTAAAAGTTAAGCAACTAGATATAGATTTCCAGAGATCTTCTAATAGAGTTTGAGGATTATTCCTTAGCTCATGTCTATAGGGAGGTAAGCAGAGCAACGGATTTGAATGCAATTATAGGGGTTACTCAAGAGGCACATGTCATTTTTGATTCAGGTGCTTCTCTTTGGCTGGGTCTCCAAGCCATTTTAAAGGATGAAAGGCATGAGTAAATGTTTCATTTTTAATGACAATTGGTACATAATGAAGTCTTATATAGTCGAGGTCTCTTATGTCTATGTACTAAAAATATATAAAGATGATACTCTTTGCAGGAATGAGGATACAAGATTGAAGTGGCAGATTGGTGTAGGATTATGTCCACATTTCCAAGTCTTGTCGATGGAATTATACTTTGAAAATAAATGACATGAGCATCTACTAAAAGGGTGTGGATAGATAGTCTAAGTTTGGAACCCATGAAACATGGTAGGATTGTTTGTACCTAACTAGGCATGCTTGTTAATATTTGGTAGCAACCATCTTTAGGGATCCACACTTTTCTCCTCGTATGTAGTGGAAAATTCTATAAAAGAGGAAGGGAGATTTTCTTCTTTAAATGACATTAAATATAGTTTATCATTTAAACCTTTGTTGCATGTATAGAGGAGAAAAGTGTGGAAGAGAGGATATTAAGGAATGTGATCAAGTGATCAAGGAAGAGAGGATATTAAGGAATGTGATCGAGTAAGAGAGGAGAATAAGAAATTGGTGTTGATGTGTTTGAGTGAAGGTCACCACTAGTTTGATGACTTCATATATGAAGTTTTCCTATTCCATCTAGTTGACATCATTAACTCAAAAGAGGGGTGCATAGAGAAGATTGATGGTTTCATCAAGGAGGTTGATGGGGAGGCTATTTAAAATGCCATAATTGATTTGGAAGAAGGCATATATATTTTTAATTCAGGGAATGTACTTCAATAACAACTATTACATGGAGGACGAAGAAGGATCATATTCTGAAATCCCTGCTAATGTCGAAGGATAGACAAGGATTGAAAGGAGGAGGAATTATATTGAAAATGTGTGAGAGGTGTTTAGAATTGGAGTTATAAATAGAAATTTGGCTCCTTTCATAGACTATTAGATTTTGAAGACTATTGGCTTTCAGCTTCAAAAAGCAATCGTGCTAGTTGAGATTGGTTGTGATTTATAGCTATCTTACTAACCATTCATTGGGCGTTGTTTATTTTGAAATTTCTTCAAGATTGTCTTAGATAGTATAATAGGTAGTACTATCTGCACTTGTAAAGGGCGTTATCCCTGATTGATAACACTTACACCTATATAAAAAAATGTGAATGTTTGTGTTTTGTTTTATTTCTTGATTTAGTAATGAAGCACATTATTATACAAACTCTTTATTTACATTACTTCATTTTTTAAATGACTCACAATTTGTTCTATTCTTAATTAATAGTTGTAATTACATATTTTAATATGAATTATATAAGGTACAAATATATGTTGTGTTCATCAATTTTACACAGTCTTACTTATTAATCTGTGCAAGTTCAAGATAAGATTTTTACATTTTTCTTTAATTTGTAATGTCCATATTCTACGTATAGCATTTTGCATAATTTTTTATTTTATCCTGATTGGCTCATTCTACTTTTTGGCCAATTTTATTTGTTTTTAATCATGAAAAGTTAGGGAAAAAAAGTGTTCACGTGTGTTGCCTTCATAAAATACATACAACTCTAGTTATATAGAAATACATCATTTACAATGTAATATTCAATATTCCAATAATATGTATGTCAAGGTTAATTTCTTTTTTTTTTCTCAATAACAAGGTTTTAGATTTTATTTATAACCTGGAGAAAGACTTGGTCTGGACCAGGGATTGTTACAATTAGAGAACCATCTCCCCTAATAGATGCTAACATCAAGAAGATAGATTAATAGATCTATCCCAGAAACAAATATTGTCAATCAAGATTTTCTCTTAGCTCTGCTCTTCATGTGTGAGCATAAAGTCATATCAAAGGAAGTTTTCAATTTATTTTTTACTTTTTTACCCTTCACAGTAACCCAACCCTCTTCCACCTTGGCCACCCCCTCATGAAAATCCATAAAATTACCTTTAGACAATCCCCCAGCCTCCACACACTTTTCTTCTAGTTGACTTTGGTTAGAATTTTCTCTCCTTTCCACTTGCTAATTTTGGTTTCCAGTAGCAAGGTCATCCACCTCTCGAGTCTCTGCATTTCTTTTTTTCTCCCTCCCATCCAAGGTAGCAATATCTTTTGTATTCACTATCCCAAAAACTTTATCACTATCTGCATTAATATTCTTAACATTGTTCAGAGTTGGTTATACATTTCAAATCAAATCCTCTTGTACATGCATCTCCCCACAAACAACTTGAGAAAAATTCTTATGGTTTTCACCCTTTTATCCATTGTGTAATGGTGGTGGGAGACATCCTTCCACCAAGAAGTTGACTTAGTATTTCTTTGTTTAGCACATTTAGAAATCATGTGCCCAATCTTAAAACATCTCCTACACCTAAAAGGAACCCCTTTGTAATCTAAAGGTTACACCCAAAATCCTTTTAAGATTTTAATTATGATTTCTATAGGAAGCCCATCTGCCAAATTCATCTCCATGAAAATCTGGGCATAGGTTGAATGCATAAGGTTTGATGACTCTTTATATACCATTAAAAAATTCCTAAAGAATTTCCTATAGCCTCTAAACAAGACAAACTAGAAATGTAATGGTAGATTCAAAAGTCTTACCCATAGTGGAACCTTGTCAAAAGTTTCCTTTCTAAAGATAGATGCCATGGTTTCAACAGTAGGGGATGCTTATTTTCCCAACTCCAAACATAGTCTCACAAAATCATATTCCTATCTTGATCATTTTCAAAAACTACTATGACAAACCCCCTTGCACCCAGACATATTTGAATATAACCTTTCAAACTCGGCTCCCAGTTCTCTAAAATCTATTTATTTAGCTCACATAAACTTGGCCATAATACATAGAACTCCCAATTAGACCAAGTTGATAGAAGAAAACTACGTTATGACCCACTTCCTTCTCCACCTCATCTACCAAATCCACATTGACGACCTTAGCCAATGGTAGCTTGAAATCCCCTATCAAACCTACCACCTCTTGTTGAGAATCAATTGCTTTAAACCTAGAGGTCCCATTGGGTCCAAACCATTTCTTCCAAAGGCCTTTTTTAGCATCACACCCATTTGGCATAACGACATGTGCTTTGATATTTTCACCTCCCCTAAACTGAACCTCGTTCTCCCCATTTCCCTTCATTGGATTATCGACCATCATGGGTCATGCTAATGCTTGACCCTGAGAGGAGCCACCCAAATATTTTTCATCACTCCTATCCATAACACACTCCTCACCCACACATTGGTATCCCTACTGATCGATACATCCAAACACTGCCCCTTTCTGTAGTCGAGGGTAAAAAACCCTAGCCTCATCATTGTGCAAATCTTGTTTGTCTCTCCTGGTCGTCTGTGTAGAAGCTTCCACCCTTGTACCCTCCCTCGCGCAAGTACTACCATCCTCTGAAAAGTGCCTTGGAGTTATTTTTGCAACTCCCTTTAGGTTTGA
The DNA here is from genome assembly GCA_027943335.1 of Chamaecyparis obtusa. Lineage (NCBI taxonomy): Eukaryota > Viridiplantae > Streptophyta > Pinopsida > Cupressales > Cupressaceae > Chamaecyparis > Chamaecyparis obtusa. Next base: position 1,246,307 of record BSBK01004545.1, on the reverse strand, counting down.
TAAAACCCTACCTTCAACACTAGTCTGCAATGCCTCCATCTTTTATATGTCAAGGTTAATTTCGATGCAAATGTTTTAACTTGTATTGCTTTTTTTTTGTTCTTTGTATTTTGATTTTATCAAGGTCTATGAAAGAGGCAATAATTGACTAAGAAAGAGCTTAGAATCTTCAAAGATCTTCAGCTGAATTGATATATATATATATATATATATATATATATATATATATATATATATATATATATATATATATATATATATATATATATATATATATATATATATATATATATATATATATATATATATATATATATATATATATATATATATATATATATATATATATATATATATATATCATTTTAAGCATGTTAAAAAATACTAGTGCATAGTTTTCTTATCATTAGAAGAAGCTTTCTAAAGTATATGGTTGTATTTGTACAAGTCCACCTAAATAAAGAACAAATTGTGCAAGTTTATCCTTTAGAAGATAAATTGATATTGTTCTTCCTTTACCCATGCCTATGCAAATATAGTCATATACCTTCTTCTTTTTTGTGTTGATGATAAGAAAACCATAAATTAATATTGTCGCAAGCAGTGAACAGATTTTTAAAGTTTTTTCAATTTATGTGATCTCTACTTCTAAGAAAGATTAAGGAAAGGGCTTATCTTTTGAATATATTGATGTTTTTGATTGAGCTCTTGCCTATTAAGTTGTGCAATGGAGAGATAAATTTATAACTTTTTTCCATAGTTTGTAATGTCTATATTTTATATATAGTATTTTTTATCTTTTTGTGATTAGTTGTTTGTATTTTTTCTAGTGGTTTTATAAGTTTTAATTATGTAAAATTGGAAAAAAAAAATGTCAACATGTGTTGTCTATGTAATTTTTATATACAGATGGAGGTATAAAGAAATACATTTTTTTTTTCAACATTTAATAATTCAGCTAATATGTGTACCACAATTAATTTCAATGGAAATATTTTTCATTTGTATTGATGTTGTTCAACATTAGCATTTGAGCATGAGCAAGAAAAAAAATGTCAATTAGTTTTTATCATGATGGCTAAAATGACATGGGTTTTCATTACAATGTAAATACAGTCTATTAGGTATAAGATAATTAATATATATGACTATGTTTAACCAATATTCTAAGTTTTGTATACAACAAAACTTATCCCATTGCCCAAATTTTCCATTCAATTTGTTTTTAAATTTGTAAAGGCCTCATTCTACACAAATACATGTCTTTCTCATGTAATTTATATAGTTTAAAAAGCATTGTTGAATGCAACTCGAGCTTGTAAAAGCTCAAAGATACATTACAACTTTTGGAAAGTGTCGATTTGCAGTCTTTGTTGAGTGTTCCAATGTGCCGAGTTGTCTAGTCTTGACTGAGTAGCTTGGTCTCTAAAGGAATCGATCACTAAAGGAACTCGACAAAAATTCTAGTGCTCGGTAATGTTTGTGGAGTTTGATCAACGTGCTTACTTGGCAATGCTTGCCTTGCTCGGTAGTTTTGTTGACGCTCGACAGTTTGGGCGTGTTGACTGGAGTTCTTGTGGATTTGATGGGCCGACTTGATGTATTTAATGTGTGTAGCATGTGTTTTATTATCCTATGTAGATTTGGAGACTGACATGAAGAATTAATTATTTGCAAGGCTATATGAGACCCGACTGATGTTGCATTTAAGATTTGTTTGTTCTTAGAAGCCAGTTGGGTTTTAGGATTTATTTCTTTCTTCCAATTGACTTGTGGCAGAAGTAGTATAAAATCATGGGTTGGGTAGTTGTTAGGTAAGGAGAGAAGGAGAAGAGATTCAATTTAGGAATCTAAGGCTGCGAATTGGGCAAGTAGAGCTAGTGGTTGAGGCTTAGGAACAAGGAGATTGATTAGGTCTTGCAATCAAAAGTTTAGATCTTGTTGGATGTTTCTACTAGATTGATGTGTTTTAGATTTGGGTAGCTAGGGTTAGGGTTTGAATTGGATCTTGAGGGATATTGCAAAACTATTACTTGCTTTATAATTGGTCATAACCGGGAAGGCCTTACAACCTGACACATAGCATGTAATCAATTATTTTATGAATAAAGAGTTCAGTTTGTTATCAGATCTTGCTTTGTTGTTAGATTCCATTGTGTGGTTGTTTAGTTGGGGGCTTGGACATCTCCTTTGGGGATTATCTTGGCCTTGCACTACGTCATTACCCATGTTCTCCTATATTACAAAATTGGGCATTTACCTGATTACAATCTTATAATCGATCAAGCTCAAAATGAAACCCTTACTGAAAATGGGTTGGATACATATAATGCAAACCTATAGCTATTAAAAAATAACCAAAAAATTAACTCACCTATCTCATGAATTAGATTTGCCACACCTTAATCATGGTTTCTTTGGTCTCTACGAGGATGAATAAACTATCCTTGGTATCCAATCAAGGCTTCTTCATATTCCTGGTCTTCCTTGCCTTTGGAAGCCTCTCCTCACTAGTCTAGCCCAAATTCTTCATTTTCTTCCTACTGTGCTTCTCTATCTTTGGCTTTTCCTCACCATGTAGACTATGCCTTGCTTCTATCACGTGTAGAAGAACCAACAATAACTCCCATCCTCCTCTAGATTATTCTATATACTTCTTTTTTACAAGTGGTTGTGCTCCATACCAGGAACATTTTGAAGCTATTTGTGCCTTTGACCTCTCTCCATAATCCTTCCCCAGTTAATAGACCGAATCTAGGCTCTTCCATCCCAATAATTGGGACCATCCCCCTAGCTTATTGTGGTTTAAAAAAATACCTCATCACCAACAAAACCTCCTCCCTAGTTCCTAATTGAAGTGCCTGAGCTAGAAATGCAGATGAAATATCAATATTGGTTCTATGTCTGAAATATGTTGTCATAAACTCCTCTCTTAAAATAATCTCCACACACTACCAAAAGAGAGGATCATCAATCTTTAAAATCCCTCTCATCCACTTGAGGCTTACTTTCCATTTCAATGCTTGAAGTTGGTTGAGAGTGTGTACGGTAGAATTTTCCTTCATTTTGAACTTCTTTCTCCTCCTTGAAAACTATCCCGACTAAGTTGACATTGCGGGATCCAAAAACCATATATAGATTCCTTATCTTTGGTTCTTGGATCCTGCAGTGTCCACTTAGAACTGTAGGAGTAGTGGTTGTGTTGCATTGTCTAGGTATAGCATTCAATTATGTTGTGTCTCCAAACAATTATGACCATGATGCCTACATTTATGTTTCTTAGATGTTGTGTCCCAGGACCCCTTATGACCCTTTATGACCCTTTACGATCTCTAAGAATACATCTTAGAGGTCTTAAATTATCGTAAAGGGTCATAAGAGGATCCTAGGAGGGGCCAGATGAGCTTCCACCTTCACGTGGTTGGCCTTGTTAAGTAGAGAATGTTAAAATTTTATCAAAACAAGGAGAAGCTCAATAATTTAAGATCTCAATCAACGTATGACAAATATATATTTCTTTTTTAAAAATAGTGTGAGCCATTGCAATTACGATGGAAACTAAAGAATAACTGACAACAAAACTAAAAGTGACAGTTATCTGTCAGAAACTTCAATCACTTCAAGGAGAAATGATCACTTCAGCTCACCTCGAGAAGTCTTGACCCAAGATCAAGTCATATCAATCCATCTCAATGGCTACCAAATCAACAGATCTCTACCAAGAACTTAGTCACAAAGAAACACTACAGACCACACCATGAACTCAATGTGAAGAGGCATCCAATGTCTCATAAGTCACATCAAACAACCCGCTTTCTGTAATCCAAGTCTCTCAGCTCAGTTCACCAAGAAGAAGACTTCTCTGAAGTCATCATAGACACCATAGTGGTCTACAAATCTTCATCGTGCAAGTTTTGTAAGTCAAGTCACTACTACAGTCCATAGGAACAAAGCACATCTAATTCAGACCAAAGAAGTCAAGAAGTCACTCGAATCAGATACAAATACAATTAGGTCCGCATATATCCCACGAACACATCAGGAAGAATGCATGTCTAATCGCCGCACTAGCTTTTTGTGTTGGAGCAGTTGCTGTCACAAATCTCAATTCGGTCGAATCCATTCCAAATCCAAGTCTCTAGACTCAACTCAATAATCCACAAGCCGCTACTAAATCTACTACAAAGTCATCTCTGAATGACATAACCAAATCTTGAACATGAATTAAAGACCTCGACTCACCAAACCACCTTGCAAGTCGATCGAGATCTGAAAGTAATGCAACCAGCTGGAACTAGATCTGCAAGAATGCCATTTTGAATCGATACAAACTCGATCGACAAATATATATATATATATATATATATATATATATATATATATATATATATATATATATATATATATATATATATATATATATATATATATATATATATATAGATATATATATATATATATATATATATATATATATATATATATATATATATATATATATATATATATATATATATATATATATATAATTGTGATGCTCGTCGCAATTATGACGTCACTAGAAAAGCGACAACAATTTGTCAAAAACTTTCGATGAATAATCATCGTATGCACAACATTTCCGTCGGTAAACAATCTACCAACGACAATTATACGTCGACACATTAGGATGGTTAACCGTCACATGTACAACATTTATGTCGGTAAACTAACTACATCCGATGACTACCTGTCGATATTGGGACGACTACAAATAGACCTGACGGTGTATTCATTGTGTTGAAACCCCCTTTTTGTGACAACTATAGTCATCTTAATTACGACGCTAATCGTAGTTGTCAGATTTTTTGACTGCAAAACTGTGACGACAGGTGGTGTTGATATATCAATGGTAAAGTATCTGAATTTTGACAACCTGCCGTCAGAAAAAGGTCTCAGATGTACTAGTGATCAAACTAGGTTAAAAATAACCATTGTTGAAGTTGATAGGGTTGATTTTACATCTAAAATCAACTTACTGTTACAAGAGATTCCTATGCCATGTTCCATTAGCGCATGAAAAAAAAACAAAAATTACTTGTTTTGGGGAACTAGGTTGTAACTATTCCTATTTCTCTTCTTTGTATCGACTAGTACTGTTATAAAAACTTCTTTTGTACAGGGTTCCAAGACCCCTTCAAAATTTGTTTCTTTCATTGACTATATATTATGTTTGTAATTATTGTTGTGTTGTGGCATCTACTATGTGCAACACTCATGCTCTACATTGTGTTCTACATAGATTTAGTTTACCTTGTTTTTTTCCTCTTTTTCTTTGGCTTTTATGTCATCATGCATAATTTTCTCTATTGCCCACAACTACTATCTCTACTTCATGTTGGAAACTGCAATTGAAGCAATTGTTGTATTGTCATTGATGTCAAACCTTAACTAGTAAGACTGTTGCTACTTGGGAAAGTACTATATCTATTTGATTATTGTGATGGGGAAAAACAAGGTTGGTAACAATAGCACCTAAGGAAAGGTTGAGTTATCTTGGTACTTCAATGAGTACTTGATTATGTTGCACAATGATGAGATAATGTATTGCTTATCTTAGTAAGAATGAAGACTAAACTGATAGGCTTACCTGAGCAAAAGAGAAGAAATTTAGTTTAAGTCGAGTGATGTTAAGTGTCAACCGAGTTAGTATATGTCGAGCAAATTCAGTGTTGACCAAACATCAGTTAATTGTCGAGGAAGATAGTGCTAGCTGAGGAAACAGTTTTAGTATTGACCGAGCTTTCTAGTATAGACCGAGAAGTTGAACACAGTATTGACCGAGTGTCAGTATTTTACATTTGTAGGAGAATTCAGATTTCCAGCCGACATTGTTGAATTCTTGGATTATGTAAAACATGTTGACTTTATTTATTGATTGTATGAAAGCATTTAATGCACTGTAAAATGTTTTATTGTAATTCTTTAAGAGATTTGAGATGTTTCTAGAAAAGAAGATGAAGAACATAAAGTAGGGTAGATTCAATGAATTTGACCTAACCCTAAGATCTACGAAGGAGATTAAGCAGAAAAAGATATATTAACCTAATTGAGGAAGTATTAAGGAAACCTAAGCATGAGGTTGAAGAGTGGATAGAGGATGCTGGAAGGTTGGTAGATGTTATTGACTGTACAAGCAGAGAAGGCTAAAGGAGAAGTATTGTGATTGCTTGAAGGAAAAGTTCTGAGCAGATTAGTGATGGAGATGGCAAAGGTTCACAGTCAATAAACCAACATATGTGTACGGAATTGGATCTGATATCTGCAAAGTGAGTTGTATGTTTTTTAGATCAATACTACTGCTACTTTCTAACCATTGTAACAGTCAAAATCCTTTTAACAGTGGTTGACCTAACAGTCATATGTATAAATCCTTTGAACAAGGTTGCATTCTAATGGAGTGTATGTAAGTCCTATAACAAGGCACACTTTTAACAGAGTGGTTTAAATCCTTTAACCGAGTCACACCTGACAGTGTGTTTGTAACCTTTGACAGGGTTGGCTTTTCACCGAGCTCACTTCAAAAGAGTGAAAATAATAGTAGCATGTTACAAAGTGGTTTTTCCCAAATTAGGTTTCCACTATAAATCCTAGTGTCAATACTTGTGTGAATGTTTTGGTTTGAACATTTATGTGTTTTACAAGTTAGAAACAGTTGGGTAGTGGACTACGATGTTATATGTTTCTATTATGCAATCAGTAATGACCGAGTAGTTGTTGGTTGTTAGATCTGATTTGTTGAAGAGTTTTAAGTTTTTTTTTATACATCTGGACCTGAGAACAATTGATTCACCCCCATCTCTATTGTTCTAAATCATATTAACACTTCACACCAGCAACTTTCAAATTAATAAATCCTCTGCTTGGAAACAGTTTGTAGGGACATGTTCTCTATTACTCTTTAAGAAATGCTAACAAAATTACGTCTTATTTTACTACGAGCATTTTACTCTGAGTCTTGTATAAAAGTTTCTATTTAGAAAGATACTGACAGTAAGAATTTTCCCTTTTTTTCATTCTAGCCAATGGATTCAAATGTACAAGCTTCCAAAAGATAGTTGCTCCATAGTAAGTCTATTGATCTGCAATCTCATAAGAGAAGCCGCCTTTACTATGCTCGTCATAGAGAAGAAATATGTGCACATCATACCATCAAACATTCTCACAACTTGGCCCAGCAAGTACCTTCCCCACTTCCCCCCTACTTGCAAGCTTCTACAAGTTCTCAAAATTTGCAACCTTGTGCTCCCACTGTAACACCTCTTCTGACACATAAGCCTTGAAATCCACTTTCCCTTGTTGACTCAGACAGTACCATGTCCTCCAAATTTTTAGAGATAGCTAAAAAATTTAGAGCCATACTAGATGCACTTTCACAGTTGCACACATGTAATATATGTAAGGAGCGCTATCCTGGTATGCATGTTTGTTCATCACCTAATGGCCCCACTTGTAGGAGATGTGTTGTTGAGAAAGCAATACATCGCTTTAGTGCAGCCAACAATATGGACCCGCTTGAGCAACTAGTTTTTTTGAGGGTTCTCACACAAGTAGAAGAGATGCTCATTGCACGTGTTAATCCAATTTTGTAAGTTACTCATGCTCATGGTGGACAATACAAATATGGTGGTCACACAATTAGCTTCCCTCGGGATATTAAAAAAAGTTTAAATGTATTACCGCGTACAATCCAAGAGTTGGATGTATTAATAATTCATAGACTTAATACACATGGAAAGGATTATGATTGCTATGTTAGCTGAAGTCATGTTCATAATTCACTAGCGTACAAGATCAAATATAACCCGTACTACAAGGATGTTGAAATCAATGACTCTACGTTATCAGTGCTCCCTGCTACCACTACTGATGTTTCTAGAATGTTTCATACAACTCAAAGAGAATGTGAAAACGTAGAACCTGGAGGAGTTGAACTTGACACCATAGAAAGTGAAACAAAGTATTCAACCTCGTTTATGGCAAGACTTCCAAATAGTCATCGGGAGCTAGAAATTATTAAAGAAAATTTGCAACTCCCAAATAAACCTGAAACCATTATTGACTGGCCACACATTATCTCAACCCCCATTAATGAGTACACTATTGAGGGCTTATTTAACATGGCATTTCCTACTCTTTTCCCAAATCAAAATGCACTACCCATGCAGCCTCAAGCAAGAGACGTGCAACTCCATGAATATGCTTTACATCTAATGCAATATCATGATAACAGATTTGGCCAGCACCCATGCTTTAGATACTTCCTTCTAAACCTTATGATGCATCATCATAGCCAATCTCTTGCTGCGGTGTTCATTAAGCAAAAAATTGAAGATAATGTACCAACTAGTATTGAAGACCTTCATAGCCACTTAACCAACCTACCAGACACTCAATTGGTAGAAGAACTGATGCATTTTGGCTCAACCTTACAAGGGACACACTCATATTGGAACAAGCATCACACTGAGTTGACTAATATGATAACCCAAATAGGTTCTCCAACATTGTTCTTTATATTAAGTGCAGCTGACACCAAGTAGCCTGATCTACATAGTGTGCTTTTGCCAGGTGATGTACCTTCATTTCTCTCCAACAAACAATGCACATATAATGTTATTAGAAACCCACACACAACAAAACTATATTTGCATCAACGATTCACAATCTTTCATGAAGAAGTAATTGATAATCTCTTGGGCGCAGTTAACTATTGGTACCGATATGAATGGCAGAGTCAAAGTTTTGCACATATCCATGGATTTATTTGGCTAAAAAATGCACCCAACATGGATACACTAAATTGGGAAAACCCTAACGAAGTAAATAGAGAAAAATCATTCTTTGACAAATTTGTCACTGCTTGGAACCCTCGTTCTAGCTTTGAAATAGAAAACATGATACATAGAACTCCAACAGATGATCCATGCCTACTAAACACATCTGAAATATTTGCTACAAATCCTTATATTGATTATGAAGAGCTTGTTAATCATGTACAAAGACACACGAAGTGTACTAAGAGAACTTGTCTGCGTAAAAAAGGTATGCATATGGAATATAGATATAAAGCTCCTTGGAAAACATGCGAAGAATCAAAATTAGTTTGTGATGACTCCAGACACAAATCCTTTGAACCATTTAGAAATGATGATAGGTTAAACATCAATAACCCACATATGCTCTCCATATGGAGAGAAAATATAGATTTCCAACCTGTCACCTCACGACAACTTGTTCTCAAATACATTGCTAAGTATGCATCTAAAACTAAAAAAAAATCTGAGAGCTGCATTGAGATTTTGGAAAGAATCTACTCTGATGCAAGCCTACAAGATCATGCCATAAAAGCATACCAAAAGTTCATGGCTCACCTTGTGGCTGAGAGAGACATTAGTGCACAAGAAACTTGTCATATGCTACAAAAATTATCTCTCGTTATTTGCAACCAGCAATTTATATCATTGAATGTTGGTAAAAAGATTTTGCATTGACTAAAGCACACAAACAATGGCAATGAGATACTACCTAGCTACATACAAGCCTACTTGCAACATCCACCTCACTTAGAACTGGTTACATTAATTGAATCAACAAGATCTTATACATATGTTGCCACTCGCAAATGATGCAAATGACATTGTAGAAAAGACAAAGCAATAGTCCAAGTCTTTGCCAAGTTTTTTTCTATTCCAGTAGAAGACTCTGAACAAATCGAGACATTCTGTTGGAGTGAATTGCTTCTATACAAACATTTTTTATCAATTGCCCAAGATATTGGCCTAACCAAAGAAGAAATCATTACTAACTGAAAGCACTTGAATACACAAAACTATCATGTGTGGCATGTTGATCGTACAAAACAAATTGAAGGTATCTTTGAAGATGAAAATGGTTCTGATAGTGAGGTTGATATGCCTAACATTGTACTGATGAATGAGTGGGAGGTATTGTCCCAAATGGGTCTTTCTAATAGTGTCAACTTGAATGAACTTGATCTTATGGGAAAACATGATTTTGACAACAATAACAGATGGGAAGAAAATAATGTTCCTTCACACTTGCATGAAACTGCAATTCGATTTGTACATAGGAACAGGTTGTCTCAACAACATATTCATCCCAATGCTAATCTTTACAACCAAAACTATATTCTATCACCTCAACAACAAATAGCCCTTTCTCTCATTAAGGACCACTCCATATCTAATTGTGCAAAAAAACCTTTGTACATGGTCATACAAGGAACAAAAGGAACTGGAAAATCATATCTAATTAATTGCATAAGAAAATCGCTTTAGAGCTACACACCCGAAAGAGTAAATTGACTCCTTGTTCTTGCTCCAACAAGAATCACAACATTTAATATACAAGCATCGACCATACATGTGGCCGTCAAGATTCCAATTAGAGAAATGAAACCACTACAAGGACATGCATTGACAACTTTTCAGGAAGACATGAAAACTATACAATACATTCTCATCGATGAGATGAGCTTCATAGGCCCAAAACTATTATTGAAAATTGACAGCAGATTACATGAAGCAATACCATGACAACAACACCTACCCTTTGGTGGCATTTCTATAATTCTAATAGGAGACCTTGCCCAACTACCACATGTTATGGATAAACCTATCTATGCATCACATACACTTGCAAGAAATCTATGGCACCAATTTAGTACTGTCGTAACACTGCATACGATTTTTAGACAGGAGGGTGATGATCTGATTCAAATAAAATTTCATCAAGCATTACAAAATATGCATAATGCAGAACCAACAAAACAAGATTAGTAGTTGTTAATGATGTGCACAAACAAGCATCTAACTGTAATTGAGCGAAAAGAGTTTGACCAAACAATACATTTGTTTGCAACAAATGAACTAGTAGCACTCCATAATAGGAAAAGGCTAAAACAACTACATGTGCCTATTGCACTATGTGTTGCACTCAATACACAACGTCAATCCGTGGAACTTGACAATGATGACCAACTTTCACAAGAAATCTTATTATGTAGATCTCAACGTGTAATGCTTACCACAAATCTATGGATAGAAGCTGGCCTTGTCAATGGATCTCTTGGATAGGTCAAAGATATTGTATATCCCTTTGGCTCTAAGCCCCCACAATTACCAACATATGTTACAATTGAATTTGATAACTACCATGGTCCACCTTGGGATGAACAACATCCAAATCTTGTTCCAATACAACCAATAACCCGAGGCAAGCCCACCCAACTACCACTCACTACCACCTAGGCTATCACTTACACAAATCACAAGGTCTTACCCTAGATAAAGCCACAATTGATATAGGTAAAACTGGGAGACAAGGCTTCACCTTTACAAAAGCCTCTAGAGTCAAATCCTTGCAGGGCCTCCGCATTGAACATGCCTTCTCTTTTGATCACTACTGCAAAATGAAAAAGAATCCATACAACATTATTAGAAAGAAAGAAGAGGCTTGCCTACACTCGCTCTTGCATGATGTCCAGGTATGTGATGTTACTTGCACACCCTCTTTTACTGTTCTATGATTCATGCTTTTGCCTTCTTTCATTTCAACCAGATTTCCATTGCTGACCATTTATAATTTTTCCTTTCCTATAGGTTCCCCCCTGGTTGATGATGAAGAGTAAACAAAAAATAAAGAAACAACATTTATTTGGGCCTACAAATCATTTCAATGTTGCATTCTTTTGGGACATCCAACATACAAATATAGTCTTGCAATATTGTAATTTGAATTCATCAAAAGTGAATGTTTCTCTATACAATACTTCATTCTACAATTGAACATCTTTCTACAATGGCACTTGAATACACTTCCTTCTACAATGCAAAAAATCAAATATGCTTTTACAAAAACTTGTTGATAAATAAGTGGTGTAGTGTTCTAAGTTGTATAGTTTTTAAAGTCTAACATTTTTCTCTTCAGTCTTCAAATGTCGAAGTACATGCTTTGTTTGTGACTATATATCATATCCTTCAAGTACCAAGTTGCATCCATGGAAGTTGTCATTGATGTAGTTGTAGATTGAATTGAATATTAAGGTTTGCCAGCTTCTTGGATTTATACACTAAAGTATCTTAATGTTGCTTTATTATTCTAGAATTTTAGTCTTTACTATGTAAGGAAAAATTAATTCCCTCCTAAGCTTTACTACATTTCGTCCTTCTTCTATCTATAGTTCAACTCTACTCTTCCTAGACACTATTGTTGGAATATGAAAAAGACAACAATGCATGCAAGATATAGTTATTTCAACCCAATGACATGCAAACAACTCTATGTTCTTTGTGTAGATTTTGTATTTTTTTCACAACCATTGTTGTTTGAAAAACAACCGTGGTTTCCTGGTGTGTTTCTATTTGATACATATTGTGCTTGTTTCTACAAACAATACATTTTCTACTGTTTTCAAATTTATTTGAATGTTACATTTTTTTGGGTAATACCTTCAAAGTTTATAGCTTGCATAAACTTTAACTTCAAATCATCCAAGGTGGATGTTCCTAAATACAAAACTTCCTTCTACAATGACACATTTTTTGGAATAGTGCTTTCACCTCTACAACTTATCGGCATACTCCTTGCTCCTTCTTTCGGTGCAAGTGCTAGTTTTAACAATGAACCAATTATAATGAGCACTTAAAAAATAAAACCAATGCCACAACTAAACCAAAAAATTAAACAAAACAAAAAAACCATTTACCATATTTCAACATTGTCATTCGCCTCCTTCTGATGCAGAGGGTATGACACTCTGCTTCTTAACTACTTAAACCAACCTTCCAAAGGTGTTAATTATTGGATCTTCTCACCAATTAGGATCTCATAGACCCTTCCTACCAACTTCTCCTCCAAGTTATAGTTGGTTTTAAGAAGCCTCCAAAGATACTAGTTCAACTAGTCCAACTAGTTACTACTAACCTTAGTTTTCTTCACTATTCCTTCACCTAGAATGTCAATCCTCTGACTAGGATCTTCCCACACATGTACTTATTCACTTACTAGCCTTCTTAATCCTTCTTAGGCCATTCTGCACCCTTTCCAACACTTCAAACTACCCTACCAATCCAATTGGTCATTAGAATACTAAGAGGCCTAATTGCCCAAATCCTAGTAGGTCTATTTTCACCGAAATTGTCTTGGTGCTTCCAAAATCTCCACTTGACCCCATAAAAAAATTTGAAAATATTTGAGATATCATTTAACCCTTTTAGAATCCAAAATCTTAACCTCTGGTGACACCCAAAACCCTATTTTCTTGCAGGCCCTAGTTTTTAGCCTACAAATTAGGCCTCTGGTTCAATGAGTGTAAAAACTCTTCAAACTTGTCTCCAACCTTGATTCACCTCCAACCACCTCTAAATACTTCTAGGAGACCCATTAGAGCATCCAAAAATGCCATCAAGTTTTCTCCAACTAGTCTTGGGCGTTCGTACCAGTTACTATTCTTCCCTATCCTGGCTCATCTAGTTTCACTAGTCAGCCATAGGGATTTCATTTTGACCCTTTAGAACCTCTAAAAAAACAAAAAAAAGACTAGAGAACCTATCTACAGACTCTAACCCTATGTTCCTCATGGTTTCAGACAATTCCACTAGAGGAAACCTAGGATAGAGCCATTTCTTACCAGTTGGCACTGGTTTTAGGCCTGGCAGACCAGCAGCCTATAAAATCTTAAAACTTTGAATCTAATGAACTTAAAACCAAACTAACTATTGCATATGGAGTAAAACACTATCAAAACATGGAGTCCAATCACCTATGTCAATTTGTACATAATCGTACAGTTGCAGAGATATTGAACTGTGAATACAACAAAGAGCTTAGAAGACCGTATAGGGTGTCAGAATTGATTGTTTTGCTTCCTTTCTTCATTAACTTCCAAAAACATTGATCCTATGCTCTTATACTGAGCATAGGTTAGTTACATCAGTTTTATCCATGTTTAGAATTTTGAACAAAAGTTGCTCAAGCAACTTTTCAAAGTTGCTAGCAACATTTTAGCAACTTTTCACAATATGAAGCATATGACCTCAACTATCTCAGTGACGAAATTGGACTTCTAAGACCCTACGAAGGCATGGAGAGTATTAAAACATACTCCTAGCCTATTTGAACTCTAAAATAATACTAATTTCCTTTGTCACCAAGGTGACCCCAAATTCTCTCATGGACTCAAAGGTCCTAACAAACATAGAGAATGACCTTGCCAATGTAACCTAGTTTATCAACCTAGTTTATCACACTAAACAAACTTCCTAAACATCCTTAAACACATCAAAATTTCTAAGTGGGAGGGTGCCCTGTACCATACTCCCCAGGACAAAATAACTCAAGTCCTTTGAGTTAGCAGGTTGGCAAGTGTAACTCCATGGTTCAAAATATCCTGCTCTGTCATCCAAATGGCCTCAGCTTCAAGAAGGCCTTGCCATGTGACAAGGTACTCCTTGTAGATACCTTTCTGGGTCTTCTTGATCACCTTAGAATCCAAAATGTTGTCTAGCTGCAAAGGTTTGGGAGTTGGTAAGTCCCTCACCCAATCTTCTTCCTGCACATCTGAAAGTGTAGCCTACCCTGTATCTATAGGAGATCCCCTATAAGGATAAAGGTCACAAACATTAAAAATAGGAGAAATTCCTGAATCAGGAGGAAGTTCTACTTCATAGGCATTCTTGCCATACTTATGCAAAATTTTCAGTGGTCCAATCTTCTTCATGAGAAGCTTAGTTGGTTGACCCTTAGGTAGTCTCTCCTTCCTAAGGTAGGCTAACACTAGATCTCCAACTTTGAATTGTAGGTCTCTCCTTGTCTAATTAGCTTTGGCTTTGTATTTGGCCACTTGATGTTGTAAAGTGTTGTGAGCTTGGTCATGCAGCTCCTTCATCTGCTCTGCAAAGGACTCACGTTGTGCACTCCTCTTGTCCTCCAATTTGAGTTCCCTCAACTCCAACACTCCTCTAGGATTGAGCCCATAACTATTTGGAAGGGACTCTTTCCTGTACTCCTATTAATGGAGTCATTATAAGAAAACTCTACCTACCCTATGATGTGATCCCGCGATTGCCCATGTTGCTTAGTCAAGCACCTCAACAAGTTGCCAAGTGACCTATTCACTACTTCAGTTTGCCCATCTGATTGGGGGTGATAGGCTGAGGAGAAAGATAAATTGGTTCCAAGCATCTTCCATAGGGTCCTCCAAAAGTGACCCACAAACTTTGCATCCTTGTCACTAACAATATTCAAAGGCAAACCATGGATTCTTACTATGTCCCTAAAGAACAACCCTGCAATTTGAGATGCATCATTGGTTTTCTTGCATGGAATGAAGTGTGCCATCTTGCTAAACCAGCCAACCACCACAAAAACATTTTCATGACCCCTAGATGTCTTTGGCAATCCCAAGACAAAGTCCATGCTCAAGCATTCCCAAGGTCTTTGAGGAATGGATAATGGTTGGTACAATCCACTATTGCTGCTCTGTCCTTTTGCCCGCTGATAGACCTGACATTGCTCCACAAATCTCCTAATGTTTGATTGCATTTTAGGCCAAAAGTAGTGCCTATTAACTTGCTCTAAGGTTTTGTCCACACCAAAGTGACCCCCTAAACTGCCTTGATGTTTTTCCTTCACTATATTCTCCCTCATTGAGCATTGTGGGATACACATAAGATGGACTTTAAACAAGAGACCTTCCTATAGCATATACTCACCAAAATCCACTTTGAATCCCTGTTGAAACTTCACACATTCCTCATAGGCTTTACCAAAATCCTTGTCCTCTTTATATAAGTTCTTCAAATCATCCATCCCTACACTTTGTAGTTGTATCTCTTGGATTGTGAGTACTCTTCTACTCCTTTCTTGTGCTTAATGAAAAATGTATAAGCTTGCAATGCTTCCACCCACTTCATGTGCCTTTGGTTCAACTTGTCCTATCCATTCAAAAAACTTAGTGTATGATTGTCAATATAAACCACAAACTCTCTAGGCAACAAATAGTGTCTCCATTTTTTAAGAGCTTGGACCATAGCATAGAGTTCCAAATCATAAGTAGAATATTTTTGTCTGGCTTCATTTAACTTCTCAGAGAAGAAAGCCACAGGGTGTCCTTCTTGGCTTAGGACTGCCCCAATTGCCAACTTTCTAGCATCACACTCCACCATGAATAGTTGGTTGAAGTTAGGGAACCTAAGACTAGGTAGTTCTGTAATTCTTTTCTTTAATTTTTCAAACCCCTGGTTTGCTGCAACAGTCCATTCAAACTTACACTTGATTCTACCTTTGATGGTGTTGAGTATAGGGGCACACAAATGACTGAAACCTCTTATAAATTTCCTATAGTAGGAAGCCAAACCATGGAAACTCCTAAGATCTCCTATGTGTAAGGAAACTCAGGTGCGGAAACAGCTTCCTACGCTAATCTCTACAGGAGAGTATTGTGCAAATTCTTATAAATCCTTACAATTTCAGATTCGTTAACTACTTTAACAAAGACATTGCAACCACATACCATACATACAGAAAAATAGAGAATGACACAATGATATACCCTGGGGAAAACCTTTCGGTAAAAAACCCCAGCACTCCAAAACCTACACAATGTATTATCTTCAACACAAAGATTACAATACACTTGCAATGCAAGTTCTTTTAGGAGATGAGAGACAAAGCCAACAAGACTTAACTTTTGTTATATCTCTCCCATAGGAGCAGCATCATATATATAGACTCCTCTGGACCCAAAAATAGGCACAACCACCAAGACCCATGCACAAAGCCACATGTACACAGTTGTTACATGCAATCCCAAGAATAGGCGTCCATCCCTAGAATAGACTATGACAGCTTGTCATAGAATCCGCCAAAAATAATGGTCACAAGAGAAGTGTAAGAGAATCTGTCATACCAACCTATTTTTGGCATATTCTCTTACACACACCAACCACTTCTTCTTGGGCACCCAAATAGGCCCAAGTCATAAGATGCTCTTACACCTGTCATAGCACATTCCTTAAATAGTTCTTACGCGTCATAGGAATCTGTCATGACCGTTTCAGTCATGATCTCCTTATGCACAAGATGCTGACACATCAAGTGGAGTGACACATCAACATTCCAACTAGACATGTACACTCACACTTAATTACATTATTTGCAAAAAATACATTTACAAAACAAATAATAAGAATAGGAATTATCCAAGGTTGAGACACCTTATTCCTAACACTATGGACCTAGGTGTAGGCCATTCCAAAATGGACTTAACTTTATCAGGGTCCATCTTCATACATCCATTTGAAACTAAAAAACCAAGGTATACTAGTTCAATTTTGAGAAACTCACACTTGTCCTGATTGATCATTAGCCTCTCCTTGTGTAACCTCCTTAAGATTTTCTCCAAATGCTCCATGTGCTCCTCCTTTGTCTTGCTAAAAATCAAGATATCATCAAGATAAACTATGACAAATTTACCTATGAAATATGCCAATACTTCATTCATGAGCCTCATGAATGTACTAGGTGCATTGGTGAGACCAAATGGCATTACAAGCCACTCATACGACCCTTCATTTGTTTTGAAGGTTTTCTTCCATTCATCACCAGGTCTAACTCTAATTTGATGATAGCCTGACTTCAAATCCACCTTGGAAAAATAGCAGGATCCTCCCAAATTGTCTAGTAAGTCCTCTATCCTTGGCATTGGAAACCTGTATCTTATAGTGATCTTTTTGATAGCCCTTAAATTAGTGCACATCCTCCATGTACCCCCTTTCTTTGGTGCCAAAATAGTAGGTACAACACAAGGGCTTAAACTCTTCCTTATCAACCCCTTATCCAACAAATCTTGAATTTGCTTGGCTATCTCTGCATTTTGACTTGGTGTCATCTTGTATGCTGCCTTGTTTGGAAAGTTTTCTCCAAGAATAAGGTCAATCTAATGGCTTACATCTCTCATAGGTGGTAAGGCACTTGGTAGACCATTATTTACTATATCATGGTACTTTTCCAATAAAGCTTGTACCTCTAGTGGCAAAGTGACTTTCTCTTTGGGTTCCTCCTTTGGTTTGATCACAATGGCACAACATTCCCCTTTCTCCTTTTTCATAGCTTTTAGGAACTCCTTCCCACTCAATAACATCACACTTGTTCCCACACGCTTCTCTTCCTTTGGCTCTACTAAAGGATCCATATGAAATTTCTTTCCCAACTTGGTGATCATATAACTATTCTTTTCTCCATCATGCATTGCCTTGACATCATATTGCCATGGGCATCCTAGGAGTAGATGGAATGCATCCATAGGTAGTATGTCACATAGGACCTTGTCTTTATAGTCCCCAATCTCAAACTCAACCATAGTTTTCTCATCCACTACTATTTGCTGACCCTTATTTAACCAAAAAACCTTATATGGTGTGGTATGAGGTATTCTTCTCAACTTCAACTTCTCCACCATCTCAGTGGACACTATATTCTTAGTGGATCCAGAGTCCACAATGACTTTGCAAATCTTCCCATGAGACTTACAAGTAGTCTTGAATAGGCTTTTCCTTTGAGGTGGTTCTATGGTGCTAGGTACCTTTAACAATGTTCTTCTCAACATCAAACTCTCCCCATCCACTACTAGTCCTACCTTGGATATAGGAGAAGTTACACTTTGGTTATCATCCTCTTGTACTAACTGATTTTTTCTTTCCCCATGGAAGATGAGGAAGCCTTCTCTGGACATCTGCCCATTGTGTGACCCACTTGGTTATAATTGTAACACCTACCAGTAAAAAATGAATTTGTCCTTCCTTGGGGTTGGAACCTACCTCTTGGTGGTCCTCTACCTCTATATCCTCCCCTTTGGAATGATCCTCTATACTGGTTTCCCCCACTTCCATCCACAACTTGACTGTCTTCTTGTCTACTAGGACTCTATCCTCTACCAAAGTTACCCCTGCCTCTTTGAAAACCTCTGCTGCTACTACCACCTCTGCCTCTTTGGTGGAAATCATTTCTTCTCCTTGCCTTGTCTTCGGCTCTCAAAGCCAATTGAAAACATTTGTGCATACTGTCCGGAGCCAACATACTAATTTCATCTTGTATTCCCTGCCTTAGCCCATTGAGATACCTTGCCACCTTTTCCACTTCATCTTCTTGTCTCCTAGCTCTAAGACTTAGTTTATGAAATTCCTCTGTGTATTGGCTTATTGTCATCTCTTTTTGTCTCAAATTCTACAATTTTTGGTACATTTGGATTTCATAATCAGTAGGCAAGAATTGTGCCTTCAATTTGATTTTCATCCTCTCCCAAGAAACCATCTTCTTCTTTCCACTACTCACCCTTTCATCTTGCATCATATTCCACCATACCAATGTTGATCCTTTGAGTCTAGCCTTAGCATGACTAACCCTCTTTTCCTCTGATACTTCCTTGCAGTCAAATTTGTTATCCATGGCATCAAGCCAATCTAACAACTCTTCTCCATTTAGGCGACCACAATAATATGGTATATGTTTCGAGCTGTCTTTGTTTATAGACTTGAAGGCATCTAGGAATACCTTCTGATCCTTATCTATCTCTGGTTCTTTTCCTTTGTTGGATGACTCCTCTGTTTGGCTGTCTTCATCCCCATCACTTTCATCTCCCCATTTTGTGATCCTCTTTTTACTCTTTGTCTCTGCCACATTGGATTTCTCCAAGAGGCCTTGGACCAACTCCACTATGGCATCCCTGCTCATTTCCTTAGGAGTCATGCTGTCCACCTCTTGACTCCCCTCACTGTCTGACATACATAACTTCCAAGAAGATATGACTCTCTTCCAAGAAGATATGGCTCTGATACCACTTTGATGTAGAGGGTATGACACTCTACTTCTTAACTACTTAACCCAACCTTCCAAAGGTGTTAATTATTGGATCTTCTCACCAATTAGGATCTCCTAGACCCTTCCTACCAACTTCTCCTCCAAGGTATAGTTGGTTTTAAGAAGCCTCCAAAGATACTAGTTCAACTAGTCCAACTAGTTACTCCTAACCTTAGTTTTCTTCACTATTCCTTCACCTAGAATGTCAATCCTCTGACTAGGATCTTCCCACACATGTACTTATTCACTTACGAGCCTTCTTAATCCTTCTTAGGCCATTCTACAGCCTTTCCAACACTTCAAAGTACCCTACCAATCCAATTGGTCATTAGAATACTAGGAGGCCTAATTGCCCAAATCCTAGTAGGTATATTTTCACCAAAATTGTCCTGGTGCTTCCAAAATCTCCACTTGAACCCACAAAAAAAATTTGAAAATATTTGAGATATCATTCAACCCTTTTAGAATCCAAAATCTTAACCTCTGGTGACACCCAAAACCCTATTTTCTTGCAGGCCCTAGTTTTTAGCCTACAAATTAGGCCTCTGGTTCAATGAGTGTAAAAACTCTTCAAACTTGTCTCCAACCTTGATTCACCTCCAACCACCTCTAAATCCTTCTAGGAGACTCATTAGAGTATCCAAAAATGCCATCAAGTTTTCTCTAACTGGTCTTGGGCGTCTGTACCAGTTACTATTCTTCCCTATCCTGGCTCACCTGGTTTCACTAGTCAGCCATAGAGCTTTCATTTTGACCCTTTAGAACCTCTACAAAAACAAAAATAAGACTAGAAACCCTATCTATAGACTCTAACCCTATGTTCCTCATGGTTTCAGACAATTCCACTGGAGGAAACCTAGGATAGAGCCACTTCTCACTAGTTGGCACTGGTTTTAGGCCTGACGGACCAGTAGCCTATAAAATCTTAAAACTTTGAATCTAATGAACTTCAAAACAAATAAACTATTGCATATGAAGGCTAAAAGAAAACACTATTAGAACAAGGAGTCTGATCACCTATGTCAATCTGTACATAACCGTACAGTTGTAGAGATATTGGACTGTGAATACAACAAAGAGCTTAGAAGACCGTACAGGGTGTCAGAATTGATTGTTTTGCTTCGGTTCTTCATTAACCTTCCAAAAAAATTGATCCCATGCTCTTATAATGAGCATAGGTTAGTTACATTGGTTTTAGCCATGTTTGGCATTTTGAACAAAAGTTGCTCAAGCAACTTTTCAAAGTTGCTAGCAACATTTTAGCAACTTTTCACAATATGAAGCATATGACCTCAAATCCTATCTCAATGATGAAATTGGACTTCTAAGACCCTAAGAAGGCATGGAGAGTCTTAAAACACACTCCTAGCCTATTTGAACTCTAAAATAATACTAGTTTCCTTTGTCACCAAGGTGACCCCAAATTCTCTCATGGACTCAAAGGTCCTAACAAACATAGAGAATGACCTTGCCAATGTAACCTAGTTTATCAACCTAGTTTATCACACTAAACAAACTTCCTAAACATCCTTAAACACATCAAAATTGCTAAGTGGGAGGGTGCCCTACACCACCTTCTCAACCCACTAAATGAACATCTAAAACCCACATGATTTTACCAACCTAACAAAGAATAATTCATTTTTTTCATTCCAGAACAATATTTAATTTGTCTATGATCTTATAACAAAAACCTACATAGAAAAACTAAAAAAAAATTCCAACCCATTTCAACAATAGGACAATGACCACAATCCAAACCAAAATGCACAATAGTTGAGCTCTTGCCTATTAATTTCTGCAATAAAGAGATACATTTCTTACTTTCTACTTTTCTTTGTAATGTAAGTAGAGTAAAAAATGTCTTAGAGAAACAAAAACCCTTATTGAGCTCTTGCACAACTCTTTCTTATACTTCGCTCGACCCACAAAACTAAACCTATATAGTTTTAGCCACTCTAATAGACAACAATTCAATTTTTTCCACACCAAAACAACATTTTTACTATCTATAATCATATAATGAAAACCCACAAGAAAAACTAAGGACAAATTCCAACTTGTTTTAACAATAGCGCAATGACCATAATGCAAACCATATAGCACAAATCATTTAATAAATCATAATAAATACTTAGAAAAAAAAACTAATGCCACATGCAGACCAAAAAATCATATAAAACCAAAAAACTAGTCACCATACCTAAACATGTCTTTCCGCTTTTGCTCAACCCTTGTTCCGCATGTTTCCTCTTAATCCTTGCCAAAAAATACTATTGTACCATCCTAAAAAGTTAACACTTACAATTGGATGCCTAGTTAGACCCTATTTTGGTGATTTTGAGATTTCATGTCCATTATGCTTGATCCAACTTCCTATCTCCACTTATTCCAACATCTTCTCTTTATCCCCGACTCCCCATTTTAGTTTGGGCCCATTTTCCTAGGTATAGAACACCTTGGGCATTGTATACCTTGACATTTGAGCCCAAATTTAAATGGGTGACCCATCACAGTATTTTAGTGAGAAATTAGATCTTGTGTCAGCCTTCTCCAATTTTTGAATCTCAAAATATTGTGAGAGGTATATAAGGGGCATATCTCTCCTCATTTTGGCAATCAATCTATACACAAGCAAGAATTGAAGAACCATAATCAATTCTTTCAAGCATTCTCAAGATTTGAAGATGAGCATTCGAGATCTAACATTCTTTAAGCATGTAAGACAATTTTGAAGGAAATCTTCTCAATTGTAATAAGCTTCTCTCCCATGATGGCCAAGTAGAGGAGTTCTCAATCAATAAAGGAGATCCTTTGACCATCCACATGCATTCTTCCTTCAAAGAAAGTATTCATCAAACATAACAACATTGAAGATCTAGGAAGTGTAGTCGTAGATCTATGCATTTGTGAAAGGCATCCTTGATTCCTTCCTACATTCCAAGATTCAACAACTACAATCAAACAACATACAAACATCTTCATGAATTTATATGTGATCCCAATACCCATTTATGAATGTATATTCATTTACAAAGTAGATCTAACATTTACCTTTACTTTTACATGCTTTCCTTTATGCAATTTCATTTACATTATGAGGTTGATTCCTAAATAGTTGTTTGACCAAGGCAAATCCCTTTCAACCTAACAATTTCCTATTTTTCTATGTGTAGGAGCAAGTGACAAATCTATCAAGTCTTAATTCAGAAAGTGCAAGATTTGATAGACTGTCTCGAAAATATTTCAGATAAAATTATTGGGTATACAACGCCCCAACCTATCTATACTTGAGAACAGAATGCCCCATACATTCTATAACTTGCAAATCGACTTTAGATTGAATTGTAGGTTGGTACTGTCTTCTAATTTCTATTTTAAGTCACTATAGGTTGCTCTCTATTTTTTGTCAGTCTGTATTTGCTATAACTTGTCATATTTTCTCATTTGGCCTTTTATCTTGCATCATCATGTTATTTCCTCTTAAATCCAACTTACTCCATTTCATTATTGCAAATGATCATTGACTCATTTAGTGCTTAAGTCCTACTTGAGCCTATTGGGTCATCTTCTTCCCGATTGTACAATTAGGGAAATGAGGACAATTCCTTACCAATTAAAAATAATAATAGAACATTGCCATTGAAACAATGCATAAAACATTCCCTTTAAAATTATCTTTCACACGCATATTGGCTGACATATTAAATGAGACATAAAAAATGATGTGTTATCTTATACCTCCTGTTGCACATACATTACAAAAGCAACATATGTCTAGACTTTCTTTTCTTTTCTTTTATAAATAAAACTAATAAAATCACGAGAAAAAATAGAAACAACCAATCAAGAAAAAAAAAAATTGTAAAAAAATAAAATGCTATATATAGAATACGAACATTACTTGATAGTCCACATTGATAAAATTAGATTAGTTCTTTGCCTATATGGGCAGGGACTAATAATGTATAGTAGCCCGGTATCTTGGAAATTAATTTAATGTTTAACGAAATACATATCTATGTTCTAGACTAAACCGAAAGAGACTGATAAATAAAACACCCAATGCTTATGTGCTGCTAAAAATCTTGGAATATTTATCCTACTCATAAACAAATTTGTAAACAATTACCCGGAGTAATTTCTTACCATTTAGAGGATAAGCCAAGCGTTTGAAGACCTACTTACTCATTGAAGTTCGCCATTAATCTCATTCATAGCTGCTTTCGTCCATGGTTCCAAACGCATTGATCAAAGCCCGATCCTTCTAATTCTCCACAGTTAACCTTTGGAAAGCCATTTTGAGAAAATAAAGGTTCTGGTAAAAATCAATGGAAGGAGGGAAGGAGCCTTCAGGGGGATCCATTGCAATTTTTCAGACAAAGCCTCCAGGGGGACCCATTCAACAGCTTCAGAACAAGTTCAAGAAGCTGGACACCCAAGTCAAAACGTGGTTAAGCAAGCAGTCTGCACCAGTTGAGGTGGCTGTGGTAACTGCCACAAATGCATTACAGGGAGGGTTTATGGGAGGACTTATGGGTACCCTCACCTCAGACATAGCGTCCTCTATGCCTCCACAGCCCCTTGGAGTTAATTCTCAGGCCATGGGTGCACTCCAGCCAGTCCAGGTAGATTTAGGAACCCTTATTTTTGTCAATTCTGTGTTATACGTAAGCCCCTGTTATTGGGTTTGCATTAACTCCTGTAGAAGCTGCTTGATGAAATAGTTAATGAACTTTTTCCTGCCTGCGAACTGGTAATGGGTCCATCAATTTTTTTAAAATTCCTTGATGAAATATATATATTCGTCTTCTCTGTATAGTTTTTTCTATATAACTTTATAAATTTCTGTGGAGTTTTTGGCTTTTGCATTTGTTTATAACGAAATGGTCGGTCAGATGAATTGGGCAATGAAAAATTTTCAGTCTCTGCCGTAGCCCGGCGGTTTTTAATGATATTTTAAACGCATTTATTTCACAACCTTTTTTTAGATTGTTTAATTATTTTTCCCTATAGTTTATGAAATCCATGTGACTGGGTTTGTAGATATATAGAGATGTTTTGTCCGACCATTTGGGTAATGGAGTCCATTCATTCTGGTCTGCGATTTCAAAATGGTTTCAATTTTTTTAGGGTTTGTCAATCTTAAAATAACAAATCTATGATACCGGGCTTTTTAAGTTTATATTGGTTCTTACTTTGGTAATCAGGTAATAAAAGTTTTCAATATTTCTTTATGGGCTGTAAACCTGTGGGGTTTTCCCTATAGGTTTGTTTTGAAATCCCTTTTTTGCAGGTTTATATTGTCTTTCTATAGGGGCTGATCATCTGGTTGATTAGGCCATAAACCTTTTCTTTATAGGCTGCATCCTGATGAGTTCATTTTTTTTGTGTCTACCTTTTGGAGCAGGGTTTAGTAGTAGTGTTGGCAATCTGCTGCTAGCTTGTGACACCTAAATTGGTACCTTTAACTGAAGTTTAATTGTATATGCCTGTCATCAGAATTATCTGTTAATTCATGTTACCTTGGGTTTCTGTTATGGCGATGGGGGACGCTTCTGTGTGACTTCGATTTTTTTGAACCATCTTTGAGGACAGAAAATGGGACAATTATCTAACAAATAGGGAAAATTTAAAATATATAGGGAAATTTTAAATATTCATATGATAAAATTGATAAAGCATTCATATTTAAATTATAGAATCTTAGTACATTTGTGTCAAATTGTGAGTTCACATGAGAGTCAAAGTCAAACAAATCAGCATATGTGACAATGTCAAAACTTAATTCAAATTGTTTTTGCAGCTCATTGTCAATATTGATATTATATTAAAAAATAGTACACTAGTTACAAACTATCATACTTGCTATGGAACATAGCAGATCACTCTGAGTTTGCTTATGCTCCTAGAACTGATCCTTAAACAAATGTAAGTAAAATACTCTTCCTTCTGTTGAAACTTGCTGCCTGTTACTTCCCAGAACTTTGACATCTTAAGATGAACTATTATGATAGGGTGCTTTGAATAAGATTGTCAATGTTATTTGAAGCACTCAAGCTTAGTGGCAAATACCTTGTAATCCCAATAAGTAAGGAATCTAAGGATATTATCACACAACCAAAATTCAGACTCCTAAACAGAATTAGATTTGTTTTTCTAAAACACAAGATAGAACCAAACAAATGAGAATTCTACCTAGTATTTACATTGCAAGAGCTTTCCAATAATATATGGTATGGTTAAAACTAAAAAAAAAGCAGATAAAGCACATTGCACACAAAAAGAGTAGAAATACTAGCATGGACATGTCCAAGAGGGCGAGTGGAAATTACTAAATGAATATAGATCATTTTCGTAACTTTTCAACAATAGTTCCCTTGACATATTTTACCACATTCCAGGAAAATGGGGAACTGCACTTCATGGTTTCTCAGAATAAAAAACTAGCCATAATTCTGCCATCTATATGCATGTCACCATCTCTAAGGTATAATGAGTATGGCAGCATCAAAACAAAATTCATTTCCGTATCCTTTTATGTCATTCTTTGAAGGGGACAGTTGGCTGTCCCTGAGATGTTTGGGGAACACCACAAATACCCCAGCTCTCTTGAGGACAGTCAGCCGTCCTCTCCAGTCTCTTGTTGCGCCCCCTCGTTTGAGGGACATTTCTTGTGATTTCCCAAATTTTAGGGATGGGTTGGGGATTGCACCCCTGTCCTTGGAATGGCCCCGAAATGGGGATTCTCCAGAAAGGCCAGGGACACGTCTTCAGGTTTCCTTGCTGTTCATTTGGCGAGTAATTCTAAATTTGATATTAATTTGACCGAGGATTGCAAAATACTGATTGGGTCAAAACAATTGTTAATGATGCTAGAGATACGAAGATGTTTATTTGCAACCACCACACTTAACATGCACTCTTTAGGACCTTTTCTAAGAAGGAATCAGTGGCCTGAGTCCAAGATAGAGTAGGGAAAGATGGTGAATAATGTGGCAAAGAGTGATTTTTGTCAGGCCCCTCAATAAACACCCCATAATTTACTCTGTCTCTGCTTATAAGGAAACTATTGAACTAGGAAATTGGCTTATTCTGAGTCTTCTCAATTTTCTAGCAAAACTAATCAGGCTCAGTTTGACAGCAAATAAGGAGAAACGGGTAAATTCCAGTGGCAGTCAAAGACATCGACAACAAAAAATAAAAATAATAACAGTATGCACCACGGCAGTTTCATTAGTAATACTGGTGGCAATCGAGGCTTTGGCAATAATAAACAAAAGCAAATAATAACAATATGGTTCTATGCGAGGAAGATGGTTAATTAAGTGGTTTGGTTACTAAGGGAAACAATTAGTTAAGGCAAGTGAAGAGAGGCTACCTTTGAAGGAAGACACTGCTGGGAAGAGACACGACCCTCCAGACAGATCAAAAGATATTTAAGAACAAACCAACAAGCATTCCAAGCTGAGAAGAAGAGACATCAATTTTTAGAAAGACATCTGATGAGAAATTCAGATAAGCTTGTACCTGTGATATTGCTTCTGTTAAGTGGCATGAAATCTAAATATGTGTACATTATGTGGAATTACAATTAATGATGTATTCATTCTGCCTAAATAGATAATAGGCATAGCACATTGATCTTCCTATATGCTACTGAGAATAACAACACTATCAATCTGCTTATTACAGATAATATTATATCAGTTCTGCTTATATATTCTTCAATCTTGTCATGTGCATTACTAGCTTAATGCTATATTTATATAAATGCATATGCCTATTTCATAATCAGTCACATATGGGGGGGATAAGTTAGGGAGATGGGGCTTACCAGCTCCCTTGAACTAAATACACCACCCCAAGAGGGGGAATTTGGCAGTGTTACATTGGCCCTGGGGGACGGGGGGACAACATGATAGGTTTCTAGGACGAGGGGAAACAGGGCCTCAATTCGGGGACGTCGGGGGGATGGCGGCAGGGGGTGGTGTTGTATATACTATATACTATACATATAATACTTGAAATGCTAGTTATGAAAAGATGTATAATAGTTTTAGAAGTAAAATAGCAAAATTGCAAATGCCAAATACTAAATACAATAATACTTGAACATTGAACCAATGAACTATGAACATTGAATATCGAATTACTAATTTCTATTAGAAATTAGAATACTAAATAAAATAGTTGAATCGGCAAATGGAAGATTTCTATAATATAAAAAATATCATAAAGATGATTACAATGAGTAGCATGATATCAAAGCAAGTATAAAATGTCAAAATGTTGTGAAGGGAGTCCTCTAATCATCCCTCAAGGCAATTTCCTCATCATTGGAACTCAGTAAAGTTGGTATAAAAACATCAACTTGATTTGATGCAATTTCCCAATCAATTTCTTCATTTGTTTTTAAATTCGAAAGCGGGGGCTTGGGGGCAGCAGCCCCCAATAGGGTCAAGGAGCAAGGTCCCTTGTGGGGTCTTGGGCCTTTGGATTCTTCATTTTTGAAGCATTTTTCTGTCAAATAGAAGTTTAAAAACATGTTTTTTTTTTAATTCACTATTTAATCTGCTCGCTCACGAGGGACACACAAATGTCCTCAGGATGATCAAGGAATGCTTGGGCATCCCTTAGCCATCCCAAAGACGCTTGTCTCTGCATCTCGACGGCGGACGAGTAGCAAAATGGAGGTGGTGGGGGGCCACCTCGTCTTTGTCCCCCTATCCTCGGGATGTCCTTGTACACTTGTGAGTTTAGGGGGGGATGCGTTCTTGCATTTCAGTGGAATTCGGCCATAGTTGACATTCCGACCTCTTATGGGCCGAGAGGTGATTTGGTTGACCCAAGGGCGGAATTGATCATAGTTGACATTCCTTGTGGGGTCTTGGGCCGTTTGATTCTTCATTTTTGAAGCGTTTTTCTCCCAAATAGAAGTTTAAAAACATGTTTTTTTAATTCACTTTTTAATCTTCTCGCTGACGAGGGACACACAAATGTCCTCAGGATGATCAAGGAATGCTTGGGCATCCCCTAGCCATCCCAAAGACGCTTACTTGTCTTTGCATCCTGACGGTGGACAGATAGCGAAATGGAGGTGGTGGGCGGGCACCTCGTCTTTGTCCCCCTATCCTCGGGAAGTCCTTGTACTGGAAACTTGGGAGTTTAGGGGGGGATGTTGCCTTGCGTTTCATTGGAATTTGGCCATAGTTGACATTCTGACCTCTAACGGGCCGAGAGGTGATTTGGTTGACCCAAGGGGGGAATTGATCATAGTTGACATTCCTGCCACTTGTGGGATATCCCCCAAAGGGGGAACTGGTCCATTGTTGGATCTTCCTGCCACTTGTGGGATATGGGCAAGCTTGCCACAATATGAATATGATATGTTCTTGGGTTTAGTTAGGTTGGGCGGTTTACTGGGTGCCCTCTTGAAGTTCCTACCAAAATGACTGCTTATGGAGTAGTCATGCCACTTATTTTAAGAAACCCATTATGCATAGGATAATGCATATGTGCATTATTTATTTAAATTTTATGGATGGCTAACAAAGTTAATTTTGGCATTCTATGATTGAAATTCGTTGTTTATGTGTAAATAGGTGAATCCTCGACTTGGAGACTCTTATCACAAAAGTTTGCACCCTTGCCTGATGTATTTGCCTTCTGGCAACCTTGTGAATCATGGAAACATCCTCCAAGTGTGGGACTTACACATGTGAGTCTGAAAATCTAGAGAAGGCCGACTTCCTTACAATCAAGATGCACCTAAAGTAAGAACTCTTGAGGGAAAAGGGAGAAGGAATGCAGAAAAGGGAAATGGGATGATGCACTAGATTGACCATGTGGTTGTTCCCTACCTATGATTGTACACAACACCAATAAAACCTCCTAAACATACACAAATCTCACTCTAATCTATCTTCCAAGGAATCATATACAAGTTAGAACAAATGAAATGTTGCAAGGAAGGCTAATCTCCACAATACAACATTCATGAGTACACTAGACACAACATACCAACAAGGAAAACAAAAGAGAAACAATCCATACAAGGCAAGAAAATGCACAATATATTAGATTGGCAAGATAAGGTAAAAACAAAGATTTCTATTAATGAATGCCAAAAGGGAAATTACAGTTGCAAAGCATAACTACTACAAAAGAATAAGGGAAGAACTCCTCAAAAACATGTACAAACTTGCCTTTATAGATCGGGCATAACTCTGATTGAACACTGAGTACAAACCCTAACCACGTTGGAGTTAGGTTGTAGGAGGCAGAAGAAATCAAATCAGACCAAAAGATCTGATCTTTGTGAGCAAGTTGATATGAGAAATGACAGAAGAGGCCCAAATGAATGCCCTTGCAACAAAAGGAAGACTTATCCCCTGCAAGCACTTAATGATCAGACCTCTGTGGCATAGAAAATGAGCTGGAAAAGGACTTGCAACCATAACTGGCATTGAACAATTGAGTGAATCGACCAAAAGCACATAATAGTAATGGTGCCGCTTGAACAGAAGGGTCGCTAGGGAAGAAAGCCGTTGTAGCAATTGTTTCTTTAATGCTCGGTCCTCTATTGTTTTCCCTGACTCTGATAGTCCCTCCGATGAACTCAATCCATGCCTATCAGCATCTAGAGTGATCGCTTTGACATATCGAAAGTTCCCCCGAAAGCAACACCCACTGTTTGAGTGTTATGTCAGCAGTGAAAATCTTTTGAACATCGGGGGGACCCTCAGAAACTCTTGCTGATGCCATTCCCCTTGACCTCATTAGTGTGACACATGCCATTGCTAAAGTACCCAACAATGTCCAATGTTATGTCGACGAACATCGCTCATGGTTCGTTTCGATGAGACAATAGGGAAGTCTTATTGATGTTCAACCTTGTTGGGGTGACATCGCCCATTGGGGAAATATACTGCGATCACCTTTGTCACTCTGACGAACCCTTTGAACATGCATTTCAATGAGACTCTCATCGACGTTTGACCTTGTCGGGGTAACATCGTCCTTCGGGGGGGTTTTATATCTCCCTGTGATCGTCATTGTCTCCCCAACGGACTTTGTTGTTTCGGCAAGACCAAAAGGAAGTCCCTACGAAACCACAAGTGAACACTAGGGGAAAGAGCCCAACTTGCTGACATTTCAAAGAGACAAACCTTTTGTCTCATTGACATCTTTAAGTGTTCTGTACTCCAATGAGTAACTCTCATGTACATTTCGGTGAGACATGCCATATGTCTCACCAACATCAATCTAAAAGCTTGTAGAAAGCGTATGATCATTGGATTTCGGTTAGACATGCCATATGTCTCACCAATATTTTGTTCTTGAGTGTTTTGATTGGTCCAAGGAGTTAAATCTGAAAACACATAGTGATTTAGAGAGAGGATCATACCAAATTTAGCCCATGAAAGGTCTCTTAGATCAAATATTTGTGATGGGCTAATGGTGGCAAAAATAGTCAACATTTCTGGTGACTTAGAGGGGTTGCTTGCCTGCTAAGCATATGATCAGTGGCTTGAAGCAATCCATTGGGCACATAGTCACCAAGGTCGAAACACGACGCATTGGCCACCTTAAACTTCATGAAATCTGCAACCTTGCAACCTCAACAGAAGACCAAAACTTGCCATCTCCAGGAGGACATGGCTGTGGTCGTGCACTTTTGTAAAGCATAAACATCTACTCTACTATGTACAAGGAATTACAAGGAGAGAAAATTAAACAAAGCCATTGACTGGCTTGTTCAAGTAGCTACCCTTTCTAATCAATTTCTTGCTCCTTTCATGCACATGGGTAACTAACTAGGGCAACAAACATGACAAGCATATAACAGCTTGCTGGAATGCCCTTCCAATGTAGAGAATAAAGAAGCTCTCTAGCATGGGAAAATATCACTTTGAGCAAGACAAACTTGCTCCTCCTTTTGATACTCACTTTCATGCTTTGAAATAAGCATAACCAGGGGCAACTTGCAGATTTGTTGCAGAGCTAGATGCCTTATGGGGCATCCCCTTGATGGCACTGGATCCGAGCAATAAGCCTCAATTGCGTTGTTGTGCTCTGCAACCATAGTAGCCTGTTGGCTTGAATTTGGCTTTGATGATATGGCTGGTGGTGTATGTTCTTCCTCTCGTTGCTACTATGACTCATGATCTTTACATGTAGGAGGTGATGGCTCAATATCAATGGAAGAGAAAATGGCATCAAACTCATTCAGAAGGTCATCCTCGTCACCAATCTCCTCTATGACAACTGCAATAATATGCATAGGTTGAGGGGTAACCTCATGCATATCATTATACTCTTCCTTAAGGACAAAGATATCCTTGGAATCCTCTTTCTCGTCCTCCATATCATGGAGGACTTCCTGCTGCAACAACTGATTTGTACTTCTTGCAGTAGGCCCTCTGATTTTGGTAAAGCCTCAATAGGCAAGATTTATGCCTCAAGAGTAGGAACAACTTTGTTGTCCTCTTCTTCAAATAAGAGGACTGGATCCTCTTCCTTATGCTCAGTCTTCATTTGCAGAGATGGTTGAATGGATACAACCTTCTCAATATCCTCCTGTAGTTGCTCTTTTATTTCCTTCTCATTTGGCTGCTCCTACTCTGGCCTAGGTGAAAGCTCATGAATAATAGTCTGCAACTCTTCCCATGGTAGCTTTATCTTTGTTTTACTCTCCTAGAAGGACATATTAGGACCATCAACAGTCCACCCTTGAAGAGTGAAATGGTATGAGGTATAGAGAGCTGAAAGGGTGAGGCATTTTGCACGGGTGAGGAAGGAGTTATAGCAACATGCGCAGAGCCTTGGAAGCTTGGATTTTCAACCTGGGGATGTTCACTCTTTTTCGAAGCTTGCAAACTTGCGTTTAGGGGGCTCCTCTTTAGACGGTGGATTTAGCAATGTGGAAGGTGAGTGGGCCTCAAGCTTTTGAATGAGTTCTTGTAATGGGTAAGGCCTTTTGAAACTTGAGATGGGAAATTTGGGAGGAGGGGTCTTAGGCTCTTGTGCATCTTCAAGTGATGGTGAGGGCTTATTCTGTCTGAAGCTGGCAAATTTACGCCTAGGAGCTTCTTGTGCTTTAGATGCTTGCACTTGAGCAAGCTTGATCCTTGTCTGTTCTTCTTCTACAACTATCCTTTTTGCAATTTCCTCATCAAACTACCTTTGTCGTGTCTCCCTCTCTTGTTCTTGGAGATAGGCGTGGTGAGCCATATCCTCTTGTTGCATATCAAGCTCCTGCCGTTTTGCTATTTCATAACAACATCCCTCAAGGTCCAACAATTGCATCTGCTCTTTGAAGTCCAACATCATGGTCCAAAGCCTACTAATATCATTTGCAAGCAAGTTAGATGGAGCAGGGGCATGAGGGTGATAAGAGCATTAGACATATTGGTTGCTTGATGTTGCAAGGGGATTTGGGCCATAACTAGGCTATGGCTGAGGCTGATATTGATAATAGGAGGGTGTGGGGGAGCTTTATCATGATACAGGGAATGATAGGATGTGTATTTGTGAAAAGGCTCCATGTTAAAGCATGCAAGTAAACAACAAATTCATAGAAAATTTGTAAAAACATGACAAATCAGATATGATCTTCACACATACCAACACTTGGACTGCTTAAAACCAATAGATTTGCACTTAGAGTTGCCATGGTGTTTGATTGAAATACCTCCAAAGGTTGTTGCCACTGAGAAAACACCCAAGTTCTGAGTGAATGAGCTTGTATTGGTCTGCTAGGGAATATTCTTGAACTGATTTGAAATGTTGTCCCACCGGGTATGCCAATAATTGTGGTATGACTGGTGGAGGCTCTAAAAACTGATTTGGATCTTTGAATATTTGTCCCATTGGCTGTGCCAAAAAATGTTATCACAAAAGTTTGCACCCTTGCTTGATGTATTACCCTCAGGCAACTTTGTAATTCATGGAAACAACCTCCAAGTGTGGGACTTGTGCATGTGAGGCTGAATCTCCAGAGAAGGCCGACTTCCTTACAATTAGGATGCACCTAAACTAAGAACTCTTGAGGGAAAAGGAGCGCTAAAAAGGGAAATGGGGTGATGCACTAGATTGACTATGTGGTTGTTCCCTACCTATGAATGGACATAACACCAATAAAACCTCCTAAACATACACAAATCTCACTCCGAACTATCCTCCAAGGAATCATATGCAGTTTAGAACAAATGAAATACTGTAAGGAAGGCTAATCTCCACAATACAACATTCATGAGTACACTAGATATACAAACAAGGAAAACAAAAGAGAAACAATCCATACAAGGTAAGAAAATGCAAAACATATTAGAATGGCAAGATAAGGTAAAAATAGAGATTTCTTTTAATGCATTGCAAAAGTGAAATTACAATTGCAGAGCATAGCTACTGCAAAAGAATAAGGGAAGAACTCCTTAAAAATATGTACAAACTTGCCTTTATAGATCAGGCATAACTCTGATTGAATATTGAGTACAAACCCTAACCACATTGGAGTTAGGTTGCAAGAGACTGAAGAAATCAAATCAGACCCAAATATCTGATATCCGCATGCAAGTTGATTTGTGAAATGACATAAAGAGGCTTAAATGAATGCCCTTGCAGCAAAAGGAAGACTTATCCCATGCAAGCACTTAATGATCAGACCTCTGTGGCGTAGAATACAAGCTGGAAGATCATCCACAACCATAAATGGCATTGAACAACTGAGTGAATCGGCCAAAAGCACATAATAGTAATGGTGCTGCTTGAACAGAAGGGTCGCTGGGGCAGAAAGTTGTTGGAGCAGCTGTTTCTTTAATGCTCGGTCCTCTGTTGGTTTCCTTGTCGCTAAGAATCACTCCGATGAATCCAATCCATGCCTAGCAGCATCCACAGTGATCGCTCTAACATACCGGAAGTTCCCCTGAAAGCAACACCCATTGTTTGAGCATTATGTTTGAAGTGAAAATCTTTTGAACATCGGGGGGACCCTCAGAAACTCTTGCCAATGCCATTCTCCTTGACCTTATCGGTGTGACACATGCCATTGCCAAAGTACCCAGCGATGTCCAATGTTATGTTGACGAACATCGCTCGTGGTTCTTTTCGATGAGACAACAGGGAAGTCTCACCAAGGTTCAACCCTGTCAGGGTGACATCACCCATCGGGGAAATATACTACAATCACCTTTGTCACTTTGACGAACCCTTTGAACATGCATTTCAATGAGACTCTCACCGACATTTGACCTTGTCGGGGTGACATCGCCCTTGGGGAGGGGGTTTATATCTCCTTGCATCCTCATTGTTTCCCCAACGGACTTCATTGTTTCGGTAAGACCAAAAGGAAGTCCCAGCGAAACCACAAGCTGATACCTGGGGAAAGAACCCGACCTGTTGACATGTCGGAGAGACAAACCTTTTGTCTCATTGACATCTTTAAGTGTCCTATACTTCGATGAACAACTCTCATGTACATTTCGGTGAGACATGCCATATGTCTCACTGACATTAACCCTGAAGCCTATAGAAAGCGTATGATCATTGGCATGTATCACCGACATTCTGATCTTGATTGTTCTAACTGGTCCAAGGAGTTAAATCTGAAAATACAAACATAGTGAATGAAAGAGAGGATCATACTGAATTTAGCCCATGAAAGGTCTCTCAGATCAGATATCTTCGATGGGCTAATAGTGGCAAAAATAGCCAATAGGGACATCGCAATTTTTTTTTGGGTGATGCAAAATGCTTTGTCTCCATCATTTATATAGTCTTTTAGAGTGATTAAATCTGGGGTTGCTAATGCACCTAGTCTTTTAGAGGTGTATGAGCGCTTTGATGCTATGCTTGAACAAATGAAGGTTGTTGTGCTATAGGACCCTGCATTACAATTCTATAGTGATTATATTCAGCCAGTGTTACCAAGGGATGCGTCTCCGATATATTTTTCAGCTCTCCCCATCTTAGAAACGTCCCAGGGACAGGGGATGCCTAGGGGACTTTGACTTTGACTTCTAGAGGACATTTGACTTTGACTCTCAATTCAACACAAATTTGGCATATGAATTCTGCTATTCTTATATTTTAAGGTTCTATTATGTGGAAGTGCATGCTTTATCCATGCTTTTATATGAATATTTTAAATTTCTCTACATATTTTAATTTTCCCTATTGTTATATAACGGCCCCCTTTGCCATCCCCTAGCTGTCCCCAAAATTGGCAAAAAAACTTGTCGTCCTGGAAACACGTCCCCCCTTCCCCTGCCGTGCCCGTCCCATAAACTTGTTGTAACATTGTATTCAGCCTTTCATTCATCACAAATGGGAGAAGCTCAACAGTCCCTTGGACATGATTGCTTATGCATTAACATCGAAGTGGCACATGCAAAGACTTGGTAGAATTACATTTATATAGGATGTTGAGTTGATTTTAGGGTTCATGAAGGCTATCCAAAAGATGTATGATTCTATAGAGGATATAAATTTGCCACTTCTAGAGGTTATTTTGAGGACAAGTTAGATAGGGAGACTATGGCATAGGATGACCCAATTTTGTGGTGGATTATGCACGAGCTTATGTAATTTGACTTCCTCTCTAGCCATTCGTATGCTATTCCAAGATTCTATTTTTTCGGTTGTTGAGAGGAATAGGTCAACTCATAGGTTCATCTACTCCATTAATAGGAACATGCTTACCTCTATAGGGGCAAAGAAGCTTGTGGTTATGCATAGTGCTTTACATCTCATTGATCGCAACACACATACAATGAGAGTTCAACATTACAATGGGATTTAGAACAAGAGGAGCCAACACAGGTCAATGATGATGCTACACATACATGGCTTGTTGGTATTGGTTCGAAGGAGTTTGAGAATTTTGAATAGTTTTAGTGGATCCAAATTTTGGAGATGATTAGAGGCATCACTGAAGGCCATTTTGTAATTTTGAACATTTGTCATTCTAATCATTATTAAGAAATTTTGAATATAATATAAATTTCATATTTAATATTTTCATTGCTAATGCTCACTTCAAAGTTCAAAATTCAAATGTTCATTGCAATCATGTCAATGTGCTTACAACTTTACTATTTAGTAGTTTACTAGCAGGCCAAAGTGTCATTTGTAAGTCTGATAGTTATTCCTTATACATCTTTTATAACTAGTTTCTCAAGCTTTATATATATTCGTACTGCCCGCTACTACCTTTCTTGTTGTCCCTATATTGTCCCCAAACTTAGGCCCTTGGCGGCCTTATTCCCGAAACTTGTCTCCTCGGCTACTATAGGAAACTCTGTGGAACTTAAAGTAATTGGAAAAGTTTGTCTATTTGAAGAAAGTAAATATCAAAATATTAAAATAATTTGTTTGCACAAAGCATATCTATTGATATGGTGATATACTTAAGATATGAACATATGGAGTAAATAATTGATTAATATTGGAGATAGAAGATATCATAAAAACATTTATCTAAAAATCCGAGAGATACCTCTCAACATCTTTTAAATATATGCATTTAAGATATCTATACTAGTAAACAATTTACTTTGCTCATTTATCTTTTTCAAAAAAATAAGAAAGTATAATGTTTAAAATAATAGGAAAAGTTGTGTATTTTATGCAATAAAATAATATATAAAACTATTGAAATAATTCATTTTCATAAAAGTTTTGTCACTTTGGATAATTAGTAATTACAAATTTCAAAGTAAATAATTATTTAAATTATAGATAAAAGACATCTTAAATACATACTATCCAAACCACCAAACACTAAAGATATCTCTTGACGTCTTCTATATAGATGTATTTAAGATATCTATGCTAGTATGCACCTCAAGTTTGAGTGCACCATTTTGGCATATTGAATCCCATTTTAAGATGCATTATGACAGACTGTCATAGTGTTGGCCCAGATTCTAACATAACTTAGTTATATGGATTATAGAAATTGTCATAAGCATCATGTCCCTGCAATAATAAGTATAATATGCCTTCACATTTTCGTTGATAATATGCACTGATTGGAATACAACATAAATTGCGATATGTTTTGGATTGTAATCAACATAGTTGGAAAACTCAGGCTCGGCAAAAACTCACCAAGGCCTGAAAAAAAATCAGGAAAAACTCGGCCAGCTTTTGGAAAAAACTCGGGAACTTATAAAACAGCTTAAATTTAAGTAGAAAAGCATTTTTTTTGCAAATTCAATGAGAAGATGCATCCAATGAGTTAATTAATGAGAACACAAAAGAAACAAGCTGAGTCTAGATATATTTAAATGCAAAGTGGGTACAAAATTGCATTCTCATGAGGAATGCTGATGGCTGGAAGCAAAATACTAAATAGTAAATAGTTTTTGTAGAACTAAAAGTAAATACATCATTACAATTACATCTTCCTCTTCCCATCTCTACTAAAATATAAGGGAGGGGTAGAACTAGAGGGTCCAGTCCCAGTAGCCTGCACTGGGCGTGATTGTGCCTCCTTGCTCGGTATCTCTGATGATGTGTGTGGCTCGTCCTCCACCCTGAATGTAGCTCCTCCTGGCACTAGCAATGACTCCTCATTTGACTCATCCACCTCCTCCTCCTCAATGTCATCTAGTGTGAAACCAAATCCACCTCCCTCCCTCCTCCATAACCTGCCTCTCCAAATCAGTGACGTCATCCTCTATAAACAATGGAGGTTGCACTTGTGCTGTCCAATCATTGTAAGGATCTATATCATCCAAATCAAGTGGACTAGCTGCTGCTTCCTGTGCCTTCCTTATGCGCAACTGAAGATTATATTGCACATAGACAAGGTCATGTAGGCATTTTTGAGCTAACTTGTTTCTTTTCTTCATGTGGATGGCCTCAAACAAGTTCCAATTGTGCTCACAATTGGATGATACAAGGCTGGCATAAGATTTTGAGGGCAAATTTTTCCTCTCCCTTCGCAATTTTTTCTCTTCCCCAGCTGCAAGTATGGCATTAACAAATCTTTTTATCTCTTCTGTGGTTTTATCACATTTCTTAGTATCATGCTTGTCAATGCCTGCAAGGTGGTATTTGAGGCGGTTTATGCCTCCATGAATTAGTTTCTCACACTTTATGCAAATTACCTTCCTAGGCTCTGGTCCTTCATAGGCATACCTCCATGTCTTATCTCTAGCTCCTTTAGGACGGGTGCCTATAAATCCAGATGGGCATGGTTCTAGTGGCCAATCATTCTCTGAATCTGTCATGCTGAATTAATGATTTAATGTTTTTTGGTTGATCGATGATTTATAGATTTAATTAATATCAAAATAATTTTTACATATAATGCCATTTTGTATTGGTTGATCTTTCCCCTTCTTACAAGTCTGAACCTACTACTTTCCAACTACATCAGAGACCTCACAGGAATTACATTAAAACAAAACATACTAAGACTATTGACAAACTACCATCATTCCTATAGGTACCGACCTGTCACCTATACACCATATCCTTCAACTAGACATTATATCAGCCCATTTCATTAACAAAAAATGGGCAATTACAGACCAGAATGCACAATTAGCATTTCCTCTCTTGATACATTTGGGATGAAAAATCCACCTTGTGTGTCGACTTTGCTTTTCCTCCCATTCTTCGCTGGCTTCTCTGCATTTTCTACACCCTCTGGCCTTAGCTTGGTGACCGATTTCTTTGGTGTCGACTTCATCTTTCACCTCCTCTCGGTTTCCATTTGCTCCATTTCCAACTCTGTGTCTTGCATATACATCAACAGGCCCTGCCATCCTTCCCAAACCGCCTCAGCCTTTCCTTTGGTTTTGAAGAGCTCCAAATAATAAATGGCTGGAAATCCCTGCTTGCACCCTCTATCACTCTCCAAGGGCCATCCCTTGTTGCTAACCCTACCCTTGGCTCCGCCTTTCCAACTGTTGGCACCGTATCTCCTGCCCATTCTGGCTTAACACACATCCTCATCGCCTTCAAAACCCCCTCTCGACTTCCTAATTGAAGCGCCCAAGCCAGAAAAAATGATGAAATATCCAAATTTGTCCTCGGCCTGATATCATTC
Source organism: Chamaecyparis obtusa (assembly GCA_027943335.1). Taxonomy (NCBI): domain Eukaryota; kingdom Viridiplantae; phylum Streptophyta; class Pinopsida; order Cupressales; family Cupressaceae; genus Chamaecyparis; species Chamaecyparis obtusa. Next base: position 1,206,322 of record BSBK01004545.1, on the reverse strand, counting down.
TTCATGTACTCCACACCTAGTAGTTTCATTGCACAACCCAAAAACCTTTCATCATCAAATTTGAATCTCTCTTAGCCTGTGAATGGTTATTTCACTTGTAAACGCTGGAAGTTGGTTTGGAGAGTTGAGCGAAAAGTTCGCTTCCATTTTACTGTTTTGGCGCCTTTTCACCTCGCCAAGTCGCTTTCGCCTGAATAGTCCCAGACTTCAAACATATATCACAAAAAATGACTTTCCAGAGAATTCTGGAAAAGTCACATTCTTCCTCCATGATCTTGAGCCATTGTGGTGTTATGATTGTATAATGATGATCTCATCACCTAACTAAAATCTCTTTTTATGCGGTGGAAATTATCTCAAACCTAACTTTCAAATGCCTCTTCCATTGTATTTGCCACCAAAGATACTTAGACAACCACCTTTTTGCTTAGTAATTTCTTAGTCCGTCTAAAATAGAAGTTCGCCCAAACAACAATCTCTTTTTATTTTAATTCTATTCAATTTACTTGTACCTCCCTAAAATCTTCGATGAATTCTTCTTCATCCTGGTCTGATAATGACACCCCAAACTTGGATAACTTGTTTGCAACCTCATTCGTCTCCCTCAAAACATGAATCACTTTGAATTCCTCGAATGCCTCTATCAACATCTTAATCCTGCAGGTATATTTGTTTAGATACCATGTTCTTGATTCGCCTTTGATGATTCTATTGATTATAATTTGTGAGTCCCCCTCCAAGTGTAACTTCCTCACTCCCAATTTCTTAGCCGTTCTGATAGCAAGGATAACTTGTCTACAACCTCATTCGTCTCCCTCAAAACATGAATCACTTTGAATTCCTCGAATGCCTCTATCAACATCTTAATCTTGTAGATATATTTGTTTAGATACCATGTTCTTGATTCGCCTCTGACGATTCTATTGATTATAATTTGTGAGTCCCCCTCCAAGTGTAACTTCCTCACTCCCAATTTCTTAGCCATTCTGATAGCAAGGATCACTGCCAAAGTCTCCGCTTCATAATTCGTGCCTGTAGGTAACCTCTTCACCCCCATCATCTGTATGTTTCCTTTATCATCCCTCGCCACATAGCCTGCCCTAGACGGGCCGAGTACCCCTTTGAGGCACCGTTGAAGTTGATCTTGATCCACCCATCTAGCGGTTTCCATGAAGCCTTCCCCATACTGCCTAGGAGAGGTTGAACCCTCAAAGGCCCATTAACAAGTCAATTAATGGTTAAATGTTGACCTACACATAGAAAGTGAATAGACAAAATTAATATTTTAGTTAAACAATAAAGCAATCCATATAAATTAGTTTCAATATTTTTAGAAATCATTCAAAGTTAAAAAAAAATAAAAAAACAACTAGGGTTTGATTTTTTTAAAAAATATTAGAGATTCTTGCAAAAAAATAGTGAAAGATTCAACAAAATTTGTAAAACACAGTGTTAAATCTTGCTCTAATAATTCAAAATCATTTCTAACTACTTAGGAATGATTTTGTATTCAACTAGATGGAACAAAAAATAAATAGAATCTTTTAAAAAAACATAGAAAAAAAATAAAAAAAGCTACCTGGGAATGTGATCTCTTCAAAAACAGCTTGAAATCCGCTCGAATCCGCTTCTAATCGATTGCAATCAGCTATCAGGAGCTTGGAAGCCTATTTTCTCCTCTCACTGCCAAACACAAGCATAACAATTAAAAAAATGACTGATCTCTGCCGTTTTTTGGTCTTAAATGCTGCTGTTGTCATGCTGCCGAGCACTTAATGCGGACTCGCCGAGTTTTCCAGGCGAGTTTAAGTCGTATTTACTCGCCACCGAGAAAAACCTGGCGAGTTTCTATTACTCTGCCAGTAATTGGCGAGTATGCCAACTTTGTCGCTGTTTAACATTAAGGCGGTAATCACTGTCATTAAGATTATAATTGCTGCAATCAATTAGTTAAGGAATTAAGATATATGGAAAAACACCTCTCTTCAGAAAATACATAATGGCAGCAAAGGACACATCCCTTTGTCCCTCTGAAGGGATGTATATATCGACAGTCCTTCATTGGTGGAAGGGCATCAATAAGAAGCAAGGAAAAGGAAATACAAATAACAAATATATTATAGTGATCTGATACAACTACAGCAGCATCAAAGAGCACAAAAGGTGATCATATTACAGCAATCTGATAAACTACAGCACCATCGAAGAGCACAAAAGGCAATCAGTATTCCTTACCATTCAGCGGATAGTCTCATACAGCGATACCATCATCAGATCAGAAGCAGTCACAGAAAGTAAACAATAAGTTAATAGCCACATCTGGGTATTTCAGAATTGTTATTCCAGCATCTGGTAGTCTGATAATCACTTTTGTGGTATTTACATTGCCTATATGTTATTTGTCATCTTCTATATATGTTCATGATTAGATTTAAAATGTATGTTTCAAAAGTCTGTTAGTAAACCTCTATTAATTATAGAGGGAAGGAGGTGTAAGGGATAGGGGAATCATGAAGATTACTTTGATTGGATGTCCACGTTGCTTGCCACTAGGGCCAAGAGGGCCAAAGCTCCGGTCTTGGGCTTAGATATGACAATTGAGGAACTTTCATTACGATCTCCACTCTGACTCTATATTGATGACTGTTAAACTTAGGAGATGAAGTAGGGATAGCGAAAGCAGGGCCAAGCTTCCCACTAGGTAAGATACCACGGGTGGATGTCCATGCTGCCTGCCTTTGGGGCCAAGAGGGCCAAAGTTCTGCTCTTGGGCATGTTGTGACCTTTTCACGCATCACCCCATTACAAATGGGGACCCCTACATTTTTGCTCACTTGTCATTTGCTTTTGGGTTCTTGGTAGTTTTGGCATAGTTTCTCAGAGGTCGTTTTGAATGGGCATTGATGATTTATGCTAACTCTGGAATTAAGTGTCATTTGTCTTTGGCTTTGAAAAAGACGTTTTGTAATTGAGGGATAATGGAACTTGGTTAAGTATGGAAAAGGAAATAAATATTTTGAAAGGCCTTTTAGTGAAGTTTTAAGTGCTTTGACAAACTTGCTGTTTTTAATAATTTCTATTTTTAGAAAGTTTCATTGTGTCCCCGTTTGGCCTAATTTTGAGTTTGGAAGACCTTACTATTTTTAGCAGTGTCTTTTTTTAGTAAGTTTCACTGTGTCCCTGTTTGCCCTAATTTTGAGTTTGGACAAACTTACTATTTTTAGTAGTTCCTATTTATAGTAAGTCTTTTTATGGCAATAGGTGAGCATTGACTATGAAGGAAACAAAGAATATCCCGATCTAGGTTAGTTGAAGTAAAAGGCTAAGTTGAGGAAAATGGCTAAGTATGAGAAGAATCCTTCACTGCCTGCTAGATGTGCCTAGGAGAGGAAATTCACAATGGCGAAGGAATTCTCTTTCAAGAGGAAAATCCTCCTCCAACCTAATAGTGCACCCAAGAGAGGGAATCCACCATGATGGAGGATTTTTCCAAAATCCAAAAAATCCTTTTCCAGGCTTCAGATGCACTCATGGGCGCAAATCTACTTAGTGCAAGGAATTTCTTCCAAATTACAAATTCCTCCATGTCTGAGATGTGCTCAAGATGGTAGATGCTCAAAAATTGACTAAGTATGAGAAAATTCCTTGACCTCTAATGTGTGCCGGAGGAGAGAACATGGAAAAAATCCTTCTCCCAACTCTTGAAGCACTCATGGGCACTAATTTTCCATGTGTAAGGAATTTGCCCTCAAGAGGAAAATCCTCCTCCATGCCAAAAGTGTGCCCTTGAGTGCTAATCCTTCTTGGCCAAGGATTTTCCTTCTCAAACAAAAATCTGCCTCCCAGTCTAAAATGTGCCCAAGGCGAAGATTGCACGAAACAACGAAATTTGGTTACGGGAAAATTCCTTCCCCATGACTAATATGTGCCCAATATTGAATAGCAAAAAAGGGAATTTAAATGCCCAAAATGGTTAAAAAGGGGCTTGACACATGGAAATCAAGGAGTGGATGACTTTTTAGCAACATGTGGGGGCCATTGGTATGACAAGTCAGATTCTCCCCAAAATTGAAACCAAAAGAGTGTTTTGGAAAGCATTAAATGAAGTTGCTTAATTTACCCCAGTACCAACTTAGCCGTTGGTGGGTGAATTCTCTTTATAAGGGAGTGAAGAATTTCATTTCTCATATCACAGATTGAGGAATTTGAGACAAGATCTTGTGAGTTTTGAGAAGAGAAGCAATTTGGGGTGAATTTAAAAGTCAAAAAGTTCTCTTATTCTAAGGTTCAAGATCATTCCAAAGTTTGGAATGAGAAGTAGGAAATTGTTTTTATGATAGATTTAAAATTCTTGGACACAATTCTTATGTTGATTATTTTTGTTTTGTAGGGAGTTGGATGGCAGAATCAAAAGCGGCCAACATGTCAAGACATGCACAAATCAAAAGTGAGCTCAAAGGATTTCTTTTATAGTCGTGGATCGTGTCAAAGTTGAAAGAAATCAGTGGCAACAACCTAGGAAATGTCAATCTAAATGAATTCAGAAGAAGAATGTTTGGCCATCAAGGATACTCTCCATCATTCCTAGCTAAGAAGCTGACGAGAAGTGGAATTGGGCAAGACTAATTAGTGACATCATGGATGAGCAATTTAGGAATTTGGAACACTCTAGGTCTTTTTATACGAATTCTTATATTGCATACATGTTAGCAAGAATCACCAGTTAAGAGCGATTGGGGACTAGGGGACCCATAGGATGTGTTCCAGGACAACTCAAGGTGTACAAGAGATATCCTTAGTTGCACTTATATAATATTCCTAATTTCCTCAGAGCCAATGACTTCTTCACCACGCATATTGTTAGATCTCTTCAAGGATGTGTTCACATGAGGCTATCACAAGAAGCAATGAAGTCGATTGAAAAGTATGGCTCATTGTTCATTCAATTCCCAAGATTCACCTACATTCGATTTCAAGGGTTCACTTCCTATTTGTACAAGCTTTTGAGAGACCCCATTGATAAGATGTTGCTACTGGAAGTGACGAGGCAATTGATTTCTTATGATAAAATCCATAAGGAAAGAAAAAGTGGACTTGAATTCCCAATCATCATGGAAATTTTTGGAAATGTGCCCATCACTATCAGTAGTGGAAAGGTCAGTAGAAGAATTACAATTTTACCATCTCTCATTTCATACATCAAGGTTAGATTTTGACCCATATAATAGGATAAGGATGGTGGTTGGCATAAAGTATAGGCACTGGATGCAACTTGAGGACTATTGGGCAAATGCTAAAGATGAGCATGAACTTAGGAAGAGGATGTATCACTCACGATGATCAAAATATTTGAAATACATCCAGTGCTAGACCAAGTAGAAGAAGATTTGAACACATACCAGCCTTATTTCGAGTAGAAGAATAAGTCCATTCAACCACTTGAGTGGTCTGGACCTGAAGTAATAGATCTTGATACACTATCCAAACCAATCACAAAACTCACTAAATGGTGGGTTGAGTGTCGCACCAACAAACTGAAGGAAAATAATGTGCACCTAAATTATGACATGATGGGAGATAGGGAGTCACATGATGGTAAAGTTGCGGAGTCATTAGAAGTTGAAGATGAAGAAGATCCACATGAAAAGGTAGAATGTGGGAAAGGGTTATTGCCCATGATCTGCAATCAAAGAAGAGGCTGAATGTCCCAAGTGAAAGGCCTCCAGAAAAAAGACAAAGGCCCGAGATGACACAATCATCCCCTAGCAGTTCCTCAAGTGTGCAAGAAGTAGATCTCTTTACAAATGAAAAGAATGGGTCCAACTCAAGAAGAAAGTTACAAGAAGATCAAATAACTCTAAAAGCACAAGATAAACATAGTGTCAATACTTCCAGATAATATGCCCAACAGAGAAATGAAGAGCAAGAACCTCCTTCAAAAACATATCTTCATATACAGGAGTGCCTCAACACAGTGTTAGTTTAAGACTTGAGAGATCCAAAACTTCCCATTCTTGATGAAGTCGTCCACAAGGAAATAATGCAAAAGTAGGAACAATTACAAGTCCATGATCAATAGTCAACCGTTTCGTAATGGTTGAAGGAAAGAATGATGAAGGATCCTATGGAGGAAATTAGTCTTGCATTGAAGTTGTAGGAATTTCTAAGTCGAATAAGCAAACTAGTAGAGAAGAGTAAAACAAGGAAATTCTCCAAAATCATTGGGGACGAGTTAGGATCTAGAGTGTTACATGTAGTAGTCCCAAGGATTGACAAGGCCAAGGATAAAATTACTCTTGAAGCATATAATGTGACAACAGTTAACCTTGGACATGCAACTAAGGCACAAGTAATGGAAGAGTTTGATGATTTAACCCAAGCATTGAAAGAACAAATGAAGAAAATGGAGGAAAAGTACCGAAGATTGAAAAGTGAGAGCAAAGCTTTATGTGGATATTTTCAACGCTCTACACAAGTTAGGCAGGAAGATCAAACATTTGTTCCCCTTATAGCTCTTCCAAAGGAATCAATTGATGGCCTTGAAGAATTGAGGAGAATCACCCAAGGCGCCAAAGGGTGGGTGAAGAATGTTTTTAATTCCAAAGGAATCAATTGATGGCCTTGAAGAATTGAGGAGAATCACCCAAGGCGCCAAAGGGTGGGTGAAGAATGTTTTTAATGCTGCATGTAAGTTCGTCGAGAATTTAGCTCAAATGTATGGAAGAACTTTGGATGTCCTTGGTAGAATACGATGTGTGGATCAAGTGTGGGAAGATAACCCATATATACCAGAATGAGACTATTCCACATTTGGAGGCTTTGATGGAGATTCCCAGGCTAACATTGATGGATGGTGGAGTGATAAGAGAAAATGAGGCATTTGACTTTCCCTGATGGTAAGGTAGTAGTCATAGGGAAGGAGTTATTTAATAAATCAAATGAAGAGTTGACTTGGTTGAGGAAAGTGATTAAGAACATCCAAGAGGGAATCCTCAATACAGTTGAGGCATTGTTCACAAGGAGGTTGATTGATGAAGAGATGGTGGCAGATAGCTTGAAGATCAGTTTGGAGGAATTCTTTGGCATGAATTCCTTCTCAGAAGATGACTTGGAGAATATTTCCATATTCTCAAACATTATGCATAGAATTCAAGGATCAACATTGGAATGGGAGAAGATCTTTAGTAGGTGTTTAAAGGACATATTTATTATGGAGTAAAAACACGAGACTGCTCTAACTGTCTTTGTGGACGAGCTAGAAATAGTAATGTCTAGATTCTCTTAATTTAAAGAAGGGAATAAAGAATAGGCTATTTTGGGTGATGGGTCTTGAAATGCTTAGTGGGCATCTTGTCTCATTAATGGTCGACTTGACCCACTCTCCTGTTGGCGGGTGACCTGTCCTCTCATTGGTCCACATGCCTTGCTCCTTTATGACAAAATCTATTGATGGTCAAACCTTAATTAGGGTTTGTATGGCAAAATCTTAGCCGTTGATTCTGTTTTGATCTTGGCGGTTCATTGTAATTCTGAGGCGTATAAAAGGGGCTCACCCCTCTCATTTGTAACAAGAGTGAACTTTGAGAAATTGTTGCTAAGAACTACCATGATAATAAAGTAGCTCTTTGAAGTTTTGGTGATTACTTGCATTTGTTTGGGGAGTTTGCATGTTTTCTTGTTCCTTAAGTAGATTATATTTGCTTTCAAGTTATTAGATGAACAAGATTAATAATATTGTTTTATGGTGAAATTATTTGCTCACACCTTTTGCAAATAGATGATTTCTATGTGCAATGTAAGGTTGGTTTGAGCCTTTTATGTGGATGCTTAACTTCAATCATTGAATGTGCATTGTTCTTAATATCTTATGATGGTGTTCATTTATGGTGTGAAAACTCTTAGCACAACCTTTGAAGATCACACCTTCTTTGTCTAGTTTATTTGGTGAAGCAAAGTTTGGTAGATTTCGCCTGAATAGTCATTGTCTTTCAAGGTCTTACGATTATAATTGAATCTCTCAACCTTATCCTCTTTACTTTCAGCATATTTTGTTGGAACAATTAGAGTACTTTTCATTGCTAAATCATTCCAATATTTTTGGAGGTTAAAACTGTCTAGTCTTCTTGAAGAATCATGTAAGTACCCCTTGGATGACCAACATACATCAAGCCAAATGAGCTCATATCCATCATAAAGTCACATGTTCGCAGTAGGAACCTTGGAGGCACCTCTATAATCTTCACAATCCTAGTATATGAGGGGTCTTTTCTCAAGAGAGGATAGAGTGTCTATTGGCACTTAATTTTGTGTTGGTTTGGTCGTAAAACACCCATCAACAAGGCTTTGCAAGGGATGACTTAAGACGAATCTATCATACTTCTTTTCCCACACCCTAGTGTATTTGCAATGGTGCTATAAATATTTTATGAATATCATATGTTATAGACTAACCCCAAAAATGGATGTATGTTTGTGTGTCTATCGGCACTTAATTTTGTGTTTTTTTGGTCATAAAACACCCATCAACATGGCTTGGTGAGGAATGGCTTTAGACGAATCTCTCGTACTTATTTTCCCACACCCTAGTGTATTTGCAATGATGTTATATATTTAATGAATATCATATGTTATAGACTAACCCCCAAAATGGATTTGTGTTTGTGTGTCTCACTTATGATTGCAAGGTTCAAAACCAGTATTACTCTATTGGAGGAGATATTTTACATGGTAAGATTCTGCCCTGACCCTAATTTGATTGCCATTGTATTTTTAGGGCGAGTTTGAGGGCAAATTAGGAAGGGGACATCACAATAAGTAACTCCAATCTTACAATGTCATAAGATGCTTGTACACGTCATGGTCACATTAGATACTCTTGTAACTTATTAAACACTTGCAAAGTATCTGAAACATGACAAAAAGTGCCACTTTAAAGTGGGATGCCCTCTTCTTTATATGAAGGGGACATCACAATAAGAAACTCCAATCTTACAATGTCATAAGATGCTTGTACACATCATGGTCACATTAGATACTCTTGTAACTTATTAAACACTTCCAAAGTATCTGAAACATGGCAAAGAGTCCCACTTCAAAGTGGGATGCCCTCTTCTTTATACAAAGACAATAATAAATAAATACAAATAATTAATGAATATGAACATTATTGTGCATGCAACAACGAGCTTGTGTCTTTCTCATGTTGCATTCTTCTCCTTTTAATTTCATACGCTTTCTTTATCAATTACAAGCAACGAAGCTTTTTAATATTTGGCTAATGTCATTTTTCATGAATACGAGAATTTTTTTTTTCGAAAATATCACGCTGGGATCTTGTTTGGAAATCAAATCATGCCTTCTTGGCTATGTCTGTGACGCTGGTTGTATGATGACTATTACAAGCTTGTTGACATTGGCCTACAATATGAGTATTGCAATATTGTGAGTATTAAATGGATGAAGTATGCTTTAACACGTTATCTAAAATTTTATGTATTTACTACTGATGCAAGTAATTAATATTCCAATCTTTAAATTTATGACCAATGCATGTGCAAACGTTAAACATATATGAAAATAGTGTATATGTTTCAGTATATAGTGAATGCATATTAGATTATTTAACATAATTCTAAGATTTTTATGTATTAAATGCAATGTGTGTACAGTTTGTTATGTACAAAAATATCTAAATGATGGAGATTAGTTTGGGTACGTTTACTAATCTAGGAAACTCATTTGGATCAATTTTTTTTACTTAGTCCCCAAATTGGAGTTACCCTGTTTGTACACAAAAACAATTCAAACAATAACATACTAAAGTGAATTTAATTAATCATTGACAACGTTGAGAAATAATTGAACAAATACATCAATTAGTGAATAAGCAGATTATGATAAGGGGTATGTCCAGCCAGCTATTTCATAATTAATCATAGCTTAGTTTGGTAGGAGACTCAAAAGGGTGTTGGTAAACTGCCTAGCCCAACTAAGCCTGAGACTGCACAATCATCAAAATCCCACAAGCAGCAGCGACATCCAACTATGGCCAGTTCCACCCCTTGGGGTAACCATTATTCCATAAGTGGCAGGAACATCCATTTATGACCAGTTCCATCCCTTGGGTAATCAACTCACCTCTCAGCCCACAAGATGCAGGAACATCCAACTATGACCAGTTTTATGCCTTGGGGTGGTGTACTTAGTAAACCACATCTCCCTAACTTATCTCCTCCAACTTTACATTTGATTGATTATGGTATAATCACATGCATATACATATATGCAGAAATATAGTATAAATATTGGCTTAATTGTAAACAATATTTATTGATGCATATTAGCAGATTGAGTATATTAGAATTGATGTCTATGAATATAGGTATGTAGGTTGTGTAAAATACTAATCATTCATACCAAATTACTGGTATAATGCACAAGACTGTATAATTCTATTTGAGTTCTTCTTAACAGATAATTCCTTGATCTGTGTGTCTGATGCTTGCTTTTCTCCCCACTGCGGCATTCTCTACTTATATCCCATCATTTATTTGAAGATATGAGACCTTTGGATGGCTGCCTCCTTATGAGCGGTCGTGTCTCCTTGACCCAAATGTGTCACACCTCTCTATGTTTGAATTTGTAATTAATTAATCTTGAATCAGATCGTTGCTAAAGTTAATGGATTGCTTCATTTCCATGATCGCTGTTTACTGTTTAGCATAAGTTAACCGCTGTTATGAAAACCCACTGTTCCTTGCCTACCTTAATAACCTTAAGAAAATCGTGTAGTCTTTTCAAGATGATTTTCTCCACCCGTGCTATGGTGGGGATATGGCATTATTGCTTCAAGTGTGTTATTGAATATAGGGAACAAACCTGAATCAACAAATGAATTTAGGATTTGTTTGCAGGAAGAATGAGGTGGAGATCACTGAATGATAAATTCATGCTTCCAAGAAGAACTGGATTCAGTTTTATAGGGTTAGAGGCTGGACCCAGTTAAGTTGTACTTGTCACAAGTAAACTTAGTCTAAACGGAATTGTACACACGTCTATAGTATAACTTAGTCTACATGGAATTTTACACACGTCTATAGTATGGTAAGTACTACAATTCATCACTAGACAGCCATCTTAAGTATTTAAATTATAAACATTTTCAAGGCAATTTCAATGTCTATTTGCTGCCTATATTAAAATGAACTCAAGTTTATTGTATGGAAAGCCCTCTGATTTATCACCAGATGCACAACCCATGAACTCAGACATCATCAGTACTATCCTGTTAAAGTAAATCCAGTAATTTTTGAATTTTAGCGTGTATATGGAATGGTTTCATTTAGATAAGATAACATGACCATATATGGAATAGAAATTGGGTCTGCAGAATTGCACTGTTCACATTTACCACTAGACTCTAATCAACGGATGGAAAGGAACTTAATGTATTGTTACCTATAATAATAATACTTAACAGGTTCTATTAAAGAGTCACACTGACAAACTCACCTAAGAAATAATTTATGTTTTATTGTCTCAAATTTGTGTATATATTTTGTGCAGAGTTTTTATGCATGTGATAGAAACTGTAGTTGCTATTGAACTCCAATTTTACCCCTTTTGACTTGGAGAATTGCCTTTTCACAAATATTAGATTCTGTCCTAAAATGTCAGGTTCATAAACAATATTTAATAAATGGGATTTCATGTCAGGCATTAACGGTTGGGCCGTGGGTGCAAGCTAGGAACTTTGCAGTTGTGACTGGTGTTTATGCAGGAATTGCATGTGCAATGAAGAGGTTACGTGGAGGTGTAGAGGATGTTCAAACAAGGTAAAACCTTACTGTTTTACAAGTCTGTATATGTCCGTCCTGTGTGTGTTGATGATCAATTGGAATTGAATAATTTATTTGTTGGCAATAATTTTATAGGTTGGAGTTAAAACTGCAATGTTTTGTTTTTAAACCTAAGACTGCCAGCAGAAGTGTTTTCCATCACAATACCTTCGATTGAGATTCAATTTAAATTGAGTTGTTATTTTTAAGAAACACTTAATCTTTCAGAAACATACTTTTTTGCAATGTGGACCTTTGAAAAATTGTTAATTTAAGGTTCAATTTCTGTTTTACAGCCACTGTATTCTCCTGTTTGGAGTTCTTTAAATTGAATTCACTTTTTCAGTTTTCTTGGCAACAAAAATTGAAAACTTACTCTTTCTTTCCTTTTAGTGTTCATATCTATTTTAATTTCCAATAAGCATGTGTCTTTATTATCTAGACAGCTAGACTTGACTTAGGATATATGGCTAATGATATTGTTGTGTCCAGCATGGTGGCAGCATTTGGTTCAGGAGCAACTTTCACACTTGTAAGTGGTGTGGGAGGACCAGACATGGTGCGGAATGCGATCGCTTCTGGCCTTTTCTGTGCTCTTTTTCAAGGCAGCCTTTATAAGGTAAGCTACCAAAGAAAATCAACATGGTATATTCTAAAAGATTGTATAACAATCCTATCCAGAAGCTTTTTGATCGTTTTCATGGACTCTTGATCACTTAAACCACTGATTAGAAATCTACTATTTTTCAATGGCAAAAACCCTATGCTTTCTCAAACATAGTTCTCTGACTTTGATCTCTGGTGATGAACTGGAGGAAATAAGTTATATTATTTCTCAGAAATAGTGAATTCATTTAGGCAGTAGAAACACACAGTTTGCAGAGACAGGACATGAGCAGAGCATCGTGTATGTCAGTTGTCATTACTCTGATACAATGAAATTGGACGGAAGCAATTTCACATGAATCAAACTTGAGCTGATACCATGAAGAAGAAATTAAGTCCAACTTCAAAAAATGCTCCATGTGATCTATTACAGGTTTTTTCCAACAGGAGCTAACTGTATGATTTGAACATCTCAGTATTTTAATTCTTACTTTTAGTGGATTGTGAGTACATAGTTTACACTTTTTGGATTGTAAGGTCCACAAGACACCTTGCTGGTCCAAAACAGATTAATAAGATAGATGATCATGATGAAGTTGCTTTGATGATCCAAAGTCTTATTATTCAGGATAACTTATAACATCACATATGTGAGAAGTTACATTTGAAAAAGGTCCATACACACGTGCTTATAGGATAGGTATTAGAGCCACAACATAAACTATGGTGAATTTGTTTTTGTGTTTCTTGTGATATTGCTATCAGGATTCAACTGTGTAGTTTTGGAGTCAATCTCATTGACCCATGTTTCATGAGTAGTGGTTCACAAGAACCCATCTCATTGCATCTAGTTGATGCTCACAGAGGTGAAGCATTGGGCCTTCTCGAGAGGTCACCCAATTCAAGCGCACTTAACCATGGAGTTTCCTACCAGGTTAAGTGCACTTAGCTTGCAACCCCATTTGCAAAACTTTCAGCAAGTGTTGTGTCTTATGAACCATTCATTATAGAACCTCTTTGGCTCATCAATTGACAAGTATGAAATATTCCTACTAATCAAGTTGTGTTTCTTGTTTATATAATATTTTGCATCTGATAAATTTTGACTCAAAGCTACCCTTGGATCACCAATAGATATCTTGTTTTTTACAGGTAGGCCAAAAGTTCTTTCAGCCATCAACTGAAGAAGTCTATTATCTTAAAACAAGAACATTGTTAAGCAAACTTGGGCTTCAAAATTATGAAAAGAATTTTAAGAAGAGTTTGCTGACGGACAGTACACTTCCTCTTTTGACAGACAGGTTCGTTTAAAATTTGAAGATTTTGATGGATAGGGGAGCTTAAATAGAAATTTACTGGATAGTTTTTTGTTCCTCAATGACTTGTGTATTGCTACAATTTCTGTACTTGCAGTGCACTAAGAGATGCAAATATTCCTCCTGGACCAAGGCTGCTCATCCTTGACCACATTCAAAGGTTTTACTCTGTACATTTTTTATGCTGAACAAAATGATTAACTTGCATCATGCAATACAAGTTATGTTCAATAAGAATTGAAACAATTGTACAATTTTCCATATTTAGGATCTCTCCTAATCACTTGTCTGATGGCAGGGACCCAGAGCTGATGTGGAGGGGAAAGCAATAGTTGTCCTCTAGGTATTGTTTGCTGTTGAGGAGAATGACAGGCATATCCATACTTTTCAACAATGAAACTGTGAAATTTTGATATGTACGGATTGCATAATAGTCCAAGATTTGGCATTAACAGTTACTGCAGTATACTTTGTTCCAGTCAGACATGCCATACTGTTGTAACTAGAGAAGAAATCAATATCCCTGCACAATTGTGTGGGTGACATTTTCTGATGCTTAAATAAGTAGACATGGGCTGCATCAAGCTTCAAAATACATGACTCAAATGATTTATCATACTGAGGTTTTTTTAGGGTTCATATTGGATTAGGATTTTTTTTTCCTACTGCCAAACTTCATGTGGTTTCCACGAGGGTCATGTCATATTTGTATGTGAAAATGACTATGAAATTGTGTTTATTGATTTACTTTTCTTCATTATATCAATAGAAAATAATCTTTCCCACCTTGAAACAATGTGCCACAGCTGTGTTGGCAGATAATGAGACATTTTGTCATTATCCCATCAATAAAACATTACGCCTAATAAGAATTGTTATATGCAGACTGATGTATGCCTTAATTTGATATTGGGTTGTTATTGGCGTGTATGGTTTGTTATCAATGTTTGCACCTGTTTTTGCTTATATGTGTAAAACAGATTTTGAAGGGGGTTTTGAAACCCTTTACAACAAACATCAACCAGCACAAAAGCCAGAGAACAGTGAAACTGCAGCCAAGCTGCCCAACAATGGCATCCCACAACCTTAATGGGTGGGTAAATAGGTTTTTCTTGGACCTTAAACCCAATTACAACAGAATGTTCACAGAATACTAGCTGACTCAAAACAATACAGAAAACCAAACAACACAACTGCAGCCAAGCATCAGAAGGAAATATTCCAATGAACAAAAATCCTACACAATGCCTAACACCTTCCTTGCAATGCTCACACCCTTAACTCGGGGATGGGATTCTGAAATATATCTAGGAAGACCTCTCATCTTCCTTTGAACAATTTTTCAAGATAAAATATTTTTTAAACTTTGTGGAATTGGAGAGAGGAAGACGTCCTCCACCACCGACTCATCTTTCATCTTGATTCACCTCATGCAATTAGGAAGAAAGTCTGCCTGAGGAAGTTGAATGCAGCACAAATCCACCATCTGGTCAATGGAGAGAGTCTTCCCATAGCCCATTGGCTGAGCAATGAGGGTAGATGACGTAGGAGAAGCCTTAATCCATTCTGAAGTCGTTGTCCTTGTAGAGGTTGATGAAATAGCTTAAGCCACATCATCCTTAGGGAAAGCCACCTTAGAAGGAGCTTCCATAACCACATCATGAACCGCCAATTGGGAGGGAGGACAAGGAACCTCATCCACCAGAGAGGTAGGGACAATAGGGGCATCCATGGTCAAATGATCAGAGAGGGCTTTTTGCCCATAAGTACTAGAGCTTGCAATTCTACAATGAGTATGTTGACACTTAGAAGCAAGATGTCATGTAGAAAAGCAATGTCTGCATTGGAATTGTAGGCTCTCATAATCAAATTGCTGAATCCACTTCCTACCCTGAACCATCAAGACAACCTCTCCATGAAGAGGCTTGGATATGTCGATATCCACCAAAATATGGGCAAAGGTGGACTGCCCAATGCTAGATGTAGTTGAATCCTCCTTTAAAAAATGATCAGTAGCATTGCCAATATCCTCGAAGCATCTGCCCATCAATGGAGAGGAGGTAAGGTGACCTTACCTAAACTAGCATAACATCGAGAGATTCTGTCATAGGGTTGAAACAAGGAAACCATGGTTTTAGAGAGAAGGAATGTTCACCCCACATCCACAAAATTGACCATTTAGCATTGCCTCCATGTCCTTAGGAGTGTGAAAGCTCAAGATAGAGAAACCCCTAGCGCAAGGAAATAGATCAATAGTGCCCTCAGTGGAGGCTGAGAGGCCTCCAAGAATCAAAACCCATGTATGCAACTCTAGGAGAGAGCCAGAAGCTTTTAAATCTCCAAATAGCACTTCTCCAAGCATAAATTTTTCATTTTCAACACCTTCCCACAGAATGAGAGCAAAAGGAGCTGTTGAGATGGACATGGCTGCATATAGCTGCCTATCCAAGTCTTTAGCTGCCGTAATACAACCAGGGACCCCGCACACCAAGTGTGGCCCCTAACAGACTCATCAGAAGGAAGACATGGAGCATAGCCAAAAGGCTTAAATACCTCACCAACAGCAGGGACACTAGAACCAGATGGAGGCCCTGTAAAACTAATACCCGTGACAGGAACAGGAATGCAAAAAACATCATTTGCCTGCTTTGCAGAGGAACTGACTGCTGACACAAGCAATGCAGAGGATTTAACCCCGGAAGCAACTATAGGGGCCACTCAAAGTGGTGGAAAAAGGTCACCAGGGCTTCCAATATCGAGTGGGTGGTAGTTTGCTGGTTTCTCTTTAATTTCTCATTGTTATCAATATTTATGCCTGTTTTAGCCTGCCTTATTGAGCATTGTGTGCAAATCTGAGGGAGCTCTACCTGGTCAATTTTCCAAATAAAGAGGGCCAGAAGCTTTTAAATCTCCAAATAGCACTTCTCCGAGCATAAATTTTTCATTTTCAACACCTTCCCACAGAATGAGAGCAAAAGGAGCTGTTGAGATGGACATGGCTGCATATAGCTGCCTATCCAAGCCACTAGCTGCCGTAATACAACCAGGGACCCTGCACACCAAGTGTGGCCCCTAACAGACTCATCAGCAGGAAGACACGGAGCATAGCCAAAAGGCTTAAATACCTTACCAACAAAAGGGACACTAGAATCAGATGGAGGCCCTGTAAAACTAATACCTGTGACAGGAACAGGAATGCAAAAAACATCATTTGCCTGCTTTGCAGAGGAACTGACTGCTGACACAAGCAATGCAGAGGATCTAACCCCTGAAGCAACTATAGGGGCCACTTGGAGTGGTGGAAAAAGGTCACCAGGGCTTCCAATATCGAGTGGGTGGTAGTTTGCTGGTTTCTCTTTAAATATTTCATTTTTATCAATATTTATGCCTGTTTTAGCCTTCCTTATTGAGCATTGTGTGCAAATCTGCGAGAGCTCTACCTGGCCCATCTTCCAAATAAAGATAGTGCCATTGGCAAAAATGTTGTGTGATTATGTCCAAGTTATCTGAATCGAGTTTCTGATGTATGCTCCTTGGTGATTTGTATTGCCATACAAGTTATCATACATGCCAATTTAGGAGCTAAACTGAATAATGTGTCTGGTAGTTCCTCCAATGGGGTGAATTTTGCACTATAATTTGATCCACTTTTCTGGTCTTTCCTGTTTCCTTGGGGTTGCAGGAGATCATGATCAGTTAGGTTGATCTTTCCCACTTTATTGTTTGGTTGTCTCAAGTGAATCTTTCCAAAACTGTAGTAGTTAGAAGTTTTGCAGCAACATGTTCAATGTATGATGATTTGTCCGATGACCTCTAAATCCATGCAGATGTAGAACTCTCGTATCTGAGATACAACTTGAAGGGGCTATATGCAGGTTCTTGAGATGCAACGAAAAAACATTAATTTGCAGACCTTACCTAAACTTTGAAGGTATGGATTACATCTAACTGAAAATCCCCGGCTACAGATGTTGACGTGATAGTATGATATCTTGAGCATCTGTTTTTGAGATACTTTTTAAAATTTATAAATATCTTATTTTCAAGGAGTTAAATGTTTCATGAATTATATGGCTATTTAAGAAACGCCAAACTCCAGTGGAGTAACTTCCTATGGTTGCTCCTGTTTAGGTCTCTCTCCTTGCTCTTACGTGAGCTTTGGCACAGGACTCTTTTAGAAGGATAGAGAACGCTGTTGATGAATCTGGAGGAGCTTGTGAATCTTACCTTGCTGTCTTGTAACCCTGGCCAAAGAAGATTGAGCTTGTGTAAGTTTGGCACTGCTGATTTAGAGAGATTAAGAATGTTAACTAGTGAATTTATAACATTTTTAAAAATCTTTTTGTTTTGATCGTAAAACCCTTTTCAAAGAAAATTGAGTTCGTCCTGGTTGGTAATTCATTGGAACTACCGATTATAAAAACTTCCAATTGTGAAAAATGACTCTCGTTTGAGTTGGTTTGTTTAATCTACTATCCCAATCCTTCCTCTATCTTAATCCTCTCCTTTCAAACCCACCTCTCCATGCGGAAAACAAGTGGAGCTTAGGGAAATTTCAATTGAATTTTTGACTTTTGTGTCCTTGTTTTTCAATTATTTAGACATGGAAATTTTCTTAGATGCAAGATGGCAATAGCAGCAATCTAGTCAAAGAGCTGAAAACAGAGTAGGAAGTTAAAATCGTATGATGTAGAAAGAAAAATAAGTGATTTATAAGAATGTTCCTGCTTGCGTAGCAACTTTTGTAGACATGGGCAGACTATATATTTTGTGTCAAGCTTGCCATTTAAAGTTGGGATTTTTATATTTCTCAGTCAAATTGTGTGCGCAATATTTTCCACCTTCAACAGTTTATATCATATTTCATGATTCATCATTAGAATGAAATAGTGAAAAGTGAAAAATGAGAAGATAGTTGCAATCTGATGACACTAAATAGAAGCAGGGGTAGGATTCTAGAATGTAGAGGGGAGGGAAGAAAAATTGCCCCAAAAGAAGATAAAATTAATTATAAACTATCTATAACAATGCCCAAATAAAAACTAATAGGCTAAAAATCATAAAAATATTAAATAAGGTCAAGCGTATAAAAAATGTCATATCTCAACTTAAATATTAGATTGTCAACATAAATATTATTTATATTTATACTAATATTAAACTAGTTTAAGTTTTGAATATATATATATATATATATATATATATATATATATATATATAGTTAAGATTATGGTTAAGGGAAGGGTTTTTATTATGTTATTGGTAATAGAGTGAGGATTTAGGGTTACAATTAGGATTAGGGTTTATAGTTTAGGATAATATTATTGTTAAGGTTAGGGTTTATAATTAAAGTTAAGATTAGAGTTTAGGGTTAGAGTGAGATTATAGTTAGAATTATGTTTAAAATTAATGTTTAGGGTTACAACGAGGGTTTCGGGTTAGGATTAGGGTCAAGGTAAGGATGTCGATTAGGATTATGATTAGGGTAAGGGTTTACATCATGGTTAGTATTATGGCTAGGGTTTGGGTTAATGTTTTGATTATGGGTAAAATTAGGATTATGATTTAGGGTTTAAGATTAAGATTATTGTTGGGCTTAGGGTTATGGTGAGGGTTAATATTAGTGTTAGGGCTAAAATTAGAGTTAAGATTAGGGTTAATGTTGGGGTTAGAATTAAAGTGAAGGTAGGATTAGGGTTAGGATTAAAGTTAGAATTAGGGTTACATGTAGGATGAGGGTTAGGGTTTAGGGTTTTGATTAGGATTAGGGTTAGGGTTTTAATTAGGATTAGGTTTGGCATTAGGGTTTAAGATTAAATTAGGGTTTAGGGTCAGGGTCGAGATCAGGATCAAGGTTAGGATAATGATTTAGGGTTTAGGGGTTAGGATAAGATTCTTTTTAAGGTTAGGGTTTAGATCATGGTTATTATGGTTAAAATTATGACTTTGATTAGATTTAGGATTTAGGGTGAGGGTTATGATTATGGTTTAGGGTTAATTCTAGGGTTTTAGGTTAGGGTTTATGGTTAGAGCCATTATCAAGATCAAGGATAAGATAATGGTTAGAGAAAGGGTTTACTTTATGATAGTATTATGGTTAGGCTTAGGGGTTTAATTAGAGTTAAAAGTAGGATATGTGTGCTGCCTCTTTCACTTGCTTCTCGCATGACATCCTTATTGATGTAGCTCTGCCATTATGTTGTTGTGGTGCCTCTGTGCAGTTTGATGAGATCTCTTGTGATGCCTTCTTTTGGTTTTGGATGTTTCTTTGTTGCCTTGTGTGATTGGTTGATCTCACCATATGCTTAGATGGATATATGCTTGTATTGTATATCATATTGGTGTTAGGAATGGGAACAATGAGAAGGGGGGGGGGGGAGGAGGGTGAATCAATGTTCTATACTTAATTATTTTTTTCTCAATCTTGAAACTCAACTAAATTGTTTAGATACTGAAATGAACATTAATGCAAGATAAACATTTATAACACATGACAGAAGATATGATTACGGGGAAGCTCAAATAGGTAAAAATCTTGGTGGGAATTGACACCCACTAAGAATTGCACTAATGTTTTATGATCCTTGTTAGAAGATCTTGCAACGCTGTTAGGAGTTGTACTTTACAATGCTTTTAGTATAGTAACTTAGTCAAAGGTCAGACCCTGTTAGGAGTCTTTTACAATAACCTTGTTAGGGGTGGGGACACATTGTCTTAGAGCTCACTGCTCAAATGGTAAAGGCTAAAATCTTCTGGATACCAGATACACACTATATCTGCAAGGTGAACTGCTGCTGTGTGTATGCACTCTAAAATGGTCGCCTAGACTTTGGGCCCCCATTCACCAATTTATCAATTTCCTGAATCAATGCCTTGCAATATTTTCAATCAAATCAATTTCCTTGATCAAATCCTATTTTATCATTTTCGATTATTTGCCTTGGGCTAACCATTTTATCCTAAGTCTTTATTTATTTAGAAAGATTTTCCTCTCTTTTTATTAAAGAAAAAGCCCCCACTTTTCCTCTTATCCTAAGTTGCACAAATAAAGCATTATTGTTATTTTATAAATAAAAGAAAAACACTTTTTGTCTCATATGGATACAAAAGTCAACTCTTATTTTCTTATTGGAGAATATTTGTGCACATGGATTGCTCCTCTTTCAAGCTCCACCCTTGATTAAACCTTTTGCCTTTTAATCTCCATGGTCCATTCCTTTTCTATTCATCTAAAAGGAGAGCTCTTTTCTCATTCTTAGATCCCAACTTTTTATGCTAATCTTATGCTACAGGATTTTTTGGAGACTTTGGAGCTTTGGAGATCATTTCTTGCATTCTAGTTTCTTTCTTGCATCATAGCTTTCATGACATCTAGCTTAGTTTCCTTTATGCTTTAGATTAGCTCACATAGCCTAATTAGCAAGAGTTTGTAATACTTTCCTTTCATAGCTTAGCTTGCATCTTCATTCTTAGTATAGCTTGCATTGCATTGCATCTCCATTGTTGATTCTTAAAGATATTGACATTCTTGCCTTTGTCTTTTTGAATCTCCCATTGTGTGGTTTACTAGCAAGGTTGCATGCTTCAATAGCTCTAACTGAGAGCACCATCAACATCCTTGTGACTCCATGCCTAGGGAGCTCTAGGTCGCTTTCTCAAAGTTTCCCATTCATGGTTTCCCTAGGAAGTAATGACTTAGAGAAGTGCACTATTTAGTGTGTACATTTTTGGTGCCCACCATGGGGCATAACATTCTTGTTTTGTCCTTCATTTTCTGTATTTCCATCATTTTTTTCGTCAATATTTGCCTGCTGTTTCATCAATTTTTTCTCTCTGATTTTTTTTGACAGAATTATCGTGCGACAGTTTTCTAGTATCGTATGATAGTTTATTATATATCAGTGCGATATTTTACCAGTTAAAATATCACACGCTTTGGTAGATTATATCGCACTCTTGTTCTGTTCTCTGTCGCACGCAGGTATCTGGAAGTTTCGCACGGAGATATATTATTGCACTAGTACAGAATGAAATATCGCACGACTGTTCCTCTGACAGAAATATCGCCGAGGCCTTGCAGTGAGCAATTTTTGTCATTTCTTTGCAAGATTTACTTGGTTTGATTCGGATTTCTGATTTGCTGTTGTAGAACAGGGGTCTATTTGCAGATTTCATTTGGTTTTTGATGTGCTAACCCTTGTAAGGCTAACAAGTGGTGCTTGTAGGTGCTCCTATTGCTTGATTATTTGCTTAAAAGAACGCATGTCAAAGCTCCAAATGCACAAGGGCTACTAACAGTTTTTGTAGGGCTGCCCAAAAGCATAAAAACCAATCAAGTGCTTGTTTAATTGCTTTCTTTTGAGTGTGGCATATACTAGTTGTTTCATTTCATAGACACTTAATATTTTGTTGTAGGAATCTTTGGGTGGTAGGAGAAGTATGCTCTTCACCCTTGTGGTGAACTAGAAAATCTTGACCCATTTTTAGATTTTGAAAGCAAGAGGGTAATTGAACCTTTGCTTGGTGTGTTTGTGAGATATTTTTGAGCTAGGAGATTATTCTCTTCACCCTTGAGGTGAAACAGAAATTTTGACACTCAAAGGTTGATCCACTCTTTGTTTAGCTTCTAGAATCCTTTAGCGGGCCTGCTTTTGAGCAATCAAGAGGAACGACCCAAGTGGGGACAAGTTTTTTGTCGGCTAATTTGACCCACTATAAACTCAAGGCTATCAAGGACACAAAACCTTGGTAGATGTAGTACTTGTCTTTGCTTGATGTGAGTACTTGTGGGATTGTGACCATGAGGAAAGTGTTGAGCAAGAATGCTTAAGGTACTCTTGTGGCCGCGAGGTCCGTTACTTGCCGCAAGGTAAGGAGTCCCTTTGGGGAGCAAGAGGGGTATTACGAATGAAAACCCTTATTAAGAACCATAGATAGAAGCCACTCTATTTTGCCGCTTAGCTTCTTGGTGCAAGGATTGATCCTAGTGGACTAACCCGGATCACCTCAAGATTACTCACCATCTGTGTTCCTTTGGTTGTGTCATTGACACTTCCACGACAAAGCCAATATCTATTGTGGGCAACCAGTTTGTGCGAGGCAATGGAGCATCAAGTGTGGGCCAAGTTGTTAAGTATTGAGCCATTGTCTTTTTAGGCTAGTAAGTGCTTGAAGTGTTCTCACTGTGATCTACCTGTGTAAACGTTCTCAAATATCAAACATCACGGTAGCATTCATAGGATTTTATTGCTTTGATATCACAAATTGCTTGTTTGCCCTTGTGCAAGTGTTTTATGACATGTTTGATCACCTACTGTTTGCAAACCTGTCTATTTATTGCTGTCACTGTGTTTGAAATTGAAAATCCAACCTTCAAACTAAATTTTTGAACAAACTGCCCTTAAAACTGAGATTTTTAGCACTCACTAGTCAAGAGTCGTATGATCCTGAAACTGTATCGCACACTGTACTGAGAATTATCGTGCGATAGTTCGTCACTGGAAGACTATCGCACTGCTTGCTTGGAAAGTATCGCACAAGTTGCCTGGAAACTGTCGCACTGCTTATTGAGAAATATCACCTGGTCAGAAACTGTCGTATTGTTAGCCTGAAAACTGTCGCACAGAGTCTTTTTGCTGCTTGTCTGATTTATGCAATTTTCAGTCTTTTCCTTAATTGACCAGATTTTAGTAGGTGACTTACTTTGTTGCTAGAAACCTATTTGTACCTTGGGTTCCTGATTTTAGACCCCTTGAATTAGTGTTCTCTGAGTTTACAAAGTAGTCTTGCTTGACATCGATAAGTTAGGAATTATCCTTGTTGAAAAAGTACACCTTTAGATTCTTTGGTAACACACTTGGAGAGTTTTAGTACTCTTTTGTCCAATTCACTTCCATCAAAATTCAATTTTAATTATATATTTAGCAAATCCATCCTCCTGGTCCATATGTGTTAGGATACTCATCCTTTTATTATACACCTCTTTGGCAGTGTTGGTTTGCACCTTTTGCAGCTTTCTATTTTACCATCTCTTTTTGGACAATTGAACACTTTCACTATCCTAGTTTGGTATTGACGTTTCATAAGGTCATCTTATCACCAAGGGTCTTTTTCTTTCATGTCAGTTATGACAAGGTACCAAGTTAGTCAAGGAAAACGACCTCAAGTTGTCTTTGAACAATTACCCTTAGTTCAAACTCGTCAAAAGTGAAAAGGGAAGAAACCCGTCTTTGATCAATCATCTAGGAGCGAGTCTGAGGCTTGGTTTGACCCAAAGAACAATCCTAGTGAGTTGAGTACCTCTTTACCATCTTCTCAATCAAATATGGACATGAGCTACACTTTGACTAGGAGACAAAGAGAAGCAATGGATCAAACTCTTGATGACATTTTCCAAAGACATAGGGATAACATGTTGTTTGGTGATGACAATCAACCTGAATCACCCCCTATTAACTCAAGATATTTAGATGCCCATCAAAGAGCTGAAAGACATTATGGGCAAGCTCACCAAGATGCACGGTCACAACATGAAGACCAAAACAACGAATCTAGTGATGCTCATGTGAATGCCACATTCACTAACGACTTGTTCAAACATTCAATGTGTAACTCGACGCTCCAAACAACCTCAAGATATGCTAATGATAGGCTTAAAAGAATTGAGCGCGAAAAGAAAGCCTTTTTGGACGAACAAGCCGCTAAAGAAGAAAGGTTTAGACACCTAGAGGAAGAGCAACAAGCCTTGTTGGAGTTGAGAAGAAAATCATTCCAAGAAGAAAAAGACAGGCTATTAGCCCAACAACTCAACGACCAATTTAACAAAAGAGGTACCAATAGTGGAAACAACTCTCCACCATCTACTCCCTCAAGAACCCCAAGAAGTAGAAGGTGGTCAATGACCCCTTCAAGATCTCCTAGTCCTCGAGGAAGGAGGATTTCACAACATATGAGACAAACACCTCCTAGGAACTCAAGAAAACCCTCCCAACGAGCTCATCATGGCTCTCAACATGGAGGAAGTAGTGCAAGTTTTGATGATCAAGATTTTATGAGAATGCAACAAGAGCCACTATTCCAACAATATGTGGAGAAGTACCTTGATCAAAATAAAGATAGGTTCCTAGAGAGTTTGATTAACAAGGGTGCTAGAGTCCCTTACAACTTTGATGTGGATAGGAGAATCAAGAAACAAGGACCCTCTCAAGAAGAGGAAATCAAGCAACTCAAACGAATGATGGAAAAGGTGTTGGCACCTAAAAGTTCCTTTTCACTTGATTCTATTTGTCCCAACGCTTTCGACAAAAGTGTGACTATGATGGATTTTCCTAGGAAAGTTGAAATTCCCCAATACGACAAGTATGATGGCAATGGTGACCCACATGATCATGTGCGTCAGTTTTACATCATGAGTTTTGAGTTTCACCAAGATGACTCTTACCTTATGAGATTATTTCTAAGGAGCCTCGAGGGCCAAGCCATGGAGTGGTTTACCAACATAACCCCTCCCGTCAAAACTTTCAAAGAACTTGTCCACAGATTCATTCAACATTTTGCATACAACTTATCAAGATCCGTCACTATGTTGGACTTATGCAATTTGAATCAAAACCAAGGGGAATCCTTTGTTACCTTCTTGCAAAGGTGGAGACGATTGTGCTCCCGCTATTCTAGGACTATTCCTGAGCATGAAAGGATTGACATCATTGTTAGTAATTTGGTGCTTGAAATGCATTATGAGGTTAGAAAGATGGTCTTTGATTCCTTCAATACTATGGTTGAGACCGCATGTCGAATTGAAGATGTCTTAAAAGAACAAGTCATTTTGACCAAACATAGCAATATCAACAACGGTCAAAATCCTAACAATGCTAATAAGGACAAAGGCAAGCACTCGCACTGGAAGAAGAATAAGCAAGTAGTCAACGATGAAGTTGTGGACTCTTCCCAACCCAAGGATCAAGGAGTCCTCCATTTGTCTAGTGCAGTCCAAGCTATGAAGCTCAACACATCCTCCAACCAACAAGAGCATAAAACTAAGTATCAAGAAAAGCCCAAGAAAAAGTTGCGGCAGTTTTCTAAACTGGGTGACTCATATGAGGATGTTTTCAAGACCCTTATTGCCAATAATCTTGCACAACCACAAGATCCATCAAATTTCCACATACTTGATGTTAAGCCACATTGGTGGAATGAAAAAGCTTTCTGCAAATTCCACAATGGCATTGGACATGACATCGAACATTGCTGGAAGCTTAAACACCTAATTCAAGATCTTATTGAAAGTGGTAAACTTCAGATTGATGGGTTGAATACCAATGCGGACCACAAAGCATTCAAGGAGCCTTTGCCCAAATATGAAAAGGGGGAAACCTCTAAACCCAAGAATGGCAAGGCTAAAATCAACTATACCGACACAGTTGCAGAAAATGTGGTTAATATGCTTGAGATTGTCGAGGAAAATGTCAACATGATGCGAAACAAAGATTCTTATAGTCATGATGTCGGCTCTCCTCCTATCTTTGATGAAGAACCTGTGGTGGTGCTTAGGGTTCCTCACTCTCAAAGGTCATCCCAAGCTCTTAATGCTGTCACCAGAAGCCAAAATCAAGGTCCTTTGGTTATTAGAGGTCCTAGTTCCAACCAGTCCAGCAAACCCAAACAAGTGACATCCAAGAATGTCACCACCAAGTCAGTAGTCAATCCTGAAATGAACTACAATCTTGTTGACTAGTTACAAAGAACGCCAGCTCAAATCTCAATTTTTGAACTCTTGGAATTATCTCCAAGACACAAGCGTGTCCTTGAGGATGCTTTGCGTACAACCAATGTTCCTGACAACATAAATGTTGACCAATTCCAAAACATGGTTAACCACCTTGCCAGCCCTCACTACCTCACATTCTCAGAAGAAGATGACAAAACCTTGAGCCATCCGCATAATCTTGCCCTTCATATCGAAGTCATGATTCACAAGACCCGTGTCAAGCGTGTGTTGATTGATGGGGGTGCTGGGCTCAATATTTGTTCCTTGAGTTTGTTGAAAATACTGGGTTATTCTGAGCAAGTTATTGATACCCGTAAGAAAATCACCATTAAAGCCTATGATGAGGCAGAGAGAAGCTCCAAAGGCTTGGCCTCATTGAAAAGGACATTTTGTTCCAAATTGTTGATGCTGGTCCTTTAGCCTATAATATCCTACTTGGTAGACCGTGGATCCATGACATGCAAGCAGTGCCATCCACCTACCATCAATGTGTTAAGTTCCCCTATAATGGAGTAGAAGTTTGTATACCTGGGGATAGCACATTATCTGTTAATGCAATCTCAGCAGGGACTCATGTTCCTCTCAACAGAGAAGCAGATAATTTTGATGCCACTTTAGCACAATGCCAGAATAAGTTTAAAGCCATAGACCTTGGTATGGGGGGTTATCAAATTGACTCCTTTACAAAACTGCTAGTCTCACCTAGGTCCTATGGTAAACCTTCATAAGAGATGCATCCCTCATCTTCAACAATGACTCTGTTTGGTACATTTGTAGAGTCCTCAGTGCCCATACAGGATGAAAAAGAAGAGGTAGTTGTTAGAGATTGGATTTACAAGGAGGAAAAATACAAGCATAATGAAAATTTCTCCCCATCTCCTAAGGCTTATGGGAGAGAATACACTTTGGTCCAAAATATGGGCTACCTAGGTCATGGTCCTCTCAGTCATAGATTAGATGCTAAGGCTGAACCACTCAATCATGCTCTCTTTGGCCGCAGATCTAAGACAACACTTGGCCTAGGTTTTGAAAGTCAGAACAAGAAAACTACTATCCCTGTTGCGACAGATAGTGATGATGAATCTAGCTACATACCCAATTTGCAAAATCAACAAGATAGGTGTGAAGATTGGGTCCCTTCCACCAATCTCCTTTGGGGAGATTTAGATGCTCCAGTTATCAATCCAACAGTTTCAAACCTAGAACCAGAAGTATCTACTATTGAAGATCATGTTGAGAATCCTATTCAAGAACATCAATACACAAATGGAATTCAAGAAGGTGTTACCCTTGGTGACATCAAAGCCTCTACCTCAAGGCCTAAAAAATATGCTTGGTGTAAACATCCCAGCCGGGATTCAGATACAGACTCACATGAGTATGAGTGGGAGACTCTCTTTGATTGTTCTACAGTTGACATGGACATTGATGTTGTCCATACATATGGTTCCCAACCTGAGGTAGCTAACGAGTCTAGTGTAGGATTAGTAGATTGGAATCCATGAGTCACTTTAGTGGACGATGCTTCGCTTGGTAGGATAAGTTCTAATTTGGGTACCTTAGAAGGATACTTGACAGATCCTAACTCTGCAATCACCAAAGATGATACCATTTGCATACACAATATTGAACCAGTCATTGACCTACCCCTTGCCAATCCTCACCTAATTGATTGGTCTTAGCGCTATCAAGAGCCTGAGCTCCTAACCTTTCAAAATGACTATGAGATAACTTGTTACCTAAATGCCCTTGAACCTGTAGTCTCTTCAACCAATGAACCAACTACAAGCATGACAGAACCAGATATCAAGTACCTTAGTCACAAAATGAAAAGAAAAGAAAAAAAGAATAAGAGTTCTGATGGCAAAAATCACTGTGTGGCGGTGTCGGAACCTAAAAAAGTAAAAATAAAGAACGTATTCGAAGGCGAAAACCTCTTTGAGGCACCTAAGGATGAGGTACTTGATCATCTCCCAAGTTACTTTCAGGATAGATCTTTAGTGCTTGTTGAGCCTACACAACTAGTTAATTTGAATACACAGGAGGTTCCACAAATAGTGCATTTAGCTCAGTCTCTATCAACATAAGAAAAAGAAGCATATACCAAGTTCCTACAGACCAAGAAGATCAATTTTGCTTGGACTTATTCAGACATGCCAGGATTGGACACTAGTCTCATTATGCATCACTTGTCCATAGCTCTAGGTATCAAACCAGTAAAACAGAAATTTGAGGAAAATGCATTCTCACATTGCTCTTCTTGTCAAAGCTGAATTAGAAAAACTCCTCAGTGCAGGATTTATAAGAGCCATTGATTATGCCAAATGGATATCCAATATTGTACCAGTTTCAAAACATGACAAGTCCATTTGTGTCTACATAGATTTTAGAGATATTAATAAAGCATGCCCAAAGGATGATTTTCTACTCCCAAACATAGACATGATAGTGGACATGACCGCGGGCTATGAGATCTATTTTTTGATGGACGGTTTTTTTGGGTATAATCAAATCAAAATAGCTCTTGAAGACCAGAAAAAGACTGCATTCACTTGCGCATGGGGAACCTATTGCTGGAATGTCATGCCATTTGGATTAAAAAATGCAAGAGCTACTTATCAAAGAGCTATGACTACCATCTTCCATGACATGATGCATAAGAATATGGAAGATTATGTGGATGACACCTTGGCAAAATCTAAAAAAAAGGATACACACCTAGGTGATTTGGAAGTCATTCTAGATTGTATGGAACAGTTTCAATTAAGATTAAATCCCAAAAAGTGTGCATTTGGAGTCACCTTTGGCAAACTACTAGGATTTATCATTTCAGCTAAAGGAATAGAGGTGGACCCAGAGAAAGTTCAAGCAATATTGGATTTTCCGCCTCCCAAAAACATTAGTCAAATGAGGAGTCTTCAAGGACGCCTTCAATCTATAAGGAGGTTTATTTCACAACTGACTGATAGAGGTCAACCCTTTAATAAGACTTTACACAAAGGGATTAAATGTGTCTGGAATGAAGATTGTCAGCAAAGCATGGACCAAATCAAGCAATACTTGGCCAATCCTCCAATCTTAATGCCTTTTATCCCAGGAAAACCACTCATATTGTATGTGTCAGCAGCAAAATCTTCCCTGGGGGCATTATTGGCTCAACTTGATGATACTGGAAAAGAAAGAGCTATCTATTACATCAGTCGTACTCTTGTGTCATATAAGGTTAACTACACTAGTATTGAAAAATCTTGCCTAGCGGTGGTGTTTGCTTCCCAAAAGTTGCGACATTACATGCTTGTGCATACAATACACCTCATTGCAAAAATTGATCCTCTCAAATATTTGCTTGGTAAGGCTGCTCTCACAGGTAGACTTGCTAAGTGGATGATGATCTTATCAAAATTTGATAGAGTATGTTGAGTGTAAGGGTATAAAAGGACAAGCCATTGCAGACCAATTGGCTGATTTTCCAATTCGAGATAAAACACCAATTCAAGTTGAATTTCCAGATGAGCACATAATGTATATGACTGCAAGAACATGGAAGATGTTCTTTGATGGCTCTTTCACGCAAAATGGTTCAGGGGCAGGAGTGTTGTTTGTTTCTCCTCATGGGTACACAATTCCTAAGTCCTACAAACTATTGTTCCCATGCACAAATAACATTGCTGAGTATGAGGCCTTGACAAATGGACTAAAAATGGCTATAGAATGGAGAATCACAGAGCTGCATATTTATGGGGATTCACAATTAATAATCAACCAAGTTAATGAAGAATACCAAACCAAAGATGAAAAATTGGTACCCTACAAGAAAATGGTTGATTCATTGCGACAATATTTCACCTTTGTTACATTTCAGCAAATCCCTAGAACAGAGAATAAAGCAGCTGATGCTATGGCTACATTGGCTTCACTTCTTCAGCTAGAACAACATGAATCCAGATTTGAATTCCTGGTGGAAGAGCTACGCTACCCTATCTATGACTCCCAAGAAATCCAAGTTGTTTGTACCCTTATTGGCCATGAGTCATCCTGCTATGGTGCCATTTACTCATACCTCCATGATGGTATTATCCCCGAAACCTTCAATCATTTCGAACGAAGAAACTTAACCCGAAATGCCTCTCGCCACACCCTTATATTTGGTGATCTGTATAGGAGGGGTTTAGATGGGACACTTCTTAGGTCTTTAAAAAAGGATGAGTCTAACCAAGCTTTAGTTGACATTCATGAGGGCATTTGTGGAGGACATTCTAATGGTCTTGCCATGGCCCGAAGGTTGCTTAGGGTGGGGTACTATTGGCCTACCATGCAGACAGATGTAGTAGCTTTTGCTAAATCTTGCGAAAAGTGTCAGAAACACGGTAACCTGATACATGCTCTAGGCAAGGAGCTTATTCCTTCTATTTCTCATTGGCCATTTCAGCGCTGGGCCTTTGACCTTGTTGGGCAGATTCATCCCAATTCATCAGGTGGACACAAATTCATTATCACTGCTACTGATGACTTTACTAAATGGGTAGAAGCTGTCCCACTTTCTGTTGCCTTAGGAAAGACAGTTTCTTTGTTTATTTTGAACCATATCATCTGTCGGTATGGAGTGCCTACTGAAATCATCACCGACAATGGAAGTTAGTTTAAAAATAAAGACCTTAAACATCTCTGCAAAAAATTCAAGATAAAACAACATTGGTCCTTCATTTACTTCCCGCGAGGAAATGAACAAGCAGAGGCTTCGAATAAGACCATTCTCAATATCCTCCGTAGAACAGTTCACAAGAATGGTAGAGACTGACATTTATAGATAAATCCGGCCTTGTGGGCCTATAGAACGAGTATTTGTACTCCAACAGGGGCTACTCCTTTTTCCCTCACTTATGGTGCTAAAGTAGTGTTACCTTTAGAGGTGGAGATTCCTTCTCTTAGAGTTTCCCTTAAAGGTTTAGTGACAGATGAAGACTACCGTGCCATGAGACTTCAAGAACTGAAACTTCTAGATGAAAAGTGTAAAGCATCTTTTGATCACATGAGAGTCTACCAAAAGCGTATGTCCAAAGCATTCAACAAGAAGGTTCGCCCTAGAGAATTTCAAGTGGGGGATCTTGTCCTACGAGAAAACCCTAAGAACCAACAACATAGAGAGAAAAATGGAAAGTTCGAACCTAATTGGCTTGGAGCATACATCATTACTATTGATTTTGGTACAGGTGCTTATTTACTATCTGATCCAGAGGGAGAACAACTCCCTGATCCTATCAATGTTTTGCACCTAAAAAAGTTCTATCCATGATGCCTATTTTGTCCGGGGGCATCCTTTGTACATACTTATTGATCTTGAATTTTTTTTAAAAAAATTCATATATGATGCTGAAAAAATCTTAAATAGCATATAAATTCTTGAAAAAATATAAAAAAATTTAAAAATGCAAATAATTCAAAAAAATAGAAAAAGTGCCTTGGTGAAAACTTGGAAACAGGCGCCTTGGTAGCAAAAATACAAAAAAATCAAAAAAATCAAAAAAATTTCCAAGTGGTAAAAACTTGGAAACATGCACTACTTGAGGCCTTTGCACCCTTGTTTCTTAGCACTCGTCCTCGACACTTAGCCTTTCTCCATCATGCCTTGACCTTGTTGCCTTGGTTTGGAATTGGTCTTTGTCTTTGTTTAGGGGGAATAACTGTGTTACCTTTGATCTCTAGGATGCATTAGTCTTTAGGGCATCTTGCAAATGGTGTTTTTCAACACCACCTCAAGCTGTGTTTTTCAACACTACCCTAGCGTCAAGTGTTTCTCAACACTTATCAGATATCTTACCCGCAGTCTAGCATGATATGGTATTTCTCATTCACAAATGTGATACTCAAAGTTTGACTTTATGACCTACACACGCACTTAAATACTCGACTCGCTGAGATTTGTTTGACTTTATTTCTTTGTGTGTTGTCTATGATGATTTCTTTGATGAGTGTTCTCTCCCTAATAGTTTTTGTTGATGCTGAGCTAGAAGACTGGGGGCATGAGGACATGTTTTATCGCTTTTTCTGCTTGTGGGTATATTTTGTTGGTCCTAACTATCATTAGCATTTATGCTTGTTCCGCTTGACATTAGGGTCTACAAGGTATTACCCTTGACTATTTTCGCAAGTGCATACTTCTAGCCATCTTGACTTTCCTTGTGTCTCGATGTGAGTATAATCTTGCTATATTAAACTTAGGTAATCTTGTTGCACTAGACATCTTGACCTATATGTCTTTGGTGCCTAGGTGAGATTCCCACATATCTATCTGATATAGATCATATTCAGATTCACATAGTCATACTAGTGTGTATTGTATGATCTTGTGACGCTACCAATAATGCTTGATGATGAATATTAGAGTCTAAAAACTTTGTGACCTTGCAAGTAAACCACTTTTCATAGTAGCTTTCATTTTTAGGTTTATGTTAGTTTAGTTTTGCATTTTGCATATGGAGAGAGCTCTCCTTTCATCTTTCGTGGACCTATCGGTCAACTGCGCTCACCTTTCCTTTTCTCGATCATGTCTTTTGCTCTTTGTCTTTCACATCATGTCCTTTTTCCTATCATCACAAGGGGTTAATCTTATCATCATATCTATATACTAAAAAGATCATTTTCAGAAACATGAGTCTATATCATAAACATGAGAACTAAACATACATCTATGAGAGAGATTATACATGAGTATATATGTCATACATTTTGAGCAATATGACAAGACAATATAAAAATTGAAACATCCATCACAAGTGGGACAAGTACATAAGATATATCACCAATCCAATAATCTCATATATATATAAAAATGTCATGATACAAAAATCTGAATAAAGTCCCATGATATGTCTCTATACATCTATCCTAAACCTAGACCTAGGACTCGCTAGCACTGTCATGTGGAGCTGGTGGTGGTGGAGGTGGTGTTGCCGCTCTGTCTGGCACCATGTCAGATCTCCCGGCTATCGCAGAGTAGGGTGGCGCTCTTTGTCCCTCAGGTATAGCCTGTATATAGAGCCCATGATAATAAGAAGCTTGTGCTACCTCTTGCCTGATCTTTGCTGCATCATCCTGTGCAACTCTCTCTTGCCGCTCTATCTTGGCTCTGAGATCAGTCAGTTATTGGTCTCTGACGACTATGGTGATCCGTAGCTGCTGCATCTCTGTCTCTAGGACCTGGATCCTCGCTCTCAGATCTTCTCCCCCTGTAGGCTGATCCTACCCAGCATCCACCCAGCGGTGAAGTGGCCTCACCCCATCATCCCCCTCATCAGTAGAACCCTGTCCCTGTGGCCATTTCTGGCCACCTGATCGAGAGCTCTATCCTGTCTCCCTAGCTCTCCCTCTCGCTCCTCCATCCCCTTTGTCCCCATCATCTTTGTCATCTCCCCATGCTGCCGGTTGTGCATTAGTTACAGTAAACCTAGGGAATGGATGCCTCCAATGCTCTACCTTGTAAGCCGCATCAACACCTGCATCTACCATGTCTGGGAGGTAGTCCCATGGCTCCCTATGTATGACAACTGTATCCTGTATTGCTTGCTGGTAATCCAACATCGACAGCCAATCGTGGCCCTCCTCGTCCCTAACCCGAGCATAGGTGGTGGTCTCGGTGGGTACTCTTTGCTGGCGCCCGAACTGTCTCCAGACCTGGGTGATCACAAATCTCTCAACAATGTCTGAGTGCCGACCTACCAGTGGCCGACTGCATAAGATGTAACCGAGCTCCTCCTCTCAATCACCCCGCTGCTCAACAACCCTATATGGCCTCCACTGAAATGAGGTGAGCTCATCCAGTACCCTCCTGTAGTATGTCACATCCTCGCTATGTGGCTATGACAGGAACCCTATGTACCTATAGATATAGGGGCGTCTCCGCTCCCTCGGCTGCACTCGTGGATGCATAACGACGATGTGCTCCCACACCAAAACCTGTGCTAGGATAGCACCGCATGCTCAGGTCCTGCTCTCCCGATATACAATCTCTTGGAGCTCATGGTACATATCTGCCAGGATGGCTGGCCCCCATGCCATCCACCATGGGTGTGCAATCAAGTCTGCTACTAACCTACCTCAGCCCAATGGGAAACCCTTCTGACTCCTGTCAGTAATAAGGGCCTGTGCTACAATAAAACATACGATGCATGGCACTGAAAAGTCCCTACCAAACTCATCCATCAGCCAATCCCAGCTGAGGTGTCTATCCACAAAGGTGACATCTTGGAACATGTCCTGCATGATCCGCCGCCCCTTTGTCGGATCCTGATCATAGTACACCTATGCCAACAAACAATCATGTCAGTTTCTATCATATGGAAATTTTACATCTATGACTATCTATAAACATGATTATACTTATAGGATCTCCGTGGCTCAGAACACGCAGGATCTGATAGACATCCTCTAGGCTAAT
Source organism: Chamaecyparis obtusa (assembly GCA_027943335.1). Lineage (NCBI taxonomy): Eukaryota > Viridiplantae > Streptophyta > Pinopsida > Cupressales > Cupressaceae > Chamaecyparis > Chamaecyparis obtusa. The sequence goes on along the minus strand of BSBK01004545.1, from coordinate 1,171,363 downwards.
CGTAGCCTCTCCAGTGGGCAAGTGAAAGGTGTTATGCTCACTGTGCCACCTCTCAGCCAATGCTGTAAGCAATCCATGATCAGCTCAAATGCGGGACATCTGCAACAAATAGCCAAATCCCATCTCCCTCAGGTCTGCTCGCTCCAGATCATCTAGATCGTGGACGCATCAGAGCCCAGTCACTCGAGGCACTCTAACGAGCAGCATAGGAAAGTTCTTTTGTAAGCCATTTAACCCAAACTAGATGTTAGAACATATCATGATGGATGTATAAAATTAGTACAAAATATCTTAAAAGCAAACATTGTCAGGACCCATGTCATTTTGCTCAAAAATATTAAAACATGTCAAATTTTTCTATACTGTGTGATACTATTTTTTGACTAAGTATCGTGCGATACTTTCCTCAATAGCAGTGCGATCATATCTTTTCCTGCGGTACTTCGTATAGTATCGCACGATATTTCATCCAGTATCGTGCGATATTGGATTCAATATCGGTGCGATACTATTTTGACCCACGAAGTATCGTACGATAGATGTCCTCAAAGGTTGCGATACTTAGCAAGTATCGTATGATTTTTCGTATGAGGAAAATTTGAAAAATATTAAAAATATTAAAAACATGTTTTAAATTGACATAAATGCTCATAAATGACCTACAAAGTGAGTTTTTCTGAAAACATACCGGGGCACCATACTGCAGAGGCCGGTTGTGCAATCGGGCACGCTCAAATCGATGCCTGTGGACTGGGATCGCTGCCTGTTGGGCCATTTTCTCTCTCTAAGCTCTCGAGATTCTCAAATCACTAAAAGATAAATGATTTTGAAAATGACCTTTTAACCCCCTTTTATAACATTTTGACCTAATTTTCAAAACACCTCAAAATTGCGTGAAAATTGCACCCTTAGCTAATTTCGATGTCCTGGATCCATTTTCGGGATTGAAATCAAAATCCAAGTTCATCTTCATAGTCAAAATTGCGTTTCAAACCTTTCACCCTCTTCTGCGCAGTTGGCTAACCTTTTGAGGCCTGATCCTTCGATCTTTGTTGGGGCATCTTTATTTCTTCATCCCCATCTCTTTCAAACTCCTAGTCTTTCATTCATTTTCATTTCGCTTCATCTCTCTGAAGTTTGAATTTATTTTTATTCTATATCTTTCTCAATCAAACCTAGTCAAACTGGGGCATATCTTCCTTGCTTGATGGTTATCCTATCATCTTTCACCTTCGATTATGATTTCTAGTGACTTGATCAAGTTTATCAGTTTACTGTTTCTCCTCTACTTGGTTTTGATTTTGATTCCGAGGGGGCAGTGCCTATTAGCTTTAATCTTTGATTCAGCTTATTAATCAACTTTTTTTGAGATTCTTATCCCTTATTTGAGACTTGATTATCACCTAGCTATACAGGGGTTGGTCTTGTCTTTCAGCTTATCTTTGTCAGCTTATGCTTATGCTTGTCCTAATATGTTTCCATCCGTCAAACACATGTCTGGATTATTTTGTGATCTCAAATCGATATCAAATTTTAATTCCATTCTTTGACTGCATGTGATCCCAAATTGATCTCACATTAGTCAAAGAGGGGCAAATGTATGCACCCTAAAATGGTCGCCTAGACTTTGGGCCCCCATTCACCAATTTATCAATTTCTTGAATCAACGCCTTGCAATATTTTCAATCAAATCAATTTCTTTGATCAAATCCTATTTTATCATTTTCGATTATTTGCCTTGGGCTAACCATTTTATCCTAAGTCTTTATTTATTTAAAAAGAATTTCTTCCTTTTTTATTAAATAAAAAGCCCCCACTTTTTCTCTTATCCTAAGTTGCACAAATAAAACATTATTCTTATTTTATAAATAAAAGAAAAATACTTTTTGTCTCATATGGATACAAAAGTCAACTCTTATTTTCTCATTGGAGGATATTTGTGCACATGGATTGCTCCTCTTTCAAGCTCCACCCTTGATTAAATCTTTTGCCTCTTAATCTCCATGGTCCATTCGTTTTCATTTCTTTTAAAATGAGAGCTCTTTTCTCATTCTTAGATCCCAACTTTTTATGCTAATCTTATGCTGCAAGATTTTTTGGAGACTTTGGAGCTTTGGAGATCATTTCTTGCATTCTAATTTTTTTCTTGCATCATAGCTTTCATGACATCTAGCTTAGTTTCCTTTATGCTTTAGATTAGCTCACATAGCTTAATTAGCAAGATTTTGTAATACTTTCCTTTCATAACTTAGCTTGCATCTTCATTCTTAGTATAGCTTGCATTGCATTGCATCTCCATTGTTGATTCTTAAAGATATTGGCATTCTTTCCCTTGTCTCTTTGAATCTCCCATTGTGTGGTTCACTAGCAAGGTTGCATGCTTCAATAGCTCTAACTGAGAGCACCATCAACATCCTTGTGACTCCATGCTTAGGGAGCTCTAGGTCGCTTTCTCAAAGTTTCCCATTCATGGATTCGCTTGGAAGTAATGACTTAAAGAAGTGCATTATTTAGTGTGTACATTTTTGGCACCCACAGTGAGGTAGAACATTCTTGTTTTGTCCTTCATTTTTTGTATTTCCATCATTTTTTTCATCAATATTTGCCTGCTGTTTCATCAATTTTTTTTCTTTGATTTTTTCTGACAGAATTATTGTGCGACAGTTTTCCAGTATCGTACGATAGTTTATTATATACCAGTGTGATATTTTACTAGTTAAAATATCACACGCTTTGGCAGATTATATCGCACTCTTGTTCTGTTCTTTGTCGCACGCAAGTATCAGGAATTTTCACACGGAGATATATTATCGCACCAGTATAGAATGAAATATCGCACGACTGTTCCTCTGACAGAAATATCGCCGAGGCCTGGCAGTGAGCAATTTTTGTCATTTCTTTGCAAGATTTATTTGGTTTGATTCGGATTTCTGATTTGCTGTTGTAGAACAGGGGTCTATTTGCAGATTTCATTTGGTTTTTGATGTGCTAACCCTTGTAGGGCTAACAAGTGGTGCTTGTAGGTGCTCCTATTGCTTGATTATTTGCTTAAAAGAACGCATGTCAAAGCTCCAAATGCACAAGGGCTACTAACAGTTTTTGTAGGGCTGCCCAAAAGCATAAAAATCAATCAAGTGCTTGTTTAATTGCTTTCTTTTGAGTGCGGCATATACTAGTTGTTTCATTTCATAGGCACTTAATATCTTGTTGTAGGAATCTTTGGGTGGTAGGAGAAGTATGCTCTTCACCCTTGTGATGAACTAGAAAATCTTGACCCATCTTTAGATTTTGAAAGCAAGAGAGTAATTGAACCTTTGCTTGGTGTGTTTGGGAGATATTTTTGAGGTAGGAGATTATGCTCTTCACCCTTGAGGTGAAACAGAAATCCTGACACTCAAAGGTTGATCCACTCTTTGTTTAGCTTCTAGAATTCTTTAGCGGGCCTACTCTTGAGCAATCAAGAGGAACGACCCAAGTGGGGATAAGCACCCCAAGATTACTCACCATCTGTGTTCCTTTGGTTGTGTCATTGGCACTTCCACGACAAAGCCAATATCTATTGTGGGCAACCACTTTGTGTGAGGCAATGGAGCATCAAGTGTGGGCTAAGTTGTTAAGTATTGAGCCATTGTCTTTTTAGGCTATTAAGTGCTTGAAGTGTTCTCACTGTGATCTACCTGTGTAAACGTTCTCAAATATCAAACATCATGGTAGCATTCATAAGATTTTATTGCTTTGATATCATAAATTGCTTGTCTTGGCAAGGTTGCTTTTGCCCTTGTGCAAGTGTTTTATGACATGTTTGATCACCTACTGTTTGCAAACCTGTCTATTTACTACTGTCATTGTGCTTGAAACCGAAAAATCCAACCTTCAAACTAAAATTTTGAACAAACTGCCCTTAAAACTAAGATTTTTAGCACTCACTAGTCAAGAGTCGTATGATCCTGAAACTATATCGCACACTGTACTGAGAATTATTGTGCGATAGTTCGTCACTGGAAGACTATCACACTGCTTGCCTGGAAAGTATCGCACAGGCTGCCTAGAAACTGTCGCATTGCTTACTGAGAAATATCACCTTGTCAGAAACTATCGTACTGTTAGCCTGGAAACTGTTGCACAGAGTTTTTTTGCTGCCTATCTAATTTATGCAATTTTCAGTCTTTTCCTTTGTTGACCGGATTTTAGTAGGTGACTTACTCTGCTGCTAGAAACTTGTTTGTACCTTGGGTTCCCGATTTTAGACCCCTTGAATTAGTGTTCTCTGATTTTACAAAGTAGTCTTGCTTGGCATCGATAAGTTAGGAATTATCCTTGTTGAAAAAGTACACCTTTAGATTCTTTGGTAACACTCTTGGAGAGTTTTAGTACTCTTTTGTCCAATTCACTTCCATCAAAATTAAATTTCAATTATATATTTGGCAAATCCATCCTCCTGGTCCATATGTGTTAGGATACTCATCCTTTTATTATACACCTCTTTGGCAGTGTTGGTTTGCAGCTTTTGTAGCTTTCTATCTTACCATCTCTTTTTGGACAATTGATTACTTTCATTATCCTAGTTTGCTATTGACGTTTCATAAGGTCATCTTATCACCAAGGGTCTTTTTCTTTCATGTCATTTATGAAAAGGTACCAAGTTAGTTAAGGAAAATGACCTCAAGTTGTCTTTGAACAATTACCCTTAGTTCAAACTCGTCAAAAGTGAAAGGGGAAGAAATCCATCTTTGATCAATCACCTAGGAGTGAGTCTGAGGCTTGGTTTGACCCAAAGAACAATCCTAGTGAGTTGAGTACCTCTTTACCATCATCTCAATCACATATGGACATGAGCTACACTTTGACTAGGAGACAAAGAGAAGCAATAGATCAAGCTCTTAGACTTAGCATGAATACATACTTAGAACCTTAACTTCAAGGGTGCATGTCATAACTCTTTCATACGCATGTGCGTTGATGCTCTGATCACCTGGTGCTCTGCTATATGTCCAGTCTTTCATACTTAGCAATATTTGTGATCTTCTTCAATGTGCGCTGACTCCAAAACTTAATATGACTTTGTTTCCATAACGAAAACACTAGATATAGTCATATACTTCAGTATAGTCAACTTGCCAACAATTTCCCCCTTTGTCATTAATGGCAACAAAGGAATATGGTGAAGTTACTAACTGTATCCTTATATAAAATTTCCTAATATATAATTTAACTTATATCTCCCCTTCTATATTTTTTCTTTACATCATTTACAAGGCTCCACATTCTTCCTTCTACATACTCTACTCACCTCTGACATTAATGACAAAGGTGCTCAAAATTGTGTTCACAAGTACTTATAAGGTGAAGACATCCGGATATGTTAACTTCAGCTTAGCAATATCATTCTGCCAAAATTTCTTCAATGTGTCTACTATCTAGGGATGGACACACAAAGCATATGTTAACTTTTCCATCTTCTCTAGTTCTATACATGGACCTTGATCATATGTCACCATAGTGGCATCGATCTCCTTGATGTTCTAATTCAAGACATCTAGTGAAGGCGCAAGAGCATTTCTCAGCTGTGTTTGCCTTGTCCTTATTTTGGACATTTCTTTTTCTATCTTTTCTATCTTGTCCACTTGTCCTTGGTATACATTGTTAGACATGTTAATATCTATAGTGGGATCTTCTACTGATTTCTTGACTTGATCTATCATAGCCTCCGCCTCCTAAATTTTCTTATAAAGATCTGCTGTCAGCTTATCTTGGTTCATGCAGTTTACTATGAGGTTCCTTCCTTTGGCTAAAAATTCTTTCAGTGAAGCTTGACCAATCTTTAAAGAGTTGAGGTCAAGTGCAAAGTTTATAGATAGCTCATCCAGTCTCTTCTTAAGATACTTCTTTTCTACTATCTTAGCCGCTGATTCTTCTAGGCAGGAGAAGTTTGTCTTGAAGCTTGTTAGGATGTTGCTGACATCTTCCACTGAGTGCACTTTTTTTACCTTACTCTCTGCTAGTAGTAGATTGTTCAAAATGTCTATTGACTCAACAAACATAGGATTTCTCATTACTTGTTTCTCTTTGGCCTTTTCCATAGCAAGGAAACTGATCTTGATCAGGTCTTCTTCTCCCCAAGAGTCCAAGCTTGTAGTGTCAGGGGTCAAACTTGACAACAATGATGTTGATGGCATGGGAGTGATAGGTGTGCTATCCATCACTTCTGTCTTAAATTTTGCAAGTGTTCCAACCAAGGGTTCATCCATTGTTTCCTCCTCTTCTCCTCCTTTCTTCTTTTCATTTTCTTTCTCCTCCTCTTCTTGAACTGTTATGTTGTCTATCAATACTTCCTCTTGGTGCTTAGGTGGAATATCACCGCATAGAATTTATGCTTCTTGTGTACTAACAAAGGCTTCTTCAAATTTTTTGAGTCTTTGTCAGTGGCTGCCATTGATATCTCCACATTGTTAATCATTATTGTATCATCTTTTTGAGTTGCGGTCATGGGCACAAACTTTATTTCAAATGTGGGCATTGTTACTGAGGGAACTGAGTCTTGGGGACTTGTCATAGGTACATTTGTGACCTTAGTGACTTTCTCTTGCTCAATGGGTTCTTGGCTTATGGGCACAGATGGTGGTTGCATGCATTGTTCTAGAAACAACTTCTCAAAGGCTTGTTCTGTCTCCTTTGTTATCTTTTCATAGTCCTTGTTCATTATGTGTAATGTCCTCATCTTAGTTCTGAGGTATGGCTTCACCAAACCTAGCAGCAGTGTTTTCTCATCAATTGAGCATACTGGTAGATTGTCATCCAGTATTTTCTCTCTGATTGTAAAGTCTTCCTCTATTGCTTGTCTTTTCAAAGAATCCAAAATTTCCCATACTTTATCCGGAATCTCTGACTTCAGTTCTTGAACTGCGTTCTTGAACTTGATCATATGTTTGATCAACATCTCATGGATCTTAGACTTGTCAATTTTGATGATATTTGTCATAAAACTTAGCTATCTGATCTAACCTTCCTTCCTCTACTACTCTAGTCCTTAACACTTGAAGACTTGGTAGGAATCCTTCCTCAGGGGGTGGTTGTGTATTTTTGCCTCTACTTCTTGTGGCTCTAGTTGAAGGGTGACTTGTGGTAGTTTGCTTCTTCCTCTTAGGCACCTTAGGAGATGCTTCATTGGACTCCACATCAACTGTAACTATGGGTGCATGACTGATATCATCAATTACTCAAGTTTTATCTTCTTTGTCTTAGGGTCATCTGTTTTCTCTATCTTGGATTCAGAGGATGCACTCTCAATCTGCATAGCTATTTTGGCCTCTCTGGATTTATCCAAGTCTTCTTGAGTCACACCATGGATTTTAAAATCTCAGAGGTTATTTTTGTGGCTTTCCTCTTGGTTGCAACACTGTTTAAGACTGCATCCACTTCCCTGGTCTTTTCTTCATAAGTTCCCCATCTAGGCTCATTTGGATCATTGGGTGCCGATAGTAACACTTGTGCATAGGCTTCCAAGACTTGCTCCTCCACTTCATAGCCAAGTGGATGAATCCAATTAGTTTTAGGCTCAACAGCCTCCATGCAGGTACTATCAGTTTCCACCATAAAGCAGATGCTATCCTTATATTTCTCAACAATACTTTTAGGTATCCTATACCTCATTTGTATCTTTATCCTGAAGTTTTTCAATTCTAACTCCATGTAGTCTCTTAGAGTGCTCTCAACTGATGCCTTAAGGGATATTTGAGGCATTGTAGGTAAAATATTGTCTAGGTAAAGTTTGATACCTTCCCAACTATATGAAAGAACATGTAGATTATCAAAGACCCAAACCTGAATACTTTGGTCTTATCATGCTTGATTGCCCTTATGTTATCCATCAACTGTGCGTGCAAGATTTCACACAAGTTGAATTCACCATTTTCCCTTACTATCCTTATGGCTGCAAGAATAGTGGTTGCGGACACACTATTGACCCTGTTGGCATGCTGGAATCTGTAACCAAGAATCATAGACATCAATTTGATGTCCTTCTCCTCTATTGGCTCAATAGTCATCCTGCGCTTGTCAGTCCGGGATTTGTAGGCTTGTTCAACCAATGTCCTGACATCCTTCCCAACTGGAAGAATGGTGCCTGTCCTAGATAAACCTATCATCTCATGAATGAGATATGCTATGATTCTGACTGGTACTTCACCTATCCAAAATAGGTCATCATGGAGCATGCTCAACAATATCTTGATCCAGTCAGATTCATAAAATTCATGCGTAATAGCATATTCAATAATGGGGTGATTCTCTAAGTGCATAAACTCTTTAGTGAATGATTTGTTCGGATTCATCATGGAATCTAGGTGTGACCTAATTCTGTCTAAGCTAATTGGTTCCTTTTTACAATATACATAGGTGCACATATCTTCTACATCCATGACGCCCATAGGGGTTCTTGAAAATGCACCTTCTAACTCATCTAAGGTATATTTGAAAGGATGTCTCTTAAACACGTATCTCTTTCTTTTAGCGACAACAAATACAATTGGAGTAACCATGACTTACTTGTTTAGATGCTTTTGAAAGGTTTCAATGGGTTTCTGATATGCTGCGTTGATCTAGGGCTTCCAACAATCAAACTTCTTTCTTTGTTGATATATTCACTGTAATGCTTCACAATTTCAACTGCTGGATCTTCAGTGCTCTCTAAATAGTCAACTTAAAATGCAATGTGTGAATAATGAAGCTCTGATGTCTATAAAGTAACTTTTTCTACCATTAATGCTTGCCGCGTAAATGCATAGTTCAACTATGAATTTCGTTCTTCTTCTCCGCTAACGATTTGGTAGTGCACTCTTGCATACTGCATCAAATAGTCTCTAACTAGTTGTAATACAAGGCACATACTCTGAGAGTGAGTATACCAGCCGCGCAGGGGTCTAGAGCTACTCTAGTTCTCCCTATGACCACGAGGGTCATTTAACCATAAACAAGTGTGTCCATTGCGGATGCATCCTCAACTATTTCATCAACATTATCCTTCTTTTCTTCCTTCCAAATTAAGCTCGCATCTTCTGAAGCTTTCACAAACTTGACATCTCCAGCTTCATCCAATATTGATCCTTCTGATTTTTTAGGGCTTTCTTGTCTCTGCGCTTTTGATCTACAGAACCTAGAGATGTGTCCAACCTTGTTACACGAGTGACAGATGACTGGAGGCTTGATAATCCTTGGTACATTCATGTGGGTTATCATAATACATTTTCTGGCTGTGTGGCCAACATAATTGCATATCTGACATGTACTGTTCTGATAGTTTCTTACATTCTACTGAGGATGATTTCTCTAATTTTGCTGATTTTGAATTCTTTGATTTGATCTACAGTTCATAGTGAATAAAGGTGAATTGGGATCACCTTTATGAATGGGGTTTGATGTATGATATAGGGGTGGAATATAGGACCTATCCTCAATCCAAATTCTCAAAAGGAAATATCCAAATGGATTAATCACAAAGAAGTGATCAATGCACAAAACAACCAAACAATGGAGAATATGAAGAAAGGAGAAAATCCTATAATCTACTATAAAAAGTATGCGTTTTAAATCTGAAATGAATATAAGGAAAATACTAACCTTAAAATAGGGTAGATCTGGAAAATGCTAATTTTTGATGTCTGTGCACAGTTTTGGGCAATTCTGCAACCTATTTTGGACTGGAAATGCCGAGATGGAGCAAACCCTAAAATTTTTTGTCTTTCGGGAAGTAGGTCATCCTTGACCTAGATAGTGGGGCAAGGTCTTACCTCGGGGTAGGATCCTACCCCATACTAAAGGTCTTCCTTGACCCAAAACAACTCTGACAGAAAATCTGTTCATAGATCTCAGAAGTTCGCCGAAAAGGGTATTTAGATCCAAGCTTCGATTCACAGTCTTGTACCTGTACCTACAAGAAAAATGGTTTTTGTTGTTTGGATGGGGGGTTTTCCTCAGTCAAACCCCAATTTAGGAATTAACCTTGAAATTGAATTGAAATTGTAATATGTATAATGCTAGCATACAATTTTTTCCCTTCTTTAAATTAATTTCAGACTCCCATAAAGCATGAAAGAAAAGAAAATCTCAATACTAACAATTGAGCTCCTTTGAAAGTGAACTCTTTGCAAATTATAAGGTGCAACTACCTTCTAAAAAGATTTTCAATCCAATCTTATTGAACACATAAAAGTAAAATCATGTGTGCTTTTCACTAGAAAACACTTAAGGTAAACATCCAGCTCATCAACACGAAAAGAATGTGCAGATTTTTTAAAGAACAAGATCTAATTCTATCACTGCCTCAAACTTTGAAATCTTTAAATCTAAAATTTCAGCATAGATCCTCTCTGTTGCTTTAAGCACAAAATCCACTCATATCACAATTGAGCTTTGTTTAACATAATTCATTTCCACAAGAAAACAAATTATATAAGATAAACAATAGTATTTATCGATTCAAAAGCTTAAACACATATGCAATACCATAGGATATTTCATATATTCTGTCATATTAGCATTCCACAAGCTTAAAGCTTAGTTTCTACAAAATAGTTTCTCAAAACTCAGAGAGCCGAACCCTTAATAAGTTAAAAGTTTTCAAATATATAGCCATGTAGGGCTTATGCAACTAATTGGGTAAAACTGTCATTTACTAAAAGTAAATACTTCTAAACTAAAAAAACTATCCTGAGCATTAAGCAAGAAACGTGGAATTGGGTGCAAAGCGCCTCCAAAACAGAGCCAGGTGTCTCAAATGGCTATGGTGTCGAAGCTGCCGTGAGCTACGTTGCCTTCTAGTCCTTGACTGTGATTGTGAATGCGGATATCACCTGTTGGTGCGGTAAACCAAGATAATTGATTCACTGTTTCCATACTTCCTTTTCCCTCTTGACTTGAGCTATCTTTTCCCTGTGCATAATCAAGTGATCCTGCTGAATTATAAGCATCGATTCTATCCGCACAACCTTCGTGAATTCTTGAACTATTGGTGCCTTCATTCCTTTAAGCTCATCAAACCAGGTCTTGACATTCTTGATCACCTGCTCACTCGGCCTATCCGATTCTTCTTGGGCCCCTTGACACTGCTTATCCACCTAGTTTATATCATTAGAAATAATATCTCTGATTATTCCCAATCCCTTTAGGAGGCCTTTTATTTCAAAAACTCCTTGTGCTACAGCTTCGTTCCTCCAGTCTATACACTCCTTTATAACATAAAGGGTTTTGCCATCTAGCCCGGTATTGACCTCTCTGCGAGGAATTTCTGCAGGCCGCACTCTTGGGCCTCTTCCATCCAATGGAGTTCTTTTGTCTAAGTAGTCTTTTCTATCTCCCACTCTTCGATACTAGCCTCAAATTTCTTTACCAAGTGACCTCCTTCAATGAGAGATTGATCTAGGTGAGTTGGCTGCTTGGTAGCCTCTAATTTTACATGCTCCACCCATTCTTCAAATGCTCTGCTACTCACCTTGTTTCTTTGAACTTGGTCAAGAAACCTTTGATTTTCTAGGGATTTAACATCAATGGAAGCTGGCATTTCGCTCAATGGAAAGGGCTCCAGATGTTGGATGATGTTTATGTATTGGGCCATGCTTTTCATAGCCTCCTTCATCTCCTGTTTGTCTCTAGCATCCTTCCAGACTCTATTGGCAATCTTCTTATTCGAGACCTCAAAAACCTTCATGTCAGCGGCTTTGGTATCTTTCCCTAAATCAACTCTGGATATCTAGAAATCTTGGGCTGAAACCTCCCCTTCAACCTTGTCATTTACCCGCTTTGTGATCTCTGCCATCCAGCAGCCACTATTTTCATCAAAATCAATTCTGGATTCCATCTTTGTCTTCTTAGTCTTTCCCAAACTCCTGCTCACAACATCCTCAACATGCACAAGTAGAGGGACTAAACTTCTCCTCTTGGAAACATAATTCTCCAGCCATTGTGGAGCAACAAAGGACTTCTTTTGAGTATCATAACTACTCAGAAGAGCTAGTGAGTCCTTTGGAGTATTCTCTGTTGCCTCCTGTAACTACTGGTTATCCGACATTTGAGGTATACTAGAGTCTACAATTGGATTTTCCTGTAAATCATCTTTTGATGAATCCAAATTCACAATGACACTGGGAGTCACTTCTTGCCACTTAGCGTTGTTCTTTTCCCTAGAGCTTGATCGGGTGACTCGAGCTGCGGGTTCATCTTGGAGTTGAACTTGAACTTGAACTTGTGAAGAAGTTGGTTCAAGTTTAGGTTCAGCTTCAAGTTTGAATTTTCCTGTAAAAGATTGATCAATATTGACATTAGTTAAAATAGAAGTTTTCCTCGATGAACTCCTCTTCTTGGTTTTCACTTGTTTCTTGGCAGGTTGCGAAGGAATTATAGAAGCCTTTTTCTCCAGCAACCATGTCTTTGTTCTTTCAATCACCCTTTTCATTCTTGCTTATAGGTCATCCTCCTCTGGCTTTGTCTAATCTAACTCAGGGATACGAAGGGCCTCTTGAATTGAGAGTCAAGAACATCAACTACGCTATCCTCTTCTACCCCATCTATATTCATATCCAGTTTGAAAGTGATAATTTGTTTCATAGTTAATTTGAACCACAACCTTTTCCTTCCAGTTCATCAGAACAATTGGCCTAGAAATCCTCCAACTTAGGAAAATGCATGAATGTGTCAGGAACGTTAAGGTTTGCTCTAGCAAAACCTCTATAGTCAAAATTGGTTTTGGGAGTGTAAGTTTGTAAGTGGAATGTAGAAAATTCTTCTTCCATAGCTAAGGCATCCTAGAAACTCTTGCATCTATAATAACCCAACTCAATAGGGAAAAAGACACCTAAAGACTTCTTTGAACTACCAGATTTCTATTCAACGATGACAAGTTGCCTACATAGTTCCATTAAGACCACATTATCTAAACAAAACCTACGAACTTGTAATGGTTCTTCATGAAACGCTCCAACCCTAAGATAGGTAAATCTAGGAAATTGTATGAAATAACAACCATAAACTTTTACCACCTTTTTGGCTTCTTCAGAGAGTCTGCAATTTTCTCTCCCTCACAATTCAAAAACTAACTTTCCTAAGAATCTATCATTAACCGTTCTGAATGCGTTGGAGAGCCTTTCACTCTACAGGCATGTGAAATATTCATATATCTTCATATCATTTGTCCACAACTCATTGGGTAGCCCTTCCCAAGTCTGACAACAGGCCAAAACATAAACAAGGTAGGAAGACATGTAAAATGCAGTCAAATTGGTCACATTTAAAAGCTCTCTATGGAGTCTCTCTGCTATTAAATCAGCCCAATCAATAAACTTATCCCCTTCTAGAATTTTCTTGATAAAGCAATACATCCAGTTTTCCCAGTGGATCATGTGTGGGTTCCCCTTCACCCTGTTAAGAAGGAATACAATATTGGTGATTTCCTTACGGAAATGCTCGATTGTGAGAGGCTTGGGCAGTTTGGAACCTCCTTTCTCTGGTTTCGCAAACCATGTTTGAGCTATTGAGGAGCTGTACCTTTTCTTGTCTTCCTCATACATACGGTCCACTTCCACGTAGTCCAAGACTCATATGGTTCCTTATCTGGAATTGGCAGAGCTGCCATTAATGTCTCCCAACTTATCTTGACCAAAACTTCTCCTGAAGCATCTTTGATACATCTACTCTTAGTGTCATACTTATTGGCGCATTCTAACACAAGTTTAGGACAAATTAGAGCTAGGGGAAAGGCAGCAACCTCCATCAACCCACTCCCTACTAGCCTCTTTGAAAAGGAACCTTCAGAGGCATTTCTAACCCTATCACACAGTTCCCCTAAACTTACATTCATCAAAGAGGTATCGCCAATGTCAGGTAGGGAGACTAACAGGTGGGTTCTAATTTCCTCTTTTGGGAGTTTGGAGCGAAAGAAGGACATCTCACTAGTAAGTAGTGAAAAGACTTACAACATAGAATGACCCTCTGAATAAACTGAAAGCTGTAGGGAAGAAAGGGACTCACCGATTTCCTGCACACTAGATTTGTGCAACCTTCTCACCACCAATTCCGCCGCTCCTTCCTTCTCAAGCCAAAATAACTAACATAATTGTTTCACCCCTCTTCATTTATTAACAATGGCCTATAAGATTTTTGATAAATCCTCAAAGCATGACTATAATAAATGTTTTAATGGAGGAATGATTGATTTGACATCTGGAGTTACTCCTCATTAATCTTCAAGTTAAATCGGCACAGAAATCTCAATTCCCCAGGACATTCCCTGATTACCATATCTTTGCAATAATGACACTTCCTATGTCACACTGTCAACTATCACCTCCACTATTCACATGCATGAGCCATCTCGTTGAATGAGACAAACCCTGTACGACAACTTCCCAAAATTTATTTAACACCTGGAGTGCTTGAAAATGACAACCTTCTATGGAATGAAAGAACAATCCCACCGAATATTCCATGTGCTATTCATTGTACTTCAAACGTGAACTTGAACTTGAATAAAATTAAAGTTCAGGACTAGGTTTAGGTTAAGGTTCAACTTCAAAGACTGACAAAATTTTTGAAGGGATAGACAATCATTGATGCTGCATAACTCGACATGGTTAATGAGCTTGAACTTGAACTTGACAAAGTTCAAGTTCAAGTTCAACTTAGGAGGTTTTTTTTAACCGACCAAGACTAAAACTGAGAGTTAAGGAAAATTGAGGGTAACAATTGGCTCTGACTGGGGATCAAGACTTTTTAGGACCGAGAAATGAACCTAGAAGCTCTGATTAGCAAGACAGTTCTAAACTTATTAGACCAAGTCGAATCATCACAACAAACAATTCTACTCCTACAGATGCAACCAAAAACTTATATACAAACAAGGAAAAGGAAACTTATAGCTAATAAAGCTTGAGATCCTTCCCATTATAGGACAAGGGTAGTTCATCTCCATCAACATACTTTAGTTTAAAGGCGTTTGGACCCAAAACGTGAGAGATCTTGAACAACCCCTTCTAGAGAGACTCAAACTTTCCATGTGCCCCACGTGATTCTCAATGCTTATCCTAGAGAAGAAATTTGTCTCCTTCCATAAATTTTCTTGGTCTGACACGATGATCAAATATTTCCTTCACCTTCAACTAATGACTAGTTATGTGATCTACTAGCTCTGTTCTTTCTTCCTCAATTTTGGATAGATACATGATTCTCTTTTCCAGCGAATCCTTGAAAACCTCATTCTCAATACATCTCTGTAGTTTAGCAGTAGCCAACTCCAATGGAAGGGAAAATTGTGCCTCAATCCCGTAAACCAGTTCAAAGGGTGACATTCCTATAGCTCTTTTTGGAGAAGTTGTGTCCGCCCACAATGCTTCACATAACTGCTTATGCCAATCTTTCCCTCTTTCCTCTACAAGTTTTTTCATGATATTTATCAGGTTCTTATTTGTAGATTCTACTTGGCCATTTCCCTGAGGGAAATAATTCAAAGAGTGAGGCAAGTTAATTCCATGATCATAGCAGAAAATTTGGATTTCTCAAGATGAAAAGTTCTGCACATTGTCATCCACTATTTTGAGTGGAACTCCAAACCTAGAGACAATATTCTCTTTTAAAAATCTACAGACTACCTCAGAAGTGGTTACTTTAACTGGTATAGCCTCTACCCACTTAGTAAAATAATCAGTGGCTATAAGAATATGAGTGTGCCTTCCACTTGAAGTTAGGTTAATCAGACCAATAAAATCTAACCCCCACTGCTGAAAAGGTTCTTCAATAATTACTGGTCTTAGAGGTAAAGAAACCAACTGAGGTTTCCCTGAGAAGAACTTACATTTCTCAACATTAGCCACCCATTGATATGCATCCTTGAACATTCTAGGCTAGTAATAGCAATTTCTTAAAATCTTGACAGCTGTCACAGAGGAGGAGTAGTACCCTCCACAGGCTTCATTGTGAAATGCTTGCAATAACTTCTCCTGCTAGTCTTTATCAACACAACGCAAGAACATCCTGTCCAATCCTTTCTTGTACAAGACATTATCCACAATGACATACTTTTCTACTTTTAGCCATAGATTTCTCCTTTCCTTAGTTGACAGGTGACCTAGGGCTTCTCCATAAGTCAAAAAGAATTCTACATCTGAGAACCATGAATCATTTGTTCTGATGAATAGACAATTGGGAAAACATTGATCTTCTTCTTTATTCTCTGCCATCAATTTGTATAGTTCTTGGTCCCTTACTAAATTTGTGGGTTTGATCTCCAAATCTTACTCCTGCACCTTCTCTACCCAAGTATCTCTATTATTTACAGCTACTTCCTGCTGAGTAAGGATACTCTTAACAACCGAATTTGGAACAAAGACTACAGAATGCGAATGAAGGATGTAATACCAGAATTGCTTAACTTCTTTTACTACTGCGAGTGCATGTTTTTTAGTTTGGGAATAGCGTAAATCATGTTTTTAAAGTGGTATACTCATGAAGGAAATAGGTACCTCTTCATCCTTCTCATTTTTCTGTAACAACACTCTAGACATCATGTGTTTTGATGCATAGAAATAGATGATAAAATATTTTTTAAAATATGGGTGTATTAATGTTGGAGCATTGGCTATAGCTTCTTTTTTCTTCCCAAAAGATTTGAGAGCTGGTTCATCCCACTTGAAATTATGCTTTTCACTTAACATGTCTACCATCGGCTTTGATGTCTCGGCAAAATCATGAACAAACTTCCTCAAGAAATTAACTTGGCCAAAGAAAGACTTTATTCCCTTCTGATTAACAGGAAGACACAACTACTGGATGGATTTCACCCTTTCTGGATTGATTTTAATACCCTCCTTTGAAACTAAATGACCCAACAACTTTCCTTTTGTCACATAGAAGATTGACTTCTTTGGATTTAAAGAAACACCATGATCCTTGCACCTCTACAAAAATTCTTTCAAGTCTCTTAGATGCTTCTTACGCCTCCTAGAGAGCACTATCATGTCATCTAAATAGATAGTAATGGTCTTATTTAACAAATGACCAAAAGTAGAATTCACAGCCCTTTGAAATGTGGCTCCAACATTAATCAAGCCAAAAGGCATTCTTCTATAGGCGAACATGCCCCATGGTATGGTAAAAGCCATCTGATGTTGATCTTCTTCTGTGATGCTGATTTGGTTGTAGCCTAAAAATCTGTCGAGCAATGACAACATCTCTGAGCCAGCTACAGTTTGAAGGATCTGATCCATCATAGGCAAAGCAAAGTTATCTTTAAGGCTTGATTGATTGAGGTTCCTAAAATCCACATAGATTCTAATCTTTCCATTCCATTTCCACACAGGAATAATGTTGGCCACCCACGTAAAATGGTGGATGGGGAAGATAATGCACACCTGAAGCATTTTGGTCAATCTCTTTAAAAATAGCATCCACCACTTTTGGATTATAGGTCCTTAATTTCTGACAGAAAGGAGACATTCCTGGTTTCAAAGAAATATGGTGTGTAAACTGTCCCTGCCTAAAATTCTTTAAATCATCATAGGTCCAAGCGAAAACATCTCCCTACTCTTTTAACAACTTGGTAAAATGACCCTTCTCACCTTCATCACAACAAACCCCTAGGTTTACCAACTTGGGATTGAATTCATCTCCAATGTTAATTTTTTCATATTCACCTGAATGAACATTATCTGGTATGACAGGTTGGTTTAAATAACAATCCCTTATGTCAGAAAGCTTCTCTAACTCCACTAGTCCTTTGGGTATGGAGTTACCTTTAAGTTGAATCACTTCCTCCGAGGAGCTGGATCCCTTTTCTGGACAAAATTCATTGCACTCAGACTCTGATCCTTCAAAGTAATTAGTTGAGAATTTGTCCAAACCCTGTAGAAATTCATTAATGTGGGCATCGTCTCTGAAAACTTTCCAGGAACAAGAATTATTAGGTACACTGGGTCTATGTATAACCTCAATTGTATAACGGTGCTCTGTAAAGTTTGGATGCGGTATCAGCAAGGATGTTGATCCCACAAGAGCATCAACCCTTGAGTTATATTCCTTGGAAATTGCTTCGATTGAAAAAGATTCGAACCACTCGAGTTCATCCCAAACCCTATTTCTATAATGCTTTAGTCTCTCATTCTTTACTGAGAATAAGTTCTTAACCTTTTTCACAATTAGCTCCGCATCACCATGTGCCTTTAAAATCTTAATTCCTTTTTCCTTTGCTTCTTCTAAACCCAACATCAGAGCTTCATATTCTGCTGTATTGTTCATGTTCTCAAATTCAAGCTTAAATGAAAAAGGGAGTTTGAGACTAGAAGGGGAAATAAGGACTACCCCTACCCCTCAACTTGTGGAAGAGAAACTACCATTGAATTCAAGAATCCAAGGAGCTTCTTCATCTGTAACAACAGGACCTGAGACATCATCTTCTGATAAGATAACATAGTTAGCGAACTCAGAATCTTGATACAAAATTTGAGATTTGGGATCTTTTGAGGGAAAAATAGTGTACTTGGACTTGGGTTCTGGGAGCAAAGTAAAATTCTTATGTCCTATAGGGACTATGGCCCAAGACCAATCCAATTTTTTCTCACCACCTAGATCTCTACAAAAGGTTCTTCTTAGAAGCATTCCATAGCTAGCCGGAATATTAGCTACTAGAATGGTTAGCTTCAATCTTTTATCAGGGAAGGCTGCCAAAGCAACTTGAGCATCTTTGATTTGACCTAAGAGAGTGACCTGCTTAGCATCCATGGAATAATAGCGGCCAAAAGTGTCAATCATGGGAAGATCTAATGCTTTGGCTACAGATGAAGGCATGATATTATCCGATGCCCTTGAATCAATGATACAATTGTTTAGCTTGAAACCGTGAATGAATAAGGATACATAAAAGGGTTCTGGTTTCAAACTAATGGGAATAGCAGCAATGGGCTTATCTACAGGCTTTTGTTCAACTATGGACTATTTCTTTACAATTTCCCCTTTAAAACATGCATTATTAGTCTGTTGAGCCTTAGGTTCAATAGGAGAGCCTTTGACATAATTGACCAATTTATCCAACTCTCGGGGATTCATTTTCAAATAATCCGCAGCAGAGATTTGTATTTTAGAAGGTTTACAAAAGTCAACTCTACTAAAAGAAGATTCAGATTTAGACCTTTTCAAAATTTGTACCTCTGGGCTACTTGTCTTCAAGGCCTTCAGATTGTCATTGGCTTGACTCCCACTATCCTTGGTTGCTGAATTTGACCAATTACTCACTTTTCCTCCACACTAATTTCTTTTCAAAACTGAGCAAGAAGTATCCCCTAAAGTTACCAATGTGTCACCACCCCTTTTGGAGTTTGATTCATATTCAATATAGAAATTTCTAGAGTCACCAGGTATTTTAGAGGATATGTCTTAAACAACCACCTTCACTGCAGCTTCTTTTTCAGCTTCAAGTTGTACATGTCGTATATTTTCAGGGCATGAACCTCCTTCATGCTCATCGGTAAGATGGAAAACACACATGTTGCTTTTATTTGGTGGAGGCTCAATTTGCAGTCTCTACTGTGTAGGAGGTAAATTAAATTGTTTGCCTGAGCTTGAGGCTCCTTGAGTGGGGTATTTGCATGGGATATCTTGATAAGGACTGGCAACTTTAGGCAGTTGCTGCTTGATTGTTATTAGGTCATTCATTAGTCTTGGTATTATAGGGTCTGATGATGAAGAAGTGGAAGGTTGGGAGCTAGGGGTTTGTACATCTTTTCTCCATTTTCCACTTGTTATGAGATCATCCTCTAATTCAATAGAGAGAGTTTGAGCAGCTCCTAAGGTGGCTAGCCTAGCTCTTTTTAAAGGAAACATAACATTAGGAGCCATAGCATTCAAGGAAAACCCCTTTTGATTTTCATCATTGGGTCTGCTTACAGCTAGAATTACCTAAATTCCTTTGTTAAATCTTTCCACAAACTCCCTCATAGGTACTTGAATCTCTTTCTTCATTTGACTAAACTGGATCAAGAGGGTGTTAGCATCATCAACTGACTTAAATCTAGTCTCAAATGCTATTTTCATGGTGTCCCAATGAGTAATCGAGGCATGTGGTAGGTTATGAAACCATTCTGCTGCTACATCTGTCAACATTAGGACAAAAAGTCTAACAACTAGATCTGGAGTAGCAACAACCAAAAATCCGCATGCTATGTTGAAGGCATTCAAATGGTCTTCTAGAGACTTCTTTCCATCGCCACTAAATTTAGGTAAAATATCATGACCTTTAGGCAAGTTTCCCAAGTTTGCTCCTAAGCTTAAAGTTCCTATAGCCGCATCCTAGGGTTGATTCTGAGTCATGGTAGGTAGGATGAAATTTAAAGGCTGTAGATTTATGAAAGTTGGGGCTAGGGTTCCTGGTGGCACCAAGGATTGAAAAGAGGTCTCAAGAGTAAATTTGGTTGGGGAAGAAGGCCTACTAGCTATTTTGTACCATCTTTCTCTTAAAGGAGTTTGGGGTTTAAAATCAAGCTTTGCTAGGTCTTCAAAATTAGAGTCAACAAGACCCTTTGCCCGGTCTCCTCTTGTAAATCTTTTATCGGCCAACTTACTTAATCAAACTGAATCTAATATGAAAAGAAAGACCTATTCTCAAGGTCTTCGGGCTGCTCTATCCACTACAGCAACCTCTTGGGCTACGAGTATGCCCCTTAACCACTCTCTGATTTCTTCCTCCTCCTCAAGGACTAACCTTACTTGCTAATATTATTGTCCACTTGTTCTCAATTTCCAAGGTGTTGCATTAAGGTCAGAAATTATGTCTTATTGAGTATCTGAAAAATCAAGGCCTTGTAAAACCGGAGGAACTTATTTTTGGCCAGGAATAATTTCAGCGGGTAACACCATAATTGATCATTAAATAAAAAAGATGCAAATCCTGGTCTATTCTTAGACTCTCCCGAATAGAGTCACCAAAAATTGTTAGCATACAATTTTTTCCTTTCTTTAAATTAATTTCAGACTCCCATAAATCATGGAAGAAAAGAAAATCCCAATACTAACAATTGAGCTCCTTTGAAAGAAAACTCTCTACAAATTATAAGGTGCAACTACCTTCTAAAAATATTTTCAATACAATCTTATTGAACACAGAAAAGTAAAATCATGTGTGCTTTTCACCAGAAAACACTTAAGGTAAACATCCAATCCATCAACATGAAAAGAATGTGCAGATTTTTTAAAGAACAAGATCTACTTCTATCAATGCTTCAAACTTTGAAATCTTTAAATCTAAAATTTTAGCATAGATCCTCTTTGTTGCTTTAATGACAAAATCCACTCATATCACAGTTGAGCTTTGTTTAACATAATTCATTTCCACAAGAAAACAAATTATATAAGATAAACAATAGTATTTATCAATTCAAAAGCTTAAACACATATGCAATACCATAGGATATTTCATATATTTTGTCATATCGATATTCAAAAAGCTTAAAGCTTAGTTTCTACAAAATAGTTTCTCAAAACTCAGAGAGCCAAACCCTTAATAAGTTAAAATTTTTCAAATATATAGCCACACAGGGCTTATGCAACTAACTGGGTAAAATTGTCTTTTACTAAAAGTAAATACTTCTAAACTAAAAAACTATCCTGAGCATTAAGCAAGAAATGCGGAACTGGGCGCAAAGTGCTTCCAAAATAGACCCAGGTGTCTCAGATGGCTATGGTGTCAAAGTTGCTGTGAGCTGCACTACCTTCCAGTCCTCGAATGTGGCTGTGAATGTGGATATCACCTATTGGTGCGGTAAACCAAGATAATTGATTCACTGTTTCCATACTTCCTTTTCCCTCTTGACTTGAGCTATCTTTTCCTTGTGCATAATCAAGTGATCTTGTTGAATTATAAGCATTGATTCTATCCGCGCAACCTTCATGAATTCTTGGACTATTGGTGCCTTCATTCCTTTAAGCTCATCAAACCAGGTCTTGACATTCTTGATCACCAACTCACTCGGCCTATCTGATTCTTCTTGGGCCGCTTGAAACTGCTTATCCACCTAGTTTATATCATTAGAAATAATATCTCTGATTATTCCTAGTCCCTTTAGGAGGTCTTTTATTTCAGAAACTCCTTGTGCTACAACTTCATTCCTCTAGTCTATACACTCCTTTATAACATAAAGGGTTTTGTCATCTAGCCCTGGTACTGACCTCTCTGCGAGGAATTTTTGCTGGCCATACTCTTGGGCCTCTTCCATCCAATGGAGTTCTATTGTCTAGGTAGTCTTTTCTATCTCCCACTCTTCAATACTAGCCTCAACTTTCTTTACCAAGTGACCTCCTTCAATGCGAGATTGATCTAGGTGAGTTAGCTGCTTGGTAGCCTCTAATTTTACACACTCCACCCATTCTTCAAATGCTCTGCTAATCACCTTGTTTCTCTGAACTTGGTCAAGAAACCTCTGATTTTCTGGGGATTTAACATCAATGGAAGTTGACATTTCACTCAATGGAAAGGGCTCTAGATGTTGGATGACATTTATGTATTGGGAAATGCTTTTCATAGCCTCCTTCATCTCCTGTTTGTCTCTAGCATCCTTCCAGACTCTACTGGCAATCTTCTTATTTGAGATCTCAAAAAACTTCATGTTAGTGGCTCTAGTATATTTCCCTAAATCAACTCTAGATATCTAGAAATCTTGGGCTGAAACCTCCCCTTCAACCTTGTCATTTACCAACTTTGCAATCTCTGCCATCTAGCGGCCACTATTTTCATCAAAATCAATTCTGGATTCCATCTTTGTCTTCTTAGTCTTTGGAGTCTTTCCCAAACACCTACTCACAACATCCTCAATGGGCATAGATAGAGGGACTACACTTCTCTTCTTGGAAATAGAATTCTCTAGCCATTGTGGAGCAGAAGAGGACTTCTTTTGAGTATCATAACTACTCAGAAGAGCCAATGAGTCCTTTGGAGTATTCTTTTTTGCCTCCTGTAACTACTGGTTATCCGACATTTGAGGTATACTAGAGTTTGCAATTGGATTTTCCTGTAAATAAACTTCTTATGAATCCAAATTCACAATGACACTGGGAGTCACTTCTTGCCACTTAGCCTTGTTCTTTTCCCTAGAGCTTGGTCGGGTGACTCGAGCTATGGGTTCATCTCAGAGTTGAACTTGAACTTGAACTTGTGGAGAAGTTGGTTCAAGTTCATGTTCAGCTTTAGGTTCAACTTCAGGGTCAACTTTTCCTGCAAAAGATTGATCAATATTCACGTTAGTTAAAATAGAAGTTTTCCTCAATGAACTCCTCTTCTTGGTTTTCACTTGTTTCTTGGCAGGCTGCGAAGGAATTATAGAAACCTTTTTCTCCAGCAACCATGCCTTTGTTCTTTTAATCATCCTTTTCATTCTTTCCTATAGGTCATCCTCCTCTGGGTTCATCCAATCTAACTCAGGGATAGGAAGGGCCTCTACCTTCTCAAAGAATTGAGAGTTAAGAACATCAAATTCTCTGTCATCTTCTACCCCATCTGTATTCATATCTAGTTTGAAAGTGATAATTTGTTTCATAGTTAATTTGGATCACAACCTTTTCCTTACTTCGAGTTCATCAGAACAATTGGCCCAGAAATCCTCCAACTAAGGAATATGCATGAATGTGTCAGGAACATTAAGGTTTTCTCTAGCAAAACCTCTATAGTCAAAATTGGCTTTGGGAGTGTAAGTTTGTAAGTGGAATGCAAAAAATTCTTCTTCCATAACTAAGGAATCTTGGAAACTCTTGCATCTATAATAACCCAACTCAATAGGGAAAATGACACCTAAAGACTTCTTTGAACTACCAGATTTCTATTCAACGATGACAAGTTGCCTACAGAGTTCCATTAAGACCACATTATCTAAACAAAACCTACGAAGTTGTAATGGTTCTTCATCAAATGCTCCAACCCTAAGATAGGTAAATCTAGGAAATTGTATGAAATGACAACCATAAAATTTTACCACCTGTTTGGCTTCTTTAGAGAGTCTACAATTTTCTCTCCCTCGCAATTCAAAAACTAACTTTCTTGAGAATCTATCATTAACTGTTCTGAATGCGCTGGAGAACCTTTCACTCTGCAGGCATGTGAAATATTTATATATCTTTATATCATTTTTCCACAACTCATTGGGTAGCCCTTCCCAAGTCTGGCACCTTTTCTTGTCTTCCTCATACACATGGTCCACTTTCGCATAGGTCCAAGGCTCATACGGTTCCTTATTTGGAATTCGAAGAGCTGCCGTTAATATCTCCAAACTTATCTTGACCAAAACTTCTCCTGAAGCATCTTTGATACATCTGCTCTTAGCGTCATACTTATTGGCACATTCTAACACCAGTTTAGGACAAATTAGAGCTGGGGGAAAGGCAACGACCTCAATTAAACCGCTCCCTACTAGCCTCTTTGAAAAGGAAACTTCAGAGGCATTTATGATCCTATCACACAGTTCCCCTAAACTTACATTCACCAAAGAGGTATCACCAATGTCGGGTAGAGAGAATAACATGTGGGTTCTAATTTCCTCTTTTGGGAGTTTGGGGTGAAACAACGACATCTCACCAGAAAGCAGTGAAAAGACTTACAACACAAAATGACCCTCTGAATAAACTGAAAGTTATAGGGAAGAAAGGGACTCACCAATTTCCTACGCACCAGATTTATGCAACCTTCTCATCACCAATTTCGCCACTCCTAGGTCAGGAATGAGGTAGAAACCTCCCTAGGTGAGGGTCGAGGTCATCCCTAACCTAGGTCAGGGTCTAGGTCATCCTTGACCCAGGCAGTCAGAAACTCCAAATTCTCAGAGAAAACTATCTGGAAAAGGCTGGAAATGAGGAGAGAAGCATAACAGGGGGGAAATAACCAGATACATGGAAAGACCTAATCAAGGTGCTTAACATGACCCCATACCACTTAGTCGGAGGGCTAAATGCTCTTAACATGGAAGTGCTTCCATTTTAAGACAATACACATAGCTCTATGACCAAATTTATTGCATGAATAACAACAACCATTAAAAGGTCTTACCTCTTTGCAATTTCTTTCTATGTGACCATGCTTGTTATAGGCATAACAAGCCTTGTTCACTGGCTTGCGCTCATCCTTGGGTGGTTTAGTTTCAGCTTCTTTATGATTTCTTATCTTATTAGCTTATGTAGATTCTTCTGATGCTTTCTTTCTTGCTCACATGTCATTGATTTGATTTTGTGCTTCATTGAATCCAATACCACTGGTATCTCCTTTAAGCTTTTGTCCATACAACTGGGATTCAATCAGATCCTTACTTGTGTGAAACTTTTCAATGTGATTCTTTGCTTCAGTCAATTCAGATTTTATCTTTTTTCTTGCTATTTTCTAACTCCAAGATCTTCATGTTTGCTTGCCTGAGTTCTTCATCCAACTGTTTATTTTCTTTAACTTGTTCTTCATAGGCTTCTTGATTGTTGCATAGCTTTTCGTCTAGCTCTTCAATTTGATCCTACATAGATGTGTTTCCTTCATTTAAATTTTTGATCATTATCACTAAGTCACTTGTAGAACAATCTTTCTAGTCCTTTTTTAATCTTTTGATGATTGCATGTGAGCCACTAACCTTTTCTTTCAGTTCTTCAATTTCTTTCTCTGATCTGTCTAGGTCTTCAAGAGCTGCTTCAAGATTCTTTTTCAGATGTTTCATTTCTTCCAAAACCATGATCTCCTCAAGTGGTTAAACTTATCTTCAGAGGACCAAAGCTTTGATACCAATTGTTAGGAATGAGAACACTAAGAGGGGGGGGGGGTGTGAATTAGTGTTCTATACTTAATTACTTTTTCCTCAGTCTTGAAACTCAACTCAATTGTTTAGATACTAAAATGAACATTAATGCAAGTAAGATAAACATTCATAACACATGTCACAAGATATGATTATGGGGAAACCCAAATAGGCAAAAATCCTGGTGGGAATTGACACCCACTAAGAACTGCACTAGTGTTTTATGATCCCTATTAGAATATCTTGCAACCCTGCTAGGAGTTGTACTTTACAATGCTTTTAGTACAGTGACCTGGTCAAAGGTCAGACCCTGTTAGGATTCTTTTACAATAACCCTATTAGGGGTGGGGACACACTTTCCTAGAGCTCACTACTCAAATGGTGAAGGCTAAAACCTTTTGGATATCAGATACACACTATATCTACAAGGTGAACTACTGCTATGACACTGCTTGTCAGATCAGCCCCTTTGATGCGCTGATGCTCCAACCTCTTGTGAAGCTCTAAAAAATTCTGATTGCTCTTCACACACTTCTGCTCCACTCCACTTTGCTTCACTCTTTTTTTCTTTTCACATCCATAGTTACCAAGGCACATGACATATTTATATGTGCTTACAAAATAATTAACTAGGTCATCCCTTTAACCTATTACATACAATGCTACCAAATGAACTGGCTCAAGCGTATTTACATACAATCATAATATCATGTCTATGACCTAAATACAATAGGTGTATAGCCTTTAAAAATAATTATTACAAACGCTAACCAAAATACAAATAGTTGGCTTTATGCTCTGTTCTATTTTGCCGCTCACTGTCAGTGTCACTTCATTTGAGTGTAACTTCCTCATACTGACTCATATCATCATGAACTCTTAGATTTAGCATGAGTACATACTTAGAAGCTTAACTTCAAGGGTGCATATCATAACTCTATCATACGCACGTGCGCTGATGCTCTGATCACCTAGTACTTTTCTATCTGTCTAGTCTTCCATACCATTCATATTTATGATCTTCTTCAATGTTCACTGGCTCCAAAAGTTAATATGAATTTGTTTCCATAATGACAACACTAGATATAGTCATATACTTCAGTATAGTCAACTTGCCAACAATTGGACCCGTGAGAGGTTAGTACCTTCAGGGTGATTTGATTTATGTTGTTGCATTGACAAGCTGTTTGTGTCCTTATGCATGGTTGTGAGAACCATGACGACATAGCTAGTTGTTTACATGATTTGGAGTGCCAAACTTTTTGAGTTATGTAGACTTACTATTCTCTTGGGTATTTAGATCTAAGATTGATTCTTTTATGTTCTCTAATTGTTCTCATGTTATGATTTTTATATTGTTATTATAAGATGCATCTGATTATAGTACATTCTGTGTTTATTTCTAATATCACTATTTTTTTGGTCGGTAATTACTTTTGACTGGAGCTACGAACCAATGGGGTTACATTTTGGGGGACCCCAGCCCCGTGGTTACATTACTGAGTCTACAAGGCATTAAAAATTCCTATATATATGACATTCTAGTTATACTGCCTATAAATTACTCCTTATATATCCAGCCTCCCCCATCTTGAGCGTCACCTTATCCCTCCATCGCTCAATATGTCCTTATATCTCATGCGCCAACCACCTTATACCTCCACTTGGTGAAATAATCTCCTTATGTCTCCCTGCAAGCCCCACTACCATCCTCCATCATTCACACACTATAATACATCACACTACAACTATCCATTCATCATGCATCATGCATCCTTTATCAATTGAGCCATCTCATTCATCTGCACACATGTATCCTTGGTCTGTTGATTACTAAGTGCGCCTTGTGACCTCTATCAACAATGGTAATACATGCCAAACTGAACATAGGGATATGTAGGTGGGAGTCGCACACTCAACTTCCCACATACAAGTTTTGTGATAAACCATCATATTGTAGGGTCATCCCCCATTTTTGATATCACTATTGATGTTATGATGGTATCTTGATGCAGGAGCATCCAGGGTGTAAGAGCAATTTCACATCACCTAAAAATATTGTCTAGTTTTTCAATAAAGGGCTATCTTTGGGTAGGGTTACTATTTTTGACAAGCTTACTATTTTTAGGAAGTTATTCATTTGAGAATGGATTGTTCCAATTTCTTCTCTAGAGGTTCATTTTGGATATATAAGCTTGTCGATAAAATTTCATGACAAGATATAGTTTAGTTTTGAAGATATAGAATTTTCTATTTTGGAAGGGTGGTACAAAAACTTTAAATTCAGTTTGAAGGACTGAGAGGCTCCAAAAGGGGGTCAAAATTTGATCATCTTATGCTTTGCAAGCGCAAGGCCTTTAAGAGGTTTTCAAAAAGGGGTTATAATAGCTAATCGACTCAATGGTTCACAAGTTATGGTCTTCAAAAGTTGTGTCATTAGGACTCAAGTTTCAATACAAAAGGAAGAGGGAGAAAAATCACCGAAGGTGGGAAATTAAACTTCTAGGTGCCAAAAAAGGAAGATTTCACTTCTAGAATCTTCTAAGGTGGTTAATTGTGCTACTTATATAGGGAAGAAAGGAGGTTTTAGGGCTCAGTTCCAAAAGTGTAGATTGTGGCTCTGTTTTGCAAATTATTGTAATAAGAATGTCCATGTGGCTGTAGTATGTTGTTTTTTGAATATTTTAATGTCATTTCATTGGAGATGATAGAAAACAAGTGTTATTTTTTTCCATTGTTATGTTCTTACAATTTTCTATTTATTCTTTTGTTGTGTTGAGTGTGTTTGGTTGAATAAGGGGAGTATTATTCATCAAGTGGTATCAGAGAAGAAGTTCATGAGTGTGTAGATAGGCGCTGAGCGTGAGACAATTTGCACTAGGACTATGGTTGTGGGTTTGAGAGATAAGTGCAAAAAATGCCTCCACGAAGGAACCATGGTGGAAGAGTTGCGGGTGTGACAAAAAAGGGTTTTAGAGCCCTCTAGAGGCAAGTGCAAACACTAAAAGAGGAGTTGATATTAGGGAAAGAGATGCAAGTGAGGATGAATCTAAAAGACAATTTGAAGAAGATCAAGAAAAAATTGGGGATTCTAATGAAGCTAGGTTTTTTAGGGCCATTTCTAAGATTGGAAAGAGACTAAAAATTGAAGTTTCTACATTTTCCTGGAAATCTTAATCTAGAAGATTTGATCGATCTGATCAATGATATGGAGAAGTACTTTGAATTTGAGGAAATAGAAGATTATGAGAGGGTTAGATTCACAAAGGCAAGGCTGAAAGGTTTGATAAAATTTGGTGGAAAGAGGTTTAGTTGGAGAAATAGAAGAGAGAAGGAGAAGATAACAAGACAAGATTGAATGGTGAAAAAATTGAAGAGACAATTCATTCTTGTTGACTATGAGCTTGATTTGTTGAAGAAAATGCAAGGGTTGAAGCAAGTAGAAAGATATGTCTAGAAATATACATAAGAGTTTTATCGAGTCCTTTTTAAATAGGTCATTTTGAAGCCAACAAGGAAAAGGTTGTCCGTTACATACATGGGTTGAGGCCGAGTATTCAAGAAGAGTTGATAATGGTAAAAATGTCTACCATTGAAGATGCATATCAATTTTCTTTGAAGGTAGAAGAAAAATTGAACAAGAAGTTTGAGAGTAAATAAATTGGAAGAGGTCATGGTGGAAATCCTTCTGGATGGTCTTATGGAGGCCAAAATGAAGATCAAAAGAAGAATGGTGATTCTAATAGCACTCAAAATCTGAGGGGAAATAATTCCTATCACCCTTGTGACCAAAATAATAGAGATCAGAGAGGAAGAGGAAGAGGGAAAGAACCAAGATGATGAGGTTTTCGTGGGATGTGTTTCCATTACAGAGGATGCAGAGCTTATGAGTGTCCCTAACATCAAGGGAGATTCCTAGTCGTCATATTCTGAAGATGCTAAAAGAGGAAAGGTTCTTGTTACTAGAAGAGCCTTGGTAAATGATGAGAAGGAACTTGAGCAAAGGAAGAATTTGTTTCAACATACAAGGTAGTGTAATGGTAAAGTATGCAATGCCATTATTGATAGTGTTAGTACTGATAATCTTGTTTCAGAGGAAATGGTTGAAAAATTGAAGTTAGAGAGAAGAAAGCACCTGAATCCCTACCAGGTTGCTTGGTTGCAAAAGGAGGATCATAGGGCTTTGGTCAATGAACAATGTCTGGTAATGTTAAAAAAGGAAACTATCATGATTAGGTATTATGTGATATTATGCCTATGGATATTTGTCATCTTTTGTTAGGGAGACCATGACAATTTGATTGCCATGCAGTACATGATGGGTATGAAAATACCTATTCTTTAACAAAGGATGGAGTCCAACACAAGTTGAAGCCATTGAAGAAAATAGAGGAAAAGGTGTGCAGTAATGCAATAATTCTAGAATATGTTTAGTTTATGGAAGGAAGTTTCTAGAAGGCATGAAACATGATTACATGTTTTTCTTTAATTTGAAGAGTTGATAAAAAGGAAGTAGAAGATGTACCCGTGAAAGTTGCAGATTTGTTAGATGAATTTTAAGATATTGTATTTGATAATGTACCTAATGGATTTCCACCAAAAAAAAAAATAGTCATCAAAAGCACTTGATTTCTAGAGCCAATTTTCAAATAAGGTAGTCCATAGAATGACTCCAATAGAGAGTGAAGAATTGAATACACAAATTCTTGGGCTATTAATAAGATTACTATCAAGTATAGGTTTCCCTTGCCAAGGATGAAAGACATTATAGATTTCTTGATGGAGTTGAGTATTTCACAAAGATAGATATGAAGAGTGGATATCACCAAATATAGATTAGAGAAGGAGATGAATGGAAGACAACCTTCAAGACAAAGGAGGGCTAGTATGAGTGGTTAGTGATGCCTTTTGGGCTAAGCAATGCACCAAACACATTCATGCGGCTCATGAATAAGGTATTGAAAGAATTTTTGAATAAGTTTCTTATTGTTTACTTGGATGATATTTTGATCTTCAATAAGACATTGGAAGAGCATACAATGCATATTCGTAGGGTCTTTTAGAAGTTAATGGAAGAAAAGTTATGGATTAATTTGAAGAAGTGCAGTTTTGTAAATGAGTTAGTGTACCTGGGATTTGTTGTTTCAACAAATGGTCTTAAAATGGACCTAGAGAAAGTGAAGGCTATAACTTAAATGGCCTACTCCAAGGATTGCTACCGAGGTAAGATCTTTTCATGGTTTGGCTAACTTTTACAAAAAGTTGATAAAAAATTTTAATAGTATTTGTGGACCCTTAACTAAAACCATGAGAGGGGATAAAAAATACTTTAAGTGGACTACATGAGAAACACAAAGTTTTGATATGCTGAAAATAAAAGTTACAGAGAAACTTGTTTTGGCACTTCTTGATTTTAATAAGGTATTTCAAGTAGACTGTGATGCTAGTGGCAATGCCTTTGGAGCTATTTTGAGTCAAGAAGGCAAACCTACTGCTTATTTTAGTGAGAAGTTGAATGATGACAAAAGAAAACATTCTGTTTATGATAAGGAGTTTTATGCTATAGTTCAAGCATTGAGGAAGAAAATATATTATCTTTTGCTTAAAGAGTTTGTTTTGTTTATTGATCATCATGCTTTACATTATTTAAATAGCCAAGGAAATTTGAATCAAATAAATTTAAAATGAGTTGAATTTTTGTAGAGCTACACTTTTGTCTTGAAGTACATAAATGAGAAGTCTAATAGGGTTGTAGATGCCCTGAGCAAGAGGCAAAATTTGTTGTCAGAGATGCAGATTCAATTTGTTGGGTTCAAGAAACTCAAGAGTTTGTATCCTGAGGACCTTGATTTTGACAAGGCTTGGAGAGCTTGCACAAAACATGTTACTCTAGACATGACTAGATGGTTGGATTTTATAATCGAAAACAAAATGTTATTCAAAGGGAGCCAATTGTGCATTCTAAAGAGTTACATGGGTGAGAACCTAATCAAATAGAAGCATAACAGAGGATTGGTTGGGCACTTTGGTCGAGATAAAACTATTGCTCTAGTTAGTGAGCATTATTATTGGCTACAATTGCAATAAGATGTTAAGAAGTTTGTGCAAAGTTGTCGAATATGTTAGATGGTAAAAGGAACCAAGTAGAATAAAGGGTTATATCAGACATTACCTTTACCAGAGAGGCCATGGAAGGATATTAGTATGAACTTTGTTCTTGGTTTACCAAGGACTCAAAGAGGGCATGATTCCATTTTTGTGGTGGTAGACAAGTTGTCGAAGATGACACATTCATTCCTTGTAGAAAGACTAATGACGTTGTTTATGTGGCAAAATTATTTTTCAGAGAAGTGGTGAGACTACATGGTCTACCAAACAACATAATTTTAGACCGAGACACTAATTTTTTTGGGTATTTTTGGAGGACATTGTGGAAAAAGATAAAGACAGATTTGAGTTATTCATCACACTATCCAAAAACTGATGGGCAAACAGAAGTAGTGAATAGGATTTTGGGAAACATGCATGATGCTTAGTTGGAGATAAACCAAAGTGGTGATATTTGATTTTACCATAGATAGAATTTTCATACAATAATTATGTCAATAGGAGTGCTAGTAATTCACTATTCCAGATTGTATATGGAAGTAGTCCTAGAAATGCTTCAGAATTAAGAAAGTTTGATAATGGAGAAAAGAGTAGTGTTGAAGATGAAGACTTTGAAGAATACTTGAAGTATTTGCATGAAGAGGTGAGAATCATATTAATAAAATGAATATTTAGTATAAGCCTAAGGCGGATCAGAAAATGAGACATAAGGAATTTCAGATTGGATATGAAGTTATGATTAATTTGAGAAATGAGAGATTTCTAGTGGGAATATACAATAAGTTGAAGATGAAGAAATTTTGACCATGTGAAATCTTGAAGAAGCATGATTCAGGAAATGCTTATGAAGTAGAGGTGCTCAGTGAACTCAATATTTCATTTGTGCATAATCTAAAGCATTTGACTAGTGCCATGATATTCTAAAACATTCGAATGATCGGGTCACTAGAGTGTCATTGATTATTTACTGTTGCTTAGACTATTTATATTGTGAGTAGTTGCACTTGATGTGTGCATGTTTTAGTGAACTGGTACCATACATTGTTCTGCTTGGGATGCAGGTTTGAGAATATCTTATCCCCTTGTAGTGGTATAGGAGATAGTTTCACCAACCTTTCATGATTTAGCCAATATCGTCCTTAAATAGACAATGTATCCGTTATTGATTATTATACCTTTAGTACATGTAGGTAAATATGAATTTCATATGAATATTGTGATAGACTAGTCTATGTGTCTGTGCATTTAGAGTTCTTGTAGTTGTCGTAGAAGAGTTGAAGATTAAATGCTGATTTTTATGTTTTAAGTTTATTTTTATTTACTGACTAATCTATCGTAGTTGAATTCCATTTAATTGGAATTGGATTAATTTATCAAGTGGGATTTTTGGAAAGTCTATAGTTTGATTTAATTTATATTTGGGAAAAAAACATTTATGTTATTTTAGTCCTTTTTGGGCCTTTTGGCAAAAGTGACTTTATATTTGGGAAAAAAACATTATTTTTGCCTCACCTTTGCTTTGGGAGAAATTGAATTTTGCTCCAAATTGTTTTGGAGAATCATTAATTTTCTTGTTGTGTTTGATCCGCTTGTAAATCTCTCATTGGTATCAACTCATTAGATTCATGCCACAATTGCTCTTGCTTCTCTGGGGCTGTTTCTGTTTTCACAAAAAAATATTTTCTTCTACACATTTTTGTGTTTGCAACTTTGTGTGAAGTAGGGATTTTTGTATCTTTCTTTTTGCTTCATCTTTTGAATCAAAATAAGTTTCTTTATTTTCATGGGTTGAGAATAAGTATTCCCCATAATTTCATTGCATTTCGTTGTCCAATTGGACTTTTGTGAGTAATTCATGTTTTGTATTTAAAAAAAAAAGAGTTTTGTGGTGATATGATGCCCGTTTTTCCATGTGCTTGAAACAAGAATTTTATTGGATGAACATGTTGTTGGATGTATTAGAGAAAATGATTTTTAATATTTTTGCTTTATTTAAAGTTTGAATTTTTGGTCATTTTTGAAGGATTGTCAATGGTGACGTCCTTCATGACTAAATTTTAGTCCATGGGATTTCCTTTTTTTTTGTAAATTAGGATTGAGAATTATTCCCATGATTGTGGCAAATGTGTGGTTTCTGTTTGTTGATATCAGATTCACCTTGGAATTTGTGCTCTTGGCAAAGAGGGAAATTGAGTGAACTCAATCTTTTGTTTTTATGAATCATGTTGATAGGCATTTCTTGTATTGATTTTGATTGCCATTTGAGTGTGAGACCATTTGTTGTGTGGATGCATGGTGTTGAGATAGTATCCAAGCATGTAGTCGAGCTATGCTGCTATGCTGAGGTCCAAGTGACTAGATCTCTTTACGAGTCCAATTAAGCATACCTTGTCTCTTTCTTGTTGCATGACATAGAATTTATCACATAATGTTTTTGTGGAGCATTGCATGGTTGACCCATATGTGTAGAGTAGCGGGATGAAGTGACTACTTACATGGATCCCAACTTATAAGTGGCCAACAAAGGACACATAAAGAAGTTCCTTAAAAAGTGATAATAAAATAATTAATGGGGTAAAACATAATATAATACTTAATGCAACTACCTTGTTATCATTTGAGGACGTTGATATGGTATTTATTTTCCCTGCTATCTATAGACATTGATATGGCATAATACCTTGCTTCCATTTGAAGATGTTGATATGTTACAATTTAGCCTTATCATCTATGTACGTTGACATGGATCACTAGAGATTCCTTGGTGAGTGAAGGATCACTTGAAACCACATGAACTTCCATGAGAGGTGTGATGAAATCCATCCTTGAGTCTATCTAGTTTTGAGTAGTGACCTTGACCTACTTACATTCTATATCTACATTCATGTGTGCATTGGGATCACTGTATGTTCCCTTGAGTTCTACATATGATTGGCATGTGTGTTATCCACTCCTTGCATGTATGCGTATAGGTGAATATCTCCACTAGCATAGTGGGTTGGGTCTTAGGGTACCACGTGGTTGGGAGGCATTGCACTCCACTACTGGAACTAGTGTATAGGTGGTAGACATCTTCTAGTGATAGGGTTTGAGCATGATGTGCTCGTCATATCCTTTGCATCTCTTTTTTGTGATTTTGTATATTTGTTGTATGCTTAGTAGATTAGCTTTGATTTCAATGGTTATGATTGTATCCAGTGTGTACGACCTCAATTTCATGTTCCCAATACTCCCTGGTGTGGAGATGTTCATTTTTAGGCCATGCATTGGAGCCAACATTAGTTGCTTTTCAATTTTATGCATCTACAAGAGTCTTGTGCATATGCCTTTTGTTTCTATGCATATCTTCAATAGTTCTGCATATCCATGCATAATTACCAGGGATAACTTTAAGAAACCCCCTTTTAGGAAAAAGTGTAAAATCCTGGCGAATCGTACATTATTTTAGGGGGGAATTTATTTTAATGCAGGTAATTTTTTTTTCAAATCCATGATTTTTCATAGTTTGTATTGGCGATTTTTCCCTGCCAAATGAAAATTTCATAAATTGCTGGCGAATAATATTCTTGTGAAGTAAAAAATTATAATATATGAGGCGAATAATTTTCTTTTGAAGTAAAAAAATATAATATTTGAGGCGAATAATTTTCTTTTGAAGTAAAAAATTATAATATATGAGGCAAATGAAATTCTTTTGAAGGGTAAAAATAATAATTGTATTGGCGAATTTTATGTACCGTTTCAAAATTTATTTATTTTATTGGCTAATTATTCGTTAATTATGGCAAAAAATATATTTTATTGGTGATTTTTAAAAGATGGGACATAACACGGACACGTAGGCTATAGCCTAACCTAACATACATACATTATTTTATAATGTTAAATGTATTATTTGAGATCGTCTGATGATCCAAGATCAATGGTTGAAGTTTAATTTCGGCCCCAATTTCTTGAAGGAAATAGAGTTGTCGAGGAAATCATGAGAATGTTGACATGTATCAAATAAGGGTAACTTGTCTGCAGAATACAATGTATATGTGTTGGTATCGATAATCACGGTCCTATTACTATAGTGCAACTTGTAACCTCTTAACTCGATAAGAAATAAATGCCTTGTCAGTGACAAGCGACATTCTTTAGCTGTCACACAACACTTCCAAATTTGTATAGACTATCTAACCGATTTCTAACAATTTTGCATTTATGGGAAAGATTTATTGGTAGATATGAAAGATTAAGGACAAAATTTTAATTTCTCACACACATGCATTTAGGGGAAAGATTTACATGAAAGATTTAGAGGCATATTAAGGACAATGGATTTAATACCATTAAAGAAAGAATAATTTATTGCTAAGTAACAATCAAGGATTCAAGGGCTATTTATAGACAATCTAGCTTTATTATTGATCAATTTGTCTTTGCTAGATAATTTGTTTGTTTAGGGTCCGCAGTCCACACTCTGCAAATAATTTGTTTTTAAGTTTTCTGAAGTTTTACTGTTTTAGATGGACACTCCAATTAGGCTTAGATGCACATCTGAGGAGGCTCAGAAGGCCTTTCTGGGTTCCTTTTCTGATGAAACCTTAGAATCTATTTGTAAGGAGGGTGGGCCTTTTG
Source organism: Chamaecyparis obtusa (assembly GCA_027943335.1). Taxonomy (NCBI): domain Eukaryota; kingdom Viridiplantae; phylum Streptophyta; class Pinopsida; order Cupressales; family Cupressaceae; genus Chamaecyparis; species Chamaecyparis obtusa. The sequence goes on along the minus strand of BSBK01004545.1, from coordinate 1,134,848 downwards.
TAATAGAGGTTGTGAAAATGGTGCTGGGCCGAGAGTTTCTGAACAATGAAGATAGGCACCAGGTCAACACAGACATTATGTCCTATTTTTTGGCATCTCTTTTCGACCTCGGAGGAGAGAAGGTGGACATGTTAATGCTGTTGAGGAGGGTTTTTAAAGAATAATACCTGGGGGACAATGTTAATGTTGTCATGTTCATATAAATAGGGGTGGGGATCCCTTGGGCAAGTGAAATACCCAAGCTTCTCCTCCCAAGCCAGAATGTGGCCATGCAACCTTTTCTGTTGGGCCTGACTGCTGGGCAGTTGAAGCGCCATAGGAAATGGGCGTTGATTGCCAGGGATTTTCTTCGTAAGTGGTTTATGCTTGACGAAGAGGAGGCTCAGATGGGGAAATATGGGTGGCTCAATGAATTCTCACAGTTAATCCTCTTTACAAAATTCTACTTAGATGGAGCCAAAGGGAAAAATCACTAGTGGACTACTAGTGGTTTTTTTTGATAAAAACATACCTCGTAGTCATTTACTGGTTTTTTTGGTTTATAGTAGGTTTCTATTTGTAGTATTGTACTAGAAGTGGATAATGTAATTATAATTTTATGAAAAAGTACAATGAAAATTTAACAAGCTTTAGCTCATTTCAATTTGTGTTTTATGGGTACAAAAAATGGTTTTTATACTTCTCTGTCACCGTGATTGCAATATTTTAATTAGTTTCTTTATCTATGTATTTGAAATGTATGATGTAACTTTTAAGTATGTTTCAGTAGAAATAAGGAAACGTTCAAACGATGCTGATGGTATAATGGTATTTCCATTTTTAAATCTGAATATTTAAAATGTATCATAGTTGTACAAGGTAGATAGTTGTAGTTAATATGAAAGATTTACATAATTTTGAAGGTCAAATGAATTAATAAGGTTTGAGAAAGAATTTATGGTTTTCTAATTATAATGTATGAGAATTATATGCGATTATAATTATCAACATTAAAGTTATAATCAATAAAAAATATCATTTTAACATTAAGTATACTATATAATCAATTTGAAGGACAACTGAATTAATAAGGTTAGAGAAAGAATTTATGGTTTTCTAATTATAAGGTATGAGAATTATATGTGATTATAATTATCAACGTTAAAGTTATAATCAATAAAAAATATCATTTTAACTTTAAGTATACTATATAATCAATAAAAAATATTACTTTAACTCATGTTTTGAAGAATTGTTACTATTCAATTAAATAACTTTAAATGTTATTAACTTATTATTCATTATTAATTAATATCTATAAAGGAAATAATAACAGTATAACATTTAACAATGTCCATTGCAAATAACTACCAATAGATGAGCACAGATCACGATGTACAATGGACTTCGGGATGAAAGGGAAAAACAACCCCATCTTTTCAAACCCATTCCAGAATCATGACATGTGTCACTAAACAAGTTCTACTTGCAGTCTCGCACGGTCTACCAACAATGTCATTTCAATTTTATGATGACGTGACACATCTGACTCGTGAGGTGAGTCAGCCCGACTAGGTGAGTTAATGGGACCCATGGGGCCACCACACCGTTGGATGATTGTAGATCAATGACCGAAGTTGTATTTCAGGCTGAAAGGAAAAAGAAACCCCATCTTTTCAACCCCATTCTAGAATCATGACACATGTCACTAAACATGTAACACGTTCCACTTGTAGTCTCAAACTTGCACAGTCTACCAACAATGTCATTTGATGATGACGTGACACGTCTGACTCGTGAGATGAGTCAGCACTCAGCCGTCAGGTGACTAGGTTAGTTAATGGGACCCACGGGGCCACCACACTAGATAGTGACTAACACTAACATTATGACCATTGGATGATTATAGATCAACGATCGAAGATGTATTTCGGGCCAAAGGGAAAAGAATACCCATTTTTGCAAACCCAATCCAGATTCATGACACGTGTCCAGTTGTCCACTCATAGTCTCACACAGTCAATGATAGTGACAAGTGTGATGACTATAGATTGTACAATTTTGGCACTTTAAGTTTCACTTTGTAATCTAATTTTTAATTTAAAAGTATAAATAGTCTGTAGATTTAGAAAGGGGTTACAACTTATGGATTCTTAATTTCTAGGTTGAGGATTAAGGTCCGAGAAAAGAAACAAAGTCTCTTAGCTCTCTTCCCATTCATAGTCTACAAAAATTGAAACTAAGGGCAACGGGTAACTACTAAAATCCTGAACACCTACGTCCCGCATTTTAAATTTTTCAAATCTCTTGATTTACAACTTTACTATTTATATTATATAAAAAAATTAGCCTGTTAGGGTTTAATTTTGAATCACCCTTGTAAATTGTAGGCTTGTAGCTTTGTATAAATATCTAAATTTTCCTACGAGTAAATAGTGATACTGGTTACCAACTTACCACGATGGGCAAAACAAATACCAAGAATAAGGCTGAGTAAAAGGCCAAGTCAGATAATAGAATTCCACAATCTTCTTAAAACACCAGGTTTCACTAATTTATTCCATGATATTTATGATCCCGTTATTCATGGAAATAAGGGAATAATGGAAATTAGCTTTGCACTTGAAAACAAGTGGAACGATCCAAATAAGGGTTCAAAATTTTATTCATTTAACACCATGGTAAATGCAATTGCAAATAAAATTGGACCGTGGGTTGATGGGTCAGCACACATGGCATTACCTCAAGTATTCCCTTGCCCATAAATTGTCATGGTGTGCGCTGAAAATTATGATGAAAATAGAAAAGCAATTGTGAATAAAAATACTCAGGAGGAAATTTTGTCCATAATCGAGAGTGAATTTGCTAGTCTATTGAACCTAGGGTTTGAACAACAAAACTCAAACGTGCACATTGACCTGGGAAAGTTGGCAGAGGATTATGAAAAATTAGATGCAACAGAGAGAGATTCTTATATCAGAGGAATAACAAGTGGTTCTAGTCTGAGTCCAGATCATAAGCCTCCTTATGATTATGAAATTTTTGTGCCATGGGCACATGATAGTATTTCCTTGCTAGCATTTTGTTTGGGATTGGATAGTAAGAAACAAGTGGGTGCCAACATTCTTGAAATGCTTTTTCATATTCATTTTGAAAAAGAACTAGTAAAATATTATTTTATTGAGCACATTGTTCGTTGCATGAAAGATCAATTACTAATGATTCAAAGAGGTTCAGAGAAGACATTTAGACTCACAACCTACTTGTGCTATCTTCTCTTAGCAAAGCATTGTGCAATATTTTAGACAAACAAGCTTTGCAGTCAGGGCCAAAATCCTATATATGAGTGGACACCTCAGATAAGGATGATTGATAACAGAAGGAACTACAACAATTTTGTAGACTTCTTTTTGGCACCAATGTACCATAAAATTACAGGCACTCCAATGCCTAGATTGCCTGTTACTTGTAGAAATTGCATTCAACTTGGAAGTCAAATATAATTGGCTGACTGGTACTTAATGGAAGAGTACACTGTGTTAAGGTTTTATGGTTAAGTGGTAAAACCCTACAAACTTCCAATACATGTAACAGAAAGGGCATTTGCATTGGAATATGTACGGAGATGGAGAGCACATATGTACTCTTTAATAGTCAGCAAAAGAAAATGATATTTCTTTCCTTGCCTTTCTCCTTTGGAGGGTTCACATTTGAGAGAAGAGGATTCAAAGTGACAGAAGCCTTTTTTTAAATTTTTCACTTTGATGTTAATAGTTACTGGTAGTATGATCCACTCAACATAATTGGAACAAAGCTTAGAGAGAAAGGGAACTCTACAAGCAAATTTCAACATGAAAGTATGCCATTGATTGAAAATTTTTAAAACATGGAGTCCTAGGACGAGGTCAAAAAAGAGATGGAGAAATATGCTACTGAAAATAATATGTCAATATAGGAATTATCATCACAAATAATGGAATTACACAAACAGAAAGGAAAAGTGCAGGCCATGACATCATCCAATTTCTACCAGATAGCTACTCAACCATCTACAAAATCTATTCCAAAAGAGCTAATGGATGAATGTATGGATGATAATTGGACTAGAACCAAAATTTTTGATTTTTGGGAAATGAGGAAGAATCTCGGCGAGCCAAAGACCTCTGTAGATCTTTATGAGGTGGAAGAGGATACAATGTTTAGCGAATTATGGAATAAGGAGCATCCAGCTGAAGCATATCATGATGATGATGATGACTATGACCAAGATTATTTGAATCCCACATCTAGTGTGAATCCCACATCCACTACAGTATATTCAATTAGTAGAGGAGTTGATGCATCCAAAAAAAATTAATATACCAAAGGGGCAGATATTGTAGAAAAAATAGGCTACCCAAGTTTTGGTGGTATGGGTCCTAGTGGACAAGGGGTTTGGTCTGCACTTGATCCAATAGATCCACCAAAACATGGTGAGAAACCAGGCCTTGGGCTTGGAGTTCAATCATCATATTCATCAACTAGTCAATTCCATTGGTTCTAGCTTCAAATACAGTTCCACCTATTCCAAGCATTCAGATTCAATCTGAATCAATTGCCACTCCCACAGCTGTGGATATCATGGGTAGAACTAAAACTAGTGATCCAAAAAGGACATTACAGATAGACATGAAAACAATGGTTTCCAGAGATCAAGGTAGTGTAAAGAAGCAAAAGGTTATGACAACTATTAGTACAACAATGCCAATGGTGACTGTGAGTCCAACAATTTCCCAACCTTCAGGACAAAACCCTCAGAACAGTCCAAAAAATCCACTTGTAATGGGTCAAGGTGTTGCTAATCCCCATGGTGGAATTAGCAGAACCACACGCAACATAGGTGGAAGCTCTTACATTAGTGCAAGTTCTATTTCACCATTCAAACATTCAATTATGTCACAAAACCCTGATTTTCATTACAATGATTTTGTAACTAACTATGACCCAATAAAAAAATAGGAATAGAAAAAATAGTAAGACAATGAAGATGGAAGCAGTTGCTGCAGCTCATGATGTAGAACCTGCATCCAACAGGTTATTTCCCACATATGACCCAAATAAAGATATGATGGAATTCATGGTTTTTATGCCCCTAGCTAGAGATAAAAATCCACCAGAGAGTCAGTTAGATCCATCTCAATTTCAAGTTAGCACCCTCTAAATGGATTTATCCAAAATTAAAAATGTGGACAAGATAAATGTGTCCAAAATGACCAACCAAGTGGTCTACAGTTCAGTGATGAAGTTGGAGAGAGAGAAAGGAAAGCTTCAGGGAACAATAGATAAGTTAAAGGCAGACCTGGAAAATGTAAAGGAAAATGAGAAAGCAACAGAAAATAGGTGCAAAGAATTAGAGAGAAGGATAAAAAATTCATCCTCTAAAGAAGCAATTGGACAACAAGAACATATGGATGTAGAACTTAAAACTCTGAGGGAAAAACTGGAACAGAGCGAAAAGAAACTTGAGGATGAAAAAGCCTCTTCATTAAATTTTATACAAAAACTTGGAGAATGCGGGACAGGCAAAAAATAAATTAAAGAAAGAATTGGATAATGAGAGGGTAAAAAAAAAATAGTGGGAAGAGAAAGCAGAGAAAATAAAACAACATAGTGAACACTAGTTCTAAAAAATGAGAGAAGACCTAAAGAAGGCAAATAATACAATTAAAAATTATGAAAACAACTTGAATGACCATGTAAATAATACAGTCAGACAAATAAAAAAATTCTTCTGGGGGAAAATAAAGATGTCTGGTGATAGGTTGTGTGATTGGTTTGAACTGAATGAAACTCTTACAGATGTTTTTGGGAAGCTGAAAGAGCACATTGAGAAGAACAAAAGTTTTTGTCAGAGACAAAAAATTGCAAAGCAGATTATGCAAGAAATTAACAAAACCAGTCATGATAGGCATTTGGCAAGCAAGGGAATTTAGGACCGCATTGGTGCAACAATAAAGGTGACCTCTGTCTTTCAAAAATGTCATAAACTAACAAAAGCAGAAGAAAATCTTGCCTTATTCGGGCCAAAGCTCGCCAAGATAAATAGTAAAATAACCAAATTGATATCTCTTGGTTTGCCGAGTCTTGGATCTGATTACTCATCAATGAATTTCATTGGAAGAGAATCTTACAAAAAAAAGTTGGAGGACACAATGATGTTTGATTTAGGAAACCTTCCTCAGGACAGAACTCATGAAGGCATTGCAAAGTGCATCAAAACATTCACAAATTTGAATGCAGTAATGGAAGGAACATTGCTTTCAACTCACTCTTCCAAGTATGGATGACTGACGAGGTTGCAGGTGATTTAATATAACATCACAAATTTTTCACTTCCAATCAATGAAGAATGGAGCATATTAAAGAAACTAACAGAATAATCTTGATCTCATCAATCATAGTATGTGAAAGTTCTTTTAGTTTCAATCATCTCTATATCTTTAGTATATATCTTTGATATTATCCTAAATACTAGAGTCTAGAATTGAGTTTAAAGTAACAAGTTTGAACTTTGTTTTTTGAACATGATCAATGTTGCAGTCTTGCAGATGCTATTGCCAATGCTAATTTACTAAACTAGCCTATCAAATGCAGAAATGTACAACTAAAGTTGTAGAGATTTTGTAGACTTGTAGTTGTCTTACTGATTTAGATTTTGAGACTTCTCACTTCACATTAGGCAAATCGACCTGAAGCTGTTGTTTCTCCCTTGTTTCTATAAAAGGGAATTCAAGGTCATTGGCTTAGGCTAATGAAATTGAAATTGGGCAATGTGCCAAATTGCCAATGGGTATTGAGTCATTGACTTTTGTAAATAGAATCACAGAGTTGTGTTCTTACTAGTATTAATGAATGAATTGTTACATTGTATCATATTTGTAATTAAATTAATGAGAATTAGTATTTCTAACTCTAAGAATTGTAACATATGAATTGCTATGTTGTCAAAAAAATAATGAAAAATCTACAAGAATTGTACCATATGAGTTGAATAATGCAAATGAAAACCATTATTAATTATGGAATTGAATCTTGATGACATTATCAACCACATTCATGTTTTTGACATTGGAATATGCTATTATGCATAATTGATGATGAGATACAGAAACTGATAGTAGACTTCAGGAAAAATATTAATAAATACCTAGGACCTGCTACTTCTACAACGGTTCAACTTCAAGCTGCCACATCATATCATCATTGAGATCATCGGATTCAGCGTCATCAACTTCATAGCTTCCTTGGTTCTTCAATATGTTTTCTTCACTCTGCATACTACCGCTTAATTGATGTTCACTGCTAGTAGTACCAGTACTAGTACATGAGTCTATTACATCATTGTCCCTGGCATTCCCAGTCCCAGTCCCACTTTGGTTTGAAATGTTGCCCAACCCTCTTCTCTGACATTTCTTCCTCGACAATTTTAGTGCCCTTTCGTAAGGAAAAGTATTGACTTCATACCTGGATGTATAGAGCCTGAAGTAATTTTCCAGATTCTTGTCTAGTTTGTTTCTTAGCTTTGACTTTAGGAATCCCAAAGCACTGAAAAATCTCTCATCCTCCACTAACCCCAATATCATGGTCAGACATAAATTAGAAAGCTTGAAATATTTTGATATTGAATCAATCAATAATTCGCTCTCAGCTAGATTTTTCCAAAGCCTTGATACCGATCCATCTTCGCGAGGGTTCTGCATAATATTATATTGTTTCCTCATTGTTAGTGAAAAATGACCTGATTTCTCTCTCAAATGATTTGCATCTAAAATTCCATTTAGAGTTACTCCATTTAACTCTTTGGTTTTGAAGAAATGATCTATCAAAGTTAGTAGCTTAGTTTTAAAATATTTCAGACTGTTCAGATTCTAATATCAAGGAAACACAATAGCCATCGATTCAAGTAGTTTGACTGGAGGGAATCTTTCTCTAATCTATGTGGAAAGATCAAAGGCAATGTGCTTCACAGAAGCTGTTATAGACTCGACGATCTTGGTAAAGTCTTCCCTTTTAATACTTGATACTCGCCTCCTGGGGTTCTTTCCTAGTTCCTCGAACTTGATCTTGGCAAAGTAGTGCATTGGTATCTCAACTCCATGAACTTTTGCACATAACTCCTCATTTGAACTGATTTTTAAAAAGTTATCAGGATTGTCCAAATCTATGATTTTCAGCCAGCAGGAAAATTTTACATCATCGACACATAATTGATAGAGATTATCGAGCATCATGCATGTCAATTTATGTAGTGCAACATATTTTGCAATATACATAGCTCATTGCTGGGGCTTTTTCATTAAATTTATCATTTCCTCAAGCATGGGGAGAAGACCTGCTAATGTTAACAATGTCTCTACATTACTTAACATTGCCAGTAGCACAGGAAATTTTAGTTTCCTTGCTTCGTCACAACTTGAGTTCATTAGACCAAGCAATGATTGATATTCTAAAAAAACTCGATGTGCTGGTCCATCCAAAGAGATCCATCTGGTATCATTATCCTTAAGAAGCTTTGTCCCATCGGTTAGTCCTTCACCAAAGTGTTGAAATTCCCTCAATTGTTTCAGACTTTGATAGAAGTATTGGTAGAGCTCTTTGATTAAATCATCAATTTTTTGTACTAGAGCATACTTGCTGACAACTCCAAAAGCTAGATTCATTATGTGGGCCATGCAGTGAATGGGAGTAACATAGGGTGCACAAGAAGATTGTATCTTTGTGCAAAGACCGCTCCTATGGCCTTGCATTATTGAAGCTCCATCCGTTCCAACACACACTAGCTTTTTGGCAATAGTCATGTCATTTATACATCCATATTCAATTAGAGAACTCTTTACTAGTTCAAATAAATTTTCCGCTGTCGCATTATCCCTCATTTTAGCAACAGTTAGTAGATGAGGTTGGAAAAAAAAATTCTCTACAGTATAAACATGCATGCATACCTAGGAAGTATTGTCTATTGCTATAACCTCATCTAAAGACAATGCAATAAAATTTGACTCTTTAATTTTTTCCTTCAGATCCTCTTTTTCAACCTCGGCAAGACAACTTGCCCATTCCCATCCACTGTTTACTGACCAGTGACTCTTAGGATAGTTAAGAACTTTCAAAAAAGTGTAATAAAGCACTCAATAGTGGGTATTCTATCATAGGATGCCCTCTACTCAAAATATTAAATGCAACACTTAACTAAACTTTTCCCATTAGTTCTACTTCCAATGCTTTTCCAAAACAAGATTCAATAGAGCCTTTAACTTCACTAGGCTTCATCTTTATATTATGCTGAAATTCATATAATTCTACATTCCTAACATGCTGAGATTCCTCTTTTGTTTTCCATCTTATCACTAATTTTTAAACCCCATCTATGGTTTTCTTTTCGTAAACTTTACCCATATGCATCTCTATGGTGTCAATTTTTAGCTGCAACCTCTTTTCCTTCTTATTTATCTGGCTACAAATCTTACATTTGCATTCTACCAGAGGCTCCCCTTCAATTGGATTGTCCACTGGTTCAATGAATGGATACTTTCAAACCCATTCTACTTGAAAATTCCTCGATAGATCCCACATTCTATCATTCTTTGATTTGTATTTTCTTTTCTTCCCTGCACCATCATCTTCTCTGACATTCTCAGTCTCATCCAAGTCAATTATATCATTATGGCTACTCTGGGTATTTAACTAAAAATATTCTTCAAGTTCATCGTGATATGAGATATCAGGTTCGCTGACTTCTTCAATATGTCATGTAGGTTCAGCCTCAGGTTGTGAATCTTGAAAATCTTCTTGTGATGAAGTAGCTTCCTGATTTTGGCCAGAAATATTTCCAACACCATGACCAAAGTACGATGATAATGTTCTACATTTTGTTGCCCTCTCTTGGCTTTCCCCATATGCCAGAGCCTTACCCTTATTCTTGTTCGACATCTCGATTATTCAATGAAATAAAGGCTACCAGCCTACCAGTGAAAAAAATGTAAAAAAAATGTTTACTTGTTGAAGAAGTGACAAATGACAATAGAACTATAATATACAATGTTTACATAGTCACTGAATAATAATCACTTACCTTTGCCTCAAATTCAATTGCAGTCGCGACTTGCCAAAGCAGTCATGACTCAATAGTCTGAACTTTGCTATCGATCAAATTGAACCGATCCAAATTGTGTACAATAACACTGATGTATGAATGTATTTATACTAATATTTTTTGGTGAATTGGACGGGAGGTATTAGGTCGGTGTCCAAATATTTAGCGAAGCCCACGTAATTATAACACATCTTGTGTTATTTCTTAGGTGATTATGGGTCATCCAATACCTTCGTATGATTAATAAAGTTGCCAAAAATCCATCGGTTTGAGACACACGCCCATAAAATGGCTGGCGAAGTTGGGGCCGCCTAAAAAATTATATATATATATATATATATATATATATATATATATATATATATATATATATATATATATATATATATATATATATATATATATATATATATATATATATATATATGTAACTATTGGCGAATATAGGCCATCCATTTGGGGCCGCTTTGAAATTATAGGCGAATGTTAAAAATATATCGTGCCTGAAACGTATATGCCATTGGTGATAATGTGGAAGAAATGGACAAAATTAAATAAACCGCTAGGCGATGGACCCAGACATTGGATCCAATTTTAATAAATGCGGGGCGATAGGGTCAATACCATATGGGCAAAATATTTTCCAATTTGTGGGTTGCTGACAGGTAACATTTGCCAAATGGTGAATAATCGCCACTAAAGTTTTCGCTGATAATTACTATGTATTTTTTATACCTATGATTTTTTTTCTATTTCTACACATCCATTTATCCATTTATAGATTGTTGTTGTGCATTTACAACAACTTATGGTTCCCTTGAGTTTGTATAAAAATGAATTTCATGATTAGATTCCTTGTGTTTTTTGGGATCAATTTCAAGTATTAGCATCTCATTTTTCATTTTGTTTTAGTGATGTTAGAATCACTTTTTGATTTGAGCTTAAAATGAAACTTATTTTGGATCTTACTAAGGATGAACTTGTCTTCTCATTAGCGAGCGTGGATGATGGTATGATCTTATTTTGGGAGGTTCATGGACATGGTCGGGACTCTCATATAGTGGCTTGAATGTGACTTGGCCATTCATGATTGTATTGGGGTTCTCTTGGAACCCTTAGAAGTGCAATTGAGTATTCAACTTGTGTATAATTGTGACATATTTCCATTATGGTTGTATTTTTTCTTATGCATCATGGCTATGGCTCCACTTATGTTCATGATGTTTTGATTAATGGTAAAAATAGGTTTTGAAGGGACCTAAAACCCTGTACAAAGAAAAAGCTTAAGATAGAGCATTAGAAGTACACCATACACAAAGAAACAACCATATCAAAAGGTATCCAACCCCAAGAAACCACCCAAAAGAACACAACCAAAGAAACACCCAAACCACTGCATAAGATAAAACATTAGAAATTTGCAATAAAAGAGAAATGAGCTATCTTTTTGTCCCCTTCAAATGAGATCTCAAGGTCATGTCAAAAGACAGGGAGGATTTCTTATAATTTTTTCCTTTAACTGTAATCCATCCTTCTTCAAAACTAGCAGCCTTATCCTGCCAGCACAATGATTCTAGAGCTGGAGAACCAGCCCCCAAAAGTGGGGTTGAGTCACCCAGAGAAAAAACTAGTGCAGGGCTGCCAATAGATCTAGCCAAAGGGAGATCAAGAAATGAAACTGTAAGGTCAGATCCAACACCTAATAAAATATCATCATTATCAGTAAAGCCAACACCCACCGAATCAAAAGAAAATCTGGTATCACCCAACGAAGAAAGAGAAGGTTCAGGTCCATCAACTGGGAAAGAGAAAGAGCCAACAACCCCAACAGACCCTTCAGAAACATTAACATCAGGACATAAACCAACCTTCTCACAAACATGTAGAGGATTACTAGTATTAGGAGCAACCTCCATCTTAAGGTGAGAGGAGCTTTTCAAGACACTGTAATGTTGGGTAGAAGCACCCTTCCACCAAGAAGGAGAAGATTTCTTCTTCTTGGTAATGAAGCCACATTGGGATGATATATGACTAGTCTTAAAAAATTTACAACATCTAAAAGGAATGCCTTCAAAGTCAAGCTGCTAGATCCAAGGTCCCAAGGATGACTCAATTTTAATTTCAGCTGGGAGGCCCTTCGAGGTATCAATTTCTACCAAGATATGAGAAAAAGTAGAATGATACATATTATTAGACTCATTATCAATCAACAAGAATTCCCCCAAAGCCCCACCCACTTCCTTAAGGATGAAATCATGCCACAGATGAAGGGGCAGGTTGGAGAGCATGACTCATATAGGGATAGTACTAAAGACTTCAGTGGAAGGATTGAAATCAGGGTGCCCCAACTTTACTATGAGCATACATTTTTCATCCTCCCCAAAAAATAAATAATCACATAGGATTGTAGATCTATCTACAATATCATCAAATTTTGCAATAAAAAATCCTTTTGCCATTGGATAGATGTTAACAGTACCTGATAATTTTGGTTCCCTGCATCTTTGAGAAACCCAATCATGCACTTGGGGAAGGCTAGGCCAAAAACCATGAGACTGACAAATCAGTCCGTGGGATTTAAAAAATTCATTACTGTTCATCAAATCTCTATGAGCATCAGAGGACAACTTGACAGATAAAGACCCACAGATAGGAACCGGGGTAATGGAAGTCCCATTGTCAGTGGAAACCCTACATCCCTTCTCATCCACAATCATCTTAGAAAAAATATTAGCAAAAGACCCCGCCAACCCCATAGAAGCCTTAGAAGAAGGACCACCAGCCCCCAAAGAAGAGGTGCCAACCACAATACTCACCCTAGTCGTAGTAGAAAAGGAAGATGTCGCCAGAACAACAAATGGAGGTCAAGAGGAAGGCAACTCTGTGGAGGAATGAGGCTGCCCCAGAGTCATCCCATCATGATGTTGAGATGCCCCAACCTTCTTCAAACCCTTCGTAGCACTAGAGGAAGGGCACATAGGAGGCATAGAGTACGCGTAGGAGGAAGACATTTTTCTATTCAAACCACATGAAGTAGAGTTGGAAACAAAAGGACCAAGAATCCCTGCAAAATGAGATCCCTGGCCCCCATCACCAAATGAATGAACCCCTTTGAGAGTACCCCCAAATGAAAGGGGAGGAGGCACAGTCGAACCCAACCCTTCCAGAGCCATACAGACTAAAGAAGGAGTAGATGCAAACCTTCCCCCAAAATGCTGACCATTCCCAGACATCAACAATGCAACAACAAAATGAGGTGCATCAGCATCTGATAGAGGACTAGGCGGAGGAGATGATCATTTCCCATAGCGAACACAAAAGGCTTGAAAGAAACCCTAGTTGTGCATAACAAGATGTGCAGGCTTGGAAGAAACACTAGTTGTTCATGATGTTAATTCCATGTTCAATTTTTTTTTTGTTTAGTGCATATTTGACTTTGTGTTCTGAGGATTCCTTGACAGGGTATTATAGACATCATCTCCACCTGAGTTGCAAGTTTGAGTGTTTCTTATCCCCAATCTCGACATAGGAGATAATTACATTGGTCATTCATGGTTTTAGCCAAAATCATCCTCGTATGGATAGTGTATCCATATTGATATATTATACCTTTGGTACCATACTAGTAAAATCTGAACTTTATTTGCATTATGGTGATTATACAAGTGACTATTTGTGTATTATAGTTGTTGTGTCAAGCTAGGAATAAAATGCTATTTTTTAATCCTTTTTGTTATTGTATCATCTTAAAATGGAAGCACTTCCATGATCAGAGCATTTAGCCCTCCGAGTAAGTGGTTTGGGGTCATGTTAAGTGATTTGATTGGGTCTTTGCATGTATTTGACTTTCTCCCCCCATTCTGCTTCTCTCTACACCTATTTTCCAATTTATTTTTGCATTTCCTTGCATTTTGGACTAAGGTCCTGAGGTTTCTGACCTCAAGGTCAAAGTCAACCTTGATGGTCAAAGTCAACCTTGATCCTGACCTAGGTTAGGGATGACCTCGACCCTGACCTAGGGCGGGGTCTACCTCATCCTTGACCTAGATTTCAAATTTTAGGATTTTTTGATTTTCGAGTATCGGGTTTCAGAAAGATTCTTTTTCCTACCTTCGGGTCAGCCATTTTGGGTTTTTAGGATGGTAAATCCTTAATTGCATTTAATCTAGGTATATTTCTAAAGGTTAGGACCTAATTTGGATTTAATTCTCCAAGGTGGCCCCTCTAGAAGATTGTGCCCTAGTTCACTATAAAAGGAGGCCTTCCTCTCTCATTTTCATCATCCATTATCAAGTTTTCATATCTCATCTCAAGAAATTTCATGAGAAAGATGTCAAGTGCAAGCAAGTGAATTCAAGTATTCAAGAAAGCCTTTAAGCATTCAAGTGTTCTAGCATTCATTCATCAAGGAGATCCATTGTTAGCCATTGAAGGATTCAATCTCTTTGGAGCCCCCTTGAAGATCCATCCTTCCACATTCATCCAAGTCAATTCCTATGCAAAGATCCATTCAAGATTGGTGTTGAAGATCAAATGCCATTGATTTGAGACATCCTACATTCATTCTACATCCATTGGAGCATCCCTACTCATGTATTTGAGGATTTGAATCCTCTACAAGGACTTCAACATAAGCAAGGTGAATTGTTTCATTTACTTTATCTATGCACAATACAATTTCAATTCAATTTTAAGGTTAATTCCTAAATTGGGGTTTGACCAAGGCAAACCCCCCATACAAATAAAAAGAACCCTCTTTTTCTTGTAGGTATAGGTGCGGAACTACGGATCTGAGCTTGGATTTGGATACCCTTTTCAATGAACTTCTGAGATCTGCGAACAAAGTCAAGGTCAACCTTCAAAATATTAATGTAGCCTTTGACATTTTATCGGGGTCAAAGACTACCTGCTGTCAAAAAGATAAAATTTTTCTAGGTTTTCTTCGTGTTGATATTTCCAATTCAAAACAAGTTGTAGAATTGCCCAAAACTACTCACAAACATCATAAATCAACATTTTCCAGGTCTTCCCTATTTTGAGGTTAGTACTTCCCTTTCAATTATTTTAGATTTTAAGCACATCTCCTTTATAGGGAAATATAAGGTTTTCTTCCTCTTTCATATTCTCTATAGATTGATTTGATTGTGCATTAAACTTTTGGTTGATCAATTTGGGTCTCTCCTTTGGGAATTTGGATTTAGAAATAGATCTCATATTTCCCCCATACATTCTAGGGTGGATACCATTTTCATACTATTCATTTTGGTGAGCCTGACATACTTACTCTCCTTTCTTTTGTGGAATTAGATGCCTTATTGTGTTTTGTAGTGATTAGATTTCCTTTTATCTTGTTGGTATTAGATTTATCTTTTATGTTAAATCTTGCATGCTAATTAGATTTCAAAAATACAAAAATATTCATGCTTTATGTGTTCTTAGTTTAGTTCATTTGCATTGCGTTGGTTTATGAGCTTTACTACTACTAGTCCTACTTATAACATTTCGGTTAGAAGAAGTCATAGAATCACAGGTGCCTTTGATCCTGAATCTTCTTCTCCTTTCCTTAGGATCCCAGATGATAATTTGATTCTTCATGATTCCAATCCTATTATGGAGCAAAAATCTTCTCACTCATCTCATGATGAGGATGACACTTTAAGAGGTCCTCCTTAACAAGTCCAAAAACTTTCAACTGAACTTGATAAAATGGGTAATTGGCTTATTCAAAGAACCATAATCAAGATTCTATTCAAGCGATAGCAGCTCTTAAGAAATTTCCTCCTGATAGTGATCAAGTTGTTAATCTCTTGTGTGGTATTACTCACCTCGTGCATTCAAATATTAAACCTTTAGCTCAAGAAGCTCAAGATTTAGGGTTGATTCCTCCTATCACTAGTGTAGAACCCTCTTCTCATCCTTTACCTAGTATTCCTACCTATACTCCTTCTTTGGTGACTGTGACGGTTCCCTCTATTCCTATGAGTGTTCCTCCTATGTCCCTTCCTACATCACAACCTTCATATCATAATATTCCTTTTACTTATTCCAATCTACTTCTAACTGTAGTTCCTAGTGTACCTCCAATTGTGTCATCTATTCCTGCAGCTTCTTACACTATACCTAGTGTTCCTAATGTTGTTATTCCTCCTATTTCATCTAATGATTCAAAAATCATTAGTTTGGATCAAAATATGTCATCCTTACAACAAAAACTTGCTTCCCTAACTCAAAACAAGTTTAGTGTTCCTACATGTGACATGGGAAGTCCTTTGTCCCGAGACATGATTCATACTCCTGTTCCTCAGCAAGTTGATATGCCTCGTCTTGAGAATTACAACAGAAAAGGAGATCCCGTTCATCATGTTGAAACATTCCAAATCCTTTGTAGTGATTGTGCTCATGACCATAGGATTTTAGCTAAAATCTTTGCTAGAACCTTTCGTGACAAGGCCTTACAATGATATTGTTCCTTGCCTCCTTATTCTATTGATTCCTTTCCACAATTGGCCAATGCCTTTATTCAACAATTTGAAAACAACATTGGACCACAAGTGTCTTTGACTGATTTGATGCATTGTAAACAAAGTGCTAAAGAAAAATTGACTGAATCTATTGGTAGATTTAAGCATTTGTATGCTCAAATTTCCTATCCTATTCCTAATATTGATATTCAATGTATGTTTATTTCAAATTTGCAAAAGGATATTAAAGATAAGATTCTGGTTACTGAATTTACTTCTTTTCAAAAAATTTGTGCAACACTTCATCATTATCAATTACAAGTGAGTCAATTTGAGAGAAACACTCCAATGGCTCCTATTCCAGTTGATAAAAGTGATGCTTCTCCTAATCCAAACAAATTTAAAAAATTCAACAACTATGTCAAGATAAACAAACAAGCGAATGCAGTTGCTGATCAAGTTGCTGTTGCATCTCACAATGCCACTTCTGCATCCACTATTTTTTTGATTAAATCATACATTTAATCCTCTCTCTGAATCTTTACATGCTATTATGAATAGGTTGTTAACTTCTAATATGATTACTTTACCTCCTATTCGACCTCTTTTACCTACTATGATTGCATCTAAATATTTTGATCCAAAAGCTTTTTGTCAATATCATCATCAGAATGGTCATGATACTGAGAAGTGTTATTATTTAAAACATAAGGTTCAAGACTTAATTGATTCTAATGCTTTATCTATTGATAATCTTGATGGTAGTGGAAAAAATCTATCTCTCCTCCTAATCAAAACCTTCAAATCTATATGAATCCTTTACCTATGCATGATACTAATACCATTGTGTGTACTCATTTTTAATTTACATGGTTTATTTGACAGAGAGTGGCATGTGATGATGTCGTGAGACCCTATCATCATGATAGAGTCACAGGCATATCCATTCGGAGTGATAGCCCCACAGTACATACATTTCTAAAGTTATTTGTGTGTATTTTTCTATCAAGTATATATAATATGGTCAAGTTATGATAATATGAAGTATCTGTTTGACTTTTGTAGGTCACTCCTAGTTTGAGGGAGCTATAACAGCAAGGGTTTGTATCGCTGATGACTCAGCCAACATCCCTGAAGAAAGTTCAACACAGATAAGTTTTAATGTCAATTCAATTATTTTGTAAACATATATTTGCTACCAAGTTTTAAACATTAAATAGTATAACTCGTAGATCAATCTCATGTTCGCAAACATATACAGGTGGGAGTCGTCATTGGTGGCACTATTCTTGTGCTACCAAGGACATATATTAGGTCTCCTACCTGTGGGAGGAGACAGAGAGGCAAGGTATATGAGAGTTCAATTTTAGTTTAAATTTTATTTATTATTGTTGACTATGATTCTGAATTTTAATCTAACTTGGGGTTTCACTTTTATGTTTAAATGTAGGATCCATTAGAGCTGAAGAGTACTTCAAAGAGGCTCCATTTTGATGATCCACCAGTAGAATAGGATGTCCTAGAAATATTTGTAGTTGAACTTCTTATTTTGAGATGTCATATGACATATTTTGAGATGGCGTATGCCACATTGTATCTAGATATGTTGACATATAAATATGTACAGAATTATTGATCATTTTGATATATATATATATATGAAACTTGATATTCGATCCAATTTGTTAATTGTGTGTTCATTTATTCATTTTTAGTATGTAAATATGCTTGTCTGTATGTACTCATGTGTACAATTTATGCCTTAAGTATATTCATGTATATTCAAGTACAATATTCATAACCTAAATTCATGTGTATGGACTACGTGCATGACTTAAGTGAATTCATGTTGTATGCTTTATAATTTATATACTACATGTATGCTTCATGACTTAAGAAAATTTATGTGTATGCTTTATGTGCTACGTGTGCTCACACATGTAATTCATCATTTGAGGTATATAAGGATATCTATTAAAGTGGTTTCAAGGTTTGTAGACTTACCCTTTACTCCCAATGGCTAAAAGACTTCAAACTCACCTAATTACATAATCAAACACCCTTTTGGCAATAATCAAACACCCTTTTGGCCATATCAAAACATATTGGTCTTTTGGACAAAATATCAGTACTCTGCCTGTACCCTTGCAAATACACTAGGAACACCTAATAAACATGGTCTTGTAGCATCTCACGGATTGCTGATACCTCTCACGAGGTTCAAGTTATGAGGGTCGATAGTTTGCTAACCAATCGTGCTTAGTGCAACTTTCAATTGACCCTCATTGCAAGTTTTGGCATCGAGCGAGACTGGCGTGCCAAATTCAAACAAATTTGAACCTCCCAGAATGGAGAGAGGTTATTGAAGGCCTCAGAAATGCCATCCTATAGCATCTCATGGATCTTTGATACCTCTTACAGGGTCTGAGTTATGAGCCTCGAAAGTTCTCTGCCCAATCTAGCTTAGTACACCTTGGGGACATTTTGGTTTGGTGTGGTCTGAAATGTTTTGCTGACTCAATGGTCAAAATGGGGTTGTGCCTAGCATTTACCCATCCAACTAGAGCTAATGGCACAGTCCATTTGGTGCCAGGATGAACGATTTGGAAGTAATCCATTGGTGGAACTTTCAACTGACCCTCACTGCAAGTTTTGGCATCGAGCGAGACTGGCGTGCCAAATTCAAACAAATTTGAATCTCCAAAAATGGAGAGAGGTTATTGTAGGCCTCATAAACTATTTATTGTAGAATCTCATGGATCTCTGATACCTCTCATGGGGTCTGAGTTACGAGCCTAGAAAGTTTTCTGCCCAATCGTGCTTAGTGCACCTTGGGGACACTTTGGTCCGGCGTGGTCTGAAACGTTCTGCTGACTCAATGGTTGAAATGGGGTTGTTCCTAGCATTTAACCACCCAACTAGAGCTAATGGAATAGTCCATTTGGTGCTGGGATGAATGATTTGGAAGTAATCCATTGGTGCAACTTTCAACTGACCCTCACAGCAAGTTTTGGCATTGAGTGAGACTGGCGTGCCAAATTCAAAAAAATTTGAATCTCCTAGAATGGAGAGAGGTTATTGTAGGCCTCAGAAACACCATCCTATAGCATCTCATGAATCTCTGATACCTCTCACAGGGTCTGAGTTACGAGCCTCGAAAGTTCGCTGCCTAATTGTGCTTAGTGCACCTTGGGGACACTTTGGTCCGGCGTGGTCCGGAATGTTCTGCTGACTCAGTGGTCAAAATGGGGTTGTACCTAGCATTTAATTTCCCAACCGAAGCTAATGGCATAGTCCATTTAGTTCTAGGATGAACGGTTTGGAAGTAATCCATTGGCGCAACTTTCAACTGACCCTCACTGCAAGTTTTGGCATCGAGCGAGATTGGCGTGCCAAATTCAAACAAATTTGAATCTCCCAGAATGGAGAGAGGTTATTGTAGGCCTTAGAAACACCATCCTATAGCATCTCATGGATCTCCAATACCTCTCACGGGGTCTGAGTTACAAGCCTAGAATGTTTTCTGCCCAATCGTGCTTAGTGCACCTTGGGGACACTTTGGTCTGGCGTGGTCCGGAATGTTCTGCTGACTTAGTGGTCAAAATAGGGTTGTTCCTAGCATTTACCCACCCAACCAGAGCTAATGGAATAGTCCATTCATTTCTAGAATGCAATTCTTGAACACTATCCCTTCACCTAGGGAATCATCATTTTACTTTGGACACATTTGACCAATTTTGACTCAATGAATCCAACTATTACATCATTTGATGATACAAATGTAATGAAATTAAGACAATAGAAATGTAAGGATACAAAATTAAGATGATAAAAATTATATAAGGATACAACATTCATAGTAAGGAAACACAGTTTTGCACTTTACATGGCATTAAGATGATACAAATGTGGGCTTTTAATATTCGCAAATCAACCCCATGGGCTCTTTTATATTTCCAATTTTGCATCAAATTTTTTATATACAAAATTTGGCATCTAAATATGCACATTACATTTGATTGTTGTTTTTATATACAAAATTTGGCATCTAAATATGTACATTACATTCAATTGTTGTTTTTATATACAAAATTTGGCATCTAACTATGCACATTACATTCGATTGTTGGTTTTATATACAAAATTTGGCATCTAAATATGCAAATTACACAACTATATATAAAAAATAAGTTTCCTTTCCTCTCCAATCCCTGCATTCAGAAGGTAGAAGAAAAGTTACTAGAGAATATAAGAAGTGCCCTTTTGGCATCTAAATATGCAAATTACAGAACTATATTTTAATTTGAGTTGAACTTACATATTGAAGTGTGCCTGAAGGGTCATCTCTTTGCTTGAGAGTATTTAGTATTGCTTCATGATCAACAGTACTAATAGTCCAAAGTTCCTTTGTCTTTGGTTTTCCTTGATGTTTCAACAACTTAACATTGGCTGCTATAACAAGGTGTGAATACATGAGAATGGTTTTGTGCTTCTCATAGTCTTCAAACGTAGGAATGCCATTATTTCTAATCATATATGTGCGCAACCATGTTATCGCAACAACATGTGATCCTGTTGGATATGTGAACATATCATCATCTATCGTTGGTTGTGCAAGTTTCTGCTTTCCTCGTACACAATATGCTAACCAATAATTTGATCTCTCATTATTACCTTCTGGTGCAACCAATGCAAAAACATGTCCTGGCTGTAGAAGATCTGAAAGATGGTCGTAGTCAAGTGAACAATCCCTATCATCATTATTACAAAGACTGTGAGAGATAAAGGAGTAAGATAATGTGGAACCCATGTATCAACCCACTCACTTGACACACATTGATCCAAATCACACTGAAGATAACTTGGACAATAACAAGCCAACTATCATGTCCAAATTGTCCATGTACCAACATCTGAGCTTCGAAATGAATGCATGTTTGAAGAATATTTCACAGTTTGACAATCCAACCTATCTCCTATTGTGCCCAACTCAACCAACCAAAAGACTCTGTGCATCGCTGAATCAAGAGTCCCCTCCTGTGACAATGCTGAAGTACACCAATCAATAATAGAATGGGCATCAATGAGTTTTGCACTTGAAATCCTCAGTTTCTCTTTAACTAGAGCTCTCTTTACACATGCACCTACTCCATCATGCTCCCCTTTTCAATGATTGGCCTAAAAAAAACTCCAAATATGACGTACACCTCTCTATACATGTATTCTACATAACCAATAAAACATATGAGCATTTTTGAATTGACCTGTGCAATTATCTGACCAAATGAGATGTCTATCCATAGCAATATTATTTTTCCGCACCCACTCAAAATAATTCTCAAAGCAATGTTGGACAAAATCGGATGAGTGCAATCTATCATCGCTCATATAAAAATGCTACTCTCTGATTATCTTTCGGTCATCTTCTGTACTATCAGGGGAATGTCTATATGTTATGTGCACAAAAATATAAACTTGAATATAATTGTAATATTGAGCTTGCAACTTGTTTGGGGGCTGCAATGTATAGTTCTCTGCAAAGTCAACAACCGATATAATAGTGCCAATTAGGAAAGTGTCCTTACACATCCTGAATTATTGATCCAACTACTGAGACCTGTGACTATGCCTTGCATACTTGTAAAAAAGATTCTTCCTGAAATTTGAAATAAAATCAGCTACCTTGC
This sequence comes from Chamaecyparis obtusa, assembly GCA_027943335.1. Taxonomy (NCBI): domain Eukaryota; kingdom Viridiplantae; phylum Streptophyta; class Pinopsida; order Cupressales; family Cupressaceae; genus Chamaecyparis; species Chamaecyparis obtusa. The sequence continues at coordinate 1,112,589 of BSBK01004545.1, read as the reverse complement.
ATTCTTTAGTAACCAACTCACATCTAGAGCCTTCACCTCCACTTTTTAATGTATATTTAACGGTTTCATATACCTTTTTGTGGACAATTTTCTTTCCAAAATCATGTTCGCAGCCCTCATGAAAACATTCAACAAACTTCACTAGCCCACCACACTCTGAGCACTTGTCATTTAAGCGATCTTTTCTATAAAAGAAACATCCATCACTCTAGGACATAAAAAATGATCTAGCAAGTCTCTTGATGATTTTGGAAGAGCACTTGCACCACACTCCTCCAACATTTCACTACTATGCAAATTAGAATGAATGGATCGTAACAATTCATGGTGCATTGAAAAATCCACATGATATTTGCAACAACAAGTATTTCAAATCTTAAGAGGCACACAAAAAAAAGGCTCCAGGGCTTCAAAAGCTCTTTGTGATATTTGCAATGTTGGATGTGTCTCACAATTTTTTTTGAACAACATTGTTTGACTCACCTCCAAATAATGTTTGGGATGCGAGGTGCAGTATCGAATGCCAATTCTCAACTTCAAGACATCCTTCACATTTGGTGACACTCTTGAGTTAGATTGCCAAAATAGTTGAATTTGATCCTTCATAGCATCAGTAAGCTTCTTATCACAACGTGAAAGTCTCCCACCATAAGCCCATGTATCATTTTGAAGAGGATCATCAAGTCTTTCTCTTCTTGCAAGTGCTCTATCCAAAGTTTTACGATTTAGATTCAAGTCAACACAAGTTTGTCTCATCAAATGAGCCTTTCTCAAATGATGACTTACTAAGGAGGTTGTAATAACCCTCCTAGTAGCTCTCTTATCTTTTTCCTTGGTATTTTTCCCAATGGAATTGAGAGCACTAAAAATATTTCTCACAATAATAGCATTCCGCTCCTTTTTCTTGTTCACACTAATCTTCAATTTGACTAGTATACGTCTCATCTTTTGCATCTTTAACAATTGCACAAACATTTGACATTGATCAACCAACATCTTGTGCCTTAAAAATTGATCAAAAAGTTTTGAAACCCACAACCAAATGGTTCTCTTTGATCTCTTGCCATAAAAATTGCTCATTATGTTCTCATCAATTTCAAGTAACCATTTAGTTCTTCTTGAAGGTCTCAATTTTGAAATTTGTCTTTCTTCCTCCGAAGGGACTTCATTTCTCATATAATTTGGAGATGTGTAATGTTGATTTGGTTCTTCTACACCATTATCATTGTCAATTCCTTCATATTCAATCGGTGGATTGTCATTGGCAATGTCCACACTTCCATTGGCCACATCTACATATTCATTTTCAAAACCTACATTTTCATCTTCAAAACCTAAATTCTCATTTTCAAAACCTACATTTTCATCTTCAAATTCATGTTCTTCACTTGAAACCACATTCAAAGGTGGGTCTATGCCGACATCCTCATTCATATTTAACATACCTTGTCTCTTGTTCTGATGGGTCACCCTATCCATTTCTCTATACACTTCAACATCTTCATTTGTGAGTCTCCTCTTCCATTTATGCTTTCGACAACTACTACTCCCCATTGTTAGACCAAAAAGTAGATGCAAATACCTTTGGTAACAGAGAAAATCTCCCCCAAAAAAGATGAAATACCTTTGGTAATCGAGAAAATCACCCCATAAAAAGATGAAATACCTTTGCTAATAGAGAAAATCACCCCCAAAAAAGATGAAATACCTTTGGTAATCGAGAAAATCACCGCCAAAAAAGATGAAATACCTTTGGTAATAGAGAAAATCATCCCAAAAAGTGGTTTTTTGTCTTCTCGTTGCAACTCGAACCCCATAATTCAGGAAAAACACGTGACTCTCTGGAGGGACCTAGAGAATCTTGTTTTTTTTTTAACACCAGTGAATAGAATCAGATATCCGATAATATTGGATATCCGATATTATCAGATATCTAATATCTTACTCTTTCTCACTCTCACCTTTCTCTCTCCTCTCTCCTCTCTCACCTAGAGAGAGAGAGATATCTCAGTCACCTTTCTCTCTCCTCTCTTTCTCTCCTCTCTCCTCTCTCTCTCTCTCTCACCTAGAGAGAGAGATAGAGTGGGAGAGATGAGAGAGAGAGGAGAGAAAGAGAGGAGAGAGAGAGAGGAGAGAGGAGAGAAAGAGATAGAGAGAGAGGAGAGAGAGAGAGAGAGATCACAAGGACTTCCTAGGGGTCCTAACATGTGATAAGGCATACTAGGACCCCTAGGAAGTCCCCATGACCCCTTTTGACACATTTGAATGCTCAAGTGTGTCCTAAGGTGTCCTACGACTCTTTAGGACACACTTGAGCATTCAAATGTGTCGAAAGGGGTCATAAGGACTTCCTAAGAGTCCTAACATGTGATAAGGCATACTAGGACCCCTAGGAAGTCCCCATGACCCCTTTCAACACATTGGAATGCTCAAGTGTGTCCTAAAGAGTTATAGGACCCCTTAGGACACACTTGAGGGTTCAAATGTGTTGAAAGGGGTCATGGGGATTTCCTAGGGGTCCTAGTACACCTTATCACATGTTAGGACCCCTAGGAAGTCCCCATGACCCCTTTTGACACATTTGAATGCTCAAGTGCGTCCTAAGGGGTCCTACAACTCTTTAGGACACACTTGAGCATTCAAATGTGTGGAAAGGGGTCATGGGTACTTCCTAGGGGTCCTACTACAACTTATCATGTGTTAGGACCCCTAGGAAGTCCCCATGACCCCTTCCAACACATTTGAATGCTCAAGTGTGTCCTAAGGGATCCTACGACTCTTTAGGACACACTTGGGCATTCAAATGTGTCGAAAGGGGTCATGAGGACTTCCTAGGAGTCCTAACTCATGATAAGTTATACTAGGAACCCTAGGAAGTCCCCATGACCCCTTTCAACACATTGGAATGCTCAAGTGTGTCCTAAAGAGTCATAGGACCCCTCAGGACACACTTGAGCATTCAAATGTGTCGAAAGGGGTCATGGGGACTTCCTAGAGGTCCTAACACATGATAAGGCGTACTAGGACCCCTAGGAAGTTCCCATGACCCCTTTCAACACATTTGAACCCTCAAGTGTGTCCTAAGGGGTCCTACAACTCTTTAGGACACACTTGAGCATTCCAATGTGTCAAAAGGGGTCATGGGGACTTCCTAGGGGTCCTAGTACACCTTATCATGCCTTAGGACTCCTAGGAAGTCCTCATGACCCCTTTCAACACATTTGAATGCTCAAGTGTGTCCTAAAGAGTCGTAGGACCCCTTAGGACACACTTGAGCATTCAAATATGTCGAAAGGGGTCATGAGGACTTCCTAGGGATCCTAATATGTGATAAGGCATAGTAGGACCCCTAAGAAGTCCCCATGACCCCTTTCGACATATTTGAACCCTCAAGTGTGTCCTAAAGGGTCCTATGACTCTTTAGGACACACTTGAGCATTAAAATGTATCAAAAGGGGTCATGGGGACTTCCTAGGGGTCCTAGTATGCCTTATCACGTGTTAGGACTCTTACAAAGTCCTCATGACCCCTTTCGACACATTGGAATGCTCAAGTGTTTCATAAAGAGTCATAGGAACCCTTAGGAAAAACTTGAGGGTTCAAATGTGTCAAAATGGGTCATGGGGACTTCTTAGGGGTCCTAGTACACCTTAGCATGCGTTAGGAACCCTAGGAAGTCCCCATGACCCCTTTTGAAACATTTTAATGCTCAAGTGTATCCTAAGGGGTCCTACAACTCTTTAGGACACATTTGAGCATTCAAATGTGTTGAAAGGGGTCATGGGGACTTCCTAGGGGTCCTAGTATGCATTATCACACATTAGGACTCTTAGGAAGTCCTCATGATCCCTTTCGACACATTGGAATGCTCAAGTGTGTTGTAAAGAGTAGTAGGACCCCTTAGGACACACTTGAGGGTTCAAATGTGTTGAAAGGGGTCATGGGGACTTTGTAGGGGTCCTAGTATGCCTTATCACATGTTAGGACCCATAGGAAGTCCTCATGACCCCTTTTGACACATTTGAATGCTCAAGTGTGTCCTAGGGGGTCCTATGACTCTTTAGGAAACACTTGAGCATTCAAATGTGTTGAAAGGGGTCATGGGGACTTCCTAGGGGTCCTACTATGCCTTATCATGTGTTAGGACCCCTAGGAATTCCCCATGACCCCTTTTGACACATTTGAATGCTCAAGTGTGTCCTAAGGGGTCCTACGACTGTTTAGGACACACTTGAGCATTCCAATATGTCGAAAGGGGTCATGGGGACTTCCTAGGGGTCCTAGTACACCTTATCATGCATTAGGACCCCTAGGAAGTCCCCATGACCCCTTTCGACACATTGGAATGCTCAAGTGTGTCCTAAAGAGTCATAGGACCCCTTAGGACACACTTGAGGGTTCAAATGTGTTGAAAGGGGTCATGGGGACTTCGTAGAGGTCCTAGTATGCCTTATCATGCATTAGGGCCCATAGGAAGTCCCCATGATCCCTTTCAACACATTTGAATGCTCAAGTGTGTTAGAAGGGGTTGTAGGACCCCTTAGGACACACTTGAGCATTCTAATGTGTCCATAGGGGTCACGGGAGCTCCCTAGGGGTCCTAATGGGTGATAGGGCATACTAGGGCCCCTAGGAAGTCCACATGACCCCTTTTGACACATTTGAATGCTAAAGTGTGTCTGAAGGGATCATAGGACCCCTTAGGACACACTTGTGTATTCTAATGTGTCCATAGGGGTCACGGGGGCTTACTAGGGGTCCTAACGTATGATAATGCATACTAGGGCCCCTACGAAGTCCCCATGACCCCTTTTGACACATTTGAATGCTCAAGTGTGTCCGAAGGGGTTGTAGGACCCCTTAGGACACACTTGACCATTCCAATGTGTCTATATGGGTCACAGGGGCTTCCTAGGGGTCCTAATGCATGATAAGGTGTACTAGGGCCCCTAGGAAGTGCCCATGACCCCTTTTGACAAATTTGAATGCTCAAGTGTGTTGGAAGGGGTCGTAGGACCCCTTAGGACACACTTGAGCATTCCAATGTGTCCATAGGGGTCATAGAGGCTTCCTAGGGGTCCTAACATGTGATATGGCATACTAGGACCCCTAGGAAGTCCCCATGACCCATTTTGACACATTTGAATGCTCAAGTGTGTCAAAAGGGGTCGTAGGATCCCTTAGGACACACTTGAGCATTCCAATGTGTCCATAGGGGTCAGGGGGGCTTCATAGGGGTCCTAATGCGTGATAAGGTATATTAGGACCCCTAGGAAGTCCCCATGACCCCTTTTGACACATTTGAATGCTCAAGTGTGTCAGAAGGGGTCATAGGATCCCTTAGGACACACTTGAGCATTCCAATATGTCCATAGGGGTCAAGGGGGCTTCCTAGGGGTCCTAACACAAGATAAGGCATACTAGGGCCCCTAGGAAGTCCCAATGACCCCTTTTGACACATTTGAATGCTCAAGTGTCTCTAGAGGGGTTGTAGGACCCCTTAGGACACACTTGAGCATTCCAATGTGTCCATAGGGGTCACGGGGGATTCCTAGGGGTCCTAACGCATGATAAGGCATACTAGGACCCTTAGAAAGTCCCCATGACCCCTTTTGACATATTTGAATGCTCAAGTGTGTCGAAAAGGGTGATGGGGACTTCCTAGGGGTCCTAGTATGCCTTATCATGTGTTAGGACCCCTAGGAAGTCCCCATGACCCCTTTCAACACATTTTAATGCTCAAGTGTGTTTGAAGGGGTCGTAGGACCCCTTAGGACACACTTGAGCATTCCAATGTGTCCATAGGGGTCACGGGGGCTTCCTAGGGGTCCTAACAGGTGATAAGGTGTACTAGGACCCCTAGGAATTCCCCATGACCCCTTTTGACACATTTGTATGCTCAAGTGTGTTGGAAGGGGTCGTAGGACCCCTTACGACACACTTGAGCATTCCAATTTGTCCATAGGGGTCATGGGGGCTTCCTAGGGGTCCTAACGTGTGATAAGGCATACTAGGGCCCCTAGGATGTCCCCATGACCCATTTTGACACATTTGAATGCTCAAGTGTGTCTGAAGAGGTCATAGGACCCCTTAGCACACACTTTAGCATTCCAATTTGTCCATAGGGCTCAGGGGGCTTCCTAGGGGTCGTAACGCGTGATAAGGCATACTAGGGCCCCTATGAAGTCCCCATGACCCCTTTTGACACATTTGAATGATCAAGTGTGTTCAAAGGGGTTGTAGGACCCCTTATGACACACTTGAGCATTCCAATGTGTCCATAGGGGTCACGGGGGCTTCCTAGGGGTCCTAACACATGATAAGGCATACTAGGACCCCTAGGAAATCCTCATGAACCTTTTTGACACATTTGAATGCTCAAGTGTGTTCGAAGGGGTCGTCGGACCCCTTAGGACACACTTGAGCATTCCAATGTGTCCATAGGGGTCACAGGGGCTTCCTAGGGGTCCTAACGCGTGATAAGGTGTACTAGGACCCCTAGGAAGTCCCCATGACCGCTTTTGACACATTTGAATGCTCAAGTGTGTCAGAAGGGGTCCTAGGACCCCTTAGGACACACTTGAGCATTCCAATGTGTCCATAGGGGTCAGGGGGCTTCCTAGGGGTCCTAATGCATGATATGTCATACTAGGACCCCTAGGAAGTCCCCATGACCCCTTTTGACACATTTGAATGCTCAAGTGTGTCTGAAGGGGTTGTAGGACCCCTTAAGACACATTTGAGCATTCCAATGTGTCCATAGGGGTCATGAGGACTTCCTAGGGGTCCTAACGCGTGATATGGCATACTAGGACCCCTAGGAAGTCCCCATGACCCCTTTTGACACATTTGAATGCTCAAGTGTGTCTAAAGGGGTCGTAGGACCCCTTGGGACACATTTGACCATTCCAATGTGTCCATAGGGGTCATGAGGATTTCCTAGGGGTCCTAACACGTGATAAAAGTTGTATAAAAAGGCATCCTACAGGAAAAAATGAAAAGTTTCCTAGAGAATATCCACAATTCATATACAAAAGCATCATACAGGAAAAATTAGAAAAATTTAATAGCTAAAAGGTAAAATTTATCATTAACGTTGGCAATACCAAGGTCATACCCGCTGTCAAATCCTGGCCTATGACGTGCAAAATGAGCAAAGCAAGTGAAATGAAAGGGAAGTATGGATCAAATAGCGAAGGTGCATCAAATCGAATCAATATGAGAATAAATGTAGAAAATACTATTACGGACAAAACTATTTGCATATTAATGGGAAAGAGTGGGAAGAGCTTCTTGGACCCATGATAGAAGTAACAGTTAAGGAGGAAGAGCTAGGAAGGGGAAAGTGGCAAAGGAAAGAAGTAAGATATGCACGTGAGCCTATGTTAGATGATGATGATGAGTACTCACCATCTGCTAGTAGCTCAAGTAGTGACAGAAGCTCTTTAGTGCACATGTACACTAACACAAAAAATTGAGATAAAAAAGTAACAAGTGCTGTGGAATTATCCATAGAGCAATGTGAAATGAAGCCTCAAATTGGTTCATTAGCAGGCAAAGAATTTATTCATGCACTTCATTCTAGCACCATAAATATTTCTATTAGAAATGCCTATTCGTTAATGGCTTTGCATTTATGGGAATTGGGAAACCAGGTTACTCATGTTGGGCATTATCCCTCAAACATAAGTTCATTGCCACCTTTGGCAAGGCAATCTCACTCCTCATTTTACAACAAAGGGAAACCATCTATGGTCCAAGGTTTTAATTCAGCTGAAAAGTGGAGAGCTTCTCAAGGTGCTGATCTCTTTTGTAGAAAAGTTTCTGATTCTTCTCAAGGTTCTCATTTAGGTGACCAACTCCTTTGAGGTTCACAAATAGACCCATTGATTTCCAAAATTGGTAAAAGGGTAGATGCAATTTTGGAAAGAGTATCCCAATTCAAGAGAAATGGAAATTCCAGTGACCATAGCATTATCCAATGGGTGTATCTCCTCCACTGACAAATATAACTACTTCCAGAGACTTGAGTTTAAATGGAGACTGTCTGTTCCCAAATATGCCCTAGTCGAGTAGATGAACTAGATGTTTCTCTCTGTCTCTCTGTCTCTCTCAGATCTAGAGCCTTCACCTCCACTTTTTAATGTATATTTAAAGGTTTCATATACCTTTTTGTGGACAATGTACCTTAAATGTTCTTACATCAATTTTTATGCCATTGTTAGTTTCTAGAATAGATGATGAGCGTACGATGGTTCTACATCTGTGTGAAATTTCTTTTCAAGAGTTAAAAAATCAATTGATTATATTCAATCGAGGGGAAGTCCATTGACATGATCTACTTATTCAGTATAGTCAGACCGTCGAAATTACAAGGAGTGTATACAAAAATCCTGTGCTGGATACTTTCAAAAGGATTTGGGCTGAAACTGTTTGTCCTCAAATCAACTGTGTAGGTATTTTTTCGAAATCATTTTGTATATCAAATAATATAATACATACTAATATACAAATTCATATTATAATATTAATGCTATGCTATTATTATTTAATTTAATATTTAAAATGAAATTAATATTAACATAACAAAAATATAATTTAATATGAAACTTGAATTAATATTAACATAAAAAGAATACAACTTAGTATAACACAATTAATATTACTATAAAAAAATATGTTTATTATCAAACTTGAATTTGGGAAAGTGGGGCAATTCAATTTGAAATTTCAAAGTAGGCGGGCTTTTTCGAATATCTGATATTATCAGATATCTGAAAATATCAGATATTCATTTTTATCGAATATCTGATTAGGCTTGGTATTTGCTTAGGCATTACCAAATGTGGGTGGTCAACCCTTTAGGTGTGTTTCAAGAGATAGTTCTTGATACCGAGACTTCGATCATGTAGCTGATGACTATTTTTTCACCCGAAATCGATGAAACAAAAAGGGTTTCTTAAAGACATTATCAGCTTTCCATCGATATAATTACTGTCAAATTTTGAGTTTTGTAAGTAATTATTACTTATTTTTCAATTGAGTTATCTTTAAAGTCGTAATTGACATACTGATTGAAAAAAACCTATAACTTTCAAACCGTTTAACCTTTTTGAAATCCAAAACATGTATCACATTCTATTGTTCGGCTACTATAAGAAAAAAAAAAAAGTTTTGAATTTGGTAAAATTTTGAATTAGTTAAGGTGGTTAGACACGAGAGTTTTTTTATTCTAAAAAAGTTGTAGCATAAAATTCATAATTAATTATTTATTTGACCAAAAATTACAAAAAAATATGCGTCACATCCAGGCATGAGTCTACTACTTATAGCTATAATCTTGGGAAAATATATCATCATTTGATTGTGATTAAGGTGGTTAGACAAACACGTACTCCTTATCTTTTCCCTGAAATTTTCATAGTATTGCATTGAAATCTTAAATTTTGAACAATTAGACAAATTTTTTTTCAAACAAGGGCTAGTAGTTTAGAAACTACATTCAATTTCCTACAGATTCTACTCTTACAAATTTTTCACATAAGGTTCATAAGATGTTCAACTTTTTACGTCAAGTTGACTAACCCTGATTTTCTAATTTTTCATTGCCACTTAAGGCCATAGTTTGGTATACCATGATCTTGCACATACCCCCTTAGCATAATATATTTATGCTCATTGGTAGGATTTTTTCAATTCATGCTCTTGGTTTGAGACCAATGGAGCTTACCATTTTTCATTACTGTTTTAGGACTTTTGAGTCTTTCTTGTTTCATGCTATGTTGCATTGTCTTGCATTGTGCCTCACAATGAGATGAGCCTGGTTGGTGTTTGAGTAGTGGAGTGGAGTGGCTATCTAAGGTGGGATAGGACACAAATGAGTCCCATGACATCTCTTGGTAGATTTCTTAATAAAGTAACCCCTTTAATAAATTAATGAGGTAAAACATATTAACAAGATTTCTGCCTTATCGTCATTTGAGGATGTTGATATGGTATGTCTTTTCCTTGTTTTTGTTTGAGGACGTTGAGATGGCATATTAACTTTCTATTTATAGGTGTTGATATGGTATAAATTAGTCTTGCAATCCATGGATGTTGATATGGCTCAGTAGAGAATCCTAAGAGGATCGCTGGAAGCCACATGGGCCTCCATGTGCCCTGCGATGACACTCCATTCTTGAGTCTCACCACCATACCTTGTCTAGATTTGATTCATGACCTTGGTGTACTTACATTGTGATATATGTGTTCAATATGATTGCATTGGGATACTTGTTCCATTCTCCTAGTTGTTGCACTTGTATGACATGTGTGTTAGCTTACTTTTTTGTCTATGCATTATGTGTACTTAGGCCATGTGACTATCTCCGTGAGCACGGTGGGGTGGGATTAACAATATTGCATGGTTGGGTGGCATTGAACATAACTATTGGAGACCAACATACAGGTGGTGGACTAATTCCAAAGGTAGAGCATTGAGCATGATGTGCTCATTTCTCTCCCTATGTAATTATCTTTCAGTGATTTCACACTATGATGCTATGCTTAGTAGATTAGTGTTCGTTTATGTTGATTATATTTATATCAAGTGAGTTTTGCCTTGATTACTCTATCAAGTACTCCCCGGTGTGGAATTATACTTTATTAGGTTGTACGTTGGAGTCAAAATTAGAAAATTTGCATTTTTACCCTTCTTGCGCAATTCTACACATACATATCCCGTTTCTGCACATTCATCCCTTATTTTTGCACATTCATTACTTATTCCTACAAATATGCAATCTAGCTCCATTCTTATGCATTTGTACTTGTAGACTGGTGCATATGTTCCTGCTCTATGCATGAAATTACCAAAGTTACGCATTTGTATTATTTTGTTCCTACACACTTGTAACAATGAGATGTTATCAGGGGTCTATGTAAAAATGGACTTGGTATTTTTTTTTTGTGTGTTCTTAGGATCATTTTCACGTATTCATGTTCAGTTTTTGTTTGGTATCGTTTAGCTCACTTTTCTCTTTGGTTTTAAAACGAACCTAGTGAAGTCACTTTCAAAGACGGACATAGTCTCCTCAATTGTCAACTGTAAATGATGGTTTGATTGGTTCTCCTATAGCTTGTTGGATATTGTCCTTTCTCTAGTTAGACATTGTAGGAAACTTGTGCATCCGTTTCCCTGCATGTTTTGGGATTTCCATGGAACCCTTGGAAGTGTGTAAGACTCCTACTTGTGCATGATCATTCGACAATTGTTGTTGTGTTCACTATTTCTTATGCAATGTATGTTTTGTCTATGCACTGTTGCAGCTAATGCTTATGTAATTACAAGAAAAATATTTATTGCTATATATTTAACCCTGTGTGCCTAGGGTTCCTTGGAGGGGCATTACATTAGGGTTTAAGATTAATATTATTGTTAAACTCTAATTCTAATTTAACTCTAATTTTTACCCTTAATTAAACTCTAACTCTAATTTAACTCTAATTTCTAAAGGTTAATTTCACCCTTTACGCCTATTTTTAACTTAAAGGGTTATTGACCTTTTCATCTCTTTTAGTTATATTTTTTAGTTATTTATAAAGTATAGATAACTATATGATTAAAAATAAAATTCTATAATAATTTAAATATGGGGGACTAAACTTTTAGATGAAGAATTATTAATCACTTATAGATTTTTCTTTTCAATAATTCATTTTCTTACATAATTATTTAGATATCAATTATATTTATATTTTTTAGATATATCCAAAGATTAATAAGATTCTTGTCATTGAATTAAGACAATTAAAATTGAATAACTAAATTGAAACAGAATCATAAGAAAATTAGGGATAGGATTGATATAATTATAGTTGAAGTGTAACCATCATTGAATCCTAATTTAATCATAACTCTAATGTAACCCTTATTGACTCCTAATTTAATCATAAGTCTAATATTAATTATAATTATGATTAAAGACACATTTTTTATTATAATTTAAATACAATAGATTTAACTATAAGATGAAAAATTATTAACAATTATAGATTTTTCTTTTGAATAATTGATTTTCTTGCATAATTATTTAGATATCAATTATATTTATATCATTTTGGGTATTTTCAAAGATGAATAAGATTCTTATCATGAAATTATAAGACAATCTAAAATTGGACAATTAAATTGAAAGAAAACCATAACAAAATATTTAAGAATTCAAGACTTTTTATAAATCAATTTTTTTTACATTAAAGGACAATATAAGCTAGTAGGTTGAAATTGAAAGAAATAACATAAATTAATATATAATTATACAATATATATTCTTATATATAATTATATAATTAAAAATATTATATTAGATTTTTTTTTCTATTTTATTATTTTGTTTTCAAGAAGAAAACATTCTAGGGTAAGAATTAAATATATTACACATGATAGATTGTACTTACAAATAACAATCTTGCTTAACTTTCACCACAACTCACAAAGTAATAATCATTTACTATATTTCTTTACAATTTTTTTAATAGGTATAAGCCTTTTTTTAGGACTTAATAAAGTTGATTTTGTAGTAACAAAAAATGAAAGGAAAAAACGTCCCCATATGACTAATGATTCACAGGCCAATGACATAGTTAATTTTTGTACACAGATTTAATTCAAATTGACTAGAATGAATTTTATCTGAAATTAGAATGATTTCTTGACTTATCATCCACAAGTTTATCCTTGCCTAGTTAAGGAAAATTTATAAATTTTATATCAAACATTAAAAGAGCAAATCTTGGTCTATTTAAATGTGAAAATATACATATTTCAAATTTGAGTTCAAATTATACATTCTAAAAAAAATATAGCATTACTATTATCATTATTATTTAATTCTAGCTTTAATCTAATCTTATTTGATTTCTAATTAGAATATAATTTCAATCTTAAATCAAACATTTCTCCTAAAACTATAATTGAAATTTAGAATTTAATCTTAATCTTAATTCTAATTAAATCTAAATATTTTAATATTTTATATCAGAATATTAGAAAAAATAATAATAAAATAAATTAGATTATCTTCACAAATATACAATATAGGTAATTAAAATTGATAGAATACAATTTCATGAAATACAATGATTGCCAGATTTGTAGAAAACAAATTTATTGAAAAGACTTTTGAAACTTTCAAACAAATGCAAATGCAATTAGCACGAATAAAACTAATTAAAGTCTCGAGAACTCTTAGCTTCCCTATATATATTATATAATATATATAAGCTAGTAACAGTGGCACACCAACATAGAAGAATTTATCATTACATAAATCAAAATATTTTGTATCATTTTAATTATTTTATTTTTTAAGATTATTTTTTATTTAAATCTGAAATAATTGAAAATATAGTTATTTCCATTTGCTTTAAATATAAATAGAAAACTAGAAAAAACCTCTATTCATAAAAAAAAATTAAAAATAAATAAATAAATTATTTCCATTTACTTTAAATATATTTATATTTATGTTTGACAGGAAACTAGAACAATGTCTTATAAGCATTTTGAAATCTTGTACTTTCCAAAGTAAATGAGAGAGGACATTCAAGAAAATTGTAAAAAAAAATTATTTAGTTATTTCTACGTTGTGGGGAATAGAGATGGGGAGTGGCAAATGGAGGAGCGTGACAAATATTTTCCTGTAAAGCAAGAAATTTGTCTATTCTTAATAGTGTTTGCCATAGAATGTATAAAAAAGCAATGGAAAGTCAGACGGAACGAAACAATAACATAATCTTACATGGATAAATTAGCTTTTAAATATTTCAGCTGTGGAAAAATAGCTCATTATGCTTCTAATTGTCCTGACAGAATTGCAAATTAAAAAATAAGGAAAGAAATTGAAAGTTCAATGGGAAAGTTTACAATGTTAGAGAAAATGTTAGTATTTCTAATAATGAATTTGATTATGAAGAAGACGATCAATGTTTATTTTTGGAAATTAAAGAAGAATCTAGTCCTACTAATCTTAACAAGACTCCATAAGTGAATTCTATGGTTGCAAATACTATAAATACTATAATTTCTGCTTTACATGTTAGAAGAGATAGTGCTGAACTTTACTTGTTGATAATGGACTCTCTAATCACAGTACTGGTGACAAAAGTAAGTTTGTAAAACTTGAAAAGTTTGGTGACAAGAACATACTGACAATGTGTACTATGTGAAGGGCTTGAATCATAATCTCTCGAGTGTTGAATTGATGAGTGAAAATGGATATACTGGTTTCGAGGAAGATGTATTTGAGATGAGAAATAAATCTAGAACTATGATTGCTATTGGAAAAATAATAAGAGAAAATATGTATCAGTTGAAGACTCTAGTGGATACTGCTTAATATCTGTGGAGAAGGAAAAAGTACACCAACCTAAAGACCGGTTAAAGTCTCAAGGGATGAACTATCTCCTTGTACCACCTCACTTTGCTAGCTAGGAGTGCTAGGGATTTCAAACATGATAAGTAGTTTTCTTGGTTGTTTCAAGGTATTCAAACACAAGTGTTTTAGTGAAGTTTAATTAACTAAATACAAAATAGATAATTATAATTAAAGTAAATGAACAAATAAAGATATTCTGATTACTGGAAATGAAAGTGTTAATTAAGAGGAATGAACCTTGAGCTCTGTAAGCTCACTACCTTAGACAACATCACGAGTCTAGGACTACAACGTAGAAGTCAAACACCAGTGCGGCGCACTGGTGTCTCGTATGGATAGGGTACCGATGACAATGACAAAATACAAAACTAAAATGATAGAGAACTATTTAAGGACGTAAAATAGAAATAAAATAATAAAATGATATGTTACTAATTTAAAACTAAAATATAGAGGATAAAGAGATACTAAATAAGTTTTATGTAATATGAAAGATAGAGAGAAAGGGCGAGATAAGACTCAATTTCGAAGGTTGATAATGTGATCTCGTTGAAGTCCAAGTTTCTATGAAAAACCTGCACACAAAGAAGAAAAGGAATGGGTTGTGTGGCTTCTTGAAGACTTGCCTCAGTCAAGTCCCTATTTTGGTGTCTCCACATCCACAACAAACTAGTTGACATAATAAATCAGTGATATATAATTGAATGGGTATGATAAAGAAATAAAAATGAAAGTAAAGGAAAGAGATAAGATAGATGATATTATATTAAGACTCAATTAAGAGATGAGAAGACTCCCCTAAATGAGGTAGGATTCCGAGTGAGGGTGATTGAACCAAATGTGTGAGCTTGAGAAATTCAACAATGGAGAAACTTGCAAATATGATGCACTAAAGAGAATAGATGGATAGCTAAGAAGTGTAGAGGGAGTAAATAATCAAGCAAGAAGATAAAATGAGTGATAAGTGAAGGGTTTAAAACGTAGTCAGATGGAATCCCGCATAGGTGAGACCATCATTAGGGCATTACGAATGTAGGTTGATAGTTCATAACACTCCAACAACAACCCATACGTCTGCAGATTCAGGAACGTTAGAGTGTTGCATAGATGTCTCCGCAATGTGCACTTGTCCAAAATCATTGGGGCCACATGGATGGAATCCCAAAGTGGATGGTGAGTTGGCTAATGGTGTTGGGTGATAGGGATTATGTGGAATTCAAGCCTTAAGATAAGGTAGGGAAATGCAAAAATGACCTTTTACACACAGGTGTAATATTTAAGCCATTACATTTTGCCCCCACTTTAGAAAGCATATTATATTTGAGAGATGCAAAGCTAAAGTAAGAGAAAAATTTACCTGACTTACTTGTTGGATTTCCATTGTGTGGGGTTCACTAGTAGATTTGAGGCCAAATTCTGACGGCCATATGTCGAATTTCCAACTCCTATATGTCAAAATTTTGACAAATGTGTCCATCAACATTTTTGCATTGGAAATGGTGACGAGAGTGACAACTGTTGGTTTTTCGACATAGTCTTCCATTGGAAAATGCCACATAAAAAGCAACTTTACTATGGAACAGATTTGTCGAAAAGGTGACCTTTTTGAAATTTGTTTTTTTGTAATTGCAAAAGATATGCATTAGATCTCCGACAGGAGAACCCATCAGATGTATGGCAATACTGTCACAGTAATCTGTCAAAGTAATAAACTATCGATGGGACTATCTATCGGACATATAGCGCGTCTATCGAAAAAATTTACTACATGTCGAAAAAGCGACGGATTAGCATAGTAAAAATAACAAAGCTCAAGAGAACATCATAGTTGCTCTCCATCTTTGGTCCATATACTGACAAAACATTTTACATTTTGTTAGCTCATCAAATGAGGGGATTTGAAAGAATTTAATAGAATATTTTCATGATAACATATATTATTTAAGTTGACGTTGCATGAATTTATCGACTCCATGCACTTGTATATTACGAGCACATCCATAAAGAAGCATCTCCTCCCATGGCCTACATTACTCAAACCATAAGAGGGGATGCTTCTTTATGGCTGTGCTCGATGTATACATTGATAAATTTATTCACCATCAAATTAAAATAATATACGTTATACATGAAAATATCATCCATTAAATTCTTTCAAATCACCGCATTTGATGAGCTAACGAAAAGTAAAATGTTTTGTCAGTATATGGACAAAGGACGGAGATCAACTATGATGGTCTCTTGAGCTCTACTATCTTTAGTCCTAGCTATTGGGTAAGGGCTAGAAGACTTATATCTGTCAATCATTGAGAATAATCACCATCTTGCCTTTATGTACAATGCACAGTATCCAATATAAGAGAATGCATAAAATATGAATGGATAAAAGAAATGAAAGATACAATAAAATTATCTTGTTGTTTACCTTCTCATAATTGATCCCAGCCTCACAAAATTAATTTTATACGATCACTAACACATTTCGTGCATGGATGAGAAACAATATCCAAAGTTTCTAGATTTTGAGAGGAGGTATGAGTGGAGGCCAAAAAAGGGATATTTGTGAAGGTTTTATAGATGTAGTACTGAATCATCATCTTTGCACTGGTACTCAATCTAGAAACCCTCTCTAGAAAATCTCCACATCTAGCAAATCTCCACAAAAATCCCTTTTGGCCTCCACTGCATATACGTATTCTCAGTATCTAAATACTCTCCATCATTGATTCTCGTCATTTTTCACCATCTCCGTGGACTGAGACCTTAAATTATTGAGCTTCTCTTTGTTTCCAGAATAGTTTAACATTCTCTACTTAACAGGGCCAACCATGTGAATGTGCAAGCTCATCTGGCCCCTCCTAGGAGCCGCTTATGACCCTTTATGACATTTTAAGACCTCTAAGATGTGTATTCTTAGGGGTCGTAAAGGGTCATAAGGGAACCTGGGACACAACAATAGAGAAACATAAATGTAGGCATCATGGTCACAAGTTTTTGGAGACAACATAATTGAGTGGTATACCCAGACAATGCAAAACAACCAGTACTCCTCTCAAATCAGAGGAGTAGTAGTTGCTTTGCATCGTCTGGGTATACAACTCAATTATGTTGTCTCCAAAAAATTGTGACCATGATGCCTACATTTATGTTTCTCAGCTGTTGTGATATCTACATTTATGTTTCTCAACTATCGTACATGTTTATGTGCATGTTTTTTTATGTGTTTGGGAAGACATATTTCTAGCTTGGGCCTAGATCCTACGATAATTAGCTTCACAACAATGAAGTAGATGACATATGAGAAATTAGCTTCCCAAGAAAAATCCCATAAATGAACTATGCGGAACCCAATTCCTGTGGCCTCTATGCGTACTCAAAGGATAAATTTGAAACAAAGGGGTAAGGCTTAAAGATATGTCTAGTGATGCAAAATTAACTTCTTTAAGCCTTACCCTTGTTGTTTCAAATATATCCTTTAGGTACGCGCAAAGGGCACATGAATTGGGGGTACACACAGTTCATTTACAAGATTTTTATTGGATGCTAATTGCTTAGCTCTCATCTGCTTCATTTATTATCAAGCTAATTGTCAAAGGATCCAAGCCCAGGCTAGAAAGATGGCTTCCCATTTTGTTTAAGCCATATTCCTTGTTCTTGTCAAACTTCCTTGGTACAGTAGGCATGCTCTCTGGAGTACTCTTCTTCAATTTGTGTTCAACAATAAACATATTCTTCTTCTTCCTAATTGCAGCCAGAGCTTCCTTTTCATCAAGATTCAACTCCACTTCCCCCATCTCATCATCCTTGTCACCCTCAACTACCATCCTAAGACCTTCTTCCCTCTCCAGTTCTTCAAGCCTCTGCAAGATATTTGGATGAATAAAGTATGCCACATTGTGTCCATCCATGATCTCAGGAATATCATCTTCTTTCCACTCTCCATTTGCCTAAATATACCGTTTCTTCAAGCTTGTAGAGTAGTCTCTAGTGGTTTCAAATCAATCTTATTACAAACTACAATAAGATGCTTATTGGCAAACAAAGGTTTTATGTTGTGAAACAAAGCTTCTTGTTGTGCAATACTATAACCACAGGACCTCGAAACATCAAAGAAAAACAAAACAACCACCTTCAAATGAGCCAAGGTAATAATATTGAGCATCTCTATGGTGTTCCTGTCCTCCAAGGGGTGGTCCAAAATACCAAGGGTATCAATAGGCTAAATAGCTTCAGACTGTCATGGAGGCCTAATGGCTCTACCTTGTAGCCCACAACATATAGCACAGTGCTCAAAGAAAAGTACATGTCCATATTTTTGAAATGGAAAAAAAACAAGAAAACAAATAAAAAAGAAAATATTGCAATTAAATAATCACCAACAACGATACAAATAATATATCTATATGCAGCCCATATTTAACATTTCATTTATGCAAGAATGAAAGAAAACATGGAACTAAACCCACAGTTCATAGGCCCATAGAGGGACATTTATCATAGTCATAGAAATATGATTATTTTTAAATGGAATACACCAAGGAGTACCATCAGAAATATTGACCATTTACAATCATGAACAATGTATAATCAAATAGCTCATTTTTTTATCAGCATGTGTAGTCTTTGTGTATATGAAAAATGAATGAAATATCAAGCTGAAATAAAACAGTGAACAAAAATTCAAATTCAAGGCCTAATTTATCAAGAGAAACAAACATTAGGACGAAAGAAAAATCATTAAGACTATAGAAAAATCATTAGGACTATAGAAAAATCATTAAGACTAGAAAATCAAGTTCTAGAAAAATCATTACGACTATAGAAAAATCATGTAGACTAGAAAATCAAGTTCTAGAAATGGACGGTTCTAAAACTTCTCCATTACAACAATTGAGCATTCATCATTTGGTACTTCTTGGTGTATTCCATTTAAGTTTTTCAGCTGTCGTGTTTATGTGCATGTTCTTTATGTGTTTGGCTTCTCTCCCTCGCAAGGGATACGTGGATAGGTAATTGATTTGAAAGCATAATGATTTGACAATCTTTTTCAAGGATAGGCGTAATCATCCCACCAACCTTAGTTAGAAACATTTGTGATACTAGTTTAATAGTTTACTAGTTTAATGGTTTACTAGTTTACTTATAATCAGTATGTCCTTTGGTTTACTAGTTTAATCTAGTTTAAGAATGGTTTGTTTCATGTTTGAATGTACCATTGAATGAAGCTTGGCTATATTAAGTACAATCTTAAGACTCGTGACTCTTCAAATTCTCTTGTTTCCTTCAGATCTCCAAAAATGTGTACTATGAGATTTCCTCCAACAAATGGACTTGTGATGATTTTCACAATAGTACGTGTTGGAGGACTAATCAAAGTACTTCTTAGGAAAATCTGAATGTTCATCACCTGTGCAACATATAAGAGTTGATCATAGATGGTATATGCATAGGTGAGAAACATGCATATTTGACCAACAATGCTAGGAGCTAGACCCAACAACAAATAGATTTGTGGTGATTTTCACAATAGTACATGTGTTGCTAGGTATAAGCTCCCAATAGTGCTCAGGCAAATATGCATGTTCATCACCTGTGCATATGAAGTGGCTCTAATGGAAGATACAATCACTAAATTCTGCATACTCCTTATTTTGTTCTGGGTTGATATTGTTAGACATGGTATTTCTTGAATGAAATGACTCGTTACTTGTACATTGACTAGAATGTTGGTGGAAGAAGGATGATTTGTTTGCAACCATTTTTTCAACTCTAATTTTCTCAACATAAAGGGACATTTATCATAGCCATAGAAACATGATTATTTTAAAATGGAATACACCAAGGAGTACTATCAGAAATATTGACTATTTATAATCATGAATAGTTAACCTTAATCAAATAGCTCATTTTTTTTATCACCATGTGTAGTCTCTATGTATATGAAAAATGAATGAAATATCAAGCTGAAATAAAACAGTGAACAAAAATTCAAATTCAAGGCCTAATTTATCAAGAGAAACAAATATTAGGACAAAAGAAAAATAATTAAGACTATAGAAAAATCATTAGGACTATAGAAAAATCATTAAGACTAGAAAATTAAGTTCTAGAAAAATCATTACGACTATAGAAAAATCATTTAGACTAGAAAATCAAGCTCTAGAAATGGACGGTTCTGATGCTTTGCCATTACAACAATTGAGCATTCATCATTTGGTACTTATTGGTGTATTCCATTTAAGTTTTTCAGTTGCCGTGTTTATGTGCATGTTCTTTATGTGTTTAGCTTCTCTCCCTCACAAGGGATACGTGGATAGGTAATTGATTTGAAAGCATAATGATTTGACAGTCTTTTTTCAGGATAGGCGTAATCATCCCACCAACCTTAATTAGCAACATTTGTGATATATGTCACGTACTTATAATCAGTATTCCCAACAAACAAAGACTTAGTAGTAAAAGCATAAGGTTGCACATCCACATCCGCCCTAGTAAGTATTAGAGCCTTTCAAATTTGTAAAAAACACAAACTTTGCAAATCAAATTGATATTTCATTAAAACCTATGTTCTTGATCAAGTTCTTAAAGATTAAAACATGAAACCATCAAGTTCTTCACCTATATTCTTCATGGTTGGGGAAGTTGTGATGGAGTTATATGTAACCTTTGGAAGTCATTGTATGACATACTTAAGCCTCGAGTGTACGGCAGGATCAAAGATTCAATAAAAATAGAAGTTTAAATCTACAAGTCCATTGTGTTATGCATTGTTGAAAGACTTCTTTACTTATTGTTTTGGTTTCTAAATTCAAGGATGGAATAGTAAGCAATCTCCAAGCATTCATTTCATCATTGAATGTATTGTGAGCACTTTAAAATTCCGTTCCTTATGTTTTGACTGGTAAAACCAGTGACTGTTCCAAGTAATGTTTTTAATCCTTTGAAGTTTCTCATGATCCTGATGTAAGTTGATTGGATTAAGAAATTTGGGGATCCAATAGGACTTTAGGGGAGTTCAATAAATGTTTAGGAAGACTTAGAGGAACTATTAGCATGACTGTTCCTTCATCTACAACAAGTTAGACTGAATTTGCTAAGTTTTTCCTTTGTTTTGAAGAGTATTTTGTAATCTATTTCTTTTCCATGGACCCAAAGGCATAGGACCCATGGAAAGAGGATACTAAAAATGTATTATACAACTCTAATGTTCTTGACTTGCAGAGATTTGAGAAAGTAAAGAGAACATTGGCTGGAATAGTGTGTTCCTTAAGGGAATTGATAGCTAGGGAGCAACAGTGAGAGTTTGGTCCTAAGGGTGAGGCATTTTTATGATTTGGATAGTCATATATTGGTATACTAATGGTCTAAAAAGTCATGATAAGTGTCTTCCAAACCTCTCCAAACATGTAAGATTGTCTTTAAATACTTTATTGATCTCTTCTAAACATTAACCAAATCGAAACTACATTTTAATAAGTGAATAAGTGAATAAGTCAAACCACTACTCTCCAAAGCATTCAATAAGTGAATATGAATGTTTGAAAACTACTCCCAACAATTCTTAAACAAAATAAAATATGTTTAAGAATTGTTGGGATTGGTCCTTTGGTGTGTATTAAATATAATAGAATTTTCAGCATATTATTATCATTCTATTTCTTTTAATCTACTGGTGTCATACCCTAGCCCATGCTTTATCTCCATTATTTGATGTTATTCACTATTTTGAAATGTTGATTGTGGTTATCAAATGGAAAAAATAGAAAAAAAAATTTAACACGAATTTTTTTTACAAAACTAAACCAATGGCATGTTTACAACAAAGAAATAGAATGATAATATTATGTTGAAAATTCTATTCTGTTTAATACACGCCAAAGGACCAATTGTATGAAATTGTCAATCACATATCATTTCATTATTGTAAGAGTGGATTGTGCAGGAACAGTTAACATTAAACAAGGAGCAAACTCCTCAACACATCTTGGAAACTATTGAATTCAATAATAAATGAAACCTAACATCAAAACTATTCCTTCCATTCACTTCTACCAAGAATAAAGCATTTAATCCATTCAACATTACATATAATCATTAGATAGTTACATTTCCTGACTGTGTAGAGGAACAGTCACGACCAAAATGATCAAAAGTACTTTCACCCTTGCACAAGCTATTCCAAACTTCAAGAAAAATGAGAAATATGCTATATCAAATCATTCATATTTATAGTAACCATTCAAAGGATCATTTTTTTAGTGAACCCTCTGACTGTACCCCTGCGGCAGAGAAAGGAAACCTCAAAATAGAGAAAGGAAACTTAGTAAAACTAGTCTATGCTGCTGTTTGTGAAGGTACAGTCATGATAAGTGCCTCTCAAACCTCTCCAAACATGTAAGAATGTCTTTAAATACTTTATTGATCTCTTCTATAACGCATGGACAGTCAAACTAGTAGTCTCCAAAGAATTCAATAAGTGAGTATGAATGTTTGAAAACTTTCCTCTCAACTTCCCCAACCACTACTAATTGGTTAGAGGGATTAGTTGAGTGTTTAGACACTAAAACTTCTTAAACATACTTTATTTGATATGATGAATTGTAATATCAACAAACATGAATCCAAACATTTCAAAATAGTGAATCGATATCCTTGAGCACAAGCACCAATAACATCAAATAATGGAGATAAAGCACAGGCTATGGCACGACACCAGTAGAATGCAGTCATTTCAGTGAGCATTCATGATCAAATAAAATGCAATGCATTTGAAATTTGTGGTCGAATATGATGCTAGATGCTCAAAAGACGTTGCCCATCAAAGATACTAATCAAAGATGAAGAAATCACATACCTTCTCTCACGCTCAGCTTGCACGAAGGAAGATTTGATAGCCAAATCTTCCTTGTACCACATGGAGAACATGCCATTGGTTTAGTTTAGCATGTTATTATCATATCAGATAAAGTATGTTTAAGAATTGTTGGTAAGGATAGGAATAGTGGAGATTCTAGAAATATCCCTCTAACCAATTAGGAGTGGTTGGGGAAGTTGAGAGGAAAGTTTTCAAACATTCATATTCACTTATTGAATACTTTGGAGACTACTAGTTTGACTATCCATGCATTACCAATGACTGAGATTCATTAAAGGATACAAAACCCTTCATTTTGGGTTATTGTGTGTGGATTCATCCGCTTTAGCCAGGAAGATCAAGAAGATGGGGCAGGAGGACATTGTGGTAGAAGAATTATTTAAAGATATTTACATGTCCCCTATCCATGAAATCAAGACTATAGGTGATGAAGACCATGTTGAGGATGAGGGGGGTCTTAATTAGGGAGGGGCAACAAGAAGCAACAGAAAAGTTTTCAGGAGTTTGGAACAACATTTCAGAATCCATGAATGGTATGGGTAAGGTGACCTTCATTCTTGGTCGTGACTTCAATGAAACATTGGATATGACTAATAAGAAGAAGGATCACTTGTTTATAGTGTTCCTTGAGGGAAGGGGGATTGTGAAAGACTTGTTATCATTGTATTGTGTATTTCCAATATGTTTGGATGCGGGGCAGACCGGGAGAATTAAGGACCACTCATTGATTGCATGATAACCTAGTTTTGAAGGGTCACTGGTTGAGGGGATAGTCAAGGTCTGGATGTTGATAGTGTTTGTTGAGGGAAGGAGGATTGTAAAAGACTTTTTATCATTGTATTGTGTATTTCCAATATGTTTGGATGTAGGGTAGAACAAGAGAATGAAGGATCACTCACTAATTGAATGATAACCCTATTTTGAAGGGTCATTGGTTGAGGGGACAATCAAGGTCTGGATGTTGATAGTGTTCCTTGAGGGAAGGGGGATTGTGAAAGACTTGTTATCATTATATTGTGTATTTCCAATATGTTTAGATGCAGGGCATACCAGGAGAATGAAGGATCACTCACTGATTACATGATAACCCGGTTTTGAAGGGTCACTGGTTGAGGGGACAATCAAGGTCTGAATGTTGATAGTGTTCCTTAAGGGAAGGGGGATTGTGAAAGACTTGTTATTATTGTATTGTGTATTTCCAATATGTTTGGATGCAGGGTAGACCAAGAGAATGAAGGATCACTCACTGATTGCATGATAACCTAGTTTTGAAGGGTCACTGGTTGAGGGGACAGTCAAGGTCTGGATGTTGATAGTGTTCCTTGAGGGAAGGGGGATTTGAAAGGCTTGTTATCATTGTATTATGTATTTCCAATATGTTTGGATGCAGGGCAGACTAGGAGAATGAAGGATCACTCACTGATTGCATGATAACCCAGTTTTAAAGGGTCACTGGTTGAGGGGACAGTCAAGGTCCAAATGACTAGGCCATTTGAGGACCCTATTTCTTTGTATTAATTTCTATTCAAATTGGATGCATGAATTTCTTGTGAATTATCAGCTACTATGTATCCTGCAATTGCATCCGTAAATCTGCATATACTTCTCTAGGGTTGTAAGCCTCTTAGGGATCAAAATAGAGAAACTAAATCAAAATCATTCTTTGTCCTATTTCCTTTTAACAAAGTCTCAACTATCAATGATATAACAATACATTTGATGCCCTAAGCTATCAATACAAATGGCACCTAGCTAGAAGCTCACAGGTTGTCCATTTGATAACCACAGTCAACATTTCAAAAAATTGGATATCCTTGAGCACAAGCACCAATAACATCAAATAATGGAGTTAAAGCACTATATCAAAGTTGTTCTTTGTCCTCTTTCCTTTTAAAAAAGTCTCAACTATCAATGATACAATATATTTAATACCCTAAGCTATAAATACAAATGGTGCCTAGCTAGAAGCTCATGGGCTGTCCATTTGATAACCACAGTCAACATTTCAAAAAAATGGATATTCTTGAGCAAAAGCACCAATAACATCAAATAATGGAGTTAAAGCATGGGCTAGGGGATGACACCAGTAAAATCAAATAATAGAGATAAAGCATTGGGTAGGGCATGACACTAGTAGAATGCAGTCATTTCAAAGAGCATTCATGATCAAATAAAATGCAATGCATATGAAATTTGTGGTCAAATATGATGCCAGAGGCTTGAAAGATGAAGAAATCACATACCTTCTCTCATGCCCAACTCATTTTCTCCCACTCCTTTTCTATGCCAATCAAAATAAAAATGATTTGGCGGTTTACTTTTTTTTTACTTGAAACTGTTAGAATTTCGATGGTCAATTTAAAACCCATCGGAATACCGACATCATCGGGGCCTATTTTAAAAAAAATAACAAGTTCATTAAAAAAAATTTACCCGTCAGAAGTGTCTGTCAAAATTTGGCCCCAAATGTAGTAGTGGTTGCCCCTAGGCTAGGAATTCTTGATTTGTTGATGAGCCACATTTATCAAAAAAGACACAGACAAGCATGTTAGATGATGAAGATAACATGTTAAATGTGAGATCATTGATGGTATACCAATATGGTTGAAAAGTTGTGTTATACGCCATGTAGCCATAGGATAGGGTGATTTTTGATAAATCTTTGACATGCATAGAGAATGCTAGATAGGCATGTGATAGGGAGACTTTGATAGTGAACTAACATGCATAATGAATGCTAGATATGCATGTGATAGGGATTCTTAGATACAATGCATCGACATGCACAAAGTGAGATAGACAGGTGTGTGATAGGGAAAGATCAAGATACAAAGCTAGTGGTTTGGCCCCTGCAAAGGAAGATGATGCCGAATTTTGAAAATTTTGTGAGAAAAACCTATGGTGTAGACTATAGAGACATCATGATCATTAGGTAAAAACCAAATTAGACACATAGATAATACAACCCCCCTTGGGATGAACTATGCTACTAAGAGGGGAGTAGAGACCATTCCAAGGAAGGAAAAGATGTTGTGGCATGCCAACATATGAGATGTTGTCATGAGATGTCACTTCCTAATAGGTGACACATGTTTCCACAATATTTTCACAAAGAAAAGGGGATCCAATGGATTGGCGTTAGAACCTAGAAGCATAGACATATATATACTCTCAAGGGATGTTTCATCACTACCAAAAAGGACTTAGATCTAAAGAATGACACATGAAGACAAAATAAAAATAAAAATTGGGTCAATATGGAAGGAGTGCCTAATGCTCCCAACACTTTGCATCATCCCTAAATGTTGAAAATCAAAAGTACAACATATAGAAGAATTAGAGAACATATAGAAGAATTTTCATGATAGAAAACCTCCCATTTTTAGGTACCAATAGAGTACAAGGGTCCTCAAGGAGGGAACAAAACTAAAAGACAAGCAATAGGGAACACATGAAAACACCCTCTAATCTAAAGATGTAGAAGAAGGTACTACCCTCATAGGTCATTCATCAAGAGATCATCATCCTCTTAATCTTGATCATATGGGGAAGGAGGTTGAGATTGCAATGGTACAACCACTAAGTTATCCAATGAATCAAAGATGCAAGCATTAATACTTGCATGAGATCCATGTGGAGGCATTAAAAAATAAGATTCTTTGTCAACCTCTACCAAAGGGGTGGAGAAAAAATCAAGAGAAGTTAGAGCTTACTCCTTTATGAGAACTGAAATGAAAAGAGGATTTGTTGGAGAAGATTTGTGATGCCTAAACTCTAGGATAGGGCCCTGCTCAAACTTTATCTTAAATGATGGAGGTGAAGTCCTTTGATCTACTATAGCAACCTTCAACACATTAGGAAAGATGACATGGCGGTCATGGGATGAGGAAAATGTAGGCTGAGTGGACATCATTTTACTAGATACCACTTGAGTGTGCAGCATGTTTACTGGCTTTGGAAATGGAAAGATGTCAGGTAGGGTGGTGATCAAGGGTGTCTCTTATGAAGGAGAGATGAACACTTGGAATCCTTTTATGTGAGGCCCAATAGTTACTCTCGGTGTAGGGGGAAGTGTAAGGAAGGTAGCTATAGGATTAGGAGATGTATGAGAAAGGGAAGATATGGAAGTGGAAGTAGAGACAACAAGGGAAATAGGATCATAAGGCACACTCCTCGCCCTCACAACAGACTCACAAGCCAAAGCCCTCTCTTGTCAATGATTATGCTCACATGAAAGATGGTTCCACAAAGATGTTGACCAAGTTGAGAAGATGGAAGGGACACAACACCATCCTTCTCCATGGGGGAGGTCCTCTATGCCATTTCCAACATAGAAGACCCAATTGCTGGAGTAGGAGGTGGAGCTGATGATAGAGGCACTAGAGGCACAGTTATGGGTGACCTTCCCCTTTTCACCCTATGGGAAACATGGGGAACATGTGGTGCCATCAAAGGTTGAGTTGTTAGTGCAAGGGGAGATTGTGCAATCTTATGAGGCCTCTTACCCTAGCCATAGATGGTAGGTTGAGGTATGTTCGAGATGATGGGGATGGAGGGAGGTGGGTGCATCCTAGCATTTTTCTACATGGGTACCTTGTTATCTCTATTTGAGAATTAAAGATTGTCATTAGTATCAAAGATAATCAGTATGTTACCTATGCTATATATTCGGTAAAAGCAAGTACTTCAAGATACTCATGCTAGTTGGTTAACTACATAAGCTCATACACCAAGTTATCTCAAGGCAATACTAAGAACAAAAGATATTAGTTCAAACCATGCAATAGAGGAATCTTACCAAGCATAAGTGTTCACCGATACCAGGTGTCAGTAAACATTGAGCATACTGGACATAGATCACCATTGTAACTATCGAGAAGTATTTATAGTGTTTACCAAGCAATATAAAAAACAACATAGTAATCAATTTTGGCACATTTATCTATGTAGATGGTTACAACAAAATTATAAAACATTTTACCAAGATCGAGGATCATTTATTGTAGATACAATCATTAATTATGATGATGATCTCTATGTAATTGCTAGATCTAGGTTAATTTTGTACACCGTACATCTTAGGGTTCATCCTAAGATATTATAACCTAATTTTGTTAAGTAACAAAAGCAGTATGCTATATATTTGCATTTCATGTCATTTTGACAAGGGGGACTTAACAAGGAAGATAAGTTTTGTATGAACAAGTGAAGGATATCTTGAAGTAGAAGCCAACTTCAAGATATCAGTTATCAGACATAGAAGAGAAGAATTCAGAGTTATTCAGATTAAGCAGAATGAGACAAGGCTACCGAGCAGTTTAGAGGCAAGATATACACATATAAAGGTGATATCTATTCTATAATACATTGATCTATATCAGACAAGGTTGACTTGTCAATTGCAGATACATCATGTTATTTTCTAATCATTTTAATAGAGTTTGGTAAAATCTCTTAATAGAGTAGACCTAACAGTCTTTATGTAAATCTCTTAACCGAGTGCACACTCAAGTAGTGTTTTTGAAATCCTATAACTAGGCAGATCTAGCCGATCTAAATTGTTACTCCTAATAGGGTAAGATCACTAGAAGTGATCACAACTTGTAGCCTTAACCGACATACTTTATTATCTGCAGTAGTGAAGATTGGTGGGTGTCATCCCCACTATAGTTTTTACCTTCTAACAAGGGTTTTGGCATTACCAAAATACTTGTGTTATGTGATTGATTTATTGTTGATTTAATGCTATTTACTTTTATAAGTTAATTGAATGAATGATGCATAGAATGGATACAACACATAGTTGAGTTTACTATTGTTTGCTGATAAAGTTTTGGGAGTTAAAGTTTTTGAAGGCACTGATTCACCCCTCCCCTCTCAGTACCCTATCTCTCCATTCTAACAATTGGTATCAGAGCTCAGATCTCTTATTGGAGGGTTTAACCACTAAAGAGTAAAGATATAACCATGGAGAGGTATAAGTTGGACAAAATAATAGATAATCAAAAGATTCAGATGCATATGTTCATTGAGCAGTATAAACAAGCTAAGGATGTATTGAAGAAGTTAATGGTTCAGAGAAAGAGCCTTACAATTATAGAAAATGAGACTAGTTACCATGAAGAGGAGATTGATGACTTATTTGATAACATTGGATCTAGTTCAGGAAGTATTTCTGATGGTTCTAAAAGTGCAATCTCTGATTTGTTTGAAAAGAATCTTCACTTAACTAAACAAGTGAAAGCCTTGTAGATTGGTCAAGAATCATAGATGGTGAGAATGATTGATGTAATGAATAATGATAAACAAGCTAAGCAAGAAAGGAACCTAGCTATTGAGGATC
Organism: Chamaecyparis obtusa; assembly: GCA_027943335.1. Taxonomy (NCBI): domain Eukaryota; kingdom Viridiplantae; phylum Streptophyta; class Pinopsida; order Cupressales; family Cupressaceae; genus Chamaecyparis; species Chamaecyparis obtusa. The sequence continues at coordinate 1,082,951 of BSBK01004545.1, read as the reverse complement.
GTAGACAGATGACTGAACAACTTCAAGCAAAAGAAACTGAGATATGAAGTCTCACCGAGCATCATTTTGAAATATCCAATCAGATGATGATTGTAAACCAGGAGATCAACTGAGTAAATGGTGAGTTGTCTAGAAAATGTAAAGATATTGGAGTACTCAAGGAAGAGAATGAGAAACTGAGAAATGAAGTAAAGGTATAACTGCAACACAATGAAATGATGAAAATGGCTGAAAATAGTTCTAAAAAGCATGATTTTCTGACTAATGAAAGAAGATTTGGAAGCAAAGCTAGATTAGGTTACACCGGGGAAGGATAATCATCCAAACAAGCTAAACAAGTGAAGAATAATCAAAATAAAAAACCCAAGACACTGTCATGCTATCACTGTGGCAAACTAGGACATACTTCAAATGTGTGCAGGAGTAATGCACAAGGTAAACCTCTAGTCACTCCTAAGTTTAATGGTTATTGCTATTATTGTGGTAAATTTGGACATCAAGCTTATGAGTGTAGAGCTAAACTAAATAAGATTTCTAACAATCCTAATATGGAGAAACTATGTTACACTTGCAACAAACATGGACAGACTTCACAAAAGTGTAAGGCAAAGTTGAAGCAAGTCTGGATGCCAAAACAAAATAACAATCCTTATCAACCAAAGAGACAAGGCAATGCATACACTTGGGATTAAAACATATGGGTCAACTGCATAGTATGTGGGAGATATGGACATATTATAGTAAATTGTATGAGGAAAAGATGGGTTGGAAAATCAAGAAGCTAGACAAGAACTAGTATGGCATGTTTGCATTGTCATAAAGTCGGTCACCTAAGCAAGGATTGTAGAGACCAAGCACTAGAAGAAGGACATGTATTTGATAGTGGCAACACTATGGAAGATATCATGAGGATTAGAAACACTATGTGGAAAAAGGCATCAAATGAGAATGCTGAGTCAAGCAATGCAATCGGTGAAACCTCATCCATTAGATTGGGTAACATCGGTACCTCCACCTGAGGTCAAATAGGTATGTATGGAACTGATATTCCAAATTGATCTTATCTTACATATAGTTCTTTATATTTGATGAGCACATACCAAATCTGCATGAATAAAGATGCATTGTGGTTTATAAATTTTGAGCTAACAAAGTCATACAATCGGTATATGCAAGACTAAGTAGAAGGTTACCTATCGGTAATCATTATCCAAGGTTAACCGAGTATAAGTATCAACCAAGTAGAAAATTCTATGTTAACTGAGTTGTTGATGTTTTGAGGTAATCATCGAGTTAACGGTTGTCACTGTAATGGAAGTAGGTCAAGCATTTATGACAAAAGTTTGAGTGGGAATTCAAAAAAGGCTATAAATACATGAAAGATTTAGTTCATTTTTCACAAAGTGATTTTGAAGAGCGATTATTTCTCAGAGTGAGTTTGAGCTAATAATTTTCTAAGGCATTCAAAGTAGTTGCAGATCGATTCGAGCACATCCATCATATATTCCTAGTAAGTACAACTTCTATCGAGCACATTCAACGCATTTGCCAAAAACCTAAATTGATTAAAATGGCATCAAAGGAAACTAAATCCAATATTGTAGAAGAGGAAGTGAACCTCATTGTTTTGGCTAATTGTGATGAACCCCACTACAAACTTCATCCGGAAGTTATGTCAAAAATAGATTCAACGGGTGCTTTCTCAAGCATCCCACCTAGGGTTTTGCTAGTTGAGGATGTCAGATCCTACATCCACTGTAAGATCAGGGAAATTGGAGATTTTGAGACTTTCATAGCTTATCAGAAACTTTGCGGTGAAGGTGGAAAACTAAAACTGGAATTCAAATAGGTCAAGATGATTGGTCTCACGTATGCCCTAAATTTCCTGAAAAGCTTTAAAACTGAATGGATTAGGGTTGTGCTCAGTCGATATCATGATGGGATATTTTGGTTGGATAAATTGGTCAAAATAACAAAGCAAATGATTCATAAAGTTACCGGATATCCAACAACTGACAAGCCCAAGGCATTTCGCAGTGCCTCAAGGGTCGAAATTGAGAAAAATACAGGCGCAACATGGGATGGCTGAGCATTGAAAATTGCTATGATTAAGGATTTGAAGGTTAAATTTATAGCTCATGCTATTGGTTACAAGATCTATTAGTCGAGTAGACTAAACAGTGTGCCATGTAGTGTTGTGGACATGGCATATAAAATGATAAAGAAAAATCACCAGTTGGACCTTGCTGAGCTACTTCTGAGGCAGATAGAAGAAAACATGAAGACTATCTGGTCAGCAAAGTCTAACACTTGTTAGTTTGGATCACTTCTAGTGTTCTTATTTTTTTATATTTAGCAATTTTTCCCTTCTGTCAGTGATGTGAATTGGTCTACCGACAAAGTAGTCATTGTGCAAATTTTTGATACGATTAGTGATTTGGGAGATAATTTGAATAAAGTTGTAGATGATTATTTTGAGTAATTCAAGATAAAGATGAATCTTTGGAGAAGGATTCCTAGTTCATTGGTTGAGGAATATGAGATGGACATATGTTTTCTTGTGGACACTGATCACACCTTGATAAAGGCTATGGAGCCCAAAACAAAATGGTTAGACCCCATGGGATATGAAATGGATATTGATTTTGCTTCGAAATCAATCAAGGCTCTGCTGGCTACACTGAAGGACAAAAATGCAGATAGGTCTTGTCATCAGTAAAATAACTAAAAAGTCAAGGAAAATGATGAAAACATTAGCTGAGAAATTTGGAGATGAATCTGAATCATCTGATGAGTCACCGGTTGGAACTGCAACCGAAGGTCAGTTATTGCTAGCTAACAAACCCCATGATAGTGAAGAAACTAAGTCTAACAATGGAAAAGATTCAATACCAGTTTCCCCCTCTCCAACTCCAAAGAAGAAGCAGTTGCCAAGCAGCCTAAAGCACAAACAAGGTCAACAACTATAGTTTCACCACCTTTGAAGAAGGGAGCTAAGAAGATCTCAAAGCCAAAAGCTGCTTCACCGACCTAGACATATACAAAAAGAGGAACCAAGGTCACAGATGAAGCACCAAGGAAAAGGAGAAGACTAATAAGAGGAAGAGAAGACCTTGAAGATGAAGAGAATGACATAAATCAGTTCAAGGTGGTTAGCAAAAAGAAAAAAACAATAGATGAGGTTGTTGAAGATATAATTGAAAATGGAGAACTCACAGATCCAGAACTTAGTTGGTTTGACAACATGTGTATCGAGGATCATAATAAAATAGAGGAGGTAGTCATCCAAATGATGATACGCTTAAAAGGAGTTCCATTGGAATTTTCCAAGAAAATACCTAAGGTATTAGAGAAAAGAATTAATCAGAAATGGTCCTATGCCCTGGACATAGAAAAGAAAATGAGGGAACAATCCCTAGTGCTGGCAATTGCTAATTTGTCTATTGATGAAATTGAAGAATAAATGATGACTTACTCTAGGAGATTTAGAGTAAAATGTCAGGCTATGTAGATATTAGATGAAAATCTTACAGACATAGATGAGTCTAGCCAACTCATTTGGACATCCATAGTTGAAGCCTGAGAGAAAGCTGAATTGGAAACATTTCTAAACTTGTCTAAGAAGAGACAAAGATCAAAAGGAAAAGGCATCCATATTGATGATGCTGATTTGGCAAAGAAGACCAAAGAGATAGATGCATCAATTACCAAGGTGATTGATACTACACTTGACAATATGGACATAAACATTTCACAAGATGCATCGAATCAAGTAGTGATCCAGGTTGTAGACAATAAAGAATTAGATGTACTCATTAAGGACATTACTAATGGTGATCCTAATGATAGAGATGAAGATGAGGATGTGAATATTGTAGGAGGTACAACTCAAGATGAAGGTACTGTTACCGAGCCTGCTATCATATTATTACCGAGTGAACTTCCTATTATTATAGAAGAAATTGAAATATTGATAAAGGAACAACCTGATGGCTCAAACCTTGAGCAATCGATGGATACATCAGGGGAACAAGGAGCATAGATACCTAGAGATACAAACAAGCCTGAAGAAAAAGAGGCAACTAAGACAGACACAAAGGGCCAAGATGACCCCAAAGTAACTGAGGCTACCCCACCGAACACAACATTAGAGGCTCCATCTCAGACAACCGACACACAAGTTCTTGAGGAGCAAAAGAAGGAAGAAAATGTGTCAACCGGGTAGGTTACTCAAACTATTGAGGTAAAGGATATAGTACCATTTGTAAAAAGCTCACCTCAAGAGCCAGATAAGTAGAAGAAGAAAAATAAACAAGGAAGAGGGTCGGTCACATTAGATGAAGTAATTGTTATACTAGAATGTGACCCTAGGACCCTTAGCTCTGAGGAACTTAGAAAATATGGGGAGTTGTGTACCAAGAAAGAAGCACAAGAAAAGTTAAAGATGGAAAGAAAGAGCAAGGAAATACTGGAGAATCTAAGAGATATCTTACAACAGGTCATACCAGAGGTACAATTTAATGAGGATACTCCCATTATAAAAAATCCAAGACAAATTTGTAGAGAAAATCAGCCAGGAAGTGGCAATAAACAAGGTAAAGTTATCTGAGGTACTAACTAAAATTCAGTCTATTACTCAGTTAATAAGTCAAATTTTGATTAAGCTATGCACTATGGAAACCTTCACTACTGAGATCAGTGAAAAGATTAAATAGCTGGATACTGAAATCCAAGCCAGTGCACAAGCACCTTTAACTGAGCCACAAGCTTTTGCAAAGCATATCTTAAGAGTTCAGGAACTCAGGCGGTTAAGAGAAGATCTCAGGAAACAAGAAGAAAGAATAAGTGACCAGGTCACCAAGCTACAAACCGAGTTACTTCCTTACCTAAATTTTTTTGAGAAGCACATAGTCAAAGCACAAACAATTGTTGCAAAACCAAAAATTTCTGTGTTGGAAAACTTCTTTGACATGCATGCACAAGTTGGTCTTGAGCACATTTCTCTCACCAAATTGAAAGAGGAATGGGAAAACCTCTTGGAATCATTGAAGAAAACCCATCAGCACATTTTTGATAAGCTATATGTATGCACTTTTTCATTTGGCATTAATATCAAAAAGGGGGAAACACAATGTATATGTATATGCCAAATATGTAAATAAATGCTAAGTATACTACACACTACTGGGAGCATGCACCGAGGGGGAGTAATTTTTTTTTTTGACATTTTGGTATCTATGTATATATGGAGTTAGAATAAATTTTGAAGACATCAGGTCTATATACATTCAAAGTTTTTATACTAATGCCAAAGGAGGAGATTGTTATCTCTATTTGAGCATTAAAGATTGTCATTAGTATCAAAGATAATCAGTCCGTTACCTATGCTATATAGTCGGTAAAAGCAAGTACTTCAAGCTACTCATGCTAGTCGGTTAACTACATAAGCTCATACACCAAGTTATCTCAAGGCAATACCGAGAACAAAAGATATTAGTTCAAACCATGCACCAGAGTAGTCTTACCGAGCATCAGTGTTCACCGATACCGGGCGTCAGTAAACACTAAGCAGACTGGACACCGAGCACTAGTATAACTATCGAGAAATATTTATAGTTTTTACCGAGCAATATAGAAAATGACATAGTAATCAGTTTTGGCACATTTATCTATGCATACGGTTACAACAGAATCATAAAATGTTTTACCAAGATCGAGGATCATTTATTGTAGATATAATCATTAATTATGATGATGATCTCTATGTAATTTCTAGATCTAGGTTAATTTTGTACACCATACATCTTAGGGTTCATCCTAAGATATTATAACCTAATTTTGTTAAGCAGAAAAAGCAGTATGCTATATATTTGCATTTCATGTCATTTTGACAAAGGGGACTTAACGAGGAAGATAAATTTTGTATGAACAAGAGAAGGAGATCTTGAAGTAGAAGCCAACTTTAAGATATCAGTTATCAGATAGAGAAGAGCAAAATTTAGAGATATTTAGATTAAGTAGAATCAGACAAGGCTAACAAGTAGTTCAGAGGCAAGATCTGCACATACAAAGGTGATATATATTCTATAATACATTGATCTATATCAAACAAGGTTGAGTTGTCAATTGTAGATACATCCTATTATTTTCTAATCATTGTAATAGAGTTTGATAAAATCTCTTAACAGAGTAGACCTAATAGTCTTTATGTAATTCTCTTAACCGAGTGCACACTCAAGTAGTGTTGTTGAAATCCTATAACTAGGTAGATCTAGCTAATCTAAATTGTTACTCCTAACAGGGTAAGATCACCTAAAGTGATCACAACTTGTAGCCTTAACTGGCATACTTTATTATCTGCAGTAGTGAAGATTTGTGGGTGTCATCCCCACTGCAATTTTTACCTTCTAACAAGGGTTTTTGCGTTACCAAAATACTTGTGTTATGTGATTGATTTATTGTTGATTTCATGCTATTTACTTTTACAAGTTAATTGAATGAATGATGCATACAATGGATACAGTACATAGTTGAGTTTACTACTATTTGCTGATAAAGTTTTGGGAGTTAAAGTTTCTGAAGGCACTGATTTGTTAGATTAGGTGAAAAACTAATCTCCCAAGAACCCTTGCATGCATAACCCTATCACATGGAAGAAGCAAAGAATAGAAAGCAAGAAAATCATGGAGGCCAAAAAGACAGAGACATCATATGCACATTCAAAAGAACAATATCTATTATGAACAATCCATTGAGTTGCCGAAAAATACAAAGAGGGAATCCTTATAAAAGGATACCGAAACCCTAAAGGAGAAAACCCTAAACAATAATAAGATGCCTAAGTCTAACTTAAGTGTAGAGAATAATAGACTAATAATTAAATAAATTAATTATTAGCTATAATATGACTACTCTAACACCCCCCCTTAAGTGTAACTTAGGAAGAAGCTAAACAACTAAGGACTAAAAGATACATGAAAACAAAAATGCATGAAAGAGAAATGGGTCTCGGCAACAAGGCCTGATTAGGTACCCAAATACAAGAAAAAAGAAAGAGCATGTAAAGCATCTCCAAAGCATGAAGCTATAAACACTATCAAAAGTAACTACTGGAACCCCCACTGAAATAGTGCATGACCAGGTAGAGAAGACAAAGTATGAAGAGCTGATCAATCGAAGAGGTGACCTCCAAAAGTAGGAATGAACGAGTGTCTATATAGTAGATGAACCATCTCACCGAAATGCATAGGTGCCTAGCCACTACATCCACCTAGTACATAGGAACAAAAATTGAATACGTAGATCACTCAACCGAACCAAGGAAGCAATAGAGCCAATAGGTGAACCCCCCCCATAATGCTGAATAGGGAGAGGGGTGATAGGAACACTGAAATGCAATGCCTGAAATATCTACAAGAAGAAGAATAAGGAACACGAACAGTGGAACAAAAGTACAAGCATAAGATAAAGGGTGGTGTCACCGACACACAACATGGGCTAATGTCATGGAAGGTACGCTCACTTGACAAAGGTGGATGAGCACAAAAGGCAAAACATCATAACCCCCCATGGCACTTTATAACTGAGGGCGAGTACAAACAAACATAAGGTGCTCAAAATCCCAGATATGCAAAAGTAGGCACTTTATCTTAGTGTGTTTATAGAAAGGAGAATACATCAGAAGAGAAGCATACAATTCTTAGAAGTCAGAAAGAAGAGTGAGCCAAAAGAACAAAAGAAGAGATCCCAGGAACTGTAGAACCCAAGTAATCCGCCAGAGTGCGAAAGTGCAAAAATCAAAGGGGAAAGAACCTGGATTAGAATCTAGATAAGAGACCCCTACCACTGAAAAACTCACTGAACCAGCTTTCTGACGATATCTGGTGAGCCCAAAAATGAGTCTAGATGAGCAAGATATGGCTCCTGGAAGGCAAAAACAAACATCATAATTTGACAGCAAAAAAACTATCAAAATAGCATAGCCAAAAAACCTAACCTCCATAATTGGAAAGAGCTTTTTGATGATATAAAGAAGTCCAAAAAATACCTCTGTATGCTCCAGATAGAGCAAAAATAGTGCCAGGGGGTCAGAAAGGCTCAAAAAAAATAAAATTTTAAAGCCCTTGGGGTTGAAAACAAGTGGCCCTGGGTGCATGGCGTGTGTAGAAGGCTAAATCCGGAGCCCCTGGTCACCATAGGACCATCACTGGGCATTAGATAAGCCCACGGGGCTTAAACACCCACCGAGCGGCCCAAGCGGTGGCGTGGCCGGTAGAGCGGTGGGCGCAGTGGAGGGGGTCGGAGGAGCCAGCGGAGCCCGCAGTGCCAGCAGAGGCACAACCGATGGGGGCCAAGCGCTGGCCAACAATGGTGGAGCGCCAATGGCGCGACGGAGGTGCCAAAGACAAATCTATTGCATGCATTTTTTTTGAATGCAAAAAATAGTAAAAAAATGATTTTTAAAAAAAAAACTTCTCAGTTTTCGTGCCCGTACGACACTGGAAACCAAATTTTTTTTGCCTCAGAGCCACATTGTCCAAAATGGACAAGTTTTATATGGTTTCTAGGGTTTTTGGGTGCTCTGAGCTCAATGGAGATGTCCGTTTGAGCCCAAAGTGACCATAAACAAAGCTCCCCTCTAAAACCACATAAAAAACTTTGAAAACCTTGAAAACCTCCTACTTCTGAATCACTTCAACAAAACATGAACATCGAGCAGCAAGATGGATTTGATACCATGTTAGATTAGGTGAAAAACTAATCTCCCAAGAACACCTGCATGCATAACCCTGTCACATGGAAGAAGCAAAGAACATAAAGAAAGAAAATCATGGAGGCCAAAAAGCCAGATACATCATATGCACATTCAAAAGAACAATATCTATTATGAACAATGCATTGAGTTGCTGAAAAATACAAAGAGGGAATCCTTATAAAAGGATACCGAAACCCTAAAGGAGAAAACCCTAAAGAATAATAAGATGCCTAAGTCTAACTTAAGTGTAGAGAATAATAGACTAATAATTAAATAAATTAATTATTAGCTATAATATGACTACTCTAACATGATTCACCCATCCCCTCTCAGTACCCTATCTCTCCATTCTAACATGCCTTCCCCTTATCTATATTAGATGTGGATACATGAAAAAAAGAGAACATAGGGGACTATGTGGCCTTAGGCATGTGAGAGGGATCCCCATAGGGCACCTGATTTACTCGAGCCCTCAATAATGAAGGGGTAGAGGACATAATACATTAAGCCTCACAAGAGGGATGAGCTACAAAAAGTACTATAGATCTTAATCTCATTTCTCTAAACTTATATGCATGATATGCAAGGAATGTGACATCTTGCTAGAGATGCAAGGGCCTGATTTGAGTAGGCTAGAAATGATCAAGAGTAAATACCCCATAGGAAACTAAGGGATAATATCAAGTCTCCTAGATAGTGTGGATAGTTCCTTTGTGTGGGAACTTCAGGCACTTATGGATGATTAAGGGGACGACTCCCATAGAAGTCAGCTAGGGGATACCTAGTTTGACTCTAAAGAGATCCAACTCTAGGATCACTACAAATCTCAATAATACCACCTTGGATACAATCTAGATAGTTAGGGTGGTTGAACCCAAAGGGGGTAAGGAAAATTTGTCATGCAGGGTAAAAGCACAATGAGGTGTCACATTTTAGGCTAACTTATCAGCACAGCTGAATTTTAGTATTTTTAAATAAAAATTAATTTTGGTCAAACATATGGTCTAGCTAGATTCATTCTAGATAAGTTAGATAAGTGCTTTAAATTTTCCAATTGGAAATATCTATTAAATGCATGTTTTATACAACTTTGGGTCCAATTACCATAAAAATAAAATTATTTCAGAAAAGTGGTGTTTCAATAACTCCTAATCTTTTTAATGATATTTTAAAAAAAATAAAAAAATACCCTTATGTAGAGATCAGAGTCAAGAATATCCTCATATAGATTTTATAGTGTTTTAATTTGACATAGTTTATTGTAATTAAAAAATATTACAATTAGGTATTTTAACAGTCAAGGAGATGTTGATTCAAAGAAGGAAAAAAATAGTAAATCATATTAAATAATTTGAAAAACATATGGTGCACTAGAGGAGAGAGTCCTCTTCAAGAATATATATTTCTTTTTTTTATTGGGATAGATTTGTTATGAAAAATATGTTGCGAGATGAAAACTGTCGATTTCAATGAGTTGGAATTTGAATTGTTATGAAAGAGAAAAAATAGGAGAAAAACCAATTTTTATTTCTTCATGCACTAGCTATATATGTCATCTATGACATATTTTGAAATTAGGGGAAAAATGTTTATTTAGCTATAATTTTTTGGTGGGAACTAGACCCCTAATTTTTAGAAACTAAAAAATCATCTTTAAAATTTAAAAAAACATATCAATTCTTATTCAAAAAAATTATTAAAAATATTAATCATAAAATTCATCCATTTTATCACATTTAATTAGTTTACATCATCTTCAAATTCCAAACACAAATGTCATTTTTATACTATTGAAGTTGAACAACTTTGATTTTGTTATCCTTTTCCTTTGTAAAAGGGTGACACCTTATTGTGCTTTTACCTTGCATTCTTATGGTAGCCTGAAACTCTTCATATTTACCCTGGTTTAGGCCTTTTATAAATATGACCTGTTATGTAATGATGTTGACTCAACATTTAGGATCCACCAAAACACCTCTAATAATAATGCCATTGATAGAATATGGGACGTACAAAGGGGAAGGATCTCTAGTGTATGACTTGTCTATAGGGTCAAAGGAAATGGTCATTTCAGGAATCCTCTAGGCTTGCAAGGAAATTGGAGTGATGGTCACCATTCCTACAATGAAATTGTTACAAATTTTTGAGAGGTTGATCAGTTCACATCAGGTTCACCAAAATCTGGGGAAGGAAAAAGTATACTGATCTAGAGACCGGTTAAAGTCTCAAGGGATGAACTATCTCCTTGGACCACCTCACTTTGCTAGCTAGGAGTGCTAGGGAGATTAGACACAATAAGTAGCTTTTTTGATTGTTTCAAGGTATTCAAATATGAGTGTTCAAGTGAAGTCTAATTTACTAAATGAAAAACAAAGGATTATAATTAAAGTAAATGAACAACTAAAGATATTTTGATTATTGGAAATAAAAGAGATAATTAACATGAATGAACCCTAAGCTCTCTAAGCTCACTACCTCAGACAAAAATGTGAGTCTAGGAATATAGCACAGAAGTTGGACACCAACACGATGCAGTGACATCTCATATAGACATGGTATGATCGAAAAGGATATAATAGAAAACTAAAACTACAGAGAATCATTTAAGGATTTAAAACATAAATAAAATAATAGAATGATATGTTTCTAATTTAAAACTAACATATAAAGGATAATGAGATACTAAATGAGTTTTATGTAATATGAAAGATAGAGAGGAAGGGTGAGATAAGACCTGGTTTAAAAGGTTGATAATGAAATCCCTTTAAAGTCCATGTTTCCATGAAAAACCTACACAAAAAAGAAGAAAAGAAATGCCCGTTGGGTAGCTGTTTGGAGAATTACCTCAGTCAAGTCCTTGTTTTGGTGTCTCCACCTCCATAGAAGCCTAGTTGACACAATAAATTGGTGATATATAACATAATGGATATGATAGAGAAATAATAATGCAAGTAGAATAAAGAGAAGATATATGATATGCTATTAAGACTCAAGTAAGAGGTGAGAAGACTCCCCTAAATGAGGTAGGATCCCAAGTGAGAGTGATGGAGCCAAATGTGTGAGCTTGAGAAATTCAACACTAGAGAAACTTGCAAATATGATGCACCAAAGAGAATATATGGATAGATAAGAAGTGTAGAGAGAGTGAATAACCAAGTAGGAAGACCAAATTAGGGATAAGTGAAGGGTTTAAAACATAGTAAGATAAAATCTCATGTAGGAGAGGCCATCATTGGAGAATTACAAATGCAAGTTGACAACTTGTAATTCTCCAACAACAAATTGCGTATCTATAGATTTGTGGATGTTAGCATGCTACATGGATGTCTTTGTGGCACACACTTGTCCAAAACCATCAAGGCTGCATGGAATGAATCTTAGAGTGGATGGTGAGATTGATAATGGTGTTAGGTGAGGTGAATTATACAGAATTCAAGTCTTAAGCTAAGGTAGCGATATGCAAAAATGGTCTTTTACAAAGGGGTGTAAAATTTAATCCACTAGAATATCTTAGATCAATAAAGGTTGGCTATGGCATAGGAGGATGTGTCATAGTAATTTTGACAATCTGAAAAAGATTAGTTGAATACAAGCTATGAGAAATTTTCCAAATCTTACAAGCCCTACCAATAATGTTTGCAAAGAATGTCAAGTTGGGAAATAGACAAGAATAACTTTTAGAGGCAAGGAATAATTTACTACTAGACTGTTAAAATTGGTGAGCACTAATTTGTGTGGTTCTAATAGAATAAGGAGTCAACAAGGTGACACATACTTAATGCTTTTAATTTATGATTATTCTAGAATGACATGGGTTATATTCTTAATAGAAAAATCATAAGATTTAGAGAATTTTAAGATATTCAAGGCTATGGTTGAAAATGAGATAGATATAAGTGACAATGATGAAATTAGAGATAGTTCATTTTTAAACATTCAAAGATAGTTCATTTTTAAACATTTTAAGGAAACACATGGTAATGTTAAAGAAAATTATGAAACCAAATAGATGTGGATTAGATGAATGAGTAACAAATGTATAGTTTCATTCATTTATAGTATTAATTTATAGAGAAAAATTACAAAAAAGACATGTATATTTTTCATTTTGTCATTTACATTTTATTTCATATTATAAAAAATAAAAAAATGGAACATTTTCTTGGCCACAAAAACACATGTCATGTGTCACTAGGGTCAGGACCGCCCCAAGAAAAATTATCACTACCATCCTTTAGGCCATCTTTAGAGTCAAATGACTCCTCATTGACTAACTCGTCATCAATGTCACAAGCTTTATCAAAAAGGGGTCTTAGAAAAAATCCTACAAAAACTCCCAATCCATCTCCACCTCTGGGTTCATGTACTTATTTAGAAAGTTGATCCCATGTTATGCATAGTAGCAGTGCATGTCAAGTGGCCTAGAGTGGAAGTTTGAAAGAAAAGGTACCCTTGGAACCTCTACTTTGGTCTTTGTCTGAGGAAGTATCTCAAGTCAATTGCTAGTGGAAACCCAATTCCATAGAAATTCATGGCCAACATGGATTCAATGCTTTCATAGTAGGTTTGGCCAAACAAACCAATGGAAAAGAACTTGATCATGTTCCTAGGCTCCCCCAACTCCAGGAGAGAACCCATGAACCTAGATAAAATGTTTGTGTTAACTTTGTACTAACAATCCCCACTTTCCATAAAATCCTTACCTAGGACCTATTTAATAGCTACAAGGACTAAATCATCATACATTCCTATTAGAATGGCTAGCCTACTGTCACAAATGCAACCCAAGAGTGGTTTTTGTTTCCTGTAGGTAGTGATCCTTGGAGACGTACCCATGCTATCAAACTACTATTTATGCTCTATGCCTATGAAACTATTTTTTCTATGACCTTGTGTTATATTCTGATACTGATGCTCCTTATATATAATGAGAGGCCTCCTCACATGCTTAAGCATTACTCTGCTACATGAGGTCCTCACATCAAGTTGCTTGAAGTACCTTGATCATTTTCAAAGGTTTCCATTTTCCTTTTCCTTGATCATCAAGCCTTCATCTTTTGGCTATTGAGAGTGCAGTTAGATGGAGATTCATATGTACCCCAGTTATCAAGAAGGAGGTAATGCATTTATAGTTTGCTAAAAATGAAAGATTACTTTTGATATCCTTAGTGCACTAACACTATTTTTGTGGCAAAATATGCTAATATATGTAATTTTATGGAAATAATAATGTGCAATTGGATTTTTTCATGATTTTGCATTGATTACCTACATTAATGATGATAAGATGTATCTTTGTGGTCTACTATGTGAAAAATCAAGGGATTTTCTACTACCACCTTGTCAGCCAACCTAAGGAAAACAAATTCATTGTCGAATTGAATTTAAAAGAAAAATCAAAAGAAAAAAATAAAAAATAGACACATTAAATGTGGGAATATGCAGTTTAAGGTAATGCTAGCAACTCTATCAAGACTATGGATGCCTGATCGAAAATATAGCAATTCTCATGGTTTCCAAGCTGATAACCTTGTTAGGGCTATAGATGCCTAACTGGCAGCAAAGCTTTATTAGGTTGGCTCATGAAAAGCCCCATCTATGTAGCTTAGCAGATGGGTGGAAAATTAGAAAAAAATATTCATATATTGATATTATAGAAAGAAGGCATGATATTTGAAGAAATAAATTAACTTTCTAACCATGTTTTTATTTCAATTGAATGTCTCTTCAGAATACATTTGATGGAAAAATACTTAAGCTCACCCAATTGACATGGAAAGGTAGGTAATTTGTTAATTAAGATGAATGAAATATAGAAATGGTGTGTCTAGGTCTAGTTACCATAGTATAAAATTTGACTCAAAATCAAATTCACACTCATGTGTGGGATAGACTAACTTAGGATTAATAGAGTAGGCAGCTTCAAATATTGCCTTTGCATAACTTTCTATAGGAATTCTTGAAAGAAATGAATAGGGTATTCTAAAATTTTCAACTACATCATGTCCCTCTCTATCTATATCATTTTGATTGCTTCCTTCTATTTCACTAGTTTCCACAAAAGAAGATTCTCCTTGTAAGTGAACTTGCTCCATATATCTAATTGATTCTTCTATGCATAACTTGTTTATTTGAGTATCCTTCCATCCAAAGGGATGATTATGATTATTCTCATATGAAATTAGGGATTGAATTGTGTTTCCCATGGAACCCTCAAAACTTGATAGAAATGGTATGTCTAATTCCATGTTCCACATCATAATGTTTGATTCAAAATTAGATTCATGCTCATGTGTGGGATACATTGGGCAAGGATTAGTAGAGGAAGAATATTCAAACTCACGCTTTACGTTACCTTTTATTGGAATTCTTGAAATAAATGAATGGGGCATTCTAGAAAGTTCAACTTCATCATTTCTCACTAATCTTATTTCATTTTGAACGATTCCTTCTACTTCATTTCTCCCCAAACAAGAATTTTCTATTTGCACTTGATCCATATCTTGAATAATTTCTTCTATACTCAGATTATCTATTTGATCCCCCATTTTGATCAAGGCACAATTATGATTATTTTCAAATGAAAGAGGAGATTTTATTGCATCTCCTATGAAAGTATCATGGCTTTTTTGTGGGAGGATTACTTGTTCATCCTGCACATGTGGTTTAGGACAAGAATTTTGATCACCATTTTGGGTTAGTGATAAATCTTGAAGCTTTTTTTTTTTCAGATGATACCTCCAATAATTCTTTATCTCATTGTCAGTCTGGCCTGGTATCCTTCCTGCTATCAATGACCATCTACAGACACACACCATAAATCCATTCAATACTTGACATAATGATATCTCTTTCTTGCTTGATTAATATGATTAAAATATGATAGAAATTTATAGAATTAAATTAGAAAAAATAGATAAATATTGAATCATCCACCTATTACCCCAACAACCATGTAGGTCATTTATGATGTGTTCTTTTTGAGGAGTAATATTATCGTGCTTAATGCCAGGACGAAGGTGGTTTAGCCACCTTAATCTGCAACTTCTTCCACATCTTTGTAGACCTATACAATGTGAAATGCATCTAGTTGGTGACACATATATGCAACTTTAATAAATTTCAAAGTGCAAATAAAATGTTGAAAATAATATAGTTTTCTTTTTAAAGTAATTCATATAATCAAGTGAAGCAACAAGTGAAGATTTAGAAGATAAAATTTCTAAATATTTTAATTTCAACTTTAACTATGAGCATCACTCATGTGAAATATAGACATTTAATGGTGGATTAATATTTATAATATAGTATTGAAATAAAATCTAGACTTGTTTATTATTTTATCTTGTCAGTTATATATAATAAAATAATTAATTAAGTAGAGAAAGAAAAATAAAATTTTAAAGGATCTAAATGATTTTATAAAGCAAGATTCAATACAAACCAATATACAACCATGAAGGTAATGTACACCCAATACCACACCAACAATAAACTTGTAGCTACAAAAATAAATAAATAAATAATTTCAATTCAATAATTTTTTATCTAGCAAAAATATATTATTATTTTTAAATTTAAAGAATTCAATTTTTTAAAATATAAATTAATAATTATAAATGTTAGACATGGCATATTAATACTTATGGCATAATAGAATATAGAAATAAAACATTAAAATATGAATTAAATGTAGTACAAAACAAATAGTTATATATTTTTCTCATGAATACAAATAATATACAATAAATATGTGAAATTCATCTATCTGAAATACTCATACATATTAATTTATTTTTATTTTTCATCTTAACTTTCCTCTTAAGGGGGTGTTTCCGATCAGAAACAGTAGACATAGACATCCTTTGGAGAGGATTAGTGGTAGAGCTTTTGGACACCCCCTCCTCTCATAGTGGAGAATATTAGGAATGGAGACATTGGTGGAGTTGGTCAAGATAGTTCTAGTGATATTCATTTTTTTGTTTATTTTTGTTTATAAGAGCTTTCATACCAACAATTAAATGGAAGCTCTTGCTGTTTTGTATGGTGTACTTTGTTAACTAGGAAACAACTTGAGAGTGTTAGTTGACACTTAACTTTGGTCAAATGGGCTTTGAATCAAATGTAAGATTGGAATATAGTGGATATAAGACAATTACATCTTAATATGTTTCATATGTCAACTCTCTATAAGGAACACTCTACTTTTTTCTCTCTTTTATTCATTATAAGATCATATATAGTTTTTCTAAATTTATTTACCTAAAATAATTTTGTAATTTTAATTTTTTAAATATATATTATTCTTTTATAATTTTACAATTGTTCTACTTTCTATCATAGAAAATTCTTTATTCATGAAAGTTTTTTTAAAAATAAAAATAAAAATTAATATTTCTAAATTGTTCACTCTTTTAAGTAAAATATAATAATTCAAATTGATATTTACCTATATTTATATACTAAATTTATTTTTAATAAAAAATTAGATAATTGAAATCAACATTACTTCGAAACTAAAAGATAATAATATAATAGATTATATACAAGTAGTCTATGCGAGAAGAAACAAGTGCCACATAGTGGCCAAGTACTTGCCTTTAGTAATTAATTTTAATTTTAATTTTTAATATAAATTTAATCTTAATTTTAATAAATTTATTATAATATATAAGATATTTTAATTAATTATATAATTATGAAGGAAAAAATGTTGAGCAATAGCCAAAATAAACTTAGAGGCTTAGTGAATTAGTGAATTAGGGAATTTAGCAATTTTTTTTTTTGCAAAGGCTCTACTTTACGGTGGCGATCTCCGGTAGGTTTGAATGCAGTGGCGGGAGACAGCTGGAAGTCCCAGATTGCAATGACAGTCCAGGTGTAGTTCTCTCCAACCTCTGCTTTAATGTGGTAGATATGCATGGTTCTCATTCTCCCTCTCTTTGCCACTCGACAGAGTCCATACCCCCTAACCCCTCTCCCACTGTGCTGAAGGACACCGACATTAATGGTGTCTTTGTTAATACCCCTAACCCTACTTGTAAACCAAAAACATTTTCTAAAGTAGTTGCCAATACAACTGGTGTTGTCGATGAGAAAGCCAAGTTTAACCTTGCCGGTGCCAGTGCCCATGATGCCACCATTCCCGATAAGTGCTCTACGGTTCCTCGACATCTTTCTCCATCGCTCCTAATCCTAAAATGCTTTCTGAGATTATTAAGGAGAAGAATAGGTTAAAGAATACTGTGATTTTCTTTTCTTTTGTTGAACTTGATAAGTGTCCTCCTTGGAAATTTCTTGATGATTGGTTTCATAATTTTTGGAATCTCAAAATGGGCTTTCACATTTCTTTTTGCCAGCAAATCTAGAAGGGATTATTTGTGATCTTCTTTGTTAATCATGAATCTCAAGTTGAAGTCCTAAAAAAGTAGTATTGGACCATAGGATCCATTTCTTTCCATGCTTTGGCTTGGTCTCCTGAGGCTATGCATGAAGAAGTTCTTGCCCTTTCAGCCCCTAGATGGATACTGGTTAAAAATGTCCCCCCCTTTTTATGGCGATTCTTGCCTCAGTTGCTTGAACCATTGGGAAAAACCATCCAAATGGATGACACTATTAGGTTGGTGCCGCATATGGATGCCAAAGTCCTAATCTCTTTGCAACCAAGGAAGGAAATCCCTATTGACATCTCTGTTAACATCATGGAAAATTTTTTTTCATGCCCTATTGAAATTTTGGGAGGTCTAAATGCTTGTTTCTTATGTCAGAAAGAGGGCCACTTTAGAAAGGATTGCCCCATTATTAAAAAGAATTAGAACCCTACTAAAAACCATCAACCCGCTAATCCAACCAACCCTAATCTACCTCCTTCTGTTAACAAAAACACACGAGAGGAAGCTACCTCCAAATCTCTTCCTACTCTTGATTTAGCCTCTCCTGCTCCCCATACTGCTCAAATTTCTTCCCCTTTTTCAAACATGGCTATTGATGTGGCAAACATGAATGATGGCTTCCAAACCGTCAACAAAAAAAGAAGGTGAAAGGGTAATAATGTTGACCATCCTAGAACTTTGAATCCTGCCTTCTCGAGAAATCCCCTTCCCCAAAGTCCTCTTGTTATCCCTCCCATGGTTGAAGTTATTAGTGATAACCCTCCTTGCTCCCCTGCTATTTGTTCTAACAATTCCAGCCTGAATATCTCTTTAGGAGCATCTTGGAAGCTCATACAAAAAGTTTTTAAAGAACTAAGTGATGATTGTTCTTTAGAAATCATCCCTGCTATTAACAACCCCCCGGTATGCCCTCTATGGAAGTGGACTCCCAATTCAAAAATGAGGATGATCCTAAAAATGATACCCTTGCTTCGAAACGTAGGGGAAGGCCTCTAGAATCTAAGAATAAAACCTCTGGTAAGAAAACTGGGGATAGTTCTATTAAGTCTTTACCCTCAGCTGATGAAGCTAGTGTTGCATGCTCTACTCCCTCTAATGTTTCCTCATGAATTGTATATCTTAGAATGTGAGGGGTCTTGGAGCCCCAGATAGGAAATTTGTTATTAAGCATTTTCTTAGTTCTTTTAGCTCTATGGATTTTCTCATGTTGCAAGAAGTTAAAGCCATCAGTTTCATGCTTGAAACCAACCTTAACTTTATATGGAATAATGTGATCAAATTTTGCACTAAACATAATAGAGGCAGAGGTGGAATTGCTCTCCTCATCAGCCCCAAATGGGGGAATTATATAACTACCAATGGCACCTCACCCTGCTAGAGAGCTATCTGGATTACTATTAATCATAATAATAACATCTTTGGCATTTGATCTATTTATGCCCCCAATGACTCTAAGGAGAGGGCTAATCTTTGGAAATGGATGACTACCCTCCTTGATATCGCCTAACTGATTGGAGGAGATTTTAATATGGTTGAGTCCCAGCAAGATAAATCTAGAGGTAATCCTTTCTTTTGGAAAGATAATGAAAAGGTTCACTGGAACAAGTTAATTAATACTAAGACTTTGTTTGACCCTTTAGCTGACAATATGGCCTCTAACCCCAGGATATGGCACACATGGTGCAACTTCCAACAGGGCCACTCCCGGATCTACTCCAGACTTGACCATTTTTATGGTAACAAGAATGTCTTCTCCTTCCTCCCTAAAAACTAGAATAGCATTGTCCTTGTTATGACCACTACCCTCTCTGATCACTATCCCATTTCTACCTATGTTAGCCTCAACTTCACCCTGTTCACCCTAGGATGACTAATCCCATATTCATTCTGAATACCAGTATCCTTCTTGATGAAGATATCCTTCCTGCCATTCAAATTATTCACAATATCAATAAGGTTAATTTCCCTAACTTCTCCAAGACTGACAGATGGAAGGTTAATCTCCCAGCTTGGAAATGTCTCCTCAAAACCATTGGTCAAAAGAATGCTAAGGATTATAGGTTCATTGAAAAATGTCTTTCCTCTGATCTCCAAGAGGCTGAGAGCAATGTTCAGAATGATTCCTTCAATATTGACCTTGTCTCCCAGGTGATCTCTGCTAAGGATTCCCTGAGGAAACATCAAAAATTTAGAATCCGTGGTGCTAAAATCAAATCTTGCACTCATTGGATCCAGAACGAGGACTGTGGTTCCAAATTATTCTTTAACCTTTTAAAGAAAAAGAAAACCAAGGAGTTTATTGACAGACTCCTAATTGACAACCATGATATCTCAGATCTTGTTATCATTAACCAAGCCTTTTCCAATTACTACAGGAGTCTCTTAACCTCTGAGGACTCTAAGGAGGCTATTGATCTTAGGAATAAGTGTAAACTTCTTATCCCCAATAAACTGGATAATGATGATATTACTATCTTATCTAAGGATATCTCTTTGGATGAGGTAGAAAAAGCTATCAATTCTCTCAATAATGATAAGACCCTCGGCCCTGATGGGCTCCTTGTTGAATTTTATAAGGCCAATATCAGTTGGATCTGTAAGGATTTACATGACATCTATTTGGAAGCTATGGATAATGGTTCCCTTGGTCCTGAGATTAACAGTGGCATCATTAAACTTCTTCCCAAGGATGGGGACAAAGCTCTTATAAAAAATTGGAGGCCTATCACCCTCCTCAATGTTTCCTATAAGATTTTGGCCAAGATCCTGGCCCTCAGACTTGTTCATATCCTTCCTAACTTTTTTTGTGCTACCCAGACTAGTTTTATCAAAGGTAGATATATTTTGGAAAACTTAATTACTAGCTGGGAAGCCATGGATTGGGTGAAGTGCTCTCAGTAGAACTCTACGATGTTACTCCTAGACTTCGAAAAAGCCTATGATAGGGTTGAGTGGAATTTTATCGTCATGATGCTTGAAGCCTTTGGTTTCCTAGCTTTCTTCTGTAACTTGGTTTGGGTTCTGCTTAATGATGCCTCTGCCCAGGTGGAGGTCAATGGTTCCCTCTCCAATCCCTTTCCCCTTGGTCAATCTATCAGACAAGGATGTCCCTTAGCCCCTGCTCTATTTGTCATAGCTTCAGAAGCCCTTTACTATATCCTCAGGGACAATACACTTTCCCTTGATGTTAGAGGCCTTTATCTTCCTAACAATGATGAGCTTATTAGCTATCAGTTTGCTGATGATACTGCCTTATTTTTTGAGCTTACCAACAATAACTTTGAAGCCTTGCAAACCAAGCTTAATATGTTCTATTCTATCTCTGGTGCTCGTATTTCCCAATCCAAATCCATTTGCCTAGGGTGGGAAGAGAAACCTCCTATTTGGTTCAATTAGTATAACTTCCAATGGGGCGGACCTCAAAAAATTGTTAAGTATTTAGGTATCCCCTTCTCTATTGAGCCTTCCCTCAAAGACATGTGGCCCTCGATTAAGGAAAAAATTAATAAGAAGCTGAATAAGTGGCATAATAGATCTTTATCTCTTGCTGGCAGAATCCAAGTCTATCAAAAGATGTTGTCTTCATATAGCATATACTAATCTACTTGGATGTTCAGTAATTACCAAATTTTGGAAATTCAAAAGGCCATTAAGAGCTTCCTCTGGTCTGATGGTAAAGGCAATAGAAAAATGCATGCAGTCAAATGGGACTGGTGTCATACTAACAAACTCCTTGGGGGGCTGGGGCTTAAAGACCTTAAAACTCAAGGTATTGCTTTATCTGCCAAATGGATCTTTCATTCAATGGATGGAAACGATCCATGGAAAGTGTTGGTTAGGCATAATATTGAAAGAGGGTTTCCTAAAAAAGCTAGAACTTGGAGAAATCTCCCATTTTGTGACTTAATTGGTGGCAACTTCCCGGTCATTGTCCAAGGCTCTACTATTTTCAGATCCATCTGGAGAGCCTGGGACCATGTTAGGAAATTTTTCACCAATAAGGATTTCCATGATGCTAAGCATCTATATGGTGAAAGATCCATTTGGTGGAACTTGCACTTGGCTGGTAAACCCCTAGCCCTTTCCCAAGGATGTTCTGCTAGGCTGTGGGCTAAACTGGGGATCTCCCAGCTTGCCGATCTTTTTGAAAATGATAAACTCATCAATTGGGATGAGCTTAAGAACAAATTTAATATTCCGAACTCTGAAAAGAAGACTTATAACATGATTGTCAAGGCTACTAAGGACCTGCCTTCTGACTATCATGTGGACTCTCATAGATACTTAAAATGCAAATGGCCGGATGTGGTCATTATGGCTAATGTCAAAGCTAAGAATATCTATAGAATCATTGATCATAATGAAAATATTATCAATCATATCAATACTATTTGGTATTCTTCTCTTGATTCTGTGTCTTGGAAGAAGTATTTTGATATTCTCTGGAAAGGTCCCGTTGAGCCTAAAATCATATGTTTTAAGTGGCTGACTCTGCTTGAAAAACTCCCTATTAGAAAATATGGTCACACAACTGATATTTGCAGTCTTTGCAGGCTTCCTAAAACTGGTAGACATATCCTCTTTGATTGCATCTTTGCTAAAGAAATCTGGAACATGTTTGGTATTTTTTACCCTTTGAATGTGAATATTCTAGAAATTGTTACTGGTCATATTGATGGGCTTAAAATGATGCTAATTTATTTCGGAATATGCTATCTTCTAACATCCTCTGACAGATCTGGAAGTGCAGGAACGAGGAAAGGTATCAAAGCAACCCTAGAATTCTTACTGAGTTTTTTTTGAAAACTCACATTTTTAAAAATCTTTCTATAGGTCCACACAACAATGATGATGGAGAAAGACAAGCTGAGGAGATTCTTGAAATATGGGCATGCCACTTTCTTCATCTATGAGTTGAAGCATGGTTATGAGTGGAGGAGGAATTTCGACGACCTTCAAATGTTTGAACGAACTTGCAAAAGGCTGAACCAAGAGATCAGGAAGAATATTAATTCCAGGAAAGATGAGATCTTCATGCTTATGCAAATCCAGGAGCGTAAGAACATAGTTTGGATGGAGGGTCCTCTTGGTTGGACTACTTGGGTTGATACCCATTTTGATGTCTTACACTAGTAGTTCTTTAGTTTCTTCTTTCTTCTGTTATGAGTCTGTATACATGATACTCTGAGTTCGTGGTGAGGCTGGGCCTCTTTTTTTGATACTCTCTGTGGATACTTTTTTTGTCTTTGACCTACCTATATTTAATATAAAAATTATATAATTATAATTTTTTATATAATGATAATTGTAGTAATAAATAATTTTTCAAATTATAATTATATAAACAATTATTGATTGCAAATTATAATTAATTTAAACCTTCATTTTAATTTTATTTGTAAATATAACAATAGTGCTAATTTTATTTTATTGATATATATTTTTTATTACATATGATTAATATTATTGTATAGATAATATTGTATTATTATATTATACAAAAATTATAATTATAATATAATATATTTAGAATATATAATAATTATAAATATAATATTATTATTTTAATTTATATTATAATCTATATTATAATAATAATATAGAATAATTTATCTTAGAAGATTATATAATAGAAATATATATTATTTTTATTTAACATTTCCAATTAATTATAAAATAAAATATTTATTCACTATGTTTAATTTAAATTGTAATAGGAAGGTTTCACATCAGAACAAAGGACGCATAACATAACTTGTGTACAAAGGAAGGAGAAAAAAGCTAACGGTCTTCTGGTCTATGGTCGCATGATCGCATAGCATGAAGATAGCCTATGCGAACATGCGAGAGTCCGCTTAACACGTGAAGTATTTGCATCAGTACAGAGGAAGGTTTCACATCAGTATAGAGGAAGGAGAAGGGCTGCACATGCAGAGGAAGTAGGGTTTGCATCAGTACAGAGGAAGGTAAAGGCCAAGCGTGAAGCGTTGCAGGCTCAGGGTGGAGTGAAGAGCATAGCAATAGGCCGCAGGTTTTGGAGTTATTCTCTATTCTGTGCAAGCTTATTTTGATCAGAAATCTATTTGAAACTCAAATACAGTAATAAAAGAAACCCTAGTCAATAGAACCAATCAATGCGGGTTTTCTCAAGTTTCTTAGAATGGGAGCTTTGCGTCTAAGAGGAGATTTCAGACAGTTCAGGAGGCCAGATTCCACAACCTTTTTTAGGCCAAAATCCTCCAATTTTTTTTCCCACCTCTTGGAAGGCCATAGAAATGGCTTTGGGGTTGGAATCCAGAGTAGGGCGAAAAAGGAATGGAGATCAGGAGTTTTCATTGGAAGGGAAAAAAAATGGTTCAATGACCCATTCAAATAGAGGAAGACACTTCAGGAACAACCCTTTCGCTCTGAGAACAAAAATGTTTGAATTCGAAGAATGGCCCTATCTCAGAATAAGGAGGTTCCTTTTCGCACTGGGTTCAATAAACGGTCAAATTTTAGATTTTAAAAAATGAACATGAACCATTCCGCATCCTGGACCAAAGAGCTAAACCCAAATTTGATACCCATCTTTCCCACATCGTCCAAAGGGGTCCCAATTAATCCTCCTTTGCCTAAGAAAGCATGGTCGGACTCCTACTGGGAGGTTCATAGAAGAAGACTATAGTTGTTGGGCCATGAGGTGATTCACAGAAAGGGGTTTCAACATCATGCTAAAGGACGGTTCAAAGGAATGCAGAAAGTATGGAGACCAATTCTCAAATTGTCGCATCATGAGGTTAAAGATGGGACAATGCAGCTGCAACGACCAAATGAAGTTGAACCAGAGCTCCCTGACCGGCCCAATGCTTTCGCGAAAGTTTCTCATGTGTGGGTTCCCTCCAAAGCAAACCAGGTATTATCTATAACCTTTTTAGAAGAAACACTAAAATAGAGAAATCTCATTTATCTTCGTCAGGGTATCATATGTAAATTCTGGAAGATAGATATATCATTCAAGGATTTTAAAGAATGGGTATTATACAATTGGGGGGAGGTCTCTAAGATCAAAATCTTGGATAATGAGCTAGAATATTTTGTGGTACTATTTGAAAATAAGTCTAAGAGAGATTCCATATTCAAGCAAAAAGGTTGGTTTCACAAGAATAAAGGGCTACACATGCAGTAATGGTCCCCTAACTTTAATAGTGTCAAAAACATTATTAGATTTGTCCCCATGTGGATTAATTTATCAAATCTACCGGTCAAATATAGGAATATGGAAATTCTACAAATTATAGGCAACAAAGTGGGGATATACCTGTCACATATTTTAGATAAATCTTCAGCCTCAATTTGGTTATGTTTGCTAATGAATGTTGAGAAGGAGTTACCTAATTCCATAAAGCTCATCTCAAAATATGGAGTTCGGATTCAGATGATCTCCTATGCCTCCGAATAGTCAATCATTCTGGAGATAATATATTCATCTTCATCCGAGCTTGCAATTTCCCATGAAACTGATTCTAGACACCTTAATAGCAAGGAACCTCAGGTGGATCTCAACAAGGAGGTTTTGCTTCTTTTTTTACATTTCTTATATAGGAGATTATGGTCTTACAATTGGAACAAGGGAAGTTCTCAAATTATTTCTTTAACTTATCCATGTCATGAGGTCAGCCTAACATTACATAGCCATGGGAAGGAGATCATATCCAAGGGGGAATATTGGTTAGATCTCAACACTTTCAAAAAGACATTTGGAAAATCTTGGAAATTTTCTAAGGAATCTCTTCTGACTCCTTCCCATACTATCCTGTTGTCAATCTCCAATTGGTGTGTCCCGTGGTTGGAACACCTCATCCTACATTGGGTCTCTCAAGTTCAGACAGATTTATTGGAGGAGATTGTAGACCAAGTTCTTCATGAGGATAACTCACTTGAAATAGAGGAGAATCTTAATGGCTCCTTAGAAAAAGAAAATCAGAACATAGCATTTCAGACTTCACAGAATGCCATTCTTCAGACTTCTGAGAATGACATTCTACACACTAAGATTTGTGATTTGAGAAAGGATGTTCGAGTTTCCCAAAATATTACCCCTTATTCTACACCTCAGTCTTAGGTCTATGCGGAAAAGGAGGATGACATTTTGAAAATCAGACTTTGTGACCTTAAGGATGTGACAAAACATATTGGATCTGAGGAAAGCAATCAATCCCCAAACTCAGGATGTAGGAAATCCTCAAGAATCAGAAATAGAGGCAAGAAGGATCCCAATATTGAATTACTGACAGAATTACCTTTGGCTCCAGTAAAGAATAAAATGAAAGGGGGCTTAATATCTCTCAAACCTCTAAGGAACAGAAAGAATCATCAGATCCAGCCTTCAAGGGATAATGGAGGTGTCGGTAGCATAGAGGAACCTATTCCTTCTAGACTTCAAGAAGTGTATGATCTTTTTGGTTGCAGTCCGGATGATCAACCCAAAACTAACACCTTGTCTCATTCAATCATTGAAAAAATGTTGGAAGATGACTATGTAGAAGATGAAGAGAGATTTATAGATATAGACCACCCAACATTTGAATCAGAGATGACATTCAACTCATAAGGTCAGGAGGAGGTAAAAAACATGGAATCAGGCTCCAAGATAGCTTCAAATTGTTCCAATTCCCCTTTAGGATTGCTACAAGTAGACCATAAAATAACCATAGACTGTGGATCAGGGAAAAAGAAAGGTAGAGGTAGAAAGTCAACAACCACTTTGAGAGAAGAGAAGGGGGAAGATCAAGACCAAGCAAAGATTACTGCTTATCTGAATGTAGGGAAGGGGAAGTTCCTTCCCAAGTCTCAATGAGACTCCTTTCTTGGAATGTTAGGGGTCTCAATGCCCCTAACAAGCAACATTTGGTCAAACACTGCATTTGGTCTTCTAAAGCAGACATCATTTTCTTACAAGAAACCAAGATGAACAAAGAATAGGTAAATGATTTCATAAGGTCTTTAGGGGACTGGAAAGCTATGGTGGTTGAAGCAATTGGTTCCTCAGGGGGTCTAACCATCATATGGAATCCCAGGACCACATTTTATTCTCATGACAAAGATTCCCAGAACTAGATGGAGGGTAAAATCATCAGCACACCATTAGACTTAAACACATTTGTAATCAATATATATGGTCTTATGTCAAGGAAAAAGAAAGTGGAGATTTGGGAGGAAATTAGTAATTGGTTTCATAACTTCCCTGATTGTAATTTCATTGTAGGGGGAGACTTTAATGCCATTATACATGCAACAGAGAAAAAAGGAGGATCTCAAAAGTTATCTCAATCTCAATTATACTTTCATGATTGGATTTTAAAGGATGATTTGATAGAGATTGAATTTGATAATGGGGCCTTTACTTGGTCCAATAGAAGAATGGGTATGGACAACATTTCAAAAAAACTAGATAGATTCCTTTTTAAGGGTGACTTGACTTCTTTCTCTTTTGGATTGAAAGCTTCCATATATCCTTCATCAGGCTCAGATCATTTTCCAATTTGTCTCAATTTTTTGGAAGAGGACAAACCATATAAATGCTCCTTCAAATTTGAGAATATGTGGTTAAAGGAGGAAAACTTCACAAAAATAATCAAATATTGGTGGACTAAAGTTAAGGTGAAAGGTTCAAGATTGTTTTGTTTTGTTGCTAAACTCAAATTCATCAAGTAGAACCTGCTGATCTGGAACAAGACTCAATTCAAGAACATCTTTTCATCAAAAATGGAAATTGAATCAAAATTGGCTGATCTAAACAACACGATTATGAATCAAGGAATGAATCAAGAACTATACTTCAAAGAGAAGGATTTGCTTAAGGATTTGGAGGATGTGCTTAGTAAAGAAGAAATATTTTGGAAGCAAAAGTCAAGGGAGTCATGGCTAGCGGCTGGAGACAAAAACACCAAATTCTTTCACTCTAGCACTAAGTGCCAAAGGAATACCAATAGAATTTTACAAATTTCAACCCAAGATGGATCTATTCTTAATGGGAAAAAAGAGATTCAGCAGGAAATAGTAGCCTTCTACTCCAATTTGCTCAATTCTTCAAATAGCTCTCCACTTACATGTCAACAAGAACTTCTCTGCAACATTCCCAAAGTTCTCTCAGACATGGATAACCAAAATCTAATGAGGCCATTTTCAACAGAGGAGATTTTACAAACATTATCAGCAATGGCTCCAGATAAAGCTCCTGGTCCAGATGGATTCCCTCCCTCTTTCTTTCTTCATTGCTGGGAGATTGTTGGTCAAGAACTTACTAAGGCATTGGAGACAACAAGATTCTTAGGTAGATTTCTGACCGAAATCAATAATACTTTTATTTCTCTTATTCCTAAATCAGAAAATGCAAACTCTATTGATTAATTCAGACCCATTGCATTGTGTAATACGATTTACATGATTTTATCCAAAGCCCTTGCAAATAGACTAAAAGTAGTCTTAGCTAGAATCATTGGGGAAGAAAAAATAAGGTTTGTCCCAAGCAGATCCATTTTTGATGGCATAATAATTTCTCAAGAAGCAATACACTCCATTCAACATTCCAAAAAGCCCAGCATGTTAATTAAGTTAGACATCAAGAAGGCTTATGATAAAGTGAACTGGAGATTCCTATCCAAATGTATGGAAAGCTTTGGATTTTCTAAAGCCTGGATTAACTTGATTTTTTATTGCATATCAACTCCAAAATACTCTGTTTTGATTAATGGTTCCCCTCAAGGTTTTTTTGGAAGCTCTAATGGCATAAGACAAGGGGATCCTATATCCCCCTTCTTATACATTATCATGGCAGAGGCATTAGGTTGCAACATTTCTAGGCTTCAATCTGAGGGTAGCATCAGAGGCATATCAGTCACATCTTCAATTCCTCCTATTACACACCAGCAATTTGCAGATGATACTCTTCTATTTGGGTATGGTTCTATCAAAGAAGCTACTCTACTTAGAAGTACTCTAAACAAGTATGCTTTAGCCTCAGGACAAATAGTCAACAAAGAGAAATTAGTCATCTTTTTCTTTTATACGAAAAAAAAAATCCAAATGAGAATAGAATCCCTATTAGCCTTTAATGCAGCATCACTCCCTTGCAATTATTTGGGGATTCCCATTGATAAGAAACTTAGAACATCAGGGATTTGGAAACCAATCAACGAAAGGATGGATCAGAGAATGGCTAGCTGGAAATCCAAATGGCTATCATGTGCGGGAAGGATAGTGATGATTAAAGCTACCCTCTTAGCAATTCCCATATATCTCTTGTCTTGTTTGGCTTTGTCCTCGACTGATTACATGGATATAGTGAAAAAGTTAAGGAATTTATTTTGGCATGGATGCGACTAGAATAAAAAATTCAAAATTATCTCCTGGGAAAATATTTGTAAACCAATTAGTGCGGGTGGAACAGGGATCAAGAACCAGTTGTGGCAAAATACAGCATTGGGAGCCAAATTATATTGGAAATTGATAAAAAAAAAGGATTGCAAATGGGTTAGAGTCATCAAAGGCAAATACTTGGGTGCAGAGAGATGCCATGAAATATTCAGAATTAAGAACCTTCCAAGAGGTTCCAAGATATGGAACTTTATATTGAAATCTAGATATGTGGTGGATTCCAATCTTTCTTGGAACATTAGAAGTGGTAACTCTGCTAGATTTTGGGAAGATTCCTGGGGAGGAAGAGGGACTCTCCAGTCGATACCAGGCCTTAATCAGATTATGAAACTTTGTTAATCAACATGGGGTAGTTTTCTTAGACATTACATCATCCCTTCTCAGTCATCAGGAGAGGATAGATCATGGCAGTGGAAGGATTTTTCTAGTTTAGGAGCTGATATTCATGAAATAAATTTGCTAAAATCTGTAGTGTGTAATAGATCTTTTCTTTTGAAAAATGGTAATGATGAATTAATCTGGACGAGCTCAAAAGATGGAGTATATAAGGTAAAGGAAGGATACAATGTCCTAACTCAACACATTCAAAAGTCATCTACAATTCCTCTACATCTTTGCTAGAATAAAATGTGCCTTCCCAAAGCTGGTGTATTCCTATGGGCAGCATCTCAGGGCTGAATTTTGACTGCAGAGAGATTTTCTCGAATGAGATTCTTGGGTCCATCAAGATGTTACATGTGTCTGAAACATGAAGAATCTCACAATCACCTATTATTTTCCTGCCCCTTTGCCATAGAATGTTGGGAGTGGGTATACTCGAAATTGAATTGGCAATCTGCTCCTCATCAAAACCTTCAATTGCATCTTCTTGCTTGGCCAACTCTCTTTAAAGACAACTTGTGTGGTAATCTATGGATGATCTCTCCTTCAATTGTACTTTGAGAAATTTGGAAAGAAAGAAACAAGAGAATCTTTCAGGATAGATCAATGGATATTGGGAAAATTTTGAACAGAATTGAAGCAGCAATAGTGGAGATCATGAATTCTTGAAATCAAACACATTCACCAATTCATAAATTTTACACAAGTTGGGATGATAAGATGTTGAAAAGTTGGCATGGGTTGAAAGCTCCTAGCTCTTTAGGAAGAGGTTGCAAGAATAGTGGACTTCTAAGACAATCATGTGTTTGGAAATCTCCATCCCCGGGATGGGTGAAATTAAATTTTGATGGCGCATCAAGAGGTAATCCTGGGCCTTCGGGTGCTGGGTGCATCATTCATTCTTCACAAGGTCAAGTTATAGCTCAATTAGCCATTCCTCTAGAACTAGATACTAACAATGCTGTAGAGATTAAATCCATTTATCACGGTCTAATCCTTGTCAGGGATTTAGGATTTAATAAAGTGGAAATTGAAGGGGATTCTATGATAATCATAAATGCAATCAGATCAGGAGCCACTACAAACTAGAAACTTCAATCTTTTTTAGAGGTGATTTTGAATATTATCTCCAAATTTGAATCAACAATTGCTAACCATATCTACCGTGAAGGTAATGGTAAAGCCGATGAGTTGGCTAATATGGCAGCAAGTGGAGTACATGTCAGATCCATTTCGAATGACTGGCATCTTAGTCAGAACCCGGCAAGGTGAAAGGATGGACACTTCTTTCAAAAAGGGTCATATCACCTGAACCAACTTATCAAATCGAGCAATCTGCTTGCCCAACTTCATTAGTGCAGCGTGCATCATAGGGTGGTCTTACTCGCTGTCAAATTTTCTTCTAACAAGGCATAGATACAGGATGATCTTCCCTCTCCATTTGGTGGTGACTTAGATGAGAACATTGACTGGATTTTCAAATTCAAGTATGATGCACGAATGGATGGATTAGGTAGCCCAGACTCTTCCGAGAATGAGGAAGAAAATTCTGATGATCCCCAGGGTTCAGAGGAGGACGATGAAGAAGAGGTTACCGAGGAAGAAGAAGAAAAATCAGAGCAAGCTGATGAGGGCCAACATTTTTTGTGGTTTTTGAATCCGTTTAATTCTTGGTGGGATAAGTAGTTTGCAGTTTTTTCTGGTTGTTTGATATTGGTTTTCATGGAAAGAGCACGAATGCTCCATCTTTGTCCATACTTTATGACTGAACAATATTATGGTGTTAGATGTAGATAATTACTATATATTTTATTTTCTGCTTAATACAAAAACTATGGCTTCGGCCTTTGCTGATCAAAAAAAAAAATTAAATTGTAATATTTTGTAAAGGAAAATATATCACTAATTTGTTTACCTAAATATTTATTAATGCATAATTTACATATAAAAAATTTAAAATTTTTTTTTTAAAAAATATAATTCTAAAATAAACTCATGTAATCTAATTTAAAATTTAAAATTTTTAATATACAATTAATATAAAAAAGAAAAAGATTAATGAAAATCTGACAGAAACAAAAATTGTTTCCAAGCTGAAAACTATGCAATATATTAAATAAAAAGTGTACAATAAATAACAAATGTGGTAAATTTTAATTGGTTCACTCCTGTAATAAGACTTCAAATGATTTAACCAATCAAATGATAGAAAAATGATTTCTATAAATTATAAAGTTAAAAATATTGCATCTAACTTTACAAAATATGAAATTTATTACAAAATACAAAATCTAAAAAATTCTAATTGGTCTAAAATTTAAATAGTTTTATTTAATAACTAGTTAACACTAAAAACTCAAAAACGAATAAAATCATTTAAGACAATAGAAAAAGAATGATAGATAAATGAGTGTAATTAAATAATGTTATTCTTTTCATCTGATTTTTATACTAGAAAAACACAAAAATGTAAAAATAAATGCTATCAGCAAATAGCCAATCAGATCTGAACTTTTTTTTTTCAGTATTATATTACAATCATACAAAAGCTTGAAATCTAGAAATAAGTAAAAGCTAATACTTGCACTATAATATTCAATCATATAGCTAAAGGAAAATTTCCAATGAATATGAGTTTGTTCTATATTGATTTATTATTGGGATGAATGAAAATATGGAATTTGTTACAAAAGTATACTTCCGTTCATCTTGATAATAGATCACAAAATATGATTTGAAATACTAATACTACAAATACATACACAATCTAAATCAAAAACTGATATTTATAAAATACTAATAAATTGTAGAAATTTAATTTTATTAACCAAAGAGAAAAACGATAAAAAATACCAGCTGCCTTAGCCAAATTGCTCCAACGGCGAGC
Organism: Chamaecyparis obtusa; assembly: GCA_027943335.1. Classification (NCBI taxonomy): domain Eukaryota; kingdom Viridiplantae; phylum Streptophyta; class Pinopsida; order Cupressales; family Cupressaceae; genus Chamaecyparis; species Chamaecyparis obtusa. The sequence continues at coordinate 1,050,118 of BSBK01004545.1, read as the reverse complement.
ACCGTAAAGTTTAACATTATGCAGAAGATTCATTGATTTGCACACAAGATTTTTGATTTGCACACAAGATTTTGTTTATGATGTGGGATACAAGAGATATAATATAATGTGGGGACTAAGGTACATTTTAATTTAACTTTTCTTCGATTAATATTGATATTGTGTTTTCAATTATTCTTCATCTTTTTATCTTGTTTTTTTTTTAATTTCTACATAAATTTAAAGATTTTTCTAATATGATAGAATAATAGATTACACTTAAAATTTATCTTTCATCAAGTTTTTGTATATCCAATTTTAGTTTATATATACGTTTTCTTTTATTTTTCCTATTTTCTATTAGATACAAGAGATATATAGTGCGTGGATCTTTTATTTTTCCTATTTTCCATTAGACACAAGAGATATATAGTGTGTGGACTAAGATACATTTTAATTTATCTTTTGTCAAATCAATTTTGATATTGTGTTTTCAACTTTTGCTCAATATTTCATCTTGTTTTTATCTCCACACAAATATAAAGATTTTTCAAATATGGTATGATAGAGTAAGAGAGTACACTTAAAACTTATCTTTGATCAAGTCTTATTTGCATATTTCATTTTAGTTTTATATTTACATTTTTTTTTGTTAAATTCTTTTCTACAAATCCTATTTTTGATTACATATAGTCATTTCATTATATTTATATCTTCTAGTTAAGGAAATTATAAGAGAAGAAATTATAATTTAATCTATAGAAAATTAATAAAATTATATTTATTTTATTATTATCAAAATTAAGAAAATTAACTTTTGGAAACTAAGGTACATTTTAATTTATTTCATTATATTTTAGGAATTAAGGTACATTTTAATTTATCTTTTGTCAAATCAATTTTGATATTGTGTTTTCAAGTTTTTCTCAACATTTCATCTTGATTTTTTTCTATCTCCACACAAATTTAAAGATTTCTCTAATATGGCAGAGTAATCAAGTACACTTAAACTTATTTTTGGTCAAATATTTGCATATCCAATTTTATTTTATATATACGTGTTCTTTTTTTTTTTTCCTATTTTCCATTAGATACAAGATATATGTAGTGTGGGGACTAAGGTACATTTTAATTTATCTTTTGTCAAATCAATTTTGATATTGTGTTTTCAAATTTTGCTCAACATTTCATCTTGTTTTTATCTCCACACAAATATGAAGAGAGTAATAGAGTACACTTAAAACTTATCTTTGGTCAAATCTTATTTGCATATTAAATTTTAGTTTATATTTACTGTTTCTTAATTTTTTTTACAAATCTTAGTTTTGATTATATACAGACATTTCATTATATTTATATCTTATTATTTTGTATATATATTTATAGTATTATTTTGATATTCATGTACATAGAAAAAATTAAAAGGGAAGAGATTTTTTACAGTCTATTATAAGAGTCATTTGTTTTTGGGTTTACATACAATGATAATAATACAGGTCTACCTCCTACACATTGTGGAAGGCACCTAATTGTGATACAAATGAGGGGTACATACCCTACCACATATAGGATTTGAACTTGTGACCTGTATTTCAAGATTCTCCACCTCTAGAACAACACAAGTTATAAACCATTTAACAAAGAATGAAAGTGTAATGACACGAACCTAGCAACAAAAATTAAAAATGAGGAATATACATTTAACAATAAAACTATAAAATGACTCTTATTAAATAAAATTCCTTAATTTAAAGTTAAAAAAATATAAACAAGTGAATAGTTTTGCACCATAACTAGTTTTTTATGATTCATATATTTCTAAAATTTAAATATTTATTTCTTAATTCAATATAATATATATAAATTACTTATCTCAATTATGATTGGTTTAATTGATTTTTTCTTATAAGATTCCTTTTCAACAAAATTCTCTAGATAAAATTAGATTGAGTTTTATTTTTAATTGAATTTGTGAATTATGGTATGCTCCACAATATTTATTTATTACAAAGGATAAAACAATTTACATTTTTAAAATTTAATATAATTAAGTTTCTTCTTGATCTCACATAGACATTTATTTATCACAAAAGATAAAATAATTTACAATTTTTAAATTTAATATAATTAAATTTCTTATTAATAAGTGATCTTACTTAGACATTTATTTATTAGAAAAGATAAAATAAATTATATCTTTTAATTTTAATATAATTAAAATTTTATACAAGTATTTATATCTTTAATTTTATAAATATTTTCAGAATCATTTCAATAATTTAAATCAAAATTATATCTTTTAATTTTCTTGTCATATATGAATATTACAATTTGATATTTTTAAATTAGAAAGTGGTTTGAACTTAAAAAAAAATGAAAGAACATAAACCTAATTGTTAAGGAGATAATTTTTAGATATAAGTATTTATATATGGATATTTTCACATATTCTAAATATTTTATGATGCATATTTTTGTTAGGAAGTTTTTCTAAATATTATATAAGGCTTATTTTGCTTTCTAGGTAAAATATGCTTTTGATCTCTTAGAAATAATTTATTTGTTGCTTATTAAGATGTAAAATTATTTTTGGGTTTAAGGACATTTTGTAATACTTGTATGATTTTGTTTTTTCTTTTATTAAAAAAGAGATTTAGATATATAAAATTTTCAACAACAAGAAAGATTTTTTTGAGTACTCTAACTATGAAAATAACTATCCTTTATTTATTCTTAATTTTTTACACAAATATTTTATGATGTCATCTTCTGAACTTCATCTAAATTGTACATTTCTCTAACTTCACAATAAGACAAGTACTAAAATACATTATACATTTCTCTCATTTAACTTGATAGTAAACATTCACTTGTTAAATATATATTAGTTCTGTATCTTAACTAGTGATTAAATGAACTATTGTGCACTAATCAAAATAAATTATATTTTATATTTCATTATAAATTTTTCATTTCTAAAAATATAGATGCAAAATTTTTAACTTTATAATATGTAAAAACTAATTTTTTATCATCTCATTGGACAAATGTATTTGAACTATTATACACAAATTTCTGGCATCCTCCATACTCTTTTGTGTTTGATAACCATTAAACTACAAATAAACATTTATGTTCTTGCTTCTTTTAAATGTCTTTGAGATATCACTTGGATTGTCATAGGCGATGGACTGTTTATTGTGTATGGTTACCGTCTCTAATGCATCTAGGGTGAAGTACCTTGGATGTTGGGTTGATTCATGTTCTTGTATGTTAACTTTAAAAAAAATTATTCTACAAACTTAGATGCTTGTTTAGGTTAAGTTCACCTAGGTTCCCTGGCGGGGCATTACACTTGGTATGAGAGCTAGGTTTCGATCCTGGGACCCGTGGGTGCCCTATTTGTCAATGAATTTCTATTGATAATAACTTTGTTTAACTTTATAAATATTTATAAAATATTATTTATAATATATTTAAATTATATTTTTTACTTATAATTATATTAGAAATAAAGCTTATTGTTATACTTTACAAAATAATTTCAATTAACATTAAAATAAAATAAAATAAACTACAATTTCTAATTTATATGATTAAAATAATTTTAATGAAAACTAATTACTTATTGTACATCTAAAATTATTTAAACTAATATAATTATTATCATCAAATTTTATAATTAATTAAAATATATTTATTAAGATTAGAATTACATTTACATAGATTTAACATAAATATAATAAAATACATTTAAATTTATTACAAGTAAACTTATAATTAAATTCGGCAAGCACTAGCCACTACATGACACTTGTTTTACTTAGTCATATATAAATTTACACCTTCTTTACCTTCAAACTAAATCCATTTTCAAAAATTTAGTGATCTTGAAGATATGGACTGGACTGCACTAGAGAAACCAACGTTCCTAGATTGCCGTGTGCTGAAATAAATTATGCCATACCTTTCAGTAATAATCATATACAGCTTCTTCGTACACGTTTCTGTCATCTCCCAAATTCTCCTACGTGTCACTACTCCGTCCTTAAGATTGACATGGATATCATAAATTCTCCTACGTGTCACTACTTCGTCCTTAAGATTGACATGGATATCATAAATTCTTTGCGTAACTATTTATAGCTGATATCTATTATTATGGTAGTGGAGAAAAACATATATTTTAACTACATTTCTCTTCATATCCGTACCTTTTATTCCAATAACAGATGCGCAAGTTTGTGAATGCTAAGATTTTCACATCAAATATTAAAGTCCACGGCATTTATGTGGAGGAGATCGTATTCAAGAGATGACTTTGTTTTGGACACGTGGACTCATATTCACTACCAAAACAAACTTTGCCCCTCTAATTTTTTATTCTTCATACTCAATAGTCGAATGTCAATACAGATGCTTTTCTCAGCAATTACCACACATTTAATTACTTATATGAAAACCTTGTATCTAGGCAGTTCCTCTTATGGGATATTGTTTCAGGTTTAAAATTAACACACATATATAGTACATGGAGAGACATCTTTTTGAAGGCAAATAGAGTCTTGTAAGGATATCTCTAGGTTTATTTAATATATATATTATAAAATATATATAAGTTAGTAGTAATTACAATACAACATAAAAGATATTAAATAAATTGAGTTATAATTCTATTGTATTAGGATTATAGTTAGAGTTAAGCTTTAAGATTAGGATTAGGATTAGAGTTTAAGATTTAGGTTGTGGATTACGATCTTGTTTAAGATTAAGATGATGGTTAGGATTAGGGTTTCCATCATGGTTTGTATTATGGTTAGGGTTAATATTTTTATTTGAGTTATAGTTTTAGATTATGGTTAGGTTAAGGGTTTACATCATGGTTAATATTATAGTTAGAGTCAGGGTTTTGATCACGACTAAAATTTAAGGTTATGATTTGGATTAAGGTTAGTGTTAGGATAAGGAATTAGGTTTACATTGTGGTTAGGGTTAGGGTTCGCTTTAGACTTTGCGTTATAATTTAATAAATATGAAAAGGATTATGGCTACCTTAGGGTTAGGGTTTAATGTTTGGTTTAGTGTTTAGGGTTAGGGTTAGGGAAAGGGCTTAGGTTTACATCTAGTTAGGTTTAGGGTTGAGTTTAGGCTTAGGATTTAGGTGCATGTCATGGTTAGAGTTAGGGTTAGGGTTTTGATTATTATGGTTAGAGTTAAGGTTTTGATTAGGTTTTAAATTAAGGTTAGAATAAGGGTTTAGGTGTATGTCATGTTTAGGGTTTGGCTTAGTATTATGGTTAGGGTTAGGCTTTTGATTAGGCTTAGGGTTTAAGATTAAGGTTTGGGTTAGGACAATGATAATAGAACTATAATTGTGGTTAGGGTAAGGGTATTTACATCATGGTTAGTATTATGGTTAGGGTTATGATGAGGATTAGGATTACATTTAATATTAATATTAATATTAGGGTTAGGGTTAGGGTTATGATAAGGGTTTTAAGTTTAAGTCATGGCTATGATTAGGTTAGGGTTTGGATTATGTTCTAGTTTAGGACTAAGGATTATGCTTATGGTTAGGGTGTAATATTTTATTTAAGGTTTAGGGTTAGGGAAAGGATTAGGATTAGGATTTAAAGTTTGGATGATGGTTAGGGTAAGGGTTTACATTATGGTTAGTATTATGTTTAGAGTTAGAATCTTGATTAGGGTTAATATTTATGGTTAGGGTTAAGCTTAGGATTAGGAGTAGAATTAAAATAAGAGTTAGAGTTAGAATAAGGGTTTAGGTGTATGTCATGGTTAGGGTTAATGTTTTGTTTAAATTTTAGGTTATGATTTTGTTTAGTAATTACAATCAGGATTAGGGTTAGAGTTAAGGTTTAACGTTTGTATTTGGTTTTACAGTTAGGATTACGGTTATAATTTTGGTTATGATTATGGTCATGGTTAGTATTATATCCCAATTAGAGTTATGATTTTGATTAGGGCTAGGATTTAGGGTTAGGGTTAGTATTACAAATAACATTATGAATATGATTGGGATTATGGATAGGCTAAAGGTTTACATCATGATTAATATGATGGTTAGGATTAGGGTTTAGGGAGAGGATTTTGGTTAGGATTAGGGTTCAGAGTTAAGATTTTAGTTTGGATTACGATTATGATTAGGGTTTACATCATGGGTAGTATTATAATTAGGTTAATATTTTGATTAAGGTTAAGATTAGGGATAGGATTGAGAATTTTATTAGGGTTAGGGTTATTATTAGGGTTATAATTATGGTTAAGCTTAGGGTTTATGATATAGAATTAGGATTATAGCTAGGATTATGGTTAGAGTTAGGGTTTAGTTTGAGAAAATAGATATAGTAAATACTTGCAATTGTATTGTATTGTAATGTATTCTACCTTTAATATATCATTTATTTTCATCTAATAATGTTGTAGCATTGAAAAATAGATATTATGATTTTTTAAATATTTTAAAATTATTTTTCAATAGAAATTGATTAGAATTTTTTAAAAATTGTTTTATTATAAATTATTATCTTTTCTGAATTGAATTAAATATTTAATATATTATTTATGGTTATTTAATAATATTATAACATTAAACAAAATTATTATGGCTTCAAAATTTGTAAACCATAGAAAACAGTAAATAATTTTTCGTTATAGATATAAAACTACAAAAATTAAAATAAAAGCTTACCCTACTTTCAATTCATTATAAAAAACACCACTCTTTCAACTATCATATGCATTCTTCCTAAAAGAATATTAGTTCATTTTTTATAAATTACATTCTAAATATAAATTATAGAATTCATTTATTTAAACAATTAAAAAAAATATTAACTATTTGATTTGGATTGGTTGTCCCATAATGAAAAATAGATAACTTCAAACTTAAACCTTGAAACTTTCAATATGTATAGTTTAGAAAGAGAAACTTTTAAAAAGGTTTTCATAGCAATTCAAGATAATGAAATTTTGGATGTCTTTTGGTGAACATCCAAAGAGAAGGTTTCTACCAAGCTATCTAGAATAAATAGAAAATTTGTATTAGTTTCAATATGATTAAAAATAAATTTAGGAAAAAGAAGAATGAAGGGGCTACAAAGAGAATAGGTAATTGGAAAAATAGAGGAAATATATCAAATCTCACCCCTTTTCCCTAGACTAGAGGTAGTATATAAGTATAATTTTTTTGGAATATAGAGAATAACATTCCAACAAGAGAGGACAACATCAATGAATCAAATTCCTTAACCTTTGTGGAAATGCTCCTAGATCTAGACTACTTGGAGGAAGAAGAAATAATTGAGGAGTTAGAGGGAATGATGTTTTCAGACATTGGTGATCAAGATATGACTAATCATAATCAGAAAGTAAAAATTCCAAGTAAAGTCAAGGAAAAATCCCTTTCCCCTATTCAAATTGAGGTGACCAACATTTTCATTGGGTTCCAAAGATCTACTCTAAATAAAATTTCTCCTGATTGTGGGGAGAGAAAGAAACAAGGGAAAAGATAAAAATCCTTAGTTGTCTTAAGATTAGAAGAAGGGGGAATCAGACCAAACTAAAATAATGACTTATATGCAAGTAGAGAAGGGGAAGTTCCTTCACAAGTTCAAATGAAGATTATATCATGGAATGTTAGGGGTTTAAATACTCCTAACAAGCAGCGTTTAGTCAAACGTTGCATCTTTTCATTCAAAGAAGATATAGTGATGCTACAGGAAATAAAAATGAACACAGAGAAAATAGAGAAATTCACTAGGGGATTTTAAGAAGCTAGACCTTAGAATTTGAAGAAGCATTAGGGTCCTCTAGTGGAGTTGCAATAATGTGAAATTAAAGAAGAGTTGATTTCTCCAAGTTGGATGGCAAACCTAATTAGATAGGGGGAATAATAAAAATCTTAAAATCCAATTTAAAATTCTCAATCCTAAATGTATATGGCCCAATTCCCACCAAGAAGAAGGTAGAAGTTTGGGGAGAAATTAGTAGTAGATTCATGGTTTGGTCAGAAAAGGACTGCATTATATGTGGAGACTTTAATGCTATTGTTCACATATCATAAAAGAGTGGGGGGATTCAGAGAGAATCCCAACCTCAAATTGATTTCAAAAAATAGGTTTCAAAAGAAAGCCTTCTTCAGATAGAAATGTATAATGGGACCTTTACATGGAACAAAAGAAGAATGGGTCTCAACAATGTTTTAGATAAACTAGACAAATTTTTTTATAGATGAGATTTAACAACTTTCTTGTTCAAATTCAAAGCTTCAATATCACCAACTTCAGGGTTAGAGCGCTATCCTATCCAGATGGACATATTGGGAGAAGACAAACCATTTCTATGCACTTTCAAATTCAAGAAAATATAGATGAAAGAAAAGGAGTGAACACAAAACTGGTTGACTAATGGTGGAAAGGGTGCTATGCAAAAATATTTAAACATTTTTTTTTATGTCCAAGTTGAAGAACATAAAAAAATTTTGACGAACTAGAATCAAAATAATTTCAAGAATAATTTTGAATGAAAAATTGATATTGAACAAAATATCAAAGATCTTAATGAGAATTTCATCTATAAAGGAATGAGTTCAGAAGTTTCTGCAAGGAAAAAGAACTTCTAAGAGATTATGAAGATGTTTTGGTAAAAGAGGAGACCTATTAGAGGAAAAAATCCAAAGAAACATGGCTGGATAAAGGGGATAAGAACACTAATTTCTTTTGTAACATCACTTAAAAAAGGACAATCATCAATAGAATTCATAAAATCAACATTGAATGGGGCCAGGAACTAGAATACCAAAAGGAGATACAAGAAAAAATAGTCAACTATAACTCTAACTTGTTGACTAATTATGAAGGTTCTCATCTCCTATCTTGTCAAGAGATGTTAGGGGATATCCTGTTAGAGTGATTTTATAATAATGAGAGGGGGGGGGGGGGGTGTGAATTAGTTATCCTTAGGTCAAATGTACTAATTGAACTTTCAAAAACTTTAACCAACTTAGATCTATTCAACTATCCAGTCGGTCTCTATAGAATATATCTAGTAACATAAACTTGTAGTCCATTGTCCAAAAGTAATCAACTTGCATAATATAAAAATCTTAATTGTAAAAAACATCAAATAACATTCACACAAGTATAACACCAAGATTTAATGTGGAAACTCAATTTGGGAAAAACCACCAGTAACATGCTACCAAATTTTCACTCTTTTGAAGTGAGCTCCATGAGGAGCCAACCCTGTTAATGGTTATAATACACACTATTAGGTGTGACCCTATTAAAGGATTTAATCACCTTGTTAGGAGTGGCCTTTTTAGAGGGCTTGAGAACATGCCATTATAATTTCACCTTGATTAAAGGATTTACAAGTGACTGTTAGGTCAACCTTGATTAAAGGATTTTAACTGATACAATGGTTAGAAAGTAACAGTAGGTTTGATCTAATACAAAAAAATCACTTTTCAAATATAGATCTCATGTAGCTCATATACTGATCTATTGACTGGCCTTCATTTTCATCTCCGTCTATGATGTGCTCATAAATCCCTTCAAGCAATCACCACTTCACAACTCTGTTCAACTCTTCATAGCTCTTCTCAGCCTTCTTCTTAGGTTCGCCAATCAACAAAATCAACTTCTATGAATAACCTACAATTAGGTCATCCTTATACCTCCTTGATTAGGTAGCTTAATATTTTTCCTCTTAATCATCTCCGTAGATCTTAGGTTTAGGTCAGATTCATCGAATCATTCCAATATTTTGTTCTCCTCCTTATCCTTCTAAATAATTCTCAAAACTTCTCTTTGAATCCATAAGAAAATGGTTTACCATGCATTAAATTATCCAAGTCATTCATCCTTATATTCAACACATTTTACATATTACAAGAATTCAACTATGTTGGCTGGGAATCTCAATTCTTCTATAAACTGTAAAATACTAACACACGCTCATCACTATGTTTTCTGCTCGGTCATCATTGGATAACTTGATCATTTCTAAAACTATTCTTCTCGGCAATTACTATCTTTTCTCAGTTAATTCTACGATACTCGGTAATTACTATATTCATTTAGTTAATTATCCGATACTCAGAAATTAATGATACTTAGTTGACACTAAATTTTCTTGGCTTATACTGGCACTCGATCAGCAGTAGAATCACTCAACTTACACTAAATTTTCTTAGTCTTTTGTGCTTTCGCTCGGTTAAGCCTAAGCTTTCAGACTTTATTTCTTCATTTCTTCCAAGCTTCAAAACAACTGAATTCTTCACTTAGTGTTATAGGTAAACAACACATTACCTTGCCAATGTGCCAACTAATCAAGTACCCATTGTAGTTTCTCATAACTCAACCTTTCACCAGGTCTTCTTGTTATCTCCTCTTTTCAAATCCCCTTCATCAATCAAAAGATATGGTACTCTACTAGATAGAAACTATCTCACTAGTTAAGGTTTGACATCAATAGCAATATAGAAATTATTTCAATTATAGTTTCCAACAATCTTCCTCTTTGGCATTGATGGAAACACCACATGCAACACCATATGCATAGTTACTATACAATCCAAAAAGTATGTAATGAAGCAACTTTTATCAACTCTCTCTGTGTTTAGATCTTCATTAATATCCTTAGCTTCATTCCGATTCTCATCCAAATATCAACTCCCTCATCTCATTCATGGTAACTTCTACTGGATCTCTCCCACAAGTTCACTATACTCTCCCTCTTTGACAACAATGCCAAAGACACTTTAAACTTTCTCATTAATCTTCACCATGTAGATATCTTTATGTCAGCTCTCTGAACTATATACTCCCTCTATCATCTTTCTTATGACTAATCAACATCATGTGTTTTTTTCTTCATAGCTTTATGAAAATCCTAAAGTGTGACCTTGTTGCATCAATTTGTCAGATATTGTTAGGGGAATCACCCCTAATTTACCTCTTAGATATTCATGAGCATCCTTAGGTAAAGCTTTAGTGAATATATTTGCTAACTGTTCCTTTGTATTCACATACTTCATCTCACTTCTTTGTCTTGAACTAACTCTCTGAACTAATGATACTTGATAACAATATGCTTAGTCTTAGTGTGCATCACAAGGTTTTTTGATATTTTGATAACACTTGTGTTATCATATAAAATAACAACTGGATCAGTGATTTCTTCCTTCATATACCTTTCAACAATTGCTTGATCCACACTATGTTTGAACAATTAACTGTTGCTGCTACATATTCAACCTCTGCTATAGATTGATAAATGTAATTATGTTTCTTTCTTGTCCATGAGACTAATCTCTTTTGTAGAAAGAATGTGCTACCACTTGTACTCTTTCTATCATCCACATTTCCTACCCAATTTGCATTAGTAAAAACTTTCAGTTCAAACTTATCATTTTTCTTGTAATACAATCCATAATCCTCTGTTCTTTTAGATATCTCAGTATCCTTTTAATTGCCATCATCTGATTCTCCTTAGGATTGGTATAAAATCTTGCAATAATCCCAAATGCTAATGCAATATCTAGTCTATTGTGAACAACATATTGTAGCTTTCCAATCATTGACCTGCACAAGGTTTGATTCACTTCAGTTGTATCATCATTCTTTAATAGTTTTTGTCTAGTAGCCATAGGTGTACTTACTGGTCTAGAGTCCTCCATGCCAAAGGTTTTTAGTATATCCTTAATATAGTTAGATCAAGAGTAATGTAGATACCTTTCTTCATTTGATAAACTTGTAAACCAACAAAAAATTTGATCTCTCCAAACATAGACATCTCAAATTCAGTTTGCATCTCATTTGCAAATGTCTAGCATAGTGCATCTTCTCCTCCAAATATGATATTCATCAACGAATATTTTAGCTAACAATATCCCTTTACCTCTTTTAGTCTTCAATGTATACTTCTTCTAGTATTCCATTCAGAAATATAGATTTGACATCCATTTGATACACTTTAAATCCTTTGTAAGATTCATATGCAAGTAGAGTTCTAACTCCTTCCAATCTAGAAATTGGGGAAAATGTCTCTCCATAGTCAATGCCTTCTTCTTGTGCATATCCTTTGCATACCAATCTATCTTTGTTCCTTGTGAATTCTCCATGTTCATTCAGTTTATTTCTGAATACCCACTTGGTTCCAATAACATTCTTGTCCTTTGGTCTAGGAACTAGTGTCCAGGTTTTATTCTTTTCTATTTTCTCAATTTCCTCATTCATGGCTTGAATCCAATCTTCATTCTCCAAAGAATATTTCACTGACTTAGACTCAAATTCACATAATAAGCATGTTTGGTTTTTCAACTTACTTCTTGTCATGACTTCTGATTCTTTAGTTCCAATGATTTGATCAAGCTTATGATGTCTTATCATATGCTATGCTAATGTAGGATTTGGTCTTCTTTCTTCTTGTTGTTAATCTTTAGGTTCATCTTGTAAATTCATTTCAAGTTCATTTTGTATGTCTTCTTCCTCTTCTAATTGCTCTATAGTTTCCTCCCGATGCTCAACATTTTCTTGTTGTGATGGGACAAGTTCTTTCTATTGCTCGACAACTTTGTTCTCTATTTCAGATAAATTGGTGGCCTCTCCTTCTTCCAGGTATACAAATGATTTGCAATATTTAGGTTCCTTCTTGCATTCAACTTCATTCTTATCTGCATATTCATCAACTCTAACATTTGCACTATCCACAACTTTGTTAGTGTTAGAATTCAAGCACTTATAAGCTTTTCTCTTAGTGGAATATCTTAGGAATATTCTTTCATCACTTTTAGCATCAAGTTTTCCATTCCTATTGTCCTTCAATATATAAATTTTTCTTCCAAATATTTTAATGTATTTCACATTAGGTGCATAACCATGCCATAACTCAAAAGGTGTAGCATTTGTACCTTTCCTGATCTATACTCATCTCAAGGTATAGATAACTGTTCTTACAACTTCTCTCCAGTATTTTTGTGCAACATTTTTCTCTATCATCAATGTTCTAGCACAATCCATGCTTGATTTATTCATTCTCTCTGCTATACCATTCTATGGAGGGGTCCTTGGTGGAGACATCTGCCTCTTAATTCCTCTATCATTGCAGAATATGTTGAACTCAATAGATATGAACTCTCCTCCTCTGTCATATCTATGACATTTCAAGCTCTTACCTATTTTTTTCTCAACCTTTTCCAAATACAACTTAAACAACTAAAAGGCATCAATTTTTTCTTTAAGAAACATCACAGTCATCATTCTAGAATAATCATCAACAAACAAAATGAAATACTTATCACCACAATAAAATTGCACTCCAATAGGTCCACAAAGGTCAGTATGAACCAATTCTAAAATATTATTATAAGTATAGGTTTTTCTCTTGAAACTAGACTTTTTCAATTTTCCCAATTGACATTGTTTACACATCACATTATCGTGTTTCTTCAATAGTGGTAATCCTCTTACTCTTTTCATCTTACTAATCCTTACAAAATTAGAAAAGTTCATATGACACAACCTCTTATGCCACAACTATACAACATCTAATTGTGCAAACAAACATGTCTCATTAGATAGGTCTAGATAGAACAAATTACCTCTTGTCTATTCTCCACTTCCAATCAGCTCACCATGACATCAAATATCTTAGCCTTTTTGTGATGCAATTCAAATCAGTAACTAGAACTATTTAACTGTGCAACACTCAAAAAATTATAGTTAAGTCATTCAACCCAATAAGCATTGTCACATCTGATCTTATTGATCCTTTTCCTTTTACAAGACATTGTGCATCATTACCAAAGTTAACACTACTACCTTTGTAATGGTTTAAGGTTTCAAACTTTCTTTTATCACCAGTCATATGATGTGAGAAACCACTATCAATTATCCATCTATCACCTTTACTCACATATGAAATAAGTGCAATTTTCTCATCTTCATTAGAATCATCTTTCATAGCAACATAAACAACTTCTACATCATAATCATCAGACTCATCAGTCACTGTTAGTTTCTTCTTCAACAATATAACAAGATTTCATACCTTTATCCTTGTAGTCCTTATCCCTTTTGTCTTTGTACTTTCTTTCCCTTCTCTCATCCTTGTCATTCCTATCAAGGCATCTTGCTACAATATGACCAACTTTATTACATGAGAAACATATTATAGGACGTTTACCCTTGATTTTTCCTTTTCCTCTCAATAGTCTTCTAGCCATAAGTGCCTCAAGATCATCAAGATCATCAAGATCATCATTAGAGGTGTCATTTTCACTATTCACACATATTTCTTTTTCTTTCTTAGACTTTTCAAGAACCAATTGAGATTTGAATGCAGATTCAATATTATGAGTAGTGAAATTATCAAAATTTGATAACTCAAAAGCAGTAAGTCTACCAACAAGACCTTCGAAAGTTAAGTTATTACTAGGAGCACATCTTAGTTCTTTTATTATAGAAATTCTAATAGCATAAATGGGAAGTAGAGTTCTCAAAACCTTGCTAATAACAATTTCATCATCAATATTTCTATTAGCTCTTCTAATAGGATTCATTACCTCTTTAACTCTGGCACAATATTGAACAATAATTTCACCTTCTAACATTCTCATTTTATCAAACTTACCTCTCAAGCTTTTAGATTTGGCTCTTAGTACATTTGTGTCTCCACCATAGATAGCTGTCAGTGTGTCCCACATTTTATTTTCTTTGGTACAGTCCTTGATGTCTTTAAATTTAGGATAACTTAGGCCTGATGTAATCTCCAACATTGCCTAATTGTGTTCTTGCTTCTCCTTCATCTTTTGAGTTGTCAAAGGTGTCGGTACTGTTATGTTTTCATGTTCCACATAGTATTTTTTCACATCACCAATTCTAGCTAGGTGTAACTTCATTAAACTTTGCCATGCAGGGTAGTTCTTCTTGTTCAGTTTGGTACCTCCTTTTTGTACATCTTGATCTTTAGCTTCAAGTACCTTCAAAATTTTCCTTACAAGCACCACAAGCTATGATACCAATTGTTAGAATGATTTTAGAATAAATAAGAGTGTGGGGGGGTGAATCAACTATCCTCAGTTCAAATGTACCAATTGAAATTTCAAACAATTTAACCAACTTAGATCTATTAAAATACCCACTTGGTCTCTATAGAATATATCTAGTAACATAAACTTGCAGTCCACTGTCCAAAAGTAATCAACTTGTAGAATATAAAACTCTTAACTGTAAAACATATCAAATAACATTCACACAAGTATGACACTAGGATTTAACGTGGAAACCCATTTTGGGAAAAACCTCCAATAACATGCTTCCAAATTTTCACTCTTCTTAAGTGAGATTTGTGAGGATCCAACCCTGTTAAAGGTTACAATACACATTGTTAGGTGTGACCTTGTTAAAATATTTAATCACCCTATTAGGAGTGGCCTTGTTAGAGGGCTTAAGAACATCCCATTAGAATGTCACCTTGATTAAAGGATTTACAAATGACTGTTAGGTAAACCTTGATTAAAGGATTTTAACTAATACAATGGTTAGAAAGTAACACTAGGTTTGATTTGATACGAACAACTCACTTTGCAAATAAAGATCCAATGTAGCTCATATGCTGATCTACTAACTGGCCTTCATTTTCATCTCCATCTCCGATTTTCTTAGAAATCCCTTCAAGTAGTCACCACTTCACAACTTTGTTCGGCTCTTCACAACTCTTCTTAGCCTTCTTATTAGGTTCGTCAATCAACAGAATCAACCTCTATGCATAACCTATAATTAGGTCATCCTTATATCTCCTTGATTAGGTAGCCTAATCTTTTACTGATTAATCATCTCCATAGATCTTAGGTTAAGGTCAGATTCATCAAATCCTTCCAACATTTCGTTCTCCTCCTTATCCTTCTAGATACTTCTCAAAACTTCTTTTTGAATCCATAAGAAAATAACTTACCATGGAATAAATTCTCCAAGTCATTCATCCTTATCTTCAACACATTTTACATATTCCAAGAATTCAACTATGTTGGCTGGGAATCTAATTTCTTTCATAAATTGTAAAATATTGACACTCGGTCATAACTGTGTTCTTATGTTATGTTATCATTGGATAACTTGGTCATCGCTAAATTTTTTTCTCTCAGAAATTACTATCTTCGCTCAATTAATTCTCTAATACATGTTAATTACTTTCTTTGCTCGGTGAATTATGTGATACTCTAACAATTATTGATGCTTGATTGACACTAAATTTTCTTGTCTTATATTGGTGCTCGGTCAACACTAGCATCACTTGACTTACACTAAAGTTTCTTAATCGTCTTCTCTTTTGCTTGGTTAAGCCTAAGCTTTCACAATTTCTTTCCTCATTTCTTCTAAGCTTCAAAATAACTGACTTCTTCATTTAGTGTTATAGATAAACAACACATTACCTTTCTAATGTGCCAACTAATAAAGTACCCATTGTAGTTTCTCATAACTCAACCTTTCACTAGGTCTTCTTATTATCTCCTCTTTTCAAATCCTCTTCATCAATCAAAAGATATGGTACTCTACTAGATAGAAACTATCTCACCAGTTAAAGTTTGACATCAATGAAAATATAACAATTGTACTATCAAATAATTCCTAGAATGCTTTCAGATGAAGACCACTAGATATTAATGGAAACATTCTTAGAGGAATAAATCCATCTAGATAATTAAGGCAATCACCCCCTAACAAAGCGCTGAGACCGGATGGATTCCCAAATATTTTTTTATAGAATTGCTGGCCTATTGTTGTTAAAGAATTGATAGAAGCACTAGAAGCAACAAGATCATCAGAAAGATTATTGAAATAAATAAACAACACATTCATAGTCTTGATCTCCAAGAAGGATTGAGCTACATGCCTAGATGAGTTCAGACCAATATCACTATGTACATGTTACTTATAAAGACCTTGGCCAATAAATTGAAAAACATTTTGGGAAAAATAATTGGTGAAGAGAAAACAAGATTTTCTCCTAGGCAATCCAAATTTGATGGAGTGATAATTTCCCAAGAATCCATTCAATAAATTTAAAAAGATAAGAAACCAAACATGATTATAAAAATAGATATCAAAAAGGCATATGACAAAGTAGACTGGAGGTTCTTAGCTAAATGTATGGAAGGATTGGGCTTCTCCAAAGCATGGATACATTTGATTTTTCACTGCATCTCAAGACCAATATTCTCAATCCTCATTAATGGTTCACCTCATGGTTACTTTGAAATCTCAAGAGGGATTCGACAAGGAGACCCATTATCCCCCTTTCTTTTCATCATCATAGTTGAAGCTCTTGGAAGGAATCTTGGAAGCCTCCAAAGATGAGGCATCCTCAAAGGTGTGGATATTACATCTTTGGTAATACTAGTAATACACCAACAATTTTGTGATGATACAATTATTTTTGGGAAAGGCGGTAAAGGGGAGGCCCTTTGTTTGAAAAGGTTGTTATTTGACTATGCTAAGGCTTTGGGACAAGTGGCTAACAAAGATAAATCAAATATCTTCTTCTTCTATGTCAAAAAAAGGGTCCAACATTAAATATATACTTGGCTTCAAGGAAAGGAAAGATCCCTTGCGCCTACTTAGGGGTACTAGTTCAAAAATCATTGATCCACCTTAGCATGTAAAACCATTGGAGATAAATTAGATAGGAGAATGGAGTCATGGAAATTTAAATGAATTTCATGGGTAGGGTGAATCATCATGCTAAAAGAAACTCTTGAAACCATTCATATTTACCTAATGTCTTGTATTTTAATGCTAGCAGGAATTTATTTGGACCTAGTTAAGAAGTTGAGGAAATTCTTCTAGCAAGGAATGGATACTAAAAATAAAATTTCCCTAGTGGCTTGGGAAAAAGAATGTAACTGAGTTTAATGTGGAGGGACGAGGATCAAGAACTAGATATATCAAAATTAGGCCTTAGGGGAGCTTATTTTGGAAAATACATATGGAGAAACACCTCAAGTGGGTTATAATTATCAAAGGAAAATATCTATCAATCCTCAATTTTGATGAGACATTGAGAGCCAAATAATTCCCTAGGGGATCCCACATATGTAACTTTATATCCAACTATAGGAAATTCATCCTAAATCACATTACTTCAAACATAAAAGATGGTAGTAGAGCACTATTCTGAAACAAAGCATGACGAGGATACCCTATCATTAGAAAGTTGATGGATTAAATTTTTTTATTACCATATGATCTAAAAAATGGGGTGTTTATGTGAAAGACTACATCACACCATTTGAGAACAATCCTAAAGGAAAGTGGTAGTGTAAATAGTTTGAGGACCTAGGCATACCATAAGGAGATATAGATAATATCAAACAAATTTTGAAAGACAAATTTATCCTTCTCAAACAAGGCATGGATGAGTTCAAATAGAATGGAGCCAAATCAGGTGGATACAATGTTAAGGAGGGTTAAAAAATTGTTTCAGGCCATGAAGACCAGATCAAAGCATAACTTCCAATCCAACCATGTTGGAACAAAGCTTTCTTACAAAAGGTTGGTATATTTTCATAGGAAGCTTTCTAAGGGATAATATTTATAGTGGATTGGTTTAAAAATTTTGGATATCAAGGACCTTTAATATTCTCTTTATGCTATAAGAATGAGGAGAATGCCAATCAATTTTTACTTAAACATGTCCATTGTCATTAGAATGCTGGCAATGGATGTATGCCAAACTTGGTTGCATATCAGCTTTACCAAATGACATTAAATTTATTGAAGTCCTGACCTACCTTATTCAAAGAGAGCCTTTATGGAAACCTCTAGATTATATCCCCCTAAATTCTAATTTGGGAATTATGAAAGGAAATAAATAGGAAAATATTCTAAGATAAAGCCATGGAAAAAGATTCATTGTTAAATAAAATAGAAGCAATCATAGTGAAAATAATGAAATCAAGAATTATAATTTCTTATATCAACAAACCAAAATTTTACACAAGTTGGGATGTTACTATGTTGAAGAACTGGCTCTATCTCAAAGCTTCGCCAATTATAAGTAAGGTTGGCCAAGCTAGCATAAAAAATAGAGAAAATTGCATATGGACTCTTCCTAATATTGGTTGGTTTAAATTAAATATTGATGGAGCTTCCAGAGGGAATCTAGAGCCATCTAGTGCTAGATGTGTGATAAACTCAAGCTAGGGTAAGACCATACATAGATTATCAAAACCTTTTGAGAATGATAGAAGCAATGTGGTGAAATTCGAAGCTTTTCTATTAGGACTATCTTTATGCTTAGAAATGAATATGGGTTGATAATCCTAAGATTTTATTTTGGTGTTATTAGTTATGAGGAAGTTATGATATTTTTCAAAGTCATTTGGTAAGGCAGAGAAAGTCATTTGGTAAAGGAATAAAGATGATAGGGAATTTTGGTAAAGAACAAGCAAGTATATGCACCAAGCGAGGCATAACTGAGAACCGAGAACCAAGTTATACTGACCACCTAACCGAGAAGAGAAGATGGTTAAAGAGTTAAGGAAAATGTGTTATTGAGTTGAACAAGCCGACACTAGATGAATTCTAAGTACATTGAACTTGGACACCAAACAAAAAATGGTTTACCAATCTCAAGGAGATCGTATAACAGTACATTGGAGATTAAAATCTAATGATTACACAAAATTACGAGGTGAGATCCACCAATGATAATTAAGTATGAAATATGAATTGGAAGTGTACCCAATGCTAGAACCACTTGAATAGAAGATTCTAGAACATCTAGCACCGCTTTAAAAATTATATATAAGAAGATCAAAGTATGAACATTATTAGAGTGGCATATGCATACACGAAGAGAAATTGGAGATTGCATGTATGAAGTAGAATAGAGAAGAAGGTGAATGAGAGGTGATACCATCGAGTAATAGAGAAGTGAAGAAAATATAGAGATTGTGATTCTAAATTGAGCTACTGAGTGCTAAATTGATAGTGTGAAGGATACACAGTATGGGGTAATGAATTGATGAGCACATAGAGTCTGAATAATATTTGTTGATGCAAGTTTGATAGAAATTTCATTTTTATTGATTAAAAGTTAATCAAAATTGTATAAGTCTCTTAACCGATTAGATCCTAATAGATCTTAATTGTAAATCCTTTAACCAGGCACAATTCTTAGATTAGGATTGTGAAATCTCTTAACAGAGTAGACTTAGCAGTCTTTAGGCCCTTAATTGGGTTAATACTCTTAATAGGGTAAGCTATCAGAAATAGCTAAGAATTGTATCTCTAACTGAGAAAAAATTATTCCACAATAGTGAAATCTTTTAGGTGTCATCCCCACCATAGTTTTTATCCTCTGACAAGGATTTCTATGATACCAAATATTTGTGTTATGTGCTATTTATTACATGTTTTATATATTTCATGTGATGCATGCAAACCTTAAGGAATCACTAGATGAATAAGAAGATAGTTAAAATAAGTTTAAAAGTGTTTTATAGTATTGATTCACCCCTCCCCTCTCAGTACTAGACTTTCCACACCTAATTTGACAATTGGTATCAGAACCCAGTATCTTATTAAGGAGTTTAGTCACTTGAGAGGAAAGATCTAGAAAGATGGAAAGCTACAAGTACAAAAGAATAATTGATAGTATGGAGATGGAATTGAAGATGGCCAATGATTAGATTGAAGAGTTGAGAAAGAAATTGAAACAATTAATTAGCAAAAGGAAAGAACTAGCACATCACTTGAAATATACTCAAGACCAAGTTGAGGAACTTGAAGAACAATTCAAGGGAAGCATGTCTGATGAATCTGATGCTATCATATTAGAACTATCTAAAAAGCATAAGAATCTAGCTGATCAGGTGAAAATATTGAAAAGAGAACAAGAAGGACAATCGGTAAGGATGTGTGAGATCATGGAACAAAAAGGAAAAGCTAAGGATGATAAAAGAGCCGTTGAAGAAGAGAGAAGACAAATGTATACAATAATAGATGAGAAAGATAGGGAAATAATGAGGTTGACACAAACTCACTACAATTTGACAAATCAACTTGTTATGGAAAATCAAGATGTTGCAAGAAAAGTTGGAGAAATTGCAGAATTGAGATCTGAAAATAAACACTTGAAGAATGATCTCAAAACTGAGAGAGATGCTATTTAAGTCCTGAAAAGAAATGAAGAAGCATTGAAGATTCTGGATGAACAAATGAGAAATCAAAGGCAACCAAATGACACCTCTACACTCAGTTTCAATGCAAATAGTACCACCGAGAAGGGTGAGTACTCCAAACATGCAACCAACAGAGATAAAGCTACCAATCCACCGAAGTCAAAGAAACCTACATGTTATCACTGTGGGAAAATAGGACACACAACTAACATCTACAAAAGCAAGAGAGGTAATCCACCAAATTCTCCTAAGTTTAAAGATCATTGTTATAATTACAATAAGTATGGACATAGGGAATTCAAATGTAGATCAAGAGTTGTGAACACTCCAAGGAAACCAAGGTTTGATGGTTACTATAACAACTGCAAGAAATATGGTCATAAATATGGAGAATGCAGATCACAAAGAAGAAATGAAAAATGGGTCCCTAACTGACAGAATGTTGATAACAACCAAGAAGGTCCTACCATACCATGGGGTTATAATACAAGGATCACTTGTACTGCATGTGGAAGATTTGGTCACATTGCTGCAAACTAGTTTAGGATGCATGGAATGAATAATAGGAAATCTTGGAGAAACACTAGAATGGCTTGTTTCCATTGTCACATAGATGGTCACCTTGCCAAGGATTGCATGTACCAAAATAGAGATTCAACCGAGGAAGAATTGAGTGAAAATACTCAAGTAAACATTGATGAGATTAGAGAGAAGATGAACAAGACTTGGAGAAGGAAGTCTCAAGATGATGGAGCATAATTGGGAACTAGTGATGGAACCACATCCTTTGGATTGGGTGTACCTATCTTCAATTATTTGGTCAAAGGTGTGTATAGGAGTTGATAACTTAAGAATGATCTTAAATAAGTTCCTAGATTTAGTGCAAAGATCCATATCAACATACTAAGATATATTTGGATATAGGTTATTAAGTTATGTTGATCGGTAAAGTGTTTAATCTATTTTGTTGCATTTGAAGAAGCAAAGTGTATTTTGGTTAAATAGTAAAATAAAGTTAGGTAAAGAGCATTAAATGCATATTATAGCCATTGAAAGCCCTAACCTAAAAGAAAAACTCTAAATAGAGGGCATGATACTTCATTTTTAATTTAAAATTTTGTGAGCACCTTTAAACATTGGAAAAGACAAGATCACTAAGTGATTCTGAGCATTTAACTGAGCATTCTGAACATCTATGAGAACATTTGTGGTATTTCTAGTGTTCATTGAGCTGAAATTGTAGATTCTATTACTATTAATTTGGAACACTAGTATTTGTTGAAGTATTTCAAGATCTCAATGGCACCAAATATGAAGGAACCAATTTTAGTTGAGAATATTGAACCTTTAAACCCAAAATATAAGTTGTCACCCGCTGTTACTGCAGAAATTGATAAAACTGTAGCCCTATCCTCGATCTTGCCAAGAGTCATATTGATTGAAGACGTTTGCACTTTCATTCACTGTAAGATAAAAGATATATGTTAAGGAGAGATTGATTCATCTTACCTAAACTTGTGTATTAATAGAAATCTAAAGAGCGATCACACACACTTGCACACCAAGGGTTTGGTCCATGCAATGCATGTACCAATAATCTTTAAGCATGAATGGATGAGAATTATACTGAGCATAGTACATGATCATTTTATGTATCTTGATGGGCCGGTGAAAATAACAAAGGATGTTTTGAAAATAGTAACTAGATTTTCGATCCGTGATAGATTGAGGGCTTATAATCAGACAAATAAGAACAAACTATGTGAGCTTACCGAAGCTAAATGGGATGGAAGAGGATTGAAATTGTCTACTATTAAAGACCCCAAATTGAAGTTTGCATCAAACATATCATACAGGATATTCCAATAATCTCAGGTTGACAGTGTACCCTATGGAGATGTAGACATCGCCTATAAAATTGTCAAGAAGGACATGAAGATTGACTTGTGTGAGATTCTGTTGAAACAACTAGATGACAACATGAATACCATTCAGAAAGAAAAGACAAATACATCGAGGTTTGGACTACTATTGGTATGTATATTCTTTTACTTCCAAAACTCATTTCCTACAGTCGGTGAAGTTACATGGAATGTAGATAAACCCATTGTTTATCAAATTAGTAAATTTATTCAAGGAATGGGTGATAATTTTAATCTTATAATGATGATTATTTTAGTAAATCTTAATCTAGAATGCATAAGAGGTACAAAATTCCACCTCAATTAGTGGAGTACAAAGATGAACTTTGTTTTGAAGTTAATACAGATATTTGTATCATAAGGGCTATGGAACCTAGAACTGAGTGGTTACAACCAATGGGCTGTGAAATGAATATAGATGCTTCCACTATATACATTAAATGATTATTGGAGAAACTAGTTGATAGAAGTTCAACTCAGTATGGAACATATGAAGAGGTTAAGGAGAAAATAAGAGTAGGTATATTGATACTAAAAGCAATTAGGAAAACAAGTAAAATGATAAGTGCTTTATTAGAAATATTAGGTATTATTGATGTTGAGGATGATGAAATATTTGAGCCTTCAGAGATAAAGGGGAATAAAATAAAAGTTAAGAAGGGAACCCCTAGTCTAGTTGATGTAAGACCATCTAGAAGGTCTACCTCTACACCAAGAGGAAAGAAGAAAATACTAGAAGAACCAGGGAAAAGAAAAACATATGTTAGAGAAAATAAGGCCACTAGGAGGCCAAGAAGAAAATTTAAATTTCTAAAGGAGAGTGATACTGAGTCGAATGACTTATCACAATTTAAGGTTGTACCGAGAAAGAAGATGAAAAGTATTGATGATTTTCTCAAGAAAATTGAAAAGTATGGTAGACTTAAAGTCATGCAACAGTTAAAGTATGACACAAGGATTGATCAGGACAAGGATAAAATTGAAGAAATAGTCATTACCACATTGCATAAGTTTAGAATGATACCAGTTGAAGTGGCACAATATCTTGAAGGAAAGTTGTATTAGAAAATAGATGCCATATGGAAATATGCAGTTACTGTAGAGAAAGAAATAAGAGAAATGTCACTTGCAATCACTATACTAGACCTTACAAAAAGAGGAATAAGAGATACACTAAATGAATATTCAACAAGATTCCTGGTAAAGGGAAGAGGTTTAAGTATTATGGTCGGTCAATTAGAAGAAGTACAAAAAAATACTGATGATCTTTGGAGAAAGATCTTTTCTATAGAAAAATCAACAATTGAAGGAGTCAAAATACAAGAGGATAAATCCAAACCAGTTGGATTAATAAAAAATGAAGAAGAAGTCATCATAGAAGACATTATCAAAAAAGATCTAGATGAATCAGTGAAAGATGATGAAAATGTCATGGAAACCGAGGCCATAGAGACAAAAGAAATGGATATAGATGATTCTGCTACAATAAGATTATTGATAAAAGAGCCTATAATTGTTCAAATATTTAACTTTATGGAAATAGAGGTGATAGGTGAGGCACCTATTAACGCTGAGACTCCTACATAGCCAAAAAAAGATACTGATAATAAGGAGATCAAGAAGACTACATAGACTGAATCTAATCAAGGTTAAAACACAAAGTTGGTGACCCCCACCCAAGACTGTAATGGACAATACAAAGAACCACAATAAGAGAAGGAAAAGGTAGAAGAGAA
Source organism: Chamaecyparis obtusa (assembly GCA_027943335.1). Classification (NCBI taxonomy): domain Eukaryota; kingdom Viridiplantae; phylum Streptophyta; class Pinopsida; order Cupressales; family Cupressaceae; genus Chamaecyparis; species Chamaecyparis obtusa. The sequence continues at coordinate 1,025,270 of BSBK01004545.1, read as the reverse complement.
TAAAGATGAAACACAAGAAAACAAATAAGGAACTCAAGAGAAGAAGGAAGAGAAGAAACCAAAAGAGAAAAATAAAGAACAAGAAGATAAAACTGGATAAACATCAACTCAATCAGATGCAAAGAAGGTTGATATCAATGAAGTTATAATTATATCAAACATTGATTACACAACCATGAGCCCTAAGAAACTTTTTGAGTTTGGTGATTTATTGAAGAGGAAAGCTGCACAAGATAAGCTTATAGATAAGAAGTAGAAAACTTATATTTTGGAGAAGATTAAAAGTATTTTAAATGAAATTGTACTTGAGGTAAAAATCAATGAGAAAGAAGATATATAAAGTCAGTTGAGAGAAATTGTCAGCCAGATCAATTAGCTAGGAACTGACACTACTGAATATATGTTGAAAGTTCACAAGAAGGATATGGAGACAAAGGTGATTGAAGAAGTTCTTCAATCAGTTGCATTAGACAAGATAACTCTTTTTGAGTTAATAAATGAATTGGAACAAGAAATGCAATCCATTCTTTCTTTATTTTAAAAGATTTATTTGATATCTAATTTCACTAAGGAGATAAAAGAAAAAGATAATAATGTGGAAAAAGAGCTCACTGAGCTATTATCTAAGATTTCCACCAATCCTAAGAGAATAAAAAAATATTATGAGAGGCTAAAGCACTTGATGGGAGTGAAATTTGAATTGAGAAAGGAGGAGAACCAGATCATGATCGATCTATTAGAACTCCAAATAATTTTGATACCAAACATAGAATCACTATAGAGGCACATTCAAAAGGCTAAAGACTTAGTCAACACACCTGATGTGAGTGCTATGGATAGTATGGTCAGTCTTACAACTGATATAAGTGAGAAGATAATAGTGTTGGAAATAATTAAGGAGACCTGAAAGGCATCACTCACGGATACACATTAGAAGTACAAAATCATTTTAGATAAGATCCCCATGTTGGATAAGTAGTAAGTAAATATTTTGGAATTTTTGTTAAAAAAGGGGAAATATACAGATTTTGTTTTGCTAAGTAAAAAGGGGAATATGATTAATATATGTATATATATAAGGGGGAAATATGTATAAGATTATGTATATAGTATGGAGATGTACTCGATTATTACTTTAGGAGGAGTAATAAGTTTTACCAAGGAAGAATAATGTACAAGGACAAATTTTGAAGATATATTTTGATTAATGACTTTGATGTTTTTGAGGTTTTTAACAAACATACCAAACCAATGCCAAATGGGGGAGATTGATACTCCTAAGAGTTTATTTTGTTGTCATTTGTTATGAGGAAGTTATTATATTTTGTCAAATTTATTCGGTAAGGAAAAGAAAGTCAGTCGGTAAAGGGATAAAGATGACAGGGAATTTTGGTAAAGAAGAAGCAAGCATAGACACCGAGTGAGGTAGAATCGAGCAATGAGAACTGAGTTATATCGAGCACCTAACTAAGACGAGAATATGGTCACCGAGTTAAGGAAAACATGTTACCGAGTAGAACAGACCGACACCAGATGAATTCTAAGTACATTGAACTTGGACAACTATTGATGTTTGTAGCATCAGTCAGATAAACAAATGAGACTATTAATTATTATGTGAAATGATTTACTACTGTGTGTGTGAATTTTGTACCTGATCTTTAGACACAACACTTCAGTAAAACATTAGAGGTTAGCTAAAATTGAAATCATGCAATAAATGAAAAACTAAACTAACTAGGCAATTTACTGCCTTCTAGTAGATGCGAGTATGTATTCTCAGATTATACCAAGATCAGTGACCTTGACGACACCTAAATGAAGGATTTGAATGCAAAATCTAGATATGAATGAATGTAATTAATCTATTTTTTTGGAATTTAGATGCAATAAGATGAAAAATGATATGGAATCTATGCTAATATGAAAATTGATATGCTAAAATGATCTAACAATAATATTCTAAATGATATGGATACTATGCAAAAATAATGAAAATCTCACAACAACTCGAATTCTCAAGATTGATTCTTCAGTCTCCAATTCAACAACGTGAGTGTGTAATTCATGGATGGATCATAAATGAAGAGCTTTGGAGGTGCATGCAAAAAAGCCATAAATCACTCAAATAACTCAGATTGATTTTTGAGTTATTTTTAAATAAAGGATAATTAACTCACAAAAACATGCAAAAGCAAAGTTTAACTCAAAATAGAGTTTAGATTTAATTGATAATTGATAGTTGTCTACTTTTTTGATTGTGCATGTTTTATTTATGAATTAATTTAATAATAGAGTGATTTATTTCCAACTTAACTAATTTTGAAAAATAAAACAATTGATTTATGGGTTAATCAATTATTTTTCAAAATTTTATTCAAAAACAATATTATTAATAATTGACAACTTGCTTTAATTAATTAAATAAGAATTTAATCAATTATTCATAGGATTTTGGATTTATTGTCAAAATTAAATAATACAATATAGGAATAAATGGAATTAACTTCAATTAAACAATTAAGTGGCAGAATTAAATCTAATTAATTAAATATTTAGAATATTCAATTAATCAAACTTTAGGATAAATAGGATTTATCACCAACTAATCATTAAATTAAAGATAATTATGATGATTAGGAATATTACTAGGAATATTCCCTAATGCAAAATTTGAGATAATCAATTAGGATTCGATGATGTTTAGATGTGCCTTAGGTTAGGACTTTGATGTCGATTTCATTCGATGTGTCGATATAGGAGGTTAATGAACCTATAACCCATTTTTGGGGTATTACATTTTTCCCCTCTTTGAATTGTTGTGCGAAGCATAGTGGTTCAAAGACAGTCTATGTATGATGTTGAAACTGATGTTTGAAATTGATATTGATATGAGACAGAAGCTGATTGAAATTGATATGAAGATAATAGGTCTTGAATGACAGAAGATAATGTTAACTATAACAACAAATGAACTGATGATTGCGAAAAAGTGTCAAAATGCCTGATTCCAAACCTTATGATTGCGAAGAAGTGAGTGACCGATTCCAGACCCAATTGTCCTTATATTGAATCACATTGGTATCACATCCGAACCCTTCAGTTTTCGAAGAACCAAAGAAATAACACAATTGAACCGATAGTTGCAAAAACTGATACAATTTACAAGATTAAGAGAATACCAGATTGATATGGATCTCGATGAATCTGATATGCCCCGAGTAATGATTGATTTGCCCTGATCAATGAGGTCTTTTTGATGAATTAGTTACTAGACGTGGTTGTTGTCTTGATTAATGAGGAAAGATATGCTTCAAGTTTTAGATTACAGACTTGAATGATGTGCAATACCATGCCCCCTTCGGGATGAAAATTGAAATCTAACAAGAAAAGTCAGTGTTATATGGTTCAAAAGCATGTTAATTGATTTGAGAAGTGGTTAAACATGTTTGAAAACACATTTTGCATCGTTGGAGGGTCCAAAAGACCAAGTTTGACTAGGTTTGACCATGAGTTGACCATGGTTGAACAAGTTGAAATTTTGATAGTTTGATGTAAGATAATCAGTTAAGTTGAATTCTAGATTTCTGTGATGATAGAAGGTTGGTTATGCAAGCAGTAGACCATCCTGGGTCCAAAAATTTTAAATCATGATTTTGACATAGTAAATGATCTTAGATTTTAATTTTGATCCCAAAAATGGATTAAGAACATCGAAATCAGCCAGGGGTGCAATTTTCATGAAAAATAGAGCACTTTTGAAACTTAGGTCAAAAGCTATATAAAGGCCGGAAGGGTCATTTTCAATTCATTTCAACCTTTTGACTTTGAAAAACTTTGTGGAGCCCTCAAAGCAAAAATGGCAGATAGAGCAGCAGAACCAAAGGTACCTTTGAGTTTGCACCAATTTGTGCGTAGCTGGAGACACCAGAGACCTCGGTAGTATGGACATCCGGTAAGTGGACCTCTGTGCTTCTCTGTAAATTCCATTTTTGCATGTTTGTAGCATGTTAGGATCATTTTTGTATGTTTTTAACTTTTTCAATTTTTGTTCCATGGAAACTCGTACGACCCTCCATTGAGGCTCGTACGACTTTCTAATAGTAGATAGGTTTTCATTTCATGACCCCCGAAGACTCGTACCAAAGGGACCCATGAGTCGTACAACATTTCATCGGGTCCCTCATAACTCATACGAGCGCAATTCCAGTGTCGTTTGACTATCCTTTGTCGTTTGGTTGAATGTTGAAAGTCATACGACTTTTGATACCCGTCTGTATTGTCATATGGAAAACAACAAGCTTAAAACTCATATTTTGGTCCAAATTTTGAAATTTCTGATGTTGTAGCCTGATACTTGTCCTGTTAACCTACCTTCTGAAATGTCAAACTACCCCATTTCTGTCTGTGTAACCTGTTCTGTGACTCAATTATTGATAGGATTCCCTATTTTTGGTTTTGTGTAGGTCATATACCTAGATGTGCATGTTCGGATCTCTCATCCTGCCACACAGAGACTGTGTGTTTCACTTTCGAATCCGATGAGGGTGTATCTTGCTACCTACGGCTTTGAGTACTTGATACATTTACCCAAGCTTAGGGTAAATCATGGTTTATTGACTGCATTGATTGAGAGGTTTCACTCAGAGACCTAGACTTTCCACTTGCCTACCGGGGAGATTACTGTTACCCCCGAGGATGTTTATAGGATATTACGAATTCCTTTCCATGCTGCTAGGAGACCAGAGTATGTGAGTTCTAGGAACTTAGGATTGCTTGCCTTCAGACGTATCTTCGGAGATGATACCTAGATGACCTCATCTATTTCCTAGGAGTTTTGTGTACAGAGATATGGATAGACACACCGATTAGAGTGTATTATTGCTGGTATGATTGGTGGTATCATTATGTCTGACCGTCAGTAGAATGGTCTTTTGATGGGCTGGGCACCCATGGTAGCACGTTTGATGGCCACTCCCTCTGAGTTGGCATGGGGCCAGTGCCTCCTAGTCCTTGCACACATGTTTTCAAAGATGCATGAGATTGTGTATCATGATAGTAGATCATTTGTAGTGGGAGCCCTAGTATTGTAGATATGGGTGTGGGAGCACATCCCAGTTGTGCGACTAGTGCACCAGACATAGCGGCAACCACAAGAGCCGGTTATATATGTTTACGTTGGATACGTTACATAGGTGCAGATGGGTCACCCTGAGTATTGGAGGCGATGCCTTGATGACATGACTTTTGTTCATTGGAGACCTTATGTAGGTGTCAAGCCATGGCCTACTACGTGAGAGCAATTTAGTTATTTCTTTCAGAGCTGGATATTGATAGGCAGATCCTCTACTATCCTTGAGAGGTTCATTATCACTAGAGTATGGTGACAATATGGGTAGATATAGGATGCCCTTGAGGTTTACACCACATATGCTCAGATATCTCACGAGCTCAGGCTTGGTTGGTTAGCGAGGCTCTCATATGCCTTGTGCGCGCAGGAGTATAGTGCCATTGTAGGTAGAGATTGGGAGTACCGACCTTAGGTACTCGATGCAGGTGTCACATATGGTTTCATTTCATGGCTAGCAGACCATCCTATTCATAGGTTTTCAGATCTAACAGAGCTGATTCCCTCCATGGAGGAGGTGATGGATGTTACAAGTGCAGCTATGCCACAAGGACCCAGACCAGCACAGACTCCAGTGATACATCCCACACCACCGAGACCCAGAGTGATGGCTCCTCCTCAAAGACCATCTAGATAGATGAGGCCCTCTCATCCCACTACTTCCACAGTAGGGAGATCTACCAACATGCATAGACAGAGTAGAGGAGAGAGTGGTACATTAGGTGGAGTTGGTTCAACAGATGAGGTACTTGTAGCTGAGTAGGTGGTAGGTGGTGGTGTGGACTTTACAGAGGGGGATACTGGTTTTGATTTAGGTGCGGAGGTCAGATGCCACAAGGTGTAGAGAGAAGAGACTACTGAGCAGGTTGCCCTTGATGCTGATATGCCAGATGTTGATCCAGTTGTTCCTCTTACCCCATAGGAGACCATTAGACATCTCAAAGTTTAGGTTAGGGACTTGAAGATACGAAGTGCTAGGTGGGAGGAGAGATTCATAGAGGCTGATAGACAAAGCACTGCACTCACTAGAGAGGTACAACATTTACAGGCAGAGGTGATTCATCAGACCTCAAGATCTTCATATTATGTATCGGCTTATTATACAACAGTTCCTTCAGCACAAAGAGTTCCTACCTACTCGCAGTTCATGATGGCATTAGAGGGAGCCAGGGCCTTGAGAGCAGAGCCAGTGCCTGATGCACCACCTCCACCTCCACCAGATGTGGAAGATCATGTTGATAGCTAATTTGTTTTGATATATTCTGATATAATATACTCTTTTTTGATCATTGATATACTATTCTGATTCTGATAGCTTAGCTGAGCTCATTCTTTTGTATACTGTGCCAGTAGTGCACCCCTAACTAGTTCAAGATTTTTGATATATATGAGATCGATATTTTGGTTGTGACTTCATATGTACTTGTCATGTTTTGATTTATGATGATATCATGCGATGTTTATGCTATGAGTAGAGTAGAATATATGTATGGATCATTGCAATGCAATGATTTCTATCATATGTATGGATGTTATGCAAATGTATTTGATTATGGAAAGATGTATGTATGATTTATGCTTATGCACATGGATGAATTGTAATGCAACAAATGGTTATGATATGTAAATGCAATGATACACATGATATGTTTTGCAGGTATTGATGAAGACAAGTACTCAGTCTTATGTCAAAAAGGATGTTTAACCCAGGAGGATAACTGCTTGCGATTTGATGAAGAGACCTTCGAGATAGGGTTTCATCTCTTGTTAGATTTGAAGAGATATTTGAAGAATTTTTTAAGCATTTGAAGTTCATTGAGTCATTGTGAGATCATGCAACATGCAAAATGCAAAGAAACATGCAATATGAAATGCAACCTAAGACCTAGGACCTAGTCACTGATCATGTGTCGGTCATTCTCATCATTGAATTTTTAGGCAACCAGATAAATCAATACAATGTCCACTAGTTATGAAACCATAGACATATGAATATCTATTTGTATACGCAAGAATCAATACAACACCCATTGATTATGAAACCATGGACATGAATATTGATTTTGTTTTCAGAATGTCGGATTAGATATAAGCACCAAGGCATAAACGACAGGATGACCTAAATATCATGTCCATTTTGATATAGCAATTTGTATAAGCATCAAAACATAAATTTCATGATGACCTGAATATGCCTTGTGTTACAAACACAACAAGCAGTCAAGAGATCATTCTAAATCCAATGTGAATTACTCGTAGTGACCCCTTATCATTCACATCCTTAGGTAAGATCGCATTTCACAATAGGAGAAAGAACTTACTCAAGAAGACAATAGTTGGATCAAACTTCCTTGAATAATATAGGTATCAATGGTTGAGGTACGCATGGCCATTCAATTCGAGATAGAGGCTCTTACAGTCAAACACCATTTCAATCTAGAATTTCCAAAGTTGTTAGATTTTCACATACAAGCAGAATACAAAGAAAAGATTATGCCCCGAGTCATCACCTTCTAAATCATGTAAAGGACATCATCGAAGAGCTTGAAAGGACATAATATGAAAAAATCTCAATGCGAATCAGTAAGCATACAAGGAGATAAAAGCATGTAAAGCATAGGTTGTTTTCAGTTTGTGTTTGATGTTTGATTGTGTTGTTGTAGATGCAAAATCCTTTTTGGAGACAAGACAGATAGACTGACTCAGATGAAGCTTCAAAGGACTCTGACCAGATATGATATGTCTAAGATACATTGGAGACCATAGGATATGACATTGATTGCCCCACAGTTTAAACATTGATAGGATACAAACGCTGGAGTTGATTGGTGCACAGATCGACTTATTGAAAACAAGAATGCAGAAACAAACTGGGAGATATGTACAAACTAAAGCAAGACTGAAAGCTGGGAAATACCAAGATTGTGTTGATAGATGGAGCATTTTGAAACAAGTGGCACCTATTTACTAGGTTTTCACCATCTTGGCAGAGATTCTATTTTTGCCACCAAGGCACCTGTTTCCAGGTTTTCACCGAGGCACTTTTTTTCTTTTTCTTTATTTTTTTGTATTTTTCATTTTTTCAATTTTTTTGTACTTTTGATATTTTTTACTTTTTTTGTGAAGCATCAAGGCACCTATTGCTAGGTTTTCACCAAGATGTTCATTTTTTTAGGACTTTTTCCAATTTTAAAATTTTTTTCAGGACATTTTACCATAGACTGAATGCCTTAGGCGTAGAATTTCTTCAGATGGAGAACGTTGATTGGTTCTCAGAGCTATTCTCCTTCAGTCATTGAGAGTTGATAGGCACCAAAGCCAAAATTAGTAGTGATAACAAAGGGACCCATCCAGTTGGGTTCAAACTTCCCCTTACGTTCTCTATGTGATTGATTTTTAGGATTTTCTCTCAAGACTAGATCACCAACTTGAAATTCTCCGTGTTTGACTTTCTTGTTGTAACCTCTAGACATTCTCTTCTAATATACTCTATGATGATCATATGTTTCTTGTCTGCGCTCATCTAGTAGTTCAAGTTCTTGCAACCTAGACACTCTGTAGTCATCATCAGTTACTAGACCATGCATTCTGATTCTTAGTGATGGGATTTCAACCTCAATAGGTAGTACCGCTTCAAATCCATAAAATAAAGTGAAAGGTGTAGCCCTAGTAGGTGTTTTGATACTTGTTCTATAGGCCCAAAGAGCTAGATTGATCATGAGATGCCAATATCTTCCTATTTTATTAACTGTACGGTGTAAGATTTTCAACAAATTCTTGTTAGAAGCCTCTGCTTGTCCATTCCCTTGAGGATAGTAGATAGATGACCAATGTTGTGTAATCTTGAATTTAGCACATAAATCATCTAGATCTTTGTTCTTGAATTGTCCACCATTATCTGTGATTATGGAATGAGGTATCCCATATCTGCATATGATATAGTTCAATATGAACATAGATATTTATTTTCTAGTTGCTTGTGTTAAAGGGACTGCTTCTACCCATTTTGTAAAATAATCTGTAGCTATGATTATATGGGTATGTCCATTAGAAGAATGAGGATGTATATCTCCTATAAGATCAAATGCCCATTGGTGAAAAGGCCATTGTATAGTAAAGGGAATTAGATCTCTCCCTGGAGCATGAATTAAGTTTCCATGCACTTGGCACTTTTGACAATTCTTAGCAAACTTGATAGACTCTTTCTCTATTTCAGGCCAATAATACCCAGCCCTAATAAGTTTTTGAGCTAGTGTTAAACCATTCGAGTGTGACCCACAAATACCATCATGGAATTCCTCTAATGTATGTTGAGACTCTTCCCATTCTAAACATCTAAGTAGTGTACCATCTAGACCTCATTTGTACAGATCGTGACCAATGATGGCATATCGGGAGGCATTACAGATAAGGTATCTCTTTTCATGATGGTTGAAGGTATCAGGAATGATTTGGTCTTGGAGATAGGAAAATAGGTTTTTGTATCTGGATGAATCATGACCAACAATAGTGAAAATCATGTGGGTTTTAGGGGAATCATATGCAGGATAAGATAGTGCTTCCATTCAAAAGGGCTTCGTATTCAACAATATTGTTTGTGCAAGGAAACTTTAATCTGAATGCTTTTGGGATTGAGTATCCTTGAGGAGTTATGAATAATATGCCTGCTCCTAATCCATTTTGTGTATAGGAGCCATCAAAGAATAACTGCCATTCTCTAGAAGAAAGAGTCATGATAGAGGAATTTGGAAATTCCATTTGCATTGGTGTATCATCAATCATAGGTGCATCTGCTAATTGATCAGCAATAACCTGTCCTTTTATAGCTTTTCATTCCACATATTCAATGTCAAATTGACTTAAGAGCATGACCCATTTAGCTAATCTACCTGTGAAGGCAACTTTTCTTAGTAGGTACTTGAGTGGATCAGTCTTAGCTACCAATTGTGTGGTATGAGCTAACATGTAGTGTCTCAGTTTTTGTGATGGAAAGATCACAGCTAGACAAGCTTTCTCAATCATTGAATAGTTCTTCTCATATGCAACCAATGTTCTATTGATATAGTATATAGCTCTTTCCTCATTGTTCTCATCATGTTGTGCTAGCAATGCCCCTAGTGATGTATCTGTTGTGGAGACATATAAGATCAAAGGCTTCCCTAGAATGGGAGGCATCAAGATAGGAGGATTTGATAGATACTTTCTTATATGATTAAAGTTGTTCTCACATTCTTCATTCCATGCAAAGGTCACACCTTTATGTAATGTTTTTGTAAAAGGTTGTGAGATGTCTACTAGCTGTGATATGAATCATTGAACCCTTCCTTGCAATGTCCTCATTTGAATAATATTCTTTGGAGGTTGCATTTCCATGATAGCCTTTACTTTAGCTAGATCAACTTCAATTCCCTTCTTTGAAATGATGTATCCTAAGAGCTTTCCAGAAGTGACACCAAAAGCACACTTCTTAGGATTTAGTCTGAGAATAAATTTTTCCATTCTGTCTAGTATTTTGCTCAAGTCATTTAGATGTTCAACTCTAATCATAGATTTTGCTAAAGTATCATCAACATAATCCTCCATAGTCCTCTGCATCATGTCATGAAAAATAGATGTCATAGCTCTTTGATATGTAGCACCAGCATTTTTAAGCCCAAATGGCATGACATTCCAATAGAAGGTGCCCCATGCACATGTAAAAGCAATTTTCTCTTGATCCTCTAGAGCAATTTTTATCTGATTATACCCAGAAAAACCATCCATTAAAGAATACATCTCAAAGCCCATAGTCATGTCTACTATCATATCAATGTTAGGTAGTGGAAAATCATCCTTAGGGCATGCTCTGTTTACATCTCTAAAGTCTGTGCACACTCTGATTGATTTATTTGGTTTTGAAATAGGTACAATATTAGAGATCCACTTTGAATAATCAATAACTCAGATGAATCTGACTTTTAGGAGCTTCTCTAATTCAGCTTTTACCAAGAGTGCAACATGAGGATGCATCTTTCTCAATTTTTGCTTAACAGGTTTGACATTTGGAGCTATAGATAAATTATGCATTATAAAATTAGGATCCAACCCCGGCATATCTGAATATTTCCATGCAAAATTGATCTTCTTTTCTGTTAGGAATGTTGTAAATTTTTTCTTCTCTTCTTCTGATAAAGATTGTGCCACATGGATCAACTATGGTTCCTGTGTTGTTCCCAAATTGATGGATTGAGTGGGCTCTATTAGAACTAGAGATCTATCCTATAAATGACTCAGAAGGACATCAAATATCTCATCCTTAGGCACCTCAAAGAGGTTTTCACCTTCAAATACATCTTTTATTTTTACTTTTGTAGGTTCTGAGACTGCCACAAAGTGGTTTTCACCCTTAGAATTCCTTTTCTTTTTATTTTTATTCTTATTTTTCTGACTAAGATACTTGATGTCTGACTCTGTCATGCTAATGCTCAGTTCATTAATGGAAGTACTCATAGGCTCAATTGCATTGAGGTAACAAGCAAGAGCATAGTTATTTGGGAAGGTATAAATACAATGGCTCAGATTTGTGGAGGTTTGATCAAGAAGTTCAGGATGTTGGATAGTCAAAATGGGGAAAGATTGGGAGATAGTGTTTACGGATATGGATCTGTCATCATTGGTCCTAACCTGACGCTTGAGTTCAAAGGTGATATTACAACTTAAGACATTCAATTCATGAATAGGCTCAATGTCATTGCGGGAGTCCAATTCAGCCATAGGTGGATCAGACTCGATAGGTTCATCATTTTGCTCTAGACTTGCATTAGGTTTAGGTGCATATTGGTGAATAACATCAACATGTTTTTCTATAATAAGCACATCTTCTTTTGGGATGGCTCCCCATTCATAGTCATTAGATTCTTCATCTATGCCTCTAATAAATATAAGAACATGAGTGAAGTCAGGATGAATACCCCAAGAAGGGTCACCCTTAGATTCTGATTTAAATTCATACTCATGGGAATTTGTCTCAAAATAACTATCACCTTCCTCTTTTTGATTGGCTTCGAGATTAGCTGGTTCTTGTGTGGCAACTATCTCTTGATTGATAGTAGGTTCTTGTGTTTCTACTACATTAATTCTTTTGATTGGATCATCTTTATCATCAAGAAGGTCTTTGATTTCTTTAGGAAAATGCTCATAAGGGATAAGTTCAGAGCTATCTGAATCACTATTTGATGGTTTAGTTTCTTCCTTCTTGAGAAGAGGTTCTCCTAGTGCGATCTATTCTATGACATGAGAACAATTACCTTTGAGGTGGAAGGGTTTCTTTTTAAAGCCTAAGCCAACAGTATCTTTGTTTTCCCTACCAGTATGTGAAATAGGTGTTATAAGACCTTCTCCTCTGACTCCTAGAGTTCCTTTACCTAAATATCCCATCTTAGCTATTAATTTATCTCCTGGACCATATGCCTTAGAAGGGATTTTGGATACTATAGAGTCACTAGTTTGAACAACTTGAGATTTAGGTTCATCTTTGTATAGCCATGCAAGCACAACTTCATCCTCTTCAAATTATTGCTCAGAGACTTGTTCTACTACAAAATTATTTTTATATGCCTCAAGAGGTTCTTTAGAATCTGGTTTGGACTATTTTAAAGATTGTCTATAAAACTTAGGTGAGATAGGGAGAGATGTCAAAGATAAAACTGGCTCTATAGTGTATTCTCCCATACCATTTTCTTTGATATTGACCTCTTTTGCAATGTCTTCCATTTTAGATGTGGATGATTCTTTAGTTGGCTCAATGGAAGATTCTTTGTTATTAGGCACAAGTTTATCTACACTTTCCTTCAATGTATTACAAGTGGTGGATATGTCTACTGGAATAGTGACCTCTACTCCTTCATAAGGAAATTTCAAACATTGGTGGAATGTAGAAGGAATAGCCTTCATCTCATGTATCCATGGTCTCCCTAGAAGAATGTTGTAAGCCAAAGGTAGATCAAGAACCTGACATATAATATCTCTGATAACTAGACCTGCTCTGATAGGTAAGACAATAGTGCCTTTAGAAGATCTTTCTTGTTCATCGTAGGCTTTTATAGTTATTTTCCTTCTAGGATCAATAGCCAATTCTAAAAATCCCAATTGTGTGACCAAGCTGTAAGAACAAATGTTTAGACCAATGCCTCTATCTATCAACACTCATTTGACTCTATGGTTCTGGATCAAGACTTTTATATGCAAGGGCTAGTTATGTGGGTGACTCAAGGAGTTGTCATCTTCCTCTGAAAAGGAGATATATTGAGGAGATGTAAGATGTCCAACCATACTTTGGAACCTGTCTAAATCGAGGTCATCAGGAACATTGGATCCTAGCAAAGCTTTGTCTAGAATAGCTCTATGAGTTGGAGATATCCGAAGCAACTCAAACATGGAGATTTTTGCATTAGTGTGTTGGAGTTGTTGAACAATGCTATAAGATGTTGGCCTCATATCTTTAGGATTGGAAGATTTAGAAACAACCTTCTATTTTGAAGCGGAAGAAAGATTGAAGGGCATCTTAGGGACATTTGATGAATTTGGGATTTGTTTGTTCAGATGTGCCTGAGCTTGTGATCAAGTCACTGCATTAGCTGAAGTATGATCTCTATCTCTTTACACAATTGTGATGACATTGCAATGCTCAGAGAGACAAGGTTCAACCATATTGATAACAACATTATTTCCAGGGTAAGCATAATTGACCTTTGCCCCCATATTAGGCTGAGAAGATGAAACTTCTTGACCATGTTTCAGAAATGGTTCTGTGAATGCTTTATGATCATTATTACTCTTATGATTGTCAATGGTGATGTCTCCTTTATTAATAAGATCTTGAATAGTATGTTTCAAGCGTAAGAAGTGATTAGTTTTGTGACCTTTACCTCAATGGAAATCACATAATTCATTCTCTCTCCACCATTTTGGTTTAGGATCAGGATCAGATTGTCGGATCTCAGGCAAGGAGATGATGTTATTAGCTAGCAGAGTTCTCATAGCTGATTCTAAAGATTCTCCAAGACGAGTGAACATTCATTTATTATCAGCGGACCACTTTTTATACTCTAGCTTCTTTTGAGATGGTTCAAACACCTTTTGTTCTGAAGCTTTGATGGCTTGGGTGCCAATAGTTAGATTGAAAGCTGGTGCCTTTGATGTGGCACAAATAGTATCAACAACACCATCTATGACAATTCCTTTATTCTTGTTCCAGTTTTTATTCTTGTCTTTAGAACTAGATCCTAATTCGTACCTATCCTTTTAAAGTGTGATTTCTCCTTTTTTCACAAGTACTTTCTCAATTTTGATTGCATTGTCTACCATCTTATCAAAAGATGTATGATATTGTATTTGTAAAGGGTAGTTGATCTCTGGGATAAGATTATTGATGAAGATTTCCAGTTTCTTAGTTTCTGGAATAGGCCTAGCATATAGAGAGAATTTCTTCCTCCATCTCTTGAGAAATGTTAGGAATGGTTCTCCTGGATATTGTTTGAGATTACAAATATCAATCATGGTGACTGGATGTTGAATGTTGTAGGAGTATTGTTGATAGAACAATTTGATCAACTCCTCAAAAGTTTTGATAGTAGAAGGCAATCTAGAGAACCAATGAATGGCTTCTCCTCCCAAAGATTGAGGAAAGAGATGCATAAGATAGGTTGGTTTATGCATGAACTCCATAGATTGTGTAAAAAATTCTTTGACATGATCTTGGGGATCCGAGTGTCCATCATACTTATCATACTTTGGCATCTCCACTCTTTTTAGGAATGGTGGCATGTACAAGTCTTTGTCAAATGGAAAAGGACATAGGGCCTCCATGGAGAACTCCTTGGGTTCCTTTTCTTTCTCAAGGTTATTAAGTTTGACTTGCCTGGCATGCATTTGTTTCATCATAGCTGTGAGTGGAGTTTCTTCCTCATGTGTAATGATATCTTCAACATTAAAGTTGGGAGGAAGTTTAGCTCCTTGATGAGCTAATTGTAAAAAGTATGCTTCTGTATCCTCTTTCAAGAAATACTTCATCATTCTTTTGAAGTTATCATCATTTTGATATTGAGCACTTTCTTCAGGTGTGGGCTCCTGATCTGCACCATGTTGAGATTGAGCTCTTTGAGAGCCAAAGTTTGTCCCTGCTTGAGACATGGTAGGAGTTCTACCTGGGATAGATTGATGTGGAGTTTGTTGATTACCTCCGTGAGTTGATGAAGGAGGAATGTAACTAGTTTTTCATTGAAGATTGCCAAGACCGTCATCTTCGTAAAGACCAAAATTGTAGAGTTGCTCAAAAGTTGGATTTTGGATCTGAGTCAAAGGTAAAGTATGAGATACTTCCCCAGATTTCTTGTGAGAGGAAGCTCTAGTTTCCACCATTAACCTTGGGTGAAACAGAAGAATATGATGAAGATCATTGAAGAAGGATCTGATTCAAGAAGATCAAATGACGTAACCTTGTCAAGGTTTGATTGATTGAAGCTTATATTAGACGTAGATGAAGGAGACTGTGCCCTAGATGTATGGGTAGATTCCCAAAAGATAGTAGACATGAGTTCACAACACTTAGTCATTTTGATGATTGATTGAAGATTGATAGTTATGACAAGGTTTTGACATGAGATGATAAAGACTCAAATCGATTAAACAGAAGGCTATATCGGATTCAAAAGGCCACTTTAGGAAAATGATTGGATTCTTAGTAATTGTTGCTCTATTCCTAACACAGTGATTTGTTTGATAGATTCTGGAAATGGGCTGGAAAAGCTGGATATCTAGCAATTCTGACAACTCTTTGGCAATTTTTCAAAACTTCTCAAATGACTTTTTGCAGACTCGTATGATAGTGGGTATAGCATTAAATGACAATTGAGAAGCTCATACGACAGTTGACAACAGGAAAATTGACTTTTGAAAATGACTGGCAGAAACACTCGTACGATAATATACCAGTTACCATACGATAATCAGGGGGTAATGAAATGACTCTTGACCAAAACTTGTACGATTTTCGACTCCAGAAAGGAATTTCACTTTAATTTTTGCAATTTTTTTGGTTTTTAGTTTCAGATTGTTTGCAAATTTCAATGTCCAAATTTGAGGATTGTAACAAATTTGTTCATTTTCAGTAACCAGATAGATAAGAAAGCATGCAAAACAACAAGCAAGGGATTTCAAGCATGTCTAAAAACAATGAACAAGGGCAAAAGAAACCTTGTGCATGAAAAATCAAGTGACTTATTTGTGCTAATCCTTAGAAGTGTTAATTGTGTATGTTCCAAAAAGTTTTGCAATAACACACATATTCCTAGAAAATGAAAATTTGGCCTCACTAGGGTTTTTAGTAATGGTTTGACTCTGCAAATTTTATGATCCAAGAGGGAGAACTCCAATCCAGGCGCATCGGGGTTTTGACACAGTCTGAGAACTTAATCTTTAGGATCTGCTAGGGAGATCTGACAGCCCAACAAGAGACCACACTTGTGGAGATTTCTTCCAATAGGACATTTATATAGCGGTTGTCACTACCATGATGAAAATGGCTATTACCGCTTGAGGTTCCATCAACGTGGTTGACCCAATTAAGGGAATGTCCACTACAGTTAAACCTCTCTAAAGGTGACTCACAAAATATACCACATGGGGACTAGATTAGATTCAAGGATCTAGGTTTCTGGTACTATCCAAAAAGGAAGTAGAGCATAATACCCTAGCCTCTTCACTTCACCAAAACAAAGCAGACAGATAAATCTAATGCGCTAAGACTAAGATTATCTCACAAAGATCTATTGACGTCAACCTCTTATGATCTATCAACCTCTTCGGAGAGAGAATGCATTGATCAAAAGTTGAAGACACACAGATCTAGTAGAATTTGAGACTCTCTCAGTATCCTCCCTACCTACAAGGGTTCCTTCATTGAGAAGAGTTTCGCTGGAAACCCACTGTCTCAAGAGCCATGAATAGTGTTCAAAGGGCCTATTTACTATGTGTAACAAAGATGCTGAAAGTAAATCTATGTTCATTTTTAGAGCCCAAATGAAATGTGTGATATGGAAAAGAAAGGCACTCAAGCTAGACACACAAGATGTTCGTTTTAATCCAAATCAAAATGTTATCAGCTGAGAAGGTTACCTAAATTCCTCGCAATGTGCTTAGTATATTCTTACCTATTTTTAGCAATTCTTGCACTTTTTCCAATCAAGAACCAGTGAAAATCAATCAAAAATAGGGAATTTCAATTTTTAGGGTTAGCTGTTAGTCAAAATCTGAAAACCAAATCTGACAAACAGCCTGAAAAAGTGAGATGACAATTGAACCCTGGCACTGAAACTCATATGATAGTGGGTTAACTCCCATATGACAATCTAGAAGCTCGTACGACAATGGGTATTAGATCACATGACAATCGAGCTTCTAGACGACAGTGGGTTTCTGTTTGTGTGATCCTAGATCAAATCAATTGTCGTACGATAGTGGGTATCTCCTGGTATGAGTTTCTAATAAAAATCATATGAATATTGTACGGATAGAGAATAAAAATTGTAGCTTGGAACAGAAAAATACAAGAAAATGGTAGAAATTGATAAAATTTGAAGGGAAACCCATTTCAAGGCCCCACGGTTGGCGCCAGAAATGTGTGTGTGAATTTTGTACCTGATCTTTAGACACAACACTTCAGTAAAACATTAGAGGTTAGCTAAAATTGAAATTGTGCAATAAATGAAAAACTAAACTAACTAGGTGATTTATTGTCTTCTAGCAGATGTGAGTATGTATTCTCAGATTATATTGAGATCAGTGACCTTGACAACACCTAAACGAAGGATTTGAATGCAAAATCTAGATATGAATGAATGCAATTAATCTATTTTTTTGGATTTTAGATGCAATAAGATGAAAAATGATATGAAATCTATGCTAATATGAAAATTGATATGCTAAAATTATCTAACAATAATATTCTAAATGATATGGATACTATGCAAAAATAATGAAAATCTCACAACTTGAATTCTCAAGATTGATTCTTCAGTCTCCAATTCGACAACTTGAGTGTGCAATTTGTGGATAGATCATAAATGAAGAGCTGAAGCCTTAATTTATAGAAATCTAGGGCTTTGGAGGTGCATGCAAAAAAGCCATAAATCACTCAAATAACTCAGGTTGATTTTTGAGTTATTTTTAAATAAAGGATAATTAACTCACAAAAACATGCAAAAGCTGAGTTTAACTCAAAATAGAGTTTAGATTTAATTGATAATTGATAGTTGTCTTCTTTTCTGAATGTGCATGTTTTATTTATGAATTAATTTAATAATAGAGTGATTTATTTCCAACTTAACTGATTTTGAAAAACAAAACAATTGATTTATGGGTTAATCAATTATTTTTCAAACTTTTATTCAAAAACAATATTATTAATAATTGACAACTTGCTTTAATTAATTAAATAAGAATTTAATCAATTATTCATAGGATTTTGGATTTATTGTCAAAATTAAATAATACAATATAGGAATAAATGGAATTAACTTTAATTAAACAATTAAGTGGTAGAATTAAATCTAATTAATTAAATATTTAGAATATTCAATTAATCAAACTTTAGGATAAATAGGATTTATCGCCAAATAATCATTAAATTAAAGATAATTATGATGATTAGGAATATTCCCCGATGCAGAATTTGAGATAATCAATTAGGATTCGATGATGCTCAGATGTGCCTTAGGTTAGGACTTCGATGTCGATTTCATTCGATGTGTCGATATAGGAGGTTAATGAACCTATAGCCCATTTTTGGGGTATTACAAATACACATATATATTAATAAATAATAATTTATATTATTTATATATTAATATACATACACACACACACACACACACACACACATATATAAAGTTAATCTTATAATAATTATTTAGTTAATTAATAAATCAGACTAATGAATAGACATGTCCCATGAAGGGACATGCCTCTTCTTGTCATTGCCATGTATAAATCATTGGGATCAATGCATTTGGAAGACACATAGGAAATAGTAGTATTACTACATTTTCATTCAATGTCACAAACTTAACATGGTATCAGAGCCAGACTACAAATGTTAGATAGAAATGATTTTGTAGGAATATTCCAATCTGCTAGGTTCGAATCCGGGTATATACGCCACTTAACATGGATCCGAATGTTCTCTTTACAATACCCCTCTTCATAATGAATTAATCTAACCCTCCTCTTGCAACAACTTCATTTGGCCTCGCTAGCCTCTGTATATAAATTCTCAGTCTCTACAATAGATGCAATTTTTCTCCTTAAAAAAAAAAGACTTCATTTTTGGATTTTGGGTATCTATTTCAATTGAATTATAGATCACCGAGCTCATTGATTAATTGATTGAAAGGGAAGATAATGAGGAGTGACATGAAAAAATCTTAGGGTCGTAAATCGAAACAAAGCCGTAGTTTATTATCGAGTTCTATTTGTGCTATTTCATTTGTTGCTTCCTCTTTGCGCTTTTCTAGGGCTTCCATTGCTTCTACAGTTTCTGCGTTTGAGGATGATCGCCATAGAGAATGGGTAAAATGGGTAGGTTTTGACAGATTAGAATTGCCAACAGGCATTAGTCTCCACATTCTTATGCTTTCATATACAACTGGTTTCCAATTTTGGGACATTAAGGAAGTAGATAATGTGTGTGAGATCCTCTCAAGGCGTGATGGCCCAGTTGCATTCCTACGAATTCAATCACAACCGATTACTCTGGACAAATAGGATAGTGGCTTTAAATATGCCTCACCTTTATTGTTGGTTATTACTGGTGATGTTGCTATCCGTGAAGGAAAAGTTCTAAGAACACTTGGTATTGGATACAGTAATGGTGGGGTTGTTTCATCTCAATCAGAGATTAGTAATTTTATACCTATAGTTTTTTTTTAATTCTATGAAAACCCATGCACTTATGTTCATAAACTGCATTTTTGATCTGCTATATACTTGGTGCATTACAATCCATGAATTGTAGCTATTTCCCTTACAAATCAAATCTTTTGTTATAATACACCAAATCTTGAGTTCATGTTCAATGTACCAACTTATCCTATTCCTCAAGGAGGTCAAGGACCAGTAAGTGTAAATATAGGCTATGGTCCAATGGATGTTGGTTCGAGGTGGTTAGCATATTTAACAACTCATGCTTTTGTATCAACCAGTGGTTGCATAAACCCCCAAAGTGTTATCTTGGAAACAATGCCCTATAATGGAAGCACAATGGCTAATTTAACAAAAGAATCCAACAAGCAAATTGTTGTTGGGATTCTTATGCTTGGAGACATGGGATACAAGACTTTGACCAAGTACTATTATGAGCTTATTCTTGATAGTTTTAGTCCTCTGACATTAGGAAATGTGAATTGGAAAAATCATATAGATGCCGCATTTGGACATGACTCTGAAAAGATAGGGATGGTGATTGTGAGAGATTTTATCAGCAATGTTGTTGTTGCTCAATTTAGACCACATAGTATACCCATTTCTACACTGTGCTTTGACCCTAGTGGTACTCTTCTGGTTACTACATTAATTAACCATCATAATGTCAATTTTTTCCGCATTATTCCCTACACATTAGGAAATGGTTCTTTCTCTATTGGTTCTAATGTGAATGCATCACATATACATTTGTACAAGCTATTTCATGGAGTGAAAAATGTGGTTGTAAAAGACATCTATTTCAGTGATGACAGTAGTTCAATTTTTGTTAGCTCCTCCAGAGGATCAAGCCACTTATATTTAATATCACCGTTTAGTGTAGTGGGAAGTCCACATAATCATGTAAGTGTTCTTGTGGAAAATAGTATAGGATCTCTAGTGGTTCAAGGTTTAACTATTATGTGCCCTTAATCAAGTCCACAATTGAAGGGAAATCACCAGCCTACATCCCGACATCCAACAATACTATCAACTGTATGCAAGGTAAGGAATATAAATGATTGATGGTGCAGTACCATCAGCAATGCTGCAGCTGTAACAAGAGGGAAGCCAAATGTTTCTTCTGGTGTTGTTGTAGTTGTTTTTCACAATGGGGGCAACCAGTGCCTGGAATCACAGCTAGGGGATTCTATAATTAAGAATCAATTTCGGGGTTTCTCACCTCCAAGTCATATTGTACAATATGCTTTGCACTCAAATGTAGTGATGGACACAATGTACTACAATCATCCAAAAATTACTTTGGGATCTAGTGGGTCAATACAAATAGAAGACTTTAGATATGAGGAACTCCAACGCTGGGATGTTGGTCAAAAATTCAACATGGATGAGTGACAAGATGATGATATTACATGAGTGATTTCTTGATAAAAACTTGTGTTTGTTTGAATTTCCATTCATGGGAGAAGCCATGATGGAGCCACCCCTTGGGAGTATCCATGGTGGACATTACTCTATAACTTAGATATTTGAGAAGGATTCCTCCCTAGCTAAGAGGGAGTGTTAGATTTAGCTTTGGGAGGATCACAATAATAATTCAAGTTGGTGGAAGAAATTGCCAAAGGGTATAATATTTGACAATAAGAGATAATTATTTCTACCCTTGAATAATGTTTATAAATGTTGAGTCATTAATTCATGCCATAAGATCAGGGTAGTAAACTTTTATACTACTATAATTGATCTTTCCCTTCAGGATAGTTTAGTTTTATGAACAGATTTGTAATCTCTCTTTGAAGTGCCTTGAGGAAAAATCTAGAAGCATACGCTATTTCATTCAAGGGAGAAAGAACTTAATGCTTGCAATTATGGAACTGAGTTGAGAGTTGATATCAGAATTAGAGGAAGTTTGGCAATCCATTATAGACAACCTTGGAAAAAGAGGTCAGGAGGTTGATCATGAACTTGAGCTTCAGAGGGAGAAACTATAGATCTTCATCTCTAAAATTTTGAGGATCTTGAATCAGAGGGAGAAGACCATGTTAAGATGTGTTCCTGAGTGATCAATAGTCAGAGGACTGTGATTCATAGGATGGAATTTCAGCATCAACGATCCATTATTTTTGTATCTTATAAAGATTCCCTATCACTATGTAAGAGACATGGTAGGAAGGAATGTGATCCAGTTGGAGTATATTAATATGACCAATCAAACAACGTATATTCTTACCAAACCACTCCCCAAGGTAAAAGTTGATCACTTTAGGAAGAATCTTAGTATGGTTGAAATATAAAATTTTGATTGGTACTGATATAATAAAGATGTTTAATGTGTAAACTTCTTTTTCCAAGATGTGTGACTTTATGGGCTCACCCATCCTGTGTACATTTCTGAGAGGTGATGACCTCTTAGACAATGAACACTTGTATTTGATGTTACAAGGTGCCCATCTTGTAATGGAGATTCGTTATGGTAGACTTTTGATATGTCAGTGCACATACCATAATAGGGTTATATGTAAGGGGAATGTAATGCTCTCAAATTACTATATCCTTGTATCAAGATATGAGGTGATATGAAAATTGGGTATCACGATCTAAGGTGATTCCTCATATCATGATCTACGGTGTTGTGAAAACTAGGTATCACAATCTAAGATGATTCCTCATATCATGATCTAAGGTGATGTGAAAACTAGGTATCACAATCTAAGATGATTCCTCATATTACTATCTAAGGTAATATGTAAAAATAAGGTATCACATGTTAGGTGATTCCTCATATTACGATCTAAGGTAATATGAAAACTAGGTATCCCGATCTAAGATGATTCCTCATATTATGATCTAAGGTAATATCTAAAAATTAGGTATCATAAGTTAAGGTGATTCCTCATATCTCATGTTTGGTGATATGTAAAAATGGGTATCATGAGTTAAGGTGATTTTGGGTATCATAAGTTAAGGTCATTCCTCATATCACATGCTAGGTGATATGTAAAATTAGGTATCACATGTTAAGTGATTCTTCATGCCACACATTAAGTGATATGTTTGTTGGAAAGTTGTCTATACTGAAGTATATGACTAGATATAGTATTTTCATTATGGCAACAAAGTCATATAGCAGTTTGGAGTCAGTGCACCAAGTGTAAAGATCAGGAATCAGTTAAATGTTGAAGACTAGACAACATATAGAGTTCCTACAGCTCAGAGCACCTACGCCCATGCGTACGGATGAATTATGGTATGTGCCCTAGAAGTTAAGGTTGTTAGACTATACTTATGCTTAGTTTAAGAGTGCATAAGTAGATATGCAAAGATGTGAAAGTTACAATCAGTTGAAGTTACATGGCTAGTGTGTGCCAGTAGAGAACACAGCATAGAGCCAACAGTGACTATTTTGGTTTATGATTGTAAATTAATGTTGTAAAGGCTATGCACCAATTGTATTTAGGTTGTTGACATATGTACATGTATAATTGTAAGCACGCTTAAGCCAATTCATTTGGAAGCATTATTTGTAATTAGTTATAGGGCCAACCTAATTGTATAATTGGTATAAGTGCATAAATATAAGGTGTGCCCATTGTATTCAGTATGGAAGTGAATATAGAAGTTGTGAGAAGCAGAGCATAGGTATGCGAAGAGAGAATATGATGATTAGAGCTTTGCAAGAGGTCAAAGCATCAATGCACCAAAGGAACTGATTTGACAAGCAGTGTCACAGAGATAGTTCACCTACAGATATAGTGTGTATCTAATCTCACAAGGTTGTAGCCTTCATCATTTGAGCAGTGAGCTCTAGGATAGTGAGTCCACTCCCCTAACAGGGATCATTGTAAAATAATCCTAATAGGGTCAAACCCTTAACAAGGTCTACTATACTAAAAGCATTGTAAAGCTACTCCTAATAGGGTAAAGGATCTTCTAACAAGGATCACAAAACACTAGTGCAGATTATTAGTGGGTATCAAGTCCCACTGGGGTTTTTACCTATTTGGGTTTCTCTATAACCATATTGGTGTCATGTGTTGATTTCATGTTTCATGTTTATGTGAATGTTTAATTCAGTACTTAAGCATTTATAATTCAGTATTTAGATTAAAGTGAAAAGTTAAAATAAAGTGAACATTGATTCACCCCCCCTTCTCAGTGTTCCCATTCCTAACAATTGGTATCAGAGCTTTGGTCCTTAGCAAAGAAGTTTAACCACTTGAGGAGATCATGGAAAAATAAGATTTGAAGAAGAATCTCGAAGCAGCTCTTGAAGACCTGGACAACTCAGAAAGAGAAATTGAAAAACTAAAAGAAAAAGTCAGTGATGCTCAATTAGTTATCAAGAGACTAAGAAAGGATTTGAAAGGACACTCTAACAATGATCTTGAAGAAAAAGTCAAGAAGTTGAATGAAGAAAATGCATCCTTAGTGAGTCAACTTGAAGAACTTGATGACAAACTGATGAACAATCAAGATGTCTACAATGAACAAGTAAAGGAGAACCTTCAACTCAATGAAGAGTTAAGGGAAGCTAACTTAGAAATCTTGGAGCTAAAGAATATCAAAGAAAGCTTGGAATCTGAATTAAAGAAGTCAAAGGATCATATTGAAAAATTACACACTAGTGCTGAATTAGTAGAATCACAATTGTATACAAGAAGAGTCAAAGGAGACACTAGCTGCATTGGATACAATGAAGCACAAAATCAGATTGATAAGATGCGAGCAAGAAAGGAGACACAAAAGGAATCTACTGATACTGAGAAGACTGAAGATCAAACCAAAGACAATGGTAGTCCTCCTAAAAATGAGTGCAAGCCTATTGAACACACATGTTTTGCATGTAACAAGCATGGACACATTGTAAGGAACTGTATAGAGGTAAAGCCTTTTAATGGTTATTGTTATACATGTAATAGATTTGGTCATAGAGCAATAAATTGCAAGACTAGTAAGAAGAGCAGGATTCAACATGATCAAAGAAATTAGAATCAGACAAATGTTAGAAGTTCTCAGAATGTTACATGTCAGATATGTAACTCTAATGGTCACTCGGCTAGAACATGTAGAATGGTGACTCATGTCAATGTGCCAAGGAATAATAGACCTCTAGTGCACACCTGTAACAAGGCTGGACATATCTCAAAGTTTTGTAGATCAAGGACGCAAGGTCAGAAAGCCCTAAAAAGGTCAAAGAACTAGTTTTGGATCCTGAAGCAGAAGTCAAGTTTGTGAAGGCATCAAAATATGTGAGAATGATTTGGTCAGATGGAAAGAAAGAAAATGTTGATGGTAATGTATTGGATGCATCCCCAGTGGACACACCTTCTACATCTACATGAATGGCCCTTAGGGTCATAGGGGGAGCTAATTTAGCTCTAGACCCTTGCATGGCTAGTATAATCATCCTCAGAGTATGTGCCTTTGGAATTAAGCTATTGGAGTGTATTGGAACCTTTGTGCAAGAGCACACATGCTAATTGTTAGCAGAACTCAATTTTGAAAATTTGAAGTGATAGCCTAGTTTACGCGAGTTTAATTAATGGGGAATTTATTACTTTAAGTACACAAAAAGATGTTTGTTCACTCATTGCATTCATACTCAGAGTGATTGGAGAGTAGATTGAGCCTTGGAAGTTCTTGTGAAGAGTTGGAGATTAAGTTATCAATGATTATACTACATTTGATCAGTTGCAAGAAACCCTAGCTCATTATGCCAGTTTGAAAGCCATCAGAACATCTCAGAGATATTTTGGAAAGCGAATATCAAGTAAGTCATGGCCACTCCTATTATTTTTTATGTTGTTGAGAAGAAGAGGTATATTTTTAAGAGGAACCCATTTAAATCAATCCTAGATGATTTAGAGGGAGCATTCTCCTGCACGTCGATGGGCATCATGGATGTAGAAGACATAAGGGCTTACATATATTGTAAGAAGGAACCTGTTGGACTAGATAGGTTAAGGACACACATGGACACAATGTTAAAACCAGACAAAAAATTCATGGATGAATACACCAAATGGAATGATCACCCCATTATTGAATATGCCATGGCATATGAATTTTATGAGGAAGAATGGATAAAGATATTTTTAAGCAGAATCCATGATGAATTGTTTCGGATTGGAGATGTACTAGTAAGAATAACATGAGACCTAATTCATGAGATGGTAGACCTTTCTAAGATAGGCACCATCCTTCCTGTGGGTAAGGATGTTAGGAAAATGGTGGAGCAACTGTGTAAATCTAGAAGTGATAAGTGCGGCATGACCATTGAGCCTATAGAGCAACCAGACATCAAGTTGATATCAATGATATTGGGTTACAGATTTCATCACACTAGCAGGGTGAATAATGTGTCTGTGGGCACTATTCTAGTAGCCATCTGTCTTGTGCAAGATGGAGAGTTCAACTTGTGTGAGATCTTGTGTGCATAGTTGATAGACAACATCAGGGATATCAAACATGACAAGACTAAGGTATTCAGGTTTGGGTCCCTTATCATCTATATGTACCTTCATATAGTTGGTAAAGTGTCAGACTTGTATCTAGACAAGTCCATTCCTACCATGCCACAGATATCAAACAAGGCAACCACAGAAAGCACACTTAGAGATTTCATTACCTTGGAATTGAAGACCTTCAAAGCAAGGATGTAGATGAGGTACAAGATTCCTGAAAGTATTATGGAGAAGTATAAAGATTCAATATGCTTCATGGTGGAGATTGATACTACTTGTATGGAAGCTGTTGAGCCTAGAACTAGGTGGATTCATCCACTTGGGTATGAGATTGAGGAACAAGTTCTTGAAGCCTATGCACAAGAACTGCTATCAGCTCCCAAAGATGATAATGAACCTAGGTGGGGAACCTATGAAGAAAAATCTAGAGAAGTTGATGCTAAGCTAAACAGTGTTGCAACAAAGAGAAAGGTTGCAAAGGTCACATAAGAGATTCTAAGGATTCATGGTGTATCACAAGCATACCTTGATCAAGCAAGGGATGAGAAGATTTCTCTAGAATTGAAGAGTGCAGTTGAAGAACAAGAAGATCCCAAGGCAAAGAAGATAAAAATTGAGAAAGATGACAATTAGAAGGATAAGGAAGATAGTACTCCTTCTGCGCCCAAAGATACTCCTCTGAAGTATAAGCCTTTATTCAAGAGGAAGAAAGAAGCAAGCACTAGTAATCCATCCTCACGAGCATTAAGGAGCAAGAAAAACACTCAAGCACCCCCTCAGGTAGGATTCAGACCTAGCCTCAAAGTTCTATATGCAAGAATTGTTGATGAGGGAAGGATTGATCAAATAGGGAAGTTCTATGAATCATACAGTAAGATTGATAAGTCTAAAATTCATGGTATGATTATCAAACATATGATAAAGTTCAAAAAGATAGTTCTTGGGTTGAAAATAGAAATTCTAGATAATGTATGGGATATTCTAGAAAACCTTAAAAGACAAGAAAATGAAGAAGACCTAAGAATAAAAGAAAAAGTGCTAGAAGATACTCTGCTTGTATGTTCTAAAGAAGAAGAGAAACTGATATTGAATTTGGTGAAGCTGCACCTAAGAACTAAAATGAGGACTCTTCAGATCATGAATAAAGATTATGAGTTGATAAAAAAGGAAACAAAGAAGTCCTTTGAGAAGGTGTTGTTGGAGCAACAGATCAAACCACCTACTATGCCCATCACTCATGCACCCATTAAGGAAGATAAAGTGGTAGAGCCCACTAATGTACCAATGACAGGTCCTCAGGACTCAACACCCATGTTAGAATCACCCAAAGATAGCACAATTATCATAGATAATGTGGAAATAGCCATGACAGCTACTGATAAGGAGTTGGACAAGTTTGAGAAAGCATTTGTCAGCACTGAGGAAGCATAAATCTTATGCAGCAATACCCCTCCCACTCAACAAGAAGAAGTAATCATAGAAAATATATCTGATGAGAAAAAATAAGAAAAGAAAGGAGTAGAGGTAGAAAAGAAAGATGAATCTTCTATTGATTTGGTCAAGGTGAAGAAAGAGGTGATGGATAGCACTCCCATCACTCCCATGACAAGTTTCACACCTGACACTAGCAGTTTGGACTCCTAGAAGGAAGAAGACTTGATTAAGTTCAACGTCCTAGCTATGGAGAAGGTGAAGGAGAAGCAAGTAATGAGGAATCCTCTCCTGGTGGAATCAGTAAATATTTTGAATAGTTTACTGCCAGAAGATAAGAAGATGGTAAATGTACTTTCAGTTGATGATGTGAGCACAGTCATCTCCCAGTTCAAAGTAAATTTTTCAAGCCTAGAAGAATCTGCGGCCATAGTGGTAGAGGAGAAATACTTAAAGAAGAGACTCAATGAAATAATGATTAATTTTGCACTAGACTTGAACTCTCTTAAGTCTGGTCAGGCATCATTGAAGGAGTTTGCAGATCAAGGAAGGAAAGTCATTGTAGAATCCATGGATCAGGATAAGTTCACTGATGCCCATCTTAAGAAGATCAAAGATGCAGAGGCAATGATTGAGAAGGTGAAGACTTCAGTGCTAGACATAGCCATTGATACAAACATGTGCAACAATGTCTACCAAGGTTAGTTGGACATAATTGAGAAGGCAAAGAAAGAAATGGATAAGATAAGGTGTAGACAGACTCAATTGAGGAACGCTCTTGCACCCTCACTAGACATTCTTAGTCAAAACATAAAGGAGATTGATGCGACCATGATAACCTATGATCAAGATCCAAGATCAGAATTGGAGAAGATGGAGAAGCTTCAATATGCATTATGTGCCCATCTACATATAGTCAATTCTCTGATAACCTTTTGGAAGAAGGAGATCCAAAAACTCAAGATTGCATATCCGGATGTTTTCCCTCAGTGAGTGTATGTAGATAAAGTTTTTTTTTATGCACCTTTGTCATTAATGTCAAAGGGGTAGTTGTATATAATATGGAGTACATATATGTATAGGGAGATATAAGAGTTTGTATAAAATGTATAGAAGACAAAAGTTTTTTGTGTAAAGGATCAGTTAGTGACTTGGCCATATTCCTTTTTTGCCATCAATGAAAAAAGGGGAGATTGTTGGCAAGTTATCTATACTGAAGTATATGACTAGATATAGTGTTATCATTATGGAAACAAAGTCATATAGCAGTTTGGAGTCAACACACCAAGTGTAAAGATCAAGAATCAGTTAAGTGTTGAAGACTGAACAACATATAGAGTTCCTACAGCTCAGAGCACCTGTGCCCATGCATATAGATAAATTATGGTATGTGCCCTATAATTTAAGGTTGTTAGACTATACTTATGCTTAGTCTAAGAGCGCATAAGTAGATATGCAAAGATGTGAAAGTTACAGTCAGTTGAAGTTGCACAGCCAGTGTGTGCCAGCAGAGAATAGAGCATAGAGCCGATAGTGACTATTTTGGTTTGCGATTGTAAATTAATGTTGTAAAGGCTATGTGCCTATTGTATTTAGGTTTCCAGCATATGTACATGTATAATTGTAAGCATGCTTAAGCCAATTCATTTGGAAGTGTTATTTGTAATTAGTTATAGGGTTGACCTAATTTTATAATTGGTATGAGCACATAAATATAAGGCATGCCCATTGTATTCGATATGGAAGTGAATATAGTGTTAGATTAGGTGAAAGACTAATCTCCCAAGAACACCTACATGCATAACCCTGTCACATGGAAGAAGCAAAGAACAGAAGGCAAGAAAAATCTATGCAGGCCAAAAATCCAGAGACATCATATGCACATTCAAAAGAGCAATCTCTATTATGAACAATATTACAATATGATAATTTGATCTCCTCAAGAAATACAAAGAGGTGAATCCTTATAAAAGGAATCACGAAACCCTAAAGGAGAAAACCCTAAAGAATAATAAGATGCCTAAGTTTAACTTAAGTGTAGAGTATATAATAGACTAATAATTAAATAAATAAATTATTAGCCATAATATGACAACTCTAACACCCCCCCTTAAGTGTAACTTAGGGAGAAGCTAAACAACTAAGGACTAAAAGATGCATGAAAACAAAAATGCATGAAAGAACTATGGGTCCCGACAACTAGGCCTGATCAGGTACCCAAATATGAGAAATAAACTAGATGAAGGAAACAAAGCCTCCAATCTAGGGAAATTCCCAAAGAAAGGAATAAGGAAGAGCATGAAGCATCTTTGAAGCATGAAGCTGCAAACACTATCAAAAGAAACTGCTGGAACCCCCATTGAAATAGTGCATGAACAGGTAGAGAAGAAAAATTCTGAAGAGCTGATCAATCAAAGAGGTGACCTCCAAAAGTAGGAAAGAATGAGTGTCTATATAGTAGATGAACCATCTCACTGAAATGCATAGGTGCCTAGCCACTACATCCACCTAGTACATAGGAACAAAAATTGAATACATAGATCACTCACTTGAACCAAGGAAGCAATAGAACCAATAGGTGAACCCCCCCCATAATGCTGAACAGGGAGAGGGGTGACAGGAAGATTGAAATGCAATGCCAGAAACATCTACAAGAAGAAGAATCAGGGACACCAATAGTGAAAAAGAGGGTACAAACATAGGATAAAGGGTGGTGTCACAGACACACAGCATGGGCTAATGTCATGGAAGGTACACTCACTTGAGAAAGGTGGATGATCACAAAAGGAAAAACATCATAACCCCCCATGACACTTTATAACTGAGTGTGAGTACAAACAAACACAAGGTTCTTGAAATCCTAGATATGCAGAAGTAGGCACTTTATCTTAGTGTGTTTATAGAAAAAAAATGCTACAGAAGAGAAGCATACAATGCTCAAAAATTCAGAAAGAAGAGTGAGCTAGAAGAACAGAAGAAGAGATCCCAAGACCTGTAGAATCGAAGTAATCCACTAGAGGGTGAAAGTGAAAAACTTGAAGGAGAAAGAACCTAGAGAAGAATCTAGATAAAAGACCCTTTCCACTAAAAAGCTCACTGAACTAGCTTTTCGACGATATCTGGTTTGCCAAAAATAGAGTTCGGATGAGCAAGATATGGCTCCCGAAAGGCAAAAAAAGACATTAGACTTTGATTAAAAAAATACTATCAAAATAGTAGAGCCAAAAACCCTAACCTCCATAATTAGAAAGATCTCAAAAAGAGCTTTCTGACAATATAAAAAAGTTTGAAAAAGACCTCCGTATGCTCCAGATAGAGCAAAAACACCGTCAGGGGGTCAAACAGGCTCCAAAATCAAATTTTAAGCCAATGGGGCTTAAAAAAATAAGGCCCCTGGGTGAATGGCATGCACAGGGGGTTGGAGTCAGAGCTCCCGGTCACCCATGTGACTGCCGCTAGGCAAAAAAGGGACCCGCGGGGTAGCGTAATTGGCGGAGGAGCTAGGCGGCGATGGAGCGGAGCGGTGCTAGGGAGTGGAGTGGTGGGGTTGCACACGGGGTGGCTGAGAAGGGCTGGTGGGGTGGTGGTGGTAGGGGCCGAAGGAGTCGATAGAGCCCACAGCTGGTGGTGGAGCCAGAGGTGCCAGCGGTGAGCGGAGCCGGCGGGGGCCAGCGGAGGTGCAATCGACGGGGGCCGAGCGCAGGCTGACGGTGGAGTGTCAGTGGCACATTGCAAATAACACTGCACGTAGTGTTTTTTAAAGCAAAAGACATTAAAAATTGATTTTAAAATTTTTTTTTTCTCAGTTTTCGTGCCTATATGGCACTAGAAACCAATTTTTTTTTGCCTCAGAGTCAAGTTGTCCAAAATGGACAAGTTTTATATGGATTCTAGGGTTTTTGGGCACTCTGAGTGCAACGGTGATGTCCGTTTGAGAACAAAATGACTAGAAACAAAGGTTCCCCCTAAATCCACATAAAAACCTCTGAAAACCTTGAAAAGCTCCTACTTCTGAAACACTTCAACAAAACACGAATAGCGAGCAACAAGATGGCTTTGATACCATGTTAGATTAGGTGAAAGACTAATCTCCCAAGAACACCTGCATGCATAACCCTGTCACATGGAAGAAGCAAAGAATAGAAGACAAGAAAAATCTATGGAGGCCAAAAAGCCAGAGACATCATATGCACATTCAAAAGAGCAATCTCTATTATGAACAATATTACAATATGATAATCTGATCTCCTCAAGAAATACAAAGAGGTGAATCCTTATAAAAGGAATCACGAAACCGTAAAGGAGAAAACCCTAAAGAATAATAAGATGCCTAAGTTTAACTTAAGTGTAGAGTATATAATAGACTAATAATTAAATAAATTAATTATTAGCTATAATATGACAACTCTAACATATAGAAGTTGTGAGAAGTAGAGCAGAGGTATGCGAAGAGAGCATATGATGTATTAGAGCTTTGCAAGAGGTCAAAGCATTAGTGCACCAAGGGAATTGATCTAACAAGCAGTGTCACAGAGATAGTTCACCTGTAGATATAGTGTGTATCTGATCTCACAAGGTTGTAGCCTTCATCATTTGAGCAGTGAGCTCTAGGAAAGTGAGTCCACTCCCCTAACAGGGATCATTGTAAAAGACTCCTAATAGGGTCTGACCCTTAACAAGGTCTACTGTACTAAAAGCATTGTAAAGCTACTCCTAACAGGGTAAAGGATCTTCTAACAAGGATCACAAAACACTAGTGCAGATTATTAGTGGGTATCAAGTCCCACTGGGGTTTTTACCTACTTGGGTTTCCCCGTAAACATATTGGTGTCATGTGTTGATTTCATGTTTCATGTTTATATGAATGTTTAATTCAGTACTTAAGCATTTATAATTCAGTATTCAGATTAAAGTGAAAAGTTAAAATAAAGTGAACACTGATTCACCCCCCACCCCCCTCTCAGTGTATCCATTCCTAACAATGTTATACCAAGTTAGATATTCACAAGTTAGGTGGTATATATATACATGTGATAAAAATCTCATCATGAGAAATGTGATACATTATAAATGTTATCTCTCATCTAAAAAATATTGATATTATCTTCATTATACTTTATCTTCCTTAGCTTAGAGGGAGTGTTGAAATAAATAGCTTTCGATCAAATAAAGAATCAAATAAGAAATATATTATTTATCTTTTGATTATCTATCTATCTCAATATATTCTTATATGTTGATCCTTCCTAGATGAAATGAAGATACTAATCAATATTCACACTTATATTGTAATCGACCTACATTATTGACTTCAGACCATCTCTATGAGTCAGGTGATATATCTTGCATGGAAGATTAAGTTCCTTAAACTAGCCATGATATTCTATTGTGATAGACATCATGTGATGGATGAAATAAATCATGATAGGTTATAGATAGTGCACATTATCTATGGACATTTTTTGAGTACTTGGTGAACATCATATGACTTGATGTTGAT
This sequence comes from Chamaecyparis obtusa, assembly GCA_027943335.1. Classification (NCBI taxonomy): domain Eukaryota; kingdom Viridiplantae; phylum Streptophyta; class Pinopsida; order Cupressales; family Cupressaceae; genus Chamaecyparis; species Chamaecyparis obtusa. The sequence goes on along the minus strand of BSBK01004545.1, from coordinate 991,792 downwards.
AGGCCATTACTCCAAGCACTTGATATTCTGCAGGCCAATATCATGAGTGCTTGTAAATAGAATCGCCAATGGAGGAAATCCACATCTTGGGATTATGTTTCTATTGATTACATCATAAAGATGATGCTTCTATTACTTCCATCATATGCTTGATGCTATAAGTGTTGGATGGATTTTATCTTCCCTAGCTAAGAGGGAGTGTTGATGTTTGTAGCATCGGCCAGATAAATAAATGAGACTATTAATTATCATGAGAAATGATTTACTACACATATATATTATAAATATTAATATATATTATTTATATATTAATACACACACACACACACACATATATATAAATTTAATCTTATAATAATTATTTAGTTAATTAATAAATAAGACTAATTAATAGACATGTGCCATGAAGGGACATGCCTCTTCTTGTCATTGCCATGTATAAATCATTGGGATCAATGCATTTGGAAGACACATAGAAAATAGCATTATTACTACATTTACATTCAATCTCACAAACTTAACAACAACGAACAGAAAATGGTTTACTAGTCTCAAGGAGATCATATACTATAACATTGGAGATTGAAATCTAATGATTATAAATGGTTACAAAGTGAGATTGGCCAATGGGAATTAAGGATGAAATATGCATTGGAAGTGTACTTAATGCTAGAATCACTTGAAGGGTAGATTCTAGAACATCTATCTCCACTTCAAAAATTGTATATGAGAAGATCATAGTAAGAAGATCATTAGAGTGACATATGCATGCATGAAGAGAAATTGGAGATTTCATGTATGAAGAAAATAAGAGCAAAAGATGAATAAGAAGAGAAGTCACCGAGGAAAAAAGAAATGAAGAACAAATATAGATTGTGATTTATAATTGAGCTACTGAGTACTAAATTGATAGTGTGAAGGATACACAGTATGAGGTAATGAATTGATGAACACATAGAGTCTGAATATAATTTTTTGATGCAATTTTGACAGACATTTTATTTTTACTGACTAAAAGTTAATTTGATGCAGGAGCATCCTAGGTGTAAGAGCAATCTTGCATCACCCAAAAATATTTCTATTTTTGTATTCAATAAGGGCTATCTTGTGCAGAGCTGCTATTTATGGAAACTTTCTATTTTCATTAAGTTGGTCATCTGATCTCAAAATGTTTTGATTTCTTCCCTGGAGGTTCATTTTGGTCATATCAGCCAGCCAGTAAAGTTTCATTGACAGATCAAGTCTAGCTTTGTAGATATTAAATATTCTCGGTATTGGCAATAGGGCACAGAAACTTTGAACTCAGTTTTGAAGGCTTTAGAGGCCTCGAATGAGGTCAACAATTTGGGTGATAGGCACTTGCACAAGTCAAGCCTACAGAGTGCTTTGTGGCCTTTTCAAAATGGGGTTATAATAGTCAATCAGGTCAACTGGCGATGACTTATGGTCTTTGAAAGTTGGGTCACCTGAAATGGCAGAAAATGATTTTCCTTCAAAATTTTTGTTTGGGTTTCAAAAGTTATTTTGAGCCAACTTTGATGTAATAAATTATAAAATAAAATAATTCTAAGTTTGGTCAGCCTTGTTGGCTAAAATTCTGGAACCTTCCCAGGCGGTGGAAAATTGCCTATATAAGGAAGGCTGTAATGTTGTCTTAGGCAGTTCGGGACAATTCTGGGTAGTAGATCTAGGTATTGATTCGAGGCTTTGACCTATAGAATATTGTAAGGGAATGCCCATGTGGCTTTGCATATTGTAATTTTGAAAGTTTGTAATTCCACATTTGTGGAGATAATAAGAAGCCCATTTTCTGTTCTTGCATATTGCTGTTATTTCTTTATTTTTGTTATGCATTTGTGGTATTAAGGGGAGCACCCTTCATCAAGTGGTATCAGAGTAGGAGTTCATGAGTGTGTAAATAGATCACCGATTATGAGGAATTTTGCACCAGGACCGTGGGTTAGGGTTTCTATGTAAACAAATCATCGACTGTGAGGCAGTTTGCACCAGGACAGTGGTTAAGGTTTCAACGGGAAGTATAAAAATGCCTCCATGAAGGGAATGTGATGGAAGAGTTGGTGTTGTAACACCTAAGGTTAGGGCACTATAGAGACAAGTGTGAACATTGCAAGAGGAGATTCGTAGAGTAATGAATCTTAATGTTAGAGATGAAAGTGAGGATGAAGCCAAAGAAGAAGGTCAAGAAGAAGAAGGCGAAGTTCTGAACCAGGAGGAAGAAAGACTTTTTCGGACCATTTCCAAGATCGGGAAAAGAACTAAGATCGAGGTTCCTGCATTTTTAGGAAATCTTAACCCAAAAGAATTGATCGACTGGATTAATGAATGTGAAGAATATTTTGAGTATGAAGATATTGAGGATCCTGATAGGGTCAAATTTGCAAAGGCCAGACTGAAAGGTCATGCGAAGATCTGGACGCAAGAGATTCCATTGGAGTGAAATAGAAGAGGGAAAGATAAAATCACAAGATGGGATCGGATGGTGGATAAATTGAAGTGATAGTTTATCCCTATTGATTATGAGCTTGACCTACTGAAGAAAATGCAAAGTTTGAAGCAAGCGGGATGATCTATTCATGAGTATATAGAGGAGTTCTATTGAATCCTCATTAGAACAGGCTATGCGGAAGCTGATAAGGAGAAAATTTCTCGTTACCTTAATGGGTTGAGGCCAAGCATTTAGGAGGAGCTGAATCTTTTGAATGAATAGTATTGAAGAGGCATACCAGTTTACCCTAAAATTAGAGGAAAAGCTGAATAAGAAGTTTGAGAGTAGACAAAATGGAAGAGGTCACAGTGGACAATCTGGTGGATGGTCATATGGAGGCCGAAATGAAGATCTAAAAAAGAAGGATGAGGAGAGTAGCAGTCAAAATCAGAGAGGAAATAATTCCAATCATTTCCAAGATTAGAACAATAGAGATCATAGAGGAAGAGGAAGAGGACAAGGTTCAGGAAGAGGAGGCTTCCATGGAACATATTTTCATTGGGGAGAAGAAGGTCATAGGGCATTTGAATGTCCTCAATGCCAAGGAAGGATAGATAGGAGGAATGAAGGCTAGGCCAGAGTTGCACATGTAGATGAAGATGCCAGATCATCAAATTCTAAAGATGCTGAAAGAGGAGAAACACTGATTAATAGAAGAGTCCTGCTGAGTGGTGAGAATGAACCTGAACAAAGGAGGAGCCTGTTTCGCACTAGATGCAAGTGTGAGGGTAAATGTTGTGATGTGATTATTGATAGCAGAAGCACTAAAAATTTAGTGTCAGAAGAGATGGTGACAAATTTGAAGCTCAAGAGACAGAAACACCCACATCCATATTAGATTTTCTAGGTGCAGGATGACCACAAGGTCATGGTCAGTGAACAGTGCCTAGTAAAGTTCAAGATTGGCAGGTACCATGATGAGGTACTATGTGATATCATATCTATGGATGCATGTCACATGTTGTTGGGTAGGACGTGACAGTTTGACAGATGTGTTGTACACAATGGTCGTGTGAATACCTATTTCCTCACAAAGGATGGAGTGCGACATAAGCTAAAGCCATTGAAGGAGACCGAAGAAAAGGTATGTGGTAATGCGAGAATAAATTTTATTGATGGAAGAAAATTCCTAGATGGTATGAGGCATGAGCATGTGTGTTTTTCTTTAATTCCAAAAGCTAGTAAAGAGGAAGTAGAGGATGTACCTGTAGAGGTTGTAGATTTGTTGAATGAGTTTTAGGATATTGTATCTGATAATGTACAAGATGGATTACCATAGGTAAGGAAGATTAGTCATCAGATGGATTTGATTCCAGGAGCCTGTTTTCCAAACAAGGTAGCACATAGAATGACACCAACAAAAAGTGAAGAGTTGAACAGACAAGTGCATGAGTTGTTACAAAAGGGATTGATTCGGGAGAGCCTGAGTCCATGTGATGTACCAGTGGTATTAGCACCAAAGAATAATGGAGAGTGGAGGATGTGTATAGATTCTAGAGCAATAAATAAGATCACAATCAAGTACACATTTCCATTGCCATGAATGGATGATATTATGGACTGTTTAAGTGGAGCTGTGTATTTCTCAAAGATAGATTTGAAGAGTGGATATCACCAGATTTAGATTAGAGAAGGAGATGAATGGAATAATGCCTTCAAGACAAAGGAAGGACTGTATGAGTGGTTAGTCATGCCTTTTGGGCTAACCAATGCACCGAGCCCTTTCATGAGGCCGATGAATGAGGTTCTAAAATTTTTTTTGAGTAAGTTTGTCATTCATTGTTAGGGTAAGAGTTCAAAGTTGGAGGACAATTTCACGGAAGTCTTGTAGAAATGAAAGATGTCACTCGAAACAGGCGCCCGTTTTCAAAAAATGGGTGCCCATTTTAGGTTCGGGCACATGATCCTAATTTCAAAAAATGGGTGCCCATTTTTGAATTCAAAACGGGCACGCATTTTTTGATTCAAAAAATAGGTGCCCGTTTTTGAATTCAAAATGGGTGCCCATTTTTTGAATCAAAAAATGGGTGCCTGTTTCTATTTTTTTTTCTTTTTGAATAAAAAAAGCATTTTAACACTTTAATTTTATTTTTAAAAAAATGGGTGCCCGTTTTTTCAATTCAAAAAATGGGTGCCCGTTTCTTAAGTCATGAGTGGGAAGCACACATCCACCTTGAACTTCATTTCAAATTTGGTTTGGTTTAGGCTTGGTAGAACCAAGCCTATGCCTTGACCTTCAAAAATTTGATTAAGGCATTGGAATGCCAGATTTCTACCTTGCCATAATTTTTTGAGGGCCTTCCCGATCATATCATTTTACAAAAAAAAATCCCATTAAAGTTCTCATTGTCCTGATTTCAAAAATGTAAATTTCATAGTGATGTGATTTATTTTACTATTTTTGCATTATTTATTAATTGAAAGTGGTACCTAAACATAAAATAGTGAGGTTCACTAAAACATTAATAACTTTTTTATTTTTAGATTTTTTTGAAAATAAATTATATGAGACCAAACTAGATACAATTCTATTGAAGATAAAAAAAACTATTTTGAAAAAATATGAAATCCTCATCAAATTATGGTGTCCGTACACAAGAAGTTTTGAAAAAGTACTTTATAGTCAATTAAAAATTAATTAAAAAAAAATTCAATTAAAAAAAAAGAAAAAATATCCTGACCAATCTTTAGTATTTTAGGTACCTTTTCCCAAAAGGATTCCCCAAAATACATTCATTTGCTTCAAAAAAAGGTGTTCGTACACACATAAGGTGTGGTCCTGAAACAGACATTTTGAAAAAGTGGTTTTTAGACATGCATACTAAAATTCAATTTATACCATGTGGGTATTAAAAAAATTACATATTTGAAAACTAGATTCTGAGCACTAAATTTGATATTACTGAAGTTTTCCAAGATTCAATCTTTAAGTGCTTCAAATTTGGACATCAATTGATAGAAATTTTGAAAAACACTTCCACTTTTTGGCCAAAAGTGGGACTCAACTTCTTGTAGCCACCCGTTAGTGTATTTGGGATTTGTAGTTTCAGTAGAAGGTCTAAAAATGGACCTAGAGAAGGTACAAACTATCCTTGAATGGCCTGCTCCAAGGAGTGCTACTGAGGTAAGATCTTTTCATGGTCTAGCTAGTTTTTACAGAAAGTTTATCAAAAATTTTAGCAGTATTTGTGGTCCCTTGACTGAAACAATGAGAGGGGATAGAAGAGAGTTTAAGTGGACTAATGGGGTAGAAAAGAGTTTTCTATTGTTGAAACAAAATATTACAAAACAACCTTTTTTAGCACTTCTAAATTTTAATAAGGTGTTTCAAGTAGACTGTGATGCTAGTGTTACTACAATAGGAGCTATTATGAGCCAAGAAGGTAAACCTATTCCTTATTTCAGTGAGAAGTTAAATGATGCCAAGATAAAATATTCGATTTATGATCAAGAATTTTATGCTATAGTTCAGGTATTGAAGAAGTGGAGACACTATTTGCTTCCTAAAGAGTTTGTTTTGTATACTGATCATCAAGCTTTGCAATATTTGAATAGTCAAGGAAAATTGAATCAAAGGCATTTTAAATGGGTTGAGTTTTTGTAGAGTTATACATTTTTTTTGAAACATAGAAGTGGAAAGTCTAATAAGGTTGTAGATGCACTTAGCATAAGGCAACTATTGCTGACAGAGATGTAGATTAAGGTGGTTGGGTTCAAGGAACTCAAGAATTTATATCCAGAGGATCCTAATTTTGGTGAAGCTTGGAAAGCTTGTAAAGAACTTGTTACTCTAGATAGAATGAAGTGGCTGGATTTCATCATTCAGGATAATATGCTATTCAGAGGGAGTCAGTTGTGCATTCCAAGAAGCTCTATGAGGGAGAATCTCATTAAGGAGAAGCATAGCAGAGGATTGGCTAGACATTTTGGTCATGATAAAACCCTTGCATTGGTTAGTGAGAATTATTATTGGCCACAGTTATAGCAAGATGTCAAGAAGTTTGTATAGAGTTGTAGAGTATGTCAGATGGTGAAAGGAGTGAAGTAGAATACAAGGTTATATCAGCCATTATCTGTACCAGAGAAGCCTTGGGAGGATATCAGTATGGAATTTGTTCTTGGATTATCGAGGAATCAACAGGGACATGATTCAATTTTTGTGGTGGTTGACAGATTTTCAAAGATGGCACATTTTATTCCCTACAAGAAGACTAATGATGTTGTTCATATAGAAGAATTGTTTTTCAGAGAAGTAGTGAGACTACATGGTTTGCCAAAGACCATAGTTTTAAATCGAGAGACCAAATTTGTAGGCTATTTCTAGTGAACATTGTGGAAGAAGCTAAAGAAAAATTTGAAATTCAGCTCATCACATCATCCACAGACTGATGGACAAACGGAGGTGGTAAATAGGAGTTTGGGAAATTTGCTAAGATGTTTGGTTAGAGATAAGCCGACAGGATGGGATTTGATTTTACCACAGGGAAAATTTGCATACAATAATTCTATCAATAGGAGTACTGGTAAATCACCATTCTAGATTGTATATGGAAATAGTCCTAGAAATGCATCTGAGTTGAGGAAGATATATAAAGGAGAAATAAGTAGTGCTAAAGCTGAGGATTTTGTAGAACACTTGAAGAACATCCATGAGGAGGTGAGGAAGAACATTACCAAGATGAATGCACAGTATAAGGCTAAGGCATATGAGAAAAGGAGGCATAAAGAATTTTAGGTTGGAGATGAAGTCATGGTTCATTTGTGAGAGGAGCGATTTCCAGTTGGTACATGTAACAAGTTGAAAATGAAGAAGTTTGGGCCATGTAAGATACTGAAGAAGCATGATTCAGGAAATGCATATGAGGTCGAGTTGCCTATTGAGCTGCATATTTCACTAGTATTTAATGTTTCAGATTTGACAGAGTATCATGAAGGAGGTGTTGAAGATGAGGTTACAGTAGCACAGTGGAGTATTCCAGCAACCAGTTTAGATATTAAGGAGATTGAAGACATATTGGATAGTCGTGTTGGTAGAAGCAAAAGGAACAGGACACATGAAGAGTATTTGATCAAATGGAAAAGATGACCTATTGAAGATTCATCGTGACTAATGAAGGAGGAGGTTAACTGTCTTGGTTTTCCTCTACACACCTGAGTTGTGACAGGGTCACTTCTCAAATTACCTTGGGTGTCTAATGCAGGAGCATCCTGGGTGTAGGAGCAATCTTGCATCACCCAAAAATATTTCTATTTTTTTATCCAATAAGGTCTATCTTGTGCAAAGCTGCTATTTATGGAAACTTTTTATTTTCAGTAAGTTGGTCATCCAATCTTGGAATGTTCTGATTTCTTCCTTGGAGGTTCATTTTGGTCATATCAGCTAGCCAGTAAAGTTTCATTGATAAATCAAGTCTAGCTTTGTAGATATTGAAGATTTTCGGTATTGGAAACAGGGTATAGAAACTTTGAACTCAGTTTTGAAGGCTTTAGAGGCCCTGGATGAGGTCAAAAATTTGGATGATAGGCTCTTGCATAATTCAAGCCCGCAGAGCACTTCGTGGCCTTTCTAGAATGGGGTTATAATGGTCAATCGGGTCAACTGGCGATGACTTATGGTCTTCGAAAGTTGGGTCACCTAAAATGGCAGAAAATGATTTTCCTTCAAAATTTCTGTTTGGCTTTGAAAATTTATTTTGAGCTGACTTTGATGTAATAAATTGTAAAATAAAGTAATTCTAAGTTTGGTCGGCCTTGTTGGCTAAACTTCTGGAACCTTCCCAGGCGGTGGAAAATTGCCTATATAAGGAAGGTTGTAATGTTGTCTTAGACAGTTTGGAATAGTTCTGGGTAGTAGATCTGGGTATTGATTCGAGGCTTTGACCTACAGAATATTGTAAGGGAATGCCCATGTGGCTTTGCATATTGTAATTCTAAAAGTTTGTAATTCCACATTTGTGGAGATAATAAGAAGCCCATTTTCTGTTCTTGCATATTGTTGTTATTTCTTTGTTTCTATTATGCATTTGTGGTATTAAGGGGAGCACTCTTCATCATAATCAGATATGTATAATTCTCTTAACCAAGCAGATCCCAAAAGATCTTAATTGTAAATCCTTTAACAAGGTACAATTATTAAATTAGGATTGTGAAATCTCTTAAAGAGTAGACTTAGCAGTCTTTGGAATCTTAACCAGGTTAATACTCTTAACATGGTAAGCTATTAGAAATAGCTAGGAATTGTAGCTCTAACTGAGAAAACTTTATTCTGTAGTAGTGAAATCTTCTGGGTGTCATCCCCACCATAATTTTTATCCTCTAACAAGGATTTATGTGATACCAAATATTTGTGTTATGTGTTGTTTATTACATGTTTAATATATTTCATGTGATGCATGCAAATGTTAAGAAATCAGTAAATGATTGATAAGAAAGTTAAAATAAATTTAAAATTGTTTTACAGTACCGATTCACCCCTCCCCTCTCAATACTTGGCTTTCCCACCTAATCCAACAATGGCTAAGATAGAAATTGAAGGGGATTCCACTATTATGGTGAATGCTACAAGACCTAGGACAACACCAAAGTAGAAACTAAAAATTTTACTAGATGTGATATTAAATTTGGTTGGTAGATTTGAAAAGGTTACGATTAATCATATTTATAGAGAAGGAAAGACCATGGTTGATGAACTGGCTAAACATGGAGCAGAGAGAAACACTCTTAGGTAGATAATCACAGAACAAGATGACAGACTATAATCTAGGCTAAATAAGATTAGCAGAGGAATCCTAAATATAACAAGGCTAGCTAGAATAGAGATGGTTTAGAGGGAATGACCCGCTGATCAATGAAATAAATATTCTACTAAGATATGAAATGAATTAAAATAATGTAAATGATGGGGTTTAGTCTTTGTGGTAGAGATAATTTAATTAAAGGCATGGAAGGAATATACTGTAATATCCCCACCAGGGAACCCATAAGGAACAAGTCTAAAGTACAAGAAAAGAAACTAATTTAAAAAAAAAACAATACTAAGAACTTATTTTATATTCCTACATATGAATGTGTCCTTAAAGGTTCCCTTAAATATTGTTACCAATATTAAAATCATTAATAAAATTAACTATCTTTATGAATTCATTTCCTTACCTAATTTACATAACATTCAACCTTTAGAAATGAAATAGAAACAAACAACACATCACTTATCTCATAAACAAAATACATTTATCCTTTCCTCTTTCATTTATTTTCCCATTAACCTTATCTATACATTATTCATTTGTACTTCCAAAACATAAATAAGCTTTCCATTTAAAACCCTTACTTTCCTTTTTCCTATTTTAATGACTCAAAGAGAGATAGGGTAGAAGGTAACAACTACATACATTAACTTTTTTTTTAATTTCAAATAATCATTCCCTCCTGATACTCATAAGACTACCCCTCCCATATTACATTGCTTGCTTCTTACAATTTCAATTTCAATTACAATTACAATTATTTCACATGGCCCGAATATAGAGAGATAGTTACATCAACTTGCCCAAGGGCTTACAATACATCTTACATCTTGAATACAAAAGATAGAGAAACATGATACAATAAAGAATATCTTCACCACAGAATAAATTTGAATCCAATCCAAGACATGAACCATGAACAATACCTCGAAAGAGATTTTCCACCCAACCAGGTGAAACTTGTGAAGTTCTAACCCCGTGCTAGGAGATAGAACCAATGTACTCTCAAGACTCTAAGGCAATCTAAGGTCCAAATACATCAAGAAACCAAAACTCGAAAGAGAAAGAGCGAAGCATATAAGACATCACCATACTATAACATCAAGGTCAAGGTTCTAGGATGATGAACTACAACTGATTGAGAACCTGATTGATGAACTTCAACTGATTAGAGATCACCAAGCACTAAATGGATATGTAAGATAATTGAATTAGTTTTTATGTTGTCACTAATGTCAACTAGCTTTGACAATAATTATCATGTTAGTTGCAAATATCTAAACATTTGTAAAAGAGGAGAGAAAAGATGAAGAACATAGATATGTACATTGAGGAAGATGGCTATGACAGTTGAGGATAAGGAATACTCTTGGTAACTTATTGATGAGTCTATGACTTCATATTGTTGACTTGATTATGTTGCATTAATCTGTTATGAAGTTGGAAGAAAAATGTTACAAAGAAGTGTGGTCAGTTAATGAAGCATTACAGTATACATCGAGCAAGTGTAGTGTATACCGAGCGACAGTATCAACTGAGCTTGTGTTCACCGACACATTTCTTTGTTAACCGAGTATGGACAAAAGAACTAAATAATCAGTTTAGTTGACAGAAACTGATGAACTATAAAGTGTATGATTATGAGGTGGAAAGATAAAGTTTGTTACGAGATCAATGGCTAACAAAATTTGAAGAATATCTAAAGGATAGAAACAAAAAGTGTTACTAACACATCAACCGAGGAAGGTTTAAGTGGAAAAATCAATGAAGGAGATTAAGTGGTAAAATATGATGGATGAGAAGAAAATAGTTTACTTAGCTATTTAAGAGACTAGGGTTTCACAATGAAATTTATGCTTGAGGAAGGAGACTACAGAGATATCATGTGAACATTGCTTCATGCTTTCCTAATCAAACTAGTTGAAGAAGAACCAAACTATAGAGTCAATCGAGCATTAGAGAGCTTTTATTGAGGGATAGTAAGTTATTGAATGTTGATGAACTAGATAAGAAATATTGATCAGAAGTTTTGTATGGACTTAAGAATAGATCTGAACATCTACAAATCAAGTTGTATTGTATTCAGATCACCTGTTGTTATAGTTTAACCATTGTAAATAGATAAAATCTCTTAACTGAGTGGACTTGAAAGTCTTATATGTCATTCATAGAATGTACATTATTATCCTATCAACCCCATAGTGAATGCTGGTTGGACGATAGCTGTTAGTGTTAAATCCTCTAACAAGGTCACACCTTACAGTGTGTTTTGTAACCTTTAATAGGGTTGGCTCTTCACCGAGCTCACTTCAAAAGAGTAAAATTTTTTTGGGTTGCCGGTCCCAGGTTGTTTTTCCCTTTGCAGGGTTTCCACATTAAATCTCTTGTGTTATGTATTTATGTTGTGATAGTTTGGATATCATACTTTACATATTGCATATTTGATTTGGTCAGTAATCACTATGAGCAATTAATTGGTAATCGGTAATGTCACAGATAGTTTAGTATTTTTGTTTTACTGACCTGTAGAATTTAGCTGAATTAGTTTTAAGTGGTACATTTTGTAATTGGGACTATGGATAACTGATTCACCCCCCTGTCAGTTATTCTAACAATTGGTATCAGAGCATCTTGGTTGCTTGGAACAAAGTTTTAAGGACTTCAACATAAAGATCACAAAATGTATAAGAGGGAAGTCCCAAAGCTGAATAAGGATAACTTTATAATATGGAAAAGCCGAATGGGACTCATATATCTAGGATTGGGAATTCTACCCTCACCCTATTGGATAATGGCTACATTGCACCGCCTACAAGACCTTTGACTCTTGATCAATTAAGAGATAGACATGAGCATAACATTACTATGATGGAGATAGCTACTGCTATATCAGATGCTAAGTTTGAAGATGTCAAGGATTTCCTTACTTCTAAGGAAATGTGGGATAAACTTACTCAAGTTTATAGTGGGGATGCTAATGTCAGAAGAGGTAGAGCTGAAACTTTAAGAGGGAGATTCGATGATATGAAAATGAAAGGAGAAAACATTGTGCATTACAAAAACTAAATAAAGGAGGTAGTCAACGCTATAAGAGGATCCGGTGGAGTTATTGAAGAAGATACAATGGTAAGAAAAATCTTGAGAACTTTATTGCCTATTTATGCAATTAGATTTTCTACAATACATGAAATGTGGTCTGCACCTAACAGTACTCTCACTCTTGACAATCTGATCGGTAAGCTAACAACCTTTGAACTGGATAACTTTGATAATAGTGTTGTACCGTCTATTGAATCTGCTTTCATGACTTCTTTGAAGATTGGAAAGTCTAGTAGTAGAAGTAATAATGATGATAATGATAGTAATTATGATGATGAGCTTGATGAGCTTGAAGCTCTTATGGCCAGGAGATTACCTAAAGGTAAAGGTAGATATAGAGGTAAATTACCTTTGGCATATTTTAACTGCAAAGAAGTTGGTCATATTGCTGCTAGATGTCCAAACAGGAAAGAAGATGATAGAAACAAAGATCGATATGGTGAAGGAAGCTATGGGAGAAGAGGTAACATAAGTTACTGAAATGACAACAGAGATAACTAAGACAATAATGATAAAGGCAAAAAGGTATGCTACATTGTTGAAGAAAATGATAGTGATTCTAATATATATGATGATGTAGAAGTAGTATTTGTTGTGATGAAGGATGACTTTGAGGAAGAAGAAAGGTATGTAGAGACAACACTCATTTATAAGGTTAATAAAAATGATACATGGATCATTGATAGTGGCTGTACCCATCACATGACTGGTGATGAAGAAAAAATTGATCATCTTGAGCAATATAATGCAAGATCTGTAAAAATGGGTAATGATACTCCTTGTATGGTTAGAGGAAAATGAACTTTAATGATGAATGATAAAATCAGATGTGATAATGCTTATTGGGTAGAAGGACTAAATTATAATCTACTAAGTGTGGCACAACTTAACAACTTAGGTCACCGAGTAGCATTTGAGAGAAAAAAGGTTAAGATATTTGATGATGGAGGAAAACTTGTTAGAACATGAGCACAAATGAAAGGTAAATTGTTTTATCTTGACAATGCTGAGTCTTCCTATTTAATAATGCAAGATGAGGATGCATGGCTATGGTATAAAAGGTTATGCCGTGTAAACTTTGATAACATGATCAAGATAAGTAAAAAGAAAAAGGTTAGAGGTCTACCTAGCCTAGCTAAGCTAGATCATGTAATGTGTCATCAATGTCAGAAAGGTACGATGAAAAAATCTAGTTTTAAGAGCAAAGATTACTTTACAAAGAGAATTTTGGAGCTAGTTCACACTAACCTATGTGGTCCCATGAGAACACAAAGCTATTATGGAGATAGATACTTCATTCTGTTTGTTGATGATTACACTAGATTAATGACTATGATGTTCTTAAAGGAGAAATTAGAAACATTTAAGATGTTTAAATGGTATAAAGAAAAAGTAGAAAAAGAAATCAGGAAGGAATTGAAATTCTTAAGATTTGACAAAGGTGGTGATTTTATTTTTGCTGAATTTACTAACTATTGTAATGAGCATGGTATAAAAAGACAGGTTTCTGCACCGAGGACACCTCAGCAAAATGGGATTGCTGAAAGAAGGAATAGATCAATTGTAGATTGTGCAAGGACACTGATGATAGAAAAGAATGTGGCTTAGACATACTGGAGAGAGGTAGTTAGCACAGTTGTTTATGTTCTAAACTAAGTACAATTGAAGAAGGACACAAATAAAACACCCTACAAGTTGTGGTTTGGTCACAAACCTACTGTAAGTTACTTCAAAATTTTTGGTAGAAAATGTTTTATTTTGAAAGATGAAAGAAATGGAAAGTTTGAATCTAAAGGGGATGAAGGATGAAGGGATATTTTTTGGATATTCCACTAAAAGCAAAGCATATATGTGTCTAAATAAAGTTACTAATAAAATGATTGAAAGTACTAATGTCAGGGTTGATGAGTTTAACACTAAGAATAGTGAAGAAAGCACTAGGGAGCTAAAAGACTATGGTAGATTCAATTACATTGAACATCTAGAGCACCTACTGAAGCTACAGACTATGTCAACCGAGCATCGGGAAAACAATACCGAGGAATAGGAAAGAGAAACTAACGATCAAGAAGGAGCTACCGAGCAAGTGAATGAACTTGAACAGGATGAACAACAAATAAGAGATCATGTGCTGGAAAGATTTGTCATAAGACATCATCTTGAGAACCAAATCATTGGGGACAAGCAAGCCGACATGAAGACAAGAACTAAATCAAGACAAGGTACATGCTTAGTTTGTGAGTTTGAACCAAAACATGTTAAAGTTGCATTGGAGAATGAAGAATGGGTAAATGAAATGAATGAAGAGATAGAAAAAATAGAGAAAAACAAGACATGGAACTTAGTACCTAAACCTAAAGATAAGAATGTTATCAGTACTAAATGGATTTTTAGGAACAAGCTGAATGAAAATGGAGAGGTTACAAGGAATAAAGCCAGACTAGTTTGCAAGGGATATGCAAAGGAGGAAGGAATAGATTATGGTGAAACCTTTGCACCTATTTCTAGACTAGAAGGAGTTTGGATGCTACTGGCCTATGTAGAACATACAAAGTTTAAAGTTTATCAAATGGACGTTAAATCTGCATTTCTGACTGGGATACTAGAAGAAGAGGTCTACATTGAACAACCAGAAGGGTTTGTTGATCTAGACAAGAAAGATATGGTATGTAGACTACACAAAGCTTTATATGGTTTAAATAAAGCACCTAGAGCCTAGTATGAAAGGCTACATACTTATTTGTTAAGTATTGTTTTTACTAAAACTAGTGAGAGCAATAATTTGCATATGAAAGGTGAGTCTGATGATACTATTTTGATTGCTCAAATATTTGTGGATGATATTATTTTTGGAGGACAAGATCATATCTGTAAATCATTTGCTAATGAGATGAGAAAAGAATTCAAAATGTCTATGTCTGGAGAGATTGAGTTCTTTCTAGGCTTCTAGGTTATTCAGTAGAATGATGGAATATTCATCACACAATCCAAGTACATAAAGGAAATAATGAGAACATTTGGCATGGAAGATGCTAAACTAATTGGAACATTGATGATCACAAGCTGCAAACTGACTAAGAAAGATGAAATTATAGAGGTGAACCAGACACTATACCAATCAATGATTGGTAAATTGTGTATACAATACATAGTAGACCAGACATTGCACATGCTATGGGGATAGTTGCTAGATTTTCTAAAAATCCTAGGGAGTCACACATGGTTGCTACAAAAATAATCTTAAGATACCTGAAGAAAATTGAGGACTATGGATTATGGTATCCTAAGGAAGGGAAGTTGGAACTAAGAGTCTATACTGACACAGATTGGGCTGGAAATATAGATGACATAAAGAGTACCACCGAAGGAGCATTTTTCTTTCATGAAAGACTTGTTACTTGGACAAGTAAGAAACAACCTTGTATTTCTCAGTCTGCTGCCAAAGTAGAGTATGTTGTTGCCGCTACAAACTATTCAAATATTGCCTATATCAAGCAAGTGTTGGAAGGTATGAATGAGGTAATCACTGAGTCGATGATTATATATTATGACAACACAAGTGCAATAAATATTTCTAAGAATCCTGTAATGCACTCAAAGACCAAGCACATCTCTATTAAGTATCACTACTAGAACAATTACAGGAGAAGGAAGTCAAATTGGAATATGTTACATCAAAAGAGAAACTTGTTGACATATTTACCAAGCCTCTACCGAAGGAAACTTTTGAATATTTGAGGACTAGACTTGGGGTCCATCCCCTGTCTACCAGTCACTAATGTAATCTAGAGGTTGCATCAGCCTAATCTTATCAGAAGATCATTCATGTTGATGCAAAAAAGTTCACACTTTGGACTCTATCTAAGGTTGTGAAAGATTTCAAGAACAAAGATTTGTACATCGGTATACAAAGATACATTTGGTGCATGCAAAGTATAGGAACTGAATAACAGAGAGTCACATGGCTAATACAGAGCTGTATGTTTTTGTGTCTCTTTGGCATTGTTGTCAAAGGGAGAGAAGTTAATAAAATATTAGACAAAGATTGTTCTCAAAGGGATTATCAGAAAAGGAGAGAAGTTAAAAAAGAGCTTAAAAGAGAGATAAGTGGAAGAATTCGGGGAGAGATAATATGAGAACTGCTAAAGATAAAATCTATAGAGCATAGTCTACACATGTAATGCTGTCATGTAACGTAGTGATTAGACATATTAAGCTAGGGAGAGCTTACAACATTTCTTACATAGTTGTAGAATACATGTTGGGTATGTTGGCAATTTGGCTGAGTTGGTTACATAGATGTTGTCATTATGGCAACATATGATCTACATGAAGATCGCATAGGTTAGAGAGCTAGTATGTCAGAGGGCAATGCAAAATTGTCTAAGTATGAGACATTGTGTTTTTGCTATGAACCCGAAGACAATTTTGATTGGTGATGTTGATTGGAGTAAGTTCAGTGCTTGCACACTTGAACATAGACACTATGGTGACTATTGAAGATTCACCTCAGAGTGCAAGTCAGTATGGCATGTACATAAGAAGTTATGATAGTTTTGCTAAAGACAGTGTTAAGCCGACATGACAGAATATGAAGACATAATTGATAAAGAGTTAAGGGATTATTTTGTTTATCAAAATAATGACTTAACAATATAAAGGGATGACATCCTAAATGTTGACCCTTGGATAAATATATTTTGTAATATGATAGCTGACTATAAAGTTATTAATCTTAATAACTTGTATAAAGATATGTAAAGATGTAATTGTAAAAAGAGAAGTAACGAATGTATGTAATAGCGATAGTGAAAGAGTAGCAAAAGGATATTGATGCAAGCAATATAAGGTTATGTACCTTGACCTATCTTTGTAATTAGTGAATATTGTATATTACTTGTTTGGGTAGTGGGCTCATCTAGTAATCACATTTTGTACTACCAACTCCTAATAGGGTTGAGGCTTCTAACAAGGCCTATAGTCCCTTAATTAGGACTAAGACACTATATGCATGCAATAGACTCCTAAAAGGGTCAACATCCTTAATAGGATACTTTTGATTAGTGGATCTTTGTGGGTACCATCCCCACCAAGGTTTTCCCTTGGCTAGGGTTTCCTTGAGAACAAATAATGTGTTATGAGTTCTTTTGTTTTATTGCTATGCATGTTGTTTAGCTTTCTATGTTATGCATGCGTTAAGATAATCTGTTATATCCATAATTGGGAAAAAGTAAAAGTTTGTAGAATACTGATTCACCCCCCCTCTCAATATTCCTTATTTCTAACAATTGGTATCAGAGCTTAGTTACTCAGAAAAGAATCATTCAAGGAAAGCCTAGTGGCTTGAGTAAGATCTCTATGGATATGGATCAACTACAGAAGAATCTTGAAGAAGCTCTTGAACAGATTGATATGCTTACTAAAGAAAGAGATACTCTAAAAGGAAAATATGATGATGAAAATAACCTCATTGAGAAATTGAAAAACAAGTTGAAAGATCTAAAATCTGAAAAGGAATCCAAAATTCACATTGAAGATTGTGATGACAACTTAGAAAAAGAAATTGAGATCCTTAAACATGAACTGAAGATAGAAAATTTGAAGCTAAGTCTAAAAGATGGAAATGGCAAGAATGAAGCAAATTTGAAATCTGAGAATGAAAATATTAAGCTTGAAAATGAAGGGCTAAAATCTAAACTTGGTAAAGCAACATCTAAACTTGAGAAAGTCAATTTGCAGTATGCTGAACTTGAGAAATACAATAAAATTGTGAAAGGAGAACTGACTCAATCTAAGCAACAACTTGAAAGACTATATTCAACTCGTGAGAAGATCGATGAACAAATATCTTATCAGAAACCATTCTATGATAAAACTAGTCTTGGATTCAACACTTTTAAAGCAAATGAAGAAAGCAAGGAACTAGATCTAAAAATTTCTGAAAGCATAGATGAGAAGAAGTCTGATGAGATTAACAAATCTGAAGATACACCTAAGGAAGAAGAACCACCTAAGCAAGAGGAATCACCTAAAGGTATGCAAAGAGAATTCAAAGGTAGATGTTTTGCTTGTAATACTATTGGTCATATGAAGAGAGATTGCACAGGCAAGCAATTTAAACCTCTTAATGGTTATTGTTATAATTATCATGGTTTTGGACATAGAGCTATTGAATGCAGAAAACCTAAATTTGTTGAGAATAACAATAGTAGTAGAATGTTTAGAAATACTAACCGTGTAGATAAGAAACCTACTGAAGATATGAACAAAAGAAATAGAGTAGTATGTTATAGATGCAACAAGGTTGGACACATTGCTAGAAATTGCAGATCATAGATCAATCAACTTGGACCAAGATATGGAAACAATGGAATAGTTTGTTAGATATGTAACAAGATTGGACATACAAAAAGGTTTTGTAGAATGAACAATAGAGTTTTTCATACCAATCCTAACCCTAGAATTCATGCAAGAAGAAATGAAGATGCAAGCAACAGTCAGAAAGGATGCTGTAGTAATTCAGATGAAGTGAAGTTTGTTAAAAGCATAGATCAAGGAGACATATTTAGAACTGAAGGTGGTTAGAAAGGTGAAGTATTAAATGGTAAGAATGAATCTTTACTTGACCCATCTCAAAGTACTTAATTCATGAAAATTACAGTAGAATAGGAACTTAGATTAGTGTAGAAATTGATATATGATGAATTGAGTCTTGCGTAGTTAATGCAAGGTATTATATGATGTTCTAATGCTATGGTTAAGAGCGCAAAGAAAAATATTATGTTTTGTGAGATTGCAAGAAGTTTTAAGTTTTACAGGTTAACAAAATCAGCTTTTTAGAAAGAAGTGGCAAAAGAATTGAATGCGATGTCAGATCTAAGTGAGATTGAAATGATAAAAGTTTATGAATAGTATTATTTGATCATCAAAGTGAATAAAAGTGTTAAGGAGATCAAAGAGCAGTGATTGGAAGTATTTTGTAAAGATTTGGTGAAGAATTTTTGTGTCGAATCTACGCAAGCCCTAAATCGCAGAATCGAGGTATTTTACTAGGTAGATCTTTAAATCAATTAAGGAATTAGAGGAAATCATGGATATTTCTTTGATTCACAATGTCAGAGATAAGAATAGACCTAAGGTGAAAAGGGAACCAGTAGAACCCTTGGAAGATGATCCTAGGTTAGCTTTATCATCTGTACCAGATGAATTTTTACGTGTAGAGAATGTTAGAAGTTATCTGGGATGTAAACTAGAGACTATTAGTGATAGTGATTTCACAAAGGAATATCAGAAGATCTATAATTAGGACATGTCATTGAAAGTAGGGTTTGAGCATTTGAAAGATAATGAGATCATTAAGTATGCTTTACAATATGAATTTGACAATGAAGAATGTACTGAGATAATCCTAAGCATAATTCACAATGGAAAGTTTTGGTTAGATGACAGAGTGATAGATATCACAACTGACTTAATTCATGAGGTAACTGGACTATCTAAAACTAGAGCCATTCCTTTAAATGAGAAAAACATGAGGAAAATAGTCATAGATAACACAAATTCATCCTACACTGGCAAAGGAATAGTAATTAGCAAGATACAACAAGATGATGCCGGATACTTGTGTAAGATCCTAACAACTAAGTTTTGTGCTAACTTGAGAGAGGATGACATGGCAGCTAGAATGATACATGCAACTTATTTGATGTGTGTTGATAAAGTACAAGTTGACATGTGTGAGATTTTGAGAATTCAGTTGTTTGAGAATTTGGAAAAGATAAAGAAGTCTAAGTATTCACAGTTTAGATTCTCATCTTTAATCACTTATATGTTTTTTCATTTGTTGAGAATATTTCCTTACACCATTGGAAATGATTGGAATGATGGCCAAACTACAATTGAAAGGATTAACCAAGTGTATTGGAGGCATGTTATTGATAAAGTAAATGAAAGTGCAGTGTTGGTAATTAAAACATTTCATTATTTGATGTCAAGAAGATCAAGGATCCCATAGTCTCTTGCAGAGAACTATAAAAATGAGATATGTTTCATGGTTGATACTGACTTTACTTACATTGACGTAGTAGAACCTAGAATAGAGTTCATAGACCCTCTTGGCTATGAGATATCTGAGATTGAGATAGAAGAATATGTGAGTAGACTACTTAAGTGCAAGATGGATATTCACAATAACAGGTTTGGAACCTTTGAGGAGAACTTCAACTCCATAAAGACCATCCTTGAAGAGAAACAGTTAAAGAAAAGAGTTGAGAGTACAATCAAGAAAATTGTAAAAGATACAAGGATGATTGAACATGAGTTCTTGGTAGCCAAGAAAACATTAGTAGCAGTTAGAGAAATTGGACAAAAAGAAGTTTTGTCTGTGCTACCTTTATCATCAATTGCAGTACAACAAGGAGAAACACAAGTTAAGGTGAAAGTGGAAGAAATAGAGAAGGATCAAGAAACAAGAAAATCCACTAGATCAACCTCCTCCACACCTAGCAAAAGAATAAAAGATATTGCTACTAGACTGGGTAAGAGGTAGAAGACATTCGTGCCACTAGTTCAAAGGGAAATTGTAGAAATCAAAGATGATGAAAACACTCTTATTAAGAAGAAAAATTGGAAACCTAGAATTGAAAAGGTTAATGAACAGATTATTCAAGATGGAGACTTTACAAAGATGAACAAATATTATGATATCTATGATTATGCAGAAAGACTAAATCTAGAAAATGCAGTGGTGAAGTATATGATTTTATCTGATAAGAAATTTGATACAATTTAGGGTAAGATACCTTATGACTTGTACAAGAAACTTGTAAATAGAAATAAGAGAGCATCAGAGGAAGATACAACTATTAGAGAAAATCTTGTAAGAAAACTTTGTGTTGTGAGAGATGAAGAACACTTCAAACAGATCATGAAGGATCTAAACACCCATTTGAGAACTAAGAAGAGAACTATTCAGATTATAGGAGGTAGATATGAAGAAATTAACATAGAAATAGAGCAAGCAATCACTAAGGTTATGATAGAGAATGCTGGAGAACTATCAGTTGTAGAAGAATCTAAAGCTCAAGAAGAAGAAGTAGAACAAGAGGACATTCCTTCTCCTCCAGCCATAAATATTGAGGATGAAGCCATGAATGTTGAAGGAACAAAGATCACCTTGGATAGTGATGATAAATTATTCAAGAATCTTGAAAACATTGTTGACAATTTGACTTTTGAAGAGTAGGATAGTACCAAAGGAGAAGAGAAGACAAAAACCAAAATATTAGAACCTAAAGTGATAGAGAAACAAGCACCTATTCCCACTCAAGAAGAAATCAGTCTTACACCTGAGACTAGCAAGAAAACTCAGATTGGTTCTATGATTGAGAATTTGGGAAAGGAAGTAGATGATGATGATCAGATGGAATTGATCACATCTTTGAACAAGATCATCGGAAAGAATAAGAAAGTAAATAGTCTTGAAGGATGCCTGAAGGAGCTTACTGAGAAGTTACAAGGCATTATAACTACACAAATTGTAGAAGATGACCCTCTGGAAAGAGAAAAGAAAGTGATGAATACTTTTGATGATGAGTTTACAAATTTATCTGATATAGCAAAGATGAAAGCTCAAGAAACTTATGAGGCCAAA
Source organism: Chamaecyparis obtusa (assembly GCA_027943335.1). NCBI lineage: Eukaryota > Viridiplantae > Streptophyta > Pinopsida > Cupressales > Cupressaceae > Chamaecyparis > Chamaecyparis obtusa. The sequence goes on along the minus strand of BSBK01004545.1, from coordinate 969,789 downwards.
ACACTTTTGGACATTAGTCAAAATATCAGGAATGATATCAATAACCTTGATATCTGCATAAAGGACTTGAGAAAGAATTTAGAAAGAGAAAAATCTTAGTACATTCAGTGTAAAAAATTAGAGAACTTGGTAGTAGAGGAAGTTCAGAAGATGAAGATGAAGGAAGTAGAAATTCAGAATGAGACAAACCTTCTTTCAAGCCCCAATGTGAAGGTATTTGATATTGAGAAGAAAATCCACAAGATTTATGATGAAATAAGAGTTTTTCAAGATGACAAGGACATGAAACTGAAGAGATTCACTCTTTTAAGAGAGCACATTTCTATAAACTTGAGCATTATTGAAGGGCAACTAGAAGAATGTCTTTCAGCCAAGACATCTTTTCAGAAGTTTAGTTATGAGAATCTCCAAGCATGTGAGATTGCATCTTATGGATTGTGCACACTAATCAGTGTGGTAGATTCAACTAAGAAATCATGGGAGAAAGAGTTAGAGGCCATGAAGATTAACTTTTTAGATTGTGTTGCAAGCCTACTAGCTTTGCAATATTGAATCAAGGTATAACTTTTTGTGCACACAGTTTTGTAACCCTCACCTTTTTTTTTTCATTGTTGTCAAAGGGGGAGAGATATATGGTGGAAAATTGATAAGGATACATACTCTTAGGGGGAGTAAAATAAATAGAGAGGATTCATGAAGTCATAAGGATAGTATATACACATTTTTTTATTATGACCACAATTTTGAAATTTTGGAGTCTAAGACTTAGCCAATTTTCTCATATGTTGCCACCAATGACAAAGGGGGAGATTGTTGGCAATTTGGATGAGTTGGTTACATAGATGTTGTCATTATGGAAACATATGATCTACATAAAGATTGCACAAGCCAGAGAGCTAGTATGTAAGAGCACAATGCAAAATTGTCTAAGTATGAGACATTGTGTTTTTCCCAGTGAACCCGAAGACAGTTTTGATTGGTGATGTTGATTGGAGTAAGTTCAGTGCTTGCGCACTTGAACATAGATACTATGGTGACTATTGAAGATTCACCTTAGAGCGCAAGTCAGTACGGCATGTATAGAAGAAGTTATGATAGTTTTACTAAAGACAGTGTTAAGCCGACAAGACATAATATGAAGACATAATTGATAAAGAGTTAAGGGATTATTTTATTTATCAAAATAATGACTTAACAATATAAAGGGATGACATCCTAGATGTTAAACCTTGGATAAATATATTTTTTAATATGATAGCCGATTGGAAAGTTATTAATCTTAATAACTTGTATAAAGATATGTAAAGATGTAATTGTAAAAAGAGAAGTAATGAATGTATGTAATAGTGATAGTGAAAGAGAAATGAAGGGATATTGATGCAAGTAGTATAAGGTTATGTACCTTGAACTATCTTTGTAATTAGTGAATATTGTATATTACTTGTTTGGGCAATGGGCTCATCTAGTAATCACATTTTGTACTACCAACTCCTAACAGGGTTGAGGCTTCTAACAAGGCCTATAGTCCCTTAATCAGGACTGAGACACTATATGCATGTAATAGACTCCTAATAGGGTCAACATCCTTAACACGATACTTTTGATTAGTGGATCTTTGTGGGTACCATCCCCACTGGGGTTTTCCCTTGGCCAGGGTTTCCTCAAGAACTAATAATGTGTTATGAGTTCTTTTGTTTTATTGCTATGCATGTTGTTTAGATTTCTATGTTATGCATGCATTAAGATAATCTGTTATATCCATAATTGGGAAAAAGTAAAAGTTTGTAGAATACTGATTCACCCCCCCTCTCAGTATTCCCTAATTATAACATGGTATGTGTATGGTATATTTCATATTGTTTGAGTTTCCATCAATGCCAAAGGGAGAGATTGATGAACTACAACTGATTGAGAACCTGATTGATGAACTTCAACTGATTAGAGATCACCAAGCATTGAAGGGATATGTAAGATAATTGAATCAGTTTTTATGTTGTCATTTGTCAACTAGCTTTGACAGTACTTATCATGTTAGTTGCAAATATCTAAGCATCTGTAAAAGAGGAGAGAAAAGATGAAGAACATAGATATCTACATTGAGGAAGATGGATATGACAAATGAGGATAAGGAATACTCTTGGTAACTTATTGATGAGTCTATGACTTCATATTGTTGACTTGATTATGTTGCATTAATCTATTATGAAGTTGGAAGAAAAATGTTACAAAGCAGTGTGGTCGGTTAATGAAGCATTACAGTATACACCAAGAAAGTGTAGTGTATACCGAGCGATAGTATCAACCGAGCTTGTGTCCACCAATACATTTTTTTGTTAACCAAGTATGGACAAAAGAGCTAAATGATCAGTTTAGCCAACATAAATTGATGAGCTGTAAAGTGTATGATTATGAGGTAGAAAGATAAAGTTTGTTACGAGATCAATGAATAACAAAATTTTAAGAAGATCTAAAGGATAGAAACAAAACTTGTTACTGATACATCAGCCGAGGAAGGTTTAAGCGGCAAAATAAATGAAGAAGATTAAGCGGCAAAATCGAATGGATGAGAAGAAAATGGTTTACTTGCCTATTTAAGTGACTAGGGTTTCACAGTGAAATTTATGCTAGAGGAAGGAGATTGCAGAGATATCATGTGAACATTGCTTCATGCTTGCCTGATCAAACTAGTTGAAGAAGAACCGAACTATAGAGTTAACCGAGCATCAAAGAGCTTTTACTGAGGGACATTAAGTTATTGAATGTTGATGAACTGGATAAGAAATATTGATCAGAGGATGTGTATGGACTTAAGAATACATATGAACATCTGCAAATCAAGTTGTATTGTATTCAAATCACCTGTTGTTATAGTTTAACCATTGTAAATAGATAAAATCTCTTAACTGAGTGGAATTGAAAGTCTTATATTTCATTCATAGAATGTACATTCTTATCCTGTCAACCCCATAGTGAATGGTTGGATGATAACTGTTAGTGTTAAATCCTCTAACAAGGTCACACCTTACAGTGTATTTTGTAACCTTTAACAGGCTTGGCTCTTCACCGAGCTCACTTCAAAAGAGTGAAAATTTTTTGGGTTACCGGTCCTAGGTTGTTTTTCCCTTTGCAGGATTTCCACGTTAAATCTCTTATGTTATGTGTTTATTTTGTGATTGTTTGGATATCATACTTTACATATTTCATATTTGATTTTTTTGGTAATCACTATGAGCAATTAACTGGTAATTGGTAATGTCACAGACAATTTAGTATTTTTCTTTTACTGAGCTGCAAAATTTAGTTGAATTAGTTTTAGGTGGTACATTTTGTAATTGGGACTATGGATAACTGATTCACACCCCTCTCAATTATTCTAACATAGGATACCACCTAAGTGAGTGTCATCACACCACCTATCTATTGGGATCCTTCCTACCAACCATGTAACCCCGGTACCCCCTTTATGAGTAGGGATCCTCCCTGGCAGTTAACGTTGGTTCCAGTACTCCAATTACGTCTGTGTGGCCTTATTTTATTTTCTTTCATTATCTTTTGAATCCCCCTTCCCAGGTTAATTTTTAAGGTTATCACTTGATTATGAACTCACCCATAGGATCATCTGGAAACCACTTTAGTTTCCAACACCTATGGTGAGCCACTCACCTAGGGTTCCTAGTTCCCTACCCCCAAAAAAATCCCAAAGAACAAGGAAACACTTCACATGTTCTAAATCATAGGTTTAGGGAACTCTCCTATGCACTCAGGCCCTCAGGATGAGTCCTAACCTTATCCATATGCATAATACGAATCATAGAAATGATGTCAAATACAAGACACCTTAAATATAACATTGTAACTCACCTCATGCATTAATTTAACATTCTCATGGGTGAAATGATGTAGACAAAACTCATGATAAAAAAATGTAGGTGTCACAGGTCAAAATCCAAGTCCAAAATGACCAAATCAAATAGGAGTCAAATAAATGAAGGATTCATAACTAAAAATCTACATAAAACACAAAAAGGAAAAACCTCAACCATATCTTCCTAATACTTCCTTAAGCTTCCCTAAACCATATATATACATATAAAAATACTTAATAACATCCAAATATATAACCATAACTCTGCCAGGAAGAAATTTGGAATAGATATACTGTCATTTAATTCAACATTCTACTTGAAAACACTACACATTTCCATTAACAAAACCAAATCAATACCTTGTTTAGAAATAGATACTTTTAGACCATAAGCACATTACATAAAATCATATAAATACTAATAAAATTATAGGAAGAGATTTGGCCAAGAAATCTTACAAACACATGTATTACAACTTCCTGTGAATAATATACTTTTACAACTAATTAAATAGCTTTAATAATTCATACAACCTTAGAGTTCAAAGAAAAACCATATTACATATTACATATATCATACACACATACAAATAACAAGCATACAGGAAAGAGGGTGACTCTTCTTGGTTCCAGATCCTACTTGGAGTCTTGCGAAGAATCCCTTCCAAAGTTGAGTAATCATAGCTCCTGTAACAACCAACACCTTCTTCCAAGCTTCAGGATGAATTGTTGTCCTTCTGGGAAAATTTTCTAAATTCTTATGAAAATTAACACCTTCTTCCTCTCTCATATTATCTAATTTTAATTAAATCTTTTAAATCCATCATCTCTTCTCTGAGACCAACTTTCTTCTAGAAAACCCAAATCTTTTCCAACTTCCTCCTTGCTATCCTCTTGGATAGACTCACACACATAGATATATAAATTTTTAACCTAATCATATTTCTTCAATTTCTCTGGTGAGAAGTGGCGCAATTCACTTTTTACTAACATATTAAAAATTTAGCAAGATCCAATGGTTGGTTAGAGAGATATGGCTTTTGCATTAGGACTGTATTTTTCTTTTTAACAATTGTTTCTTCATTTTTTTTCTAGAAAAATAAACCACTGTTATAGAATCTCCATAACCAGATCTCCCTCATATTATTTTTCTTTATTTTTTTCCTCCCAATCTCTCTATTCCTCGACATATTCATATCCAACCTTGTGGTTGGAGGAGTTTCTTTATGGGAAGCAACTTCTCCAACTACTATAGTTGGTTACAAATATTAAACAACTCCGTAAGCCTTAAATACATGTTTATTATTTTTATTACTTATTTTACTTTACAAAAACCATTAATATAATAAAGATAAATAAGATTACCAAATAACTCAAATAGCCCAAATGGAAACTAACTAGCCTAACTCCTAGGAGGTCTCAAGTTCAAAACTCCTAGGCAAGCTAGTTTTATCCAAAAAGAGATAACTATTTATAATCATCTTATTTTTATTTATAATACATTATTTACTCTATTATTATAAAATACATTCACACATACAAAACAAACACATAAATATATAAATATATTTATATGCATGTAAGTATATATGTGTGCACCCATATATACATACACATATATAATAAATTAAACCACATATGTCCAAATATATATTTTAAAGATAGAAAAGCATAATACTTTAACATACATAAAGAATAAAGAAAACACACTCTAAAACATAAATCTCCAAAATCAAGAAATTCATAATACTGATCAAACCCCCCCCCAAGCTAAGTTGACTTCCTAAATAGGAACCTAAGCCAACATGGAATCCTTGAGAGTATCTTGGAAATATCTCCACACAACAATGTTCAAGGATTTGAAGGCACGCTCAGACCTATGTAGCCAGGTGAAGTCGATGCCTAGTACATGCATCCTACATCATCAGGCTGAGAGAACACATATACCAACATATACATATACAACACAATGACATACAAGGAGGGAGAGTATGACATTGTGTGGATCTCCTGTAGGAGTGACTACGAGTACCTCTCCTCATCCCACAAGCACATTAGACAGTATTGATATTAGAGTATAAATGGGTTAGTATGGTTAGCTCCAAGATAATCATAACTTCATAATGTAAAACAAGAATGAATCATAATATAATCATGTAAATGTAAATCATTTACTAACTTTCATAAACCGGTTCTATCATCAAACATGTACTCATAATATCTCATTATCTAATCAAAATAAAGAAATCATAGAATCTGTAATACTCAATGTTTTAATCATGTCTAGTCTTGAGTATAACAAGTAGCATCATTAGAGCGGGTAACACATTTAACCCTTAATTGATTATAACCAACTATTGAAGATAATCATAAACATTGATAATGAGCATCTCACAAAGAAACTTATGAATCTATCAGGTGATCCCATCATATCAAGGTCCTAAAATACCACAGACATAAAAGAAGATATAAAGGAACATACCTATAAAATAGTTATCATTTCCCAAATTAGAATGTGAAGTTGTTATGGGTTAAAATGAATTGGGTTATGAAAAACACCTCAAGAAGGATCGTATTATAAAAACAACCATACAATCCTCTATAACACTCCCTAACTTCCAATGTGTATAAAAAGGACATGTTGGGGTTGGAGGGGCATTACATCCCCCCCCCAAGATTTGACTTACTCCTAGAAGTCGGTGGTTAATAAGATATTCATCATTCATAATAGTAAGAATATTGAAAATATTTCTACTTTGGTCTAACATCGACATATTATCTATATAATTTACACCTCACAAGTTATGAGTTCTTCCAATAACAAGACATATTTTAAGATTCCTAAATGTGACATGCAATTAAGAATTTTGGGTCCAAAATTTATGCTAAAAAAAAATAAAATTGATATGAGGGTCATTTCTTTCTCAATGGGAGTACATAAGATACTACTATTACACCTCTCCTTTGTAAACATTCAAAACTAAAAATTTAGAATATTCAAAACTGGCCACATACATTAGCACATAGTTCCATGAGTAATCTTTTAGATGAGATAAAAATAGATCTCTTTTAGGAAACAAGGTTACCTTTTTACCCTTAAAGGTCTATTTTATATATTACAGGAGAATATCCAACATCAAGCTTACATGCACTACTTAATACACACCTTCTTTAAATAATGTAATCTAAGACATCTCTTATAATCATATTGTTATAATTATTAGTATTCTATTCATCAAACAATATCCATACTCCTAGAGAAAATTCCCAAAAATTTGAGCATAAATCTTTAAGTTAGAGCTTCATCTGAAGTTTCACTTATTAACTAGCTACATAGCTACTTTTGTATCCTTGAAATTCATAATATGCCATATATACAATTGTAACATTAATATGAAAAGTTTGTTTGAGTTTACTATTTTTCAAAAGAGTCCTAGATTCATCAATAGAGAGAGAGATACATGATTCCTACGACTACCCTCTTATTCAATCAATTCCTTCATTAACACTTTCAACCCACTAGCCTTATGCACATAAATTTCATAGTTATCTTAATTGGAGCACATTGAGGAGTAACCACATGTATTATTATCCTTATATGCATCATTGATATGATTCATATAGTATCACATAAGTATACATATTCTTCTAATATTTCCTTTCTAAGAAAGATCTAAAGTTTAACTTAAATCTACTCTAATAAACATATAGCTATTCATTTCATAATGACTCATCATGCCTTTAGACTAGTAACATTGTTAGTTTCAACTCGCATTTCATGTACAGAATGCCAATTAAGTGTCTAATTACTACACAAACTTATTTTTATGATACTCGTCAAGATCCTGATTCCCTTACTAGGCATCTAGCAACAAGGTACACTTACTAAGATTTTTTTTAAAGGAAACTATTATTTTAATTCTATAAGACAAGTAGTCTATTTTCCTTTCTTTTATACTTATCTAATAACTCATTTAATTAGCATCATACTCTTCCCTTAAAATTGGTGATTTACATCAGTTTAATGTACACCACTAACGTGGATCACATATAATTCAAAATCCTTACCTTATAAATATAATACTTTTCCTTTCAACGAAATGTGTATTATAGTCCTATTTATTAGAAAACCTTAGGGACATAGGTCCTTTACCCAAGGGTTTCCTCTAATTAAGCACATTTCTCTCCATGAAACATTTTCCTAAAAGGATGCATCAAGCTTCGGATGACTAGGGTTAGGGTTCCAACAACTACACCAACCCTAATTACAACATAAAATCAAAATTCTTGGAGGGAAAACCAAGTACAGGTCTATCAAATCCAAAGATGATCTTCATGAATGAGAAAAATCTTAGAGAAGTACAAGAAAATCATAAATTTCACCCTACAAACCAATCTGATAAGACCTGCAAAATGCCTTGAGCCACCAAAAATATCCATCCCCACACGGTACAAACCCCCTTGCAATTTGATCATGGCAACTGGGACCACACTGCAACCATCAAGAAATTTGAATTTGAAATAAAATGGTCATGACAAAAGACTTTAAAATACGACCGTCGATATTGTATTTTTCCTAGCAGAACGAGCTGCTCATAGTAACTTTTAAAAATGTCCGCAGGACCTAGAACAATCAGCCACCACCAAGACAACAACTCGATGAATAAGAAAACAACACATCAGCGACAACTGGCGCAAAGGACCCATCGACCAGGCCTTCCATCTTAGTGAAGATCGATGGTTGTCACTACACCACTAACTTATCCATTGTGCAACTTGTTGGGAGTTCCCTTTGATCTTCAACTTGTAGATTTATACTTTGATGGATAACTTAAATAATGCTTTGACTCTATCACCACTCCAAAGTCTACAAGGAAGAGGGCCAATTAACAAGGATCAAAAGAGATCCTCCTACACTTTGAGCCTTAATTCTTAGACGGGTGTACCCTTGACTCACTTCTCCAAAGGAGTCTCAAAACAATATACAACTATGTCTTCTACTAACTGATTTAAGATTTTATCATTTAAATTATTTGTGTGATTGATGATGATGAACTACATCCAGAGAGGAGACTAGTGCCTTATCCCAGGGCAAAGAGTCACTAAATAACATATATCACCCTAAAAACTTAACTCAAATACATATAAACTTAGAGTAAGTGCTTTGCCTATTACTCCCCTCACTCCCAAACATGATCATCAAATTCCCCTCTAACAATGAACTCACTGAAATCACCCTAAAGGCTTTAATCCTAACTTTGTCAGGAACTCCAAGCTGATATCACAATACTCTTTGTTTACCATATGCTAATCCACTTTGTGAGCTTAACATATATGAATCCACAATCAGAAAAGAAGACAATCAAAGATTTAAGACAGGAGTTCAAATGTATTCTCATTAATTTTCAGAAATCAATACATTACTAAGCAACAAAATACCAAAGGAAAAGACCCAAAATCTGACTCTCTTTACTCAGTGTAACAACATTAACAACCAGTCTGGGACCAAACAAAGTTTTGGAACCATTACCAAATCAAAACTTCTACAATATATACTCCCTAGTCATCTTGAAATTCTCAAAGAGAATGCAACAAGCTACAGATGACTTAGGGTTAGGGTTTCAACCACCCAACCAACTAGAAATGGTTAGAAAATTAATTGCAAGGGAAGAAAACCAGGAAACTAGGAGAAAGAAAATCCTGGAGTGATTCCAATCATGATAAAATCTCACTGAGAAGGTACTGAGAATCACAAAAACACCCAAAAAGTCAACCCTGCAACATGCCTTGAGCACAAAACAATACAGTACAAATCCTGCAGATGAACACGACACACCCTGGACCACACTACAATAGCAAACAGATCATTTCCCACCAGCTCCAGTCACCTCTGCATTAAATTCTAGTCATTCTTGTCACTGGAAACCCCTCAAAAATTTGAATTTGAATAATAATGGTCATTTCCATGGTGCCTACAGCAAATCAACGGTCAACGTTTGAATCTGAAACAACTTTAATTCTTGACTCTCCGATTTCATGTTTCGCGGTCTTTTAAATCTTAACTTGATTGGCACCCTAGGTTTACTCCTAGCAACTATGCAACAATGCTTTTTCTGTTCGTGGAAAGAATACCTAACTCACCATTTAACCCTGTGAATTGGTGACAAAAGGAAACACTAACTTCGGTCCCACACTTAGCGAACAAGTGACAAAAGGACACTGCCAGTTCGTGAAACATTTTATCCATCTGCCAAAATTTTTTGCAATTCCATGAACACTTGTTCACTAAACTGATAAAACATTTAGAGAACCACCACTATTTCACGTGAATGAGTGAAGCCTTCAAAAATTTGTTGGACTGCTAGAACATTTATCAGAATCACTAAGCCTTAGCTTGGAAGATCAATGACCATCTGAAGTTTGCAAAGACTTCCAAGATTCTATTAGATTTCACGCCCACCGTCAGATGAAGAATCTTCTCCCTACTCTGACATCCCTTTGACACAAAACAAAATCAATGGTCATCGTAAGATCTTAAGCCTCTAACAAACTTGATGAGATTATACACCGTTCATCGATTCACTAACAGGATCAGGACCCACTAACACATCTGGAAACCAGGTCCCATTGACAGCTGCCAATGTGTTACTACATGGACCAACCAAAAGCCACCAACTATGCATATGTGTCAATGGACCCACTTGCCTTCCTTATGAGAATCAACGGCTATCGCTATATCGCTGCATTAAAAATTGAGCATGTTATATCAACGGTATAATGATAGCCACAAGATTAAACTGAACTTTAATCTATTTGAATGCTAAGAAGACCGGTCCCACTAACAACATTCTGAATCATAATAGGTGGACCAATGAGAGACAGCCAAATCTGCACACCTGGCAAGTGGACCCGCTTGAAAAGGAAGGCTACGTCATGGAAATGGATCAACGATGGGCGCAACATTGCATACCTCTGACAAAACCCTTGCGCCTTAGCGACAACTGTCAGATGAAGATGGTGTCAAAGATGGGCCCAGAATGATATTAAGCCAAAACATAGGAAAAATTAAACATTGAGACTTAGGCTTTTGGGAAAAATAAAGCGCTGGGGATCATAGGAAAATATTAAAGGCCACTGGGGTAAAGACTTAGGAAAAATTTAAATGGGGCCAACCAAAAATATAAAGCACATGTGAATTAGGAACTTTAAGTGACCCATGAAAAGTAATGTCAAAATAGAATAAGGCCAAGGTTTTTCAAAGGGTTTGTACACCAATGGTAAGATTTTAAAAAATTTGAACTAGGGCTAAAGGTAGAGACCTAAAAATAACTATAGAGACCATGGGAAAAGGGCTAGAGCCATGAAATTTTTTGCACATGCTAACACAACTTACCCTTGCAGTGTAAGGACAGCCAAGAGATCACATGACACTTTAACCTCTTTACAAACCGACGGCCCCACTAACAAAACACAGTCAGCAACACGCGAACCACTGAAAAGCCCCCACATCATCTCTGTTAGACATCGGGAACACGTCACAAAATTTTCCTTGTCCTCGCATCGGATGGTTGTCGCTAAAGCGCTGACATAAAGCATGTGCATCTCTGATCAACAGTATCATGACAACCATTAGATCCTACAATGTATTAGCTCCCCTGAGACAAGCGGACCCACTGACAAGTCCACCTCAGCACACCTGGACCAATGAGAAACTGCCAATCAATTCTGTCTAACATCGGGACCACCACCACGAAGCACATAGCCAAAAGTGAATCAATGGCTATTGCTAAACCGTTGAATTATCTAGCGTGCATCTTGACCTTACGGTAAAGCAAGAGTCATAAGATTAAGCGGGTCTTTAAGTATATGTCAGACCGAAAACCTTAGGTCTCACTGACAACTACCAGCATATTGCATCATGGACCAATCACAAAATGCCAACTGACTCAAGTCTGACACAGGTCCCACTGCCCTTTATCCTTCATGAGCTATTTTGACAGCCTCCACCTTGTTACTGACACAACCAATCAAAATTAGGCCAACTTTAAGTTGTGGTCGTTAGATCTTCATGTTTTGCGGTCTTTTAAACCTTAACTCGATTGCCACCTTGGGTTTACTCCTAGCGACTATGCGACAGTGCTTTTTCTATTCGTGGAAAGAAAACTTAACCCATCACTTAACTCTGTGACTTGGTGACCCAAAGAAAACCTTAACCTTGGTCCCACATTTAGTGAACAAGTGACAAAAAGAGACCACCAGTTCGTGAAACATTTTATCCATCTACCAGAAAGTTTAGCGATTCCATGAATGCTTGTTCGTTGAACTGCTAAAACATCTAGAGAACCGCCACTATTTCATGTGATTGAGAAAAGCCTTTGAAAATTTGTCGGACCGCAAAAACATTTATCAGAATCACTAAGCCTTAGCTTGGAAGATCAACAGCCGTCTCATCTTCGCATACCCATCTAAGATTCTATCAGATTTCATGCCCACCGTCGGATGAAGAATCTTCTCCCTACCCTGACATCCCTCTGACACAAAACAAAATCAACGGCCGTCGCAAGATCTTAAGCCTCTGACAAAACCCATAAGATTATATGCCGTTCGTCGATTCTCTGACAGGATTAGTACCCTCTGACACATCCAAAAACTAGGTCCCATTGACAGCTACCAACATGTTACTACATGGACCAACCAAAAATTGCCAACTGTGCTTACATGTCAACGAACCTACCTGCCTTCCTTATGAGAATCAACGGCTGTCGCTATACCGTTGCACTAAAAGTTGAGCATGTTATATCAATGGTATAACAATAGCCACAAGATTAAAATGAAATTTAATCTACCTGAATGCTAAGAAGACCAATCCCACTGACAACATTCTAAATCATAATAGGTGGACCAATGAGAGACAACCAAATCTGCACACCTGGCAAGTGGACCCGCTTGAAGGAAAGGCTATGTCACATAAATGGATTAACGGTGGGCGCAACATCGCATACCTCTGACAAAACCCTTGCACTTTAGCGACAACCATTAGATGAAGATGGTGTCAGAGATGGGCCCAGAAAGATATTAAGCCAAAACATAGGAAAATTAAATGCTGAGACTCAGGCTTTTGGGAAAAATAAAGCGCTGGGGACCAAAGGAAAATATTAAAGGCCACCGGGGTTAAGACTTAGGAAAAATTTAAATGGGGCCGACCAAAAATATAAAGCACATGCGAATTAGGACCGTTAAGTGACCCGTGAAAAGTAACATCAAAATAGAATAAGGCGAGGGTTTTTCAAAGGGTTTTTACACCAACGACTAGATTTAAAAAAAATTGAACTAGGGCTAAAGGCAGAGACCTAAAAATAACTGCAGAGACTAGAGGAAAAGGGCTAGAGCCATGAAATTTTTTTAGTGTGCTAACAGTGGCTTTGTCTAGGGATGTATGCCTCTTTTAGGCATAGCAAGGACTTAGAATCACTGGTTTAAGGCAGACCATCCCACATTAAAAAATTTGTAGACAACAGAGAGCAACAAGACCAAAAACTTGACAGACCAGGACAAAACAGGATAGGGGAAGGCAACTATTTACAAAAATTTACAGAATATATAGACCTAACTACTATTCATGGAAAATAGAATACCTTCAATTGAAGTATTTCTTCAAGAATTGTCCATGAACAGGCAATTCCTGAATATCACCATTTAATTCCTTGACAATATATGAATCTTGGCCCCATTTCTCATGAATTAGATATGGCCCTAGCTAGATGGGATCAAATTTACCATGTTTTCCCTTATCCTCCAGTCTAGCATTCCAAATTAACACCAAATCACTAGGTTCAATCTTCCTGTCAATAGTTTTCTTATCATACAAATTCTTAATCTACAACTGCAATTTGGCATTTCTTGCAACTGACTCTCTTCTAGTCTCATCCAACCTAATGAGGTCCTCAATTCTCAATTGCATCTCATCATCTGTGTCATCATCATATAACTGAACAAATTTATACATTTCCAATAAATTATTCTGAGGCATTCTTGCATGTATTCCATATACTAGGTCAAATGGTGCACAACCAATTGCCCTCTTCATAGTTACCCTATCAGCCCATAGAGCCAATGACAGCTTTGAATTCTATGCCCTCTTATTCTTTTCAAGAATCCTCTTTAAGATCTTAATCAAACTCTTATTAGTAGATTCTACTTGACCATTTCCTCTTGGATGATAAGGTGAGGAATTAGAAATCTAAATTCCTAAACCTTTGCAAAAGTCCTTATATTTAGCATACCTGAAGCACATTGCATTATCACTAACTATCATCTCAGGGCAACCGAACCTTGTAACAATATTATTCAGCAGAAAATCAATTACCACCTTACTAGTTGCATTTCTTGTAGGTATAGCCTCTACCCATTTTGTAAAGTAATCAGTGGCAACTAAGATCCATGAGTGTCCTCCACTTGACTTGTTTGGTATCTCCCCTATGAAATCAATTCCCCATTGTTGGAAAGGAGCCTGAACTTCTACTAGTTTTAATGGCATATTACCTAAAAATTTAAGCTTACCAGAGAACATTTGACAAGCATCACACCTCCTCACCAACTGTTCTGCATCCTTTAAGATTGTGGGCCACTAGAATCCCACTCTCAAGATTTTATGAGCAGTTGTTTTACCCATATAATGTCCACCACAAACTCCCTCATGCATTTCTTTCAACAATACTTCAGCCTGAATCTCATCTACACACTTCAATAGTATGCAATCCAAATTCTTTCTATACAATTTACACTTCACAATTACATACTTGATGGCCTACAATTTTAATGTCCTCCTCTGATTATCATTCATGTTATCTGGACATCTCATATTTCTCAAGTAATAGATGATATCTTGATACCAAATACAATCATCCATATCACATGTATAATCAATTTCAAAATGATTTACCTGATTTGCATCAAGGTTGGATTGAGTCATTAGTTTTGCCAATCCTTGTCCTCTAACCAATTTAGTAATCTAGACCACAACATTGAATTCTTAGATCTTATTGATCCATCTGCATCTTCTTCCAGACACCTCTTGCTCTGAGAAAATATCCTTCACAGCTACACTTGGCACAAAAGAAATCACAACTACTCCCATCAAGTAACACCTAAAAGTCTTGATTGCCTACACAAGTGCATATGCTTGTTTTTCATTTATGTCATACTTCAATTCAGCAGCCTGCAAAGATTTACTGAAACATGCAATAGGCTGCTCAAAACCATCCTTATTCTTTTGTAATAAAACTACATCAATAGTGTCAACAGATGCAAAGGAAAAGATGTGCATTGGAACATTATAATTAGGTGCCTTAAGCACTAGTGCATCTTTGATAGCCTGCTTGACATTTTTGAAAGCCTCATCAGGCTCACCCTCCCAATTGATTGCAGATCCCTTCTTCAACATCTTAGAAATAGGTCTAGTAACCTCTGCAAAATTTGTCACAAACCTCCTTAAGAAATTAACCTAATCAAAGAAGGACTGGATTCCTTTAACATTCTTTGGCCTCTGAATTTTATCAATGGCTGCTACCCTTTCAGGGTCAATTCTCACTCCTTGCTTCCCAACTAAGTGGCCAAGCAACTTACCTTCAATGACACCAAAAGCACATTTCCTTGGGTTTAGAGAAATGCCAAATTCCAAGGCCCTCACAAATATTTTTTCTAAATGAATATAGTGGTCTTCTTCCTTCTTGGAATAGGCAGTTAAATCATCTTGATATACAACAAGGAAATCATCTATTCAATCTGAAAAGGCAACATCCATTGCCCTCTGAAAAGTAGCACCAGCATTTGATAGGCCAAAAGGCATTCTCACATAAACATATGTCCCCCAAGGTGTTGTGAAAGTGGTTTTGAATTGTTCTGATTCCTTGACAATTACCTGATTGTAACCAGAGAAACCATCCATCATTGACATCAATTCTAATATAGTTACTCTTTGCAACATAACTTCCATATTGGGCAGACAATAGTTATCCTTTAATGAGCTGATGTTCAAATTCCTGAAGTCCACACAAAGCCTGATGTCACCATTCTTTTTCCTCACAGGAACAAGATTTGACACCCAAGAAGAATTCCTTATAGGCTTGATAATGTCAGCATCTCTCAATTTCATCAACTCTTCTTGCATCTTGGGTGCCAAAGTGGGATTAATAGGCCTTTGTTTTTGCCAGAAAGGTTTAGCATCTTCTTTTAATGGAATAATATGCTGAAACAAATCTTCTCTATAAACCTTTAGGTCATCATATGACCATGCAAAAACATGTCTAAATTTTCTCAATAATTCAATCAAAGATTTTTTTACCTTTTGAGATATATCTCTACCAATGTATACCCTTTTGGGTGCCTCATGTGTTCCAAGGTTTATCTCCTCTAGATCAGCATGATCTTCTCTTTTGATATTCTTTTGAACCCTATCCTAGTTGTCAAAGACAATCTCCAAAACAAGTCCCTTAGGCACGTTGTTAGTTCTAAGTTGAATGACCTCATTGCCAAAGACAACCTGTTTTCCTTCTATTGATTCAATCAAGGATGAACAATCAAATTCCTGACCATGATACTGATCTTCACAATTCATAAACTTCAAGATATCATTATCATCATCAAAAACTTGCCAATTTTCAATATTGTCTGGTATGCTAGGCCTAGCCTGAATTTCAACTTTAGAGATACCAGAAAATGTAATATCATTAGGATTGATTGCAATATTGGCTAACAAGTCAGCCATCTTATTGTTACTCCTATCCTTCCATTAAATATTGAAGGCAACAAAATGTTCAATCAAATCCCAAACTACATTCCTATATTGTTTTAGCCTTTTATTCTTGGAAGCATAAATTGACCTGACTTGGGACACAACCAACTCAGAATCACCAATAACACTTAAGCATTTAATACCATGTTTTTGTGCCAACCTCAGTCCTAACAATAAAGCCTCATATTCTAATATATTGTTGGTACAAAAGAAATTCAATGTGAAAGAAAATTTGTAGGTGTTTCCATCAGGAGAAATAAGTAAGATACCTGCTCCTGCTCCATCCTTGCAATTTGCACCATCAGAGTACATTACCCACAAATCACCCTTCACAGAATCAACACTTACCTCAACAAAGATAGGTGAAAAAATAGGTTTATTTTCAAATACAGGGATCTCTTCCCTAAAAGCATTAATATTAGTATCCACAAAAAATGTAGTTTCATTGTCAATATTCCTCTCAATCATGTGGCATACTCTTGGCTCTTCTTCAATCTTGACAAACTGATCATCAATCTTGAAAGTGTCATAGGACAGATCACACTATAAACTTCCACCCATGGAAGCACTCCATCTTCTAGATAGTAGCATCCTATAATGAGGAGGGATGTCCACCACTAAAACACTCATTGTCAACTCTTTCTCTGGATATGCTACCAGCCTATATGGCACTGCATTGATAGTCTCAATAAGTGGTACCTCCCTCTGATCCATTGCACAACATCTACCTTGGACTGTATCAACTTTAAGGTCCAACTTCTCCATGATTTTGAAAGGCATGACAGTATTAGAGGCACCACTATCAATCATACAATTCCTCAACTTCAGCCCATTGACAAGAACACTTAAAAAGAATGGATCAATATTTTCAAGGATGGCATTGATAGAACTGTCCAAATATATTGGAGGAATTTGAGACACAATTCCTTGAGCAGCAAAACCTTTCAAAGCTTTATCCTGAGATCCATTGCATGCAACATCATTGTTATGAACATTATCTACCCATGCAATAGCTCTATCTTTGTGTTCAGGGATCCTCAACAATTCTGACAATGGAACCTTAACTGTAATTTGGGACAATATAGATAACATATCAATAGGAGCAGAAGAAGGAATCTCAATCTACACCACCTTACTATCCTTTTGTTTATCTGATACATTAGGTGTATTGGCTACCCTCATTTTTTCAATCTTAGCCATTGTGTTAACTGGCTTCTCAATCTCACTAGAAATCTTTTCAATTCCAACTCCCCTAGGCTCACAATTCTTACCTTTTACATTCTTGAATTTCACCATGTGATCACCTTTTTATTTGTTCTCATTAGTCTCTCCGGAGTTGGCACTCTTTATGAAAATTCCTGTAGCTTTCTCATTTGTATTCCTTGCCATCATGCCTCTAGTTTGGACTTGGGGAATCATTTATGTAGTAATCCTATCCATCTCTTCTCTAGAAGGTCTTCTCAAATTTACTGGCTCAGAAGAAGAGTTCATGTTACATGTCTTCCTATCAATGTCTTCACTATCAGAAAAAACTTCTTGATGAAAAAGGGCCTGATTGTGTCTCTTCACATTTACATCTACCTCTTCATCAAAATTAGAATCTTCTTCATATCCTAGGTATGAAGTAGCCATGTTGCATCCAACATCATCTTGATCCTCTTCTTGATCTATCTCCTCATTGCCACAATCCTGATTTGCAACCATAGAGTGTGCGACCACACAATGCTCTGCAAAATGAGAGGACTGGCATGCAACACACTAAGGTATGTCCTCCATGAAATTTATTGAAGATTTTTGTAGAGGGTCAGGGACACCTCTATCATTATTTCCTCTTGCAGCGGGGACAATAGGCTTGCCATCCTTCCATTGGGTGTTGTAGGGGTAGTTCTGCAATCTATTCTACTTATTGAAATTGTTGTTGAACTGAGGCCTTTCATTGGTAGGAGCACTGATGTTCCTATTTGCAGGTGCCTTCAAATCCTTCAATGCATTGAGCACCTTATCCAATTTATCTTCTTCTTGCATCCTAGCTCCAAAATTCTTATCATTTTCTTTTTTGTATTTTCTATCCCCAAACAACTTAGGGTCATCTCTCTTCCCACCCAACTTTCCTGATATTTTCATATTATTCTCAATGTTGATAGAAATCCTAAAAGCATCCCTCAAAGTTCTCAGTTCTTTGTCCCTCAACAACTATGCCATCTTTCCATCAAATGCATTGAAGTATGTGGTTAAACAAACATTGTCATCTAACCACATAACTTGGAACAACTTATGCATGCCCTTCTGAAATTTTATGTTGAATTCAGCTACAATCTCATTCTGATTTTTCCTTATGGTATTGAATTCATTCAACATGAAACTAGCATTAGGTCTATCACCATACTGCTCTTTAAAACATTTCTTAAAGGAATCCCAAGTATCAACATTTATCAAGAAGTCTCTTAAACCAATCTCTAGCATCCTCCATTAGAGATTGAAAAAATAATTTCATGACTACATCCTCATGCTCTACCTCATAATCATTAAGCATATCAACAAATAACCTAAGATGCTCCTCACAACTAATAGCATTGTTACCAGCAAACTTAGGTACCTTATCTCTTATATCATTTGGAAAAGCATTCAGGTAACTAGGAATTCCATCAAAACTAATTTGCCTATAGCCTTCTAGTTGCATAGGTCTTCTTTGAAAACTTGAACTAGTGTTAACCCTAGGATCAACATTAGCATTTACATTTCTATCTACTTATGCATTTGACTGCTGCCTAGGATCAACACCTATCCTAGCAGATGAAGAAGGAATTGAACTAGTAGCATTACTAAGTGGAATAGTAGTAGTCATAGATGGCATACCTAGTTCAGTAGTAGATGGACCAAGAGCATTAGCTGATGAAGCCTTCAGGAACTGGATCTTTCTTCTCTTTTCTGCAATGGAAGCTTCAATTTCAGCCTTCTCTAATTCTCTTGCAAGGTCCTCATCTTCTTTTCTTCTTCTTTCTATTTCTGTGTCCTTACTTGAATTGGGTGGTGGGACCCCTGGTATTGTCAATGATCTGCTTGTTTGATGTCCCACCATCTTTTCCTTTCCTTTCTCACCAGTGGCAATAGCAAGCCTAGTGATCTCATACCCATCTTTATCTTTAGGAAAAGGAACATAACTTTGCACTTGTCTAACCACAGGGCCCTCCTTATCAAATTCATGATCTTGCAGCAAGCACTCTTTCTCACTCCTCAAAGCTTCAAGATCACCAAAGATATCATGTTGCAAAGTTTTAGGAGCATAAGCAAGCATCTTGTTTCTCTCCTTCATTTGATTAATTTTTCTAAGGAGAGACTGCCTTTGTATCAGAGCATTCACCTTTTCAGCCTCTCTCTCCTCTTGTAACCTCTTATGTATGGCATCCTACTATACCAACTGTAACCTTAGTGCATTTAAATCATTAGGATCTACCATAATGTCATCAGAACCTGATGACACATCCATATCAGAAAGATTTGGATATGGGAAGTGCACTTGCCTAGGTCTCATGGGTTCTCTTCTGAAATTATCTTCATCAAGATCTTAGTCAATCTCCAAACCCATCTCTCTAGCTTGTTCATCTTGACCTACAGGAAATGGACCCTTGTCTTGAAATACAGCCTCTGGGGTATCATAAAATTTATCCTCAGAGTGACCACCATCCGATCTAGAAACTCTATCTTGTGAACCTTCCTCACTTGAGGAAACATGTGGTGCTCTACCTCTAGTACTTCTTTGTTCTTTGATTTGAGCACTAGTAGAGTCACCATTCCTTCTAATCCAACTCTTCTTCTCCTATCTAGGCAATTTCTCTAGAGTGACCTCCAGATTCTTTCTGAAAAAGGACCTAGTATTCCTCCTTTTATCCATGATTTACAGTTTATAGCACTGGTTCTTAACCTTTTGAGTCACCACCCACCTAGATGGGAAATCCTTTTAACTAAATACAATAGGAAAACAAGAGTGTATCTAACAACCTTTATCTCTAGACTCTCCCCAACAGAGTCACCATTTTCTTGGGAGTTCCCTTTGATCTTCAACTTGCAGATTTATACTTTGATGGATATCTTAAATAATGTTCTGACTCTATCACCACTTCAAAGTCTATGAGGAAGAGGGCCAATTAACAAGGATCAAAAGAGATCCTCTTACACTTTGAGCCTTAATGCTCAGGTGGGTGTACCCTTGACTCACTTCTCCAAAGGAGTCTCAAAACAATATACAACTATGTCTTCTACTAATTGATTTAAGATTTTATCATTTAAATTGATTGTGTGATTGATGATGATGATGGACTGCCTCAAGAGAAAGCATCCATGCCTTAACCAGGGCATAGAGTCATCTAATAATATACATCCATCGAAGACCTTAACTCAAACACAATTGAATTCAGGATAAGTGCTTTTCCTATTATCCCCCTCACTCACACATCAAATCTTATCAAGCCATGAACTCACTGAGACTATCTGAAAGACTTTAATCCTAACTTTGTTAGGAACTCAAAAATAATCTCAAAATACTCTTTGTTTACCATATACTAACCCACTTTGTGAAGTTAACATATATGAGCTCAAGAACAAAATAAAAAGACATACACCACTATGAGTTTGGAATTTAACTATGCTCTCATTAAGACTTGTAGAATTAATACACCATCAAATAGAAAAATACCAAAGAAATAGACCCAAAATCCAGGTTCTCCTTACTCAGTATAATACCATCAACAACAACCTTCAAAATAAAAAATACTGCAACTTATACCCCCTAGTCACCTTGGGATCCTCAAAGAGAATGCAACAAGCTATGGATGACTAGGGTTAAGGTTTCAACCACTAAACCCACTGAAAATGGTCACAAATTTATCACAGGGGAAGAAACCCAAGCAATCAGGAGAAGACAAGCCCTGGTTTGATCCTCAATCATGAAAATCTCACTGAGAAGGTACTGAGAATCATGAAAAATGCCTAAATATCAACCCTTTCAGCCACCTGCAACACGCCTCGAGCACAAAAAACATGGTATAGACCCCTGCAGGTGATAAAAAAAATAACATGGACCACACTGCAACAACAAGTGCCACCAAAAAAATCAAATCTGGCCATGAAAACATTTAATTTCAATCCTTTCTGTTGTTGAGAAACCCTCTGCAAATTCAAATTTGAAAATAAACGGCTACCTCCAAGCACCAGCAGCAAATCGGCGGTCTAAAATCAAAATCAGGCTAACTTTAAGTTGTGGCTGTTAGATCTTCATGTTTCACGATCTTTTAAACCTTAACTCGATTGCCACCCTGGGTTTACTCCTAGCGACTATGCAATAGTGCTTTTTCTATTCACGGAAAGAAAACTTAACCCATCACTTAACTCTGCGACTTGGTGACCCAAAGAAAACCTTAACCTCGGTCCCACATTTAGCGAACAAGCGACAAAAGGAGACCGCCAGTTCGTGAAACATTTTATCCATCAGCCAAAAAGTTTAGCGATTCTATAAACACTTGTTCACTAAACTACTAAAACATCTAGAGAACTGCCACTATTTCACGCAAATGAGCGAAGCCTTCAAAAATTTATCGGACCGCCAAAACATTTATTAGAATCACTAAGCCTTAGCCTAGAAGATCAACAGCCATCTCATCTTCGCATACCCATCCGAGATTCTATCAGATTTCACGCCCACTGTCAGATGAATAATCTTCTCCCTACCCTGACATCCCTCTGACACAAAGCAAAATCAATGACCATCGCAAGGTCTTAAGCCTCTGACAAAACCCATAAGATTATACGTCGTTTGTCGATTCTCTGATAGGATCAGGACCCTCTAACACATCCAAAAACTAGGTCTCACTGATAGCTGCCAACGTGTTACTACATGGACCAACCAAAAACTACCAATTGTGCTTACAGGTCAACGGACCCACCTTCCTTCCTTATGAGAATCAACGGCTATCGCTATACCACTATGCTAAAGGTCAAGCATGTTATATCAATGGTATAACGAAAACCACAAGATTAAAATGAACTTTAATATGCCTGAATGCCAAGAAGACTGGTCCCACTGACAACATTCTAAATCATAATAGGTGGACCAATGAGAGATAGCCAAATCTACATACTTGGCAAGTGGACCCGCTTGAAGGAAAGGCTATGTCATGAAAATGGATCAATGATGGGCGCAGCATCGCATACCTCTAAAAAAACCCTTACGCTTTAGTGACAATCATTAGATGAAGATGGTGTCAGAGATGGGCCTAGAAAGATATTAAGCTGAAACATAGGAAAATTAAACGCTGAGACTTAGGCTTTTGGGAAAAATAAAGACTTAGGAAAAATTTAAACGGGGCCGACCAAAAATTTAAAGCACATGCAAATTAGGACACTTAAGTGACCCACAAAAAGTAACATCAAAATAGAATAAGGCTAGGGTTTTTCAAAGGGTTTTTACACCAATGACTAGATTTTCAAAAATTAGAACTAGGGCTAAAGGTAGAGACCTAAAAATAACTGTAGAGACCAGGGGAAAAGGGCTAGCGCCATGAAATTTTTTCAAGGTGCTAACATGAGGGAAAGGGATAGAAGGAATGCATGAAAGGGAAAAGACTTGAAAGAAAACTACCTACTAAGTGATGCACCGAAATGATGGTATGAATTGCAGTATAAAATGGATTTAATGAATGAACTTAGGTCTAGGAGATCACAACTCACTGAATAGGTTTGCATAAGTATTTCATAGAAGGGTCTACAAATTAAAGAGGGTATTCAGGGAAAGAGAGATTCTTTCACAAACAATAACACTCTTTGGAGTTAGAAAACTATCTATGACTTGCAAACAAACATTCACCTCTGCAACTAGGTATAGGAATGAGATGAAATTGTTAAGGGGTTATAGTATACCCACAAAAGCATTCACATCAAATCATCCACCATAATACATAGAATTGCAGGAAGAAAGAGGGATCAAGAACCCTAAGATATCACTAAGAACATACAAAATACTAAATTCATTAAGGGACAACTCACACAAGAAGTCATAGGGACATGAGAAATGTCACAAAATATCTTCAATATCTGAATTATCTATGGGAGGTTACATAATGTAGAAAAACCAGAGGACATAAAAATGTCACAGATAGCCTTCTAAGAAAAGATATTTTTTTTTCTCTTTACAAAATGTGAACTCTGAGCTCTAAAAGCTCCAAAAAACAATATATACATCTCCATTTGGCACACAGGCCGAAGCAAAACCTAATTAGGGTTACATTGATTTTACATATAATAATCAAACCCTAGCTGTACTAATGACCCATCATCAAATTCTAAGAATGCTGGCAATTAGATCAAATCCTTCTTTGCATGTTGATCCTGCTGTACTGAACTCACCTGCAGACACAACAACCTCGAATCATCTACCCACCTGCAACTCCACTAAGCCATGAAGGCTCCAAATCAAATCACACTTTCCTAGGAATAGTACTGTTTAAAAGCTGGCGCCAACTCTTTATAGCATCTCCTAGCATGAAAATGTGGCACAGTACCCTGCAACACCAGCCAATAGTCATCTCCATTGCCTTCTCAATCATAACCATCCTAAGAATTTAATTCCTGAGCTAACCGACATCGTGCATGGCCAAAAAGAACAAAACCTTAGCAAAACCTTCGTAGGAAATTTGAATTTAAATGCTAATGGCTAGCAGGTCTGAAATTAAAACACAACCACCAATCTCATATATTTCTTGGCAGATGAACGACCATGATACGCTATGAAAACAACTTAAAATACCCCTCTGACAAGTCAAAACCATCATGGAAGTCAACAGCCAATCAGAAGTGAGCAAATCAGCATCTCTGACAACCATGAACCCACTACAACTGAGATTCCAATCTAACGGCGGGTGCATGATCTCATAGGGTCAGAAGATTCTATGAGATCATACGACCACTGTAGATCTTAGCCTTTCTAACACATCTGTAGACCCTCTAACATGGTCCCACCGAGAGATCCAAGCTATCGTCTGGCCAACCAATAACGAATGAGCATGTCAAAAACCAAGGACCCACCTGACAGAGCCCGAAGATAAAGTAAGATCAAGGGCTGTCACATGATCGCATGCTTTGACACAAAGCCTTGTCGACATACACCAATTGTCAATCCTCTGTAGATGTCAGAGCCTCTGACTGCCGAAAGGGCCTGGTCCTACTGATAGGAGATGACTCATTAGCATGTGGACCAATCAGAATACACCACTTGCACACACCTGGCAGTGGATCTACCTGTTTGAAGAGTTACGTCACAAGGATAATCGATGGTTAGCACATAATCTCATGGCTCTAACAGAACACATGAGATCATACGCTAATTGTTGGATCAAAAAGGTGTCAAAGGGCCGGGCCCAGGAGACATAAAGGTTGGAAACATTAGAAAAGATTAAGCACTGGGACTTAGGAAAAATTAAAGTGCATGGACCTTTTGAGACTTAGGGAATTATTAAAGAACATGGACCTTTTGAGACTTTAGTGGCCAAAAAGGTAATGAAAGAATATAACAGGCCAAAGAGATTTTTAGGGTTTTCTGCTTGCAATGACTAGTTTTATGAATTTTTTATCTACAGACCAATGGATAAACAAATTGCAGAGGCCATAGAACAGGGCAGAAAACCATGAAATTTTCTAAGGTACTTGGCAGGGTTAAAACAGAGACTTGGGGATAGATTTTAGACAAATTTGTATAGAACAGGAAAATTAGGGTAACATTTTGGCAATTTCTGCCAGATGTCAGCCTGCTAGACATGGAAAACCAGTGGCCTATAAACAATCCATTGGGCATGGGGTCATCTTCTGAGCACAAAAATTTGACAGAGGGACAAAACTTGTGCACATGCACTTCTTGAAAAGCAGGAAACTAACTTAGAAAACAAGGAAACAAAGCAGAAAACATATTTACAAGAATTTACAAAGAGGGGTTAACCTCAAAGCAGGGCTTTAAGTGGAAAGCATTCACTGATATAGGCAAGGGAACTCCTTCAAGAGTTGATAGCTGGAAAGCATTAGATCCCTTGCACTCTATTATAACAAATGGTCCACCCCAAAATGAATCAAACTTTGTATGTCTGCCAGGTCTGGATTTGAACTCATCCCATTTGAGGACTACATCCCCAACCTTGAAAGTTTTGATCCTGGCTCTTTTATCAAAGCTTCTCTTTGTCTGAATCTGGTGAAACTCCATATCTTTCATGGATTTCTCTCTTAGTTCTTCTAACTCCATGAGCTAAGCATACCTGATCTGTAATGGATCTCCTTCATCAAATAGGGCATACTGAGTAGCCAAGTCTAGAGTTGGCAATTCAACTGAGATAGACAACTTGGCCTCTCTACCATACACTAACACATAAGGATAATTCCCAATGATCTTCTTTGGAGTAAGTCTATCTAGCCATAAGGTAGACCTTAGTTTAGTATGCCAATCCCTCTGGTTATCTTGCAAGGTCTTCTTGATTATCCTAATCAAATTCTCATTTGTTGACTCTGCTAAGCCATTGCCCTGAGGGTAATAATTTGAACTGGTGTTCAGATAGATTCCATTCTTGACTGCCCACTCTAAGACTTTGAGGCCTGTGAATGCCAATGCATTATCTGAAATGATGGAATCAAGAGTGCCAAATCTATGAATTATATCATCATAAAAACTTAAGACAACACTCTCATTTGATTCTTTTAAAGCAATTGCTTCTATCCATCTGGTGAAGTAATCTGTTGCAGTGATTATCCACTTATGGCCTGCACTAGATGGAGGATTGATCATGCCAATGAAGTCTATACCCCACTTCATGAAGGGTTTCTCTGTTCTGACTAGCTGTAGGGGCAAAGCTGCAAGCCTTTCTTTTCCTGCAAACATGGCACACTTGATGCATTTTCTCACATACTCATGACTATCCTTAAAGATAGATGGCCAATAGTATCCAGCCCTCATGATTTTAAAAGCAGTAGTCTTAGGAGAGAAATGACCTCCAGAAGGTCCATCATGAAATTCAAATAGGACATCAGCTATCTTTTCTGAATCTATGCATCTTAAAAGGACACCACTGAGATCCTTTCTAAAAAGAACTTCATTTATCAGCACAAAAGGAACATATTGTAACCTATAATACCTTCTTTTTGCTGAATCTAGGCCTACAGGACATTGTCCTGTCTTCAAGTAATTGATCATATTAGGCAACCGGCTTGTTGCCTTGGCTTTTTCTTCTGTAGAATGCACCACCAGAGATGCATCTATTTTCTTTGATTTCTTTGAACTTTCATCCTCTACCAAATGTTCACAAATACCTCTTCCTCTGACCAACTTGGTAGTTTGAATATCTATGTCATATTCCATCACCTTGGTGATCCAACCAACTCTTTTCTCATTTAGGTCTTTGGAAAGAAAAAATTCTTTGACACTTGGATGAGTAACCTTCAAGTGTACCTTGCTATGGGTCAACAAATATCTAAACTTTTTAAGGCTCTTTACCACAACAAGTACATGTTTCTCTACAAAAGAGTATCTCTGTTTATACTCTTCTAAATCTTTGCTAAAGAAAGCAATAGGTTGCTCCAATCCTTCTGAATTTTCTTGAGTCAACATTGCAGATATAGCATCATGACCTCCATAATCATAAAGGATAAAATCTTTATTGAAATTTGGGTTTAATAGGGTAGGAGCTTATGTTAAGGCTTCTTTGATAGCCTGGAAATTGGCTTTCCCTTCCTTAGTCCAACTAAAAGCTGAACCTTTCTTTAACATGGCTGTCAAAGGCTTTAGTAAATCTGCAATGTTAGGTAAGAAACGCCTAACAAAATTAATCTTTCCTATGAAAGATTAGAGACCTTTCTTATGATGAGGCAATGGTAGTTCTAGGATGGCTGCAATTCTTTTAGCATCCACTGTAATTCCTTCTTTGGATACTACATATCCCAACAATTTTCTTTCATGAACTGCAAACACACATTTCTTGGGATTAAGAGATATCCCAAACTCTCTACACCTTTAAAAAATATTCCTCAAATGTTTGATGTGATCTACTGCATGTTTATAATAGACAGTTATGTCATCCAAGTAGACCAACACAAACTTGTACATTAGGCTCTTAAAGGCCATATCCATTGCCTTTTGAAAAGTAGCACCTGCATTTGACAAACCAAAGGGCATCTTTTGATAAGCCATGGTTCTAGAGACATCCTGAATCTAATTGTATCCTGAATAGCCATCCAACAATGAAAATCTCTTAGATCCAGAGACACATTGTAAGATTTTCTCCATGGAGGGTAGTGGATGACGGTCTTTTAGAGAAGCCCTGTTAAGATCCCTGAAGTCAACACATAACCTCAATTCCCCATTCTTCTTCCTGACAGGAACAAGGTTGGAAACCCAACTAGTATGCTTGATGGGGTAGATGATACCACTTTCTATTAGTTTGAGTACTTCTTTATGCATAAGTGGCTCAAGTTTGGGATTAACGGGCCTCTGCTTTTGCCTCACTAGTTTGGCATTAGGTTCTAACTCAATAGTGTGTTGAGAAAGAGCAGGGTCAAAACCTTTAAGGTCTTCATATTGCCATGCAAATACATCACTGAATTCTTTGAATAATTGGGTATAAGCTTGCTTTTCCAATTCAGCGTTTACTTTTCCAAATTGTAAGCTCTTACCTGGTTCCAACTCTAATTCAACACAATGTTCTTGTTGGACTACCAGGCTAGCTTTGTTTTTCTTAACTTCATCATCCTTGTTGAAGATAGTCTCTAAGGTAACAAGACCTCTAGGCATTTTATTGGACTTTAGTTGTATCACTTGATCACCATAATTTTGTGACAATCTCTCTTGATTATGCCTTGAAAAGACATCCTCTTCAAACAAGAATTGTAGAATTTGTTCATCATTGTCAAACACCGGCCAATTGACATCATTATCAAGAATAGAGGGTCTGAAAATCACTTTGATATGCTATTGATCTACCTCTTTTGAAACACTATTTGGAATGTCATACTAAGATCCAACAGTAGCTAATCTATCTGCATTTTGATTTAACTTTCTAGGGATGGCAACAATATTGAAAGCTCAAAAATCTTCAATTGCATCCCAAACTCTATGCTTGTATGCTTTCAAAGTGTCATTCTTGGTTGCACTTATCCCTCTTACTTGGCTGACAACTAACTCATTGTCACCATAAACCTTTAGGGCCTTAAGCCCTCTTTTTCTAGCCCACTCTAGTCCATTCACAAGGCTTTCATACTCTGCAGTGTTGCTAGTGCAAGAGAAACTGAATCTAAAGATAGTGTAATACTTTTCTCCTTTTGGGGACACTAGCATAGCACCACCACCAGAACCATATCTACTTCTAGCTCCATCAAAAAATAGTTCCCAAACCTGATTATTCTGATCCTCTGAATCAATGTCTTCTTTGAGGAGGCTTGGTTCTATGGCTCCACTTTCTTGTATTAAATAACTTCCCAAACCAAAATCCCAGATTAGATTTTCTTGGGCCTCTAAAGCTCTTTCATCTAGTAGAATATCAGGGATATCTCTATCTTAGTGTCTGCTTCTCCAATGGTTTGGAAGTCACTATTATCAAATATAGGGTAGTTTACATTGATGGTATTGGACACATATGGTTCTATATGGTGTGCTGCCAATGGTTCTAACTTAATGGTGACCTTGGTCCCATACCTTGTATGGAATAGCATGTGAGACCACTCAGAAGATAAGTAACCTCCTATCTTGGCTGTAAACTCCCTTAATAGACATATAGCAAATAATGCAGGGAGATTTATGATATATATATCAAGAAGGATGGAGAAATTAGGACTAGCATGTAGGATTAGACTGGTATCCTTGGCCACACCTATAGTATTGACTGAGGATCCATCAAGTTGGGTAACCTTCTTTTGAAAGGGTTCATATTTCAGTCCTAATTGGTCAGCTACTTTCTTGGGCATTACGGTGCTAGTAGCTCCACTATCTACCATACAATTATGCACTAAAAATTTTCCAATGATTAAAGATACATAAAAGGGAGGTGGCTTTGAATTCCTACCTTGTGTGGTATTGGCCTTGGAGTTGCTGCTTGGAGCCTCCTTTTCTTTGTCAGTGTTAACCAACACTAGCTTTGCAACTTCTTTTGCAGGTTGAGGAGTTGCTGCCTCTGTCATAGCCTTCTTCAAAATTTTAGGTTGTCCTGGAAGATCCAAAGAGTCCCACATGGACATGGTAATGTTGACCTTCTTCATGCTATCAACAATGTTAAAAGGTGTCACAGTGTGTACTCTTTGTTGTGCCTTCACCATGATGGGCTCCACTTCTTTGAAGGTTTGATCTTCTTTACTTGTAATGGTAGGAGCCTTCTTTGGTATGGTGGGAGTAACCTGTTGCAGTGGTTCTGCAGATGTAGTGGCCTTGGCATTAGAATCTGCTCTCTCCATGTCTTGAGCTCTTCTTTTTGCTCTTGTAGATGCAACAAAAGCAACTTCATCATTGACTCCATTGAAGTTTGGTTGCTCCCAATTGAAAAGAGCAGTCTCATGCTCTTGTGATTCTTGTTGAGGGATTGACCCACTGGATGAAGCTTCTGATTGAGCTTGTGAGGCATTTTGAATCATTAGAGCTTGGTTCATCCACCCATTTGAACATGTAGCTTGATTATGAGGTTGATTACAAGGAAAACACCATTCATTATCCATAGCCATATTATTTTGACTAGGAACCATATCCCTCACTGGATTTGCAGAATTTAGAGGTGTGGGGTTAGATGGTTGGAATGGTCTCTGATTAAAATTTTGCCTTT
The DNA here is from genome assembly GCA_027943335.1 of Chamaecyparis obtusa. NCBI lineage: Eukaryota > Viridiplantae > Streptophyta > Pinopsida > Cupressales > Cupressaceae > Chamaecyparis > Chamaecyparis obtusa. The sequence continues at coordinate 939,302 of BSBK01004545.1, read as the reverse complement.
GTCCTTGATACCCTCCTTGGTATGGTGGCCTATTTTGTTGATAAGGCTATCCTTGATTTTGATATTGCTGACTAGGACCTTGGCCTTGTGGCTGAAAGGGTGGTCTGATTCCTTGACCTTGTTTCTTTAGATTTGTGACCTCTTTAGTTAAGGTCTGCAACAAGTTTTTCATTTCTTGCTGACAGCTCTGTTGGCTATTCTTTATCTCTTGTAACTCTTGAGAGAAGCTAGCTGTTAGCTCTTGACCACTAGTACTAGCCTAAGGTACTAGTATGGTGTGAATAGGAGTAAATGGGGGTACTTGTGCAGGTGCAATGGGCTGAAGACTAGGGAAGATGGGCATTGGAGGCCTTCTAGCAATCATGCCTGCTTGGATTAAACAATTTTCAGCCTTGACAGCTATGTCAAAAGCTTGGGGTAAAGAAGTACCACCCATAGATTGGATCATGACAGAAATTTGACCATTTAGACTTTGCAAGTAGTAAAGGAAAGCATGGTCAGCTGATGGTCTCACAAAGATTGGAATTCTATTCGATGTTTTGAGGAATCTATTATTGTAATCTGTCATTTTCTCTTGAGGGTCTCTTTTAATGGTTGTCAACTGCTCAACTAGAGACAAATTATCTTATTTATCCTCAAACTGCTTACTTAATGCATCCCCTAATTCATCCCATAAAGTAATGGAACCAACAGTTAGAGTTCTAAACCATTCAAGAGCCTTACCTTTTAGAGAGGCTGCTAATAATTTTGTGGCCACATCTTCTTGGGTTATGTTGTGTATGCTACAGATGGTGGTCACATCTCTTATGTGCTCAAAAGCAGTTGTCTGCCCTTCACCTGTGAAATTAGGTATACTCTTTAGTGCCACCAAGGGCACATCATGATGTTGAGCAAAGGCCAAGGGACTTCCTTGGTTGAATGGTGCAAAGGCAAACTGTCTAGCCATTGCAGGAGTTGGAATCTGAAGATTGACAACTATGTGAGCTGTATTTGCTGCAGAATTTGAATCTTCTTCTAGATCTCTAGTTAGAGATCTGCTTCTTCTTTTGGAATGAAAGGGAAAAGGTCTCCTTTCTGAAGTATCAGGAGGTGTAGACTGAACTCTCCTTGCAGGGGATGTTCTTTGAGTTGTTCTGCCCTTATGACTTCTTTTTGAGGGCAACTTTGCAAATTTAGTAGGCTTTGAGCTTCTAGTCTCAATCTTTCTCATAAACTTTGAACAAGCTTGGCTTGGACCTTTGAAATCAGTGGAGTTTCCAGATATACTTGATAGAATGACTTCTAAAAGTCTATGTTATGCAATCTGTATATCAGAGATGACATAACCTTCAAATAATGAACCTCTTTTGTAGTCCCACCAGGCATGCCAGAATTGTTATACACTAAGTTTGCACCCTTGTTTCAAGCTCTCATAGTCTTGATAACCTAGTATAACATGAGAATCATCTCCAGGTGTGGGACCTATGCTAACTGAGATGAGACCTCCAGGTTCTAGGCTAGTTCCTCTTGGATAATCACCTTAATTTGCTTCTTTGATAGGAAAAGTAAATCTTTTGAGGGAAAGGGATAGAAGGAATGCATGAAAGGGAAAAGACTTGAAAGCAAACTACCTACTAGGTGATGCACCGAAATGATGGTATGAATTACAGTATAAAAGATGGATTCAATGAATGAACTTAGGTCTAGGAGATCAAAACTCACTGAATAGGTTTGCATAAGTATTTCATAGAAGGGTCTACAAATTAAAGAGGGTATTCAGGGAAAGAGAGATTCTTTCACAAACAATAACACTCTTTGGAGTTAGACAACAATCTATGACTTGCAAACAAACATTCACCTCTGCAACTAGGTATAGGAATGAGATGAAATTGTTAAGGGGTTATAGTATACCCACAAAAGCATTCACATCAAATCATCTACAATAATACATAGAATTACAGGAAGAAAGAGGGATCAAGAACCCTAAGATATCACTGAGAACATACAAAATACTGAATTCATTAAGGGATAACTCACTCAAGAAGGCATAGGGACATGAGAAATGTCACAAAATAGCTTCAATATCTGAATTATCGATGGGAGGTTACAGAATGTAGAAAAATCAGAGGATAGAAAAATGTCACAGATAGCCTTCTAAAAAAAGATATTTTTTTCTCTTTACAAAATGTGAACTCTGAGCTCTAAAAGCTCCAAAAAACAATATATACATCCCCATTTGGCACACAAGCCGGAGAAAAACCTAATTAGGGTTACATTGATTTTACATATAATAATCAAACCCTAGCTGTACTGATGACCCATCATCAAATTTTGAGAATGTCGGCAATCAGATCAAATCCTTCTTTGCGTGTTGATCCTACTGTACTGAACTCACTTGCAGATATAACAACCTTGACTCATCTACCCACCTACAACTCCATTAAGCCATGAAGGCTCCAAATCTGATCACACTTTCTTGGGAACAGTACCATTTAAAAGTTGGTGCCAACTCTTTCTAGCATCTCTTGGCGTGAAAATGCGGCACAGTACCCTGCAATGCCGGCCAACAGTCATCTCCATCGCCCTCTCAATCATAACCATCCTGAGAATTTAATTCCTGAGCTAACCGACATCCTGCATGGCTGAAAAGAGTAAAACTTTAGCAAAACCTTCGCATGAAATTTGAATTTTAATGCTAATGGCTAGCAAGTCTGAAATTAAAACACAACCGCCGATCTCATATATTTCCCGGCAGACGAACGACCATGATACGCTGCGAAAACAACTTAAAATCCCGCTTTGTCAAGTCAAAACCATTGTGGAAGTCAACAGCCAATCAGAAGTGAGCAAATCAGCATCTCTGACAACCACGGACCCACTGCAATTGAGATTCCAATCTAACGGCGGGTGCATGATCTCATAGGGTCAGAAGATTCTATGAGATCATACGACCACCGTAGATCTTAGCCTTTCTGACACATCCGCAAATCCTCTGACACGGTCCCACTGACAGATCAAAGCTGTCGTCTGGCCAACCAATAACGAACGAGCACGTCAGAAACTGAGGACCCACCTGACAGAGCCTGGAGATAAAGTAAGATCAAGGGCCGTCGCATGATCTCATGCTCTGACACAAAGCCTTGCGGACATACGCCGGCCGTCGATCCTTTGTAGATGTCAGAGCCACTGACTGCTGAAAGGGCCCGGTCCTACTAACAAGAGATGATTCATTAGCATGTGGACCAATTAGAATATGCCACTTGTGCACACTTGGCAGTGGACCCGCTTGTTTGAAGAGTTATGTCACAAGGATAATCGACGGTTGGCGCATAATCTCATGGCTCTGACAGAACACATGAGATCATACGCTAGCCATTGGATCGAAAAGGTGTCAGAGGGCTGGGCCCAAGAGACATAAAGGCTGGAAACATTAGAAAAGATTAAGCGTTGGGACTTAGGAAAAATTAAAGCGCGTGGACCTTTTGAGAGTTAGGGAATTATTAAAGCATGTGGACCTTTTGAGACTTTAGTGGCCGAAAAGGTAATGAAAGAATATAACAGGCCAAAGAGATTTTTAGGGTTTTCTACTTGCAACGGCTAGTTTTATGAATTTTTTACCTGTAGACCAAGGGATAAAACAAATTGCAGAGGCTAGAGAATAGGGTAGAAAATCATAAAATTTTCTGAGGTGCTTGGCAGGGTAAAAACAGAGACCTGGGGATAGATTTTAGCCAAATTTGTATAGAATAGGAAAATTAGGGTAACAACTTGTTTAGAGCTTCACATTGATTTCTTCTTTTGTCTAGAGCTATAAGCTACTCACTGCGCACTTTTTCATTGCGCAATTCTTCATGTCTACAATTAAAAACTGTACAAAACATTATTTTGGTCTTTTCTGAATTTAACAAACCTTATTCTAATGATGAATCATTAGTATGATTTGAAACATTGATACAAAAATATTACACAATCAAATCCAGAAACAAGTGTACTCTCCTGTTACTGAATGCATAATCACCTCACTATTGAAAGGACATTTCTCTTTGTCTCAGTTTGTCCTCCGAGCATAATCACCTCACTGTTGAAAGGACATTTCTCTTTGTCTCAGTTTGTCCTCCGATAAATTCCGCAGTCAATTTAAAAATTCAAATTTACCTATCGAGTTTAATTTCTGTTAGTGCAATGTAAGGGGAGAAGGAACGAAAATCCCAAGGAAATTTCCAATAGGAATCTTTGGCAAGGTAGGTGGCTGAAGGAAAGCTCAGAGCAATTAATATTTTCAACAGGCATGGGTGGATTCTAATAATGACATTATTTTAATATGTCAGTAATATTATATTGGACCAAGCAAATGGTATATAAAGTGAAGTGTAAGAATTGTGATAAGAAACTACAATCAAAACATACACTTTCCATGCATGACGCTTCACTGATGTAGCGAAGCTTCCTTTATGAATCGCTACTAAATCTTTATACAATGAAATGTAGGCATACAAAGCTTAAGCTTATTCGGAATAGCTAATTTGCATACGAGATTGCAAATGAGATCGCCAACTCTTGCCACCAAAATAGGCAAAAATGTCTTCCTTAGGAGAAGAGCGTGGATGTGAAAGTTGGAAGTTTGATAGAAAGCAAGAGAGTTGACAGTTGCAACTCTTATTGACAACTTAGACTTTTGCACATACCGTGCATCATTCTAAAACTTATATTCTTATTTTCTCAATTCCATAGACCTGATTACATGAGCTGCCTCCCACTTAAAAATCAAAATAAGAGGTCTAACATTAGGACCATTTCACCATGCTACAAATAGACTTTTATAAGAAACAATTTTCCCTCCCTAGCTAAGATGTGAACTGGAAAACAGATCCATGCTAAAAAAGGGTTTCTGATCTGCCTTGATGGGAATTCATTGAAGCTCTACGTCAAACGGGCAGGACTGAAGGTTGCCACTATCCACTTAAACGTTTTTCTGGAATAGGTATGGCATAAGACTTTTGACTTTTCTTGAATACTGTTATTGCAAAAGATTTTTAAGTGGGCATCTGCCCAAACGCCACAACTGGTAGATCTGTGCAAGAGAGCCTTACACATTTATGTATAGATCACATAATTGCTCATAAAACCCCTTTCATTACAAAGACGAAAATCAGAGATCAATAAACTTTAAGAAAGTAAGGTAGTAGATGCATCAGTTTTTGAGATATATTACATAATGAAGAAAAACGTTTATGTAAACTTAACTGTACTGCTGTGAATCATATTTGTGACAGACATATATAGTCAGAGAAACCTTCACTTTTTGGTATTATTATTTTTTAATTTTTTGACTTAGAGAACCCTGAATTATATATAACTGATTTTGTTTGGCAAATCTGTTTAAAACTTCTATTCACAGAGAATGTTGCATTAAAACTTCTATGCACAGAGAATCTCGCATTATTATATAGGCTTGTTTTTCCCCTGTAAACATTCACTATACCGCGTCTGTGAAAGAAAGAGGGGAACAATAAACAAACTTAGAAATTATACTAAACATCGTGAAACATTACATCGGTTGTCTGAGCTGTTGCTCTCATAATAGAGCCTACAAAATTATTCAGTGACTAAACTTCTTACAAACTCGCTAAAGTCTTGAGAATGAATACAAAATACAGACTCAAATAATATATAGAAAATTGACCACAAATGGACAAGGAGAAGATCACATAAACTAATATATTTATTGCTACACACAAAACGCAAGAGACCTGCTGATGGAACAGTGGACAGGTTGGAGAAATTAAAATGAAATCCAATCGAATACATAGAAAATTCTGCCTTCAATGTTGATCATAAATATCGAATGAGAGTGTTGATGGAGAGTATGTGGAGGATATATGATATTGTTCAGCTGGAGATTCAATTCAATAAAAGGAATGTATGCATCAAATTATATGTTATGTTTTTGTTATTTTCTTTAACTATATGCTGTGTTTTGACCCATTAACTATCAGACCAGAGTATCCAACTTACAGCGATAAACGTTTTCTGCATCAGAAGATCTCTCGGCGTGTAGCACTGAAAAAATAAAGGTTTCATTTCATTTGTATTTATGAAATGTTTGAATGATGTCGGCAATAAGTCATACTTGACGAAAGATGCATTGATCTTTTGTTAATATGGCACTGTAGACTGTAGAGTACTGAAGTTACAAATGAGAGGTCCTATATTTGAGTTTTAGCTGTTTCAAAAATTATATCAATATGTTCTGATTAAAATAGTTCAGCGATAGAGCACTCAATCTTAAATTAAAGATCTATTTATGATCCTCCGTTAGATCTTAATTGATCTATAATAAACTCTTATTTATCATCAAATAAAAGTTCCCCCATTCGAACCGTAATTGATCTATGAGAATTCTTCTCTAGCCTGATTGAAATTCTGATTGCCTTCGTATCCTCCAGTCCAAAAAAATGGTGTGAAAGAAATAGGAAAAAATCTTAGTCAACCATCAGATATAGGAAAAGCATTAAACGCGACCTCCACAAAGTGTTTCAAAAGAAAAGGATAAAATCTTAATCAACCATCAGATGTAAGAACAGCATGATGTGGGCTCTGTTCGAAATAGAAACTCTACTTGGAAGGTATATTGAAATGCATACCTTTTGCTGCGCTTTGTGGACCGGTGAGCTCTGAATCGAATGATACTGTCAACCATGTCGTTGTAGACACACTCTGTTGTTTCCTTCCCCGCTTTGAGGTTTTAACACACTGTTTGATAGATTTGGCCATCTATTTTGCAAAATTAACCTAGTTTCCATGCGGAACATCCCCGTTTGTCCACACATACAGTGTTGCTAGTCATATCACGTTCATCAAAGCCAGGCACGTCAAGCAGCCAGTTTCCCGATCCTCTTTGACAAACAAGTATCATTGTTAGTCATACTCTGCTGTCTCTCTAATTTTCTATAATTCTGATTTTAGTTGCAAGACTTCTATCCATGTAGTCTTGTAGAAACTACCATTTACTTATCTTTCTCCTTTATGAGAGATCACAAGGCCGTCTTCTTCTTTTAAAGAAATAATGAGTGCATTACAAAAGCCTTGATAAATAGAGGTTTTAAAGAAGTTTCATGAAACTTATCTTAGAACAATCACAAACTCATGCAAATTCTATTTTGAGACATCTAATTTTAACCTAGGCATAAACTGTTGTTCTTTCTATGCAAATTTTCATGCAAACTGTTTAAATTAATTTCCAATTATCTCCCCTTAATTTCAAGCACTAATACATGCAACAAAAAGCAATTGTTTCTGCTAGCTCTCCTACCAAAATGCTCTATGCGGTAAGTTCCATTTGGATACGACATTCTTGGCTTCCAGCTCCTTCGACTCTTTTGTAAAACTTGGATATGACTTCATGCAAGTTAACTTGTTTTGATATGCAATCTACTCTTACTGCAAATTTGGTAAGGATAACCTTGTCCTCAAAGACAGCAATCTTCCGGTCTCATCGATCAGATCTCCTCTTTGTTTGGACAATTTTTGTCATCAATCATAAAGTTATAAAACCCCCTGATTTTTGTTATTAGACTATTAATTCCTTTGAAGATCAGCCTCACGTTTTCTAAAGGTGACTTTATCCTTTCAACTTAGATGACTTTGATCCTCGATAAAGCCACTTTTAAGTTGCAGGCCTATTTCAAGGGCACGGAAAACACAAATCTATACTTCTCTTAATTCAAGCTAAAAGAAATTAAATAGTCGTATAATTATAAGGATAAAAATTTACAAATTCAACTAAAAAGAATTCCTATAGACCAATTTAAAAACTGCAAGACAATATCCTTTTAACAAAACAAGTTGCCAAACAGCAAATTTTGAAAACTGAAATAAAAGAAAACCGAAATAGTTTCATCTTTCACACAGATCTCAAGACAAAATAGTATGTTCAGGTGAAAACAACCATTTCACCAAATGTCCCGCAGCAAGTGGGGATTGCTTAGATCATACAAACATACATGTAATATAAGTGAACAGTAGGTACGACAATCAGTGAAAACAACCATTTCACCAAATTTCCTGCAGCAAATGGGGATTACTTAGAGCATAAAAACATACATGTAATATAAGTGAACGATAGGTATAACGATTACTGCAAAGCGTTGCGGATAACTTCTGCAAGCACACCACAGCCAACAGCTCCTGCAACTCTTACAACAAGATTAGCCGCGGCTGCTGGGATATCAATCCGATTTCCTTGCTGTGGACTAGATGGGTCTTGAAAGCGATGCTCCAGAAGGTCGTGCATGTCAAGTTTTGCACAGGCCAAATCTAGGGTAAAACTGCAGTGCTGACAGTCATATCGCCAACCCCGACATAGCCTAGGGCAGAAGCTGCAATTGTAGTCTCCATCCTCGTCCTTCACAAGTCTTAGAGAATGATTCGCATGCTGGGTAAAGGTGAAAACCGGGGGAAGCGTAATACAAAGGGGATGGAACCTCAGACTAGGTTTTAACAGAGTCAATGATCTCCGTCTACCAGGAACCTTGAAAAGGAAACCTCTGATGGTATTCTGGCAGGCGCTGCAGTTGTGACGGGGGATTTTAGACCGGGAGCGGAAATCTAAGTCCTCAGAAACGTGAATGGAATTCTGGAACACACCCGGCAGTTGGGCACACTCTGGATGCAGCCTGAAATCATCACAGAATGGATCTGTGCACCCAAACCCTCCATTTCGTCCCTCTTCCTTGCAGCCGCTGCACTCGTAACGTTGCCCCGGACGAAACCAATGAAGCGTATGCCTGTGCCGTGACAGAGCAGCTGCATCGAGCTGTATGGCCATAGTATTTGAGACGACCGAACTTGATGTAGATGGCGTTCTCCCTGCTGTTTTCCAAGAGAAAAATGAACGAACTTGCCCACTGTTTACCTATTATCGACTTAGAAGTTTGTACAGCGGAAAACAACGAATATATAAATATAAAATTCTATTAAGTCATACCTACCAGCCCACGATATCTATTATAGAAATCGCATGACTTTGATATGGAAAAAATATATTTAAGAAATTCAGATATTGAAGCCCACGTTATCGACTACAAAAATCATATGATTGTAAAATAAAACAGTTGATTAACCTTAACATAAATAATCATATGGATAAGTACAAAAGATGAAAACAAGTAGACTGTCAATATAGAGTTGATTCGATTTCCTTTTCTCTTTAGATCTTGGATCTTTGTTGTGTTCATTTATTAACCTTTCAATTTTAATTATTCATTTATCATCAAATAGATTACTTCAGGAACACATGTTTTAGAACTTTCCTTTTCAACATATCAACGTTTATAGATTAATATTTTATAATTAATTAATATTATTTTTGATTTATAATGATTGATTATGATAAATTAATATTTGGTTAAAATTATTTTGATTAATTAAATTATAAAAAATAAATTATGTGTAGAGAGCTTTTGAGTTTAGTTATGTCATTTTTTCAATAAAAAATTTCAGATCAAAATCATTGATGATTTCTAAAAGGTTGATAGAAAAAAGAAAATATAGCTAAATGTAGAAGTTCTAAATACATAGTTATGGATTGTGAAAATCTAATGTCTCAAAATAAAATTAATTAAAGTAATTAAAATAAATAGAGATGCAATTAGAGATAGGCTCGAGAAGTACAACTAAAAGATCCAACTCAGTCTGAATAATGAGTCCAACCTAAACAATATTAGATCTAATCCTATTTAATATCAGACCATTCACTTAAGAATTAGATTGAAAGAGATTTGAAAAGACTTTTCAAGATTCCAAAATATATATCTAAAAATAATATATATATAATTGGAAATCTGTCTTTTATATATAAGAATCCTGTTTTATCAGTGGAGGTGTCACCCATACGCATATGAATCCTACTTGGAAGTAAAATATGATAGCATAGACGTTACATAAAATGGTCCTCGAATTGACGATAGTTGTCGGTGGGGCTGCTCTAGAAAACAAGAATACTATTGTGGAGCTCAAACTACACTTGAACTCCACAAGTGTAACGTAGCTTCGTCTCCATGATTGTCGGACAGAAGTATCGGGACCTCTCACCCCACTTACTAAATTATTTTATTATATTAGTAAAAGTTAATTTTGGTTTTCTCTATCGACCAGTCAATCAAGTTACCCACTGTTGGGTGACTCATGGAATGACATGGAGGGAAATTGTTTATCAGCCAATTAAAAAATAAGAAATCACTACTCTATATTTTAAAGTGCTATTTAGTTGGCTACATAGGAAAAGTTGTCATTGGTTAACAATTTGATTCATTATATGTTGGGTAGGATCATTGTATTGGTGTCTTTGCATAGAATTTGATGTTAAAAATATCATAATTGTAACTTATATCAATACAAGTAATGAACTAATAGATCTAATTGCTATCATTTTTTGTTTTTCTTAAATTAAGTGAGTTTTTGATAGAGTCTAAACCTTGTTACAAAGAAAAAACTAAGTTGCTAAAGAAGTATTTAAAGTTAGGATTAAGAAGAATTAGAAACAATCTAATCCAATTTTACATCTTTCTTCGTTCTTTGTACTATTGTCCAACCGGATTTATTTTCAACAATCAAAGATCCAAGTGAAGTAGGCATTGAAACCTCTTTAATAACAATCTCAAATTAGGAAAAAATAGAAGAATTTTTACCAACACAAATATAGTGAAAAAGAAAATTATCATTAAGAATATCAACATTATGAGAAGAAATAGAAAAAAAATATTGAACCCAAAGTGAACCTTAAACCAACCATTTTTTTAAATCTAAAATAGAGTTACTAAATGGAAAATAATAGATAGAGAAACAAAAATATGCTCATTTATCTCAAGATTATTATTTTATTGTAAAAATAAAAAATAGTCTAACAAACAAGAACTAAAGAAATAATAGAGGAACTTCGATTACTACCATTAAAAGAAGTGTCAAGGTGAGATTCAAAGTGAGTCAACATGGGATAAGAGAGCTTAGAAGACTTTGAATTGCATGGATCATTTAGGAATAACATAAGATTTTTGGTAAAAAAAAGTTTCCCATCTTAAAGAAGAGGACCTATAAGGGCCACAAACACAATTAGAGTCCAAATGTCCCATAAAAAAAGAAGAAAATGTATGAAAAAAGAATGGCCTCATAATCAATCAACTAGATCTAAGGATGATCATTCACCTGTGAAACAATATTTCTTGGAAGATTTTTAAATAGATCAGTCTCTACCAAAATATGACAAACATAGGTAAGTAAATACTAGAGGAACAACATTATTCACCTGCAGGATATGCCTCAAGGCATTCTTGATTTTCTCATACGTAGATTTACACCAAAAATTTGTTGGGAATAAGACATTCTCACCCAAATAGGGGACACATGAACCACTTCCTTAAGAAGGTTAAAGGAAGGCAACCAAGGATGGAAAAGGAGACGGTGTGAACCCCATACATAGTCACCACCCTTAAGAACAACACCTTTATCAATAAAAGAAGCAAAACTAATTGTAAAGAAACCTCTGGCACAAAGGTAAATTTATATTTTACCATCCACAAAAGGGAGCTAATGTGTAGAGATCCAACTATTCAAATCTAGCAAAGATGGAAAGAGATGACAAAATCCACAAACTAAGGCAAGTTTAGACATGCAGATCTCAAAATTCTGCCACTTATTGTCCCAAAACCACTTTGGTGGAGGTAGAAAACAAATACATATAGGCTTATGAGAGAATTACCTAGCTTGAAAAGAGGTCAACGATAATTTCCTTAGGAATTGCTATGTCTTCATAGCTTAGAACTTGACAGGAGCTAGGGGAGATGGAGACAACAATATTAAAAAAGTTGATAACACCTTTTGAAACAAAGACACATAATCCCCAACAAGAGAAATCACACTACCATCTAGAATAATGGAGACACATTGTGGGTAAGTGCACAAAGTTTGGTGTCAATTCCGTAGAAGTCCACTGGGAAAAAAAAAATTCTTCTAAAAATGAGCATCTATTTCTTAAAATACAGGTACTGATTTAGCTTTGGGTAACTGAACCATAAAAAAGGGTGCTCATTTAGCATCGAGAAACTAAAGCAAAACAAGTGTCCATTTTTTTACAAAATGGGTCCCTGTTTCTTAAAAATTGGGAGCCCATTTTGTAGATGTATTTTTTTTTACCAAATTTATGTGTCATTTTCATTGGTTAGAAAATAGGCTAGCGATTTTTGGAGAGATGGTTTCCTAATTTTAGATTCACTACTGACCCCCTCAGCGTTTTTTCATCATTCCAAATATGTACCTTTATTTTTTAATATTTTCTTTCATTTTTAAATTTTTCTTAAAGTATAGTTTATTGTTATTTTGAAATTGTCAAATAGTAATTGTTGTTCCAAATATGTTTTTTTATAGTAAAAATATAAATTTAATTTAATTTTTAAAATAATTGTTTTTTAGTTTTAATTTACTTTGTACAATATTATAGAAAACATGAAAAATTAAAATAGTTAAAACTTAAAACCCTAGGTAGAAAACAAAAACAAAAATGTAAACCCTAGGTAGAAAACAAAAACAAAAAAGTAAACCCTAACTAGAAAACAAAATCAAAAACCTAAACCCTACGTAGAAAATAAAAATAAAAATGTAAACCCTACGTAGAAAATAAAAACATAAACCCTAGGTTAAAAAAAATTAAAAAATGTGAACCCTAGGTAGAAAACAAAAACAAAAAAGTAAACCCTAGGTAGAAAAAAAAAAACAAAAAGGTAAACCCTACATAGAAAATAAAAATAAAAATGTAAACCCTACGTAGAAAATAAAAATATAAACCCTAGGTAAAAAAACAAAAAAAAATGTAAACCCTAGGTAGAAAACAAAAACTCTTTCTCTCTCTCTCTGACCTCTTACTAGGACATATATATTATGACATTATAACCCTTAACAGGACCTATTATTCAACATAATGTCCCTTAATAGGACCTACTTAGATGTTTAAATGAACTATATACATGTACGTCTAGTTAGATGTATTTAATTTATGTTCTATATGTTTCCAATGTTATGTTTAAACACACACACTCTCTCTAATAATATAAGATTACAATATAATAACAAGTGCCACATAGTGGCCAAGTACTTGCCTTTAATTTTGTAATTAATTATAATTATAATTATAATTTATCACTAAATTTTTTTTTGAAAAGAAAATAATAATCACAATTTATTTTTATATGTTGAATACTTAATAATAAAATATATATGATGTACAATATTAAGATTTTATAATAGTTATATTTATATAATATTATTAAATAAGTGTAATATGTAATATATTAAATAATTTGTAATAAAATTAGCATTTTAGTGTCATTTAATTTTAAAATTTTATTATATACTTGTTAGAGGAATTTTATTTTATTTTATTTTTCAATTAATAAAAAAATCATTTTTTCTTTCAAAATTTTATTTCAATAGTCATAATTGTAGAAATGAAAAATATAATTATTAAATATAAATTTGTAAAATTTTATAATCTATAATAAAAAAATATATAAAATAATTTATGTTAAAATAAATATTTATTATTAAAAATTATATTTTAATATTATTGGTTTGGTGGAGCCAGATAGGGTAGGTTTAACATTTCACCTGCGACCTTTGTTATGATTAAAACCAAATTGTCAATGATGTAATAAATCTTTTTAGTGATCCACATAACCTAACATTTTTTTTCGGGACAAAATTATGGACATGCATTTAGTGCTCTTTCACATTAACGACCCTAAGTTGAATTTACAACCTTTTTAGTGAATGCTTTTAGGTAAATATGAAAAATGAAATGAACATTATAATTAAATAGCTTTAAAAATTAATTAGCGCAAATGACAAATCAAACATGTAACAAAATATTCAATTGATTTTGAACTTCAACGTAAAAAATTAAGAATTTTATACTGGTGAGGACAAAATAGGTTAAAGAGGTCATAATTAGGGTATCTCTTTTTATTACATTATCATCCTTCATTTAATAACTATTGCACTACACATTAATTGACAATTATATAATTATTAAAATAATTTTATATTATTAATTTTAGATTTATTTTCTATATATATATATATATATATATATATATATATATATATATATATATATATATATATATATATATATATATATATATATATATATATATATATATATATATATATATATATATATATATATATATATATATATATATATATATATTCTTTTATGAAAATTATTAAATATATATGATTCTAAACAATATTATATAATTATTAATTAATATTTTTAAACTAAAAATAATCATATTTAAATATAACATATACTATTAACAAGTGACAAGAAAAAATAAAAAAATAAATTTTTTTAATTTATATGATATTGATCCATTTAATAGTCAAGATGAAATGTCAAATTTTAAAATAAAATATAGTCCTAAATGTTCTATTTTATTAAATTGTTTCATCTTTTATGTACTCTTATGATCTAATAATAAACAATTAATAAGTGATATAAAAATATATTAGCTTATATAATATTTATAGACAAGATGTTGTATTTCTTATTCTTTATTTTTAATAAGTTATAGTCTATAAATGTTCAAATGAAGTGTTCATTAAATTGTATCTCATTTTATATATGTTTATGATTATTCTACAACAAAGCTATATTATATAAATTTTTAAAAAGTAAAAAGTAAAATATTTATTTACTATGTTTAATTTAAATTATAATATTTTGTAAGGGAAAATATTCAAATATATCACACATTTGTTTACCTAAATATTTATTAATGCATAATTAACACATAATAAATTTTTAAATATTTTAAAAATATATATAAATGAGAATAAATATATATTATATTATATCATATATTTACAATATTTTTATTTACGTTAGAAAAATTGAGTTATATACTAAAATAAACTCATGTAATATAATTTAAAATTTTTAAAACTCAAAAACTGATACAATAGTACTTAGGCTATTGGCAAGTACTAATAATATTAAATTGTCTATATATATTCATATTGTTACATAATAATATTAATAATTAATATTTAAAAATAAAAGATTTAAATTATATTCAATAATTAAATCTTAAATAAATCATAATTCTTATCTAATTATAGTTGTAATTGTCAACATCACATTAATTGTAACAATAAAAAAGTCTAACAAACAACAACTAAAGAAATAATAAAGGAATTTTGATCACCAGCATTGAAAGAAGTGTCAAGGTAAGATTCAGAGTGAGTCAACATTGGATAAGAGAGCTTAGAAGACTTTGAATCACATGGATCATTTAGGAATAACATAAGATTTTTGGTAAAAAAAAGTTGTCCACCCTAAAGAAGAGGACCTATAAGGGCCACAAACACAATTAGAGTCCAAATGTCTGATAAAAAAGAAGCAAATGCATAAAATAGAATGTCCTCATAATCAATCAACTAGATCTAAGGATGATCATTCACCTATAAAATAATATTTCTTGGAAGATTTTTAAATAGATCAATCTCTACCAAAATATGAGAAACATAGGTAAAGAAAAACTAGCAACAAGATTATCCACCTACATGATATGCCTCAAGGCATTATTGATTGTCCCATAGGTAGATTTACACCAAAAATTTGTAGGATATAAGACATTCTCACCCAAATAGGGGACACATGAACCACTTCCTTAAGAAGGCTATAGGAAGGCAACCAAGGATGGAAAAGGAGAGGGTGTGAACGCCATACATAGTCACCACCCTTAAGAAAAACATCTTCATCAACAAAAGAAGAAGAACTAATATTTATATTTTACCATCCGCAAAAGGGAGCTAATCTATAGAGATCCAACTATTCAAATCTAGCAAAGATGGAAAGAGATGAAAAACTCCACAAAATAAGCCAAGCTTAGACAAAATCTCGTTCTCTGCCACTTATTTTCCCAAAACCACTTTGGTGAAGGTAGGAAATAAATAGATATAGGCTTATGAGAGAATTACCTAGCTTGAAAAGAGGTCAACAATATTTTCCTTATAAATTACTATGTCTTCATAGGTTAGAACTTGACAGGAGCTAGGGGAGATGGGGAAAACAATATTAAAAGAGTTGATAACACCCTTTTGAGACAAAGACAAATAAGCCCCATCAAGAGCATCCACATTGCAACCTAGAATAATGGAGATACATTGTGGGTAAGTGTACAAAGTTGGGTGCCAATTCCGTAGAAGTCCACTAGGCAAACAAAATTGCCGCCAGAAATGAGCATTCGTTTCTTAAAATACGGGTGCCCATTTAGCTTTGGGTGACCAACCCATAAAAAAGGGTTGTCCATTTAGCATCGAGCAACTGAACCAAAACAAACGTCCATTTTTTACAAAATGGGTGACCATTTCTTAAAAATTGGGAGCCCACTTTGTAAATGTCTTTTTTTTATACTCGATTTCCATGTCATTTTCATTGGTTAGGAAATAGGCTAGCAATTTTTAGAGAGATGTTTGCCTTATTTCAGCTTCACTACTAACCCTCTCATCCTTTTTTTCATCATTCTAAATACATGCCTTTGTTTTTTAATATTTTCTTTCATTTTTTAAATTATAGTTTATTGTTATTTTTAAATTGTTAAACAGTAATTGTCGTTCCAAATATGTGTTTTTAATAGTGAAAAATAAATTTAATTTAATGTTTAAAATAATTATTTTTTAGTTTTAATTTACTTCGTAAAATATTATATGGAAAACATGAAAAATAAAAATAGTTAAAACTTAAAACCATAGGTAGAAAACAAAAACAAAAACATAAACCCTAGGTAGAAAACAAAAACAAAAATGTAAACCCTACGTAGAAAATAAAAATAAACATGTAAACCCTATGTAGAAAATAAAAATGTAAACCCTAGGTAGAAAAAATAAAAATGTAAACCCTACCTGCAGAAAATAAAAATGTAAACTCTCTCTCTCTCTCTCTCTCTCTCTCTCTCTCTCTCTCTCTCTCCAACGTTTTTTAAATTTATATTCCTAAATGTTGTACAAATTTAATAATAATTTTTTCTTCGTAAGGTAAAATGTAATTTAAATTATAATTGTAAATTTTTATGTTTGTATATATATGAAGATTATATTCGTGGATGATTTTAGCGTACATGACTCTTAGGTCACTAGACACTGTTAGAGTAATAAAGTGTTTACTGATTAATTAAATCATGTTTGATTTAATTATTAAGTCACGTATTATCTCTTTCTACTTAAGATAAACTTTAAGCATATACTAATTAATTGCTTTATTAATTATTATCATGCAACCTAGTTTGTTCACCCTTTTAGGGTTTTGATCTCCTTTATAAGGATTGATCTCTCTTGTTTTCATAACAGATTGAGAAACATTCATTTTATTGAATTGCAACTTTTGTTTTTGCACATCAAGAATTTATCCTCTTTCATGGATCCATGCATTCAGGCCTCTCTAGATTCTTTCTTCTCTCTCTTTTTGTGACATTTGTTTCAATGTAGGTGTTCTTAGGAGTTGTGAGTTGTTTACTCATCAACTCCTATATGGTATCAGAGCTCGGATCTATTTTCCCCTATCCTATTCTTGAGAGATTTGATCGTGTTCATCAGATCTGTAGTTTCAGAGGGTTTTCTATTGGATCTGGGAGAACCTCTCTTTCTGGTCATCTTGACATCAAACAGACCTCACCATTATGTTTAGAGCGTACAAGAACTGCTAGATCCATATAAAGTTTGTCCATTTTGGACAAAATTAGAATTTGTGGCAAAAAAATTTATAACTGACCCTAACATGGATCCCGAGGTAGTCACTAGTATTTTGGAGCATTTTGGCTCAAATAGACCTCACCGTTGAGCACGCAACAGCCAAGAAACCCCATTTCTATATAAGGCATGTCCTATTTGGGCGACGTTGCATTCTGAGATAAATTTTTTGCTGCATACAAGGGTCGTTTGACCCTTACATGCATCCTGAGGTGCGCATGTGATTTTTTTAAAAAAAGTTTTTTTTTTCTTTTTTGGGGGGTTGACAACCATTTGGCCATCAACTTTAATCCCTTAGCAGATGTAGCCTTAGCCCCTGGTCATATGGTAACCAGGGACCCAAATTTTCTAGCCCCAGAGGCTTTTTGTAGTGACGACTATATGACAATCAATTTTAATGTCATGCAGTGCTGATGTCAGCACATGTCAGCACTTCTAGACACCATTTTTGAGCCCTTCAGCATACCTATGGTTTTTTGCTCATAACTTGAGCATACGATGTCAAAATCAAACAAAAAATATATCGTTGGAAAGATGGTTCCAAACTCTATCTAGATCTAGAGGTTTGAAATTTTGATGTTTCCTTTTTGATAGTTTTTATTACTGTCAAAGCTAGATATTTATTTTTTCACTTCAAAAGCTCTATCTTATGCATCTGGACTCCATTTTGGAAAAAAATGATATATCATTGGAAAGCTTGTTCTGAGACCTTTCTAGTGCTATAAGTCATTTTTCTAGATTCTACTCTAGATATATTTTATTATGTTTCTTGCATTTTTGTAATCTGGTGGATATATTGGATGTTTTAGGTCCTGGGATCTTTTTCTTTTGAGGAATGGCTCGTCTTAGGCTATTATTTTATTTTAGCAGCCTTATTTCTTCTTTGAGCAGTGTATACTTCACTTTTGTAGCATTCTTTTATTCACACGCACTAAGATAAAGTGTCATTCTATTGCATGTATGGGATCTTGCACATGTTCGTGCTCTTTGTACTCACACTCCATTATAAAGTGCCAATGGGAGTTTGATGTGTGCCTCTATTTACCATCTACTTTTATCATGTGAGCATTCCTCCAATGACATTAGCCTCAGGTATATCTATTTGTATTTGTACTCTCTCTGCACCTTCGATGTTCCTAGTTTTTATTCATTGTGCAGTTCATATTGGACGATAATTTTAGTGTGTTTTTAGAATTATGTGGGGGTTTCTACTATTGGTTATACTGCTTTCTTGGTTTGATAGTGTGAGCTATTTATTTAATATTTGATTTTATGTACTAGGTGGATGTAGTGGCTGGGTACCTATGCATTCTGGTGAGATGGATCATTTACCATATAGAAACTCTTTCTTTCCTATTTTTGGACACACTCTTCCAACTTTGATTGATTAGATCTTCAGGATTTGGTTTTTTTATGCCATCTATATCTTCGAGTTTAGGTGTTTTCCTTTGTTTGCCTCTTGATTCGAGTAATGTCATTTGAGGTCACTCATGTCGATTACAGTATTATGTATCTTCAACTTCAGTTGTTTGACTTTTTTTGCCTCCTGATTTGAGTAGTGTCATTTGAGGACACTCATGCAGATTAAAGTCTTCTCTAGCTGGTCATATTTTAGTGGAGGTTCTTTAGATCAACATTTACTTCTTGATAGATTTTGCAGGTTCTTGCTTCAGTGATGTTTTACATGTTCATCCTTGTTCTTATTTTCTAGAACATTCCTAGTTTTGGAGGCTTCTTCAGTCCTTCAGACTAGTCTTTGTCTCTTTTTGGAGTAGAGTTTTTCCCATGTGGTTTTCTCTACTTATCTACTTTCAGAGACTCTCTTTTGTACTTGGGTACCTAATTAGGCCTTTTGTTGTCAGGACTCATTTTCTTTCAGTAGTTCTTTCTAGTTTTTAAGCTTCTCCCAAATTTTATCTGAAGGGGGGTGTTAGAGTAATAAAGTGTTTAATGATTAATTAAATTGTGTTTAATTTAATAGTTAAGTCACTTACTATCTCTTTCTACTTAAGCTAAACTTTCAACATATAATAATTAATTACTTTATTTATTATTATCATTCAATCTAGGTTTGTTCACCCTTTTAGGATTTTTATATGCTTTATAAGGATTGATCTCTCTTGTTTTCATAACAAATTGAGAAACATTCATTTTATTGAATTGAAAATTTTATTTTTCCACATCAAGAATGTCTCCTCTTTCATGGATCCATGCGTTCAGGCCTCTCTAGCTTCTTTCTTCTCTTTCTTTCTATGATAGGTACTTGCATGCAGGTGTTCTTGGGAGCTGTGCATTGTTTACTCATCAACTCCAATAGAAACCTCCACCCCGAGCCCCTTTGTCTCCACCTCCATCTACTCTGGAAGAGTTGAGAGAAAATATGAGGAGAAATGTTTCTGCCACTATATGAGACATTGGTACCATTAGACATGATCCTCAACCCCCTCCCTAGCTACTACATCTTACAGATACCATGCAAGGCATTTTAGATTATGCACAAATATTAGAAAATGAGATGGATAGTTTTTGTATATGTGGGACTCCATGCATGCGTATTATGCTAATGACCTATCTTATAAAGAGGTACATGACTTAAAAATTACAAAATCTGATTTGAAATT
The DNA here is from genome assembly GCA_027943335.1 of Chamaecyparis obtusa. Classification (NCBI taxonomy): domain Eukaryota; kingdom Viridiplantae; phylum Streptophyta; class Pinopsida; order Cupressales; family Cupressaceae; genus Chamaecyparis; species Chamaecyparis obtusa. The sequence continues at coordinate 918,900 of BSBK01004545.1, read as the reverse complement.
TTAGTTTGTGAACCCTAAAATGGGTGAGACAATAAATGAGAAGAAACCCCATGTATCTATTAGATGGTGTTAGCACCCACAAATATCTAAGCATTTTTGGGAGTAGTGGTGGATGGCATTTGTCCATGTACTATGAGCTAATCATGGGGTGCCCATGTACTTCCTAAAAAAACTATGGATTGAATTTGAATTGGGTAAAAACCCAATTACTTTGACATGAGTGCATTCTAGGGGATCAACAAAGGTATGATACAAGATAGGCTAGTGGCCAAATTGAGTGATAGAGTTATAAATCATGTGTGTAATGTTAGATAATTGAGAGGGGGGGGTGGGGGTGTGAATCAGTTAGTTCCAGTTATCCTACAGTCCCAATCTCCTAGATGTATATATTCAAACCTTTCAAATAAATTATCAAATCGGTAAGCTATCAACAATAACTTTCACTTCATATATCAATTGATAGTCAATTGACTGTGTTTACTGACTGACTAGTTATGAAATGTGTAAAGTAAAATAATAATACAATCACATAAAATACACGTAACACATAGATTTTTAACGTGGAAACCCTATTAGGGGAAAAACCACTTGGGATCGGTAACCCAAAATATTTTACTCTTCTGAAGTGAGCTCAGTTAGGAGCCAAACCTGTCAAAGGTTACAAAAAACACTATAAGGTGTGACTTGGTTAGAGGATTTTTCACTAATAGTTCTCGCTCGACCAACATTCACTATGGGGTCAACAAGAAAACAATCAACATTCATTGAGTATCATATTGAAATACAAAAAGACTGTTAAGTCTACTCAGTTAAGAGATTTTGCTGTAAAAATAGTTAAACCAATACAATAATGATTTGATTCAAATACAACTAAGATTTGCAGATTTTTAGATCTATGCTAAGCTCAAAATACCTCCTTTGATAAATATTCAATTAACAATCCTTGATATCGTCCAACTTGTTCAACTTGGCAAATAATACCTTGACACTCGATAATGCCTGGAGTTTAGCTTGATTCTATCTATAACTAGTTTGATTAGTGGTGTATGAAAATAGTCCTTTCACCTAAATTCTCCTATAGTATCAATAAGCTCCAGACTCAAATAATGAATCTCAGGTGTCTTTAAATAGACTTCATAAACTATTTTCTTATCATCTGTTAGATTTTGCCTCTTAATCTCCATCGTTCCTTTTTTCGCTTCAAGCTTCCTTGGTAGATGTGTCTATAATACATTTCATCCTTCTCCATTTGATTAGTCTTCAATTTTGTGAGTCGTTAGATCACCATAACAAACTTTATCTTCTACCTCAGAATTATAAGCAATTGTCAGCTCATCAATTCAGTCAGCTGTTATAAACTTTATTTGTTTCTCTTACTCAGTCAATAGCAGAATATGCCAGTGAATACCTACTCGGTTAATACTATACTCAGTATACACTACACTAGCTCAATGTATATAGAAATCTTCAATTACCGACCACATAAACTTGTTTAGTTCTGATCTTCAATACATAACAAATTCATGTAATAAAATCAAGTCAACAACATAATTTCATAAACTTATCAATAAGTTACCTAATGTATACCTTAGCCATATATTTTATATCCATCTCATCTTCATGTAGATATCTCATTCCTTTACCATTTTCTTCTTCAGATATTTGTAACTATCATGATAAGTACATTCAAAACTAGTTGACATCAATGACAATACATTGAATTATTTAATTGCCTTACATATCACTTTAGTAGCTCGGTGATCTCTAATCATTTTCTGTCACTTGTCCATTCATTTCATCAAGATATTCAATCAGTTGTAGGTCATCATGTAATGAGTCCCGTGTTCCTCTTCTTGCTCTAGTTTTTACTGCATGTATCCGATGTTGAGTAGTGAACTCTTCTCTTGTTTTATTGAGTTCCCTTTTGGGTAATTTGTTAGAGTAGTTTACCCGGGCAAGGGTTTTTCCTAGCACAACCCATGTTTACACGAGTTCCATGGATATTTATAGGGGTCCATAGAGTGATCTTGCTAGTGCTGATGCTACCCATGGTGGATATAATTATGATGATGATGGTTGAAATTTTGATGACATCTCATCATATGTTGATCTTCTCTATGTGGATGATGATCATCATGTAGAGGTAAATTTAATTATAATTTATAGTGCAATATTAAATTCCACATATATACATAGATGAACCATAACATGTGGATTTTTTTTGAATAAAGGAGGGATGAAACTATGCCTTCTAGGGACTGTCATCATCGTACCTTGACACCTCAAGATGTTAGTGCCCCTTTCATGGTATGAAGTACATTTAAAATATTTACTATTAAAACTTGAATTTAATAACGCGTTTGATATATTTTTTTGTAATTTTGTCGGGTATTTCATGTAATACTGAGGTTGGCATTTCTTTACGCCTTGGCCCATTGGTCACTGAGGCTCAGCCTCATATAACCCTAGTATATTTTTCATTAATTCATTTTAAGTGTTTATATGCTTACTAATTTATGTATAACTCTAATTCATGCCTATTTTTTGTAATTGTAGGCTTTTGGATAGTTTAATGATGCATCACATCTATGTCCTGACCCACCAAGGACTTTAGCTACATGTTAGATACCATATGTATGCTTTTCTTCCATAAATTTGTAGTCTTTATATGCTTTATAATTTATGTATATACAAGTTTGATTCATGCTTTATATATGTTGTTCAGGTCAACACCACCATGAGTCTTGGTATGGCTATGGGATTGAGCCAGATGCAGTCATCAACATCCTCCATTGAGGTCATGATTAAAACATTAATTTTTCAATGTCTATTATGTACATGTCTTTTATAGGGATTATCAAAACTTAATAATTTTTGTTTGTATAGGACTTGAATGCAGCCACTTGTTTTGTTCATGGGAGTGCACCTCCTCATCCCATAGAGAGCATTACTAAACACAGTCGAATGGTAAAATTTTAAATGTTAATTATTTAATTTCTTTGTAAGTGAATTATGCAAGTCATTTGAATTAAACACACATAGTCTTCTCATTGAGTGTTAAGAATTTTTATTGCCATTCTTCAACCTATTCTGTATTATCACATTCTTCCCATTCACCTACAACAAAAAATTGACAAAAACATGCAAGATCCCTATTCTATAAAGTCCAAGTGTTAGCATTATAACTACTAAATGAATGTCATTTAGATGACCCACTAATTGTATCATAGTCATAGCTTGAAAGGATATTCTTCTCTTCAACTAGCTAGAAGAAACATCTAATTATAGAGTTCTGACTTGACCTATAGATAAAGTTGTACTACACCATTCCACAATTGCATATAAATTTTTAAATTTGGCCTTTTCCTCAAATTTGAGTTGCTCTTTGTAAAGGTCTCTCTTAACACATGCACCAACATCGACACTGTCATGTTCTTATTTTCCATGTCCAGCCTCAAAAAGAGTCCACATATGTTGGACATTAGTTTTCTTATGTGTCCTACTCAGCAAATAAAACATTCTAGCATTCTTGAATTTCCTTGTGCAATTATCTAACCATATTAGATGTTGTGTCATCTAAATTTATCTCCCCTCAAATTCTCATAAAACATCTTGAAGCACTACTGGATAAACTTCGATGAGTGTAGTTTATTATCACTCATATAGAAATGGTATTCTCTCAAAACTTTTTGATCCTCTTTTGTACTATTAGGTGCATTCCTATAGACTATATGAACAAAAATTGCTACTTGCACTAAATTATAATATTATTCTTAGACATCATCTTGTGGTGCAAGTGTGTATCTCTCTGTAAAGTCAATGATTTAAAGTAAACTACCAATTGGAAATGTATTCTTGCATATGCAAAACTTTCCATCAAGACATCTAGCATTTTGAGAGTGTTTCACATATTTAGGTATGATCTTACTCCTAAATTCATTCATAAATGCATGAACACTAAATTTTTCAGTAATTAGATCACACCATTTTCCAAAATTTCCATCCTTCAATGAATATTCAATAGTTTTAAATCTTTTTACATCAATTAATTGTTGTCCAAAGCAAGTTGAAGTATTTTCATGCTAACATTCATCTAACAATGCAAGATTGCCACATATGTCACATACACTAGAAACACATGCATTGAAAAGAAAATATTACTCATGTTAGGTAGGTTAGAAAAAAAAATTGATATGGAACTAGTACATTTGAGGCCATATTCTGACGGCCATTTGTCAGTTTTGCAACACCTATTTGTCGATAATTTGACAGACGTGTCTGTTAGCATTTTTGCATTGAAAATTACAATGGAAGTGATACCCATCGGTATTTCGACATCCTTTTCCATCAAAACTTGTCACATTAATAACAACTTTACTATGGGATTTCATACGGTATATCTATTGGAACTCCAACAAACATCTATCGAAGAGTCTGTCAGATTGGTGATAGATATGCAACGATTCTCCGACAGGTAAACCCGTCAGAGAGATAGCATTCTTGTCACCAATATCTATCGAAAAGTGACCCTCTTTGACATTATAATGGTTAGAAGTGCAACGGATAGGCATTGACTCTCTAACAGGAAATCCCGTCAGACTTATAGCACTGCTGTCGAAATAAATAAAAGTTTTATTGAAAAAGTGATAGATACTCACATTAAAGATAACGGAGCTGAGGAGACCATCATAGTTGGTCTTCGTCTTTGGTCCATATACTGAAAAAAAAATTACCTTTCATTAGCTCATCAAATGAGGGGATTTGAAATAATTTAATAGAATATTTTTATGATAACATATATTATTTAAGTTGACATTGCACAAATTTATCTACTTTGCACACTTGTAGACTACGAGGATAGTGATAAAGAAGCATCTCCTCCCATGGCCTACATTACTCAAGCAACGGGAGGGGATGCTTTTTTATGGCTATCATCGTAGTTTACAAGTGCACAAAGTAGATAGATTCATTCAACGTTAAACTAAAATAATGTACGTTATACATGAAAATATCATCCATTAAATTCTTTCAAATCGCCGCATTTGATGAGCTAACGAAATGTAAAATGTTTTTTCAGTAATATGGACCAAAGACGAAGAGCAACTATAATGGTCTCTTGAGCTCTGCTATATTTAGTCCTAGCTACTAGGTAAGGCCTGGAAGACTTATACTTGTCAATCATCAAGAATAATCATTGCCTTGCCTTTATGTACACTACATAGTATCCAATATAAGAGAAGGTAGAAAATATGAATGGATAAAATAAATGAAAGATATAATAATATTATCTTGTGGTTTACCTTCTCATAATTGATCCCAGTCTCACAAAAGTAATTTTATATGATCTGTTGGTGTTTGAAAATGCTTATGCCAACTAGGGCTGCCAATATGCCTTGAGACTAGTATTAGGAATGGTTAGTTCCAAGTATGAGAGCTCTGCAAGACAACTAGACCAACTATAGGGATAAGACTACCCTCTTCTACTTCTGGCTCTACAAAAACAAGGTGGGTACACCTGATCCAATAGATATTAACTCTAATAGTTTTAACTCTACCCCTTATTGAATATTGGATCTTACAATAGATAACAGTGAGAAAGTACTAGACAACAACCTATTGTTCATTGACTCTCCATCACTCGATAGGAAAACATGTAAAGTAAATAAAAGTAAAAGACTGGTATTAATTCAATGTTTTTCAGGATTACAAGATTCCAATCATTCCATACAAAGATAAGATAGGAAGATCAAGGTCAGTGCCTTATTCATTGGGCAATAGAGTCAGAAAATAGAATGAATACAATAGTTTCTGATGAAAGGTGGGTCTTGAACATTGTTGGGAGTTCCCTTTGATATTCAACTTGTAGATTTATACTTTGTTGGATAACTTTAAGAAAACTTTGACTCTATCAGCACTCCAAAGTCTACAAGGAAGAGGGCCAATTAACAAGGATCGAAAGAGATCCTCCTACACTTTGAGCCTTAATGCTTAGGTGGGTGTACCCTTGATTCACTTCTGCAAAGGAATCACTAAATATTATACCAATATACTCTTCACTAACTGATTTAAGGATTTTATCATTTGAATGTGTGTGTGTGTGATTGAGGATGATGGACTGCCTCTAGAGAAAAGATCAGTGCCTTACCCTAGGGCAAAGAGTCACTAAATAACATATATCACCCTAAAACCTTAACTTAAATACATATGAACTCAGAGTAAGTGCTTTTCCTATTACTCCCCTCACTCCCAAACATGATCATCAAATTCCAATCTAACAATGAACTCACTGAAATCACCCTAAAGACTTTAATCCTAACTTTGTTAGGAACTCCAAGCTGGTCTCACAATACTCTTTGTTTACCATATGCTAATCCACTTTGTGACCTTAACATATATGAATCCACAATCAGAAAAGAAGACAATCAGAGATTTGAAACATGAATTCAAGTGTATTCTCATTAATTTTTAGAAATCAATACATTACCAAGTAACAAAATACCAAAGGAAAAGACCCAAAATCCAGACTCTCTTTGATCAGTATAATACCATCAACAACAACTAGGGACCAAAATAATGTTTTGGAACCCACACTAAGTCAAAAAATCTGCTACTTATACTATCACTAGTCACCTTGGCATCCTCAAATAGGATGCATCAAGCTTCAGGTAACTAGGGTTAGGGTTTCAACTACTAAACCCATTAGAAATGGTCACAAATTTAAATGTAGGGGAAGAAAACCAGTCGGCCATGCCTGAGAAAGATTTGCACTCATGATAGATCTCTGGGAAAGTACTGCAAATCATGAAAATTCAAATTTGTCAACCCCTTTTAGCCACCTGCAACACACCTCTAGCACAAAGAACTAGGTACAAACCCCTGCAGATGATCAAAGAACACCGTAGACCACACTGCAATAGCAAGCGCCACCAAACAAATCAAATTTGGTTGTGAAAACATTCAATTTTGGTCCTTTTTGTCACTAAGAAACCATCTGCAAATTCAAATTTGAAAATAAACGACTACTTCCAAGTGCTAGTAGTAAATCGACAGTCTAAATTTAAAATCAGGTTAACTTTAAGTCATGGCCGTTAGATCTCTCCCTTTCGCGGTCTTTAAATCTTAACTCAACTGCCACCCTCGGGTTTACTCCTAGCAACTATGCAACAGTGTTTTTCCTTAATCGCAGAATGAAATTTTAACTCACCACTTAACCCCGCGAACTGGCAACTGTAGGAAAACATTTAACCTCGGTCCCACATCTAGCGAACTGGCGACATAAGATTTTTGCTAGTTCGTGAAACACTTTATAATACCACCAGAAAGTTTAGCGATTACGTGAATACTTGTTCACTGAACCGCTAAAAAATTTAGAGAAATGCCATCTTACTTTGCGAACAAGTGAACCCATTGAAATCTATCAGAACCGCTAAACATTTTTGTCTAGACCGCTAAGACCTTAGAGCCCACCTGGGCCCGTCTAAAAACTTGCCACATGTCACCACATCATTCACTGCAATTGCCCAGTCATCACTGACAAAGGACCCACCGCAAAGCTTTCCCCTTTAGTGAAGATCAACGACTATCACCATACCGCTGACTTATCCATCGTGCAACTCTGATCAATGGTATCACGACAACCGTCAGATCTTGCATCATATTAACTTCCCTAAAACTGGTGGACCCACTGACAAGTCCACCTCAGCACACCTAGACCAATCATAGTTCACCAACTAAGTAAACGTAGCAGTGGACCCACCAAAAGAAAAGGTTACGTCACATAGAAGAATCAATGGTCGTCTCAAAATCTCATACATCTGACACATCCCTAGTGAAGACATGCCCACCATCGATCCTCTATAGATGTCAGGACCCTCTGACATGCTGGCAACCCAGGACCCACCAAAAACTACCAAATCATAAATAGGTGGACCAATGAGAGATTGCCAATTGTGCACACCTGTCGAAAGGTCCCACTTCTTTGAAACACTGCATCATCAGGAAAGATCAATAATTGGCATAAGATCTTAAGCTTCTGACACATCCTATAAGAACTTACGCTAACCGTCAGATGGAGATGTTGTCAGAAAACTGGGCCCAAAAAATATTAAGCTGAAACATAGGAAAAATTAAACGCTGAGACCTAGGCTTTAAGGAAAATTAGGCACAGAGGACTTAGGAAAATTAAAGGTCGTCAGGGGTATGAAAACTTTAGTCGCAAGATCGCGTAACATGAGAAAAGTTCATGTGATCATGTGACAAAGGGGATAACAATTAAGCACATGCGAATTAGAACCTTTAAGTGGAAGAAAAAGTTAACTTGAAATAGAACAGGGCCAGGGTAATACAGAGGATTTTAAATGTAACAGCTAGTTTTTTGAATATTCTACTTAGGGCTTTAGCCAGAGACATGAAAAATGATACAAAGACCAGGGGAAAGATAATGAAGCCATAATTTTTTTTGCACATGTTAACAGTGGCTCTATTTGGGGATGTATGCCTCCTGCAAGCATAGCAAGGATCTAGAATCACTGGTTTAAAGCAAACCATCCCACTAGACAAGATTGACAACAGAGAGCAATAGGACCAAAAACCTACAAGCCAGGAAAAAAAAGGGCAGGGGCAAACAACTTATTTACAAAATTTACAAAAATGTACAAACCTAACTACTGTTCATGGAAAACAAAATACTTCAATAGAAGTATTTCTTCAAGAATTGTCCATGAACAGGCAATTCCTGAATATCACCATTTAATTCCTTGACAATATATGAATCTTGGCCCCATTTCTCATGAATTAGATATGACCCTAACTAGATGGGATCAAATTTACCATGTTTTCCTTTATCCTCCAGTCTGGTATTCCAAATTAATACCAAATCACCAGGCTCAAACTTCCTATCAACAGTCTTCTTGTCATACAAATTCTTAACCTGCAACTGTAATTTGGCATTTCTTGCAACTGACTCTCTTCTAGTCTCATCCAACCTAATGAGGTCCTTAATTCTTAGCTGCATCTCATCATCTATGTCATCATCATATGACTAAACAAATTTATACATTTCCAATAAGTTATTATGGGGCATTCTTTCTTGTATTCCATATACTAGGTCAAAAGGTGCACAACCAATTGCCCTCTTCATAGTTACCCTATCAGCCCATAGAGCTAATGGCAGTTTTGAATTCCATGCCCTCTTATTCTTTTCAAGAATCCTCCTTAGAATTTTAATAAAACTCTTATTAGTAGATTCTTCCTGACCATTTCCTTGTGGATGATAAGGTGAGGAATTAGAAATCTGAATTCCTAAACCTTTGCAAAAGTCCTTATATTTGGCAGACCTGAAGCACATTGCATTATCACTAACTATCCTCTCAGGGCAACCAAACCTTGTAACAATTTTGTTCAGCAAAAAATCAATTACTACCTTACTAGTTGCATTTCTTGTAGGTATAGCCTCTACCCACTTTGTAAAGTAATCAGTGGCAACTAAGATCCATGAGTGTCCTCCACTAGACTTGTTTGGTATCTCCCCTATGAAATCAATTCCCCATTGTTGGAAAGGAGCTTGTACTTCAACTAGTTTTAATGGCACATTACCTAAAAATTTAAGCTTACCAGAGAACCTTTGACAAGCATCACACCTCCTCACCAACTACTCTACATCCTTGAAGATTGTGGGCCACCAAAATCCTACTCTCAAGATTTTATGAGTAGTTGTTTTACCCATATAATGCCCACCACAAACTCCCTCATGCATTTCTTTCAACAACTTGTTAGCTCGATCCTCATCAACACACTTCAACAATATGCAATCTAAATTCTTTTTATATAATTTACATCTCACAATTACATACTTGATGGCCTATAATTTCAATGTCCTCTTCTGATTATCATTCATTCCTGCTGGACAAATCATATTTCTCAAGTAATAGATAATATCTTGATACCAGATACAATCATCCATATCACATGTATAATCAATTTCAAAATGATTTACTTGATTAGCATCAAGATTGGATTGGGCTATCAGTTTTTCCAATCCTTGTCCTCTAACCAATTTAGTAATTTGGATGTCAACATTGAATTCTTGGATCCTATTGATCCATCTACATCTTCTTCCAGACACCTCTTGCTGTGAGAAAATATCCTTCACAGCTACACTCAGCACAAAAGCAATCACAACTACCCCCATCAAGTAACACCTAAAAGCCTTGACTGCCTTCACAAGTGCATATGCTTGTTTCTCATTTCTATCATACTTCAATTCAGTAGCCTGCAAAGATTTACTAAAAAATGCAACAGGCTGCTCAAAACCATCCTTATTCTTTTGTAACAAAACTGCAACAATAGTGTGAAAAGATGCAAAGGAAAAAATATGCATTGGGCTATTATAATCAGGTGCCTTAAGCACTGGTGCATCTTTGATGGCCTTCTTGATGTTTTTGAAAGCCTCATCAGGCTCACCCTCCCAATTGATTGTAGATCCCTTCTTCAACATCTTAGAAATAGGTCTAGTAACCTCTGCAAAATTTGTTACAAACCTCCTTAAGAAATTGACTTGACCAAAGAAGGACTGAATTCCTTTAACATTCTTTGGTCTCTAAATTTTATCAATGGTAGCTACCCTCTCAGGGTTAATTCTCACTCCTTGCTTCCCAAATAAGTGGCCAAGCAACTTACCTTCAATGACACCAAAAGCACATTTCCTTGGGTTTAATGAAATGCCAAATTCCAAGGCCCTCACAAATATTTTCTCTAAATGAGTGCAATGGTCTTCTTCCTTCTTGGAATAGGTAGTTAAATCATCTTGATATACAAGAAGGAAATCATTTATGAAGTCTAAAAAGGCAACATCCATTACCCTCTAAAAAGTAGCACCAACATTTGTGAGACCCAAAGGCATTCTCACATAAACATATGTCCCCCAAGGTGTTGTGAAAGTGGTCTTGAATTGTTCTGATTCCTCGACAATTACCTAATTGTAACTAGAGAAACCATCCATCATAGACATCAATTTTGATCTGGTTACTCTCTGCAACATAGCTTCCATATTGGGCAGACAATAATTATCCTTTAATGAGATGATGTTCAAACTCTTGAAGTCCACACAAAGCTTTATGTCACCATTCTTTTTTCTCACAGGAACAAGGTTTGACACCCAAGAAGAGTGCCTTATAGGCTTAATAATTCCAGCATCTCTCAGCTTCATCAACTCTTCTTGCATCTTGGGTGCCAAAGTGGGATTAATAGGCCTTTAATTTTGCCATAAAGGTTTAGCATCTTCTTTCAATGGAATATCATATGCTAAAATAAATCTTCTCTATAAACCTTAGGTCATCATATGACCATGCAAAAACATGCCTGAATTTTCTCAATACTTCAATCAAATATTTCTTTACCTTTTGAGATATATCTCTACCAATGTATACTTTCTTAGGTGCTTCATGTGTTCCAATATTTATCTCCTCTAGATCAGCATGATCTTCTCTTTTGATATTATTTTGAACTCTATCCTGGTTGTCAAAGATAGTCTCCAAAACAACAAGCCCTTAGGCATCTTGTTAGTTCTAAGTTGAATGATCTCATTGCCAAAGACAACCTCTCTTCCTTCTATTGACTCAACCAAGGCTGAACAATCAAATTCCTGACCATGATACTGATTTTCACAGCTCATAAACTTCAAGATATCATTATCATCATCAAAAACTTGCCAATTTTCAATATTATCTGGTATACTAGGCCTAGCCTGAATTTCATCTTAAGAGATACTAGCAAAAGTAATATCATCGGGATTGACTGCAATATTGGCCAACAAGTCAGCCATCTTATTATTACTCCTATCCTTCCATTCAATATTGAAGGCATCAAAATTTTCAATCAAATCCCAAACTGCATTCCTATATTGTTTTAGCCTTTTGTTCTTAGAAGCATAAACTGACCTGACTTGGGACACCACCAACTCAGAATCACCAACAACACTTAAACATTGAATACCATGCTTTTGTGCCAACCTCATTCCTAACAACAAAGCCTCATATTCTGCTATATTGTTGGTACAAAAGAAATTCAATGTGAAAGAAAATTTGTAGGTGTTTCCATCAGGGGAAATAAGTAGAGTACTTGCTCCTACTCCATCTTTGCAATTTACACCATCAAAGTACATTACCCACAAATCACCCTTCATAGAATTAATACTTACCTCAACAGAGATAGGTGACAAAATAGTTTCCTTTTCAAATATAGGGATCTCTGCCCTAAAAGCATTAATATCAGTATCCACAAAACATGTAGTCTCATTATCAATATTCCTCTCAATCATGTGGCATACTCTTGGCTCTCAATCAGTCTTAACAAACTGATCATCAATCTTGAAAGTGGCATAGGACAGATCACACTATAAACTTCCACCCATGGCAGCACTCAACCTTCTAGATAGTAGCATCCCATAATGAGGAGGGATGTCCACCACCAAAAAACTCATTGTTAGCTCTTTCTCTGGATATGCTGCCACCCTATATGGCATTGCATTGATAGTCCCAATGACTGGTACCTCCCTCTGATCCATTGCACAATATCTACCTTGAACTGTATCAACTTTAAGGCCCAACTTCTCCATGATTTTGAAAGACATGACAGTATTAGAGGCACCACTATCAATCATACAATTTCTTAACTTCATTCCATTCACAAGAACACTTAAAAAGAATGGATGAATGTTTTCAAGGCTAGCATTGATAGAACTATCCAAATATATAGGAGGAATTTGAGACACAATTCCCTGAGCAGCAACACCTTAGCAGAGACACAATTCCCTGAGTAGCAACAACTAACATATCAACAGGATACATTAGGTGTATTGGTCACCTTAGCATCCTTTTGTTTGTTTGATACATTAGGTGTATTGGTCACTCTCATTTTTTCAATCTTAGCCATTGTGTTAACTGGCTTCTCAATCTCATTAGAAATTCTTTCAACTCCAACTCCCTTAGGCTCACAATTCTTACCTTTTACATTCTTGAATTTTGCCTTGTGATCACCTTTTGATTTGTTCTCATTAGGCTCTCCGGAGTTGGTACTCTTTATGAACATTCCTACAGCTTTCTCATTTGTATTCCTTACCACCATGCCTCTAGTTTGCACTTGGGCAATCATTTCTGCAGTAATCCTCTCCATCTCTTCTCTAGAAGGTCTTCTTAAATTTACTGGCTCAGAAGAAGAGTTCATGTTACATGTCTTCTTATCAATGTCTTCACTATCAGAAAAAACCTCTTGATGAAAAAGGGCCTGATTATATCTCTTCACATTTACATCTACCTCTTCATCAAAATTATAATCATCTTCATATCCGAGATATGAAGTAGCCATGTTGCATCCAACATCATCTTGATCTTCTTCTTGATCTATCTCCTCATTGCCACAATCCTGATTTGCAGCCATAGAATGTGCAACCACACAATGCTCTACAGAATGAGGGGACTAACATGCAACACACCAAGGTATGTCCTCCATGACATTTATTGAAGCCTTTTGTAGAGGGTCAAGGACACCTTTGTCATTATTTCCTCTTGCAGCAGGGACAATAGGCTTCCATCCTTCCATTGGGTGTTGTAGGGGTAGTTCTGCAATCTATTCTGCTTATTGAAATTGTTGTTGAACTGAGGCCTTTCATTGGTAGGAGCACTGATGTTCCTATTTGTAGGTGCCTAAAAATCCTTCAATGCATTGAGCACCTTATCCAATTTGTCTTCTTCTTGTCTCCTAGTTCCAACACTCCTATCATTTTCTTTTTTGTATTTCTTGTCCCCAAACAACCTTGGATCATCTCTCTTACCACCCAATTTTCCTGATATTTTCATATTGTTCTCAATATTGATAGAAATCCTAAAAGCATCTCTAAGAGTTATTGGTTCTTTATCCCTCAACAAGTACCCCATCTTTCCATCAAATGCATTGAAGTATGTAGTTAGACAAACATTGTCATCTAACTGCATAACTTGGAACAACTTATGCATACCCTTCTGAAATCTCATGTTGAATTCAGCTGCAGACTCATTCTGATTTTTCCTTATGGTATTGAATTCATTCAACATGAAACTAGCATTAGGCCTATCACCATACTGCTCTTTAAAACATCTCTCAAAGGAATCCCAAATATCAATACATGTATTAGGAAGTCTCTTAAACCAATCTCTAGCATCCTCCATTAGATATTAAACAAAAATTTCATGACTACATCCTCATGCTCTACCTCATAATCATTAAGCATACCAAAAAATAACCTAAGATGCTCCTCACAACTAATAGCATTATTACCAGCAAACTTAGGTACCTTATCTCTTATATCTTTTGGAAAAGCATTCGGGTAACTAGGAATTCCATCAAAACTAATTTTCCTATAGCCTTCTAATTGCATAGGTCTTCTTTGGAAACTTGAACTAGTGTTAACCCTAGGATTAACATTTGCATTTACATTTCCATCTACTTGTGCATTTGACTGCTGCCTAGGATCAACACCTATCCTAGCAGATGAAGAAGGAATTGAACTAGTAGCATTACTAAGTGGAATAGTAGTAGTCATAGATGGCATACCTAGTTTAGTAGCAGATGGACCAAGAACATTAGTTGATGAAGCCTTCAAGAACTAGATCTTTCTTCTCTTTTCTGCAATGGAAGCTTCAATTTCAGCCTTCTCTAATTCTCTTGCAAGGTCCTCATCTTCTTTTCTTCTTCTTTCTATCTCTATGTCCTTGTTTTAATTAGGTGGTGGGACCCTTGGTATTGTCAATGATCTACTTGTTTGATGTCCCACCATCTTTTTCTTTCCTTTCTCACCAATGATAACAACAAGCCTAGTGATCTCACACCCATCTTTATCTTTAGGTATGGAAGCATAACTTTGAACTTGTCTAACCATAGGGCCCTCCTGATCAAATTCATGGTCTTGCAGTAAGCACTCCTGCTCACTCCTCAAAGCCTCAAGATCACCAAAGACATCATGGTGCAAAGTCTTAGCAGCAGAAGCAAGCATCTTGTTTCTCTCCTTCATTTCATTAATCTTTCTAAGGAGAGACTATCTTTCTATCAGAGCATTCACCTTTTCAACCTCTCTCTCCTCTTGTAACCTCTTATGTATGGCATCCTATTCTACCAACTGTAACCTTAGTGCATTTAAATCATCTGGGTCTACCATAATGTCATCATAACTTGATGACACATCCATATTAGTAATATTTTGATATGGGAAGTGGACTTGCCTTGGTCTCAGGGGTTCTCTTCTGAAATTATCTTCATCAAGATCTAAATCAATCTCTGAACCCATCTCTATAGCTTGTTCATCCTGACCTGCAGGAAATGGACCCTTGTCCTGAAATACAGCCTCTGGGGTATCATAAAATCTATCTTCAGAGTGACCACCATCTGATCTAGAAACTCTATCTTGTGAACCTTCCTCACTTGAGGAAACATGTGGTGCTCTACCACTAGTATTTCTTTGTTCTTTGATGGGAGCACTAGTAGACTCACCATTCCTTCTGATCCAACTCTTCTTCTCCTATCTAGGCAATTTCTCTAGAGTGACCTCCAAATTCTTTTTGACAAAGGACCTAGTATTCCTCCTTTTGTCCATGATTTACAGTATTACACTGGTTCTAACCCTTTGAGTTACCACCCACCTAGATGGGAAATCCTTTAACTAAACACAACAAGAAAACAAGAGTGCACTTAATAGCTTCATCTCTAGACTCTCCCCAGTAGAGTTGCCATTTTGTTGGGAGTTCCCTTTGATCTTCAACTTGTAGATTTATACTTTGCTGGATAACTTTAATAAAAATTTGACTCTATCACCACTCCAAAGTCTACAAGGAAGAGGGTCAATTAAAAAGGATCAAAAGAGATTCTCCTACACTTTGAGCCTTAATGCTCAGGTGGGTGTACCCTTGATTCACTTCTGCAAAGGAATCACTAAATATTATACCAATATACTCTTCACTAACTGATTTAAGGATTTTATCATTTGAATGTGTGTGTGTGATTGAGGATGATGGACTACCTCCAGAGAAAATATCAATGCCTTATCCTAGGGAAAAGAGTCACTAAATAATGTATATCTCCCTAAAAACTTAACTTAAATAAATATGAACTCGGAGTAAGTGCTTTGCCTATTACTTCCCTCACTCCCAAACATGATCATCAAATTCCAATCTAACAATGAGCTCACTTTGATCATGTTAAAAATGATAAAGAATAACAATGGAAATGTAGGAAATTATTTAATCCAAGAGTGAAGAGTTAGGAAAATACCATGAATTAGTGCAAAATCTAGGAGCATACACCAACAAAGCAAAGAGGAGACAAGAATTTGAAAGGGGAAAGCAGAGAAAACCCCTTGTGAATTATGAATGAGGCATGAAAAGCCTAAAAAGAGAGAGAGAGAGAGAGAGAGAGAGAGAGAGAGAGAGAGAGAGAGAGAGAATATGAGCACTTAGCTCAATACAATATGATAGAACTAAGAGAGAGAGAGAGAAAAAATGTGTGAGAGAAATGTGAGAGAATTGGTGTTGAGTGTGTGGAGAAATATCTCTATAAGTAGAGATGAGTGAAGGAGTTTGCATGTAACTCCCTCTGTGAATGAGTGCCACATTCATACTTGTGTGTGGGCCAAGTGTGAAATTCCTCTTAAGGAGGAATAAACTAATTTACAAATTACAATAAATATTTGTCCACACATATTCCACTAGAGGATGAAATAGAATGTAGTGGAAAGAAGACAACAAAGAAGTATATTAGGATACCTTGGCTTATATCCTAATATATTACAACAAGAAAAGAATAATAGTCTAACCTTGGTTTATAAATACACCAAGGAAAGATTACAAATTCTAACATCCCCCTTTAATCTTTACTTGGGGTAATTACATCAAGGGATATTAGCCCCAAATTATTACAATGCAATTCAAATTTCTCTCTAGAAAGAGACTTTGTCAAAATATCAACAACTTGATCTTCTCCTTTGCAATGAATGAGGGAAATTTTGTTTTCTGCAATGTGTTCTCTAATGAAGTGGTGGTGGAGAGAAATGTGCTTTGACTTTGCATGGTAAACTGGATTCTTTGCCAATGCTATTACAATTTGATTGTCACAATACAAGGCTATAGATTCTTGTTGAGGTAGACCCAAATCTTCAAGTATTCTTCTAAGCCATAGAGCTTCTTTAGAGGCATGGGTACAACTTTTATATTTTGTTTCAGTAGAACATAAAGACACAGATTGTTCTTTTTTACTTTTCTAAGAGATAGAACCTGAACCAAGAGAAAAACAATATCCAAAAGTAGATTTCCCATCATTAGGGTCTCCACCTAGATCTGAATTAGTAAAACCTTTTAAAGAGAAATCAGAATTTGCATCATAAAATAGACCTAAGTTAATAGTACCTTTAATATAATGTAATATTCTTTTAGCAATTTTAAAATGAGTTTGTTGAGGTTTTGACATAAATCTGGAAACTAAACCAACACTAAAAGATAAATCAAGTCTAGTGAGGGTTAAATAAATCAGACTACCTACAAGTTCTCTATAGGGAGTAGCATCAATATAAGGAGATTCCATATCTACCATTAATTTAGTTCCTAAGTCACATGGAATTGAAACTGGATTAGCATCATTCATATGAAATCTGTCTAAAAGATCTTTAGCATATTTACTTTGAGATATAAAAATACCATTAGAAGTTTGCCAAATTTGCATTCCTAAGAAATAATGTAACAATCCTAAGTCTGTCATTTGAAATTTCTAGTTGAGTTGAAATTTAACATCAGAAATTAAATGGTTAGATCTGGAAGTAAGAATTAAATCATCAACATACAGCATGATAATAATAATGTTATCTTCACTATGCTTGATATATAAGTTAGGATCATTTTTACTTCTTTCAAAACCTTGAGAAATAAAGAAGGCATTAATTTTAGCATACCATTCTCTAGGAGATTATTTTAAACCATAAATAGACAACTTTAATTTGCAAACTAAATGTTCATTACCTTCTTGAATAAAACTAGGAGGTTGAGACATATAGATCTCTTCATGCAGATCACCATTCAAAAAAACACTTTTAACATCCATTTGGTGAATAGGCCAATTCATTTTAGCAGCTAAAGCAAGAACAACATTAATGGTAGGCATTTTAGCAATAGGAGAAAATGTTTCATTGTAATCTATTCCTTCAATTTGAGAAAACCCTCTAGCAACTAGTCTAGCTTTAAATTTACTAATTTCATTGTTCGAGTTTAATTTAGTTTTATATAACCATTTACAAGAAACCAAATTCTTACCAGGAGGTAAAGTGACTAAATCCCAAGTATTATTGGAAATTAAAGAGTCATATTCTTCTTGCATCGCAGTTTACCAATGAGGTTGAGTTTTAGCTTGAGCAAAGGTTTGAGGATCATTAGAATTAGATAAAGAAGACATGAGAGCATAATTGCAGTAATTTATCATTCTAGGTTTAAGTCCACCCATTCTAGCAATGTAATCATCACCTTCATTAAGTAAATCTTTAAACCATTTAGGATTTCTTCTAGAATTAACAGAAATATTACTAGGAGTAAATAAATTGTTACCATCATCATCATCATCACTACTACTACTAGTAGGAACAACATTATTAGGAGTATCATTACTATCTTTATGCTCATTATTAGTGTTATCCTGATTGTTAGAAACATAAAAAAAAGGAACATAAACTTTAGGAATGGGGTTGAGAGATGGAGGGTGGTCCTCCACAAGAAAAATGTTGCTGTGATCAAAATCAGAATCTGAAATTTGAGAGCAATCATGAACACCATTTTCAGCAATGCAAACATCTCTAGCTATATGAACTTTATTAGTAAGAGGATCATAAACTCTATAACCTTTAGTATTTTTAGAATAGCCAACAAAAATGTGAGGTGTGGATTTAGGATCTAACTTTTTCCTTTTTTGTTTAGGTGTGTGAACATAAGCAGTGGAACCAAAAATACGTAAATGAGACAAATTGGGTTTTCTTCTTGACCAAACTTCTTCAGGAGTTTTATTGGGAAGAGCCTTAGTAGGAGTTATATTAAGAATATAGGTGGCACATGCCATGGCTTCAGCCCAAAATTTATAATCTATATTCCTAGCATGCAAAAAACATCTAGCCATTTCTACTATAGTTCTATGCTTACGTTCTGCCACACCATTCTGTTCTGGTGTATAAGGAATAGTAAGCTCATGTTTGATACCAAAAGATCTTAAATAAGCATGAAAAGCATGATTAACATATTCAGTACCATTATTAGTTCTAAGAATTTGAATTTTATAGCCACTTTGTCTTTCTACAAATACATGAAATTGAGCAAAAGTATCAAGAACTTGATCTTTACTATGTAAGAAATAAATCCATGTTCTACGAGAGTAATCGTCAACAAATATTAGAGCATATTTAGATCTTGAAAGTGAAGTATTTTCCATAGGACCTAGAAGATCACTATGGATGAGAACTAACTTATTATTAGCTCTCCAAGATGATCTATGAGGAAAAGATTCTCTATGCATCTTACCACTCATACATCCATTGCAATCTAATTTAGAAGTAGTAAAATTAGGTAGTCCTTCTACCATATTTTCCCTTTGCATTAATGAAATATAATTAGAATTTAAATGTCCTAGCCTCTCATGCCAAATATGAAAATCAACAGTAGTAAGGAAAGAGTATCTAGGAGAGGAAAACTGGTAAAACTTAAAAAGATTATCAGCATCTAACTTAGCATCAACAACTATTTGATTAGTGTTAGGATCAATAATATGACAGTTATTTTTATGAAATTCAATCTTATAATCTTGACATAATTGAGGAATAGAAATAAGATTAGCTTTTAAATCAGGAACATAAAGAACATCATGTAATTTACCATTAGGGACAGAGACATTACTAGTTCCTTCAACTTTACAACAATGATTATCAGCTAAAGAAACATGAATATTCAAAGAATCAGGTTGCAGAGAATCAAAAACTTCTTTATGAGAAGTAACACGTTGAGATGCACCACTATCAACAATCCATTCAAGTGGTTTAGAAGCATTAAAGCTAACAGTAAAAGCAGAACAAGATTGATTATTAGAGTAATTTTGAGAATTATGTTGATCATCTTTCTATTTCTTAAAACAATTATGAACTAAATGACCATTTTTACCACAATAAGTGCAATAAGGCCTATTTGAAGGGTTATTATTATTATTATTATTATTATTGTTATAGTTATTGTAATTGTTATTATTATTAGGTATTTGATAATTGTTATTAGGAGTTGAAGTGTTAATATTATTAGGTCTTTGATGATTTTGATTATAGTTGGAATTGTTTGATCGCTGATTATTTTGATTGTTATTTGAATTATTACTAACTCTATTATTATTATTATTATTATTATTATTATTATTATTATTATTATTATGAGATTGAGAAACATAAGCATGTTCATGAGATTTCAATATACCAAATTGAATTAGTTTAGCCTCCTCTTGATGCAACATATTTTGAAAAATAACATAAGTTAATTGAGTTGCTAAAGAAGGAATAGCTAACTGAGAATAGATATTTGTAATAAATTGCTGAAACTGCCTAGGTAAACATTTAGGAATTATAATATGAATTATCCTTAAATCAGATAAATTTACGTGTAACCCATTTAATAAAACTCTAATGGATTCAAATTTAAGAAAAAAGTCATCAACAGAATTAAAATTTGTATACCTGAGATCTTCAAGCTGGTCTTGAAGCTGGATTTTACGGGTCTCATCTACACTGTCATAGGTCTTTTTCAGGATGTCCCAAGCCTGATTGGCTTCTGTACAAGAGGAAATAAGGACATATAGTTTAAGACTTAAGGATATTCCAATTAAACGAAGTGCTTCATCTTTCTTAGCTTGCCAAGCATCTTGGTCAGCTTGAGAAGCAGTGGTAGTAGGTTTAGAGCTGGCATTAGTGGCAATGTCTAAAAGATGACAAAATCTGAATATAAAGGTCATGTGTGTTTTGCAGGCATGATAGTTGTTACTGGTTAATTTGATCTCAGGAATTAGGGTAGACATGATGGAGGCAGGAATATAGTGAAAAAATAGGGAAGCTTGAAAGAAATCTCTGTTAATCTATTATGATTTTAACGAGAGGTGCTCAAATACAAACCTGCAAAACAGATATTAGAATACTTGAAATAAAATGAAAGGGAAATCTAAAATAAGCCCTTGTGAATAATATTAGATTCAACAAAGGTTAACAAGTAATGTTATCAGAGATTGATAAAAGTTAATATCTAGAACAAGATCAATCGACTTTAAGAGAAAAGATGCATGAATTTGCATAAACTATGAAATATTAAACACGAAAAACAAAGCAATAATATCAACAGGCATGCGACAATAATAAAAAATGCAAGAAAAGTTTAAAATGCAAACATGCAATGCAAAGAACCTTACTGATGTCATAGAATGAAAAGATGTTGTATTTCCAAACCAATGCTTACGGTATGCAAGAAAAAGATCAACTATAGAATTCTAACTTTTTACTCAGCACTATGCTTGATAGATACTTTTTACAGAGTGCAATGATACAAAAAATAAGGAACACACAATACTGAACAATACTTCTGCTAAGCTTGCACATTGATAATGATATCTTGATATTGAAATATCAAAAAGACTAAACACAGGGATCGAGAAATAAAAAACTATTGAAAGGAAATAGAAATAACGTTAAAATCATTAAAGTGCATGTATTAAAAAATGTTAATAATGTTAATAATACTGCAATATACTATACAACGCTGCTAAAGTAAACATGCAAAGCTTTTACTAGTAATATGAAAAAAAATGTTAATACAAAAACAGTAATGCATAAAAAGAATAGAATATAACGATTAATTAAAAAAAATGGAATGCATGCAAATACAGTGTACTAAATTAGCAAATGTTAATCTATAAAAAAAGGTATAACAATTATTCAAAGAAACTATGCAGAATATAACGTTAATATATGTTTTAATATAACGGTTATTCAACGAAACTAAACTAGCAACCCAAATAATTTATTTTAAGTAACAAACACGCTGGTTTTAAATCTTGAAAAGACTGAATAAAAAGGAGTAGCGAGATTAGAGCGGAATCAGTCCATATTACAATGGCAAAGTAACCGAGACAACATGAAATTGAACATGCAAAGGTTACGAACACCGAATAACCAAGAATAGAGAACAAATACTAATAACAAAATGAAATGCTGCTATTATTGCAAGTAATCAACCCAAGTTATGTGGTTGATTATTCCATGCAAAGTGAATCTCAGCAGTGTGATATATATCAATGCATGTATCCTATGTATCAAAGTGTTGCAAAGCACAATAAATTGAATCTTTTAAAAAATGTGAATGCAAAGTCTGTCGATTACGTGCCTCGAGCCACAGAGAACAAAGCTAAAGAAGAGTTATATTTTTAAAAGGTAGATCACATGCAAAAAAGATATACCAGAGATGAAAAAAATGTTATCAAAGCAAGCTACGGTTAGTATATTTTGGAGCAAAAAAAACACAGTGCTAAGGGTTTGGAAAAGGAGCGCAGCTGTATTGAGAGTGGCAAGAGCTTTGCAGGAAAACTTCTCCAGTCAAAATGAGAATCAAAGAACACATGCAATGCAAAGATAATGCACAAGAACACATGCAATAATAATAAAACAATGATTTAAAAATGTATGCATACAAGGAATAAAGGACATGCAAGGAAGAAAAAAACATAATTTAAAGGAAGATAGAGTAATGAAATAACAATCCTATATTAGCATACGAACAAGGAGAATCTTTAAAAAAAAAAAAAAAATAGCAACTATGATAAGAAAAGATGTTAACAAGTGCAAGAACTAGTTTTAGAAACAACAATGATAGCAAATTTTAAAAAATATTCTATACATGCATATAACCTAAATTAATCAACAATGAAATTTTTTTTAAAAAATAAACCAACGGAAATAAATGAGATTAGACTAAAAAGAATTATATTTTTAAAGGAGCTATTATGATGTGATATAAAAAATATTTAAAAGAAACTTGCACCAAATATGAGGTTAGATGTTGAAATTGAGACAACAATGAATACAACAAACTAAATTAATAAAAATAATCAACTGGATAGACCGGGTTTGGCGGTAAACCAGCCAAACCCAAATTTTTTTTTTATTTTTTTTCCAACTTAAGAAGATTAAAGAAGAAATTAGTGAAATCTCTCTTAAGAGTCTCCAATTTGGAGTGCTCCAAAATATGATATCTCCTTCACCTGTACACTGAAAATGAGATTAAACCAACCTGCTCTGATACCATGTTAAAAATGATAAAGAATAACAATGGAAATGCAAAAAATTATTTAATCCAAGAGTGAGGAGTTAGGAAAATACCATGAATTAGTGCAAAATCTAGGAGCATACACCAACAAAGCAAAGAGGAGACAAGAATTTGAAAGGGGAAAGCAAAGAAAACTCCTTGTGAATTATGAATGAGGCATGAAAATCCTAAAGAGAGAGAGAGCGAGAGAGAGAGAGAGAGAGAGAGAGAGAGAGAGAGAGAAAATGTGTGAGAGAAATGTGAGAGAATTGGTGTTGAGTGTGTGGAGAAATATCTCTATAAGTAGAGATGAGTGAAGGAGTTTGCATGTAAGTCCCTATGTGAATGAGTGCCACATTCATACTTGTGTGTGGGCCAAGTGTGAAATTCCTCTTAAGGAGGAATAAACTTATTTACAAATTACAATAAATATTTGTCGTCACATATTCCACTAGAGGATGAAATAGAATGTAGGGGAAAGAAGACAAAAAAGAAGTATATTAGGATAGCTTGGCTTATATCCTAATATATTACAACAAGAAAAGAATAATAGTCTAACCTTGGTTTATAAATACACCAAGGAAAGATTAAAAATTCTAACAGATCAGTATAATACCATCAACAACAACCAGGGACCAAAAGAATGTTTTGGAACCCGCACTAAGTCAAATAATTTGCTACTTATACCACCACTAGTCACGTCGGAATCCTCAAAGAGGATGCATCAAGCTTTGGGTAACTAGGGTTAGGGTTTCAACTACGAAACCCATTAGAAATGGTCACAAATTTAAATGCAGGGGAAGGAAACTAGTTGGCCATGCCTGAGAAAGATTTGCACTCATGATAGATCTCTGGAAGGTACTGCAAATCATGAAAATTCAAAATTTTCAACCCCTTTTAGCCACTTGCAACATGCCTCGAGCACAAAGAACTAGGTACAAACCCCTGCAGATGATCAAAGAACACCCTGGACCACACTGCAACATCAAGCGCCACCAAACAAATCAAATCTTGCCATGAAAACATTCAATTTCGGTCCTTTTTGTTGCTGAGAAACCCTCTGCAAATTCAAATTTGAAAAGAAATGGCTACATCCAAGCGCCAGTAGCAAATCAGTGGTCTAAATTTAAAATTAGGTTAACTTTAAGTCATGGCCATTAGATCTCTCCCCTTCATGGTATTTAAATATTAACTCAACCGCCACCCTCGGGTTTACTCCTAGCGACTATGCGACAGTGTTTTTCCTTAATTACAGAATGAAATCTTAACTCACCACTTAACCCCGCGAACTAGCGACTGTAGGAAAACATTTAACCTCGGTCTCACATCTAGCAAACTGTCGACAGAAGATTTCTGCCAGTTCATGAAACACTTTATAATACTGCTAGAAAGTTTAGCGATTACGTGAACACTTGTTCACTGAACCGCTAAAACATTTAGAGAAATGCCATCTTACTTTGTGAATTAGTGAACCCATTGAAATCTATCGGAACCGCTAAACATTTTTGTCCAGACCACTAAGACCTTAGACCCCACTTGGGCCCGCCTGAAAACCTACCACATGTCACCACATCATTTTCTGCAATCGCTCAATCATCACTGACAAAGGAACCATCGCAAATCTTTCCCCTTTAGTGAAGATCAATGGTTGTCGCCATACCGCTGACTTATACATCGTGCAACTCCGATCAATGGTATCATGACAACCATTACATCCTATAGCGTATTAACTTCCCTAAAACTAGCGGACCCACTGACAAGTCCACCTCAGCACACTTGCACCAATCACAGTTTTCTAACTAAGTAAACGTAGGAATGGACCCGCCAAAAGAAAAGGTTACATCACACAAAAGAATCAACGGTCATCTCAAAATCTCATACATTTGACACATCCCTTGCGAAGACACACCCACCATCGATCCTCTGCATATGTCAGGATCCTCTGACATGCTGGCAACCCAGGACCCACTGACAACTATCAAATAATAAATAGGTGGACCAATGAGAGACTGGCAATCGTGCACACCTGTCGGAAGTTCCCACTTCTTTGAAATGTTGCGTCATCAGGAAAGATCAACGATTGGCATAAGATCTTAAGCTTCTGACACATCCTATAAGAACTTACACTAACTGTCAGATGGAGATGTTGTCAAAAAATTAGGCCCAGAAAATATTAAGCCGAAACATAGGAAAAATTAAACGCCGAGACCTAGGCTTTAAGGAAAATTAGGCACAGAGGACTTAGGAAAATTAAAGGCCGTCGGGGGTATGAAACCTTTAGTCCCAAGATCACATAACATGAGAAAAGTTCACATGATCCTGTGAAAAAGGGGATAAAAATTAAGTACATGCGAATTAGGACCTTTAAGTGGCCGGAAAATTTAACTTGAAATAGAATAGGGCCAGGGTAATACAGAGGATTTTAAATGTAATGACTAGTTTTTTTAATATTCTACTTAGGGCTTTAGCCATAGACATGAAAAATGATATAGAGACCAGGGGAAAGATAATGAAGCCATAAATTTTTTTACACGTGCTAACAAACATAAACACAAACTAATTCAAATCTTTCCTACTTTTAGAAATCCTTGAATAGATTCAGTAAACATGCATCCAACTCTAAGCAATTTTAATCCAATCCTAGATCAGAACACAAAGTTCAAACACATACATATAAACCTCAAAGATACTTAAAAATTTACTAAAAAAAAATCACAGGAGAGACAAAGATCCAAGATTCATATTAAGTTTGCCCTTTAAACGTTGCATACGTCAAATCCTGAACAAAGCTTGCAAAATAACAACAACAACCTCTACTTCTTCTCTATTTCTCTGATAAAATGATACAAAATTGTCAATCCCTGACTGAGTGTTAGGGTTTCAGAATTTCTATCTTTTTCTCCTAAGCTCTCCATTTTTAGAATGATCATGAAAAATCCCTTTTATATGAGGAAATGCAACAAGCCATCGATCATTCTAGGGTTACATATTTTAATCTAGAAAAACTTTACAACAACTTTTACATATTTACAATAAATACACTGTCAAAGTAGATGAGATATTGTAGGAACACCACCCTATTTTATGCTTCTTTTGCTATATCTGGTTTCCTTCATGAAATCTATCCTGTACTCCTCGCTGTTCACCTGGTAATAAATGTCTTCAAAATATCTCACCAACTATTGTTACCAAAAAATATCTAAATTTATTCACTCTAAGAGGTGGGTGGAGTACTATCCTTTTGAATGTAAGGTATGTACTGATACCTCCACCTATTATACATCTCTTCTCTTGGGATCTCAAAATTGGCAAACTCAGCCTTTTTCTTTGATAACTACTCCCATTCATTTCCTATTTGAGTTACTCACTGCTGAATGTTATCAAACATTGACTTGGCATTTATTAACAATTTAACTGTGCTATTGAGGGAAAATGTGTCATCTAGGACACCAATCACCCTTTCTGAGAGGAGTGCATCCATTTCCTCTCTCCACTGATATGCTTCTTTGATTTCCCCTTTATCAGGAAAAACTGTGGGTACCATTTCATAACTTGAAAGCATTAATTCAGCCTTCAGCATGTGTGACTTCCTTATGAAATTATCCAACATAATATCATACTGTACAATCTTCTTCATCACCTAATGCACTGGCTTTATTAATGGATCAGGGTCTTCTTGGCCCTTTGACAACATTCGAAAGAGTTTTATATTTGAAGCCCTTTCAATCCATTTTTTCAAAGTCGGGGACATTTCTATCTTTTCCTTATTTAAAGCTATAAACAAAGAATTCAACTTATTTACATGATTGTGAAAAATTGAAGGCTTTAAATCAGTGGCAAACTGCATGATGGCATGAATCATCTTCTCTTCATACTTCCTGATTGCCAAAACTATAGCCTTTTTGTTCTCATCCTTCTCCTTCTTAAGTCGCAATCTAGTTTCTTTTAATCTATTTGTATCTTCTGCTAATCTCTATTTTTCCCAACTGACCCTTGAATCCAAGCTTGTATCTGGCAGTGGCAAAGGTGGAAATTCAACAATTGGGCAGGAAGACGAAGCTACTGTAGGCTTATCAGCTATCACCAATTGAGGAGACCGATGGTCTAAGGGTCTTGACAATTGTGCAATTAATTTGTCTTTCTGGATTAGTTGAACCTTAAGCTCATTGTAGGATTTGAGAACCATTTCAAATTTGAGCCTAAGCTCTTCCTTCTCTCTAGCATCTTTCTCTGCCACTTGGGCATTAAATTTGGCAGTTTCTAAAATCAAATTTGATGCTTCAACTCCAGATGTCTCTCCTACTCTCTGAACTAACAAACTGCCTGTATATCCTGCAGAGAGATCCTTTCTCTTTCCTTTATTTTCATCTTTATTTAGAGACCACATCACAAGAGTAGCATGATCTTCAGAGAAAGAAAATCCTCTTGTAGCCTATTCAGCTTTTTCTGCTGTAGCAAGAGTCTTCACTTTGCTTTTTCTCACTTGGTCAAAGATCATTGCATCAACAATGTCCCACTCTGGTAAAATTAAGACCCCTGCAGCATGCACCATGGTTCTCCCCTCCTCGAGAGTGATCCTTTCAAATTCTTTGGCCATTTCTACCTTGGTCTCAGTCTCTATTTTTGTGATAACCCTAGTAGGGGATTCATTTTTCTCCTTTTCACAGATCTGCTTAAATAGATTTATCTTCATTCTCGAAAAAAATTGGGAGAATGCCCTAGTTTTAACAAATTTATCATTAGCAAGGAAATAATCTATGACCTATTTTAGAATAGGGTCCATCTATTTACCCTCAAACTCTTCTATTGAAAGATCCATGGCCAGCTCCTTAGGTGCCTCAGGCATTCCTTCCTGCAAATCTTCATTAGAAACAAAAATGTTTCCTTTATTTCATAGTTGCACAAGTTGTTCTGCCACCCCATGTTCATCCAATTGAATAGGGGATTGAGAAGGGGAATAAGCCTCCTCTCCTGGTCTTATTTCCTCTTGTTTTTGACTCTTTGGAGAGGGCTCTTGCTTTGTTGGGTCATCAATGGGTCTTTTCCCTCTTGAATTAGAAGGGATATCTTCACTTCTTTTTTGTGGTGGTAGGAGAATAGTGTAACCACTCCTTCTTTGCATTCTATAAATTCCCCTTGGGGTCAATTTCATGTATTTAGGCTGGCTCAAAATCTGCCTAGCCTTCTCAGGGTCTGTCTTACTCACTACTGCCCTTTTTTCATTAACTGCATGCATGATGCCTTCAAAATGTTCCATAAGGGCATCCACTTTTCTTTCCCATAGTTCAAACCCCTTCAATGGGTCATAAGCTCTATCAAAATTCTGAATAAAATCTAGAGTCTTCTTATAGATGACCCACTTTTCTTTCTTGATTTCCTGAGTTTGAAGATCAAATTCATTCCTAATTACATCCTCAGGAAAATTAAATTGACGTTCTATAAGAGCACACCTCACGTTATCTCTAAATACTCCTGAGAGAAAACCCTCAGTAGCTGTGCATCCCACCTTTGCTTTGAATATTTTGTAGGGTTGCAAGACCTTATTCAAATGCACCCATCCTCCTTTTGTAATCACATATTGATGTGCAATAGTTATGTCTGGGAAAAAAGTTCCCCTTCCTTTACCAGTGAGAGTGGATTCTTGCAAGTCTCCAATTTTCCTTAGAATTTCTGCATGTCCCAACTTCAATGGGACTTGATATGGTAAAATATAAGGTGCTACCTTGCAACCATACACTTTGGACACTATGGAAACTAGATATAAGATAATATCCCCAAAATTGTGGACAATGGTAATATCTTGGCAAAACTCCTTTGGCCTAATTAGCCTCAGCAACTCTCTTGGAATCCTTGGATTGTCAAAATGTAAAAGAGTTCTAAGTCTAGAGGCAAAATCTCTATCAAAAATAATATAGCTTGCATCAATTATGTCCCATGATAGAGTTGTAGTCCACAACTGCACTGGAAGAATTTCTCCATTCCTTTCCTTCACAATATCTATTGTTGTACCAAAATATCCATCACCCTTGTATAGAAACATGTGCATGAGCATTGAGTACCACCCAAAAGGTCTAGATACCTTCATATTTTTTATTCCCATCAACCCCTCGTGGATTAGATCAGCTAGATGAGATGCAAAATAAAAAATAAGGGCTAATTGGGGGTGCAGTGACTGTACCATCGTGAACATATAAGGTACTGGCATATGAGTTTCCTCATCATGCCCTAGAATCAAATTCAAAGATTTGTAAAATTTCTATGCTCTTCTATTGAATAAGTCTAATCCAAAAGGCTTAAGTGTGCTTGCACTGATAGCACACATTGATCTAATTTGATCAAAAAATTGCCTCAGAGGGCTTGTCCTTAGATAATCTTTCTGTGCTTCATAGATTTTAGTAAACTCTGTGAAATCTATCTTCTCTAATCCCACCGATGGGTCATTCAATGAAAATACTTCCCTAATCTCATCCTTTGTGATGCTGATTAGGTCTCTACCATTTATATCCTTGACACACTTTGTCACAGGATCATAGCACTTAGCTATCTGAATTAATAACTCAGCATCCATAAAAACATGAGGGACAACCAACTTCCCAATATCAAATTTCCATATATTACTTAAGGGGGCACAAGCATTCCTTTGTGAATAAGTTGACTTGAACAGAATAAGACCGTTATGCTTGTCACCCACCTTGGCATCTCTCATCTAGTTTCCCCTATCATGGAAACCGTCTGCAACTAAATCTCTAGGGTTTCTTGGAACTAGTTCTTTCATCCTAGCTGCCCCATTGTCTGAATGTGGAAGTAACTATATTAAATCATCAAAAATCCCTCTCTTGATATACTCTATTTGACTAGACAAGTTCCTCTTGGGTGACATCTTGAAATTAGGGCTTTTACAATAATATATGAGAACTTCAAGAAAAACCCTAAAATACTGACCAGTAACATAAAACCTTAACAAATCTTCACAGTCCTCAAGAAATTCCCAAGAAATAGAAAATTAGACCTACCAGGCACCTGCAGATTCTTTGCTTGAAATCGCCCTGAGAGAAAAATGAGCTCGCTAGAAATGCTTATGGGAACGGTGAATAGAAACAATGATTCAAATTTGATGTATAACGCCGCTAACTGCTTACAATCTGTTCACATGTAACACATTAAATCTGCCATTACTGAAAGTTGGAAGCCTTAGTTATTCATAGGACACGAAAAATGTCACTGAACAAAAAATTGAATTTAGGCCATTGATCTATTTTTCTTCCGGTGCATCAGATGGTTGGCAAATCGGTGAGCAAAAACCCTGTTTACTTTTCCTAAGTTAGTTCTCGACCAATGAGAACATTTCAAAATTGCCATGTGGGGAAACAAAATAACTTATCTTTACTTTTCCCAGAAAATATAGGTGTCACCTCGTCCCTAAAGCACAAACCAAAACTTGTCAGAAGAACCAACTCAAGATATAATGACCATCGTAGATGCACTTTGATCGGACGATCACCAGAATTTAATAAAACCTCAGCCCCACTGAACATTTTAAAAAACCTTCGATGAATCAGGAGATGGCACCTCAGAAAAGCCAACAAGCTGAAAAAATCCCGTGTCATCTGTGGTGTCAGAAACACCTAGAAATCAAAACTCATCATTAGCACCACGGGCCAATAAAAAAGAAACACATCATTAAAAGTTCTAACAACCGAGGACCCACTGAATAGTTCATATCCTTGGGAAAGATCGATGGTCATCGCTATACCGTGATGCATCTCATCTCAATGGTATAATGATAGCCGTAAGATCTTTCCACACGTTAATCTTGATACTACTGAGGTCCCATGGTGACACATCATCCAACTGAAAATTGAACTAGAAGACAACACATTGCAGAAAAATGACAAGTGGAAGACCTGTCATCCTTAATATCAATCTCGAAAGAACCTGACAGATGCCACCTCAATACTGCTGACAACCAATAAAAAGTTTACATGAGAATACGACCTGACAGTGTCAGGACCCACCGCAAAATTTATTCATCAAAAGGTAATCTGATGGTCATTGCTATACCGCGATGCATAAAAGACATGCATCTTAGTGCAACAGTATAATGACAACTATGGATTAGATTCATTCGTTAAAGGTTAGTGCATTACAAAATCAAATGGGCTCGCAAGGACAGGTGGCGTGTGGTCACCATTTCGCATGTCAGGAAATCTAACAAAGAGAAATCTTGCGATGCAATGAAAACCACACAATTTTAAAGGCTTTCCTTTATGAAAAATTAATCTAAAACTTAGGCTTTGGTAGATTTAATTAAATAAAAGGGGAAGATAGTTCAAAAGCCTAACCACTTTGACACATAAAACAATGAACAAAGTGAGTCAAGATATTAGCACATGTTTTATGAAAAGATGAATGACTCAAAAAGGTAACGCGGAAACATAACATGACCTAGGGTGAGTTAGGGCTTCGGATAAGACTTAGGGTTTACACCTTGAAGAATATTACCACTAGGTCAATAATCTCAGACTACTTTGAAACATTATCACAAAGCTGAAATTTTTTATATGGTGATAATAGTGGCTCTTGCTTGGGGATGTGTATCTCCTGTAGATACAATGAGAAAACCAGAATCTCTTGGGATAGCATACCAAATAAAAAACTCAAAGAAAAGACAAGGAACTATATACAAAAAGAACCAAACCTGTACAGGGGTTGAAAAGATCTCTTTTAAGAGAAATAGAACTTTAAGAATTGACCATGAACTGGCAATTCCATGAGCTCACCTGTTAAACTTCTCAATAGATAAGAATTCATTCCCCATTTGTCTTCAATAATATATGGTCCTAACCAGATGGGATCAAATTTTCCATGTTTTCCTTTGTCTTCTAGTCTTGCATTCCACATCAAGACCATGTCACGACTTGTAAAAGTTCTTTGAGAAATCCTTTTGTCATACAGGGCTTTACATTGGGCCTGCATCCTTTCATTCTTATCATGTGCTTCATCTCTTACTTCATTGAGTTGAATCAAATCATTCATCCTGACTGTCATATCTTCTTCTATATCATCATCATATGTCTGAATGAACTGATACATTTGTAATAGATTTTTTTGAGGTAATCTTGCATTGATTCCATACACCAAGTCAAAAGGGGCACAGCCTATTGCCTTTTTAACTGTAACCCTATCAGCCCATAGGGCTTGCAACAATTTGGAATCCCAAGCTTTCTTATTTTTGTCCAGGACTCTTCAGAATTTTGACCAAACTTTTATTGCTAGATTTTTCCCGTCCATTACCTTGTGGATGATAGGGAGATGAATAAGAAATTTTTATACCATTATTTTGACAAAAACCAACAAACTCCTCTGACCTAAAACATAATGCATTATCCACAACTATGGATTCTGGGCAACCAAATCTTGTCAAGATATTTTGCATCATAAAATCTGTCACCACTTTGCTAGTTGCTCTTTTTGTAGGGATTGCCTCAGCCCACTTGGTGAAATAGTCAGTTGCCACCAGAATGTAAGAATGTCCACCACTAGATTTATTAGGGATTTTACTAATAAAGTCCATACCCCACTTTTGGAAAGGGGCCTGAACAGAAACAGGTTTAAGAGGCAAATTTCCACCAAATTTCAATTTTCCAGCAAATCTTTGACAAGGGTCACATTTTTTAACAAATTGATGGGTATCTTTGAAAAGTGAGGGCCACCAAAAGCCTGCTCTAATGATCTTATGGTATATTGTCTTTGCCATATAATTCCCTCCACAAACTCCATTATGCATTTCATTCATCAAAAAATCTGCCTTATCTTGATCTACACACCTGAGTAAAATACCCTCATTATTTCTCCACCAAAGTTCACCATTTAGAATTGCATACCTTATTGATTGGAGTTTAATAGTTCTTTTCTTATTTTCATCCATTTCAGGGGGTAAAACTATCCTTTGTAGATACTTGACAATATCCTTGTACCATTCACAACAATCCATGTTACACACATAAGGTCTGTTATCTTCTTCTAGCACATTTATTTGATTTGCATTCAAATTACTCTAAGCCATCAATTTTGCTAATCCCAATCCTCTAACCAAATTTGTAATGTGAATATCAATGATAAACTCCTAGATCCTATTAATCCACCTACATATTCTTCCTGAAACCTCTTCTTGGAACAAAATGTCTTTGACTACAGCACTTGGAACATATGCAATCACTGTGGCTCCCACCAAATAGCATCTAAATGTTTTAATGGTCTTCACCAAGGCATAAGATTTCTTTTCAATAATGTCATAATTTAATTCTGTTGCCTGCAAGGTTTTACTAAAAAAAGAAATTGGTTGCTCAAAACCTTCAACATTTTTTTGTAATAGTACTGCAGCAATAGTATGGGCAGATGCAAAGGAAAAGATTTGTGTGGGTTTGATGTAGTTTGGTGTTTTCAAGACTAGAGCATGCTTAATGGCCCTCTTGATATCATTAAAGGCCTGTATTGCTTCCATATTCCATTCAACCTTTTCTCCTTTCTTCAACATTCTTGATATAGGAATACTGATATCTGCAAAGTTTGTAATAAACCTTCTTAAAAAATTAACCTGTCCTAAAAAGGACTGAATTCCCTTGATGTTCTTTGGTAGGGATAATCTATCAATAGCTTCCACTCTTTCAGGGTCTATCCTTACCCCATCCTTTGAAACAATATGCCCAAGTAACTTTCCTTCTGTCACACCAAAGGCACATTTCTTCGGGTTCAAAGAAGCCCCATACTCTAGTGCTCTGACAAATTTTTTTTCTAAATGTTGACAATGCTGTTCCTCTTTAGCTAAAAAAGCTGTTAAGTCATCTTGGTACACCACCATAAATCTATCAATAAAATTTGCAAAAGCTACATCCATAGCCCTTTGAAAAGTGGCGCTAGCATTAATCAAACCAAAAGGCATCCTCACATATACATATGTCCCCCATGGGGTTGTGAAAGTAGTTTTAAATTGCTCAGTATCCTTAACCATAACTTGGTTGTAACTAGAAAATTCATCCATCATAGACATTAGTTCAGATCTAGTGACCTTCTATAACATGTTCTCCATATTTGGCAATCCATAGTTATCCTTTAGAGAATTTATATTAAGATTCCTAAAATCTACACATAACCTAATGTCGCCATTTTTCTTTCTAACAGGTACCAAATTTGAAACCTAGGTGGAATGCCTGATAGGCTTGATTATTCTAGCATCCATCATCTTCTTGAGTTCATCTTGCATTTTAGGCGCTAGGGTTGGATTAATAGGTCTCAATTTTTGCTTAAAGGGTTTTGTGCCTTCTTTGAGTGGAATCTCATGTTGGAAAAGATCTTCCCTGTAAGCTTTAAGATCTTCATAAGACCAAGTGAAAACATGCCTGAATTTTCTAAGAAGATCAATCAAATTTTTCTTGACTCTTGGGGATAAATACTTACCAATATAAACCTTCTTAGGAACAAAACTTGTTCCTAAGTTTACTTCCTCAAATTCATCAATTTTATCAGTATTGGCAGAGAAAGCCTTGTCCTTATTATCAAATGCTCTTTCAAGCACAACCAATCCTTTAGGAACTTTGTTTGATTTTAACTGTAGAATTTCTTTTCCAAAGATAACATCTTTACCATCCACTATGTTAACATAAGTACTAAAATCCATTTCTTTTTCACCAAAGTGAGACTCACAATGGAGAAACCTCAGTATATCTTGGTCATCAGAAAAAAGTTCCCAATTATCTAGATTGTCAGGGATAGAAGGCCTGGCTTGTACTTCTATTTTGGAAACATTTGCAAATGTAACATCTTCTGGTCTAAGAGCTTTATTAGCTAATAAGTCTGCCATTCTATTCTGACTTCTTTCCATCCAACAAATATTAAAAGCATTAAAGCTTTCAATTTCATCCCACACTGCATTCCTATACTATTTCAACTTTTGATTTTTTGAAGTATATTTTGATCTAACCTAGGAAACCACTAACTCTAAATCCCCTATTACTTTCAAACTATTTATACCATGCCTTGATGCCAACCTTAGACCTATTAGTAAAGCCTCATATTCTGCAACATTATTTGTGCATGAAAATAGCAAAGAAAAGGAGAATTTGAAAGTTTTACCATTAGGAGACATAAGCAATATTCTGGCTCCAAACCCCTCCTTGCTATTGGCTCCATCAAAATACATGGTCCACAGGGAATCAAGGTCAATCCATCCCTCCTAATTTTCTAATTTGTGGATTATCTTATCATCCTTTTGTACCTCCTTATCTTCAACTCTGAAAGCATTAATGTCAGTATCTAGGAAACAATTCATGTTATCCTCTTCTTCTTCAATCATATGTGGAGTTCTAGATTCCCTAGTAACTTTGATACTTTCCCCTTCAAAATTGAAAGTAGCAAATGATAAGTCACATTGTATGCTGCCTCCCATAGATGCACTCCACTTTCTTGACAGTAACATCCCATACTGGGGAGGAATATCCACTACCAAGACACTCATGGTTAGTTGTTTACTGGGGCATGCAACCAATCTATAAGGTAAGACCTTAATAGTACCTACAACTGGAACCTCCCTTGAATCCATTGCCTAAAATCTACCATGAGGTGTGTCCACCTTTAATCCCAAAGATTTCATGACCTTAGTTGGCATAACAGTATTTGATGCTCCAGAATCAATCATACAATTTTTTAACATCTTTCCATTTATTTGTCAAGTCAAAAAGAAAGGGTCAACTATTCCTGCTGTGGTACTGACAACATTTGTATCCAAATAGATTTGAGGAATTTTAGAAATAATCTCCTTAGTACAATTTTCATTTTCATTATTCAAGGATGTTATTTGTTCTTCAACTCCTGCAAATTTTTGGGAATCTATGGGGATCACACTATTAACCCAATTTAGAGCTTTTTCTTTATGTTCTTCAATTCTCATCATTTCTAACAATGGAATTTTGACAGTACTATGAGATAATAACTTGCTCATATCAACTGGGACATACTTTGAATCAGATACATCAGGCCTTAAATCTACAACCTCTTTAATCTCCTGAATAGGTACGTCTACAATTTTTATTTATTTTGGACTTCATTCCCTTTATGCAAAACTGGCACTTCCTCAGCTATGGGTTTAGGTTTCACCTTATAGACAATGTTAGGCTTGGCATTTTTCTTTATCTTAAGCTTATCAATAGGACTGGTAGCCTTAGGCTTATCTTGTGATACTTTTACATCTTTATTTGTCTTCTTGATGAAAATACCAGCTGGCTTCTGATTTGGACTACCAATCACTCTATTTCTCAAGTTGTAGTTTGTTTTTTCTTGAGTAACCAAATATGATGTTATTAAAGCAATTTCCTCACTAGAAGGCCTTCTTAAAGTAACTATCTCTTTACTCTTTACAACATTACACTCAACAGTATCAGGTTCACCATCCTCATCAGAAAAAACTTGCTGATGATACAATGCAGTCTTAGTCTGAGAATTAAGACTATCTTGATTTTCGTCCTCATCATCAGAATCCACCTCATCCCAAACATGGGAAGAAATCATTCCATAGCTTTGATCATCATAAGGCTATTCCTCATTACAATCTTTCTCTTCATGTGCAGAAACATTCTGGGATATGACACAATAATCAGGATCATGAGGTGACTGACAAGCAATACACCATGGGACCTCTTCCACTACATTCATTGAATTCCTTTGCAATGGGTCAGGAGTCCTATCATTTGATTTATCCTTTCTCTCAGGAAGAATGGGCCTTCCATCTTTCCATTGAGTGTTGTAAGGGTAATTCTGCATTCTTGGTGCCTTGTTGAAATTATTAAAGGGAGGTTTATCCCCTCTTGTAATTTTATTTCTATTTTCACCAGGCTTTAAATCCTTGATTTCCTTTAAGATCTGCTTTAGACTCTCATCATCCTTAGGATTGACATTTGCAGGTTTCCCTGGATCTTTTCTATTTAACAAAGGGGATTGGTTATCCTCCCTTCTTCCCAATTTCCCTGAAATCCTTCTATTACTTTCTATGTTCACAACTAACTTATAAGCTTCAACAAGACTTCTTGGATTCTTATCCCTCAAAAGGTAGCCCATCTTAGAGTCAAAAGCATTTAAATATGTGACAAGACATACCCTATCATCAAGTTTGATAACCTGCAATAGCTTATGCATAGCTTTCTAAAACCTAACATTAAATTCAACAACATCCTCATTGAAGTTTTTCTTTATGTTGTTGAATTCATTGAGCATAAAACCTTCATGTGTTTTGTCACCATATTGTTCTTTGAAACAATGTCTATGTTGATTCCATGAACCTATGCTACCATGTGGCAAAGCCCTAAACCAATCCCTTGAATCTTTTGTTAGGGATTGCACAAACAGTTTCATGATAACATCATCAGGGACAATATTGTAATCATCAATGACATCAATAAATTTCTTTATATGTTCCTCACAAGTAACAACATTGCTTCTAGTAAACTTAGGAAGTTTCTTTCTAATTTCTTCAGGGAAGGGGTTAGGATAACAAGGGATACCAGTAAACATCAACTACTTACACCTTTCATGTATAACCCTTGTACTAAAAATACCAACACCCTGAGATGTAGATGCATTATTATTTGTAGTGGCAGCAATTCCAAGTCCACCTGGTGGGGGTAGACTTGTTGTCTAATTTTCTACATTTTCTACATTTGCTCCTTGTGTCATGGTAGAGCTAGCAAAATTTGTAGGCCCTCCAAACCTTTTGAGAAAATCAATTTTCTTTTTCATTTCTAGTGTTGCAGCTTCTAGTTCTACTTTTTCAAGTTCTTTGGCTAGCAATTCCTGTTCTTTTTTGGCCTTTTCAAGGTCCGCTTCCAACCTTAAAGCTTGGTCTATAGGGATTTTAGGGGCTACAGGTTCTTTAATTGAAATGCCCACTTCCTTTTGTTTCCCTTTATCCCTTGGTTTCCTTGTTTCAAATGTTTGATGGACAACAGGAAACTCATTCATCTTTTCAGGGATGGGAACATAATTTATAGCCTCCAAATCTAACAACTACCTTTTTAATTGGGCAGCCCTTACCATGGCATGTCTAACCTTTTCTTCTTTTTTATTTTCTCTTTTTTTCCTAATAGCTACTTGTTCTTGAATTCTTCTTTCCAATTCATATACTTCTTCAAATATCTCTTTAGAATTAGGCAAAGTTATTTCAGATTCAGCCTATTGTGCTTGAGGCTCTTCTTGTTGATTCTGAGACTCATAAAGGCGCTGGGGTAAAGATGAACCAAGGGTGAAAGGAGGAAGAAAATCTTGTCCACTCCTACTTTTACTTCTAGATCTTCCCTCGCTTCCATGCTATCTTTTAGGAATCATCCTCCTATTTTGGGGTGGTCTTTCACCCTCTCCCTCTGTGGGGGAATAATAATCCTCATATTGGTTCAGGCCCAGATCAACTGCCTCCTCATATTCTAAGGCATTTCCTTCCTGACTAGGAGGAGTAATATTTCCCTGTCTTGGGTTTCCTTTTTGTTTCCAGGGAAGAGACATATCATCTATAACCTTTTCTCTCCTAACCTGAGTTCTTCTAGATGTGGCAGGAAGCTCACCCTGCAAACTTTCCTTTGGGTGCTCCTTCCTCCAAGACCTTGTGTTTCTGGAGCTCATAACGATGTAGTTATTAAAACACTAGCACAGAGATGCTTTAGAGTCGCCACTCACAATTTGGTGAGAAGGTATTGAAAGTTTTGAAACTGACTCTTATATATTTTAATGGAAACTACTAGATATG
This sequence comes from Chamaecyparis obtusa, assembly GCA_027943335.1. NCBI lineage: Eukaryota > Viridiplantae > Streptophyta > Pinopsida > Cupressales > Cupressaceae > Chamaecyparis > Chamaecyparis obtusa. Next base: position 879,738 of record BSBK01004545.1, on the reverse strand, counting down.
ATAAAAAAGCCAGCCAGGAGTCTAGCTCTACTCGTAACCACATTGTTTATAGCTGATTTATTACATAAGGGATATCAAATGATTAAAATAGGCAAGTCAAGAGTCCAGCTCAACTTGGAACCTGCACTATTTGCTTGTGATTATAATCTCTAAATCCCTAGCAGAGTTGCCATTTTGTTGGTGTTTGAAAATTCTTATGCCAACTAGGGCTACCAATATGCCTTGAGACTAGTATTAGGAATGGTTAGTTCCAAGTATGAGAGCTCTGCAAGACAATTGGACCAACTATAGGGATAAGACTACCCTCTTCTGCTTCTGGCTCTGCAAAACCAAGGTGGGTACACCTGATCCAATAGATATTAACTCTAATAGTTTTAACTCTGCCCCTTATTGAATATTGGATCTTACAACAGATAATAGTGAGAAAGTACTAAACAACAACCTATTGTTCATTGACTCTCCATCATTGGATAGGACAAGATATAAAGTAAATAAAAGTAAAAGACTGGTATTAATTCAATGTTTTTCAAGATTACAAGATTCCAATCATTCCATACAAAGATAAGATAGGAAGATCAAGGCCAATGCCTTATTCATTGGGCAATAGAGTCAGAAAATAGAATGAATACAATAGTTTCTGATGAAAGGTGGGTCATGAACATAAACACAAACTACTTCAAATCTTTCCTACTTTCAGAAATCCTTGAATAGATTTAGTAAACATGCATCCAACTCTAAGCAATTTTAATCCAATCCTAGATCAGAACTCAAAGATAAAACACATACATATAAACCTCAAAGAGACTTAAAAATTAATTGAACAAACTCACAGGAGAGACAAAGATCCAAGATTCATATTAAGTTCACCCTTTAAACATTGCATATGTCAAATCCTGAACAAAGCTTGCAAAATAACAACAGCAACCTGTACTTCTCTATTTCTCTGATAAAATGATACAAAATTGTCAATCCCTGACTGAGTGTTAGGTTTTCATAATTTCTATCTTTTTCTCCTAAGCTCTCCTTTTTTAGAATGATCATGAAAAATCCTTTTTATATGAGGAAATGCAACAAGCCATCGATCATTCTAGGGTTACATATTTTAATCTAGAAAAACTTTACAACAAATTTTACATATTTACAATAAATACAATGTCAAAGTAGATGAGATATCGTAGGAACACCGCCCTATTTTATAATTCTTTTGTTTTATCTAGTTGCCTTCATGAAATCTATCTTGTACTCCTCGTTCACCTGGTAATAAATGTCTTCAAAATATCTCACCAACTATTGTTACCAAAAAATATCTATCTTTATTCACTCTAAGAGGCAGGTGGAGTACTAACCTTTTGAACATGAGGTATGTACTAATACCTCCACCTATTATACATCTCTTCACTTGGGAACTCAAAATTGGCAAACTCAACCTTTTTCTTTGATAACTGCTCCCATTCATTTTCTATCTGAGTCACTCACTTCTGAATGTTGTCAAACATTGACTGGCATTTATTAACAATTTAACTGTGCTATTGAGGGAAAATGTGTCATCTAGGACGCCAGTCACCCTTTTTGAGAGGAGTGCATCCATTTCCTCTCTCCACTGATATGCTTCTTTTATTTCCCCTTTATCAGGAAAATTGTGGGTACCATTTCATAACTTGAAAGCATTAATTCAGCCTTCAGCATGTGTGACTTCCTTATGAAATTATCCAACATAATATCATACTGTACAGTCTTCTTCATCACCTAATGCATTGACTTTATTAATGGATTAGGGTCTTCTTAGCCCTTTGATAGCATTTGAAAGAGTTTTATATTTGAAGCCCTTTCAATCCATTTTTTCAAAGTCGGGGACATTTCTGTCTTTTCCTTATTTAAAGCTACAAGCAAAGAATTCAATTTATTTACATTATTGTGAAAAATTGAAGTCTTTAAATTATTGGAAAACTACATGATGGCATGAATCATCTTCTCTTCATACTTCTTGATTGCCAAAACTGTAGCCTTTTTGTTCTCATCCTTCTCCTTCTTAAGTCACAATCTGGTTTCTTTTAATCTATTTGTCTCTTCTGCTAATCTCTATTTTTCCCAACTGACCCTTGAATCCAAGCTTGTATCTAGCAGTGGCGAAGGTGGAAATTCAAAAATTGGACTGGAAGATGAAGCTACTGTAGGCTTATCAGCTATCACCAATTGAGGAGACCGATGGTCTAAGGGTCCTGACAATTGTGCAATTAATTTGTCTTTCTGGATTAGCTGAACCTTAAGCTCATTGTAGGATTTGAGAACCATTTCAAATTTGAGCCTAAGCTCTTCCTTCTCTCTAGCATCTTTCTCTGCCACTTGGGCATTAAATTTGGTAGGTTCTAAAATGAAATTTTATGCTTCAACTCTAGATGTCTCTCCTACTCTCATATATAACTAACAAATTGCCTGTATATCCTGCAGAGAGATCCTTTCTCTTTCCTTTATTTTCATCTTTATTTAGAGACCACAACACAAGAGAAGGATGATCTTTAGAGAAAGCAAATCCTCTTGTAGCCTGTTCATCCTGTTCTGCTGTAGCAAGAGTCTTCACTTTGCTTTTTCTCACTTGGTCAAATACAATTGCATCAACAATGTCCCACTCTGGTAAAATTAAGACCCCTGCAGCATGCACCATGGTTCTCCCCTCCTCAGGAGTGATCCTTTCAAATTCTTTGGCCATTTCTACCTTGGTCTTTGTCTCTATTTTTGTGATACCCCTAGTAGGTGATTCATTTTTCTTCTTTTCATATATTTCCTTAAATTGATTTATCTTCATTCTCTAAAGAAATTGGGAGAATGCCCTAGTTTTAACAATTTTATCATCAGCAAGGAAAGAATCTGTTGCCTATTTTAGAATAGGGTCCATCTATTTACCCTCAAAATCTTCTATTGAAATATCCATGGCCACCTCCTTAGGTGCCTCAGGCATTCCTTCTTGCAAATCTTCATTAGAAACAAAAAGGTTTCCTTCATTTCTTAGTTGCACAAGCTATTCTGCCACCCCATGTTCATCCAATTGAAGAGGGGATTGAGAAGGGTAATAAGCCTCCTCTCCTGATCTTATTTCCTCTTGTTTCTACCTCTTTGGAGATGGGTCTTGCTTTGTTGGGTCATCAATGGGTCTTTTCCCTCTTGAAGTAGAAGGGATATCTTCACTTCTTTTTTGTGGTGGCAGGAGAACAGTGTAACCACTCCTTCTTTGCATTCTATAAATTCCCCTTGGGGTCAATTTCATGTATTTAGGGTAGATCAAAATCTGGCTAGCCTTCTCAGGGTATGTCTTACTTAGTGCTGCCCTTTTTTCATTAACTGCATGCATGATGCCTTCAAAATGTTCCATAAGGGCATCCACTTTTCTTGCCCACGGTTCAAACCCCTTCAATGGGTCATAAGCTCTATCAAAATTATGAATAAAATCTAGAGTCTTCTTATAGATGACCCACTTTTCTTTCTTGATTTCCTAAGTTTGAAGATCAAACTCATTCCTGATTACATCCTTAGGAAAATTGAATTGATGCTCTATAAGAGCACACCTCACCTTATCTCTAAATACTCTTGAGAGAAAACCCTTAGTATCTACGCATCTCACCTTTTCTTTGGACATTTTGTAGGGCTACAAGACCTTATTCAAATGCACCCATCCTCCTTTTGTAATCACATATTGATGTGCAATAGTTATGTCTGGGAAAAAAGTTCCCCTTCCTTTACCAGTGAGAGTGGATTCTTGCAAGTCTCCAATTTGCCTTAGAATTTCTGCATATCCCAACTTCAATGGGACTTGATATGGTAAAATATAAGATGCTACCTTGCAACCATACACTCTGAACATAGTGGAAACTAGATATAAGATAATATCCCCAAAATTGTGGACAATAGTAATATCCTGGAAAAAATCCTTTGGCCTAATTAGCCTCAGCAACTCTCTTGGAATCCTTGGATTGTCAAAATGTAAAAGAGTTCTAAGTCTAGAGGCAAAATCTCTGTCAAAAATAATATAGCTTGCATCAATTATGTCCCATGACAGAGCTGTAGTCCACAACTACACTGGAAGAATTTCTCCATTCCTTTCCTTCACAATATCTTTTGTTGTACCAAAATATCCATCACCCTTGTATAGAAACATGTGCATGAGCATTGAGTACCACCCAAAAGGTCTAGATACCTTCATATTTTTTATTCCCATCAACCCCTCATAGATTAGATCAGCTAGATGAGATGCAAAGTCAAAAATAAGGGCTAATTGGGGGTGCAATGACTGTACCATCATGAACATATAAGGTACTGGCATATGAGTTACCTCATCATGCCTTAGAATCAAAGTCAAAGATTTCTAAACTTCCTGTGCTCTTCTACTAAATAAGTGTAATCTAAAAGGCTTTGGTGTGCTTGCACTGAGAGCACACATTGATCCAATTTGTTCAAAAAATTGCCTCAAAGGGCTTGTCCTTAGATAATCTTTCTGTGCTTCATAGATTTCAGTAAAATCTGTGAAATATATCTTCTCTAATTCCATAGATGGGTCATTCAATGAAAATACTTCCCTAATCTCATCCTCTGTGATGTTGATTAGGTCTCTACCATTTATATCCTTGACACACTTTGTCACAGGATCATAGCACTTAGCTATCTGAATTAATAAATCAGCATCCATAAAAACTCCAGGGATAACCAACATCCCAATATCAAATTTCCATATATTACTTAAGGGGGCATAAGAATTCCTTTGTGAATAAGCTGACTTGAACAAAATAAGACCATTATGCTTGTCACCCACCTTGGCATCTCTCATCTAGTTTTGCCTGTCATGGAGACTATTTGAAACTAAATCTCTGGGGTTTCTTGGAACTAGTTCTTTCATCCTAGCTGCCCCATTGTCTGAATGTGGAAGTAACTGCATTAAATCCTCAAAAATACCTCTCTTGATATACTTTGTTTGACTAGACAAGTTCCTCTTAGGCGACATCTTGAAATTAGGGCTTTTACAATAATATATGAGCACTTCAAGAAAAACCCTAAAATACTGACCAGTAACATGAAACCTTTACAAATCTTCACAGTCCTCAAGAAACTCCCAAGAAATAGAAAAGTAGACCTACCGGGCACCTGCAGAGTCTTTGCTTGAAATTGCCCCGAGAGAGAAATGAGCTCGCCATAAATGCTTATGAGAACGGTGAATAGAAATAATGATTCAAATTTGATGTATAGCACCGACAACTGCCTACAATCTGTTTACACATAACACATTAAATCTGCCATTACTAAAAGTTGGCGGCCTTAGTTATTCATAGGGCATGAAAAACATCACTGAACAAAAATTTGAATTTAGGCCGTTGATCTATTTTTCTTCCGACGCATCAGACCATTGGCAAATTAGCGAGCAAAAACCCTTTTTACTTTTCCTAAGTCAGTTCTCGACCAATGAAAACATTTCAAAATTGCCATGTGGGGAAACAAAATAACTTATCTTTACTTTGCCCAGAAAAGACAGGTGTCACCTCATTGCTAAAGCACAAACCAAAACTTGTCAGAAGAACCAACTCAAGATATAATGACCACCGTAGATGCACTTTGATCAGACCATCACCAGAATTTAATAAAACCTCAGCCCCACTAAACATTTTAAAAACCCTTTGACGAATCAGGAGATGGCACCTCGGAAAGGCCAACAAGATGAAAAAATCCCATGTCATCTGTGGTGTTAGAAACACCTAGCAATCAAAACTTGTTATTAGAACCACAAGCCAATAAAAAAGAAACACATCATTAAAAGTTCTGACAACCGAGGACCCATTGAATAGTTCATATCCTTGGGCAAGATTGACGGTCATCGCTATACCGCGATGCATAAAAGACATGCATCTCATCTCAATGGTATAATGATAGCCATAAGATCTTTCTACTCTTTAATCTTCATACGACTCAGGTCCCATAGCGACACATCATCCAATTGAAAATCAAACCAGAAGACAACACGTTGTAGAAAAATGACAAGTGGAAGACTTGTCATCCTTAATATCAATCTTGAAAGAACCTGACAACCACCACCTCAATACTGCTGACAACCAATAGAAATTTTACATGAGAATATGACTTGACAGTGTTAGGACCCACCAAAAACTTTATTCATCAAAAGGTAATCTGACGGTCATCGCTATACCGCGATGCATAAAAGACATGCATCTTAGTGCAATGGTATAATGACAACCATGGATTAGATTCATTCATTAAAGGCTAGCGCATTACAAAATCAAATGGGCCCGCAAGGATAGGTGGTGCGTGGTCGCCATTTCGCATGTCAGGAAATCTGACAAAGATTAGTCTTGCGATGCAACGACAACCGCACAATTTTAAAGGCTTTCCTTTATGAAAAATCAATCTAAAACTTAGGCTTTGGTGGATTTAATTAAATAAAAGGGGAAGATAGTTCGAAAGCCTAACCACTTCGACACATAAAACAATGAACAAAGTGAGTCAAGATATTAGCACATGTTTTATGAAAAGATTAATGACTCAAAAAGGTAACGTGGAAACATAACATGACCTAGGGTGAGTTAGGGCTTTGGATAAGACTTAGGGTTTACACCTTGAAGAATATTACCACTAGGTCAATAATCTTAGACTACTTTGAAACATTATCACATAGCTGAGAATTTTTATATGATGATAACAAGATCTCTAGTACATTTCATGCATGGATGAGAAACAAAATCCAAAGTTTCTAGATTCTGAGAAGAGGTATGAGTGGAGGCCAAAAAAGGGATATTTGTGAAGGTTTCATAGATGAAGGTTACTGAATCATCATCTCTACATTGGTAATGAATTTGGAAACCCTCTCTATAAAATCTCCACTTCTAGAAAATCTCCACAAAAATCCCTTCTAGCCTCCACTACATATACATCTTCTCAGTATCTAAAAACTCTCCATCATTGATTTCTATCCTTTTTTCAACATCTGCATGGACTGAGACCTTAAATTATTGAGCTTCTCTTTGCTTTGAGAATAGTTTAACATTATCTACTTAACAGGGCCAACCACATGAAGTTGGAAGCTCATCTGGCCCCTCCTAGGAGCCTCTTATGACCCTTTACGATATTTTAAGACCTCTAAGATGTATTCTTAGGGACCGTAAAGGGTCATAAGGGGTCCTGGGACATAAAAACTGAGAAACATAAATGTAGGCATCATGGTCACAAGTTTTTGGAGACACAACATAATTGAGTGGTATACCCAGAGGATGCAACACAACCACTACTCCTCCAATTCCAAGTTGAAATAGCAGGATCCAAAAATCATAGATAAGGAATAAATTTAGAGAGTGGAGGAGGAGGGCCATAATGACGGAATTAATATAGGGATCCTATATTATTTTGGTCATTATGGCCCTCCTTCGCTCTCTAAATTTATTCCTTATCTATGGTTTTTGGATCCCATAGTGTCAACTTGGAACTGGAGGAGTAGTGGTTGTGTTGCATTGTCTAGGTATACCATTCAATTATGTTGTGTCTCCGAAAAATTGTGACCATGATGCCTACAATTATGTTTCTCAACTGTTGTGATATCTACATTTATGTTTCTCAGCTGTCGTGTTTATGTGCATGTTCTTTATGTGTTTGACTTCTCTCCCTCGCATCCAAAATAAGATTTTCCCATTCTAAATCGAGAATGCATGTGCAACAGGTATGTATGTTTTATGAAACATTTATCCACAACAGAATGGGAAGACATCTTTCTAGCCTGGGCCTGGATCCTTTGGCAATTAGCTTCATAATAAATGAAGTAGATGAGAGCTGAGCAATTAGCTTCCCAAGAAAAATGTCATAAATGAACTATGTGTACCCCAATTCCTGTGCCCTATGTGCATACCTAAATGATATATTTGAAACAAAAAGGGTAAAGCTTAAAGAATTTAATTTTGCATCACGGTTTGTAGTTGTTGTAGCAGTAGAGCATCAAGCGCCACCTTCAGCACAATATGATCACCTATCCACAAAGACCAAACTTCATAAAACATACAGACCTGTCTAGTGATCATATTGTGATGAAGGTGGCACCTGATGCTCTGCTGCTGCAACAACTACAAACTGTCATATGGTTACTACAGCCATTGTCCAAATACCAAACTTCAGGGTTTCCTTCTTCACCAATATTGCACATGATGAAGGCTGTGGAGTTGTTTCTTTCTTCAAAATTTACAATAGAAACATTAACATGTTGTGGCTGGTCACTTTGTTTCTTCCAGCATTCATTTGCATAGTGCCCAAACTTGTGGCAATAATAGCATTCAACATTTCTCTTATTAGAGCTTCTACTTTTTCTTCATCATCGGGAGCTATTCTGAGAGCTGTTTGCTCCTTCATGGCCAACTCCTCCAACATTTCTTTGTCAGGAGCTCCCACATCCTCTTCCTCTAGAACTACATCCAGATCAGTTATTTCTTCCTCTCCCCTTGCCTCTTGCATTGGCTTGAGCTCTGAAAGCTAGGTCTTGAATGGAATTTGCGGACCTATTAATGTGATTCTCATGAGTATGGAAAGAACCCATCAACTCATCAACTGTCAACTTGGACAAGTTCTTGGACTCTTCAATTGAAATCACAAGTGTATCAAATTTCTCAGGTAAACTCCTCAAAATATTCTCCACAACTCTTTGTTCTTCAATCTCTTCTCCATTAGCTTTCAACTAACTTAATAAAGTGGAGACTCTAGTGCTGAACTCAAAAATAGATTCATTTTCTTTCATGAGAAGAGACTCAAACTCTCTTCGAAGCATTTGTAACTTCACAACATGGACTTGATCAGTCCCTTTGAATGTGGTTTCAAGAATATCCTAAGCTTCTTTGGAATAACTAGCTATTGCTATTCTTGGAAATAAAGCCTCTGTCTAGGCTGCTTCAATTAGGCTCATGGCCTTAGCATCTTTCCTTCTTGTTTCTCTCAACTGAGTCTTTTAATCATTTGTGAGGGTAGTGAATAGAGAAGGGTATGTTGTATCTTTGAAGCGATTCTTCACTAGATCCCACAAAACATTTTCTATCATGATGGTCTTCATTTTTCTTGCCCAAACATGATAGTTTTGTCCATTAAAGGATGGTGCCTAATGTCAAACTTTTCTCTCATCTCCTGCCATGTCTCCTGTGCAATAAATTCAAACACCCAATGAATACAAATGCCAAACTCAATAGGATTAAGAGCTTAGTAGCTCTGATACCATGTGAAGATTTTGAAAGCAAAAAAAAAACAAGTACAGAAAAATATCTTTGAAAAATCCAAAGTTTTCACCCAAACTGGGTAGAGTGGTGGAACGTAGACATGGCTGCTCTGTTTACAACCACACAGCAAAAGGAATCAAATAGAGACAACAATAATAATGATAGAAGAGAGAAAGAGATATATAAGCTGCTATCTTACTTCTACTTCAAATCTGAAAATTACTTTTACACCTACAAATCTGAAAATATAATCTCAACAAATAAACTAATGTCTTCAACTATACAGACTAAACAACAACATGCAACAATTTGGAGGCTGCATACAAAATGACTAGAGCTCCTTAGATCTTTTTCAATATGCTTGGAGTAATCACTGCTCAACAGAACATACACATACAACTGCTGCTATAAGTTCTTTGCTAAAAAATAGACCACAAAAAAAACATTCATTGCTGCTGCATACCAAACAACCAATCTCAACTCTCATCTATATGTGAAATTAGAAAAATTCATTTTCTTTTTATAATTGTCTTTTTCCCCAAAATAAATCAGATTTCCTCAATCAGATTCAAAACTTAACTCCTAAGTTACGAGAGGATTAGGATAAGATCATTGAGCTGCAATTAATTTTGAGTTGTTGAAAGCTCTTGGAGAATACTATCAAAAAAGGAAAGGTGAGGTGTTGACAACTACTGGAAGCTACTGAAATTCCTGGAAGCTCCTGAAGATTAAATGAGTAGCTTAGTGTGTGTCAATGAGGCTCAGACAATCAGATTTAATCTATAAAATCCAACATCATAACCATACAAAAACTCAAAATCATCTACCAATCTCCAGACGAAGTATCCTAGAGTGTTGGATCCATTCCTGCATCCACATAACTATGATCTCTGTAACTCTAAACCATTTAATAGAATAAGCTCCTTAGAGTTAAAAGGGTGTTGTTTATGTTCAACTTACCTGATAGCTGTAAGAAAACTCTCAATATAGTCATTGAGATACTCCATGCTCAACCTATCATTTAATGTCTCCCAGAGTGAAAGGGATCGATTGTTTATGGCTCCATATCCTATTCAGCAATTTATATAACATTTCAGAATGAAACAAAACAAAATGAAGTCACAATAAAGCACAACATTGTATACTAAATGCTAATAGACTAAATGAAAGTAAAATCTAAATATTAGTAGAGTAAAGACTAGTAAAAACAACCAAAGAGGGTCAATATTATGAGCGTGAGAAAGGCTTTAATTTGAGAGTTAATTGAGATTGCATTAATGGGTACTGTGGAAAAAAAACCAGGTATAATAGAAATATCTAAGTGTCGGTCTGTGTAATATATTTAAAAAAATATTGAATACTTATATAAAGAAGAGGTTAATATTGTTGTTGAGCTATGAAGAGAAGATTAAACACAAAATAGAAATATTAAAAATGGAGACAATCAGAAAGAGACATCGCTCAACCAATTATGTGGTTCATTATTAATAGTTAAATCTAAATAAAATAGAGCAATATCATCTATTCAGTGTCATAGTAGATACATCGTCAATAGGGGAGAGAACTTAGTAGTTGAGCACCTTCTACATGGAAATTTCAAAGTGCCACATCATCAAATATGATGCCACATCAGCATGCTTTTTGTCAAGATGTCCAAAACAGTGCAAAAAAAAGTGAGACCAGTTATAGTGCATTAAGGACCCCATACTTGTGCAGCTAATGTGGCATTACTTGATTGGTTTCTTTTTAGAATAAAGGATACATTTCATTCGATTATGGGTAGTCATCATTAGCAAAAACAACTTTAAAGTCACAACTGTTGGTACAATGTCATAAAAAATATTAGATACTAAATCAGCAAGTGGAGGTATTAAATTAACAATTGCTATCACAACCATTAGAACACGTTCTGGGTCCTCTCCCCTATCCAATATATATACAAATGCTTTTACTCTTCAAATACAAAAATTCACCAAAAAGACCAAGATTAATAAATAAAGAATAATAATTTTATAATCATTACACTTCACATACTCAACAATTAGCAGAGAGATGATAGGCTATCTTTAAAACACTATCCTTTTTCCAACTAATCTTGACTATTTAATCTAAACCCAACTCTTGTGAGTTAGATATGTAAATCCAAAACATATCATAAATCATCTACGTACACATAAATAATACCATTTTCAAAGATTAGTATAGGCGGGTTGTCATAGTTTTTCTTGAAATATTCCAATAATGCCTCCAATCCCCATGGAACAACTGCTAGTCCAGATGGTGCTATCTGCAATTAAATAATAAGATTTTCTTATCCACGCGACAAGTTTGATTTCATATAGAAGATTTTGGCTAATTAGAAATGTGGAAGGAATAAATTATATGTTTACCTTTCCAATAGGGACATCAGGTCGCATTACTTTACACAGATAAACATTTACACACGTCAGTGTCTAAAATAGTGTACCACTCTTCCAAGCTCAGTAATCTATTTCAAAGTTTATACCTACCTGTGAGATTTGAGCCCATATCACTTGTAAAATTTCTTTTACCAGAAATCCCATGATCAGATAAATCTGAGACATAGTAAGTTCTGTAATGATTCAACCCAATGAAATCGAAAGATCCCCTTAGCTTTTCAGATTGTTCTTTAGTGAAAGTAGGCAGCATGGAGCCTGCAACCTTTTTCATGGTCCAAGGATAATCCCCAAAGAAAACAGGATCTATGAACCTTTAAGACAAAAAGAAAGGAAAGATTTTCAATGTATTAAATTGATATATATCATGCAAAATTTTATCACGAGGTTCCAGAAGCATTCTCATTTGAACTCGGTAGAATCTTACCAACCATTATAAAAATCATATGTCCTTTGAGTTGCAGCTATGTCTTTGGGTGAGTTTGTTAATGGCACAAACCATGGCGCAAAAATTGCCAAGGTGATGAAACCTCTTTGCGTGACCTGCAGAAAAAATTAACTAATCAAGCTGTTAAACTACAACTTCATACACTTATTAAAACATAAAATGCTTAGCTTGTGATTTCAAGTCCCTAAACTAATATATTATTGAGTGGTTTGATAGTCCTCCATTGAAGGGAGAATACTTGAGCCTTCTTAGAAGCGAGCATGGGAAACCACTCCACTTAAGAAACAAATATCACAATACATTAAATGTTTAAAATTAGAACCTGAAATTTTTCTCTGTAGAGCTTCAGCTCAACTGCTTGAGCATGAGATAACAAAACATGATGACCCACAATGTATGGTTCCACTGTAGAATCTCCTGCACTGTAGTTGCCGTATAGTCCAAATGGATAAGAACAGCGTTGGGGAGGCCACCAACCAAGGTCATAACTTAGAGGGGGAAATGCATTTGGCTCATTGAAAGTTGTCCAGTACTTCACTTTGTCCCAAAATTCTCTGAAACACACTTCTGCAAAGGCTCTGAAATCTTCTCTATTTAACAATAGCCCATAAAAAACTGTTAGGAATCTGTTTAAGAGTAAAGATTAGCTCCACGAATAACCATAGCCACTTTTGCAAACTTTTTAATGAAGTGTAGCTTACAAGTTACAACAGAATACAAAGTTCAGGATTAATTAAATATTGAGACGTTACTCTACTTGGGGACTGAGCCATCCTCCATAGGCATCTTCCAAGCTCTGGGGAAAGTCGAAGTGGAATAAGGTTACATTCGGTTGAATCCCTGCAAATTTTATGAACTTATTCATTCACATGTTTTTGGGTTAAACTATTCGTTCAATCTTCAATTTAGGTTCTTGGTTCTCTATTCAGTTCCAAGATCTCTTACTGTTTTAACTTGATAGGGACCAGGAAATATTGTATTACGAAAGTGGCCTTTGGTTTCTGCGAAAAGCATTGAATACCATGGAGAATGAGTTCATTGATGAGATTATTGTAGTATTCCAAACCCTTCGGATTGACGACACCCCTTCCATCTGCAGCAAACAGCAAGTTCAAACAGTGTAATTAAACAAAAGAATTATGTTTTCTTCTAATGATATAACATTTTGTGGTATACAAGATAATAAAGGACAAACAACTTTGTGTGTTGCACTTTGAAAATAAAACCATTTAAATGACAAACAACTTTATGTTTTGCACTTGAAGAAAATTCTATTGTTAAACATGTTTAAGTTGGACTAGTACCATAATTTGACTTTTTGAAAAAATATTTTCTACTTATAAATAAATATCTTATTAAAAAATTAATTTGTTATTTATATAGAAACTTTTATATTCATTTTTTTAATTGTAAAATTGGAAAAAATTAATTTTATTTAACATTGTTAAAAAAAAAAAAAACAATCTCTAAATTCTTATAATTTACACTCTGTAAATATTTCTCTTATTTATAATAGAATAAAATTTAAAATAAATATATGATCCAAAAAATTGAGTGTTTTAATAGAAATTGTATAGAGGAAAAATATTCAAAAGAAATATATCATTTAGGATATGAATGCAATATAAAGTAAATTTATTGTTGAATCTCCACCACAAAAAATAATGTCTACTCTAATATATTGTTTGGCAGTACGAGGTATAAGTCGAGACCATGAGATGGAAAATCTGTATGCATCTAATTCCATTTCGAACATCAGACAGACGTCCTCCTGGAAATATGTTTAAAGTAAATCAAGTAAACCAACTGAGCTGAATCTTGATAAAATAATTAACGAATGTTTTGTTAATTTGGCCAGCAAAAATCAAGCATAGTATAGAAATAGAGATTACTTTATAATGGTGGTATTGATCTGCAGTAACATCCCCTGTGCTTCCATCAACCATTTTCCCTATGAATATCAAGTTATGATGAACAAATGGATCGATTGGATGACCTTCACATTATAAGTTGTTAGAGGGAAAGGAGGGACTAACTAGAATGTGTGTAGGTATCCCAAATGGAAGGTTTACGCCCATCAAGTTGTGATACGCCTTCAACCTGTAATTTGTATACACCGACATCAAAATATAATTTACCAATATAACAACTAGTAGAAACTTGATGTGAGTGTTCCACGGTGCTTGCACTGCTACTTAAGAGACCTAGCTTGTCTCTTCTAGGTACCTAGTCTCCCCTAGGTCCTAATTGGTTTAGTAATTAACTAATTCCCAATCCTAACTCCTCTCCAAGAGTTTTATCCTTTGTGCTTAACCTTAGAAGACTAACACCCTAGTTTTAGTACTCTTATTCACACTCACTTAGAAGGCTCTAAGTGTCAAATCCTCATAAACTTGGTCCATCATTGAAGGGGTTTTCTACACCTTGAAAACATGCATAACTTTGTTCATTTGATCCATTCTTGTGGGATCTTCAATCTTGTTTCTACCGGGTTCCATATTTCATACTTTGGAGACCTTAAAACTAGGCTTTCCCTTGTAGCCTTTTCCAGTCACCTTTTGCTATTTCTTGCAAAACGTTCCTTAACACCCTATAAAACTAAACCCATATTCAGATACCCATTTTGAAGTTTTAAAACATTCATTGGGTCTTGGGGTTTGAAAGGCTCCGTACATAGGGTTCCTATATACTAGGACAAGAGACCTAATAGGCCTAATTTCTAGGACTTAACAGTGACTGTTGCTTAAAACTTGCTCAAACCTTATGCTAAGTGTTTGAAATGACTCCACCACTCATAACATGTTTAGTGATGTTGAAATCCTAGCTCGTACTATGCTTGTACCATACTATACCTTTCTACGCTACATGAAACCTTCTTTATTCCACTGTCAAGCCTCTAATTGGACCTTCCTAGCTCGCCTAGGGCTTGGCATTAAAAATAGTAAACAATCTCATCCAGGCTCCTACCTCTATATAAAAAATGTAAAATGGTCCCACTTTAAGATTAATCCATTTCTTTGAAGTTTCCATGGTTGAATCTTAGGTTGGAGCCATGAATTTACAAACAGTCTCACAGACACCAGCAGAGTGTCCTACACTAGACTATTTTTGCACAACCAAAATACTAACTTAAATCAACTAAATTTATAAATGAAAAAATATCAGAACATAGCAAAGAACACTAATTAGTCACTGGATTCGAGTTCTCAATCCATTACACACGACTGTCAACACAAAACCTCGAAGTCCTCTCTGAATTGCTGTTGCAAAGCTCTATTTTCTAATTCAAACTATTACAATCCAACTAACCTCTTGAGATTAGAGTCTTGGCTTACATTAGATTCCATCTCCTTCATTTTAGGACCTGTTGGCCGAGCATCAACTCCTAAACTCTAGGGAATCCAAGGATAGTAAAGTTGCATGCAACATTTGTAATAATTGCAAATGTTGTCATGACAACATTTTTACAACATTTGGCAATTTCCTTTAAGCCATGACCCTATTTCTTAGGATCTCTATCCTCATGAGATTCCGAGGAACCAACTAACTTAAAGACCCTAAGGCATCATAATAACATCTATTAACAACATTTATGTGCCTAAGACACATTAAAGACTCTATCTCACTATCATCTATTAACACTAGGAAATGAAATAACAACTAACAATGTCTACTTAGTGACCATAGTTCTAGTGATTAATTCACTTAGCCAACATTACAAATGACCTTCTAAGGTTTTCAAACAAACTAATCTAACCTCTTGACTTGGCTAGGGTCAAGTACAAGCCAAAAACATTTAAACAATGGAGGCTAGCCTAGGTGCCCCTGCACCAAAACTATAGAGGAAATAAAGGAAGCGGTATTACCTGGTAAGCAGAAGTGCCTGCACTGAAGATGAAGTTTTCGGGAAAATCATCTCTGTTGAATTGCAGAGAGATATGAACTTGAATTCTTATGAAGAACCAAAACGAAAGTGCTTCGCTCTTGGCAATCTTTATTTTTCACCCCCTGCTATGAGTAAATCCTTTTACAAATGGGGTATCATGATCAGTTGAACTTTAAATTGTTTGGTTTTCAAGTAAGACGTGCGTTGGTAAATCGAGATATGCACGTAATGAAGAGAGGGAGAAGGGAAACGTGACCCGGCAGCTTTAGTTTGCAGCCGCAAATATAATACATCAATCAAATCCTGTGACAAGAACATTTTTGTGCAGAGCATAAAATTATTTGTCTTGCCAAATTAAATGACATTAATGAGACTGAGAAATTAGTAGAGCGTTTGGAGCATATATGGAGTCGTGCTGTATTAGAAATTGTTGGGCATATTGGTGCGGGTTTTTTAAGTTCTGGTGTCCGGCCATCATTGGTTTGCTCGGCCATTCCGATTTGACCCTTTGCCTACAAAACAACAACAATATTAGATGTTAGAAAGGATGGCGAAATTCTTCATGGAAGAGGAATTTTTGGCTATACTACAGGTGGGTAAGCAATTCATGAATGGTCTCATATTCTAGTAGTTCACATGCTTATGCAAGCCAAACTCAACATACAGTTTTTTGATGAAATAAAATGACAGATCCATTTTGTTATTGAGTGGTCATAAAAAACAATCCACCAAAGATCCTAGAAATTATCTTGCATTTCATCATGTGTATACCATTTCATAGAAAGCTTTAGTTTTATAGGATTCATTAGACACCATTTCAATGAAAGCTTTAGTTTTATAAGATTCATTAGTTGTCTAGTATGGGGATCAATAAAGAGGGCAGTTATATCAGCTTTTGTTATTTTGAGGTCCTTCACCTCTTCATAAGACAAGCCATTTGCATAGTGAGCCGTCATAGCTTCTCACTACAAAAGTTTAGAATTATGCTAGGTGGCGTTAGGTGGTGAGAGTTTCCGCATTTGAAATTATCGATTATAGTGTGTCAAACATGGGAGTTAATTGAGGGATTGTACAATAAATATTTGTAATGCTCCTCAATACCTGATTAACTTGTAAATTTATATAATTAAGATATAATTTTAAAAATACAAATAATTTCAAATAGAAAAACCTAATTTAAACCAAAATAAATGAAAAAGGGAACAAAAGAATGTAAATAAAAATTAGAAATGAAGAATATTAATTGTTACTTTAATTTTAATCTCACCCTACCCCTCACCCTCACTCTCACGCTCACCCTCACCCTCACCCTACCCCTAACCCTAAATATAATTGTAACCATTAACATAATATTACTCCTAACTTTAAACCGTTCACCCTAAGTGTAATCATAACCTTACCATTACCTTAAGTGATATGCTAAGGTTAACTGTGATACTAGCCCAAATTATAACTCTAACCCTAATACTAATCTTAAGACTAACCCTAATTGCATCATTGACCTTAAATGTTACCCTAACACTAACCTTAACGGTAATCCTAACACTAACCTTAACCATAAGAGTAGCACTAACTGTAATACTAAAAGTAACCATAATACAATTGTTGTCAATTCAATAGTTGCCATTGTAGCATTACACCTCTTGTACAATTAAATCAATTGTATTACTTGATTTGTGGAAAAAAATTGCATGCAACTAATTTGTGGTATCTACATGGTTTGAATTTATATAACAAAGAAACTTTTCATTTTATGTAATCCAAAAAAAATGGCCATCACAAATTTTTATGTTTGGTTGGTTTGAAATTTGAATTATATTTAGTAGAATTATTTATTTATTTTTTGTTTTCTATTTTATTAAAAAATTTAATAAAAAATATTAGTTTTAATTCTAAATTTTATAGAGATATATTTTTAAACTATTGATTTATAATAATACTTATTGACTAAGATGAGTTTATATTTTATATAAATTTTTATATTCAATTTACTTTTCATCAGTAATTTTTTGGCGATTAAGTGGAGATGCATCAATCTTCAATGTAAATTGGCATATTAATTTTTTTTAAATATGGAATGGAAAGAGTCCCGCCAACTGTATTTTCACTATGTTTAGAGTTGACTATTGAAAATTTAATACATACGAAAGTGGAAACGGAGATGAAATTGCAAGTCATGTTTGTGAATAATTAGTTTGGCATTTATAAAACAGAAATATCACCACGGCTACCTGCTCTACAGAAATTCAGAGTTATTTGTATTTTCCATCCATTGACTAACGGTGCGATTGTTGTGTCCATCGAAAGGATTAAATCAAATTCCGGATTGAAAGTTGTGTCCATCAAAAGGATTAAATCAAATTCCGGACTCTTCCATCTTCTTTGTACAACGCAGATAAGTGTTTTTACATTTTTGGGTGTGAAAGATTTATGTTTTTACAACTTTTTTGTAATGCCTCTAATCTGAAAAGCTGTTTTGGCTAAATATTTTCCATGCAATAGTTTTGGTGGCAGACCGTGCTCAAATTTCTTTTCAAATTCCCCTCAAGTCTAGTGGTAAAAAATTAGGGCACGTTTTTTATTTATAATTTTCTACGGTCGCCATTTTAGGGAAGTTTTGGGGATGGAACATTTTGAACAAGTATGAAATGGTTTGAAAAACATATATAAAATTACGAAAAATGCATGTATGTTTTGGAAAATATAATTATTTTATGCATAGCCTACACGAAAAGTGGTCAATATTTTAGAAATATTGCCAAATGTAAAAATCTATTTTCTATGAATTTTGTGAAATATTAGCTAGAATAGTCCATAACAAATTGTATGCATCTACTATTTTGTGCATTTCCATTTCAAGGAGGCTAAAAGTCCTATGCAGTAAATTCCCATTCTTTTCAGAGCCATGAAGAAATGGGTAGAGTACATGGATGCCAAGAGCTATTCCTACGCAATATCAATTCTGCAAAAGCATTGTCATATGATATTTCTAACTTCAATTGAAAAAATTCTAGTCCTTTAGCATTGATGACAGTCAAGACATATTGTCTTCACCATTAATGCCTTTAGCGTTGATAAACGTTAGAATCTATTCGTGGTAGTTCTAAGTTGACATACTGAACTATACGCTCTAATCTCATATAATTTATTTACAAATTCATTCAATATTATTTAAATTTTCAAGATGGAGAAGATATGATCAAGGATAGAATACCCAAGTGTAAAAACCTGCAAGATCTAGTGATAATAAGAAGCATAATAATGAAATGAGCCCAAAGTCAACATAAACATTCATTGGAGGCATGAACAAGTGTCATACATGTATGGATGACTAATTAGGATTAAAATCCCAAATGAAATTAATTAAGTAATTACAATAACACCCCCCTTAAGCATAACTTATGAAGACAAGATAAAAATGGGTCCTAGTCTGGTGAGGTACCCATGTACAATGCAATCTCTTAGAAAGTGGAGAAACAAAATTCAGTGCGAAAAAGATATTCTCCAAAAGATAGAAATAAGAAGAGAAGAAGTCTATAAGGCTACCCCTAAAAGATGATGCTCTCATTGATGTAGACCACACACCAAGAAGATCTTGTGGCTCTTCTTGAAAATTTGGCCGAATATGAATGTCATCTACCGAATCATCTGAATTATTAGGACTGAAATATGGATTTGAAGAATCCACATCATGTTGAGAGCCCATACAGTGTGTAGCACTAGAATCTACAATTGTTTGATCAAATAAGACCATGCCCTTCAATTTCTCTTTGTCCTTAGTAATTTCCTAATTTTAAAAGCTTTGACAAAATTAGTTACCTCAATATTATTCTTTTTGAGTAGAAAAGTGAGATGCTCAATTTATTTCTTCATGCATTAGTGTTCTTCATGACCAGTATTGTTACAAGAAGAAAACTTAACTCTCTTAGTAGTTGATTTTGGAGATGAGTTATCCTTTTTGAAGTTGTCGATTTTATCTTGTTTGTTCCCTTCCTTGTCTGTTTTAGCATTTTGATGCTTTTCATTTCCTATGATTAGAACTTGTGCCTTAGTAGATTTTAAAGTACCTATTTGAATTAAATTTTCTTACATTCCCTTGTAGGATTAGCAATAAAATTATCAAGTGAGGGCATAGACCATGAGGTACTAAGGGATCTTTTAGTAGAATAGAAAGTACAGACAAACACAAAAGATTTAGGACCTAGTTTTGAAAGTAGAAAAAGGATTAATTGATCCTCTTTCTTATCAATTCCATAATATTTTAACTGTAGCTTCAAAGATTTAAATTTAGTGAAGAAGTCCTCTAAAGTTGAAAAACTAGTAGGACTAAGACCTAGAAGTTGATATCCAACTCATGACTTCTAAATTCATGAGTTGTCCCAAATAGTTTGTTTAGAGCTTACCAAACTTTGTTGGGTGTTTTAAACTTCTCAACATGAAATAATAATTCAGGATATATGTTTAAACATATAAAGCCAAACAATTGGTCACAAATATTGAGAAACTTTTCTTTTCCCTTAGTTGCATTAGGTTCTTTTTCTATTCCTATTGTTACCCTATATAAGATTTTATTATTTAGTGCCAAAATTACTTAAATAGCTTCCAATTATGATAATTAAAAGGAGTTATGGGTTTGATGTAGGAGCATCTTGGGTTTGTGGCAATCTTGCATTACCCAAAAAGATCTCCTTTCAATTTATTTTTTTACTATTCCAATTGGGCAGTTTCTATTGTTTCTAGTCAATCCAGTTGGCACATCCTCTTATGCCTGATCATTATATTATGTTCTAGACATCATGAAAATCTTATCTCTATGACCACATCTTGATCTAATGTTTCAAGATAAAGTTATCTTATGATTGGGTCTGGTCCTATATTGGTTTCCTGTTCTAACAGACAGGATGGTGATATCTAGCTTGCATTGAAGATTCAAAGTTTGTAGTTTATCATGGCACATTTTTTGATGTTCGTATGTTCATGGATGATCTCCTTGTACAATCGCACACCATGAAATACTTATTGGGGTTTGTTCTTATGGATTTGCATCCTACCTTATTTTTTGTAAACCATTTTCTTTATCTTGGGATTCATGATCGGATAACCTGACATGTGGCTAGAGATCTTGTATATAAGTAGGCTTGTAGCTCTTTTTTTAGGTAGTGCTACTGGATGGGAGATAGCTGGTAGACTAGCATCTGATTTTGTAAATAATCAAGCTTGTAAGTCTGGAATGTAGGAATGTGTGTTTGTTGGTTGATTGGATGCAAATTCTTGGTTCTTTGTCAATGAGAATATAAGTTTAGTTGGCTCAATCTATTGTTTGGTATAAGTTGTTGTTGATTTCCTATGTGTTGTCTCTACTTTCAAGATTGGACATCTCCTTTGGGGATTTCTTTGGTCTTGACTGTGTCAAGTGGTATCAGAGCAAGATTCACTTTTGTGATTGTACATCCAGTGTCCTAGACTTGCGAAGTTCCAGATTTATTATTTGTCGGGTGGAAGAACTAAGGATCTAACCTACATCATCAAATAACTTACACAAAGTGGTTAGGAAGGAATTTTTGTTGGATGTTGAGTGTGGAATTGGATGAGAGCTAACCGATCAGAGTTTTGACCTTGTGAATTCCTATATCTATTGGTTGTGAGGTGGCAGAGCATGAATCTGGCTCATAATTATAGAGCACTTGCACATGAGAACTACATAAGAATTGTTGGTCTTTAGGAGTGTTGTTCCTAAGATGTTAGATTGTTTTTCCTATGCTTAAAAATCTTGAATGACTTGTTGTGGGATGGTAGAAAGAAAATATGACCTCCAATTGCAAAATATTTGTTGAAGGATGGATCGAGAGGAAGTTGTTGAAGGTTGTCAACCTTGGTATGAGTTGATGAGCCATTCCATGGGTAAACAAAATTCCAAATGGAGTCCAAGGGTGAAGGCATGTTCAATAAATCATTGAAGGAGAGGAAATTGAAATCTTGCAACCAAATCTCCAAGTTAGGGAAGTTGCACTATGGATAAGGAGAGATGTCACCAAAGAGAAGAATGAAACCTAGATGGTTAGGGATGATGATGAATAAATTCATAGCTGAGATGAAGAATGAAATGATATCTATGCATTTGGAGATATGCATGTAGAAGAGATAACATTGTTGCAAAGGCATTTTTTGAGTAAGAGTTCAATATTGGTGGAGTAGCTACGGTTGTAGATGTTTAGTTGGCATTTACCGGTTAAGAAGAAACTTGTTTGGCCTATTAGAAGGATGATCTGGAATCAGGAGATGCATGTGGAGGTTACTATCGAGGAAGACATAGAGATCCTTGAGGTAAACAAGTCTATGAGGACTTTGATCTCAAACGTTTTATAGGTTAAGGTAGATGTGGATGTGGTTGACCATCATAATCAGTTAATTGGATATGATGACCTAGTTGAGGTTGGAATTTAATTTCCTTTTATTGAATCTGGTAACCTAGTTAGGTTTTTTGAAGAGTTTACTATGGTTGGGGCTGACAATGCGGGTAATGACATTATTTTTGTTGGTGAATACTTGTTCAGATTGAGTTGTTTCAGTTGCTTAGTGATTTGTAGTAGGTGGCTAAAAATGCACCTAAGGTTGTGAAGTTGCAAGTTGTTGAGAGTGTGACTAAGGGTGTAGAGTTGAGGAAGAATTTGATGGATAGATCTGAATCCAAGGAGTTGATGAAGGTTGATGATAACCATATGGTGTTGTAGCTATAGAAAATTGGTGTAGTATCAAAATTTCTTGGTAGTCTTGTGATGGGATCATAGGCAAGGAAGTTGTTGAGTAGTGACAAAGGTAAAAGGAAGAAAACATTTATTGTTGGTTGTTTGGGCAACAAAGGTAGAAGAATTTTGAATAAGTTTTGTAAGAAGATAGAGATGATGGCATTGATGTCATTAGTTTGGATAAAGGATCAGATTGGTGGATTTAGAGGAACTAATGAGTTCATTGTTTTTGATGGACTAATGACTAATTATGATCAGATGAACAAGGATGAATAGTTGAGGACATCAAGAAGATTTGTGAAGTGAGTACAAATCTAGTGCTTGATTGTGTTGCTAATCAGTTTGGTCTTGGTAGAAGGTTTTTTGACTGGT
Source organism: Chamaecyparis obtusa (assembly GCA_027943335.1). Classification (NCBI taxonomy): domain Eukaryota; kingdom Viridiplantae; phylum Streptophyta; class Pinopsida; order Cupressales; family Cupressaceae; genus Chamaecyparis; species Chamaecyparis obtusa. The sequence goes on along the minus strand of BSBK01004545.1, from coordinate 856,633 downwards.
TTGTCCCTTTGCAAAGGATGTGCAAATTATATTGGAGGAGGTAGAGAGTTGTGGTGTGTAGATTCATATTCTTGACCATGAGGGTTTCAAAAATGAAGGTCAAAATGAAGACTGAAGATCTGATACAAATTTATTTGCATCATCAAAGTGAGAGGCTCCCCTTCTTATTAACCCCGAGTGTCTGATGCAGGAGCATCTTGGGTTCTTGGTAATCTTGCATCACCCAAAATGATTTACTTTGAGTTTGTTTACTATTCTAGTATGACATTTTTTATTATTTATAGGTGCAGTCGATCCAATTGGAACATCATCTTATGCTATCATTATATTGTGTTATATACATCATGAAGATCTTATGTCTATGACTACGTCTCAATCTAATGTTTCCAGATAGAGTTATCTTATGATTGGGTCCATTCCTATATTGATTTCTTGTTTTAATAGTCAGGTTGGTGAGATTTGGCTTGCGGTAAAGTTTCACGGTTTACGGTTTCTCATGGAGAAATGTTCAATTTTCTTATCTTCATGGCTGACCTCCTTGTATAGTCACACATCATGAAATGCTTATTAGGGTTTGTTCTTATGGATTTGGGTCATGCCCTATTTGTTGTAAATCATTTTCTTTATCTTGGGATTGATGATCGTATAAGTTGACTTGTGGATGGTGATCTTGTATATACATAGGCTTCTGGTTCTTATTTTAGGCAGTGCTAGTGGATGAGAGATAACTGGTAGTCTAGCATCTAATCTTGCAAATAATTAGGCCTATATATCTGGAATGTAAGACTATATGTTTGCAGGCCAATTGGATATAAATTCTTGGTTCTTTGTCAATGAGAATACTAGTTTAGCTAGCTCAATATGTTGTTTAGTATCATTTGTTTTTAATTTTCATTGTGTTGTCTCTAGCTACAATATTGGACATCTCCTTTGGGGATTTCTCCAGTCTTGACTGTGTCAAGGTTGTATACTAACATTAGGGTCCATGTTGCTAGGATTAGATTTTTTCTTGTAGAATGCAGAAATGAACAACACTTCATGAAGAAGTGCGAAAAATAGAAAAGACACAACACCCCTTTGATTGTCTTCCCCCCTTTATTTTTGGCAATTTATAGGAGTGTGTTGCAACTAAACCCCCAAAAAGGTAAAAATGGCACTTTATAATGATAGTGCAAGAGTGAGCCATTTGGATTCATGACGGATAAATATTCACTTTTGGAAATAACACCCAATTTCAAGTTACTAAGCAAAAGTTATGAGCAAAAGAAATTTTCCTCCACAAAAAAAAGAAATTATGGTGAAATTTTTTAACTTAGCCAAAAAAAAAATTCCAAAAAAAAAAAAGATGGGCCAATGTTAATCTCCCTTAAGTAGGAAAGAACTAGGGGCTAAAAACCATGTGACCAAGGGCTAGACTCTAAAAATATACACGTTTTGGGAGATGAAAAGTGCTAACCATCCATGCATTAAACTTGATGGCCATTGCGATGGTCCACCTTTCTCAAGTTGCACATGCGGTCTTTTTCAAAACCACAGGGGGTTTCTTGAACCACACATTGCTACCGTAAACTGCTAGCCTTTTTAGATGTTCCAACCAAGATTGCACAGAGGGTTTTTGTCTGCTTCAAGCTGAAAGGCATGAAGGTCACCGCCATAGATTCGTCTCACCAAGGAGGATTCATGGGTGCTTAGCTGTAATGTTACAACTACAATAGCTAGATGCAAGGGAGCTACAATGTGAGTAGATCTTGCGACATATTTCAGCAATGACTAGGGGCCACAACTATGACCACTATAGAAATATGAAAGTCTATATAACCTCACTACCTTCTTTTATGACATTAGCTTTAAAAAAATTTCAAATCAACTTTGATGCCATGTAAAAACCAAAAAGATCTCAAGAGATAATAAGAAGCACAATAAGCCCAAAGTTGACATACCATTCATTGGAGAAGAAATATACATATATGAAGAGTGATTGGATTGAATCAAAAGTTGACCTCAACACTCAATGAGTGGTGGCGAGTTGCCACCAAAAAACCTAGGGTAAGGTGTCAAAATGAGATCGACACATCTACTAAACAACTCCTAAATGATGACTACTTGCATGAACAAGTGTCATAGATGTATGGATGACTAATTAAGATTAAAATCCTAAGTAAAATTAATTAAATAATTACACTAACACCAAGAAAAGAGAATGAACTCATTAGACATGTGAATGTATTTATTTGTATCATTCTAGTAACACTGTATATGTTTTCTTATGTCTAAGAGAGTTTTCTTAGTGACTTTGAATATTCTTTCTTTAATATTTTTTTATAGCTTATACATATTTTATTATTTATAAAACATTAAAAAATAAAATAAGGAAAGAACATTAAAATCAAACCTAGATATATTAGATTTTTTATTGCTATTTGTTTAGATAGTTTTTAGATTTTTAAAATTTAGGGTTAATTAAATTATGTTTTACTCTCTTTACTTTTAAATATAAGAAACCCAATATCTATTATTATTTTATTGTAAAATTTCTTTTAATTAGCGTGAAATTTAAATAGGTATTTTTTTCTATTATTTAGTTAAATATGATTTTTTGTTTTCCAAAAATAAATAGGCCTTGTAGACTTTGAGAGAGAATTTTAGAGTAATAATAATTTTTCTTTTCTGGAAAAGAGGTTTGAGAAAGTTAAATTATTCAATCATTATTATTTCATAAATATGTATTTTAATTTTTAATTTTTTAATTTTGAGAAAGTTTATTTGAAATAGGATTACAAATTTCTCATAAATTTATTCTAATATTTTAAATTTCTTATCAATTAATTTAGGAATATCAACAATAACAATATCATAGATACTTCAAATTAATATCTTTATGTTTCAAAATTAAAAATTATTTTTTCCATGAATACAACTTTTTCTAGAAATTTTTTTGAAGAAGAACTTTTAATATCTAAGCGACTAAATATTTGAACTTCAATTTTCTTCATGTATTTTGAAACTTTGGACCCAAGAAATTTAGGTTCAAACTTTCAAAATAATATTGTTCAAATATTTGGATTTAGTTTTTAATTTATTTTAAAATTAGTAATAATCATTGTAGATTTATTTAAAAATAATATAAATTTTATTTAATTAATTTTTATCAGATAATTATGGTTTAAATATATATTATAGTTAGAATTATAATTAGGCACGTTTTAAAATTTAGTTAGGATTTTGATTTTATATATTATATTATATTATTGTAAGAGAAATAATAATTAATATTTAAAATTATATTAAATTCATCAAAATATTAATATGAGTTGTATTTACATTTACAACTCTACATTTTGTTTTTAACATTGATATCTCTAGGCTTTCTTTATGTAAATTTGATAAAATATAGGTATGCTAGTTGTATATTTAGTTAAAACATTATTGATGCTCTTACATATTTAGTCTTCGAAATTTGATATCTCTTCTTATATAAATTTCTAAAATAAATATGCCAGTGTTTTTCTTTTAAATAAAAGTGGCAGTGCCACTAAACCTTTATTACTAATAGAGAGCAAAGTGCAGTATAATAAACGCTGAAGTCAAATGAAGCCCATTACAGAACTAGGCCCAAAAGCACAAAGCATTACGACAGAAGGAAGATGGAGCCCTAAACAGTAGACATGCTGATAGAAATCCCTAAACCAAGGAACAGAACTGGAGAGAGGAAATCTCTAAACAGAAGAGCCCATACAACCGAAGCTCATAAGAAAACAAAATTTCCCACAAAAACAAAATTGGGCAACGATACAAACTATTACATATGTTAGTTATATTTATTAATCGATCAAATTATAAAAAATGTTGTACATAGGATTTTAATTTTAAACTGATTCTTTCTAAAATTTCTACAACACAGATCTAATTTTCTAACTATCGTGACATGATAAAATCATTATTGCTATATTGTTGTTTAGTATTGTATATAGATTTATAACTTAGTGATTCAAATATCTTTTATTTCTTTCACATCGATTGAAAAAATACACTCAATTTTATAAAAATCTTGATCAAACTAATTCATAAACTAAATTGTAAAATTTTTATTACATCAAGATTTTACAAATTAAAACTATACTAGTATTAAATATAAAATGTAAGGCTTCAAATCAATTTATAGAAAACAACACAATACACACAAATTTGAAAACTGACTACTGTAACAAAGATTCCCCATAATATACGGATTAGTCGCATGCATGGTGATACCTAGTAGATTCCTCCGAGTACAATTACAATAAAACAAAAAGCAAATTAAAATTTCCTGAATATTGAATAGTACTTGACAATGGAAACGCCAAAACCAGGTGATCAAGCTGTTCACCAAACATGACTTATCACCAGCTTTCGGAATATTGTAAATAAATAAGGCTGTCATGTCCCACACTGACATTTTATAAAGGGATAAAGGGCCATCATTCATGAACCTATCACAAACTTAAAATCAATTTTCACACAGTCCATTAGGGAGACAATTGGTGAAGCAGAAACCGTGGACAAAGCTTCTGCCACCCGGAATATTATATGCGCTTTTCACGACTTGATTCCAAGTTTAACGCTTTTCAGCCTAATACGTTTCTAATTATTACATAATTCTAATTATAGAATTATAATATTATACAATATTTTTATATATTAATATTTGTATGTTTTTGATAGAAAAAAAAAGCAACAGGGTGCTGGCCCGTGGAACAGGGAAGACTAAGAGCACATTAACAACACATTAACAGCACTAGCTTCACAACATATAATTATCAGAGTAACAGTGTCTAGTCTACCTCTATAAAAAATAAACTTGAAGATCCTTAACAAAAAGAATGAACCAGTGTTGTAGTTTAACCAAACAGCCTTGAACATAATAATAGTAAACTGCCTCGCAGGGCTAAACCATAGTCTTAAGTACTTAACCATTTAATAGAAAAACACAAAATAAAACCTGGGACCCAAGGGCTCGGAACAAGACAAAATCAGCATGGCTCCAACAATAGTTAGGTCCTCTCACCTAGCCACTTGGACATCAAGGTGGCGGCCTATTCTTCCTATAGAAATAGGAAGATGTCTCTGTTGTCCTCATCAGCTTCCAGCTTACCACTAGTAATCTTCTCCTGCACATTACATAGAGTAACCGCCGACGCGTGCATCACTTTCAGGGAAAATTTATTGGAGTCAGCAATGCGAGCCTTGATTTCCTTCATATCTTGCTTGAGACCTAGTATTTCATTGTTCAGCTCAGTGAATTTCTACTTGAGGGATCCTTTGAACCTGCCATTCCCAGCCATAGCCATGGTAGCATGCTCAGTGCAAGGGGGTTGACCTACTGTGTGTGGGGAGAGGGCGGGGTCGGGGTATTGTTGCAAGGGATTTCATTCACCATGGGTGGGGGATTCAAAGGAGGAGCGCTATCAGACCTGGGGGAGCTCAAATGCTCAGTCGAGGAGCCCTTAATCGACCTAGAGGTATCCATATCCCCTGAAAGCATCATGTCCTTAGAGGCCATTTCCTTGAGTCATCTTTTACATTTTTTTTAGCAATTATGTTGGAGTGCCGAATGGTACCACCCATTTCAACCTCTGACCCCACCTGACTACCTGACTTTTTTGATTTCTTAAGCCTCTTCTCAGCTTCAGGGGTGCTCTCATCAACCGTGTTATCTTTTGCTTAGAAGGAATTAGAAATATGGGAATCCTCTAATTTCTTCAACCTTTTGAAGGGGTTCCTCACACACCTCTTGCAACCCTCAGCATCATGGGGGATAAGGTTAGTCTCCTGGATGGACTGGGAGGGGGATTGAGAGGGGTTATTAGCTCCCGAAGGACTAACGTCCGGGGTGATATCCGTGATAATTAGGGGAGGTTGAGGTGGGGGGAAAATGTCTTTGTGAAACTTGAACAAATAGAGTAAAAGGCCTTGGTGCAGGATGGTGTTACTTTCCAACAAGTGGAGGAGGTAGAACGGGATGTCTCTATTTCCAATATGATTAAGGAACGATAGATGATAGTAGTAAAAGACAGTAAATTGTCCCTCTAAAGTGAAATAATTCATGATAATATGACAAACCTTAGGCCATAAATCATGGAGCAACTCACGGTTGAAACCCCTAGACTTTTTAACAGACTTTTATCTAGGCCTGAAGAATTTGTTGAGACTAGTCATGTCCAGCGTTCGACTGATTTTCCTATATTTCCTTCCCTCTGTCGAGAGCACTGTCGCTTTGCCAATGACTTCTTCATTGATTTGAAAGTGGATACCCCCGACATACACCTTTCTATTGTTCCATGGTGACACAAATTGCTTAGAAATATGTTCATCATGGCCTCCCTTCATTCTTTCCATAAAACCCCAAATGTCATTGTCTTTGTAGTAGTGAATAACCAGAGGATCAGAAGTGAACTCCTCTTCGATTTTGTTAGGTTCAATGTGTAGTGTTTTGCCACCCATCATGACCGGACTTGTTTCCACAATAGACGGCTTCTAAAAATTATAGAGCCGAACTTTGCATGCTAGGGCATAAAATATGGCTTTTTGAATTAACTATGTAGTGCAAATTTTTCTCATAAAAGACATGGGTTGGGTGGTCTTTGGGGAATCGAGCTTCGTACAGAGAAATCTAGCATATCTCCAGGCGTAATAATTAGACATTAAGCCATTTTTGCCATTAATGTCCTTGCTAGTCGAAATGACCCACTGATGTGGACAACCTCCATTCCACACACAATATCTCAAAGGGAAATTGTTATTTGTATGTTATATTAATATGAAAAAATGTTATTTTGGTAAAAAAAACATTTGGTCAAAACATTTTATTAATTTTAAACTTATATTATAGCTCATCTGACTAGGAGCACTACTAGGAAATAGTTGAGCACAGAAAACCTCCAGCCTTGCCCCAAAAATAAGAAGACATATCACAGATTGTTTTATCTTACAATCATCGTGATATACATAATTAAAATCACACTTATTTACATAATGTATTATAGAGCCATTTAAAATGCAACTCAAATATGAATATTGAAGAAATGTTGGTGTAAACTTATGATTATAATATAATAATAATATTAAATTATCACACACACACACACACACACACACACATATATATATATATATATATATATAATTTTTATATTATTACATTATTACTTCTATGCTAATAAATTATATTCACTAATTCAATCTTAAGTGAATCATAATTCTTATCTAATTATAGTTGTAATTGTCAACATCACATTAATTGTATTATTTATCGAACAATATGAACCCTAGCTTATCCTTAACGCTAAGGGTATCTATAATTTATATTTATGCAAGCATTTTGTATGTGAAATGAATAACTCATTTTTTTAATAGAAAAGTTAGAACTTTATTATCTCAATGATTTGAAAGTTTTGTCTTAGTTATGATTAGCTTCTTGTAATTGAATGTATATATGATTTGAAGTTATCACTTTTTTATTGATTCCTTTCTCACAAAAAACAATAGCATATTCTTAATGGCTTGTTGACTTCATATACTACTCAAATTTATGAATAAATAAACTAATTATTTTCCCAAATGACCTTCCGAACCTCTTGAGCATACCCATTGCATATAAAGTGCACTAGCTAATTCTTATACAAACTTTATATTAGAACTATTAATTGTTCTCTAAACATATAATTTTTAAAAATAATATCAAATAATATATATGATTTTCTTTGTTACCAATTTTAGATAAGTAAAAGATCAGCATAAAAGTAATTCAATAATTAAATTTATCAGTTTTAGAAATTTTTATCTCTTTCTTAATTTTTCATTTGTTTTAGTTATCATTTTATTTTAAACTTTACTCTAGTTTATTTTTATTTTTTTTCATTTATTATTATTAAAAAATTTACATTTCAAAATTAAAAAATAAGATAATTTTGAAATGCTTGTTGTAAGAATAAAGATAAATTTTAAAAAAGAGAAAAATAAAATTTAATATATTTCTAATGAAAAATTATAAATGTAATTAACATAAAATATTTAATACTTAAAATATTATAGCTAATATTAGATTTATCTAGTTATTTTTTAACTTTAAACTATGTTTGATTGCTTCTTATTTGTTAATAAATTTTACTTTTAACTCATGCGTGCTATGATTATAATATTTTATTGTTATTTTTAAATATATTTTATGTTTTATTTTTTATTTTTTTATATTTTTTTATTAAATTTATTTGTACGAAAATTGCAATAGGCTCCAATGGCATTGATGAAATAGAGGCTTTGAGTTTGAGGGTCTTTATTGCCCTTGTACTAAACATTAAAAATCTTGTTATTGAAAGGGATCCAATGGTCATTTATGAAACAATCATAAATAAAAGTATAAATTGTTGGAACCTTAGATATCATTTGGAGAAGGTATTTCTACAACTCCAAGCTCTATCTCATTATGAGATTAAACATTACTATCAGGAAATTAATGTGATTGCTGACTTTCTAGCAAACAAAGCTAATAATGGGTATCTTCCTCTAGAGTATGCGTCAAAGGAATTGTTATCTTTCCTTCTATAATCTCTTATTCTGATGTGTATCCTATTTTCACTATTAAGAACTGAATAATTTTGGGAAGGATTTCTCACAAACTAAGATAATTGTTAAAGATGGGGGGCCTACAAGACATATATTGTCTAAATTTTAAAATATGGTACATTTGGGCTTCCCACCTATATGGCTAATCTTGGCCAATTCTTGTAAAGTGGTTCTTCTTGAGGAATAGTTTAAATTTCATATGATAAGACCATTGATTATCTGGTCAGGGTGAGGAAAATTGTTTCCCCTTTCTAATCTAATCTTCAGTGGCCTATATGTGCTTGTGGTCTCTAATATGGACAATGACAACTTTCTTTCACCATTAAGCACTAAATTATTTTGGGAAGGCTTTATCTTAAACTAATTTGATTGTCAAGGATGGGGAGACTCCAGCATGTATATTTTCTAAATTTTAAAATATGGCGCCCTTCAACTTCACACATATATGGGGAATCTTGGCCAATGCTTGTATCATGGTTCTACTTGAGGAATAGTTTAAATTTTATGCTCATACCATTGATTATTTGTTCAGGGTTAGGAAAACTATTTCCTGTTACTAATCCAACCTTCAATGGCTTAAACAAACTCTTGGTCTCTAATATAGATGATGGTAGCTTTCTTCTAATATATTGCCTAGCAATTTGACCTCTCACTTATATTGATAATCTTGGCCAACTTTTTTGAAATGGCTCTATTTGAGGAACAATTAGATTTAACATTCTTAGTTCACTGATTATTTGGTTAGGGTGATGGAAATTGTTCCCTCTCTCTGATCCAATCTTCATTAATTTGTGTGTGTTCTTAATCACTAATATGGATGGTGGCATCTTTATTTTGAAATGTATTTCTTAATGTCCCTTTGTGGTAATATATAAGAATATATTTTCTACAACTCTTATATTTTCCTATCCATTGACATTACTCTAGCCTTGGCTCTCACTTACAATTGGAGGGATAGCTTATCTGGCTCCTTTCTCTTGGATGTACGATGGTTTGAGACCTTTATTAATGCTCCTACTTAGGATTTTTTTCCTTATTTGGTATGGTTAACTTTATCCCTATTGTTATTAGAGACAGATTGGTATGAGAATGTTTTTAAATGGAAATAAGAGAATTCCATTTGTTTATTCTCATAGATTCCTTCTTAATCACATGCTTGTGCTATACCATCTCCACAAGATGTACTTATAGATCTCTTCCCTCATGCTGACGTATTAACTTGAAGTTTTTAAACTTGGTTTGTTATGATCATTTGGTACTTTTCTTGGTCCTTGGATTTTTTTGTTTCTTCTTAAGGTGCCCACTTATCTTTTCTCTCTAACTATTTGTACTTATTCCTCCCTGTAACTTGATTCAAAATCCATTTTATGATCCTCTTCTTGCATCACAATTGTAAGGTTGCTATGTGATTGAATTTCCTTGCATTCCTTTAAATGCATTGTATTAACTTTTCTCATGCTAACTTGACTGTATTTCTGAACTCGATGGAACCAATATTTATCTTTTTCCTTGGTTCACATTTTGTATTACTTGCATTTATTGTTTATTGGTTTGGTTGTGCCTCTTCTACTGGTATCGTGGCATGGAGTTAAAAATCTAGCTTCCTCAATTACCATGGGAGACTAGGAATTATTATGAGTTTTATTCTCAAGAACTTTCTACAATTTTTAACATTGGATGTGCACACATTGAAGTTTCTATCCGCACTCTTCTAGGATTGGATTGGCTAAATCCTCATCCATCTTCCCTATCGATAGATTTGGCTTCTCAATTTCTCACTATCATAATGGACTTAGCCCTTGATGTTGATTTTATTTCTAATATTGGAAAGAAGGTCTTAAACTCATAAATTTATGATGATGATCTCATAATTATGTTGCTTCAATCTCACAAGCTTGATAATGGTTCTTTTCCCATCGCTAGATTAAAATTTTTAAAATATTTATGGCTAAACATGTTTTTAGAGAAATTTTGGTTGTGGTTAGAGATGCCTTGCAGGATGGCAAGTCGAAATTCATTACTCAAGAATTCATGCACTATTGATGCACATCATTGACCTACACATGGTTGATCCTACACTTGATTTATTTTTGGTAGTTTGCAGTTTGATACTTCACCTAGATCACTTCATCGGGGATGACATCCTTCCCATCCCTCTTCTTCAGGTGGTTGAATGTTATTAAGAGGATCACCTTCCCCTTCTTGTGGATGATTATCCTTATGCTTCTTTGCAGGACTCCTCTATCTTGGCTTCATTCTATGAGCATCATGTGTGAGGCCCCTCTTCTGTTGTTTCTTTTCTGGATGCTACTTCTTCCTCTTTCTCATAGCCATACTACTACCATGTTATCAATTTTTTTCTATTGGTATGATATGAGGCTAGTCTAGGGAAGTCTTAGGGGTTCTTTTTTATTATTTGTCTAGTTGGATATTTTTTATTGGGCTCCTTCCATACATATTGGTGGACCCTTTGAGATTTGTGTCTGGGTTCCATGTTATGTATTTATTGTTCACTAAACAAGCTACTTTTAGTATTGTGGTAGGTATCCTAGGTTCTAGGTTTTTGCATCAAGAGATACAACTAGAGGTATTCTTTACCCAGTTTTTGTTGGAAATTTGGCTGAGTTGGTTACATAGATGTTGTCATTATGGAAACATATGATCTACATGAAGATCACATAGGTCAGAGAGCTAGTATGTCAGAGCGCAATGCAAAATTGTCTAAGTATGAGACAATGTATTTTTACTAGTGAACCTGAAGACAATTTTTGTTTACGATGTTGACTGGAGTAAGTTCAGTGCTTGCGCACTTGAAAATAGACTCTCTGGTGACTATTGAAGACTCACCTTAGAGCGTAAGTTAGTATGACATGTATGGAAGAAGTTATGACAGTTTTACTAAAGATAGTGTTAAGCCGATCGGACAGAATATGAAGACAGAATAGATACAGAGTTAAGGGATTATTTTGTTTATCAAAATAATGACTTAACAATATAAAGGGATGACATCCTAGATGTTAAACCTTGGATAAAGATATTTTGTAATATGATAGCTGACTGGAAAGTTATTAATCTTAATAACTTGTATAAAGATATGTAAAGATCTAATTGTAAAAAGAGAAGTAACAAATGTATGTAATAGCGATAGTGAAAGAGCAATGAAGAAATATTGATTCAAGTAGTATAAGGTTATGTACCTTGACCTACTTTTGTAATTAGTAAATATTGTATATTACTTGTTTGGGCAGTGGGCTCATCTGGTAATCACATTTTGTACTGCCAACTCCTAACAGGGTTGAGGCTTCTAACAAGGCCTATAGTCCCTTAATCAGGACTGATACACTATATGCATGTAATAGACTCCTAACAGGGTCAACATCCTTAATAGGATACTTTTGATTAATCGATCTTTGTGGGTACCATCCCCACCGGGGTTTTCCCTTGGCTAGGGTTTCCTCGAGAACAAATAATGTGTTATGAATTCTTTAAATTTATTGCTATGCATGTTGTTTAGCTTCTTATGTTATGCATGTGTTAATATAATCTGTTATATCCATAATTGGGCAAAATTTAAATTTTTTAGAATACTGATTCACCCCCCCTCTCAATATTCCCTATTTCTAACAATTGTTATCAGAGCTTAGTTACTCGCAAAAGAATCATTCAAGGAAAGCCTAACAGCTTCAGTAAGATCTCTATGGATATGGATCAACTACATAAGAAGCTTGAAGAAGATCTTGAATAGATTGATATGCTTACTATAGAAAGAGATACTTTGAAAGGAAAATATGATGATGCAAAGAACCTCATTGAGAAACTAAAAAACAAATTTGAAGATTTGAAATCTGAAATTCACATTGAAGATTGTGATGACAATTTAGAAAAATAAAATGAGATCCTTAAACATGAACTGAAGATAGAAAATCTAAAGCTAAGTTTGAAAGATGAACAATAGAGTTTTTCATACCAATCCTAATCCTAGAAGTCATGCAAGAAGAAATGAAGATGGAAGCAATAGTCAGAAATGATGCTGTAGTAATTCAGATGAAGTGAAGTTTGTTAATATCATAGATTAAGGAGACACATTCAATACTGAAGGTAGTCAGAAAGGTGAATTATTAAATGGTAAGAATGAATCTTTACCTGACCCATCTCAAAGCACTTAATTCATGAAGATTACAGTAGAATAGGAACTTAGATTAGTGTAGAAGTTGATATATGATGAATTGAGTCTTGCACAATTAATGCAAGGTATTATATGATGTTCTAATGCTATGGTTAAGAGCGCAAAGAAAAATATTATGTTTTGAGAGATTGCAAGAAGTTTTAAGTTTTGCAGGTTCACAGAATCAGATTTTTGGAAAGAAGCGGCAAAAGAATTGAATGCGATGTCAGATCTAAGTGAGATTGAATTAATAAAAGGTCACGATTGATGTTATTTGATCATCAAAGTGAATACAAGTGTTAAAGAGATCAAAGAGCAGTGATTGGAAGCATTTTTGCAAGGATTTGGTGAAGAATTTTGTGCCGAATCTGTGCAAGCCCTAAATCGTGAAATCAAGGTATTTTACTTGGTAGATCTTTAAATCAGTTAAGGAATTAGAGGAAATCATGGATGTTTCTTTGATTCACAATGTCAGAGATAAAAATAGACCTAAGATGAAAAGGGAACCAGTAGAACCCTTGGAAGATGATCCTAGGTTAGCTTTATCATCTGTACCAGACAGAGTGTTACATTTAGAGAATGTTAGAAGTTATCTAGGATGTAAACTAGAGACTATCAGTGATAGTGAATTCATGGAGGAATATCAAAAAATCTATAATCAGGACATGTCATTGAAAGTAGGGTTTGAGAATTTGAAAGATAATGAGATTATTAAGTATGCTTTGCAATATGAATTTGATGATGAAGAATGTACCAAGATAATCCTAAGCAAAATTCACAATGGAAAGTTTTGGTTAGATGAATGGAATTTTTTTTATAGTTTTTTACATTTTTCTCTATATCATTGAACATAATGTATTATAATTATCTTGTCATTATCTTTTATTAATATAATTACTACATCCTTGGTCATGTCTTACTTATAAAAAAAAATATACTCATCTAAAAAATTAATTATAATATTTTACAATTTTTGATTAATGACAAAACCTCTTTGAATGGGACCTGAAACACAATATGATCAGATTTTAGCTAGGATATCAAAGTTTCCAAAATATATAGCATTGAAAAAGTACATACATCCAACAATAGGAGACAAGAAAGAACTAAAGGGAACAAGACACAATAAAGCATTAAAGGGAACTCAAAACTCTTTTCAAACATCAAAATACTTTGTAAACAACTAAATGAGAAGTTGAAGATAGGAATAAACCAGTTTTGTAGCCATAAAGCCACCATGAATACCCTTGACCAAAGATTCAGAGGCATCAAAATGTTTTGTTAAATCTCTCTTTCTTCTATTCACAACTATAAACAAAATATCATTATTTGAAGGTGAAGAACAAGGGGATAGTGGATGAAAAATGAGCAAGGGATGAGAAAGAGGAGCCCAAATTAAAATATCACACATTCTAGGAAAATAAGTCTTAGATTCCATCAAACCAACGTCGACTATCAAGGGTGAACCAATAATGACTTTCAAAGGAAAACCAATATCGACTATCAAAGATGAATCAATAGTAAATGGTGAACTAGAATTTTTAGTAGCCATATGAAATCCACATGCTTACTAGATACAAGAGGATTTTTAAGAATATTATTAGGACCATTATTAGCATAAACGAAATTGTCTTCCCTAGAATCATCATCAACATAAGAAGTAATATGCTCATGAAGAGAATTTTTCCACTAAGTAGCATCACTATGGAAAGATTCTTGATTGTTTGCAACCAAATGACTAGTAGTTAAACATATCTTATAAAAAAAGGGAAGACCCACATAATCAAGAATCTAAGGAAAAGGTCTATCCCCAACCATCAAGACAACTTTTCTAAGAAGGTCTTGTGAGATGTCAATATCCACAAGAATGCACACAAAAGTAGGATGCTCATATAAGAGAATAATAATTAGACAAAATAAGTATTCTAATACAATTACTAATAGATTCAAAGAAAGACTTAGCCTAGACCTAGAGAGGAAGATAATGATGTTTGACCCAAGTAAGGAAAATAATAATAGATTTTGTAAAAGATAGTTAAAGTAAAGGAGCCAAGGGCTAAGAGAATTATAGTTCTTTCCCTACAATCAAATACCTTCTCCCAGCACTTGATCACTATCCTCCACGGATTGAAAGGCATCCAAAAAAGAACCCTATTTGTAGGATAAAGTTAAATCCTATCCTCAACAAGGGGCCTCCAAGAATCCAACACCAATTTGTACAAATTAGGAAGAGAAGACCGCAAACCATTGAACCTACAAATAAGAGCATGCTTGGAGAAGTATTATTTATTATCCAACACTTGTTTCCCACAATAATAGTAGGGATTGAAGAAGAAAAACACAAGCATTTTACCATGATGAGAGGGATGAGAATGAGCATATTAAGAGATTTTACAACTAGAAGAGTTAAAATCCTTAGAAAAAGAGAGTGAAGTTTAGGAAGACGTAGGAGAAGTCATTTGCAGTTAACTAGAACCTAGTGGTGGGAAATTAGTTGTAATAGGGGAACCACCATTCACACATAGTGAACTAGTAGGTTATGCGTCATAAGACAAAAAGAAACTATAATCATTAATAGAGAACTCAAATAAAATGGTAGATCACAAGGTGAAAGAAAAATTACAAAAATGGATGATGACCTAGTAGTAGTAGATGAAAAAATAGGAGCACAACTCACATGGGTTTCAAAATTGAGCAAGAAAGTCATTTTAGTATATGATGAATTGTTAATATTTTGTAATGTTATTGATGATGTGAGTGGAGATTAAAAAACATGATATAACATGTGTTGTAACTAATTATGTGATTGGAGGTCCAAAAATACATGTTTAGATGTTTTTATGATCTTTTGTGTTTCTCTTGAGTGAACATGTGTTATTTCTATAAGGTAACAATAGGGAAAGCTAGATTATGAAGGAAAAAGTATTTGAAGTTTGTATGGGAGAATTATTTGCATTACTTTTAATTTATAGATATAATGTCTATTTTTTATGGATATTGTACTATTATATTATTAGGTCCTCAATATTATAGTTAATAAGTTTGGTAGTTGTAGTTTCTTAAAAATCTAGTTGTCTATCAAGATTGGTCTAGAGAATGATTTGCATCATTCTATAGTATTTTTTCTTGTTGCCTGATTTGGAGGACATGTTCAAGATGTTTGTGACTCTTTTTAGTTTATTTTTTAGGTGTTTTTTTAATTTTTTGATATGATTAGTTTGTTGTTAGAGTGTTTGGTGTTGGTCTCTAACTAACTCAGTTAATTTTACATGTTTGGATAATATTTATTTTGGTTTGTACTTGTGTTGGAGATTTATTTAAAAATTTAATGGGTCTTACCTTGGCATGTGAAATATTTATTTAGATCACCTTTATATATTGAAGTGGGCTGCAACAATTAGAAGTATACTTGGTGGCCAAATTTGTTTAAGTTATGTATATATTATTTATGGATAACCTAATTGAGTATTTTGATAAATAAGAGAGAGAGAGAGAGAGAGAGAGAGAGAGAGAGAGAGAGAGAGAGAGAGAGAGAGAGAGAGAGAGAGAGAGAGAGTTGTAATATTTACCAACTTTACAATAAATTTAAAAACAAATATTTAAATTAATAATTTCTATAAGATTAGTCGAACCTAAGATACATGAATGGGTCCTATGACATACGAAGATACATTAATGGGTGTTTCAGGTCATATGTGTCTTAAGACATCGTACGGGATGGATAAGTTTCCTAGAATGTATTAAGGGGTCACATGTGTTGTAAGTGGTCCTAAGGAATCCTAGGTTATATTAATCGATTCTAGCATGTATTAAGGGTTGTTCAGGGTGACAGTGGGTCCTCATATCAATTAATAGAACCTAAGATACATGAATGGGTCATAGGGAATCCTAAGATACATTAATTGGTCTTGGAGGTCTGAAGGGTTCATATGTGTCTTTAGGTGTCATAAGGTATGGATAAGGTTCCTAGAATGTCTTAAGGCTTCGTAGGTGTCATAAATGCTTCTAAGGGATTATAGGTTAAATTAATTGATCCTAATATATATCTTAAGGTCCTGGAGGCAAACAAAAGGGTCCTCTTGTGTATTAATGGAATGTAAGATACATGAATGGGTCCCAAGACATCCTAAGATACATTAATGTGTCTTGGGGGTCCTAATGCATCCTAGGTATCTTAAGATGTTGTAAGGGATGGATAAAGGTCCTAGAATGTCTTGGGGTCATATGTGTCATACGAGGTCCTTAGGGATCTTAGTATTTCTTAAGGGGTATTTAGGGTGAAAATGGGTCCTTGTATGTATTAATGGAACATAAGATACATCAATGGGTCCTAGGACATCCTAAGATTCTTTAATGGGTCTTGGGGGTCCTAAGGTTTCATATTTGTTTTAAGATTTCATAAGGGATCCAGATAAGGGTCCTAGAATGTTAATGGGTCATAGGTGCAATAAGTGGTCCTAATTGATCCTACATTAGATTAATTGATCCTAGTATGTCTTAAGGTTTCTTGAGGGAAACAATGGATGCTATGTGTCTTAAGATAGTGTAAGGGATGGATAAGGGTCCTAGAGTGTCTTAAGGGGTCGTGGATAACATAAGAGGTCCTAAGGGGTCATAGGTTACATTATTGGATCCTCGTATGTATTAATTGAATCTAAGATACATAAATGTGTCCTAGGACAACCTAAGATATGTTAATGGGTCTTGAGGATCTGAAGGGGTCATATATGTCTTAAAATGTCGTAAGGGATGTATAATGGTCCAATAATGTTAATGGGTCATAGGTGTGATAAATGGTCTAAGGGATCTTAGGTTACATTAATTGATACTAGTATGTCTTAAGGGTTCTTGTGGGAAACGATGGGTTCACATATGTATTAATAGAAGCTAAGGTAGATGAATGGGTCCTATGATAATTTAAGATATAATTATGGGTCGTATGGGTCCTAAGGGGTCCTATGTGTCTTAAGATGTCATAAGAGATGTGTAAGGGTCCTAGAATATCTTAAGGGTTTTTAGGCATCATAATAGGTCCTAAGGCATCATAGGTTACATTAATTCATCCTAATATGTTTTAAGGAGCCTTGAGGGAAACAATGAGTCCTTGTATGTATTAATGGAACCTAACATACATCAATGGGTCCTAGGACATCCTAATATGTATTATAAGGTCTTGAGATTCCTAAGGGATCCTATGTGTCTTAATATGTCGTAAGGGAGGGATAAGGCTCCTAGAAACTTACTAGTACAATTTTCTAACATATTCTAACATACTACTAGATCATTTTCTAAAATTTAACTACGATTTTCTAAGATTTCTACAAACTAAAAATTATTTAAAACAAATAAATAACTAATATTTACTAACTTTACTAAAAATGCATGTACCTGAGAGAGAGAGAGAGATTCCTAATATTTAGTAACTTTAAAAGAAATTTAAAAACAAATATTTTTAATAATTTTTATAAGATATTAATATGTTCTAACATTTTTACTATGGTTTCTAATGTTTTGTAAATATTTCTAACAGTTGCTAACAAACTACAATGATTTTCTATCATTTTCTAACATATTCTAACATTTATACTACGGTTTTTAATGTTTTCTAACATTTTCTAACAATTCTACTATGAGTTTATAACATTCTACTATCATTTTCTAACATTCTACTATCATTTTCTAACATATTCTAATATTTAACTATGATTTTCTAACATTTCTACAAACTAAAAATTATTTAAAACAAATAACTAACTAAAATAAATATAAAACATATAATTTACAATAAAAAATGAGAAAAATGCGTGTACCTGATACTACTAACAATCTGAAGAGGTCAACAAATCTCAGGAGCTATTGATGTCATACTGGACATCACTAGTTCTCTCTAAGCCCTGGGTCCACAAAATCCAAACAGTAAACAATCAAAATAAAAAAGGAATCCCAAAAATTTATAAAGAAATTCAGCCAAAAGGGGCTTCGAGCGAAGTGGGTCTTCCCCTTCGCCCGAAGTAATCAATTTGAGCGAAGGCCCTAATTTTTTTTTCTTTTGTAGAAAGCCAATTTTCTTCATCCCAAAAAGTGGGACACACTATTGTGTGTTAACCCCATATTGGAAGTAAATGTTAAACTTTTAGAGCTTATTGTATATTAGATATGAAGAAAACACATTTGGAGAAGATTGAAGAGGTTTTATTTCTATTTGATAGTTATATCTTCTCCTAATCTATTTAGACCATTCAAAACTAGTCTTGAAAGGATGCATGAGTGATGAAGGGTGCTCCCCTTAATACCACAAACACATAACAGAAATAGAGAAACAACAACAATATGCAAGAACAGAAAATTGGCTTCTTATTATCTCCACAAATGTGGAATTACAAACTTTCAGAATTACAATATGCAAAGCCACATGGGCATTCCCTTACAATATTCTGTAGGACAAAGCCTCGAGCTATTACCCAGATCTACTACCCAGAACTATTCTGAACTGCCTAAGACAATAATACAGCCTTCCTTATATAGGCAATTATCCACCGCCTGAGAAGGTTCCAGAATTTTAGCCAATAAGGCCAACCAAACTTAGAATTATTTTATTTTACATTTTATTACATCATAGTCGGCTCAAGATAACCTTTGAAACCCGAACAGAAATTTTGAAGAAAATTATTTTTCACCATTTTAGGTGGCCCAACTTCCGAAGACCATAAGTCATCACCAGTTGACCCGCTCGGCTATTATAACCCCATTTCGGAAATGCCACGAAGCGCTCTACAGGCTTGACTGGTGCAAGTGCCCGTCACCCAAATTTTCGACCTCATCCGGGGCCTCTAAAGCCTTCAAAACTGAGTTCAAAGTTTCTGTACCCTGCTGCCAATACCGAAAATCTTCAATATCTTCCAATATACACTTGATCTGGCAATGAAACTTTACTGGCAGACTTATATGACCAAAATGAACCTCTAAGAAAGAAATCAGATCATTCTGAGCACATACGAAAAGTTACCAAAAATAGTAACTTTCCATAAATAGCAGCTCTGCACAAAATAACCCTTATTGAATAAAAACATAAATATTTTTGGGTGATGCAAGATTGCTCTTACACCTAGGATGCTCCTGCATCAGATACCCGGGGTAATTCGAGAAGTGACCCTGTCACGACTCAGGTGTGCAGAGGAAAACCAAGACGGCTAACCTCCTCCTTTGTCAGCCATGATGAATCTTCAATAGGTCATCCTTTCCATTTGACTAGATATTCTTCATATGTCATTTTCCTTGTGCTTCTGCCAACACGACTGTCTAGCATATCTTCGATCTCCTTAGTGTCTGAACTAGCTGCTGGAATACTCCACTGTGCTGCTGTGATCTCATCTTCAACACCTCCTTCATGATACTCTGTCAGATCTGAAATGTTAAACACTGGCGAAATATTTAGCTCAGTAGGTAATTCTACCTCATATGCGTTTCTTGAATCATGTTTCTTCAGTATCCTACATGGTCCAAACTTCTTCATTTTCAGCTTGTTATATGTACCAACTGGAAACTGCTCCTTCCGCAAATGAACCATGACTTCATCACCAACCTGAAATTTCTTATACCTCCTTTTCTCATCTGCCTTAGCCTTATACTGTGCATTCATCTTGGTAATATGCTTCCTCACCTCCTCATGGATGTTCTTCAAGTGTTCTGCAAAATCCTCAACTTCAGCACTACTTATTTCTCCTTTATCTATCTTCCTCAATTCAGATGCATTTCTTGGACTACTTCCATATACAATCTGGAATGGTGATTTACCAGTGCTCCTGTTGATAGAATTATTGTATGCAAATTTTGCCTGTGGTAAAATCAAATCCCATCCTGTTGGCTTATCTCCAACCAAACATCTCAGCAAATTTCCCAAACTCCTATTCACCACCTCTGTCTGTCCATCAGTCTGTGGATGATGTGATGAACTAAACTTCAAATCTGTCTTCAACTTCTTCCACAATGTACGCCAGAAATATCCAACAAACTTAGTGTCCCGATCTGAAACTATGGTCTTTGGCAAACCATGAAGTCTCACTACTTCTCTGAAAAACAATTCTGCTACATGAACAACATCATTAGTCTTCTTGCAGGGAATAAAATGTGCCATCTTTGAAAATCTGTCAACTACCACAAAAATTGAATCATGTCCCCGCTGAGTCCTCGGTAAACCAAGAACAAAGTCCATGCTGATATCCTCCCAAGGCTTCTCTGGTACAGGTAATGGCTGATACAACTCTGTATTCTGCATCACTCCTTTCGCCATCTGACATACTCTGCAACTCTGTACAAACTTCTTCACATCTTGCTGCAATTGTGGCCAATAATAATTTTCACTAACCAAAGAAAGGGTTTTGTCACGACCAAAATGTCCAGCCAATCCTCCGCTATGCTTCTCCTTGATGAGATTCTCCCTCATAGAACTTCATGGAATGCACAACTGACTCCCTCTGAATAGCATATCATCTTGGATGATGAAATCCAACCATTTCGTCCTGTCTAGAGTAACAGGTTCTGTACAAGCTTTCCAAGCTTCACCAAAATCAGGATCCTCTGGATATAAATTCTTGAGTTCTTTGAACCCAACCACTTCAATCTGCATTTCTGTTAGCAATAGTTTCTTTCTGCTAAGAGCATCTGCAACCCTATTAGACTTTCCACTCCCGTGTTTCAAAACAAATGTATAACTCTGCAAAAACTCAACCCATTTCAAATGCCTTTGATTCAATTTTCCTTGACTATTCAAATATTGCAAAGCTTGATGATCAGTATACAAAACAAACTCTTTAGGAAGTAGATAATGTCTCCACTTCTTTAATGCCTGAACTATAGCATAAAATTCCTGATCATAAACAGAATATTTCCTCTTGGCATCATTTAACTTCTCACTGAAATAAGCAACAGGTTTACCTTCTTGGCTCATAACAGCTCCTATTGCAGTACCACTAGCATCACAATCTACTTGAAACACCTTATTAGAATCTGGAAGTGCTAAAACAGGTTGTTCTGTAACTTTTTGTTTCAATAATTGAAAACTCTTTTCTGCTCCTTTAGTCCACTTAAACTCTTTTCTATCCCCTCTCATTGTTTCAGTCAAGGGTCCACAAATACTGCTAAAATTTCTGATAAAATTTCTATAAAAGCTAGCTAGACCATGAAAAGATCTTACCTCAGTAGCACTCCTTAGAGTAGGCCATTCAAGGATAGCCTGTACCTTCTCTAGGTCCATTTTTAGACCACCTCCTAAAACTACAAACCCCAAATACACTAACTCTTTCTTCACAAAACTGCACTTCTTCAAATTAATCAGCAATTTCTCTTCTCTCAACTTCTCAAATACCATACGAATATGCATCATATGCTCATCCAATGTCTTACTAAAGATCAAAATATCATCCAGGTAAACAATGACAAACTTACCCAAAAATTCTTTCAGAACCTCGTTCATGAGCCGCATGAAAGTGCTCGGTGCATTGGTTAGCCCAAAAGGCATGACTAACCACTCATATAGTCCTTCCTTTGTCTTGAAGGCAGTCTTCCATTCATCTCCTTCTCTAATCCGAATCTGATGATATCCACTTTTCAGATCTATCTTTGAGAAATACACAGCTCCACTCAAACAGTCCATAATATCATCCATTCGTGGCAATGGAAACCTATACTTGATTGTGATCTTGTTTATTGCTCTGGAATCTGTACACGTCCTCCATTCTCCATTCTTCTTTGGTGCTAATACCGCTGGTACAGCATAGGGACTCAGACTCTCACTGATCAAACCTTTCTGTAACAGTTCATGTACTTGTCTGTTCAACTCCTCACTTTCTGCAGGTGTCATTCTGTGTGCTGCCTTATTCGGCAAACTCGCTCCTGGGATCAAGTCCATCTGATGACTGATCTTCCTGACTGGTGGTAATCCATCAGGCACGTTATCGGATACAATATCTTGAAACTCATTCAACAAATCTACAACTTCTACAGGAACATCTTCTACTTCCTCTTTACCAGCTTTTGGAATTAAAGCAAAACATACATGCTCATGCCTCATACCATCTAGGAAATTTATTCTATCAACAAAAGTTATCCTTGCATTACCACATACCTTTTCTTCAGTCTCCTTCAATGGCTTTAGCTTATGCCGCACTCCATCCTTTGTCAGGGAATAGGTATTCGCACGGCCATCGTGTACAGCACATCTGTCAAACTGCCATGGTCTACCCAACAACATATGACATGCATCCATAGATATGATATCACACAATACCTCATCTTGGTATCTGCCAATCTTGAACTTCACCAGGCATTGTTCATTGACCATGAACTTGTGGTCATCCTGTACCCAGGCAATCCGATATGGATGTGGGTGTTTCTGTCTCTTGAGCTTCAACTTTGTTACCATCTCTTCTGACACCAAATTGTCAGTGCTTCCACTATCAATGATCACATCACAACATTTACCTTCACACTTGCACCTGGTGCGAAACAGGCTCCTCCTTTGCTCAGGTTCATTCTCACCACTCAATAGGACTCTTCTGTTAATCAACGTTTCTCCTCTTTCAGCATCTTCAGAATTTGATGATCTGGCATCTTCATCTACATGTTCAACTCTGGCCTGGCCTTCATTTCTCTTGTCCGTTCTACCTTGGCGCTGAGGACATTCAAATGCCCTATGACCTTCTTCTCCACAGTGAAAACATGTTCCACGGAAGCCACCTCTTCCAGATCCTTGTCCTCTTCTTCTTCCTCTCTGATCTCTATTATTCTGATCCTGGAAGTGATTGGAATTATTTCCTCACTGATTCTGACTACTACTGGCCTCATCCTTCTTTTTCGAATCCTCATTTTGGCCACCATATGACCGTCCACCAGATCGTCCACCGCGACCTCTTCCGTTTTGTCTGCTCTCAAACTTCTTGTTCAACTTTTCCTCTACTTTTAGGGCAAATTGGTATGCCTCCTCAATACTGTTCATTCGAACCAGATTCAACTCCTCCTGAATGGTTGGCCTTAACCCATTAAGGTATCGGGCAACTTTCTCCTTATCAGTTTCGGCATGGCCTGTTCTGATGAGGAGTCGATAGAACTCCTCTGTATACTCCTGAACAGATTTTCCTGCTTGCTTCAAACTTTGCATTTTCTTCAGTAGGTTAAGCTCATAATCAACAGGAATGAACTGTCACTTCAATTTTTCCACCATCCGATCCCATCTTGTGATTTTATCTTTCCCTCTTCTATTTCACTCCAATTGAATTTCTTGCCACCAGATCTTCGCATGACCT
The DNA here is from genome assembly GCA_027943335.1 of Chamaecyparis obtusa. Lineage (NCBI taxonomy): Eukaryota > Viridiplantae > Streptophyta > Pinopsida > Cupressales > Cupressaceae > Chamaecyparis > Chamaecyparis obtusa. The sequence continues at coordinate 832,567 of BSBK01004545.1, read as the reverse complement.
TTCAGTCTGGCCTTTGCAAATTTGACCCTATCAGGATCCTCAACATCTTCATACTCAAAATACTCCTCACATTCATTGATCCAGTCGATCAATTCCTCTGGGTTAAGATTTTCAGAAAATGTAGGAACCTCAATCTTAGGTCTTTTCCCAATCTTAGAAATGGCCCGAAAAAGTCTTTCTTCCTCCTGGTTCACAATTTTGACTTCTCCTTCTTGATATTCTTCTTCGGCTTCATCCTCGCTTTCATCTCTGACATTAAGATTCATTCCTCTGCGAATCTCTTCTTGCAATGCTCGCACTTGTCTCTGCAGCTCTCTAACCTCAGGTGTTACAACACCAGCTCTTCCGCCACATTCCCTTCGTGGAGGCATTTTCACGATGCGCGCTGAAACCCTAGCCACGGTCCTGGTGCAAACTGCCTCACAGTCGGCGATCTATTTACACACTCAAGAACTCCTGCTCTGATACCACTTGATGAAGGGTGCTCCCCTTAATACCACAAACACATAACAGAAATAGAGAAACAACAACAATATGCAAGAACAGAAAATTGGCTTCTTATTATCTCCACAAATGTGGAATTAAAAACTTTCAGAATTACAATATGCAAAGCCACATGGGCATTCCCTTACAATATTCTATAGGACAAAGCCTCGAGCTATTACCTAGATCTACTACCCAGAACTATTTTGAACTGCCTAAGACAATAATACAGCCTTCCTTATATAGGCAATTATCCACCGCCTGGGAAGGTTCCAGAATTTTAGCCAATAAGGCCGACCAAACTTAGAATTATTTTATTTTACATTTTATTACATCATAGTCGGCTCAAGATAACCTTTGAAACCCGAACAGAAATTTTGAAGAAAATTATTTTTCGCCATTTCAGGTGGCCCAACTTCCGAAGACCATAAGTCATCACCAGTTGACCCGCTCGGCTATTATAACCCCATTTCAGAAACACCACGAAGCGCTCTACAGGCTTGACCGGTGCAAGCGCTCATCACCCAAATTTTTGACCTCATCCGGGGCCTCTAAAGCCTTCAAAACTGAGTTCAAAGTTTCTGTACCCTGCTGCCAATACCGAAAATCTTCAATATCTTCCAATATACACTTGATCTGGCAATGAAACTTTACTGGCAGACTTATATGGCCAAAATGAACCTCTAAGAAAGAAATCAGATCATTCTGAGCACATACGAAAATTACCAAAAATAGTAACTTTCCATAAATAGCAGCTCTGCACAAAATAACCCTTATTGAATAAAAACATAAATATTTTTGGGTGATGCAAGATTGCTCTTACACCCAGGATGCTCCTGCATCAATGAGGTTCATAGGGAAGTTTTTAGGGTTTTTAAGAGCTTGAATCTATATTTATTTGAGTACTTTTTTTTTCAAAATTTCCGTACCTAGCCATCCATTTTGGGAGCATTTTTGGTACTTCTAGAATGCATATTTTGTGAGAAGCTCCAATTATGTAGTGAGCTTTAACCTATAATTACTTTGTATCTTTTCCTATGGTTATGCATCTTAGCCTACAAGTAACTTGTATCTTTCCCTAAGGTTGTATGATTTATCCTACAAGTCAAACCAAGAAAAGTGAGCTACCTTGTCCTTAAACCTGAAACAAAATTGTATATAATTAAATTCATCTAGCAATTTATTCTCATCCTTATTTTTTCCATATTGAGTTTCCACATAAAAATTTTTTGTTCATGTGTATGTTTTTCATGTAGTTATATTTTTTTTTATGTTAATATTAATTGCTATGCAAATAAGATTGAAAAAGGTTAGTTATATTAATTAATATTGATTCACCCCCCTCTCAATCTTGTAGAGTATTCAACAATTGGTATGAGATTAAAGTTCCTCTATGATAAGTTTAACTACTTGAGGAACCTTTGAGATGGAGAAAAACATAATTTATAAAGTACCAACGTTTGAAGGCATGAACTATTCTTTTTGGAAGAATCTGATGGAATATTATTTGAATGCCCTATCATTTGGAATATGGGTGAACAAGAGGAAAATGGAAGCAATGTAAAGGGGTTGATTTCTCCTCGTCAAAATTGTTCAATGGAAATGAATATGTCCTAGTAGGCTCAAGTATGTCCTTGTACAATGGTAGGGACTTGTTAAAATTCAATGTGTACCAAACACAAGTCAACTTTCATAACGTATTCCTAATACTTCCAGATTAGATTGTCATAAAATTTGCAAAATTGTTCATGTACTAGACAAAAAAGATTCTATAGCTCTATAACCTATTTCTGCACACATAAAAATGGGAAAAATATTGAGAAAATGGGTTTACCTTGGTCAAACCCTTGTTTAGGGATCAACCTTGAAATATGATAGGAATTTCATAAAGGAAATAATGTAAAAAGGAAAATTTATGATTTAACTTGCATAAAATCCTCATGAACGGATGTAGTAGTCACTCAAATCCATGAAGATGATTGAATGAACTTGGAGTCCAAAGATTTGTCTTTGAAATGAGATGTAGAGTAAAGAATTCCCCTACAAATACATAGATCTATGATTGCCACTCCTAGATCAAGACTGTAGATACTCTTGATAAGCACATGTAAGGAAGAAGAGAGATAAGGGTGGATGAATGAATCTTATTTCTTGATTGATAATTCCTCTACCTGACCATCATGGGAGAGAAAATTTCATCAATTGGAGAAGATCTCCTTTGACTTAATGGATCTTGAAGAAATGGAGACTTGGAGATCTTGAATAGGAGGATTTCCTTCAAATCTTAAATCCAGATCCTTAATTGCTCAACTTGAATTCTTAATTGCTTGATGGATAGCTTCCACTCTATTATGATATGCCAAATAAGGTGAGAGGAGGTCTTTTTATCCTCCAGTCTCTCTATTTGGGATTCAAATTTGATCTAGGCCAAGCATAATTGTATTTTGAGAAGAAGACCTTGATATTAGGCTCTAGACAAAATGTAGGGCAAAAACCCTAGGGATAGGTTGTCATTGGTGTTGTGTCCCAAGAAAATTAAACTTAAATTTCATGGGGATGTGGGGGATAGTGAATAAGTGCACAGAAAAAAGTGATAGGTCACAAAGCTCAAGCCTAACGGACATTTAGAACTTGAAATCACCAAAATAGGTCCTAATAGGTACTAAAGCATCCAATTATGGGTATTAAAATTTTGGGACTATATAGGCCTAAGCGCTTAATGGGAAAATGATCCTTTGATAAAAATATGTAAATTGAAAATAGAAAGATAAAATATATAATACAAAATGAAATATAAACAAATATAGACAAAACTAGAAATTATAGTCTGATAACTAATTGCCATAAATAAGAAATGAGCTAAATTGGGATCTAGGCTACTGTACAGAACTAGAATTTTAGTTTGGACTAAAATTGTAGGCTACTGAACATTTCAAACATTTTCTACCTAAGAAAAAAATATTTTATGCATTCTATTCGATACACTTTTAGCAAAAACATTTTGGGACTCTGTGATTGTTCTCAATCTACCCAAAAAAGGTCTACTAGCTCCATAACCTATTCCTACACACACAAAAATAAGGAAAAGGTTGGGAAAAGAGAGTTTTACTTGGTCAAATATATTTTTTAGGAATCAACCTTGAAAATGATAGGAAATTGTATATAAAGGAAAGTATGTAAAAGGTAAATGTTCGATTTACCTTGCATAAACCCTCATAGGTTGATGTAGAAATCACTGATACCCATAAAGATGTTTGAATGTTCTTAAATTCAAGGATTTAACTTTGGAATGTAGAATAGGATAAAGTAATCTCAGACAAATGCATGGAAATATGAACACCATTCCTAGATCTTCAACATAGATATTCTTGATAATCTCTTGCAATGGAGAGATGAACATGAATGGAAAGAAGGATCTTCTTTCTTGATTGAGAAATCCTCTACTTTTCTATAATAGGAGATAAATTAATTCAATGGAGAATATTTCTTTATAATTTCATTGGATGGTTGATAAGAAACTAGATCTTGGATGATTTCCTTAAAATCTTGAATCCAATCGCTTGAATGCTTGATCTTTTGAAAATGTTTGGGTTTCTTGTAATTTATCATGAATGTTTATGAATGCTATCCAAAATTAGGAGAGATAACATATTTATATACCTCATCCTAAATTTTAGGAATAAAAAAAGCTAGGATAACCATGAGACCTAATTTCGCATCAAAACTCTGACATAGGGTTGAGCCAAATTTTAGCCAAAACAAGTGGGAACATAATGTCTCAAATGGTATGTTCCTATGTATATAACATTTGAAACATTATGTACCTAGGGTTTTGAGCTAAATTTGTCTTTGGTGTTAAGATGGTGGATAAGATGCATAAAAAGAAGAATCGGGTTGCTAGGATCAAGCATAATAGACATTAGATATCAAAACCACCAAAATAAAGCCTAATAGTTGAGAATCCAATTATGAGTGCTAACATTTTAGGAAGGTTCATTTATCCCCCACTTTAGCCATAATATGCGATAAACTCATTCGTGTGGTAAAGTAGATCAATGCATAGTAAAAATCTTATGAAGGTCAAGGAGATAAAGAAACATCTAGCCCCCAAGTGACTTAAGTACTCATCAAATCCAAAACCAAGATAAAAGAGGCATCTCACGAGAGGAGAAAGAAGGAAAAGAGAGAGAGACATGATGACTATCCTAGTAAGGTATTTCCTTACTATGGATCATGTGAAGAAAAATAACTACTACAAAAGACAACATTGATTTTTAAGAAAGCCATATTATGCTAGTCAACCCATCATAAAAAAGTGGACTGGTCATTAAGGAAAGCATTGTCTACATTAAGGGATCCTAAAAAGGTGATCAGTAGTAAGGAAAGAGTTGTCTCCAAAGGTATCTAAGAAAGGAGAATCAGTCTAAGGATCTACTAAATAAATCACTAAGGCATGAGAATATAAAGATGAATGCAAGGAAAATATTATCGCCTTAGCCATTTTTAGAAATACATTGTAGTGAATCTTTCTGTGTGTATGAAAAATGGTGAAGCATTAGTAGAATATTTGGGCCAACATTAAAGAAATTACCAATGTCTTATTGAGAGAAAATTCTTTAAAAAAGCATACATGCACCCTACAAGATATTTTTTCACTATGAGATGCCCCAAAGTAAGTACAAACCAAGTGAAATGAACACGTAACTTAAGAGGGCATGAAATGGATCTACTAAATTAGGGGTCAGTATGATCATATGATTCAACTCATGTATATCAGAATTATATCAAAATGACTATCTTCATTCCTTAAAGATGGTAGAAATAAAAACACAATTGAAGAATAAATGTAAGATGCATGAAGAAGAGTCTTTTTGGGTTGGTATCATGGTGACAAAAAAAAAAACGTATCTACTGCTTTGCATCATCCCTAATTAGAAAACACAAAGATATATTACCAAACAATAGCAAATTTACAACATAATATGTAACATGTAGAAGAAATGAGATTAAAATAGAGGAATGTCATCATAGGTTGGTTCCTTTATCATGTTGTATCAACAAATAAATAAGGGTCATTTAAGGAAATCTAAATGAAACATATAACAATCAACACATTATGAGGGAGGCACATTATAATAGGAAAAAAAAAAGAATCCACCGCACAAGAGGATCTAGTCAATCATATTGCTTTCCCAAAATCTCTATCCGTATTATTTAGGGAAGGTGGGAAACACATAAGAGGAGAAACATAAATCATAGTAAATGGAAAATAACTATTTCCAAACAAGGATCATGACTTGAAGGTGGGTCACTTGGTTCATCACTAGGACTAAGATATTATTGTTTTCCAAATGTAGTTGTTAAATCATGATTAACATTAATAAGCTCATACATATCATCAAAATTAGTAGCATGGATATCATCATTTGTATTAGAAACATTGAAATCATTATCATCAAGAATATATTATTCACCCAAATTAAATGCAATAGAATCTAATATACAAATAGTATCATCATGATTTTTTAATTTCATCATTTTAAAATTAACTTCATCCCTTGGGCTATAGGTTGGTAAAAGGGAAACATGACATTAGTAGATTTCTTAGGGGAAGAAAGGATTTGGGAACCACACTCACGAGCTTTAGAAGAGTTTTTATGGTGGCAGTCTCAAGAATAATAGTTATATTTGGTTTTATTATAAATTTGACTTCGTATAGGATCAATCAACACCAAGTCCTTTTATTCTTAAGGGGGGAGAATGTAAGGCATCACACTAGGTTAAGAGATATAATATACATAATTTATGATTGATATAGGAGGTGGAATACAAGAATAAATAGGAGATGAAGGAGGTTTAGGAAGAAGTTCATTTCCAAAGAAAGGATATGAAACAATATTAGGATCACTAAGATCAAAAATCTTGTTAATTTTGATTTTATGATAAGATAGAAAAAATTAGCTTGGCAAGGTTGGACTCATTAATGCATGGAATGCAAAAAAATGTCAACGTCAAAGTTTACTTGATGCATTAAAGCCTTATATAGATGATGATTAATCATTATGATTTCACCATTATGAGGTAATTTCAAACACTTATGGATACAAGAGACTATAACTTTCATGGAAGTGAGCCAAAGAAGACCAAGTCTAAGTTGAAACTGATTAGAATTTGGGATGATAATGAAGGTGACATCTAGGGTTCTAATACTAACTTCTATGGGAAAAGTAATGTAACCATGAATAGGGTAAGTGAAAATATAAATTTTTTTTATCATCACATCATATTTTTCATATAAATCTCATTTCATCTATCTAGTGTAAAGATGTTAGATTCAATTATAAAATTTACCATACAAGTAGGATCTATAAAGATACCATGAGAAATAAGACCATTAAGATTTGATAAATTATAAAGAGGACCATCATGTGCTTTAATATCCTCAAAAGGATCATATGTAATGTAAATCTCAATATTAGGCTTGGGTTTGGATTGAAATGTTGGATTACAGAGAGGGGGGAGGGCGGTGAATCAATAATCCTTGATTCTCTATACCTTAAAACTTTTCTCTGATTAACTTAGTTAAAGACAATTTACTATTTATCAACAATAGTAAAAAAACTTTAACAATCAACAAATCATTCACATAAATCATTCATCACATGTAATACTAGTATTTAACGTTAAAACCTAGCTTTGGGAAAAACCACTGTGGAAATTGTCACCCATTAAAGAAAATACATATTTGAAGTATGCCTTGTTAAGAGCCAATCTAGTTAAAGATTATAATACACACTATTAGGTGTGAATCGATCAAGGAATTTACCTTAGATCTATTAGGATCTTCACCCTATTAGGAGTGGCCTGGTAAAAGGACTTTGAACACACTTTAGAATGTTACCTTTTGAAAGGATCTTACAATAAAATTGTTAAGTCTACTTGATTAAGAGATTTATCTGTTACAAGTGATGATAAGAAACACTAAATAAATTGACCTATAGATTTTCAACTATCCTTTTAATAATTAGATCCTTTGTGCACTCTCTATCTTCACTTCAATCCTTCACTTTATATTGGCTTCAACACTTCATCAAATATGCTTTCTGACTTGGAATCTATCTTTTCCTTCTTCACTACATCAGTCGATGACTTAGCAACCCTACAGTTTGCTAGCCATTTGTCCACACAAATTCATCCTTTAAATAGACTTTCATTTTATTCTTAATCTCCTATATTACATTTTCCTTTGATTAATCTTAGCTGTTCAATTCATTACACAAACTTATTCAATGTATCTAGATCTTAGTAGTACGTTTTACCTTCACCTTGGAAATTGAACGTTCTTAAAACTTGTTCCTTCTATTTTAACTATTTAGATCTAAGCCATAGATCAGCATCATGAATTTTCCTGATCGTAGATCTCTCTAACTAACTTTACTTATCATCATAACCTTCCAACTCATCATAGCTAATTATTAAATATCATTCTGATCATTGTATTTAATTTATGTTCCTTGCACAGTGGATATCTCTGAATTTTGGTTAACTTTTCTTGGTGCCTAAAACTTATTTTTGGTGTCTTGATTTCCTTTTCCTTTACCAAAAATTACTCTGCTTAAATTTTTGAATTATATTTCCTTCTCGGTAGCCAAAATTATTTTTCTTACCAACTTGTTAAATCTTCATTACCATTCTTTACTGATTTGATATAATCATATGTTAGGTAGAAAACAATTATATTAACATAATCTTAGTATTTTATGATATATATGAGTTTCCCATTTAACTTATTCAACTTCACAACATCTCATTTCTTCTTCTCCTTAACTCATTGAACTTATATCATACTCTGAATGATATGGAAACATAATATAAACCAAAAGTCAATTTTATTGACATCAATGACAAAATAATAACTGATCTAACCATTCTACTATCTTTTTTTCCTCTGATTTTGGTCGGTCTTCATCATCATTACCATCAGCTATAGTAACAAAGTCCCTCTTTGGAATTTATGGTGATACACTAACAATATTTAGTGTTCAATTGATGATGGTAACACTTCACACTTATTTGTGTACTCCCTCTGACCTGTAACTTTTTCTTTTTTGTACTTGACCTTCTTCTGTACATATTCTCCATCTATCAGTAACAATCATCTTCTTTAATAGATATTCTTTAATAGATCTTCTTTACTATCCCTCTTTGACAACTTCTTCTATGATCTTCTCTTTCAATAATCAATTCCTTTACAAACTTCTCCCTCTTTATGATCATCAATAGTAATCTTCTCCCTCTTAGACAATAATGCCAAAGACACATACTCTTGAAATTTTTTCTCAGGCATTAAATTATACTTCAAATGTATTGATTTTTCAATTCACTCATAAATATTTTCACAACTTCAGGCTTCACCTAAAGAGTGAAAAAATAGCATCAACTCACGAAATAGATATTCAGTTGAATACTTGAATTGATGCAGCACGCATCTTTCCCTTGTGAATATTTCATAGGGGAAGAACCCCTGACTTACCTTGTAGACACTGAAAAGAATCCTTCGGTATTGGTTTTGTAATTATATTGTCTATCTGTTTCCTTGAATTCATATACTCCAATATCACATGCTTATCTTGTACTTTCCCTCTCAAGTTATCACACTTGATAGAAATATGCTTTGTCTTTGAATGCATCACTAGATTCTTTGATATGTTAATAACACTTATATTATCATAATAAATTATAACTGGATCAGTAATCTCTTATTGCATACCTTCAAGTAATTATTTGATCCACACAATGTTAGATCAATTCATAGTTGTAGCAACATACTCAGCTTCAGTAGTAGATTGTGAAATACAATTTTGTTTCTTTCTTAACCATGTCACTAATCTTTCTCCTAAAAAGAAAGCTCTTCCACTTGTTCTTTTTTTGTCATCAATGTTTCCAGCCCAATCAAAATCACTATATATATTGAGATTAAAATCTCCTCCTTTTGTGTATAAAAGCCTAAAATCTTCAGTCCCTTTCAAATATCTAAATATTCTTTTCATTGTAGACATATGTGTCTCCTTTGGGTTGGTAGAAAACCTTGCCACAATACCAACTAAATATACAATATCAGGTCTACTGTGTACAACATACTATAGTTTATCAATCATGAATTAGTAAAGTGTCTCATTTACATCATTTGCATCACTTTCCTTTAACAATTTACAACTAGTAGCCATCGGTATTCCAACCAGTTTTGATTCTTCCATATTGAATGTCTTTAGGATCTCCTTGATATTATTTGACTTTTCTATGTAGATCCCATCCTTTACTTGTTGAATTTTTAGTCCAATAAGGAATTTAATCTCTCTAATCATAGACATCTCAAATTCATTTCTCATATCCTCAGCAAATGATTTAGACATTATCTCATTTCCACCAAATATAATATTGAATCAAAAAATATCTCAGAAATCAAAATCTTATCAGTACTATCACATTATAAATACAAATTATTTTTATCACTTTTCTTTTGAAATCAAATCTTGATTAAATAAGAGTGTAGTCTTTCATACCATACTCGGGGTGCTTGCTTTAATCCATAGAGTGTTTTATATAGTTTTCATACCATATCCAAGTTAGAATTTTGAACAAATCCTTTAGGTTGATCAACATACACTTCTTCTTCAAGATTTCCATTTAAAAATTTAGACTTAACATCCACTAATAAAATTTGAATCCTTTATAGGCAGCATATGCAAGTAATATTCTTGCACCCTCTAATCTAGCAATAGGGGAAAATGTCTCACCATAGTCAATAGCTTCTTCTTGTTCATAGCCTTTGTAGAATAATCTTTCTCAATTTCTGATCACATATCCATTATCATTGAGTTTATTTCTGAAATTCAACTTTGTTCCAATCACATTCTTATCCTTAGGTCTCGATACCAATGACCAACTATTTTTCTTTTCAATCTAATCAATTTCTTATTTCATTGCATTACTCCAATCTTCATTTCCTAGTGTATCCTTGACTACTCTTGGCTCAAACCCAAAAATTAAACATTTTTTTATCTTTCAACTTACTTCTTTCTATGACTCCTCCATTCTTGTATCAAATACTTTTTCTCGATGAGTGGTCTCTTCTCATATATTTTTCTAATACAGGATCGATAGGCTATTTATCAATGTTTTCATCTCTCGATGAAGGCTTTGTTAGGCCATTTTCCAGTCAATGCAAAAATCCAATGAAAATGGCCTTTTCCCCTGCAATCTTTGTTGAGTTGTCTCTACCCGGCCTGCAGTCACAGTTTTGTCTTGCAAAGTAGATCCACTTGGTTCTATGATGTGCACCCTTAGCCCTATGCTCTTTATTGTGTCACCTAGCTCCAGCTCTGATCGCATCTCCTAAATCGCAAAACCTAGGGAGAATTTTAAGTTTTAAGGTTTGCAAGAAATGTTCTCAGAATCTGCCTAAGTGTTGAAAACCCACAATGTTTTTGAAAACCCATGATGTTTTCGATCTCCCTGCTACCTTTTGGTCTTCATGAAAACCTTGTGTGTTTTTGATCTCGCACTTCTGCCCTATTTGTTGGCATTCTCTAACTGCGCATGTGTGATCTGTTGGTGGGCCCAGGTCTTCAAAAGTTTTAAATGATTGGTTGTCACATAATTGCATGTCATAGTTTTCTGACATGCGACCATGCGACTGATTCCTTCTTTGCGCGTGGGGCCCATTGGCGGAAAGGCAGTGGTCCCACTGGTGGTTATGTGGCGGCTTGAGGTTGGCTATCGCATGATTGCATGTCAGAGTTTTTTGACATGCGATCATGCGACCGGTTGACACATGTCCTAGCGGGCCCATCTCAGGGGGCTCTAACAGATTGTTAATGGGTGTGCAGGATCAACGATCCTCGCTATACTGTGAGGAAAAGATGCAAGCTTTTTAATCTCTGCACTTTAACGAGGGTCATCGATGCAATTCAAAAAAAAATATGTTCGGTGCGGTCCTACTATCAGAAGAGGTGGTGACATGGCATCTTTTGGCCTTGTCGCATGATCACCAGAGCCATTTTCACTGCTTGCAATCATGCGACAAGGGTGCCACATTGTGCTAGGGCCCGGTGGCAGGTGGTTTGTGGTGGAACCTGTCTGCTCAGCGGTGTTGATATGCTTGATTCTCATTGGTCAGTGGGGTGACAAGTTGGATGTTGTCAGTGGGGCCATAGTTTTCAAAGGAAGTAGAGTGTTTGCAAGTCTGTGAAGATCAAGTGGTTGTCGTTATACCACTAAGGTGAGATGCTCGACTTTTAGCATCATGGTGTAACGATGACCGTTGATTTTGTTTAAAGAAATAAAAAGCGCGCCAGCCCGAGAAAAGTAAACAAATCAAATGGTGGTGATATAAAGTTAATCTTAGTTCAAATGTTGACCATTGATAGATTACTGGCGCCCTGAGGATGACCGTTGCATTTCAAATTCAAACTTCTGAGTGGGTTTATGATCGCAGTTGTGCGGCTAAGTGATTGCAGTCACATGATCACAAGGGTGAGTAGGGTGTCTTGCGATCATGCAACCAGGCATAAATGTAAACCAAGATTCCTTTTTGGGCTGCCTGATTTGCCGAAAGAGAATAAATTGATGACTGTGTTTTAAAGTTGACCGGCTAACCATTGGTGCCCAAATTCAAATATGATTACAGGGTTTCTTACCGATGTTTTCATAGTGAGCTATTTGCGATGAGAGTGGTAGCTCAGAATTGATTTTTTTAGGATATTATTAGTTTCAATGATGATGGTGAGGGTCTAGGTGACTGTGCAGATCAGATTTTCTTGCCTGGGGTGTCTTTCTGGTTTAAATGCAGTGGATTGTTTCTTTCTGCAGGTAGCTAGGGTTTGATATATGTCAGAGATTTCCATGGTTAGTACATGCAAAATCATCAGACTGGCTCTGGCATTGAAATTGTTCTTCCTGCAGCAAGAAATCATTATAATTTATTAATCATAGTTAGCCTATAGTGAGGAAACCAATGCATTGTACATCAGATTTGATCTAATTTTCCTAGGTTTCTAGGCTTCTCTACACTCTTTCTCTTCTTGTTGTACTGGGTGGTTGCAGACTTAAATTTTGTGCCCTAATGATCTGTAGCTTGTTGCATCCTTCTTCCTATAAAAGGATTTTCATGATCATTAGGAAGGGTTCTGAAGTTTGTGAGTTCCAGGAAGGGTTCTTTTCTTGTAGATTTTCTTCTTCTTCTTTGCATATAGGGTGTTCTTCTTCTTCCATTGTTGGTTCAGAGAATATAATGCATGTTGCAACAGATTTGTCTCATGTATGAGAACTCAATATACTCTTACTATTACCCAGCTATCTCCATTTGAATTCTAAGTCCATTAATCATACATCAAGGGTGTTTAATTTTTCTATTTGCATTGCCTATGAGTTTGCAAGTGGAGTTGTCTTCGCAGAGATAACTAGTTCAGGGTTAGTGTTTATGTATGTATGAGCTGAGGTGTCAAATATATTTCATGCTTGTCTTCCAGTGGATGCTGGTAAATGTATTATCTGTTTATAGGTCTCTTCTAAGGGGAGGGTTAAAATCCTTTGAGTGGATAATAACATACTTAAATACACAGGTGGGTGCTAAGTTGAGGTTTGGTCATGGTGTGTGATTGATGTAAGGCATCAACACATTGAATATATTGTTTCCTTATTTCATAGCTATCTCTCACAATAGGGTATTTGACTCTGTGGCCCATTGGATAAGGCACTGGTCTATGAGAGACTTAGGGTATCTCAGGGTTGCCTTCAATCCATTTAAAATCATTAATCATTCAGTCCCACGCTTTTCCCTTTCATGTTGGTAGTAATAGAAGTTTTTGTCTAGTCTTTAGACTCATTCTATGCAAGTAGGGCTCTTGCATGTGAATTGGCTGCATTGGGGTACAGGATACCTAAAGGGGTTTGAAGACTATTCCACATTAATTTATCTACAGGCCTATGGTTTATCGTGAGGTGTCTTGAGTGTGTAGATAAGGGAATACCCGCCTGAGTGATTTTGGAGCTCAAAAAAGAAGGAGGATGTTCTCTATCCTCATCAATTGGACTATTTCCTTGTCAAACTTGAGTGCCTAACCAAGATCTAAGCCCAACTATTTGATTCAAGTTTGGTCTTGCAAGGAAAAGATCCAACAAAATGGTAACTCTACTAGGGAGAACAACAATGAAGAAGTATATCTGTTAAGATCTCTGGTTGGGCTTGTGTTGTTATATTCAAAATATTTTGTTGACAAAATTGATTTGCCCCATCTGAGTCACCAACAAAATTGCAACTCTGCTAGGGAAGGAGTAAAAGACAAAAAGCTCCCTTGCTTGGCTAGATTATCCCAGAGTCTTCGTTCAAAGAATAGAGTCAGATGAACAAACAAGCATTTGCAAAATTTTCTCACCCAGTTGTGAGTGGTGGCTTTGATGTCTTTGTTTGATCAGTGCACTCCCTGATAAACAGTGCAAATCCTAGTGAAGTTGTGGTTGATTGGAAGAAGCTACAATACAAGTGATAAATTTTCCTCTCCAAGGAGGTGGTGACTCTACACTACAAAGAACTTGATGGAGCTACATGGTGAGCTCTAGATCTACCCCGCCTTCCAGTCAATAAGGTCCTTTTTCAAGGCTTCCAGGTATTTTTGTTTTCATATGCCCTATTTTTATGAAGATCAGCTGTATAGAATGTATCCCTGTCAAGTGTTCAGCACTATTGTAAAGGGATGGTAGTTAGTGGGCGGTTCCACATGGAGGAATATAGGCCCTTTTTCTTTATGGCATTGAAGATGCCCCTAATGAGTTTTCTATTGAGGATGGGGAGTGCTTGCCTAGATTCATGGCTGATGGATCTATTTATGCAAGCCAGCATGATGATGATGTTATGGATCTTTTTGGAGATATGGATATCGAACATGAAGATGTTGCTATGAGGCTTTTTATGCATACATTTTTTGATAGTGCAAGGAGGTGGTTCTTTTCCTTGCCTCCATGTTCAATCCCATCTTGGGATGTGTTGAGACCTAAGTTTATTGAACATTTTGATGAGGTTGCTGCTCTCAAGATGAAGATTGCAAAGAGAAAAATTGACATCTGGCAGTTTGAGGAGGATAGAAGATTGAGAAGACTGGTGGTTCCTTATGGTGGTCATGAGGAGGTCATTGTTTCTGATGTTGAGTCTCATTATGTAGAAAGTGTGAACTATAGAGCTGATACTGAGGACAGTGCATATGAGGTTGTTGAAGGTGAATCTGAGGTTGACAACATTTCCATCCTATCTGTAGATCTTTCTTCTTTTCAACATCAGGATTCTTTCTTCTTGTCCCGGTTTGATGATGTTTTGTGTGAGAAGCAAGAACATGGTTATGATGCAAATGATGATTCCTGCATTGATTTATTCACACAAGATAATCTAAAGCTAGAGTTTTCCATTCTTGTCTTGGACAAGAATGATGTTTGCAATAACAGGGATGTAGCTGATGAAGAAGAAAATGAAGCTCAAAGTCCTCTAAGCAGTGAAATGATTTCAGCACTCTTGGTTGAATAGTTGCAAAGGTATGCACCTTATGTGGGATTTGATTTGCAGCTCCCCTGCGATACACACTTTGACATTGATAATGAGGCTAGTGTTCAAAGTGACCATGAAGATCCATGTATATTAGGTCCCCCCTCTAGTAGTGACTACAAAAAGAGAAGTAGAAGGACATGACAGTGTGTTTTCCTGTCATCAAGATTACAGTGATGAACAAATTTCTTGTTCAAGCCCTTTTCATCTTTTTGCTAAATATGATACTGAGTGTGATAGTGTTGAGGACTTAGTCTTCAATAGTTGGGACATAATTTCTTTTGGTGAAAATAATGATGATGCAGTGCTCCCTTGTCACCAAAGTTTTGATATAAACCTTCACTTGGTTCATGATCCAGTTCATGAGGATGTCATTGATGAACCAAGTTGCTTAGTGGTTGAGGCAATACATGAAGGTAAATCAGAGGATTCAAATCCTTTTCAGCTAGGTAATTATGATGTAATGCATGATGCTCAGTATGTTTTATTTTATGATTCATTACAAGGTGAGATTTTTATTTTTAACAGTCATCAAGAAGTAGATGATGTTCCCTACTTCTTGGAGTTTGAACATAAATGTAATAGTCATGACTAGAAAAACATGGGTAATGATCATTATATTTTTATTTTTCAGCCCATGAATATTCACATATGTTTGCAATAGAATGGTAAAGAAATTTTCAGACTTGGGGTCACATATGTGGATGAAAATTAGATTTTTGACTCAAGGGGGTCATTTATTTCATTTTGGTGGCCTGGGGCCATCAAGTAAATTGGTAAATATTGTAAATTCTATAAATATTCTTTCCTTTCCTATTGTGTGTTTTCCTTCCGGTTTCTTGGTGCGGTTGCTAGTTTTTGAGGTCCCTGCCTTTTTGTCCTGTTGGTGGTCTGCTCTCCCAAAAATCTTGATTTCTCACATGGGCACAAGTTACCCATCGTCCCCAGACATAGCCACTATTAGGCCATTTTCCAGTCAATGCAAAAATCCAATGAAAATGGCCTTTTTCCTTGCAATCTTTGTTGAGTTGTCTCTACCCAGCCCGCAGTCACAGTTTTGTCTTGCAAAGTAGATCCACTTGGTTCTATGATGTGCGCCCTTAGCCCTGTGCTCTTTATTATGTCACCTAGCTCTAGCTCTGATCACATCTCCTAAATCACAAAACCCAGGGAGAATGTTAAGTTTTAAGGTTTGAGGAAATGTTCTCAGAATCTGCCTAAGTGTTGAAAACCCACAATGTTTTTGAAAACCCATGATGTTTTCGATCTCCCTGCTACCTTTTGGTCTTCATGAAAACCCTATGTGTTTTCAACCTCACACTTCTACCCTATTTTTTTCCATTGTCTAACTGCGCATGTGCGATCTATTGGTGGGCCCGGGTCTTCAAAAGTTTTAAATGATTGGTTGTCGCATGATCGCATGTCAGAGTTTTTTGACATGCAACCATGCAACTGATTCCTTCTTTGCATGTGGGGCCCATTGGTGGAAAGGAAATGGTCCTCCTGGTGGTTATGTGGCGGCCTAAGGTTGGCTATCGCATGATCACATGTCAGAGTTTTTTGACATGCAATCATACGACTGGTTGACACATGTCCCAGCGGGCCCATCTCAGGGGTCTCTAACAGATTGTTAATGGGTGTGCAGGATCAACAATCCTTGCTATACCGCGAGGAAAAGATGTAAGCTTTTTAATCTCTGTGCTTTAACAAGGGTCATCGATGTAGTTCAAAAAAAAATATGTTCGGTGCGGTCCTGCTGTCAGAAGAGGTGGTGACGTGGCATCTTTTGGCCTTGTCGCATGATCGCCATAGCCATTTTCACTACTTGCAATCATGCAACAAGTGTGCCATGTTGTGTAGGGGCCTGGTGGTAGGTGGTTTATGGTGGGACCTGTCTGCTTGGTGGTGTTGATATGCTCGATTCTCATTGGTCAGTGGGGTGACGAGCTGGATGTTGTTAGTGGGGCCATAGTTTTCAAAGGAAGTAGAGCGTTTGCAAGTCTGTGAAGATTGAGTGGTTGTCATTATACCGCTAAGGTGAGATGCTCAACTTTTAGCATCACGGTGTAATGATGACCGTCAATTTTGTTTAAAGAAATATAAAGCACGCCGTCCCGAGAAAAGTAAATGAATCGAATGGTGTTGATATAAATTTAATCTCAGTTCAAATGTTGACCATTAATAGATTGTTGGCACCTTGAGGATGATCGTTGCATTTCAAATTCAAACTTCTGAGTGGGTTTGTGATTGCAGTTGCACGGCTAAGTGATTATAGTTGCATGATTGCAAGGGTGAGTAGGGTGTCTTGTGATCATGCGACCAGGCATAAATGTAAACCAGGATTCATTTTTGGGCCACCCAATTTTCCGGAAGAGAATGAATCAACGACTGTGTTTTAAAGTTGACCGGCTAACCATTGGTGCCCAAATTCAAATATGATTGCAGGGTTTCTTGTCGGCGTTTTCATAGTGAGATATTTGCTATGAGTGTGGTAGCTTAGAATTGATTTTTGTAGCATAGTAGTAGTTGTGATGATGATGGTGAGGGTCTAGGTGACTGCGCAGATCAAATTTTCTTGCCTGGGGTGTCTTGCTAGTTTAAATGCAGTGGACTATTTCTTTCTACAAGCAGCTAGGGTTTGATATATGTCAAAGATTTTCATGGTTAGGACACGTGAAGTCATCAGACTGGCTCTGGCATTGAAATTATTCTTCCTCCAGCAAGAAATCATTATAATTTATTGATTGTAGTTAGCCTATAGTGAGGAAACCAATGCATTGTACATCAGATTTGATCTGATTTTCCTAGGTTTCTAGGCTTCTCTACACTCTTTCTCTTCTTGTTGTACTGGGTGGTTGCAGACTTAAATTTTGTGCCCTAATGATTTGTATCTTGTTTTATCCTTGTTCTTATAAAAGGATTTTCATGATCATTAGGAAGGGTTCTTTTCCTGTAGATTTTCTTCTTCTTCTCTGCATATAGGGTGTTCTTCTTCTTCCATTGTTGGTTCAGAGAATATAATGCATGCTACAACAAATTTGTCTCATATATGAGAACTCAATATACTCTTACTATTACCAAGCTATCTCCATTTGAATTCTGAGTCCATTAATCATACATCAAGGGTGTTTGATTTTTCTGTTTACATTGCCTATGAGTTTGCAAGTGGAGTTGTCTTCGCAGAGATAACTAGTTTAGGGTTAGTGTTTATGTATGTATGAGCTAAGGTGTCAAAGATATTTCATGCTTTTCTTCCAGTGGATGCTGGTAAATGTATTATCTGTTTATAGGTCTCTTCTAAGGGGAGGGTTAAAATCCTTTGAGTGGATAATAACATACTTAAATACATAGGTGGGTTCTAAGTTGAGGTTTGGTCATGGTGTGTGATTGATGTAAGGCATCAACACATTGAATATATTATTTCCTTGTTTCATAGCTGTCTCTCGCAGTAGGGTATTTGACTCTGTGGCCCATTGGATAAGGCACTATTCTATGAGAGACTTAGGGTATCTCAGGGTTGCCTTCAATCCATTTAAAATCATCAATCATCAGTCCCACCCTTTCCCTTTCATGTTGGTAGTAATAGAAGTTTTTGTCTAGTCTTTAGACTCATTCTATGCAAGTAGGGCTCTTGCATGTGAATTGGCTGCATTGGGGTACAAGATACCTAAAGGGGTTTGAAGACTATTCCACATTAATGTATTTGCAGGCCTATGGTTTATCATGAGGTGTCTTGAGTATGCAGATAAGGCAATACCCGCCTGAGTGATTGTGGAGCTCAAAGAAGGAGGATGTTCTCTATCCTCATCAATTGGACTATTTCCTTGTCAAACTTGAGTGCCTAACTGAGATCTAAGCCCAACTATTTGATTCAAGTTTGGTCCTGCAAGGAAAAGATCCAACAGGCTCAATTTTCTCATCGGTTCCTTCTTGTTGCAACTCGATTGCATCAACTGAATAACCTTCCTGTACATAAATAAATCTTTGATAATCCTTAGGTTACCTTTTTCTATCTTCTTCATTCCTTTCTATAAATTTATTAATATGTACATGTTCAATTTCAACAATTTTGTTAGTAGCCTTGATCAAACATTTATATTCTTTTCTCTTTGATGAATATCCTAGGAATATACCTTCATCTCCTTTAGAGTCAAACTATCCATTTCTATCATCTTTCAGTATGTAACACCTACTTTAAAAACTTTTAAAGTAACTTATATTTGGTGTATTCCCATACCGGAGTTCGTAAGGTGTCTTATTTTTTCCTTTCTTCAATTGTACTTGGTTGAGTATGTAGATAATAGTACTTATGTCTTCTCTCCAGAATGTTTGTGAAACCTTTTTGTTAATCAACAATGTTCTAGCACAGTCAACTATAGATCTATTCCTTATTTTAGCTATACCATTTTTTATGGAGCCCTCAGTGCAAATACTTGTCTTTTGATTTAATTTTCATTGTAGAAGATAGTAAATTCATCAAAGATAAATTCACCTCCTCTATATGATCTTAAACATTTCAACTCTTTACCTGTTTCCTTTTCAACTCTAGCTTTATACCACTTGAATATTTGGAATGTGTCATACTTCTCTTTTAGAAATATAACAAACATCATTCTTGAATACTCATAAAAAAACAAAATGAAATACTGATCTTCATAATAGCTTTCTATCTTCATAGGATCATAAAGGTTAGTATGAACTAATTCCAAAATATCATTAGAAGAGCAAGACTTTCTTGAGAAACTTGATTTGGTCATCTTACCAATCTGACATTCCTTACACATCACTTTATTAGGTTTTCTTAATTTTGGTAGTCCTCTAACTCTATTCTTTTTGCTCACTTTAATCATGTTATCAAAATTTACATGACAAATTATTTTATGTCATAAGGTCATACATCATCAATTTTAACAAACACGCAAATATTTTTCTTAGTATCAAGATAGGATAGGTTTCCTTTAGATTGTTCGCCAGTTTCAATTAGATCTCCATCACTACCATAAATCTTCACCTTTCTATTTTGAAATTCCAGTAAGTGACCTATATTGTTCAATTGTGCAACACTCAACAGATTATAGTTTAGACCTTTAACCCAATATGCGTCATTACATCTCATCTTTTCATTCAATACAATAGATCCTTTACCTTTCATAGGACATTGAGCATCATTTCCAAATCTGACAAATCCTCCATTATATTATTCTAGGTTCTCAAACTTATCAATATCACCAGTCATATGATGTGAACATCCACTATCAATAATCCATGGGTCAGTTTTACTTACATGATAAATAAAATATTTTTCATCATCATACTTTTCTTCATTCGAGTCTTCCTTTACAACAACATAGACAACTTCATATCCTTCTTCTATATCATTAGATTCATCATAGGTTACACCTTCCTCAACTAGGTAGAAACACTTCCTACCTTTGTCCTTGTAGTCTCTAAATCTTCGGTGTCGGTTCTCCTTCTTATCAGTTTTATCATTCCTATTATTGTGAGGACATCTCTAGATGCAATGTGGCCAATCTTACTACAATTGAAACATTTCAAGGGTAATTTTTCTTTATACTTTCCTTTGCCTCTCGGTAGTCTCTTAGCTAGTAGTACTTCCAACTTTTCTTGTTCTTTCTCTTTAGTTAGGATACTATCATATTCATTTCCACATGAACTACTATGATTCTCTCTTTCTTTTCTTGAAGCTCCAATACTCATAGATGATTTGAATGCAGTTTCAATAGTCGATAGACTATTGTCACAATTGCTAAGCTCAAATTTCATCCACTTATTGATTAAGGCTTCAAGAGTAACAACATTATTTCGTATGGATATCAGTTCCTCAATAGAAGATACTCTAATATCATACTTGGAAGAAAGAGTTCTCAAAATTTTACTTACCACTTCTTCATTAGTTAATGTTTCACTAGCACCTTTGATGGCACTAACAACATCCTTGATTCTAAAACTATATTGAGTAATGTTCTCTTTGTCTTTCATTCTCATTTCATCATACCTTCCTCTGAGACTATCAACCTTAGCTTTTTGTATATGCTAATCACCTCCATAAATAAGTGGAAGCCTATCCCACATCTCTTTTGAATTAACATAGTCCTTAACATCATTGACTTTAGCATTGATCAAGGAAGAGGAAAATTCAATTACTACTGAGTTATGTTCCTTCTTTTCTCTCATTTGATCAATTGGCATAGGTCTGGGAGGTGGTGGACTATAGTCATTATCCAGAAGATCCAGTGGAGATTATCCAATCCAAGATAGGTACAATCTCATCCTTCTTTGGCATGTAGAAAAAATTTCCTTGTTCAACTTAGGTATTTATCTCCTATAAATCTTTAGATCTTTTACTCAAGTCTTTCAAACTTATCTCTCTAGAGTACTTAGCTATGATACTAATTATTGGATTACTTAGAGTGGGGCTGAATAGGTAACCCTAATTCTTTGTACCTTAAAATATTTCTCTGATTAACTCAGTTAAACATAATTCACTATTTACCAAAAATAATAAATAAACATTAACAATCAACAAATAATTCACATAAATCATTCATCACATGTAACACCAGTATTTAATGTGGAAACACAACTTTGGGAAAAACCACTATGGGGATTGTCACCCAATAAAGAAAATACTCTTCTGAAGTATGCCCGATTAAGAGCCAATATGGTTAAAGATTACAATACACACTGTTAGGTGTGACCTGATCAAGGGATTTACCTCAAATATGTTAGGAACTTTACCCTATTAGGAGTGGCCTAGTAAAAGGACTTTGACCACTCTTTAGAATGTTACCTTTTGCAAGGATTTTACAATAAGACTGTTAAGTCTACTTAGTTAAGAGATTTCTGTATTACAAATGCTAATAAGAAATAGTAAATAAGTTGACCTGTAGATTTCCAACTATCCTTTTCATAATCAAATCCTTTGTACACTCTCTATCTTCACTTCAATATTTCACTTTCCACTAGCTTCACCACTTTGTCAAATTCTTCTTTTTGACTCAGAATCTATCTTTTCCTTCTTCACTGCATCAGTCGGTGATTTATCACCCTTCTATTTTCCAACCATTTGTCCATACAAAATCATCCTTTATATAAACTTTCTTTTGCCTCTTAATCTCATCTATTAAATTTTTCTTTGATCAACCTTATCTGTTCAATTCATTTCACAAACTTATTCAATGTATTTGGATCTCCATAACACATTTTACCTTCACCTTGGAACTTGAACTTTCTTGAAACTTTTTCCTTCTATTTTAACCACTTCGATCAAAGCCATAGATCATCATCATCAATTTTCCTGATTGTAGATCTCTTTAACTAACTTTCCTTATCATCATAACCTTGTAGCTCATCATAGCTTATTATTAAATGTCATTCTTATCCTTGTATTTAATTTATCTTCCTTTCTTAGTGGATAACCCTGAATTTTGGTTAAGTTTTCTCGGTCCCTAAAACTTCTTTTCTATATTTTGAGTGTTGGCGTAATACATTACAGTTTGGTTAATTGCTCACCTCCGTTCCCGTAAGCAGTTAACAGTTATTGGTTAACTATTTATTGCATTATATAATTGTATTTGTAGATCAATTGAGTAATGGAAAAATATATTCTACGTTCTTCATTTGGTATTAGAGCATTGAAAATAAAATATGTGAGATTTGTCATTCGGTAATGGAATGCCATGAATATTGGGTAGTACGCCTCCATTAGCAATTGTTGTAGCTATGAATATTGAGTATTGCAGCATTTCTAGCCATGAATATTGAGCATTTGTAGTATGCCATGAATATTGAGTGTTGTAGTGTTTCCATCCAATTCAAGAACCTACGGTGAGATACTCTAAAATGACATCCATATAGACAAGGGCCACTGCTCCTATGTGCTCTGCATATTTGCCTTCCTTGAGAATGCTCACGCTTTGCATACTTCCCCACCTTGAGAAAGTGAGAAATTCAACCAATAGGAAATTGCAATCCTATTTTTTGTGAGAACCAGATAGCTTTGGTGGCATTGCTCTTCCCTCGACCTCCATCTCTTGGAGAACTCATTTTTTTTTCTCTTGCGATTTATAGATAGGAGTTGGTATTTTCTTCAGCTCACACAAACATAAATATGGATTTGAGGTCATAAACCATTCTATAGACAGTGGTTGTGCATTGAATCATCAAATATTTTGTATTCCATCGAACAATGGCTCACTTTTGATCTTCAATTAGATTCAGCGGACGTGTGATGAGGAATGGCTAAGAAATGTGGAGAGGATTTTTGAAAATGATGGGACTAATATATGATATGTTTGGGGACCGTTACTTCCTACAGTTACTGATATAATAAACCAAAATATAGTAAGTACATACTTTCGGCCAAGTATAGAATACATAGTATTTTCAATTTTGTGAGTGGTTGATGGTAAGAAGAATGAGTTTCTAGTGTTCAATGGATATTCCATTAGATAGATACTCTAGTTTCAATTTTCATACATGGAGAATAAAAATGCAAATGCAATTGATGAATAAAAATCTATGGGGCATAGTAAGCGGAAAAGAAAAACCACCTCTAGATGCAAATAAATTGTTGGAGTAGAACAATAGAGATGATAAAGCCAAGGCTATTATTGGCCTTCCTCTTGCAGATTCTGAACTTCATCACGTAGATTTAGATAACACTTTTGTCGACATTTGGGATAATCTAAAAAAGTTATTTGGAGTAAAAGCTATCAATGCAAATTTTTCTCCAAAAATTCAATTGTTTAAATTCAAAATGGAAAATGGGATCACAATGTCATATCATATAAGTAATTTAAGGTCTCTCATTAGAAAACTTGCAGAGGTTAAGGCTCTTGTTGATGATGATGATGCTAAGGCCATCCTGTTAAATAGCTTATCTTCCAAATATAGTAATGTTGTCTTTACACTAAGTCAATTCACTTCCCAGACTCTAGAGGATATGATTTCTTCCCTTCTAGTAGAATAAAATAGGACAAAGGAAGTCATAGAAGAAGATCATCACATAGACCATGCATTATACTCAAAAAGTACTAAAAATGGTCAAATCAAAATAAAAGGGACAATAAATGTTTTTATTGTAAGAAAAAGGGGGGCACACAACATGGGTTTGTAGAACCATAGCTAGTGATGTTCTTAAAGGAAAACTAAAAGAACAATTTAAAGAAGGCAATGTTGCATGCATTGAAGATAAGGACACATCAGATGATGGAGAGGTCATTAACGATTTCCAGTCTCCTATTAATCACAATATTGTGCTTTGAACCTTCGCATGTAGAGGTTGGCGACATCGAAGGATGGAGGAACTTCCATCATCTCAAGTTAGCTTCTCGCTTTGAGATGGTGTTTTGCATGAGAAGCATTTTTTGGCATTTTTTGGTTTTCATTTTTGTTTAGCTTTCTAATGCCGACAAGTTTGTAGAATGCATGTGTATTGAAGATTCCTTTTGGAGATAGGTTTTGGGACTTGATTTTGGGCTTAGGATGGATTTTTTTCCAGTGAGCTTTAGAGTATATAATCAAGAATTATACCCTTTTATGGTCATTAGACAATGATAGAGATCTGCCACATCTCTTAGAGATCATTGTTTAATAATTTAAAATTGTGATTCGAGAGTTCGGGACTGAGAGCTTAAGAACACAACTCGAAGCTACAAATTTTTGAGGGTTACAATACAACTTGATGGAGCCTTTCTTGGTTCAGGATCTACTACTTCAAAAGAAGATTTTCAAACAATATGTATTTGTATTATTTAAACAACTTGTTTTGTTATGTAAGCCTTAAGGGGGGGTTCCTAGGGCAATGTGAGTATGATCATTCAGGATCAATGTATTAAGGGGGGAATGTTGGTGTAATACATTGTAGTTTGGTTAACTGCTCTCCTCCGTTCCTGTACGCAGTTAATAGTTATTCGTTAACTATTTACTGAGTTATATAATTGTATTCAAAGATCATGTTGGTTCCTGATCAGGAGTTTACACTGAAAGAGGCACCGATATTCCTATGATGGATATTAAGGATTGGTTAGTTCCAAATGTGGGTAATCTATAGGAAACTAGACCAACTATAGGGATAGATTTTCCCTCTTCTACTTCTGGCTCTGTGAAACCAAGGCGGGTACACCTGATCCAATAGTATTAACTCTGACTGATAGTTCTAACTTTGCCCCTTATTTCTATATTGAATCTTTCAACAGATGATTATAGTGAGAGAATACTAAACAAGAACCTATTGTTCATTGATCCTCCATCACTGGTTAGGACAATACATAAATGTAAATGAAAGTAAAAACTAGTATTGATTTAAAGTTTCTTGCAGAGTGTAAACAATCATGCAACACATGTAACAGCACAAGGGATACTAGCTTATGATCAGTGCCTTATCCATTGGGCATCATAACTAAAGCAAACATGAAATACAAGAATAAATACTAGATTCATCTAAGAAACCAAGCCATAAACATAGTCAAACATCTCTTACACTGCTTGCAGATATCCTTCCTGATTGAACTCAATAAATCTATGCTTCACTTAGAGGCTTTTAACCTAATCCTAGATAAGGGCTGAGAGACAAAACACATACACCAGTAACCTAATGCAATGAGTTAGAAAACTCAAAATTCATCAAGAACAACTGAAGGAGAGATCCAAGAATGAGAAACTATATTAAGTGTGTGGGTTCAAATCCCTATATTAAAAACTGATTCAGTGATACAATAGACAATATGCAAAAGATACATAAGTTTTCTTCCTAGTATTGATACAGAAGCAAAAATGTTACAACTTGGACTGAGGATGCACGCTTGGCTTTTTAGCTTCATGGGTCAAGAATTTCTAGCCAGCCCCTCTAAATGATTACAAAATTCTGTTTATACTAGGGTTACAATACAAGCATGATCATTTCAAATTCAAAATTTCAAAATCACCTAACCCCACCAAAAAATAAACACAGACATGACAGGGGTCAAGGCACAGCAATTGACAATCCACTCTGCCCACTCCAGCCGCTCAAAAATGAATTTGGTACCTCCTGCCACTGAAAACACACAACAATCTCAAACAATTACATGCATTGTGTGGGCATTAAGACTTTTAACCATTCACCTTCAGGCACGCAACTGTGTAGTCACATCTCTCACCGCCACAGGAAACGGGCTCCAATTTACGTTTGGTCACATGATTGCATGGCTCCCAACTCACCCCTCGGATCATGCGACCACGGTCTCCTAACCACAGCCAATGGCCAGTCCAAAAAACTCTGCAAAGTCTTCGGCCCCACATCACCCTCAGCGACCAATCAAAAATTGAGCATGTTGGCAAAACTGGCATTGTGGGCCCACCTCAGAATTCCACAACCGCGACGTCCGGCGGTTAGTCACATGATTGCATAGCCTGGAGATGGGCTACATGAACATGCGACAACCCGTAAACACCATGCCTCGGCCCTGCCAATAACTACCAGGCCTTAGATCTGGGCCCACCTACCATGTGTCACACCACCATTCGCCCGGTCACCGCAAACACAGACCCCACATATCTGGTGAACTGGCGACCAAAGAACTTCTACCAGTTCGTGAAACATTTTGCACCTTTTGCTAAAAATCTAGCGACTTCGCGACCGTTGTTCGCCAAGTCGCTAGACAAACTAGAGAACCGCCAAATCTTCTTGCGAATGCATGACAAGACCACATTTTATCGGCACCGCCACCTTTTTATCCAGATCACCAAACACTAGACTCTAACCGGGCCCGCCTGAAGCCACATGTCACCTCATCATTCACTGATCCACACCCAGTCACACTAACATGGGACCCACTTTCCTTAAGCGTCAAGATGAATGGCTAGCGTAAGATCTCATGGCCCCGACAAATCACATGAGAACTTACATCGGCCGTAGGATCCATCGTCGTCACAAACCCCTCTGACAATGGCCCCACCTCTGAGCACATCCACGTTGACCAACTGAAAGATGCCACAGGGACCGTTGACCCATCTGCAAATAGGCCCAAAAATGAACGGCAAGCGCATGATTGCATGGGCTTGAAACCTCCCATGAGATCATGTGTGAACCACAGGATCTACCACGTCACCCCCACGGACGCCACACTACCACCTTCTGCCAGTGAGAACAGGGACACGCATTGACCGGTTGCATGATCGCATAGCCAAAGAATAGGCTATGCGATCTTGCGACAGCCAACCAAAAGCTACCACATCACCACCTCGCATGACCACCATACTCCAACCACCACCTGTGAATAAATGGGACCCACGCAGATAGATGGTAAGCGGTCGCATGATCACATGTCAAAAAAGTCTGACATGCAGCCATGGGCAGCCAATAAGAGAAGAGCCTTTGAAAACCTAGGCCTACACCCATCGCACTTGCGGAGATAGGAAATGCTGGCAAATAGGAAACTGGTGCGAGGTCAAAAACACACAATGTTTTCGACACAGAGAAAGATTGAAAACACACAGAGCTTTCGACGCCAAAGGATAAGCACACAAAAGCAAGAAGCACAGGGTCAAAAATAATGAAGGCTGAAAACACACAGACTGAAAACATCATGGACTTTCAGAAACACTGTGGGTTTTCGACACTGTGGCAAATTTTGAGATAATTTTTGGCAGGCTTTGAAATTCGAATAACTTTTTGGATTTTATGATTCAGCATGTGCAAAATGGACTAGAGATTGGTGACAACACAAGGAACACAGGGCAAGACACAAACCATGAAACATTTGCAGGGAGGAGGCCATTTTCAAAGGATTTTTGCATGACAGAAAAATGGCCTAACAATGGCTCTAGTTGGGGATGCATGCCTCCTACAGGCATGGCAAGGATTCAGAATCACTGGGAGAGCAGACCAACCATCGGAAAAAAAACTAGGGACTCAAAAAATGTAGGGAATAGGAAGGAAAAGCAACACACAATAGGGAAGGCAAAGATATTTACAGAATATACATTTTTACAAAAACCTGCAGCAACAAACATGGGTTAATTCCTGCCTCGTTCAAAAATCTGATTTTCATTTCTTCCTCCATGAGGAACACGAGACATTTTGTTTTCATTTGTCTCCATAGGCCTGTCAACATATTCAACCAGTAAATCAGGAAGAACAAAGAAGCTTTCTTCACAGTGCATGTAAAAACTTTTGGCACTCTCTTCTCCTTGCTCACTATGAAGAAACAAATCAATATACCCATGAACAACACCATTAGATAAGAACCTACTCCTCTACATTGATTCATATATGCCATCAATTGGAAACACAAAGAACTCATACTCTGCCTGCTGAAAGGCCTCATCTAGACCCTATCTTTGCATTTCCCCAAGTTCAACCGGCTGGACCTCAAATGAAAAGTCAGATTGATACCCACAGCTAGAAAATGGGCATCTTGATTCAACTGAATTTGAGATCTCCACATGTTCTTCAAACAAAGGATTGATTATTCCATGCAATGCACCATGCTGAACATCATGACATAAAATGGGCTGATAATCAAATTCTTCATCATATAAAGCATTAGCAAACACTTTAAAATCAGTACCCATCTCAACCTCATGGAAACCCATAGCACATGAAGAAAAATTAGAACCATATGAAGACTCACTGATATCACATTCAAACACCATTTCCTTGTCTTCATACTCCTCACTAGAGGAGTGTTCACTTCCACCATTACTCTTTTCCTCCCATGCCCCATCTGATTCACATGAGGACACATCAGCATCACTGCCTTCATCATCCTCACCTGAATAGCCACTAAAATCATATTCAGACATTTCTGAATAAATGGAAGATCCTGCACACCTTGACCCTAATTTCTGCTCACTATCACAATCTAAATACTCCTCTGACAAAGATTCATTAGAAGAAGTACCCTCAGCACTAGAAATGAATTGCTCTGGAATACAACATTCATTCCCCTTTTGCTAACGGTCTCTTTGCAACCTTTTCCATTCATCATCATCAGCAAACTCCTCCAAGAACAACCACTTAAACTCAATCAAAGAAGAAATGCATTTTGGGGGTAGATTTAGATACCAATTAGATGCACTTCCCCTGAGGGATCTCCCAAAAAACATCATGCTAACATCCTCATCCAAAATCTGATATTCTATAATGAATCTATAGAATGCTAGGACATGTCTGACTACTGAATCACACTTACAATCAAAGGCAGGAATCAAACCCAAAAGCTCACTAGGAAAAGAGTGAGGGGACTTTAGAAGAGCATAGTCCAAAGGCCTATCCAACCTGAGAAAACCTAGTAGCCTAGACTGACTTTTCCCCTAATTTTCTATTTGATTAAATGCAAGATGAGAGCCACTCATCTTATTTTAGTCTTCCCTTTATACTAGCACTAAATACTTGATAGGGAAACATTGTAATCATAAATACCTGGAAGTTTTGCAGTAGAAAGCTTTGTTGATTGAAAGGCAGGGTAGATCTTGAGCTCACCATGGAACTCCATCAGATTTTGCAAATGCAGAGTTGCTCCCAATCAACACAAAACTCCAAGTAACTCACTGTTTATTAGAAGGAACACTGATCAAACAAAGACAAATCAGAGCCGCCACTCACAACTAGGTGAGAAAATTTTGCAAATGCTAATTTTGTCTATCTGACTCTTTCCAATGGCCACCAGAGATTATGATTTCCATAACAGGATTTGTTGTTTCTCCCCAGTGGAGTCACCATTTTGTAGGTTCCTGATCAGGATTTTACACTTAAAGAGACACTGATATGCCTATGATGGATATTAAGGATTGGTTAGTTCCAAATGTGGGCAATCTATAGGCAACCGGACCAACTATAGGGATGGATTTTCCCTTTTCTACTTCTAGCTCTGTGAAACCAAGGCGGGTACACCTGATCCAATAGTGTTAACTCTAACTGATAGTTCTAACTCTGCCCCTTATTTCTATATTGAATCTTTCAATAGATGATTACAGTGAGAGAATACTAAACAAGAACCTATTGTTCATTGATCCTCCATCACTGGTTAGGACAATACATAAATGTAAATGAAAGTAAAAACTGGTATTGATTTAAAGTTTCTTGCAGAGTGTAAACAATCATGCAACACATGTAACAGCACAAGGGATACTAGCTTATGATCAGTGCCTTATCCATTGGGCATCATACCTAAAGTAGACATGAAATACAAGAACAACTACTCGATTCATCTGAGAAACCAAGCCATAAATATAGTCAAACATCTCTTACACTGCTTGCAGATATCCTTCCTGATTGAACCCAATAAATCTATGCTTCACTCAGAGGCTTTTAACCTAATCCTAGATCAAGGCTGAGAGACAAAACACATACACCAGTAACCTAATGCAATGAGTTAGAAAACTCAAAATTCATCAAGAATAACTGAAGGAGAGATCCAAGAATGAGAAACTATATTAAGTGTGTGGGTTCAAATCCCTATATGACAAACTGATTCAGTGATACCATAGATAATATGCAAAAGATACATAAGTTTTCTTCCTAGTATTGATATAGAAGCAAAAAAGTTACAACTTGGACTGAGGATGCACACTTGGCTTTTCAGCTTCCCGTGTCAAGAATTTCTAGCCAGCCCCTCCAAATGATTACAAAATTCCCTTTATACCAGGGTTACAATGCAAGCACGATCATTTCAAATTCAAAATTTCAAAATCACCTAACCCCACCGAGAAATAAACACAGACATGACAGGAGTCAAGCCATAGCAATTGACAATCCACTCTGCCCACTCTAGCCGCTCAAAAATGAATTTGGTACCTCCTACCACTGAAAACACTCAACAAGCTCAAACGGTCACATGCATTGTGTGGGCATTAAGTCTTTTAACCATTCGCCTTCAGGCACGCAACTACGCAATCACATCTCTCACCACCATAGGAAATGGGCTCCAATTTACGTTTGGTCACATGATCACATGGCTCCCAACTCACTGCTGCAATCATGCGACCACGGTCTCCTAACCACAGCCAATGGTTAGTCCAAAAAACTCTGCAAAGTCTTCGTCCCCACATCACCCTCAGCGACCAATAAAAAATTGAGCATGTTGGCAAAACTGGCATTGCGGGCCCACCTCAGAATTCCGCAACCGCGATGTCCAGCGGTTAGTCGCATGATCACATTGCCCAGAGATGGGCTATGCAAACATGCGAAAACCCATGAACACCATGCCTCGGCCCCGCCAACAACCGCCAGGCCTTAGATCTAGGCCCACCTACCGTGTGTCACACCACCACTCACCCGGTCACCGCAAACACAGACCCCACATATTTGGCCAACTGGCAACCAAAGAACTTTTGCCAGTTCATGAAATGTTTTGCACCTTTCGCTAAAAATCTAGCGACTCCATGACCGCTGTTCACCAAGTCGCTAGACAAACTAGAGAACCACCAAATCTTCTTGCGAATGCACGACAAGACCACATTTTATCTGCATCACCACCTTTTATCTAGATTGCCAAACACTAGACTCGAACCGGGCCTACCCGAAGCCACATGTCACCTCGTCATTCGCTGATCCACGCCCAGTCACACTGACACGGGACCCACTTTCCTTAAGGGTCAAGATGAACGGCTGGTGTAAGATCTCATGGCCCCAACAAATCCCATGAGAACTTACGCCGGCCGTAGGATCCATCCTCATTACAGACCCCTCTGACAATGGCCCCACCTCTAAGCACATCCACATTGACCAACCGAAAGATGCCACAAGGACCATTGACCCATCCGCAAACAGGCCTAGAAATGAACGGCGGGCGCATGATTGCATGGGCTTGAAACCTCCCATGAGATCATGTGCCAACCACAAGATCTGCCACGTCACTCCCACGGATGCCACACTACCACCTTCTACCAGTGAGAACAGGGACACACGTCGACCGGTCGCATGATCGCATAGCCAAAGAATGGGCTATGCAATCATGTAACAGCCAACCAAAAGCTACCACATCACCACCTCGCATGACCACCAAACTACAACCACCACCTACGAATAACTGGGACCCACGCGGACAGATGGCAATCGGTCGCATGATCGCATGTCAGAAAAGTCTTACATGCAGCCATGCGACAGCCAATAAGAGAAGAGCCTTTGAAAACTTGGGCCTACCACCCATCACACTTGCGCAGATAGGAAATGCTAGAAAATAGGAAACTGGTGCAAGGTTGAAAACACACAATGTTTTCGACACAGAGAAAGACTGAAAACACACAGAGCTTTCAACGCCAAAGATAAGCGCACAAAAGCAAGAAGCACAGGGTCGAAAACAACGAAGGCCAAAAACACACAGACCGAAAACATCATGGACTTTCAGAAACACTGTGGGTTTTCGACAATGTGGCAAATTTTGAGACAATTTCCAGCAGGCTTTGAAATTCGAATAACTTTTTGGATTTTATGATTCAGCATGTGCAAAATGGACCAGAGCTTGGTGACAAAACAAGGAACATAGGGCAAGACACAAACCATGAAACATTTGCAGGGAGGAGGCCATTTTCAAAGGATTTTTGCATGACAAAAAAATGGCCTAACAGATCAATTGAGTAATGGAAAAACATATTCTACATTCTTCATTGAGTTCCTTTTCCTTTACTGAAACATACTCTTCTTTTCTGAATTACATTTCTTGCTCGGTAGCCAAAACTATTTTACTTACCGACTTGTCAAATCATCATTACTATTCTTTACCAATTTGATATAATCATATGTTAGGCAAAAAATAATTATATCAACATAATATTAGCATTGTCAGATCTCTATCAGTTGCCAATTTAAGTTCTTCAACTTCATAACATCTCATTTCTTCTTCTCCTTAACTCATTTGACTTATATCATACTTCGAATGATATAGAAACATAATATAAGCTAGAAGTCAATTTCTTGACATCAGTGACAAGATAATAATTGAGCTAACCTTTCTACTATCTTTTATTCCTTTGATCTTGGTCAGTCTTCATCATCATTACCATCAGTTATAGTAACATGATCAACAAGGTTGAAAACATTGTTGGATGTAGTACACTCAACATCATAGCCAACAACATGAGTGGATGAGGAAGGTAAAGATTGAGTATAATCAATGGTATTGGTTAAATGAGAAGGTAAAAGATTTCTATAGATTTTCAATTTTTAGTTGCGAGGTGCAAAAGATTTGTTTTCTTGATCATTAACAAACTCAACAAATATAGTATTGGAATCAACGAGGTCTTGAATATTATATTTCAAATACAAAAACTTGTCACTATCATGGCTAGGTTGGTGATGGTATTGAAAAAATTCTTTGTGATCAAAGAAATAATGAAAAGGTTTGAATTTGTCAATTGGTTTAATTGGAGGAAGTGTCAAAGAATTAGCATTAATTAAAATCAAAATTGCATTATGCAAAGATATAGAAAGAGGTATAAAATTATGAAAAGGTCTACAAATAGATGATAAAGTAGCCACACGTTTGGATGTTTTTAACATAGTTCATCAATATTGTTTGATGAATTACTAATCTTGATGAAGCCCATAGGTTTTTAAAACTTTTGAAAAGGACTGGGATGCAACATCAATCTTATCAAATAGAGCCATTGGAGTGGTTCTCTCAAATTGACTAACTTGAAGTTGATAATTATGAAGCATTTCACACAATTGAGTAAAGGAAGAGAATTAAAAAAGAAATATCTTATCTCGAATGTCTTTTTGTACATATAGAAATCAAAATATGTTTAATATCAACATTATGCCCAGGTTAAGAAATCTAAAAATGAAAATATTTAAATCTATCAATGAAATCAATTACCTTTTCTTTAACACCTTGTTTTTAATGCATCAAATCAATCAAAGAAATCTTAGGACCAATGTTGTTTTGAAACTGTTGAATGAAAGCATTAGAAAGTTTTTGAAAAAAATTAATGGAAAAAGGAGGCAAAGAACAATACCATTGCAAGGATTTATCTTGAAAGGTTATAGTAAATAATTTATCCATGAAACTATGATCGTGAGATAAATTACTACATAATGTTTGAAAGGTTTTAACATGAGTCAAGGGGTCAGCTTTATCATTATAAGTCTCTAAATGATAAATTTATATGTATTGAAGGATACCAACATAGATGATATGTAAGGAAAAAGGAATAGAAATATCACAAGTAGGAATATTGAACTTGGATTGAGTCATGGATGCAATATTTTGTTGCAAAGATGAAACCATTTGAGCCAAGCTATTGATAGTAGATTTGGTAAAAAGAATGGTAGGAGATATGTGTGAAAGATATGAACCATTATGGGAAATGGAAGGAATGGTAGAATATGTAAATGGAACACTATTGTACATAGGCATAGATGAAGGTAAGGAAATACATGAAACACTTGAAGGAGTAATAATAGGATTAAGAATGCTAACATGTGTAGGATTGATGTTCTCAACAAAATTGGTTATAAGAGGTGGACACACTAGGTATTGAAGTAAGAATAATAATATAAGTCTCAAAACTTGTGGTAGGTGGAGTGAATCCTAGATCATTGGCACAATCTCTAATAGATTTGAAATTGTTATCTCTATAGTAGGAAAAGGGGAGAGAAATGCAACATATAATGGCCAAAGTAACTATCTCATGTGCCACTCTCAAGCATAAAGACATACTCAAACTTGTAGAGCTAGGTGGAGTCAATGTATGGTACTTTTTCACTAGGACATGCACACATCAAATGTTGTTGCTCATCTATAAATAGCCGAAGCACATATATAATAATCCATAAATAAAGTGAATTTGAAAGGAAATTTTACTGATGCAATCATTCTTAGTTATTCAAATGTTATGAAACTATTCATTTTCATGTTTAATCCCCAATAAACATCATAAATAGTCATCTCACTTAATCTAAGCATTTAAATAGCATTTTACAACATTTAAGAACATGTATCAAATAAACCCCAAATAGATAATAAATAAACATGGTGAAGCAAAAAAATTGGATGACCAATGATAAACACAAGAGTGAATCAGCCAGAACATCTCAATAAAAACTAGCACAAACATTGGTGAATCTGATAAAATAACATCGTGATAAACATAATTAATATATCCTCAAATTTAAAATAACGTAGATATCATCATATAACATCATGCACGCATGATCAAATTTGAAAGGATAAGTATAACCTATCATCTACATCGACATAGATATTGGTAATAAAAACATAACACATGTAACTAGGTGTATCTCATCATGCTAATACAAGATATTAACATATGAGTAGGCAGAGAATCACATAAAATAGTCTAGATCATATCCAAATAATTAGGAACACAGTAAGTCAAAAAAATCATAATAATAACCAAGAAAGGTCTAGCATCCCAAATAATGTATGTAAAAAGAAAATGCACTATTGTTCTCAGAATTAGGCACAAGGAAATAAGCACAACATAATGCAGATAAAAAAGAAAGCATAAATTCCTCTTGAGTTCAACATGAACATAAGTTATAAGCATAAGGTGAGCACCACCAATCACCTAGAGCCACAACGAGGCATCCAAAACCAAACCAAGACATCACAAAAAAGTCCTCATCCAAATGCATGGATGGCACCATAGACATTATAAAAATACTATATCCATATGGATGTCTTACAAGAAGCAAATGAGAGAGGCACTACATCCTCCCTCAAAGGACTAGGCTTACTCCAAGAAGCTTGTAAATAAAAAAAATGGTATACAATTAGCAGGATGCATAACCAAAGCCAACATAAAATAACCATTGACTCCTTCATAAGTTTGGCCATGGTACACCATCTCCTTAACAACCAACCTCACAACTTCTTAAAGGACCAGCACACACTAAAAAAGAGCTTCATCAACTCTCAAGGTCCTAAAAAGGAATCACAATATATGCTAGGAAGCTTCATCTTGCCATGATCTCTAAGAGAGGAGGCACAACACTAGCCGCTCTACCTCCTCATAAGGCATTTAGCTGAAAAATAATGCCCTCTAGTGTCTCCTCTTTCACCCAAGTGCCAAAACTCTCAAGTCAACAACTCAAGAACAAAGGGAAAGATCATCCCTAAAGGCTAAAAAGTACTACCATGTTCATATTTGTACTAAAGTCTCACAGTGATCCTAAAATAACAATAATTTTTTTTTCAAATTATCTACACAATTGTACATTTGGTCTTACATGAAATCAATACATCAAAGATATTCAAGTTTTACCATTACAAATGTATTGTGCTTTTTTTGATGAGATTTTTTTTTTTGTCAAGCAAATAACTAAAATGCTTAAATTTGTTCATAATAAAAAAAGATGTGCAAATTAGATAATAAAGAAAAATTCAAAGTAGAATTTGTGAATCCATAAAGAGGCTAATTAGTATAAGGCACTAATAATATAACGCTAGTGCTTTGAATCAATTTGTTATTTGAAACCTTCTATTCTCTAGACTTTGACTTCTTTCACCCTAGGATAGGCACTAGTTAGGTCTTTTTTGTTTTGCTAATTCCAAAACAAAATCCTAAATAAAAAATCAATTTCATTCATAAATTTTATGTTTTGACGAAGTAGTTTTAGATTAGATTTTTACATCTCATGCTAAAAGATGTCAACTTATCAATAAATGAAGCCAATTCTATTGAAATTAAACATTTTCTTGGTATATTTTATGGAGAGCCATCTTCTATATGCAACATTTGATAAATTATTTTATGATTTAATAGATGTGGTTGAAGGGTAACCCACTTAGGTTTTGCAGAGCCAAAAGTGTAAAGAATCTTAATCAAATTGACCTATTGATTGAAGCCTATTTGTTGGCCACTAATCCAAGGACTTGAGAACTTGGCTAATTTATAGAGCCAAATTGTATACTCAGTTGAAACTACCAACATAATTCTTGGTTATATAAATTTTTGGAGTCCAAGAGTTTTGTCAAGCATTTTATTTAGGTTTTATGTCCTATTTTCTGTTCCAAGAATTTATGAGTGAGTGAGAGGTTCAATTGAAATATTATTAAATTATCTACTAAGGGTGGCAACTCTTTATATCTCCGAACTAGTGAACTGATTAAATGGCAGGATTAAGTGGCAAAGGACCTATACATGGTCTATACAAGATCTCAAAAGCAAGGTCAATTTGATAAGACTTCAAATCACTAATTTCCAAACAAAGCTTGGATTCCTGGGCTATAATGTATATTTAACCCACAAAATGCTACAAATATTGTTGCTTGTAATGTAAAGTCACAATGACAACACCATTTATGGGACAAAGATTAGGTATGAGTATGCATCAAGGATCTATGGAAAAAGCCCCAGTTGCTGTGGATTCTGAGGGAAAGGAATTCTTTTATTTTGAACTCTTGACTGATGTTGATGTCTTCCCGACAACTGTGGGTACTTCTCTGATAAAATTACAAACTCAGAATACAACATTTTATACAAAAACTTTATCTATAGCAATCTTAAGCTACACCCAATCACACTAAATCTGAAAGTTCTCAAAACTTCTTTTACTTGTTTAGAGCTTCACATTGATTTCTTCTTTTGTCTGGAGCTATAAGCTACTCCCTACGCACTTTTTCCTTGCGCACTTTTTCATGTCCACAACTACTACTGTACAAAACATTATTTTGGTCTTCTCTGAGTTTAACAAACCTCATTCAGACGATGAATCACCATTATGATTTGAAACATTGATAAAAAATATTACACGGTCAAATCCAAAAACAACTGTACTCGAAACAACTGTACACTGTACTCTCCTATTACTTCATGCATAATCACCTCACTGTTGAAAGGACATTCCTCTTTGTCTCAGTTTGTCCTCCGATAAACTCCCAAGTCAATTTAAATATTCAAATTTACCTATCGAGTTTAATTTCTGTTAGTGCAATGGAAGGGGAGGAGGAACGAAAATCCCAAGGAAATTTCCAATAGGAGTCTTTGGCAAGGTAGGTGGCTGGAGGAAAGCTCAGAGCAATTAATATTATAAACAGACATGGGTGGATTCTAATAATGACATTATTTTAATACACGTCAGTAATATTATATTGGACCAAGCAAATGGTATATAAAGTGAAGTGAAGTGAAGAATTGTGATAACAAACTACAATCAAAACATACACTTTGCATGCATGACGCTTCACTGATGTAGCGAAGCTTCCTTTATGAATCGCTACTAAATCTTTATGCAGTGAAATGTAGGCATACAAAGCTTAAGCTTATTCGGGATAGCTAATTTGCATACGAGATTGCAAATGAGATCGCCAACTCTTGCCACCAAAATAGGCAAAAATGTCTTCCTTAGGAGAAGAGCGTGGATGTGAAAGTTGGAAGTTTGATAGAAAGCAAGAGAGTTGACAGTTGCAACTCTTATTGACAACTTACTTAGACTTTTGCACATACCGTGCCTCATTCTAAAACTTACATTCTTATTTTCTCAATTCCATAGACCTGATTACATGAGCTGCATCCCACTTAAAAATCAAAAGAAGAGGTCTAACATTAGGACCATTTCACCAGGCTAAAAATAGACTTTTATAAGAAAACAATTTTCCCTCCCTAGCTAAGATGTGAAGTGGAAAACAGATCCATGCTAAAAAAGGGTTTCTGATCTGCCTTGATGGGAATTCATTGAAGCTCTACGTCAAACGGGCAGGACTGAAGGTTGCCACTATCGACTTAAAGGTTTTTCTGGAATAGGTATGGCATAAGACTTTTGACTTTTCTTGAATACTGTTATTGCAAAAGATTTTTAATTGGGCATCTGCCCAAACGCCACAACTGGTAGATCTGTGCAAGAGAGCCTTACACATTTATGTATAGATCACATAATTGCTCATAAAACCCCTTTCATTACAAAGACGAAAATCCGAGATCAATAAACTTTAAGAAAGTAAGGTAGTAGATGCATCAGTTTTTGAGATATATTACATAATGAAGAAAAACGTTCATGTAAACTTAACTGTACTGCTGTGAATCATATTTGTGACAGACATATATAGTCAGAGAAACCTTCACTTTTAGGTATTATTATTTTTTAATTTTTGACTTAGAGAACCCTGAATTATATATAACTGATTTTGTTTGGCAAATCTGTTTAAAACTTCTATTCACAGAGAATCTTGCATTAAAACTTCTATGCACAGAGAATCTCGCATTATTATATAGGCTTGTTTTTCCCCTGTAAACACATTCACTATACCGCGTCTGTGAAATAAAGAGGGGAACAATAAACAAACTTAGAAATTATACTAAACATCATGAAACATTACATCGGTTGTCTGAGCTGTTGCTCTCATAATAGAGCCTAAAAATTATTCAGTGACTAAACTTCTTACAAACTCGCTGAAGTCTTCAGAATGAATACAAAATACAGACTCAAATAATATATAGAAAATTGACCACAAATGGACAAGGAGAAGATCACATAAAATAATATATTTATTGCTACACACAAAACGCAAGAGACCTGCTGATGGAACAGTGGACAGGTTGGAGAAATTAAAATGAAATCCAATCGCATACATAGAAAATTCTGCCTTCAATGATGATCATAAATATCGAATGAGAGTGTTGATGGGGAGTATGTGGAGGAGATATGATATTGTTCAGCTGGAGATTTAATTCAATAAAAGGAATGTATGCATCAAATGGTATGTTATGTTTTTGTTATTTTCTTTAACTATAGGCTGTGTTTTCACCCATTAACTATCAGACCAGAGTATCCAACTTACAGCGATAAACGTTTTCTGCATCAGAAGATCTCTCGGCGTGTAGCACTGAAAAAATAAAGGCTTCATTTCATTTGTATTTATGAAATGTTTGAATGATGTCGGCAATAGGTCATACTTGATGAAAGATGCATTGATCTTTTGTTAATATGGCACTGTAGACTGTAGAGTACTGAAGTTACAAATGAAAGGTCCTATATTTGAGTTTTAGCTGTTTCAAAAATTATATCAATATGTTCTGATCAAAATAGTTCAGCGATAGAGCACTCAATCTTAAATGAAAGATCTATTTATGATCCTCCGTTAGATCTTAATTGATCTATAATAAACTCTTATTTATCATCAAATAAAAGTTCCCCCATTCGAACCCTAATTGATCTATGAGAATTCTTCTCTAGACTGATTGAAATTCTGATTGCCTTCGTAACCTCCAGTCCAAAAAAATGGTGCGAAAGAAAAAGGGAAAAATCTTAGTCAACCATCAGATATAGGAAGAGCATTAAACGCGACCTCCACAAAGTGTTTCAAAAGAAAAGGATAAAATCTTAATCAACCATCAGATGTAAGAACAGCATTATGTGGGCTCTGTTCGAAATAGAAACTCTACTTGGAAGGTATATTGAAACGCATACCTTTTGCTGCGCTTTGTGGAACGGTGAGCTCTGAATCGAATGATACTGTCAACCATGTCGTTGTAGACACACTCTGTTGTTTCCTTCCCCGCTTTGAGGTTTTAACACACTGTTTGATAGATTTGGCCATCTATTTTGCAAACTTAACCTAGTTTCCATGCGGAACATCCCCGTTTGTCCACACATACAGTGTTGCGAGTCATATCACGTTCATCAAAGCCAGGCACGTCAAGCAGCCAGTTTCCCGATCCTCTTTGACAAACAAGTATCATTGTTAGTCATACTCTGCCGTCTCTCTAATTTTCTGTAATTCTGATTTTAGTTGCAAGACTTATATCCATGTAGTCTTGTAGAAACTACCATTTACTTATCTTTCTCCTTTATGAGAGATCACAAGGCGGTCTTCTTCTTTTAAAGAAATAATGAGTGCATTACAAAAGCCTTGATAAATAGAGGTTTTAAAGAAGTTTCATGAAACTTATCTTAGAACAATCACAAACTCATGCAAATTCTATTTTGAGACATCTAATTTTAACCTAGGCATAAACTGTTGTTCTTTCTATGCAAATTTTCATGCAAACTGTTTAAATTAATTTCCAATTATCTCCCCTTAATTTCAAGCACTAATACATGCAACAAAAAGCAATTGTTTCTGGTAGCTCTGCTACCAAAATGCTCTCTGCGGTAAGTTCCATTTGGATACGACATTCTTGGCTTCCAGACTCTTTTGTAAAACTTGGATATGACTTCATGCAAGTTAACTTGTTTTGATATGCAATCTACTCTTACTGCAAATTTGGTAAGGATAACCTTGTCCTCAAAGACAGCAATCTTCCGGTCTCATCGATCAGATCTCCTCTTTGTTTGGACAATTTTTGTCATCAATCATAAAGTTATAAAACCCCCTGATTTTTCTTATTAGACCATTAATTCCTTTGAAGATCAGCCTCACGTTTTCTAAAGGTGGCTTTATCCTTTCAACTTAGATGACTTTGATCCTCGATATAGCCACTTTTAAGTTGCAGGCCTATTTCAAGGGCATGGGAAACACAAATCTATACTTCTCTTATTTCAAGCTAAAAGAAATTAAATAGTCGTACAATTATAAAGATAAAAATTTACAAATTCAACTAAAAAGAATTCCTATAGACCAATTTAAAAACTGCAAGACAATATCCTTTTAACAAAACAAGTTGCCAAACAGCAAATTTTGAAAACTGAAATAAAAGAAAACCGAAATAGTTTCATCTTTCACACAGATCTCAAGACAAAATAGTATGTTCAGGTGAAAACAACCATTTCACCAAATGTCCCGCAGCAAGTGGGGATTGCTTAGATCATACAACCATACATGTAATATAAGTGAACAGTAGGTACGACAATCAGTGAAAACAACCATTTCACCAAATTTCCTGCAGCAAATGGGGATTACTTAGAGCATAAAAACATACATGTAATATAAGTGAACGATGGGTATAACGATTACTGCAAAGCGTTGCCGATAACTTCTGCAAGCACACCACAGCCAACAGCTCCTGCAACTCTTACAACAAGATTAGCCGCGGCTGCTGGGATATCAATCCGATTTCCTTGCTGTGGACTAGATGGGTCTTGAAAGCGATGCTCCAGAAGGCCGTGCATGTCAAATTTTGCACAGGCCAAATCTAGGGTAAAACTGCAGTGCTGACAGTCATATCGCCAACCCCGACACAGCCTATGGCAGAAGCTGCAATTGTAGTCTCCATCCTTGTCCTTCACAAGTCTTAGAGAATGATTCGCATGCTGGGTAAAGGTGAAAACCGGGGGAAGCGTAATACAAAGGGGATGGAACCTCAGACTAGGTTTTAACAGAGTCAATGATCTCCGTCTACCAGGAACCTTGAAAAGGAAACCTCTGATGGTATTCTGGCAGGCGCTGCAGTTGTGACGGGGGATTTTAGACCGGGAGCGGAAATCTAAGTCCTCAGAAACGTGAATGGAATTCTGGAACACACCCGGCAGTTGGGCACACTCTGGATGCAGCCTGAAATCATCACAGAATGGATCTGTGCACACAAACCCTCCATTTCGTCCCTCTTCCTTGCAGCCGCTGCACTCGTAACGTTGCCCCGGACGAAACCAATGAAGCGTATGCCTGTGCCGTGACAGAGCAGCTGCATCGAGCTGTATGGCCATAGTATTTGAGACGACCAAACTTGATGTAGATGGCGTTCTCCCTGCTGTTTTCCAAGAGAAAAATGAACGAACTTGCCCACTGTTTACCTATTATCGACTTAGAAGTTTGTACAGCGGAAAACAACGAATATATAAATATAAAATTCTATGAAGTCATACCTACCAGCCCACGATATCTATTATAGAAATCGCATGACTTTGATATGGAAAAAATATATTTAAGAAATTCAGATATTGAAGCCCACGTTATCGACTACAAAAATCATATGATTGTAAAATAAAACAGTTGATGGACCTTAACATAAATCATCATATGGATAAGTACAAAAGATGAAAACAAGTAGACTGTCAATATAGAGTTTATTCGATTTCCTTTTCTCTTTAGATCTTGGATCTTTGTTGTGTTCATTTATTAACCTTTCAATTTTAATTATTCATTTATCATCAAATAGATTACTTCAGGAACTCACGTTTTAAAACTTTCCTTTTCAACATATCAACGTTTATAGATTAATATTTCATAATTAATTAATATTATTTTTTATTTATAATGATTGATTATGATAAATTAATATTTGGTTAAAATTATTTTGATTAATTAAATTATAAAAAAGAAATTATGTGTAGAGAGCTTTTGAGTTTAGCTATGTCATTTTTTTAATAAAAAATTTTAGATCAAAATCATTGATGATTTCTAAAAGGTTGATAGAAAAAAGAAAATATAGCTAAATGTAGAAGTTCTAAATACATAGTTATGGATTGTGAAAATCTAATGTCTCAAAATAAAATTAATTAAAGTAATTAAAATAAATAGAGATGCAATTAGAGACAGGCTCGAGAAGTACAACCAAAAGATCCAACTCAGTCTGAATAATGAGTCCAACCTCTAAACAATATTAGATCTAATCCTATTTAATATCAGACCATTCACTTAAGAATTAGATTGAAAGAGATTTGAAAAGACTTTTCAAGATTCCAAAATATATATCTAAAAATAATATATATATATATATATATATATATATATATATATATATATATATATATATATATATATATATATATATATATAATTGGAAATCTGTCTTTTATATATAAGAATCTTATTTTATCAGTGGATGTGTCATCCATACGCATATGAATCCTACTTGGAAGTAAAATATGATAGCATAGACGTTACATAAAATGGTCCTCGAATTGATGACAGTTGTCGGTGGGGCTGCTCTAGAAAACAAGAATACTATTGTGGAGCTCAAACTACACTTGTGATGGAGGACGTGGTTTCCAGTCTGGCGACAATAATCTTCCCTGTTGTTCCGTTGACTTCCCACCTACCGCAGACTTTCTCTATTTGCCTTGTCGCATGATCGCAAGGCACTTATTATGCTCTTGCGATCATGCGACTGCCTAAAGCTTGCCCGATTTTATTTTTATATGCGAACCTACGATAATTTTGAGTGGGCCCCTCTCATTTTCACTTTTCGCATGATCGCATAAACATTATTCTGTTTATGTGATCATGCGACCAGTACTTGCTACGTCCAGTCTCCTCTCCGTCCTCTCATCTGCCCTACCTACCGCACTCAGGGAATATGCTCTTGTCGCATGATCACATGACCATTATTTTATTCATGCGATCATGCAACCAGTCCTTATTTTTTTCAATCCGCCAGCTACCATTTTTATTGCAGTTTATTTTATATTTGTTTTTCTCTGACTTTTTGTTTCAATCGGATGTAATCCAGGCAATTCGAGAACTTTCTACAGGTAGAATATTTTGTAAACAAAAGGGAATGTTTTGACGTTCAGTCTTATATAGAAACAAAAATGATATTCTGAGCATTGGCAGCTCTTGGCACAATCTGTAAATTTGAAATTAATATATAATAGTTTCATTTTAATCTCTGAGAGTTTTCTGTTCTGTTGGCTTTATATTTGAAGCTCTGTTGATTGCTCTGTTCCTTCCTCCATCAAATTGGTATCAGAGTAGGTTATTGAA
Organism: Chamaecyparis obtusa; assembly: GCA_027943335.1. NCBI lineage: Eukaryota > Viridiplantae > Streptophyta > Pinopsida > Cupressales > Cupressaceae > Chamaecyparis > Chamaecyparis obtusa. Next base: position 787,939 of record BSBK01004545.1, on the reverse strand, counting down.
GAGAAGATTTCTGCTGGAGATTGAAGAGCTCAAAAATATTTGGGTATTATTTCTTGGCAAAAATTTCATTGTGGGTAAAGAGCAAATCAGAGAAGAAAGAAAAGGGTTTGTTAAAAAAGGGAGAAAAAGTATTACTGGTAAACCATGGCAGGAACCAATGGGAGTATTTCTCAGCTTCATATTCCAATTTTTAATGGCAAAAATTATGATTATTGGAGTATAAAAATGAAGACTCTCTTTCGTTCTCAAGATGTTTGGGATTTAGTGGAAAATGGGTTTCCTAAACCACCAGACCAGCAGGCATATCAGGCCCTTTCACAAGCTGATAAAGATTTATTGAAAGAAAATAAGAAGAAGGATGCAAAGGCTCTATTTTTCATTCAACAAGCAATGGAAGAATCAATCTTTCCAAAGGTTGCAGCTGTCACAAGATCAAAACAAGCATGGGACAGTTTGTAAATAGCATACCAAGGCACAGGCAAGGTAATAATGGTTATTATGATAAATTAATTAATATTATTTTTGAATTATAATGATTGATTATGATAAATTAATATTTGGTTAAAATTATTTTGATTAATTAAATTATTAAAAATGAAATTATTTGTAAAGAGCTTTTGGGTTTAGCTGTGTAGATTTTTTTGTATAAATATTTCAGATTAAAATGATTGATAATTTCTAAAACGTTGATACAAAAAAGTTCACATAGTTAAATGTAGAAGTTGTAAACACATAATTATGGATTGTAGAAATCTAATGTCTCAAAATAAAATAAATTCAGATAATTAAAATTAATAGAAAGATGTAATTAGGGACAGGCTGGAGAAGTACAACTAAAAGATCCCAACACAGTCTAAATAATGAGTCCAACCTAAAAAATATTAGATCTAATCCTATTTAATCTCACACCATTCAGATATGTATGAGATTGAAAGATATTTGAAAAGACTTTTCAAGATTCCAATATATATATATATATATATATATATATATATATATATATATATATATATATATATATATATATATATATATATATATATATATATATATATATATATATATATATATATATATATATATATATATATATATATATATATATATAAAATTGGAAATATGTCTTTTATATATAAGAATCCTATTTTATTTGTGGACGTGTCACCCATACGCATATGAATCCTACTTGGAAGTGAAATATGATGGCATGGACGTTACGTAAAATGGTTCTTGAATTGACGACAGTTGTCGGTGGGGTTGCTCTAGGAAACAAGAATACTATTGTGAATAGACTTGCTTATACAGAGTCAAACTACACTTGAGCTGCACAAGTGTAATGTAGTTTCATCTCCATGATTGTCAGACAGAAGTAGTGGGACCTCTCACCCCACTTACTAAATTATTTTATTATATTAGTAAAAGTTAATTTTGGTTTTCTCTATCGACCACTCAATCAAGTTAACCAATGTTGGGTGACTCATGGAATGACATGGAGGGAAATTGTCTATCAGCCAATTAAATAGCATAAAAAATAAAAAATCACAACTCTATATTTTAAAGTGCTATTTAGTTGGCTACATAGGAAAAGTTGTCATTGGTTAACAATTTCACTCATTATATGTTGGGTAGGATCATTGTATTGGTGTCATTGCATAGAATTTGATTTTAAAAATATCATAATTGCAATCTATATCAATACGACTAATCAACTAATAGATCTAATTGATATCATTTTTTATTTTGATTAAATTAAGTAAGTTTTTGATACAGTCCAAACCTTGTTACAAAAGAAAAAACCAATTTGCCAAAGAAGTATCTAAAGTTAGGATTAAGAAGAATTAGAAACAAATTAATCCAACTTTACATCTTTCTTTCTTCTTTGTACTATTGTCCTACCATATTTATTTTAAACAATCAAAGATCCAAGTGACCTAGAAATTGAAACCTCTTTAACAACCTCAAATTATGAAAAAATAGATGAATTTTTAGCAACACAAATACAGTGCAAAAAGAAAATCATCATTAAGAATATCAACATTATGAGAAGAAATAGAAGAAAAATATTGAAACCAAATTGAACTTTAAACAAACCATTTTTTTTTGTCTAAAATAGGGCTACTTTGGCAAATAGTAGATAGAGAAACAAAAAAATGCTCATTTATCTCAACACTATCATTTTATTGTAACAATAAAAAAGTCTAACAAACAACAACTAAAGAAATAATAAAGGAATTTTGATCACTAGCATTAAAAGAAGTGTCAAGGTAAGATTCAGAGTGAGTCAACATTGGATAAGAGAGCTTAGAAGACTTTGAATCACATGGATCATTTAGGAATAACATAAGATTTTTGGTAAAAAAAAGTTGTCCACCCTATAGAAGAGGACCTATAAGGGCCACAAACACAATTAGAGTCCAAATGTTTGATAAAAAGGAAGAAAATGCATAAAATAGAATGTCCTCGTAATCAATCAACTAGTTCTAAGGATGATCATTCACCTATAAAATAATATTTCTTGAAAGATTTTTAAATAGATCAATCTCTACCAAAATATGAGAAACATAGGTAAAGAAAAACTAGCAACAAGATTATCCACCTACATGATATGCCTCAAGGCATTATTGATTGTCCCATAGGTAGATTTACACCAAAAATTTGTAGGATATAAGACATTCTCACCCAAATAGGGGACACATGAACCACTTCCTTAAGAAGGCTATAGGAAGGCAACCAAGGATGGAAAAGGAGAGGGTGTGAACGCCATACATAGTCACCACCCTTAAGAAAAACATCTTCATCAACAAAAGAAGAAGAACTAATATTTATATTTTACCATCCACAAAAGGGAGATAATCTATAGAGATCCAACTATTCAAATCTAGCAAAGATGGAAAGAGATGAAAAACTCCACAAAATAAGCCAAGCTTAGACAAAATCTCGTTCTCTGCCACTTATTTTACAAAAACCACTTTGGTGAAGGTAGGAAATAAATACATATAGGCTTATGAGAGAATTACCTAGCTTGAAAAGAGGTCAACAATATTTTCCTTATAAATTACTATGTCTTCATAGGTTAGAACTTGACAGGAGCTAGGGGAGATGGGGACAACAATATTAAAAGAGTTGATAACACCCTTTTGAGACAAAGACAAATAAGCCCCATCAAGAGCATCCACATTGCAACCTAGAATAATGGAGATACATTGTGGGTAAGTGTACAAAGTTGGGTGCCAATTCCATAGAAGTCCACTATGCAAACAAAATTGCTGCCAGAAATGAGCATTCGTTTCTTAAAATACGGGTGCCCGTTTAGCTTTGGGTGACCAACCCATAAAAAAGGGTTGTCCATTTAGCATTGAGAAACTGAACCAAAACAAACGTCCATTTTTTACAAAATGGGTGACCATTTCTTAAAAATCGGGAGCCCACTTTGTAAATGTCTTTTTTTTATACCCGATTTCCATGTCATTTTCATTGGTTAGGAAATAGGCTAGCAATTTTTAGAGAGATGTTTGCCTTATTTTAGCTTCACTACTAACCCCCTCATCCTTTTTTTCATCATTCCAAATACATGCCTTTGTTTTTTAATATTTTCTTTCATTTTTTAAATTATAGTTTATTGTTATTTTTAAATTGTTAAACAGTAATTGTCATTCCAAATATGTGTTTTTAATAGTGAAAAATAAATTTAATTTAATGTTTAAAATAATTATTTTTTAGTTTTAATTTACTTCGTAAAATATTATATGGAAAACATGAAAAATAAAAATAGTTAAAACTTAAAACCATAGGTAGAAAACAAAAACAAAAACATAAACCCTAGGTAGAAAAATAAAATAAAATGTAAACCCTACGTAGAAAATAAAAATAAACATGTAAACCCTATGTAGAAAATAAAAATGTAAACCCTAGGTAGAAAAAATAAAAATGTAAACCCTACCTGTAGAAAATAAAAATGTAAACTCTCTCTCTCTCTCTCAACGTTGTTTAAATTTATATTTCTAAATGTTGTACAAATTTAATAATAATTTTTTCTTCGTAAGGTAAAATGTAATTTAAATTGTAATTGTAAATTTTTATGTTTGTATATATATGAAGATTATATTCGCGGATGATTTTAGCGTACATGAACTCTTAGGTCACTAGACACTGTTAGAGTAATAAAGTGTTTACTGATTAATTAAATCATGTTTGATTTAATTATTAAGTCACTTATTATCTCTTTCTACTTAAGATAAACTTTAAGCATATACTAATTAATTGCTTTATTAATTATTATCATGCAACCTAGTTTGTTCACCCTTTTAGGGTTTTGATCTCCTTTATAAGGATTGATCTCTCTTGTTTTCATACAGATTGAGAAACATTCATTTTATTGAATTGCAACTTTTGTTTTTGCACATCAAGAATTTATCCTCTTTCATGGATCCATGCATTCAGGCCTCTCTAGATTCTTTCTTCTCTCTCTTTTTGTGACATTTGTTTGAATGTAGGTGTTCTTAGGAGTTGTGAGTTGTTTACTCATCAACTCCAATATGGTATTAGAGCTCAGATCTATTTTCCCCTATCCTATTCCTAAGAGATTTGATCGTGTTCATCAGATCTGTAGTTTCAGAGGGTTTTCTATTGGATTTGGGAGAACCTCTCTTTTTGGTCATCTTGACATCAAACAGACCTCACCATTGTGTTTAGAGCGTACAAGAACTGCTAGATCCATATAAAGTTTGTCCATTTTGGACAAAATTAGAATTTGTGGCAAAAAAAAATTGTAACCAACCCTAACATGGATCCCGAGGCAGTCACTAGTATTTTGGAGCATTTTGGCTAAAATAGACCTCACCATTGAGCATGCAATAGCCAAGAAACCCCATTTCTATATAAGGCACGTCCTATTTGGGTGACGTTGCATTATGAGATAAATTATTTGTTGCATACAAGGGTCATTTGACCCTTACATGCATCCTGAGGTGCGCATGTGATTTTTTCAAAAAAAGTTTTTTTTTCTTTTTTGGGGGGTTGACAACTATTTGGCCATCAACTTTAATCCCTTAGAAGATGTAGCCTTAGCCCCTGGTCATATGGTAACCAAGGGACCAAATTTTCTAGCCCCAGAGGCTTTTTGCAGTGACGACTATACGACTATCAATTTTAATGTCATGCAGTGCTGATGTCAGCATATGTCAGCACCTCTAGACACCATTTTTGAGCCCTTCAACATACCTATGGTTTTTTGCTCATAACTTGAGCATACAATGTCAAAATCAAACAAAAAATATATCGTCGGAAAGATGGTTCCAAACTCTATCTAGATCTAGAGGTTTGAATGTTTGATGTTTCCTTTTTGATAGTTTTTATTACTATCAAAGCTAGATATTTATTTTTTCACTTCAAAAGCTCTATCTTATGCATCTGGACTCCATTTTGGAAAAAAAATGATATATCATTGGAAAGCTTGTTCTGAGACCTTTCCAGTGCTATAAGTCATTTTTTTAGATTATGCTCTAGATATATTTTATTATGTTTCTTGCATTTTTGTAATCTGGTGGATATATTGGATGTTTTAGGTCCTGGGATCTTTTCCTTTTGAGGAATGGCTCATCTTAGGCTATTATTTTATTTTAGCAGCCTTATTTCTTCTTTGAGCTGTGTATACTTCACTTTTGTAGCATTCTTTTATTCACACGCACTAAGATAGAGTGTCATTCTATTGCATGTATGGGATCTTGCACATGTTCGTGCTCTTTGTACTCACACTCCATTATAAAGTGCCAATGGGGGTTTGATGTGTGCCTCTATTTACCATCTACTTTTATCATGTGAGCATTCCTCCAATGACATTAGCCTCAGGTATATCTATTTGTATTTGTACTCTCTCTGCACCTTCGATGTTCCTAGTTTTTATTCATTGTGCAGTTCATATTGGATGATAATTTTAGTGTGTTTTTAGAATTATGTGGGGGTTTCTACTATTGGTTCTACTTCTTTCTTGGTTTGATAGTGTGAGCAATTTATTCAGTATTTGATTTTATGTACTAGGTGGATGTAGTGGCTGGGTACCTATGCATCTGGTGAGATGGATCATTTACCATATAGAAACTCTTTCTTTCCTATTTTTGGACACAATCTTCCAACTTTGATTGATTAGATCTTCAGAATTTGGTGTTTTTATGCCATCTGTATCTTCGAGTTTAGGTGTTTTCCTTTTTTTGCCTCCTAATTTGAGTAGTGTCATTTGAGGTCACTTGTGTAGATTACAGTATTATGTATCTTCAACTTTAGTTGTTTGACTTTTTTTGCCTCCTGATTTGAGTAGTGTCATTTGAGGACACTCATGCAGATTAAAGTCTTCTCTAGCTGGTCATATTTTAGTGGAGGTTCTTTAGATCAACATTTACTTCTTGATAGATTTTGTAGGTTCTTGCTTCAGTGATGTTGTACATGTTCATCCTTGTTCTTATTTTCTAGAACATTCCTAGTTTTGGAGGCTTCTTCAGTCCTTCAGACTAGTCTTTGTCTCTTTTTGGAGTAGAGTTTTTCCCATGTGGTTTTCTCTATTTATCTACTTTCAGAGACTCTCTTTTGTACTTGGGTACCTAATTAGGCCTTTTGTTGTCAGGACTCATTTTCTTTCAGTAGTTCTTTCTAGTTTTTTAGCTTCTCCCAAATTTCATCTTAAAGGGGGTGTTAGAGTAATAAAGTGTTTAATGATTAATTAAATTATGTTTAATTTAATTATTAAGTCACTTATTATCTCTTTCTACTTAAGCTAAACTTTCGACATATAATAATTAATTACTTTATTTATTATTATCATTCAATCTAGGTTTGCTCACCCTTTTAGGATTTTTATATGCTTTATAAGGATTGATCTCTGTTGTTTTCATAACAAATTGAGAAACATTCATTTTATTGAATTGAAAATTTTATTTTTCCACATAAAGAATGTCTCCTCTTTCATGGATCCATGCATTCAGGCCTCTCTAGCTTCTTTCTTCTCTTTCTTTCTATGATAGGTACTTGCATTTAGGTGTTCTTGGGAGCTGTGCATTGTTTACTCATCAACTCCAATAGACACCTCCACCCCCAGCCCCTTCATCTCCACCTCCATCTACTCTGGAAGAGTTGAGAGAAAATATGAGGAGAAATGTTTGTGCCACTATATGAGACATTGGTACCATTAGACATGATCCTCACCCCCCTCCCTAGCTACTACATCTTACAGATACCATGCAAGGCATTTTAGATTATGTACAAATATTAGAAAATGAGATGAATAGTTTTTGTATATGGTGGGACTCCATGCATGCGTATTATGCTAACGACCTATCTTATAAAGAGGTACATGACTTAAAAATTACAAAATCTGATTTGAAATTTTAGTTTGTGAACCCTAAAATGGGCGAGACAATAAATGAGAAGAAACCCCATGTATCTATTAGATGGTGTTAGCACCCACAAATATCTAAGCATTTTTGAGAGTAGTGATGGATGGTATTTGTCCATATACTATGAGCTAATCATGGGGTGCCCATGTACTTCCTAAAAAAACTATGGACTGAATTTGAATTGGGTAAAAAACCCAATTACTTTGACATGAGTGCATTCTAGGGGATCAACAAAGGTATGCTACAAGATAGGCTAGTGGCCAAATTGAGTGATAGAGTTATAAATCATGTGTATAATGATAGATAACTGATAGGGGGGGGGGGGGGTGTGAATCAGTTAGTTCCAGTTATCCTACAGTCCCAATCTCCTAGATGTATATATTCAAACCTTTCAAATAAATTATCAAATTGGTAAGCTATCACCAATAACTTTCACTTCATATATCGATTGATAGTCAATTGACTGTGTTTACTGATCTGACTAGTTATGAAATGTGTAAAGTAAAATAATAATACAATCACATAAAATACACGTAACACATAGATTTTTAACGTGGAAACCCTGTTAGGGGAAAAACCACCTGGGATCGGCAACCCAAAATATTTTACTCTTCTAAAGTGAGCTCAGTTAGGAGCCAAACTTGTCAAAGGTTACAAAAAACACTATAAGGTGTGACCTGGTTAGAGGATTTTTCACTAATAGTTCTCGCTCGACCAACATTCACTATGGGGTCAACAAGAAAACAATCAACATTCATTGAGTATCATATTGAAATACAAAAAGACTGTTAAGTCTACTCAGTTAAGAGATTTTGCTATAAAAATAGTTAAACCGATACAATAATGATCTGATTTAAATACAACTAAGATTTACAGATTTTTAGATCTATGCTAAGTTCAAAAAACCTCCTCTGATAAATATTTACTTAACAATCCTTGATATCCTCCAACTTGTTCAACTCGGCAAATAATACCTTGACACTCGATAATGCCTGGAGTTTAGCTTGATTCTATCTATAACTAGTTTGATCAATGGTGTATGAAAATAGTCCTTTCACCTAAATTCTCCTATAGTATCAATAAGCTCCAGACTCAAATAATGAATCTCAGGTGTCTTTAAATAGACTTCATAAACTATTTTCTTATCATCCATTAGATTTTGCCTCTTAATCTCCATCGTTCCTTTTTCTGCTTCAAGCTTCCTTGGTATATGTGTCTATAATACATTTCATCCTTCTCCATTTGATTAGTCCTCAATTTTGTGAGTCGTTAGATCACCATAAAAAACTTTATCTTCTACCTCAGAATTATAAGCAATTGTCAGCTCATCAATTCAGTCAGCTGTTATAAACTTTATTTGTTTCTCTTACTCAGTCAATAGCAGAATATGCCAGTGAATATCTACTCGGTTAATACTATACTCAGTATACACTACACTAGCTCGATGTATATAGAAATCTTCAATTACCGACCACATAAACTTGTTCAGTTCTGATCTTCAATACATAACAAATTCATGTAATAAAATCAAGTCAACAACAAAATTTCATAAACTTATCAATAAGTTACCTAATGTATACCTTAGTCATATATTTTATATCCATCTCATCTTCATGTAGATATCTCATTCCTTTACCATTTTCTTCTTCAGATATTTGTAACTATCTTGATAAGTACATTCAAAACTAGTTGACATCAATGACAATACATTGAATGATTTAATTGCCTTACATATCACTTTAGTAGCTCGGTGATCTCTAATGATTTTCTATCACTTGTCCATTCATTTCATCAATATATTCAATTAGTTGTAGGTCATCATGTAATGAGTCCCTTGTTCCTCTTCTTGCTCCAGTTGTTACTGCATGTATCCGATGTTGAGTAGTGAACTCTTCTCTTGTTTTATTGAGTTCCCTTTTGGGTAATTTGTTAGAGTAGTTTACCCGGGCAAGGGTTTTTCCTAGCACAACCCATGTTTACACGAGTTCCATGGATATTTATAGGGGTCCATAGAGTGATCTTGCTAGTGCTAATGCTACCCATGGTGGATATAATTATGATGATGATGGTTGAAATTTTGATGACATCTCATCATATGTTGATCTTCTCTGTGTGGATGATGATCATCATGTAGAGGTAAATTTATTTATAATTTATAGTGCAATATTAAATTCCACATATATACATAGATGAAGCATAACATGTGGATTTTTTTTGAATAGAGGAGGGATGAAACTATGCCTTCTAGGGACTGTCATCATCGTACCTTGACACCTCAAGATGCTAGTGCCCATTTCATGGTATGAAGTACATTTAAAATATTTACTATTAAAACTTGAATTTAATAATGCGTTTGATATATTTTTTTGTAATTTTGTCGGGTATTTCATGTAATACTGAGGTTGGCATTTCTTTACGCCTTGGCCCATTGGTCACTGAGGCTCAGCCTCATATAACCCTAGTATATTTTTCATTAATTCATTTTAAATGTTTATATGCTTACTAATTTATGTATAACTCTAATTCATGCCTATTTTTTGTAATTGTAGGCTTTAGGATAGTTTGATGATGCATCACATCTATGTCCTAACCCATCAAGGACTTTAGCTACATGTTAGACACCATATGTATGCTTTTCTTCCATAAATTTGTAGTCTTTATATGCTTTATAATTTATGTATATACAAGTTTGATTAATGCTTTATATATGTTGTTCAGGTCAACACCACTATGAGTCGTGGTATGGCTATGGGATTGAGCCAAATGCAGTCATCAACATCCTTCATTGAGGTCATGATTAAAACATTAATTTTTCAATGTCTATTATGTACATGTCTTTTATAGGGATTATCAAAACTTAATAATTTTTGTTTGTATAGGACTTGAATGCAACCACTTGTTTTGTTCATGGGAGTGCACCTCCTCATCCCATAGAGAGCATTACTAAACACATTCGAATGGTAAAATTTTAAATGTTAATTATTTAATTTCTTTGTAAGTGAATTATGCAAGTCATTTGAATTAAACACACATAGTCTTCTCATTGAGTGTTAAGAATTTTTATTGCCATTCTTCAACCTATTCTGTATTATCACATTCTTCCCATTCACCTACAACAAAAAATTGACAAAAACATGCAAGATCCCTATTCTATAAAGTCCAAGTGTTAGCATTATAACTCCTAAATGAATGTCATTTAGATGACCCGCTAATTGTATCATAGTCATAGCTTGAAAGGATATTCTTCTCTTCAACTAGCTAGAAGAAACATCTAATTATAGAGTTTTGACTTGACCTATAGATAAAGTTGTACTACACCATTCCACAATTGCATATAAATTTTTAAATTTGGCCTTTTCCTCAAATTTGAGTTGCTCTTTGTAAAGGTCTCTCTTAACACATGCACCAACATTGACACTGTCATGTTCTTATTTTCCATGTCCAACCTCAAAAAGAGTCCACATATGTTGGACATTAGTTTTCTTATGTGTCCTACTCAGCAAATAAAACATTCTAGCATTCTTGAATTTCCTTGTGCAATTATCTAACCATATTAGACGTTGTGTCATCTAAATTTCTCTCCCCTAAAATTCTCATAAAACATCTTGAAGCACTATTGGATAAAATCTGATGAGTGTAGTTTATTATCACTCATATAGAAATGGTATTCTCTCAAAACTTTTTGATCCTCTTTTGTACTATCAGGTGCATTCCTATAGACTATATGAACAAAAATTGCTACTTGCACTGAATTATAATATTATTCTTGGACATCATCTTGTGGGGCAAGTGTGTATCTCTCTGTAAAGTCAATGATTTAAAGTAAACTACCAATTGGAAATGTATTCTTGCATATGCAAAACTTTCCATCAAGACATCTAGCATTTTGAGAGTGTTTCACATATTTAGGTACGATCTTACTCCTAAATTCATTCATAAATGCATGAACACTAACTTTTTCAGTAATTAGATCACATCGTCTTCCAACATTTCCATCCTTCAATGAATATTCAATAGTTTTAAATCTTTTTACATCAATTAATTGTTGTCCAAAGTAAGTTGAAGTATTTTCATGCTAACATTCATCTAACAATGCAAGATTGCCACATATGTCACATACACTAGAAACACATGCATTGAAAAGAAAATATTACTCATGTTAGGTAGGCTAGGAAAAAAAACTTGATATGGAACTAGTACATTTGAGGCCATATTCTGACGGCCATTTGTCAGATTTGCAACACCTATTTGTGGATAATTCGACAGACATGTTTGTCAGCATTTTTGCTTTGCAAATTGCAATGGAAGTGATACCCATCAGTATTTCAACATCCTTTTCTCTCAAAACTTGTCACATTAATAACAACTTTACTATGGGATTTGATACGGTATATCTATTGGAACTCCAACAAACATCTGTTGAAGAGTCTATCAGATTGGTGACAGATATGCAACGATTCTCCGACAGGTAAACCCGTCAGAGAGATAACATTCTTGTCACCAATATCTATCAAAAAGTGACCCTCTTTGGCATTATAATGGTTAGAAGTGCAACAGATAGGCATTGACTCTCTGACAGGAAATCCCATCAGACTTATAGCACTGCTGTCGAAATAAATAAAAGTTTTATCGAAAAAGTGATAGATACTCACATTAAAGATAACGGAGCTCAGGAGACCATCATAGTTGGTCTTTGTCTTTGGTCCATATACTGAAATTTTTTTTTACCTTTCATTAGCTCATCAAATGAGGGGATTTGAAATAGTTTAATAGAATATTTTTATGATAACATATATTATTTAAGTTGACATTGCAAAAATTTATCTACTTTGCACACTTGTAGACTACGAAGATAGTGATAAAGAAGCATCTCCTCCCATGGCCTACATTACTCAAGCAATGGGAGGGGATGCTTTTTTATGGCTATCATCATAGTTTACAAGTGCACAAAGTAGATAAATTCATTCAACGTTAAACTAAAATAATGTATGTTATACATGAAAATATCATCCATTAATATGGACCAAAGACGAAGAGCAACTATAATGGTCTCTTGAGCTCTGCTATATTTAGTCCTAGCTACTAGGTAAGGCCTGTAAGACTTATACTTGTCAATTGTCGAGAATAATTATTGCCTTGCCTTTATGTACACTACATAGTATCCAATATAAGAGAAGGTAGAAAATATGAATGGATAAAATAAATGAAAGATATAATAATATTATCTTGTGGTTTACCTTCTCATAATTGATCCCAGTCTCACAAAAGTAATTTTATACGATCTGTTGGTGTTTGAAAATGCTTATGCCAACTAGGGCTGCCAATCTGCCTTGAGACTAGTATTAGGAATGGTTAGTTCCAAGTATGAGAGCTCTGCAAGACAACTGGACCAACTATAGGGATAAGACTACCCTCTTCTGCTTCTAGCTCTACAAATCCAAGGTGGGTACACCTGATCCAATAGATATTAAGTCTAATAGTTTTAACTATGCCCCTTATTGAATATTGGATCTTACAACAGATAATAGTGAGAAAGTACTAAATAACAACCTATTGTTCATTGACTCTCCATCACTGGATAGGAAAACATGTAAAGTAAATAAAAGTAAAAGACTGGTATTAATTCAATGTTTTTCAGGATTACAAGATTCCAATCATTCCATACAAAGATAAGATAGGAAGATCAAGGCTAGTGCCTTATTCATTGGGAAATAGAGTCAGAAAATAGAATGAATACAACAGTTTCTGATGAAAGGTGGGTCTTGAACATTTTTGGGAGTTCCCTTTGATATTCAACTTGTAGATTTATACTTTGTTGGATAACTTTAATAAAACTTTGACTCTATCACCTCTCCAAAGTCTACAAGGAAGAGAGCCAATTAACAAGGATCAAAAGAGATCCTCCTACACTTTGAGCCTTAATGCTTAGGCAGGTGTACCCTTGATTCACTTCTGCAAAGGAATCACTAAATATTATACCAATATACTCTTCACTAACTGATTTAAGGATTTTATCATTTGAATGTGTGTGTGTGATTGAGGATGATGGACTGCCTCTAGAGAAAAGATCAGTGCCTTATCCCAGGGCAAAGAGTCACTAAATAACATATATCACCCTACCTTAACTTAAATACATATGAACTCAGAGTAAGTGCTTTTCCTATTACTCCCCTCACTCCCAAACATGATCATCAAATTCCAATCTAACAATGAACTCACTGAAATCACCCTAAAGACTTTAATCCTAACTTTGTTAGGAACTCCAAGCTGGTCTCATAATACTCTTTGTTTACCATATGCTAATCCACTTTGTGACCTTAACATATATGAATCCACAATCATAAAAGAAGACAATCAGAGATTTGAAACATGAATTCAAGTGTATTCTCATTAATTTTTAGAAATCAATACATTACCAAGTAACAAAATACCAAAGGAAAAGACCCAAAATCCAGGTTCTCTTTGATCAGTATAATACCATCAACAACAACCAGGGACCAAAATAATGTTTTGGAACCCGCACTAAGTTAAAAAATCTGCTACTTATACTACCACTAGTCACCTTGGAATCCTCAAAGAGGATGCATCAAGCTTTAGGTAACTAGGGTTAGGGTTTGAACAACTAAACCCATTAGAAATGGTCACAAATTTAAATGCAGGGGAAGAAAACTAGTCGGCCATGCCTGAGAAAGATTTGCACTCATGATAGGTCTCTGAGAAAGTACTGAAAATCATGAAAATTCAAATTTGTCAACCCCTTTTAGCCACCTACAACATGCCTCTAGCACAAAGAACTAGGTACAAACCCCTGCAGATGATCAAAGAACACCGTAGACCACACTGCAATAGCAAGCACCACCAAACAAATCAAATCTGGCTGTGAAAACATTCAATTTTGGCCCTTTTTGTCACTAAGAAACTGTCTACAAATTTAAATTTGAAAATAAACGACTACTTCCAAGTGATAGTAGCAAATCGGTGGTCTAAATTTAAAATCAGGTTAACTTTAAGTCATGGCCGTTAGATCTCTCCCTTTCATGGTCTTTAAATCTTAACTCAACTGCCACCCTCGAGTTTACTCCTAGGGACTATGCGACAGTATTTTTCCTTAATCGCAGAATGAAATCTTAACTCACCACTTAACCCTGCAAACTGGCGACTGTAGGAAAACATTTAACCTCGGTCCCACATCTAGCGAATTGGTGACATAAGATTTTTGCCAGTTCATGAAACACTTTATAATACTGCCAAAAATTTTAGCGATTACGTGAATGCTTGTTCACTGAACCGCTAAAACATTTAGAGAAATGCCATCTTACTTTGTGAACAAGCGAACCCATTGAAATCTATCAGAACCGCTAAACATTTTTGTCCAGACCACTAAGACCTTAGACCCCACCTGGGCCCACCTGAAACTTGCCACATGTCACCACATCATTCACTGTAATCACCCTATCATCACTGACAAAGGACCCACCACAAAGTTTTCACCTTTAGTGAAGATCAATGGCTATCGTCATACCGCTGACTTATCCATCGTGCAACTCTGATGAATGGTATCATGACAACTGTCAGATCCTACATCGTATTAACTTCCATGAAACCAGTGGACACACTGACAAGTCCACCTTAGCACACCTAGACCAATCACAGTTTTCCAACTAAGTAAACGTAGCAGTGGACCCACCGAAAGAAAAGGTTACGTCACACAAAAGAATCAACGGTCATCTCAAAATCTCATACATCTGACAAATCCCTAGTGAAGACATGCCCACCATTGATCCTCTATAGATGTCAGGATCCTCTGACACGCTGGCAACCCAGGACCCACCGAAAACTACCAAATCATAAATAGTTGGACCAATGAGAGACTGCCAATCATGCACACCTATCGGAAGGTCCCACTTCTTTGAAACACTACATCATCAGGAAAGATCAACAATTGGCATAAGATCTTAAGCTTCTGACACATCCTATAAGAACTTACACTAACCGTCAGATGGAGATGTTGTCAGAAAATAGGGTCCAGAAAATATTAAGCCGAAACATAGGAAAAATTAAACGCCGAGACCTAGGCTTTAAGGAAAATTAGGCACAGAGGACTTAGGAAAATTAAAGGTCGTCGGGGGTATAAAATCTTTAGTCGCAAGATCGCGTAACATGAGAAAAGTTCATGTGATCATGTGACAAAGGGGATAACAATTAAGCACATGCAAATTAGGACCTTTAAGTGGCCGAAAAAGTTAACTTGAAATAGAACAGGGCCATGGTAATACAGAGGATTTTAAATGTAACGGCTAGTTTTTTGAATATTCTACTTAGGCCTTTAGCCAAAGACATGAAAAATGATACAAAGACCAGGGGAAAGATAATGAAGCCATAAAACTTTTTTCACATGTTAACAGTGGCTCTATCTGGGGATGTATGCCTCCTACAGGCATAGCAAGGATCTAGAATCACTGGTTTAAAGCAAACCATCCCACTGGACAAGATTGACAACAAAGAGCAACAAGACCAAAAACCTACAAGCCAGGACAAAATAGGGTAGGGGCAAGCAACTTATTTACAAAATTTACAAAAATGTATAGACCTAACTACTGTTCATGGAAAACAAAATACTTCCATAGAAGTATTTCTTCAAGAGTTGTCCATGAACAGGCAATTCCTGAATATCACCATTTATTTCCTTGACAATATATGAATCTTGGCCCCATTTCTCATGAATTAGATATGGCCCTAACTAGATGGGATCAAATTTACCATGTTTTCCTTTATCCTCCAGTTTGGTATTCCAAATTAATACCAAATCACTAGGCTCAAACTTCCTATCAACAGTCTTCTTGTCATACAAATTCTTAACTTGCAACTGTAATTTGGCATTTCTTGCAACTGACTCTCTTCTAGTCTCATCCAACCTAATGAGGTCCTCAATTCTCAGCTGCATCTCATCATCTATGTCATCATCATATGACTGAACAAATTTATACATTTCCAATAAGTTATTCTGGGGCATTCTTTCCTATATTCCATATACTAGGTCAAAAGGTGCACAACCAATTGCCCTCTTCATAGTTACCCTATCAGCCCATAGAGCTAATGGTAGTTTTGAATTCCATGCCCTCTTATTCTTTTCAAGAATCCTCCTTAGAATTTTAATCAAACTCTTATTAGTAGATTCTGCCTAACCATTTCCTTGTGGATGATAAGGTGAGGAATTAGAAATCTGAATTCCTAAACCTTTGCAAAAGTCCTTATATTCGACAGACTTGAAGCACATTGCATTATCACTAACTATCCTCTCAGGGCAACCAAACCTTGTAACAATTTTATTCAGCAGAAAATCAATTACTACCTTACTAGTTGCATTTCTTGTAGGTATAGCCTCTACCCACTTTGTAAAGTAATCAGTGGCAACTAAGATCCATGAGTGTCCTCCACTAGACTTGTTTGGTATCTCCCCTATGAAATCAATTCCCCATTGTTGGAAAGGAGCCTGTACTTCAACTGGTTTTAATGGCACATTACCTAAAAATTTAAGCTTACCAGAGAACCTTTGACAAGCATCACACCTCCTCACCAACTACTCTGCATCCTTGAAGATTGTGGGCCACCAAAATCTTGCTCTCAAGATTTTATGAGCAGTTGTTTTACCCATATAATGCCCACCACAAACTCCCTCATGCATTTCTTTCAACAACTTGTTAGCCTGATCCTCATCAACACACTTCAACAGTATGCAATCTAAATTCTTTTTATATAATTTACATCTCACAATTACATACTTGATGGCCTGTAATTTCAATGTCCTCTTCTAATTATCATTCATTCCTGCTAGACAACTCATATTTCTCAAGTAATAGATAATATCTTGATACCAGATACAATCATCCATATCACATGTATAATCAATTTCAAAATGATTTACTTGATTAGCATCAAGATTGGATTGGGCTATCAGTTTTGCCAATCCTTTTCCTCTAACCAATTTAGTAATTTGGATGTCAACATTGAATTCTTGGATCCTACTAATCCATCTACATCTTCTTCCAGACACCTCGTGCTGTGAGAAAATATCCTTCACAGCTAAACTTGGCACAAAAGCAATCACAACTGCCCCCATCAAGTAACACCTAAAAGCCTTAAATACCTTCACAAGTGCATATGCTTGTTTCTCATTTCTATCATACTTCAATTCAGTAGCCTGCAAAGATTTACTGAAAAATGCAACAGGCTGCTCAAAACCATCCTTATTCTTTTGTAACAAAACTGCAACAATAGTGTGAAAAGCTGCAAAGGAAAAAATGTGCATTGGGATATTATAATCAGGTGCCTTAAGCACTGGTGCATCTTTGATGGCCTGCTTGATGTTTTTGAAAGCCTCATCAGGCTCACCCTCCCAATTGATTGCAGATCCCTTCTTCAACATCTTAGAAATAGGTCTAGTATCCTCTGCAAAATTTGTTACAAACCTCCTTAAGAAATTGACCTGACCAAAGAAGGACTGAATTCCTTTAACATTCTTTGGTCTCTAAATTTTATCAATGGTAGCTACCTTCTCAGGGTCAATTCTCACTCCTTGCTTCCCAACTAAGTGGCCAAGCAACTTACCTTCAATGACACCAAAAACACATTTCCTTGGGTTTAATGAAATACCAAATTCCAAGGCCCTCACAAATATTTTCTCTAAATGAGTGCAATGGTCTTCTTCCTTCTTGGAATAGGCAGTTAAATCATCTTGATATA
The DNA here is from genome assembly GCA_027943335.1 of Chamaecyparis obtusa. Lineage (NCBI taxonomy): Eukaryota > Viridiplantae > Streptophyta > Pinopsida > Cupressales > Cupressaceae > Chamaecyparis > Chamaecyparis obtusa. The sequence continues at coordinate 769,811 of BSBK01004545.1, read as the reverse complement.
CAACAAGGAAATCATTTATGAAATCTAAAAAGGCAACATCCATTGCCCTCTGAAAAGTAGCACCAACATTTGTGAGACCAAAAGGCATTCTCACATAAACATATGTCCCCCAAGGTGTTGTGAAAGCAGTCTTGAATTGTTCTGATTCCTTGACAATTACTTGATTGTAACCAGAGAAACCATCCATCATAGACATCAATTTTGATTTGGTTACTCTCTGCAACATAGCTTCCATATTGGGCAGACAATAATTATCCTTTAATGAGCTGATGTTCAAACTCTTGAAGTCCACACAAAGCTTGATGTCACCATTCTTTTTTCTCATAGGAACAAGGTTTGACACCCAAGAAGAGTGCCTTATAGGCTTAATAATTCCAGCATCTCTTAGCTTCATCAACTCTTCTTGCATCTTGGGTGCCAAAGTGGGATTAATAGGCCTTTAATTTTTCCATAAAGTTTTAGCATCTTCTTTCAATGGAATACAATATGCTGAAATAAATCTTCTCTATAAATCTTAGGTCATCATATAACCATGCAGAAACATGCCTGAATTTTCTCAATAATTCAATCAAAGATTTCTTTACCATTTGAGATATATCTCTACCAATGTATACTTTCTTAGGTGCTTCATGTGTTCCAAGATTTATCTCCTCTAGATCAGCATGATCTTCTCTTTTGATATTCTTTTGAACTCTATCCTGGTTGTCAAAGATAGTCTCCAAAACAACAAGCCCCTTAGGCATCTTGTTAGTTCTAAGTTGAATGATCTCATTGCCAAAGACAACCTCTCTTCCTTCTATTGACTCAAACAAGGCTGAACAATCAAATTCCTGACCATGATACTGATTTTCATAGCTCATAAACTTCAAGACATCATTATCATCATCAAAAACTTGCCAATTTTCAATATTATCTGGTATACTAGGCCTAGCCTGAATTTCATCTTAAGAGATACCAGCAAAAGTAATATCAGCGGGATTGACTGCAATATTGGCCAACAAGTCAGCCATCTTATTATTACTCCTATCCTTTCATTCAATATTGAAGGCATCAAAATGTTCAATCAAATCCCAAACTGCATTCCTATATTGTTTTAGCCTTTTTTTCTTAGAAGCATAAACTGACCTGACTTGGGACACCACCAACTCAGAATCACCAACAACACTTAAACATTTAATACCATGCTTTTGTGCCAACCTCATTCCTAACAACAAAGCCTCATATTCTACTATATTGTTGGTACAAAAGAAATTCAATGTGAAATAAAATTTGTAGGTGTTTCCATCAGGGGAAATAAGTAGAATACCTTCTCCTGCTCCATCTTTGCAATTTGCACCATCAAAATACATTATCCACAAATCACCCTTCACAGAATTAATACTTACCTCAACAGAGATAGGTGACAAAATAGTTTCCTTTTCAAATATAGGGATCTCTGCCCTAAAAGCATTAATATCAGTATCCACAAAACATGTAGTTTCATTATCAATATTCCTCTCAATCATGTGGCATACTCTTGGCTCTCAATCAATCTTAACAAACTGATCATCAATCTTGAAAGTGGCATAGGAGAGATCACACTGTAAACATCCACCCATGGCAGCACTCCACCTTCTAGATAGTAGCATCCCATAATGAGGAGGGATGTCCACCACCAAAAGAATCATTGTTAGCTCTTTCTATGGATATGCTGCCATCCTATATGGCATTGCATTGATAGTCCCAATGACTGGTACCTCCCTCTGATCCATTGCACAACATCTGCCTTGAACTGTATCAACTTTAAGGCCCAACTTCTCCATGATTTTGAAAGGCATGACAGTATTAGAGGCACCACTATCAATCATACAATTTCTTAACTTCATTCCATTCACAAGAACACTTAAAAAGAATGGATCAATGTTTTCAAGGCTAGCATTGACAAAACTATCCAAATATATAGGAGGAATTTGAGACACAATTCTCTGAGTAGCAACACCTTTCAAAGCTTTCTCCTAAGATCCATTGCATGCAACATCATTGTTATGAACATTATCTACCCATGCAATAGCTCTATCTTTATGTTCAGGGATCCTCAACAATTCTGACAATGGAGTCTTAACTGTAATTTGGGACAATACAACTAACATATCAACAGGAGAAAAAGAAGGGATTTCAATCTGCACTGCCTTAGCATCCTTTTGTTTGTCTGATACATTAGGTGTATTGGTCACCCTCATTTTTTCAATCTTAGCCATTGTGTTAACTAGCTTCTCAATCTCATTAGAAATTCTTTCAACTCCAACTCCCTTAGGCTCACAATTCTTACCTTTTACATTCTTGAATTTTGCCTTGTGATCACCTTTTGATTTGTTCTCATTAGGCTCTCCAGAGTTGGTACTCTTTATGAACATTCCTGTAGCTTTCTCATTTGTATTCCTTGCCACCATGCCTCTAGTTTACACTTGGGAAATCATTTCTGCAATAATCCTCTCCATCTCTTCTCTAGAAGGTCTTCTTAAATTTACTGGCTCAGAAGAAGAGTTCATGTTACATGTCTTCTTATCAATGTCTTCACTATCAGAAAAAACCTCTTAATGAAAAAGGGCCTGATTATGTCTCTTCACATTTACATCTACCTCTTCATCAAAATTATAATCATCTTCATATCCTAGATATGAAGTAGCCATGTTGCATCCAACATCATCTTGATCTTCTTCTTGATCTATCTCCTCATTGCCACAATCCTGATTTGTAGCCATAGAATGTGCAACCACACAATGCTCTACAGAATGAGGGGACTGGCATGCAACACACCAAGGTATGTCCTCCATGACATTTATTGAAGCCTTTTGTAGAGGGTCAGGGACACCTTTGCCATTATTTCCTCTTGCACTAGGGACAATAGGCTTTCCATCCTTCCATTGGGTGTTGTAGGGGTAGTTCTGCAATCTATTATGCTTATTGAAATTGTTATTGAACTGAGGCCTTTCATTGGTAGGAGCACTGATGTTCCTATTTGTAGGTGCCTAAAAATCCTTCAATGCATTGAGCACCTTATCCAATTTGTCTTCTTCTTGCCTCCTAGTTCCAACACTCCTATCATTTTCTTTTTTCTATTTCTTGTCCCCAAACAACCTTGGATCATCTCTCTTACCACCCAATTTTCCTGATATTTTCATATTGTTCTCAATATTGACAGCAATCCTAAAAGCATCTCTAAGAGTTCTTGGTTCTTTATCCCTCAACAGGTACCCCATCTTTCCATCAAATGCATTGAAGTATGTAGTTAGACAAACATTGTCATCTAACCGCATAACTTGGAACAACTTATGCATACCCTTCTGAAATCTCATGTTGAATTCAGCTGCAGACTCATTCTGATTTTTCCTTATGGTATTGAATTCATTCAACATGAAACTAGCATTAGGCCTATCACCATACTGCTCTTTAAAACATCTCTCAAAGGAATCCCAAATATCAATACATGTATTAGGAAGTCTCTTAAACCAATCTCTAGCATCCTCCATTAGAGATTGAACAAAAAATTTCATGACTACATCCTCATGCTCTACCTCATAATCATTAAGCATATCAACAAATAACCTAAGATGCTCCTCACAACTAATAGCATTATTACCAGCAAACTTAGGTACCTTATCTCTTATATCTTTTGGAAAAGCATTCGGGTAACCAGGAATTCCATCAAAACTAATTTTCCTATAGCCTTATAATTGCATAGGTCTTCTTTGGAAACTTGAACTAGTGTTAACCCTAGGATTAACATTTGCATTTACATTTCCATCTACTTTTGCATTTGACTACTGCCTAGGATCAACACCTATCCTAACAGATGAAGAAGGAATTGAACTAGTAGCATTACTAAGTGGAATAGTAGTAGTCATAGATGGCATACCTCATTCAGTAGTAGATGGACCAAGAATATTAGCTGATGAAGCCTTCAAGAACTGGATCTTTCTTCTCTTTTCTGCAATGGAAGCTTCAATTTCAGCCTTCTCTAATTCTCTTGCAAGGTCCTCATCTTCTTTTCTTCTTCTTTCTATCTCTATGTCCTTGTTTGAATTTGGTGGTGGGAACCCTCGTATTGTCAATGATCTACTTGTTTGATGTCCCACCATCTTTTTCTTTCCTTTCTCACCAGCGGCAACAACAAGCCTAGTGATCTCACACCCATCTTTATCTTTAGGTAGGGAAGCATAACTTTGAACTTGTCTAACCACAGGGCCCTCCTGATCAAATTCATGGTCTTGCAGTAAGCACTCCTACTCACTCCTCAAAGCCGCAAGATCACCAAAGATATCATGTTGCAAAGTCTTAGGAGCAGAAGCAATCATCTTGTTTCTCTCCTTCATTTCATTAATCTTTCTAAGGAGAGACTATCTTTCTATCAGAGCATTCACCTTTTCAGCCTCTCTCTCCTCTTGTAACCTCATGTATGGCATCCTATTCTACCAATTGTAACCTTACTACATTTAAATCATCTGGGTCTACCATAATGTCATCAGAACTTGATGACACATCGATATCAGTAATATTTTGATATGGGAAGTGGACTTGCCTTGGTCTCAAGGGTTCTCTTCTGAAATTATCTTCATCAAGATCTAAATCAATCTCCAAACCCATCTCTCTAGCTTGTTCATCCTGACCTACAGGCAATGGTCCCTTGTCTTGAAATACAGCCTTTGGGGTATCATAAAATCTATCTTCAGAGTGACCACCATCTGATCTAGAAACTCTATCTTGTGAACCTTCCTCACTTGAGGAAACATGTGGTGCTCTACCACTGGTATTTCTTTGTTCTCTGATGGGAGCACTAGTAGACTCACTATTCCTTCTGATCCAACTCTTCTTCTCCTATCTAGGCAATTTCTCTAGAGTGACCTCCAAATTCTTTCTGACAAAGGACCTAGTATTCCTCCTCTTGTCCATGATTTACAGTATTACAGTGGTTCTAACCCTTTGAGTCACCACCCACCTAGATGGGAAATCCTTTAACTAAACACAATAGGAAAACAAGAGTGCACTTAATAGCTTCATCTCTAGACTCTCCCCAGTAGAGTTGCCATTTTGTTGGGAGTTCCCTTTGATCTTCAACTTGTAGATTTATACTTTTCTAGATAAATTTAATAAAAATTTGACTCTATCACCACTCCAAAGGCTACAAGGAAGAGGGCCAATTAACAAGGATCAAAAGAGATCCTCCTACACATTGAGCCTTAATGCTCAGGTGGGTGTACCCTTGATTCACTTCTGCAAAGGAATCACTAAATATTATACCAATATACTCTTCACTAACTGATTTAAGGATTTTATCATTTGAATGTGTGTGTTTGATTGAGGATGATGGACTAGCTCTAGAGAAAAGATCAATGCCTTATCCTAGGGCAAAGAGTCACTAAATAACGTATATCTCCCTAAAACCTTAACTTAAATACCTATGAACTCGAAGTAAGTGCTTTGCCTATTAGTCCCCTCACTCCCAAACATGATCATCAAATTCCAATCTAACAATGAACTCACTTTGATCATGTTAAAAATGATAAAGAATAACAATGGAAATGCAGGAAATTATTTAATCGAAGAGTGAAGAGTTAGGAAAATACCATGAATTAGTGCAAAATCTAGGAGCATACACCAACAAAGAAAAGAGGAGACAAGAATTTGAAAGGGGAAAGAAAAGAAAACCCCTTGTGAAATATGAATGAGGCATGAAAAGCCTAAAAAGAAAGAGAGAGAGAGAGAATATGAGCACTTAGCTCAATACAATATGATAGAACTAAGAGAGAGAGAGAGAGAAAAAAAATGTGTGAGAGAAATGTGAGAGAATTGGTGTTGAGTGTGTGGAAAAATATCTCTATAAGTAGAGATGAGTGAAGGAGTTTGCATGTAACTCCCTCTGTGAATGAGTGCCACATTCATACTTGTGTGTGGGCCAAGTGTGAAATTCCTCTTAAGGAGGAATCAACTAATTTACAAATTACAATAAATATTTGTCCTCACATATTCCACTAGAGGATGAAATAGAATGTAGTGGAAAGAAGACAACAAAGAAGTATATTAGGATACCTTGGCTTATATCCTAATATATTACAACAAGAAAAGAATAATAGTCTAACCTTGGTTTATAAATACACCAAGGGAAGATTACAAATTCTAACATCCCCCTTTAATCTTTACTTGGGGTAATTGCATCAAGGGATATTAGCCCCAAATTATTACAATGTAATTCAAATTTCTCTCTAGAAAGAGGCTTTGTCAAAATATCAACAACTTGATCTTCTCCTTTGCAATGAATGAGGGAAATTTTGTTTTCTGCAATGTGTTCTCTAATGAAGTGGTGGTGGAGAGAAATGTGCTTTGACTTTGCATGGTAAACTAGATTCTTTGCCAATGCTATTACACTTTTATTGTCACAATACAAGGATATAGGTTCTTGTTGAGGTAGACCCAAATCTTCAAGTATACTTCTAAGCCATAGAGCTTCTTTAGAGGCATGAGTACAAATTTTATATTCTGCTTCAGTAGAACATAAAGACACAGATTGTTCTTTTTTACTTTTCTAAGAGATAGAACCTGAACCAAGAGAAAAAAAATATCCAAAAGTAGATTTCCCATCATTAGGGTCTCCACCTAGATCTGAATCAGTAAAACCTTTTAAAGAGAAATCAGAATTTGCATCATAAAATAGACCTAAGTTAATAGTACCTTTAATATAACGTAATATTCTTTTAGCAATTTTAAAATGAGTTTGTTGAGGTTTTGACATAAATCTGAAAACTAAACCAACACTAAAAGATAAATCAGGTCTAGTGAGGGTTAAATAAATCAGACTACCTACAAATTCTCTATAGGGAGTAGCATCAATATAAGGAGATTCCATATCTACCATTAATTTAGTTCCTAAGTCACATGGAATTGAAACTGGATTAGCATCATTCATATGAAATCTATCTAAAAGATCTTTAGCATATTTACTTTGAGATATAAAAATACCATTAGAAGTTTGCCAAATTTGCATTCCTAAGAAATAATGTAACAATCCTAAGTCTGTCATTTGAAATTTCTGGTTGAGTTGAAATTTAACATAAAAAATGAAATGGTTAGATCTGGAAGTAAGAATTAAATCATCAACATATAGAATGATAATAATAATGTTATCTTCACTATGCTTGATATATAAGTTAAGATAATTTTTACTTCTTTCAAAACCTTGGGAAATAAAGAAGGCATTAATTTTAGCATACCATTCTCTAGGAGATTGTTTTAAACCATAAATAGACTTCTTTAATTTGCAAACTAAATGTTCATTACCTTCTTGAATAAAACTAGGAGGTTGAGACATATAGATCTCTTCATGCAGATCACCATTCAAAAAAGCACTTTTAACATCCATTTGGTGAATAGGCCAATTCATTTTAGCAGCTAAAGCAAGAACAACTTTAATGGTAGGCATTTTAGCAATAGGAGCAAATGTTTCATTGTAATCTATTCCTTCAATTTGAGAAAACCCTCTAGCAACTAGTCTAGCTTTAAATTTACTAATTTCATTGTTGGAGTTTAATTTAGTTTTATATAACCATTTACAAGAAACCAAATTCTTACCAGGAGGTAAAGTAACTAAATCCCAAGTATTATTGGAAATTAAAGAGTCATATTCTTCTTGCATAGTAGTTTGCCAATGAGTTTGATTTTTAGCTTGAGCAAAGGTTTGAGGATCATTAGAATTAGATAAAGAAGACATGAGAGCATAATTGCAGTAATTTATCCTTCTAGGTTTAAGTCCGCCCATTCTAGCAATGTAATCATCACCTTCATTAAGTAAATCTTTAAACCATTTAGGATTTCTTGTAGAATTAATAGAAATATTACTAGGAGTAAATAAATTGTTACCATCATCATCATCATCATCACTACTACTACTAGTAGGAACAACATTATTAGGAGTATCATTACTATCTTTATGCTCATTATTAGTGTTATCCTGATTGTTAGAAATAGAAACAGAAGGAACATAAACTTTAGGAATGGGGTTGAGAGATGGAGGGTGGTCCTCCACAAGAACAATGTTGCTGTGATCAAAATCAGAATTTGAAATTTGAGAGCAATCATGAACACCATTTTCAGCAATGCAAACATCTCTAGCTATCTGAACTTTATTAGTAAGAGGATCATAAACTCTATAACCTTTAGTATTTTTAGAATAGCCAACAAAAATGTGAGGTGTGGATTTAGGATCTAACTTTTCCCTTTTCTGTTTAGGTGTGTGAACATAAGCAGTGGAACCAAAAATACGTAAATGAGACAAATTGGGTTTTCTTCCTGACCAAACTTCTTTAGGAGTTTTATTGGGAAGAGCCTTAGTAGGAGTTCTATTAAGAATATAGGTGGCACATGCCATGGCTTCAGCACAAAATTTATAATCTATATTCCTAGCATGCAAAAAACATCTAGCCATTTCTACTATAGTTTTATGCTTACGTTCTGCCACACCATTCTGTTCTGGTGTATAAGGAACAGTAAGCTCATGTTTGATACCAAAAGATCTTAAATAAGAATGAAAAACATGATTAACATATTTAGTACCATTATTATTTCTAAGAATTTGAATTTTATAGCCACTTTGTCTTTCTACAAATACATGAAATTCAGCAAAAGTATCAAGAACTTGATCTTTACTATGTAAGAAATAAATCCATGTTCTATGAGAGTAATCATCAACAAATGTTAGAGCATATTTAGATCCTGAAAGTGAAGTATTTTCCATAGGACCTCGAAGATCACTATGGATGAGAACTAACTTATTATTAGCTCTCCACGATGATCTATGAGGAAAAGATTCTTTATGCATCTTACCACTCATACATCCATTACAATCTAATTTAGAAGTAGTAAACTTAGGTAGTCCTTCTACCATATTTTCCCTTTGCATTAATGAAATATAATCAGAATTTAAATGTCCTAGCTTCTCATGCCAAATATGAAAATCAATAGTAGTAAGGAAAGAGTATCTAGGAGAGGAAAACTGGTAAAACTTAAAAATATTATCAGCATCTAACTTAGCATCAACAACTATTTGATTATTGTTAGGATCAATAATATGACAGTTTTTTTTATGAAATTCAATCTTATAATCTTGACATAATTGAGGAACAAAAATAAGATTAGCTTTTAAATCAGGAACATAAAGAACATCATGTAATTTACCATTAGGGACAGAGATATTACTAGTTCCTTCAACTTTACAGCAATGATTATCAGCTAAAGAAATAGGAATATTCAAAGAATCAGGTTGCAGAGAATCAAAAACTTCTTTATGAGAAGTAACATGTTGAGATGCACCACTATCAACAATCCATTCAAGTGGTTTAGAAGCATTAAAGCTAATAGTAAAAGCAGAATGAGATTGATTATTAGAGTAATTTTGAGAATTATGTTGATCATCTTTTTGTTTCTTAAAACAATTATGAACTAAATGACCATTTTTACCACAATAAGTGCAATAAGGCCTATTTGAAGGGTTATTATTATTATTATTATTATTATTATTATTATTATTATTATTATTATTATTATTGTTATAGTTATTGTAATTGTTATTATTATTAGGTATTTGATAATTGTTATTAGGAGTTGAAGTGTTAATATTATTAGGTCTTTGATGATTTTGATTATAGTTGGAATTGTTTGATCGCTGATTATTTTGATTGTTATTTGAATTATTACTAACTCTATTATTATTATTATTATTATTATGAGATTGAGAAACATAAGCATGTTCATGAGATTTCAATATACCAAATTGAATTAGTTTATCCTCCTCTTGATGCAACATATTTTGAAAAATAACATAAGTTAATTGAGTTGCTAAAGAAGGAATAGCTAACTGAGAATAGATATTTGTAATAAATTGCTGAAACTGCCTAGGTAAACATTTACGAATTATAATATGAATTATCCTTAAATCAGATAAATTTACTTGTAACCCATTTAATAAAACTCTAATGGAATCAAATTTAAGAAAAAAGTCATCAACAGAATTAAAATTTGTATACCTGAGATCTTCAAGCTGGTCTTGAAGCTAGATTTTACGGGTCTCATCTGCACTGTCATAGGTTTTTTTCAGGATGTTCCAAGCTTGATGGGATTCTGTACAAGAGGAAATAAGGACATATAGTTCGAGACTTAAGGATATGCCAATTAAACCAAGTGCTTCATCTTTCTTAGCTTGCCAAGCATCTTGGTTAGCTTGAGAAGTAGTGGTAGTAGGTTTAGAGCTGGCATTAGTGGCAATGTCTAAAAGATGACAGAATCTGAATATAAAGGTCATGTGGATTTTCCAGGCATGATAGTTGGTACTAGTTAATTTGATCTCAGGAATTAGGGTAGACATGATGGAGGTAGGAATATAGCAAAAAAAAAGGGAAGCTTGAAAGAAATCTCTGTTAATTTGTTATGATTTTAACGAGAGGTGCTCAAATACAAACCTACAAAATAGATATTAGGATACTTGAAATAAAATAAAAGGGAAATCTAAAATAAGCCCTTGTGAATAATATTAGATTCAACAAAGGTTAACAAGTAATGTTATCAGAGATTGATAAAGTTAATATCTAGAACAAGATCAATCGACTTTAAGAGAAAAGATGCATGAATTTGCATAAACTATGAAATATTAAACACAAAAAACAAAGCAATAATATCAATAGGCGTGTGACAATAATAACAAATGCAAGAAAAGTTTAAAATGCAAACATGCAATGCAAAGAACCTTACTGATGTCATAGAATGAAAAGATGCTATATTTCCAAACCAATGCTTACGGTATGCAAGACAAAGATCAACTACAGAATTCTAACTTTTTACTCAGCACTATGCTTGATAGATACTTTTTACAGAGTGCAATGATACAAAAAATAAGGAACACACAATACTGAACAATACTCCTGCTAAGCTTGCACATTGATAATGATATCTTGATATTGAAATATCAAAAAGACTAAACACAGGGATCAAGAAATAAAAAACTATTGAAAGGAAATAGAAATAATGTTAAAATCGTTAAAGTGTATGTATTAAAAAATGTTAATAATGTTAATAATAATGCAATATACTATACAACGCTGCTAAAGTAAACATGCAAAGCTTTTACTAGTAATATGAAAAAAATGTTAATATGAAAACAGTAATGCATAAAAGGAATAGAATATAATGATTAATTAAAAAAAATGCAATGCATGCAAATAAAGTGTACTAAATTAGAAAATGTTAATCTATAAAAAAAGGTATAACAGTTATTCAAAGAAACTATGCAGAATATAACATTAATCTATGTTGTAATATAACGGTTATTCAATGAAACTAAACTAGCAACCCAAATAATTTATTTTAAGTAACAAACATGCTGGTTTTAAATCCTGAAAAGACTGAATAAAAAGGAGTAGCGAGATTAGAGTGGAATCAGTACAGATTACAACGGCAAAGTAATCGAGACAACATGAAATTGAACATGCAAAGGCTACGAACACTGAATAACCAAGAACAAAGAACAAATACTAATAACAAAATGAAATGCTGCTATTATTGCAAGCAATCAACGCAAGTTATGTGGTTGATTATTGCATGCAAAGTGAATCTCAGCAATGTGATATATATCAATGCATGTATCCTATGTATCAAAGTGTTGCAAAGCACAATAAATTGAATCTTTTAAAAAATGTGAATGCAGAGTCTGTCGATTACGTGCCTTGAGCCACAGAGAACAAAGCTAAAGAAGAGTTATATTTTTAAAAGGTAGATCACATGCAAAAAAGATATACCAAAGATGAAAAAAATGTTATCAAAGCAAGCTATGGTTAGTATATTTTGGAGCAAAAAAAACATAGCGCTAAGGGTTTGGAAAAGGAGCACAGCTGTATTGAGAGTGGCAAGAGCTTTGCAGCAAAGCTTCTCCAGTCAAAATGAGAATCGAAGAACACATGCAATAATAATAAAACAATGATTTAAAAACGTATGCATACAAGGAATAAAAGACATGCAAGGAAGAAAAAAACATAACTTAAAGGAAGACAGAGTAATGAAATAACAGTCCTATATTAGCATACGAACAAGGAGAATGTTTAAAAAAAAAATAAAAATAGAAACTATGATAAAAAAAGATGTTAACAGGTGCAAGAACTAGTTTTAGAAACAACAATGATAGCAAATTAAAAAAAATATTCTATAAATGCATATAACCTAAATTAATCAACGATGAATTTTTAAAAAAAAAATAAACCAACGGAAATAAATGAGATTAGACTAAAAAGAATTATATTTTTAAAGGAGCTATTATGATGTGATATAAAAAATATTTAAAAGAAACCTGCACCAAATACAAGGTTAGATGTTGAAATTGAGACAACAATGAATACAACAAACTAAATTAATAAAAATAATCAACTAGATAGACCGGGTTTGGCAGTAAACCAGCCAAACCCAAAATGTTTTTTGATTTTTTTTCCAACTTAAGAAGATTAAAGAAGAAATTAGTGAAATCTCTCTTAAGAGTTTCCAATTTGGAGTGCTCCAAAATATGATATCTCCTTCACTTGTACACTCAAAATGAGATTAAACCAACTTGCTCTGATACCATGTTAAAAATGATAAAGAATAACAATGGAAATGCAAGAAATTATTTAATCCAAGAGTGAGGAGTTAGGAAAATACCATGAATTAGTGCAAAATCTAGGAGCATACACCAACAAAGCAAAGAGGAGACAAGAATTTGAAAGGGGAAAGCAAAAAAAACCCCTTGTGAATTATGAATAAGGCATGAAAAGCCTAGAGAGAGAGAGAGAGAGAGAGAGAGAGAGAGAGAGAGAGAGAGAGAGAGAGAGAGAGAGAAAATGTGTGAGAGAAATGTGAGAGAATTGGTGTTGAGTGTGTGGAGAAATATCTCTATAAGTAGAGATGAGTGAAGGAGTTTGCATGTAAGTCCCTATGTGAATGAGTGCCACATTCATACTTGTGTGTGGGCCAAGTGTGAAATTCCTCTTAAGGAGGAATAAACTAATTTACAAATTAAAATAAATATTTGTTGTCACATATTCCACTAGAGGACGAAATAGAATGTAGTGGAAAGAAGACAAAAAAGAAGTATATTAGGATACCTTGGCTTATATCCTAATATATTACAACAAGAAAAGAATAATAGTCTAACCTTGGTTTATAAATACACCAAGGAAAGATTAAAAATTCTAACAGATCAGTATAATACCATCAACAACAACCAAGGACCAAAAGAATGTTTTGGAACCCGCACTAAGTTAAAAATTTTTCTACTTATACCACCACTAGTCACCTTGGAATCCTCAAAGAGGATGCATCAAGCTTTGGGTAACTAGGGTTAGGGTTTCAACTACTAAACCCATTAGAAATGGTCACAAATTTAAATGCAAGGGAAGAAAACTAGTCGGCCATGCTTGAGAAAGATATGCACTCATGATAGATCTCTGGAAAGTACTGCAAATCATGAAAATTCAAATTTTTCAACCCCTTTTAGCCACCTGCAACACGCCTCGAGCACAAAGAACTAGGTACAAACCCTTGCAGATGATCAAAGAACACCCTAGACCACACTATAACATCAAGAACCACCAAACAAATCAAATCTTGCCATGAAAACATTCAATTTCGGTCCTTTCTATTGCTGAGAAACCCTCTGCAAATTCAAATTTGAAAATAAATGGCTACTTCCAAGCGCCAGTAGCAAATCAGCGGTCTAAATTTAAAATCAGGTTAACTTTAAGTCATGGCCATTAGATCTCTCCCCTCCACGGTATTTAAATCTTAACTCAACCACCACCCTCAGGTTTACTCCTAGCGACTATGCGACAATGTTTTTCGTTAATCGCAAAATGAAATCTTAACTCACCACTTAACCCCGCGAACTAGCGACTGCAGGAAAACATTTAACCTCGGTCCCACATCTAGCAAACTGGTGACAAAAGATTTCAGCCAGTTCATGAAACACTTTATAATATCGCTAGAAATTTTAGTGATTACGTGAACACTTGTTCACTGAACCGCTAAAACATTTAGAGAAATGCCATCTTACTTTGTGAACGAGCGAACCCATTGAAATCTATCGAAACCGCTAAACATTTTTGTCTGGACCACTAAGACCTTAGACCCCACTTGGGCCCACTTGAAAACCTAGCACATGTCACCACATCATTTGCTACAATCGCCCGATCATCACTGACAAAGGACCCATCGCAAATCTTTCCCCTTTAGTGAAGATAAATGGTTGTTGCCATACCGTTGACTTATCCATTGTGCAACTCCGATCAACGGTATCATGACAACAATCAGATCCTGCACCGTATTAACTTCCCTAAAACTAGCGGACCCACTAATAAGTCCACCTTAGCACACTTGGACCAATCACAGTTTTCCAACTAAGTAAACGTAGCAGTGGGCCCGCCGAAAGAAAAGGTTACATCACACAGAAGAATCAATGGTCATCTCAAAATCTCATACATTTGACACATCCCTTGCGAAGACACACCCACCATCAATCCTCTACATATGTCAGGACCCTCTGACATGCTGGCAACCTAGGACCCACCAACAATTGCCAAATCATAAATAGGTGGACCAATGAGAGACTGGCAATCATGCACACCTGTCAGAAGTTCCCACTTCTTTGAAATGTTGCGTCATCAGGAAAGATCAATGATTGGCATAAGATCTTAAGCTTCTGACACATCATATAAGAACTTACGCTAACTGTTGGATGGCGATGTTGTCAAAATATTGGGCCCAGAAAATATTAAGCTGAAACATAGGAAAAATTAAACGCCGAGACCTAGGCTTTAAGGAAAATTAGGCACAGAGGACTTAGGAAAATTAAAGGCCACCGGGGGTATGAAACCTTTAGTCGCAAGATCACGTAACATGAGAAAAGTTCACGCGATCATGCGATAAAGGGGATAACAATTAAGCACATGCGAATTAGGACCTTTAAGTGGCCAGAAAATTTAACTTGAAATAGAATAGGGCTAGGGTAATATAGAGGATTTTAAATGTAACAGCTAGTTTTTTGAATATTCTACTTAGGGCTTTAGCCAGAGACATGAAAAATGATATAGAGACCAGGGGAAAGATAATCAAGCCATAAAATTTTTTACACGTGCTAAAAAACATAAACACAAACTAATTCAAATCTTTCCTACTTTTAGAAATCCTTGAATAGCTTCAGTAAACATGCATCCAACTCTAAGCAATTTTAATCCAATCTTAGATCAGAACACAAAGTTCAAACACATACATATAAACCTCAAAGAGACTTAAAAATTTACTAAACAAAATCACAGGAGAGACAAAGATCCAAGATTCATATTAAGTTTGCCCTGTAAATGTTGCATACGTCAAATCCTGAACAAAGGTTGCAAAATAATAACAACAACCTGTACTTCTTCTCTATTTCTTTGATAAAATGATACAAAATTGTCAATCCCTGATTGAGTGTTAGGTTTTCAGAATTTCTATCTTTTTCTCCTAAGCTCTCCTTTTTTAGAATGATCATGAAAAATCTTTTTTATATGAGGAAATGCAACAAGCCATCGATCATTCTAGGGTTACATATTTTAATCTAGAAAAACTTTACAACAACTTTTACATATTTACAATAAATACACTGTCAAAGTAGATGAGATATTGTAGGAACACCACCCTATTTTATGCTTCTTTTTCTGTATCTGGTTTCCTTCATGAAATCTATCCTGTACTCCTCGCTATTCACCCGGTAATAAATGTCTTCAAAATATCTCACCAACTATTGTTACCAAAAAATATCTAAATTTATTCACTCTAAGAGGCGGGTGGAGTACTATCCTTTTGAACGTGAGGTATGTACTGATACCTCCACCTATTATACATCTCTTCACTTGGGAACTCAAAATTGGCAAACTCAACCTTTTTCTTTGATAACTGCTCCCATTCATTTTCTATCTGAGTTACTCGCTGCTGAAGGTTATCAAACATTGACCTAGCATTTATTAACAATTTAACTGTGCTATTGAGGGAAAATGTGTCATCTAGAAAACCAGTCACCCTTTCTAAGAGGAGTGCATCCATTTCCTCTCTCCACTGATATGCTTCTTTGATTTCCCCTTTATCAGGAAAAACTGTGGGTACCATTTCATAACTTGAAAGCATTAATTCAGCCTTCAGCATGTGTGACTTCCTTATGAAATTATCCAACATAATATCATATTGTACAATCTTCTTCATCACCTGATGCACTGGCTTTATTAATGGATCAGGGTCTTCCTGGCCCTTTGACAACATTCAAAAGAGTTTATATTTGAAGCCCTTTCAATCCATTTTTTCAAAGTCGGGGACATTTCTATCTTTTCCTTATTTAAAGCTATAAACAAAGAATTCAAATTATTTACATGATTGTGAAAAATTGAAGGCTTTAAATCAGTGGCAAACTGCATGATGGCATCAATCATCTTCTCTTCATACTTCCTGATTGCCAAAACTGTAGCCTTTTTGTTCTCATCCTTCTCCTTCTTAAGTCACAATCTAGTTTCTTTTAATCTATTTGTATCTTCTGCTAATCTCTATTTTTCCCAACTGACCCTTGAATCAAAGCTTGTATCTGGCAGTGGCAAAGGTGGAAATTCAATAATTGGGCTAGAAGACAAAGCTACTGCAGGCTTATCAACTATCACCAATTGAGGAGACCGATGGTCTAAGGGTCCTGACAATTGTGCAATTAATTTGTCTTTCTTGATTAGCTCAACCTTAAACTCATTGTAGGATTTGAGAACCATTTTAAATTTGAGCCTAAGCTCTTCCTTCTCTCTAGCATCTTTCTCTGCCACTTGGGCATTAAATTTGGCAGTTTCTAAAATCAAATTTGATGCTTCAACTCCAGATGTCTCTCCTACTCTCTAAACTAACAAACTGCCTATATATCCTGCAAAGAGATCCTTTCTCTTTCCTTTATTTTCATCTTTATTTAGAGACCACATCACAAGAGTAGCATGATCTTCAGAGAAAGAAAATCCTCTTGCAGCCTATTCAGCCTGTTCTGCTGTAGCAAGAGTCTTCACTTTGCTTTTTCTCACTTGGTCAAAGATAATTGCATCAACAATGTCCCACTCTGGTAAAATTTAGACCCCTGCAGCATGCACCATGGTTCTCCCCTACTCAAGAGTGATCCTTTCAAATTCTTTGGCCATTTCTACCTTGGTCTCAGTCTCTATTTTTGTGATACCCTATTAGGGTATTCATTTTTCTCCTTTTCACAGATCTCCTTAAATTGATTTATCTTCATTCTCCAAAGAAATTGGGAGAATGCCCTAGTTTTAACAAATTTATCATCAGCAAGGAAAGAATCTATGGCCTATTTTAGAATAGGGTCCATCTCTTTACCCTCAAAATCTTCTATTGAAAGATCCATGGCCACCTCCTTAGGTGCCTTAGGCATTCCTTCCTGCAAATCTTCATTAGAAACAAAAATGTTTCCTTTATTTCTTAGTTACACAAGTTGTTCTGCCACCCCATGTTCATCCAATTGAATAGGGGATTGAGAAGGGGAATAAGCCTCCTCTCCTGGTCTTATTTCCTCTTGTTTCGACCTCTTTGGAGAGGGCTCTTGCTTTGTTGTGTCATCAATGGGTCTTTTCCCTCTTGAAGTAGAAGGGATATCTTCACTTCTTTTTTATGGTGGCAGGAGAACAGTGTAACCACTGCTTCTTTGCATTGTATAAATTCCCCTTGGGGTCAATTTCATGTATTTAGGCTGGCTCAAAATCTACCTAGCCTTCTCAGGGTCTGTCTTACTCACTGCTGCCCTTTTTTCATTAACTGCATGCATGATGCCTTCAAAATGTTCCATAAGGGCATCCACTTTTCTTTCCTATGGTTCAAACCCCTTCAATGGGTCATAAGCTCTATCAAAATTCTGATTAAAATCAAGAGTCTTCTTATAGATGACCCACTTTTCTTTCTTGATTTCCTGAGTTTGAAGATCAAATTCATTCTTGATTACATCCTCAGGAAAATTAAATTGATGCTCTATAAGAGCACACCTCACCTTATCTCTAAATACTCCTGAGAGAAAACCCTCAGTATCTGTGCATCAAACCCTTTGCTTTGCACATTCTGTAGGGTTGCAAGACCTTATTCAAATGCACCCATCCTCCTTTTGTAATCACATATTGATGTGCAATAGTTATGTCTGGGAAAAAAGATCCCCTTCCTTTACCAGTGAGAGTGGATTCTTGCAAGTCTCCAATTTTCCTTAGAATTTCTGCATATCCCAACTTCAATGGGACTTTATATGGTAAAATATAAGGTGCTACCTTGCAACCATACACTCTAAACACTGTGGAAACTAGATATAAGATAATATCCCCAAAATTGTGGACAATAGTAATATCCTAGCAAAACTGCTTTGCCCTAATTAGCCTCAGCAACTCTCTTGGAATCCTTGGATTGTCAAAATGTAAAAGAGTTCTAAGTCTAGAGGCAAAATATCTATCAAAATTAATATAGCTTGCATCAATTATGTCCCATGAAAGAGCTGTAGTCCACAACTGTACTGGAAGAATTTCTCCATTCCTTTCCTTCACAATATCTATTGTTGTACCAAAATATCCATCACCCTTGTGTAGAAACATGTGCATGAGCTTTGAGTACCACCCAAAAGGTCTAGATACCTTCATATTTTTGATTCCCATCAACCCCTCATGGATTAGATCAGCTAGATGAGATGCAAAGTAAAAAATAAGGGCTAATTGGGGGTGCAGTGACTATACCATTATGAACATATAAGGTACTAGCATATGAGTTGCCTCATCATGCCCTAGAATCAAATTCAAAGATTTGTAAACTTTCTGTGCTCTTCTACTGAATAAGTCTAATCTAAAAGGCTTAAGTGTGCTTGCACTGATAGCACACATTGATCCAATTTGATCAAAAAATTGCCTCAAAGGGCTTGTCCTTAGATAATCTTTCTGTGCTTCATAGATTTTAGTAAACTCTGCGAAATCTATCTTCTCTAATCCCACAAATGGGTCATTCAATGAAAATACTTCCCTAATCTCATCCTTTGTTATGCTGATTAGGTCTCTACCATTTATATCCTTGACACACTTTGTCACAGGATCATAGCACTTAGCTATCTGAATTAATAACTCAGCATCCATAAAAACACCAGGGACAACCAACTTCCCAATATCAAATTTCCATATATTACTTAAGGGGGCACAAGCATTCCTTTGTGAATAAGTTGAATTGAACAGAATAAGACCGTTATGCTTGTCACCCACCTTGGCATCTCTCATCTAGTTTCCCCTATCATGGAGACCGTCTGCAACTAAATCTCTAGGGTTTCTTGGAACTAGTTCTTTCATCCTAGCTGCCCCATTGTCTGAATGTGTAAGTAACTACATTAAATCCCCAAAAATCCCTCTCTTGATATACTTTATTTGAATAGACAAGTTTCTCTTGGGCGGCATCTTGAAATTAGGGCTTTTACAATAATATATGATAACTTCAAGAAAAACCCTAAAATACTGACCAGTAACATAAAACCTTAACAAATCTTCACTGTCCTCAAGAAATTCCCAAGAAATAGAAAATTAGACCTACTGGGCACCTGCAGATTCTTTGCTTGAAATCGCCCTGAGAGAAAAATGAGCTCGCCAGAAATGCTTATGGGAACGGTGAATAGAAACAATGATTCAAATTTGATGTATAGCGCATTAACTGCTTACAATCTACTCACATGTAACACATTAAATCTACCATTGCTGAAAGTTGGCAGCCTTAGTTATTCACAGGACACAAAAAATGTCACTGAACAAAAAATTGAATTTAGGCCATTGATCTATTTTTCTTCCAGCGCATCGGACGGTTGGCAAATCGGCGAGAAAAAACCTTGTTTACTTTTCCTAAGTTAGTTCTCGACCAATGAGAACATTTCAAAATTGCCATGTGGGGAAACAAAATAACTTATCTTTACTTTGCCCAGAAAATATAGGTGTCACCTCGTCGCTAAAGCGCAAACCAAAACTTGTTAAAAGAACCAACTCAAGATATAATGACCACCGTAGATGTAGTTTGATCGGACGATCACCAAAATTTAATAAAACCTCATCCCCACTGAACATTTCAAAAAACCTTCGACGAATCAGGAGATGGCACCTTGGAAAGGCCAAGAAGCTGAAAAAATCCCGTGTCATCTGTGGTGTCAGAAACACCTAGAAATCAAAACTCATCATTAGCACCACGGGCCAATAAAAAAGAAACACATCATTAAAAGTTCTAACAACCAAGGACCCACTGAATAGTTCATATCCTTGGGCAAGATTGACGGTCATCGCTATACCATGATGCATAAAAGATATGCATCTCATCTCGATGGTATAATGATAGCCGTAAGATCTTTCCACACTTTAATCTTGATACTACTCAGGTCCCATGTTGACACATCATCCAACTAGAAATTGAACTAGAAGTCAACACATTGCAAAAAAATGACAAGTGGAAGACCTGTCATCCTTAATATCAATCTCGAAAGAACCTGATATATGCCACCTCAATACTGCTGAAAACTAATAAAAAGTTTACATGAGAATATGACCTGACAGTGTCAGGATCCACCGCAAACTTTATTCATCAAAAGGTAATCTGATGGTCATCGCTATACCGTGATGCATAAAAGACATGCATCTTAGTGCAACAGTATAACGACAACTACGGATTAGATTCATTCGTTAAAGGCCAGTACATCACAAAATCAAATGGGCCCACAAGGATAGGTGGCACGTGGTCACCATTTCATATGTTAGGAAATATGACAAAGAGCAATCTTGCGGTGCAACGAAAACCGCACAATTTTAAAGGCTTTCCTTTATGAAAAATTAATCTAAAACTTAGGCTTTGGTAGATTTAATTAAATAAAAGGGGAAGATAGTTCAAAAGCCTAACCACTTCGACACATAAAACAATGAACAAAGTGAGTCAAGATATTAGCACATGTTTTATGAAAAGATGAATGACTCAAAAAGGTAACGTGGAAACATAACATGACCTAGGGTGAGTTAGGGCTTTGGATAAGACTTAGGGTTTACACATTGAAGAATATTACCACTAGGTGAATAATCTCAGACTACTTTGAAACATTATCACAGAGCTAAAATTTTTTATATGGTGATAACAGTGGCTCTTGCTTGGCGATGTGTATCTCCTGCAGATACAACGAGAAAACCAGAATCTCCTGGGATAGCAGACCAAATAAAAAACTCAAAGAAAAGACAAGGAACTATATACAAAAAGAACCAAACCTGTATAGGGGTTGAAAAGATCTCTTTTAAGAGAAATAGAACTTTAAGAATTGACCATGAACTGGAAATTCCATGAGCTCACCTGTTAAACTTCTCAATAGATAAGAATTCGTTCCCCATTTGTCTTCAATAATATATGGTCGTAACCAGATGGGATCAAATTTTCCATGTTTTCCTTTGTCTTCTAGTCTTTCATTCCACATCAAGACCATGTCACCACTTGTAAAAGTTCTTTGAGTAGTCCTTTTGTCATACAAGGCTTTACATTGGGCCTGCATCCTTTCATTCTTATCATGTGTTTCATCTCTTACTTCAATGAGTTGAATCAAATCATTCATCCTGACTGTCATATCTTCTTCTATATCATCATCATATGTCTGAATGAACTGATACATTTGTAATAGATTGTTTTGAGGTAATCTTACATTGATTCCATACACCAAGTCAAAAGGGGCACACCCTATTGCCTTTTTAACTGTAACCCTATCAGCCCATAGGGCTTGCAACAATTTGGAATCCCAAGCTTTCTTGTTTTTGTCCAGGACTCTTCAGAAATTTGACCAAACTTTTATTGCTAGATTCTGCCCGTCCATTACCTTGTGGATGATAGGGAGATGAATAAGAAATTTTTATACCATTATTTTGTCAAAAACCAACAAACTCCTCTGACCTAAAACATAATGCATTATCCACAACTATGGATTCTGTGCAACCAAATCTTGTCAAGATATTTTGCATCATAAAATCTGTCACCACTTTGCTAGTTGCTCTTTTTGTAGGGATTGCCTCAGCCCACTTGGTGAAATAGTCAGTTGCCACCAGAATGTAAGAATGTCCACCACTAGATTTATTAGGGATTTCACTAATAAAGTCCATACCCCACTTTTGGAAAGGGGCCTGAACAGAAATAGGTTTAAGAGGAAAATTTCTACCAAATTTCAATTTTCCAGCAAATCTTTGACAAGGGTCACATTTTTTAACAAATTGATGGGTATCTTTGAAAAGTGAGGGCTACCAAAAGCCTACTCTAATGATCTTATGGTCTGTTGTCTTTGCCATATAATGCCCTCCACAAACTCCATTATGCATTTCATTCATCAAAAAATCTACCTTATCTTGATCTACACACCTGAGTAAAACACCCTCATTATTTCTCCACCAAAGTTCACCATTTAGAATTGCATACCTTATTGTTTAGAGTTTAATAGTTCTTTTCTTATTTTCATCCATTTTAGGGGGTAAAACTATCCTTTGTAGATACTTGACAATATCCTTGTACCATTCACAACAATCCATGTTACACACATAAGGTCTCTGATCTTCTTCTAGCACATTTATTTGATTTGCATTCAAATTACTCTAAGCCATCAATTTTGCTATTCCCAATCCTCTAACCAACTTTGTAATTTGAATATCAATGATAAACTCCTAGATCCTATTAATCCACCTACATCTTCTTCCTGAAACCTCTTGTTGGACCAGAATGTCTTTGACTACAGCACTTGGAACATATGCAACCACTGTGGCTCCCACCAAATAGCATCTAAATGTTTTAATGGTCTTGACCAAGGCATAAGATTTCTTTTCAATAATGTCAAAATTTAATTATGTTGCCTGCAAGGTTTTACTGAAAAAAGAAATTGGTTGCTCAAAACCTTCAACATTTTTTTGTAATAGTACTGCAGCAATGGTATGGGCAGATGCAATGGAAAATATTTGTGTGGGTTTGATGTAGTTTGGTGTTTTCAAGACTAGAGTATGCTTAATGGCCCTCTTGATATCATTAAAGGCCTATATTTCTTCCATATTCCATTCAACCTTTGCTCCTTTCTTCAACATTCTTGATATAGGAATATTGATATCTGCAAAGTTTGTAATAAACCTTCTTAAAAAATTAACCTATCCTAAAAAGGACTGAATTCCCTTGATGTTCTTTGGTAGGGATAATCTATCAATAGCTTCCACTCTTTCAGGGTCTATCCTTACCCCATCCTTTGAAACAATATGCCCAAGTAACTTTCCTTCTGTCACACCAAAGGCACATTTCTTCGGGTTCAAAGAAGCCCCATACTCTAGTGCTCTGACAAATTTTTTTTCTAAATGTTGACAATGTTGTTCCTCTTTAGCTGAAAAAGCTGTTAAGTCATCTTGGTACACCACCATAAATCTATCAATAAAATCTGCAAAAGCTACATCCATAGCCCTTTGAAAAGTGGCGCCAGCATTAATCAAACCAAAAGGCATCCTCACATATACATATGTCCCCCATGGGGTTGTGAAAGTAGTTTTAAATTGCTTAGTATCCTTAACCATAACTTGGTTGTAACTAGAAAATTCATCCATTATAGACATTAGTTCAGATCTAGTGACCTTCTATAACATGTTCTCCATATTTGGCAATCCATAGCTATCCCTTAGAGAATTTATATTAAGATTCCTAAAATCTACACATAACCTGATGTTGCCATTTTTCTTTCTAACAGGTACCAAATTTGAAACCCAGGTGGAATGCTTGATAGGCTTGATTATTCTAGCATCCATCATCTTCTTGAGTTCATCTTGCATTTTAGGTGCTAGGGTTGGATTAACAGGTCTCAATTTTTGCCTAAAGGGTTTTGTGCCTTCTTTGAGTGGAATCTCATGTTGGAAAAGATCTTCCCTGTAAGCTTTAAGATCTTCATAAGACCAAGCGAAAACATGCCCAAATTTTCTAAGAAGATCAATCAAATTTTATTGACTCTTGGGGATAAAGACTTACCAATATAAACCTTCTTAGGAACAAAACTTGTTCCTAAGTTTACTTCCTCAAATTCATCAATTTTATCAATATTGGTAGAGAAAGCCTTGTCCTTATTATCAAATGCTCTTTGAAGCACAACCAATCCTTTAGGAACTCTATTTGATTTTAACTGTAGAATTTATTTTCCAAAGATAACATCTTTACCATCCACTAGGTTAACATAAGTACTGAAATCCATTTCTTTGTCACCAAAGTGAGACTCACAATGGAGAAACCTCAGTATATCTTGGTCATCAGAAAAAAGTTGCCAATTATCTAGATTGTCAGGGATAGAAGGCCTGGCTTGTACTTCTATTTTGGAAACATTTGCAAATGTAACATCTTTTGGTCTAAGAGCTTTATTAGCCAATAAGTCTGCCATTCTATTCTGACTTCTTTCCATCCAACAAATATTAAAAGCATTATAGCTTTCAATTTCATCCCACACTGCATTCCTATACTGTTTCAACTTCTAATTTTTTGAAGTATATTTTGATCTAACCTGGGAAACCACTAACTCTAAATCCCCTATTACTTTCAAACATTTTATACCATGCCTTGATGCCAGCCTTAGACCTATTAGTAAAGCCTCATATTCTGCAACATTATTTGTGCATGAAAATAGCAAAGAAAAGGAGAATTTGAAAGTTTTACCATTAGGAGATATAAGCAATATTCTGGCTCCAAACCCCTCCTTGCTATTGGCTCCATCAAAATACATGGTCCACAGGGAATCAAGGTCAATCCATCCATCTTGATTTTATAACTTGTGCATTATCTTATCATCCTTTTGTACGTCCTTATCTTCAACTCTGAAAGCATTAATGTCAGTATCTAGGAAACAATTCATGTTATCCTCTTCTTCTTCAATCATATGTGGAGTTCTAGATTCCCTAGTAACTTTGATACTTTCCCCTTCAAAATTGAAAGTAGAAAATGATAAGTCACATTGTATGCTGCCTCCCATAGATGCACTCCACTTTCTTGATAGTAACATACCATACTGGGGAGGAATATCCACTAGCAAGACACTCATGGTTAGTTGTTTACTGGGCCATGTAGCCAATCTATAAGGTAAGGCCTTAATAGTACCTACAACTGGAACCTCCCTTGAATTCATTGCCTGACATCTACCATGAGGTGTGTCCACCTTTAATCCCAAAGATTTCATGACCTCAGTAGGCATAACAGTATTTGATGCTCCAGAATCAATCATACAATTTTTTAACATCTTTCCATTTATCTGTCAAGTCAAAAAGAAAGGGTCAACTATTCCTACTGTGGTACTGACAACATTTGTATCCAAATAGATTTAAGGAATTTTAGAAATAATCTCCTTAGTACAATTTGCATTTTCATTATTCAAGGATGTTATTTGTTCTTCAACTCCTGCAAATTTTTGGGAATCTATGGGGATCACACTATTAACCCAATTTAGAGCTTTTTCTTTATGTTCTTTAATTCTCATCATTTCTAACAATGGAATTTTGATAGTGCTATGAGATAATAACTTTCTCTTATCAACTGGGACATACTTTGAATTAGATACATCAAGCCTTAAATCTACAACCTCTTTAATCTCCTAAATAGGTACGTCTACAGTTTCTTTTATTTTGGACTTCATTCCCTTTATGCAAAACTGGCACTTCCTCAGCTATGGGTTTAGGTTTCACCTTATAGACAATGTTAGGCTTGGCATTTTTCTTTATCTTAAGCTTATCAATAGGATTGGTAGCCTTAGGCTTATCTTGTGATACTTTTACATCTTTATTTGTCTTCTTGATGAAAATACCAGTTGGCTTCTGATTTGGACTACCAATCACTCTATTTCTCAAGTTGTAGTTTGTTTTTGCTTGAGTAACCAAATCTAATGTTATTAAAGCAATTTACTCATTAGAAGGCATTCTTAAAGTAAGTATCTCTTTACTCTTTACAACATTACACTCGACAGTATCAGGTTCACCATCCTCATCAGAAAAAACTTGCTAATGATACAATTCAGTCTTAGTCTGAGAATTAAGACTATCTTGATTTTCGTCCTCATCATCAGAATCCACCTCATCCCAAACATGGGAAGAAATCATTCCATAGCCCTGATCATCATAAGGTTTTTCCTCATTACAATCTTTCTCTTCATGTCCAGAAACATTCTAGGATATGACACAATAATCAGGATCATGAGGTGACTGACAAGCAATACACCATGGGACCTCTTCCACTACATTCATTGAATTTCTTTGCAATGGGTCAGGAGTCCTATCATTTGATTTATCCTTTCTCTCAGGAAGAATGGGCCTTCCATCTTTCCATTGAGTGTTGTAAGGGTAATTCTGCATTCTTGGTGCCTTGTTGAAATTATTAAAGGGAGGTTTATCCCCTCTTGTAACTTTATTTATATTTTCACCAGGCTTTAAATCCTTGATATCCTTTAAGATCTACTTTAGACTCTCATCATCCTTAGGCTTGACATTTGCATGTTTCCCTGGATCTTTTCTATTTAACAAAGGGGATTGGTTATCCTCCCTTCTTCCCAATTTCCCTGAAATCCTTCTATTACTTTCTATGTTCACAGCTAACTTATAAGCTTTAACAAGACTTCTTGGATTCTTATCCCTGAAAAGGTAGCCCATCTTAGAGTCAAAATCATTTAAATATGTGACAAGACATACCCTATCATCAAGTCTGATAACCTACAACAGCTTATGCATAGCTTTCTAAAACCTGACATTAAATTCAACAATGTCCTCATTGAAGTTTTTCTTTATGTTGTTAAATTCATTGAGCATAAAACCTTCATGTGTTTTGTCACCATATTATTCTTTGAAACAATCTCTAAGTTGATTCCATGAACCTATGCTACCATGTGGCAAAGCCCTAAACCAATCCCTTGAATCTTTTGTTAGGGATTGCACAAACAGTTTCATGATAACATCATCAGGGACAATATTGTAATCATCAATGACATCAATAAATTTCTTTAAATGTTCCTCACAAGTAACAACATTGCTTCTAGTAAACTTAGGAAGTTTCTTTCTAATTTCTTCAGGGAAAGGGTTAGGATAACTAGGGATACCAGTAAACATCAACTACTTACACCTTTCATGTATAACCCCTATACTAAATATACCAACACCCTGAGATGTAGATGCATTATTATTTGTAGTGGCAACAGTTCCAAGTCCACCTGGTGGGGGTAGACTTGTTGTCTGATTTTCTACATTTGCAACATTTGCTCCTTATGTCATGTTAGAGCTAGCAAAATTTGTAGGCCCTGCAGACCTTTTGAGAAACTCAGTTTTCTTTTTCATTTCTAATGTTGCAGCTTCTAGTTCTACTTTTTCAAGTTCTTTGGCTAGCAATTCCTGTTCCTTTTTGGCCTTTTCAAGGTCCACTTCCAACCTTAAAGCTTGGTCTATAGGGAGTTTAGGGGCTACAAGTTCTTTAATTGAAATGCCCACTTCCTTTTGGTTCCCTTTATCCCTTGGTTTCCTTGTTTCAAATGTTTGATGGACAACAGGAAACTCATTCATCTTTTCAGGGATGGGAACATAATTTATAGCCTCCAAATCTAACAATTGCCTTCTTAATTGGTCAGCCCTTATCATGGCATGTCTAACCTTTTCTTCTTTTTTATTTTCTCTTTTTTGTGTAATAGCTACTTGTTCTTGAATTCTTCTTTCGAATTCATATACTTCTTCAAATATCTCTTTAGAATTAGGCAAAGTTGTTTTAGATTCAGCCTGTTGTGCTTGAGGCTCTTCTTGTTGATTCTGAGACTCATGGAGACACTGGGGTAAAGATGAACCAAGGGTGAAAGGAGGAAGAAAATCTTGTCCACTCCTACTTTTACTTCTAGATCTTCCCTCCCTTCCATGCTATCTTTTAGGAATCATCCTCCTATTTTGGGGTGGTCTTTCACCCTCTCCCTCTGTGGGGGAATAATAATCCTCATATTGGTTCAGGCCCAGATCAACTACCTCCTCATATTTTGAGGCATTTCCTTCATGACTAGGAGGAGCAATATTTCCCTGTCTTGGGTTTCCTTTTTGTTTCCAGGGAAGAGACATATCATCTATAACCTTTTCTCTCCTAAGCTGAGTTCTTCTAGATATGGCAGGAAGCTCACCCTGCAAACTTTCCTCTGGGTGCTCCTTCCTCCAAGACCTTGTGTTTTTGGAGCTCATAATGATGTAGTTATTAAAGCACTAGCATAGAGATGCTTTAGAGTCGCCACTCACAATTTGGTGAGAAGGTATTGAAAGTTTTGAAAATGACTCTTATATATTTTAATGGAAACTACTGGATATGATAAAAAAAGCCGGCTAGGAGTCTAGCTCTACTCGTACCCACATTGTTTATAGCTGATTTATTACATAAGGGATATCAAATGATTAAAATAGGCAAGTCAAGAGTCCAGCTCAACTTGGAACCTGCACTATTTGCTTGTGATTATAATCTCTAAATCCCTAGCAGAGTCTCCATTTTGTTGGTGTTTGAAAATTCTTATGCCAACTAGGGCTACCAATATGCCTTGAGACTAGTAGTAGGAATGGTTAGTTCCAAGTATGAGACCTCTGTAAGACAACTGGACCAACTATAGGGATAAGACTACCCTCTTCTACTTCTGGCTCTGCAAAACCAAGGTGGGTACACCTTATCCAATAGGTATTAACTCTAATAGTTTTAACTCTGCCCCTTATTGAATATTGGATCTTACAACAGATAACAGTGAGAAAGTACTAAACAACAACCTATTGTTCATTGACTCTCCATCATTGGATAGGACAAGATATAAAGTAAATAAAAGTAAAAGACTGGTATTAATTCAATGTTTTTCAGGATTACAAGATTCCAATCATTCCATACAAAGATAAGATATGAAGATCAAGGCCAGTGCCTTATTCATTGGGAAATTGAATCAGAAAATAGGATGAATACAACAATTTTTGATGAAAGGTGGGTCATGAGAATAAACACAAACTACTTCAAATCTTTCCTACTTTCAGAAATCCTTGAATAGATTTAGTAAACATGCATCCAACTCTAAGCAATTTTAATCCAATCCTAGATCAGAACTCAAAGTTAAAACACATACATATAAACCTCAAAGAGACTTAAAAATTTACTGAACAAACTCATAGGAGAGGCAAAGATCCAAGATTCATATTAAGTTCACCCTTTAAACATTGCATATGTCAAATCCTGAACAAAGCTTGCAAAATAACAACAGCAACCTGTACTTCTCTATTTCTCTGATAAAATGATACAAAATTGTCAATCCTTGACTAAGTGTTAGGTTTTCAGAATTTCTATCTTTTTCTGCTAAGCTCTCCTTTTTTAGAATGATCATGAAAAATCCTTTTTATATGAGGAAATGCAACAAGCCATCGATCATTCTAGGGTTACATATTTTAATCTAGAAAAAATTTACAACAACTTTTACATATTTACAATAAATACAATGTCGAAGTAGATGAGATATCGTAGGAACACCACCCTATTTTATGCTTCTTTTGTTGTATCTGGTTGCCTTCATGAAATCTATCATGTACTCCTCGTTGTTCACCTGGTAATAAATGTCTTCAAAATATCTCACCAACTATTGTTACCAAAAAATATCTATCTTTATTCACTCTAAGAGGCAGGTGGAGTACTAACCTTTTGAACATGAGGTATGTACTGATACCTCCACCTATTATACATCTCTTCACTTGGGAACTCAAAATTGGCAAACTCAACCTTTTTCTTTGATAACTGCTCCCATTCATTTTCTATCTGAGTCACTCGCTGCTGAATGTTGTCAAACATTGACTGGCATTTATTAACAATTTAACTATGCTATTGAGGGAAATGTGTCATCTAGGACACCAGTCACCCTTTTTGAGAGGAGTGCATCCATTTCCTCTCTCCACTGATATGCTTCTTTGATTTCCCCTTTATCAGGAAAAATTGTGGGTACCATTTCATAACTTGAAAGCATTAATTCAGCCTTCAGCATGTGTGACTTCCTTATGAAATTATCCAACATAATATCATACTGTACAGTCTTCTTCATCACCTAATGCACTGACTTTATTAATGGATCAGGGTCTTCTTAGCCCTTTGACAGCTTTCAAAAGAGTTTTATATTTGAAGCCCTTTCAATCCATTTTTTCAAAGTCGGGGACATTTTTGTCTTTTCCTTATTTAAAGCTACAAACAAAGAATTCAATTTATTTACATTATTGTGAAAAATTGAAGGCTTTAAATCAGTGGAAAACTACATGATGGTATGAATCATCTTCTCTTCATACTTCTTGATTGCCAAAACTGTAGCCTTTTTGTTCTCATCCTTCTCCTTCTTAAGTCACAATCTGGTTTCTTTTAATCTATTTGTCTCTTCTACTAATCTCTATTTTTCCCAACTGACCCTTGAATCCAAGATTGTATCTGGTAGTGGCAAAGGTGGAAATTCAACAATTGGGCTGGAAGATGAAGCTACTGTAGGCTTATCAGCTATCACCAATTGAGGAGACCGATGGTCTAAGGGTCCTGATAATTGTGCAATTAATTTGTCTTTCTGGATTAGCTCAACCTTAAGCTCATTGTAGGATTTGAGAACCATTTCAAATTTGAGCCTAAGCTCTTCCTTCTCTCTAGCATCTTTCTCTACCACTTGGCCATTAAATTTGACAGTTTCTAAAATCAAATTTGATGCTTCAACTCTAGATGTCTCTCCTACTCTCATAACTAACAAACTACCTGTATATCCTACAGAGAGATCCTTTCTCTTTCCTTTATTTTCATCTTTATTTAGAGACCACATCACAAGAGCAGCATGATCTTTAGAGAAAGAAAATCCTTTTGCAGCCTGTTCAGCCTGTTCTAATGTAGCAAGAGTCTTCACTTTCCTTTTTCTCACTTGGTCAAATACAATTGCATCAGCAATGTCCCACTCTGGTAAAATTAAGACCCCTGCAACATGCACCATGGTTCTCCCCTCCTCAAGAGTGATCCTTCCAAATTCTTTGGCCATTTTAGCCTTGGTCTGTGTCTCTATTTTTGTGATACCCCTAGTAGGGGATTCATTTTTCTTCTTTTCATAGATCTCCTTAAATTGATTTATCTTCATTCTCCAAAGAAATTGGGAGAATGCCCTAGTTTTAACAAATTTATCATCAGCAAGGAAAGAATCTATGGCCTATTTTAGAATAGTGTCCATCTATTTACCCTCAAACTCTTCTATTGAAAGATCCATGACCATCTCCTTAGGTGCCTCAGGCATTCCTTCCTGCAAATCTTCATTAGAAACAAAAAGGTTTCCTTCATTTCTTAGTTGCACAAGCTATTCTGCCACCCCACATTCATCCAATTGAAGAGGGGATTGAGAAGGGGAATAAGCTTCCTCTCCTGATTTTATTTCCTCTTGTTTTTGCCTCTTTGGAGATGGCTCTTGCTTTGTTGGGTCATCAATGGGTTTTTTCCCTCTTGAAGGAGAAGGGATATCTTCACTTCTTTTTTGAGGTGGTAGGAGAACAGTGTAACCACTCCTTCTTTGCAATGTATAAATTCCACTTGGGGTCAATTTCATGTATTTAGGCTAGATCAAAATTTGGCTAGCCTTCTCAGGGCATGTCTTACTCAGTGCTGCCCTTTTTTCATTAATTGCATGCATGATGCCTTCAAAATGTTCCATAAGGGCATCCACTTTTCTTTCCCATGGTTCAAACCCCTTCAATGGGTCATAAGCTCTGTCAAAATTCTGAATAAAATCTAGAGTCTTCTTATAGATGACTCACTTTTCTTTCTTGATTTCCTAAGTTTGAAGATCAAACTCATTCCTGCTTACATCCTCAGGAAAATTGAATTCATGCTCTATAAGAGCACACCTCACCTTATATCTAAATACTCTTGAGAGAAAACCCTTAGTATCTGTGCATCTCACCTTTGCTTTGGACATTTTGTAGGGCTACAAGACCTTATTCAAATGCACCCATCCTCCTTTTGTAATCACATATTGATGTGTAATAGTTATGTCTGGGAAAAAAGATCCCCTTACTTTACCAGTGAGAGTGGATTCTTGCAAGTCTCCAATTTGCCTTAGAATTTCTGCATATCCCAACTTCAATGGGATTTGATATGGTAAAATATAAGGTGCTACCTTGCAACCATACACTCTGAACACTGTGGAAACTAGATATAAGATAATATCCCCAAAATTGTGGACAATAGTAATATCCTGGAAAAAATCCTTTGGCCTAATTAGCCTCAGCAACTCTCTTGGAATCCTTGGATTGTCAAAATGTAAAAGAGTTCTAAGTCTAGAGGAAAAATCTCTGTCAAAAAAAATATAGCTTGCATCAATTATGTCCCATGACAGAGCTGTAGTCCACAACTACACTGGAAGAATTTCTCCATTCCTTTCCTTCACAATATCTTTTGTTGTACCAAAATATCCATCACCCTTGTATAGAAACATGTGCATGAGCATTGAGTACCACCCAAAAGGTCTAGATACCTTCATATTTTTTATTCCCATCAACCCCTCATGGATTAGATCAGCTAGATGAGATGCAAAGTAAAAAATAAGGGCTAATTGGGGGTGCAATGACTGTACCATCGTGAACATATAAGGTACTAGCATATGAGTTGCCTCATCATGCCCTAGAATCAAATTCAAAGATTTGTAAACTTCCTGTGGTCTTCTACTAAATAAGTCTAATCTAAAAGGCTCTAGTGTGCTTGCACTGAGAGCACACATTGATCCAATTTGATCAAAAAATTGCCTCAAAGGGCTTGTCCTTAGATAATCTTTCTGTGCTTCATAGATTTTAGTAAACTCTGTGAAATATATCTTCTCTAATCCCATAGATGGCTCATTCAATGAAAATACTTCCCTAATCTCATCCTCTGTGATGTTGAGTAGGTCTCTACCATTTATATCCTTGACACACTTTGTCACAGGATCATAGCACTTAGCTATCTGAATTAATAACTCAGCATCCATAAAAACTCCAGGGACAACCAACATCCCAATATCAAATTGCCATATATTACTTAAGGGGGCACAAGAATTCCTTTATGAATAAGCTGACTTGAACAAAATAAGACCGTTATGCTTGTAACCCACCTTGGCATCTCTCATCTAGTTTCACCTGTCATGGAGACTGTCTGCAACTAAATCTATAGGGTTTCTTGGAACTAGTTCTTTCATCCTAGCTGCCCCATTGTCTGAATGTGGAAGTAACTACATTAAATTCTCAAAAATCCCTCTCTTGGTATACTTTGTTTGACTAGACAAGTTCCTCTTGGGTGACATCTTGAAATTAGGGCTTTTACAATAATATATGAGCACTTTAAGAAAAACCCTAAAACACTGACCAGTAACATGAAACCTTTACAAATCTTCACAGTCCTCAAGAAATTCCCAAGAAATAGAAAAGTAGACCTACCGGGAACCTGCAGATTCTTTTCTTGAAATCACCTTGAGAGAAAAATGAGCTCGCCATAAATGCTTATGAGAACAGTGAATAGAAATAATGATTCAAATTTGATGTATAGCTCTGGCAACTACCTACAATCTGTTCACACGTAACACATTAAATCTGCCATTACTGAAAGTTGGCGGCCTCAGTTATTCACAGGACACGAAAAACATCACTGAACAAAAATTTGAATTCAGGCCGTTGATCTATTTTTCTTCTGGTGCATCAAACCATTGGCAAATCAGTGAGCAAAAACCCTGTTTACTTTTCCTAAGTCAGTTCTCGACCAATGAGAACATTTCAAAATTGCCATGTGGGGAAACAAAATAACTTATCTTTACTTTGCCCAGAAAAGACATGTGTCACCTCATCACTAAAGCACAAACCAAAACTTGTCAGAAGAACCAACTCAAGATATAATGACCACCATAGATGCACTTTGATTGGACGATCACCAGAATTTAATAAAACCTTGGCCCCACTGAACATTTTAAAAACCCTTCGATGAATTAGGAGATGGCACCTCGGAAAGGCCAACAAGCTGAAAAAATCTCGTGTCATCTGTGGTGTTAGAAACACCTGATAATCAAAACTCGTCATTAGCACCAGGAGCCAATAAAAAAGAAACACATCATTAAAAGTTCTGACAACTTAGGACCCATTGAACAGTTCATATCCTTGGGCAAGATTGACAGTCATCACTATACCGCAATGCATAAAAGACATGCATCTCATCTCAATGGTATAAGGATAGCCATAAGATCTTTCCACACTTTAATCTTCATATGACTCAGGTCCCATAGTGACACATCATCCAACTAAAAATTGAACCAGAAGACAACACATTGTAGAAAAATGACAAGTGGAAGACTTGTCATCCTTAATATCAATCTCAGAAGAACCTGACAACCGCCACCTCAATACTGCTGACAACCAATAAAAATTTTACATGAGAATACGACCTGATAGTGTCAGGACCCACCAAAAACTTTATTCATCAAAAGGTAATCTGATGGTCATCGCTATACCGCGATGCATAAAAGACATGCATCTTAGTGCAATGGTATAATGACAACCATGGATTAGATTCATTCATTAAAGGCCAGCGCATTACAAAATCAAATGGGCCCGCAAGGATAGGTGGTGCGTGGTCACCATTTTGCATGTCAGGAAATCTGACAAAGAGCAGTCTTGCGATGCAACGACAACCGCACAATTTTAAAGGCTTTCCTTTATGAAAAATTAATCTAAAACTTAGGCTTTGGTGGATTTAATTAAATAAAAGGGGAAGATAGTTCGAAAGCCTAACCACTTCGACACATAAAACAATGAACAACATGAGTCAAGATATTAGCACATGTTTTATGAAAAGATTAATGACTCAAAAAGGTGACGCGGAAACATAACATGACCTAGGGTGAGTTAGGGCTTTGGATAAGACTTAGGGTTTACACCTTGAAGAATATTACCACTAGGTCAATAATCTTAGACTACTTTGAAACATTATCACAGAGCTGAGAATTTTTATATGATGATAACATGATCTCTAGCACATTTCATGCATGGATGAGAAACAAAATCCAAAGTTTCTAGATTCTGAGAAGAGGTATGAGTGGAGGCCAAAAAAGGGATATTTGTGAAGGTTTCATAAATGAAGGTTACTGAATCATCATCTCTGCACTGGTAATGAATTTGGAAACCCTCTCTATAAAATCTCCACATCTAGAAAATCTCCACAAAAATCCCTTCTGGCCTCCACTACATATACATCTTCTCAGTATCTAAAAATTCTCCATCATTGATTTCTGTCATTTTTTCAGCATCTGCATGGATTGAGACCTTAAATTATTGAGCTTCTCTTTGCTTCGAGAATAGTTTAACATTATCTACTTAACAGGGCCAACCACATGAAGTTGGAAGCTCATCTGGCCCCTCCTAGGAGCCTCTTATGACCCTTTATGATATTTTAAGACCTCTAAGATGTATTCTTAGGGACCGTAGAGGGTCATAAGGGGTCTTGGGAGATAAAAACTAAGAAACATAAATGTAGGCATCATGGTCACAAGTTTTTGGAGACACAACATAATTGAGTGGTATACCCAGATGATGCAACACAACCACTACTCCTCCAATTCCAAGTTGAAATAGCAGGATCCAAAAATCATAGATAAGGAATAAATTTAGAGAGTGGAGAAGGAGGGCCATAATGACCAAATTAATATAGGGACCCTATATTATTTTGGTCATTATGGCCCTCCTCCACTCTCTAAATTTATTCCTTATCTATAGTTTTTGGATCGCATAGTATCAACTTGGAACTGGAGGAGTAGTGGTTGTGTTGCATTGTCTGGGTATACCATTCTATTATCTTGTGTCTCCAAAAAATTGTGACCATGATGCCTACAATTATGTTTCTCAACTGTTGTGATATCTACATTTATGTTTCTCAGCTGTCGTGTTTATGTGCATGTTCTTTATGTGTTTGACTTCTCTCCCTCGCATCCAAAATAAGATTTTCCCATTCTAAATCAAGAATGCATGTGCAATAGGTATGTATGTTTTATGAAACATTTATCCACAACAGAATGGGAAGACATCTTTCTAGCCTGGGCCTGGATCCTTTGGCAATTAGCTTCATAATAAATGAAGTAGATGAGAGCTAAGCAATTAGCTTCCCAAGAAAAATGTCATAAATGAACTATGTGTACCCCAATTCTTGTGCCCTATGTGCATACCAAAATGATATATTTGAAACAAAAAGGGTAAAACTTAAAGAATTTAATTTTGCATCACAGTTTGTAGTTGTTGTAGCAATAGAGCATCAAGCACCACCTTCAGCACAATATGATCACCTATCCACAAAGACCAAACTTCATAAAACATATAGACCTGTCTAGTGATCATATTGTGATGAAGGTGGTGCTCGATGCTCTACTGCTGCAACAACTACAAACTATCATATGGTTACTACAGCCATTGTCCAAATACCAAACTTCAGGGTTTCCTTCTTCACTAATATTGCACATGATGAAGGCTGTGGAGTTGTTTCTTTCTCCAAAATTTACAATAGAAACATTAACATGTTGTGGCTGGTCACTTTGTTTCTTCCAGCATTCATTTGCATAGTGCCCAAACTTGTGGCAATAATAGCATTCAACATTTCTCTTATTAGAGCTTCTACTTCTTCTTCATCATCGGGAGCTATTCTGAGAGCTGTTTGCTCCTTCATGGCCAACTCCTCCAACATTTGTTTGTCAGGAGCTCCCACATCCTCTTCCTCTAGAACTACATCCAGATCAGTTATTTCTTCCTCTCCCCCTACCTCTTGCATTGGATTGAGCTCTGAAAGCTAGGTCTTGAATGGAATTTGTGAACCTATTAATGTGATGCTCATGAGTATGGAAAGAACCCATCAACTCATCAACTGTCAACTTGGACAAGTCCTTGGACTCTTCAATTGAAATCACAAGTGTATCAAATTTCTCAGGTAAACTCATCAAAATATTCTCCACAACTCTTTGTTCTTCAATCTCTTCTCCATTAGCTTTCAACTAACTTAATAAAGTGGAGACTCTAGTGTTGAACTCAAAAATAGATTCATTTTCTTTCATGAGAAGAGACTCAAACTCTCTTCGAAGCATTTGTAACTTCACAACATGGACTTGATCAGTCCCTTTGAATGTGGTTTCAAGAATATCCTAAGCTTCTTTGGAATAACTAGCTATTGCTTTTCTTGGAAATAAAGCCTTTGTCTAGGCTGCTTCAATCGGGCTCATGGCCTTAGCATCTTTCCTTCTTGTTTCTCTCAACTGAATCTTCTAACCATTTGTGAGGGCAGTGAACAAAGAAGGGTATGTTGTATCTGTGAAGCCATTTATCACTAGATCCCACAAATCATTTTCTATCATGATTGTCTTCATTTTTCTTGCCCAAACATGATAGTTTTGTGCATTAAAGGATGATGCCTACTGTCAAACTTTTGTCTCATCTCCTGCCATGTCTCCTGTGCAATAATTTCAAACACCTAATGAATACAAATGCCAAACTCAATAGGATTAAGGGCTTAGTAGCTCTGATACCATGTGAAGATTTTGAAAGCAAAAGAAAACAAGTACAAAAAAATATCTTCAAAAAATCCAAAGTTTTCACCCAAACTGGGCAAAGTGGTGGAACACAGACATGACTACTCTATTTACAACCACACAGCAAAAGGAATCAAATAGAGACAACAATAATAATGATAGAAGAGAGAAAGAGATATATAAGCTGCTATCTTACTTCTACTTCAAATCTGAAAATTACTTTTACACCTACAAATCTGAAAATATAATCTCAACAAATAAACTAATGTCTTCAACTATACAGACTAAAAAACAACATGCAACAATTTGGAGGCTGCATACAAAATGACTGGAGCTCCTTAGATCTTTTTCAATATGCCTGGAGTAATCACTGCTCAACAGAACATACACATACAACTGCTGCTGTAAGTTCTCTGCTAAAAAATAGAGCACAAAAAAAACATTCCTTGCTACTGCATACCAAACAACCAATCTCAACTCTCATCTATATGTGAAACTAGAAACATTCATTTTCTTTTTATAATTGTCTTTTGCCCCAAAATAAATCAGATTCAAAACTTAACTCCTAAGTTACGAGAGGATTAGGATAAGATCATTGAGCTGCAATTAATTTTGAGTTGTTGAAAGCTCTTGGAGAATGCTGTCAAAAAAGGAAAGGTGAGGTGTTGACAACTACTGGAAGCTACTGAAATTCCTGGAAGCTCCTGAAGATTAAATGAGTAGCTTAGTGTGTGTCAGTGAGGCTCAGACAATCAGATTTAATCTATAAAATCCAACATCATAACCATACAAAAACTCAAAACCGTCTACTAATCTCCAGACGAAGTATCCTAGAGTGTTGGATCCATTCCTGCATCCACATAACTATGCTCTCTGTAACTCTAAACCATTTAATAGAATAAGCTCCTTAGAGTTAAAAGGGTGTGGTTTATGTTCAGCTTACTTGATAGCTGTAAGAAAACTCTTAATATAGTCATTGAGATACTCTATCCTCGACCTATCATTTAATGCCTCCTAGAGTGAAAGGGATCGATTGTTTATGGCTCCATATCCTATTCAACAATTTATATAACATTTCAGAATGAAACAAAACAAAATGAAATCACAAGAAAGCACAACATTGTATACTAAATGCTAATAGACTAAATGAAACTAAAACCTAAATATTAGTAGAGTAAAGACTAGTAAAAACAACCAAAGAGGATCAATATTATGAGTGTGAGAAAGGCTTTAATTTGAGAGTTAATTGAGATTGCATTAATGGGTACTATGGAAAAAAAACCAGGTATAATAGAAATATCTAAGTGTCGGTCTGTGTAATATATTTTAAAAAATATTGAATATTTATATAAAGAAGAGGTTAATATTGTTGTTGAGCTATGAAGAGAAGATTAAACACAAAATAGAAATATTAAAAATGGAGACAATCAGAAAGAGACATAGCTCAACCAATTATGTGGTTCATTATTAATGGTTAAATCTAAATAAAATAGAGCAATATCATCTATTCAGTGTCATAGTAGATACATCGTCAATAGGGGAGAGAACTTAGTAGTTGAGCACCTTCTACATGGAAATTTCAAAGTGCCACATCATCAAATATGATGCCACATCAGCATGCTTTTTGTCAAGATGTCCAAAACAGTGCAAAAAAAAGTGAGACTAGTTGTAGTGCATTAAGGACCCCATACTTGTGCAGCTAATGTGGCATTACCTAATTGGTTTCTTTTTAGAATAAAGGATACATTTCATTCGATTATGGGTAGTCATCATTAGCAAAAACAACTTTAAAATCACAACTGTTGGTACAATGTCATAAAAAATATTAGATACTAAATCAGCAAGTGGAGGTATTAAATTAACAATTGCTATCACAACCATTAGAACACGTTCTGGGTCCTCTCCCCTATCCAATATATATACAAATGCTTTTACTCTTCAAATACAAAAATTCACCAAAAAGACCAAGGTTAATAAATAAAGAATAATAATTTTATAATCATTACACTTCACATACTCAACAATTAGCAGAGAGATGATAGGCTATCTTTAAAACACTATCCTTTTTCCAACTAATCTTGACTATTTAATCTAAACCCAACTCTTGTGAGTTAGATATGTAAATCCAAAACATATCATAAATCATCTACGTACACATAAATAATACCATTTTCAAAGATTAGTATAGGCGGGTTGTCATAGTTTTTCTTGAAATATTCCAATAATGCCTCCAATCCCCATGGAACAACTGCTAGTCCAGATGGTGCTATCTGCAATTAAATAATAAGATTTTCTTATCTACGCGACAAGTTTGATTTCATATAGAAGTTTTTGGCTAATTAGAAATGTGGAAGGAATAAATTATATGTTTACCTTTCCAATAGGGACATCAGCTCGCATTACTTTACACAGATAAACATTTACATACGTCAGTGTCTAAAATAGTGTACCACTCTTCCAAGCTCAGTAATCTATTTCAAAGTTTATACCTACCTGTGAGATTTGAGCCCATATCACTTGCAAAATTTCTTTTACCAGAAATCCCATGATCAGATAAATCTGAGACATAGTAAGTTCTGTAATGATTCAACCCAATGAAATCGAAAGATCCCCTTAGCTTTTCAGATTGTTCTTTAGTGAAAGTAGGCAGCATGGAGCCTGCAACCTTTTTCATGGTCGAAGGATAATCCCCAAAGAAAACAGGATCTATGAACCTTTAAGACAAAAAGAAAGGAAAGATTTTCAATGTATTAAATTGATATATATCATGCAAAATTCTATCACGAGGTTCCAGAAGCATTCTCATTTGAACTCGGTAGAATCTTACCAACCATTATAAAAATCATATGTCCTTTGAGTTGCAGCTATGTCTTTGGGTGAGTTTGTTAATGGCACAAACCATGGCGCAAAAATTGCCAAGGTGATGAAACTTCTTTGCGTGACCTGCAGAAAAAATTAACTAATCAAGCTGTTAAACTACAACTTCATACACTTATTAAAACATAAAATGCTTAGCTTGTGATTTCAAGTCAGTAATATATTATTGAGTGGTTTGATAGTCCTCCATTGAAAGTTGTCCAGTTCTTCACTTTGTCCCAAAATTCTCTGAAACACACTTCTGCAAAGGCTCTGAAATCTTCTCTATTTAACAATAGCCCATAAAAAACTGTTAGGAATCTGTTTAAGAGTAAAGATTAGCTCCACGAATAACCATAGCCACTTTTGCAAACTTTTTAGTGAAGTGTAGCTTACAAGTTACAACAGAATACAAAGTTCAGGATTAATTAAATATTGAGACGTTACTCTACTTGGGGACTGAGCCATCCTCCATAGGCATCTTCCAAGCTCTGGGGAAAGTCGAAGTGGAATAAGGTTACATTCGGTTGAATCCCTGCAAATTTTATGAACTTATTCATTCACATGTTTTTGGGTTAAATTATTCGTTCAATCTTCAATTTAGGTTCTTGGTTCTCTATTCAGTTCCAAGATCTCTTACTGTTTTAACTTGATAGGGACCAGGAAATATTGTATTACGAAAGTGGCCTTTGGTTTCTGCGAAAAGCATTGAATACCATGGAGAATGAGTTCATTGATGAGATTATTGTAGTATTCCAAACCCTTCGGATTGACGACACCCCTTCCATCTGCAGCAAACAGCAAGTTAAAACAGTGTAATTAAACAAAAGAATTATGTTTTCTTCTAATGATATAACATTTTGTGGTATACAAGATAATAAAGGACAAACAACTTTGTGTGTTGCACTTTGAAAATAAAACCATTTAAATGACAAACAACTTTATGTTTTGCACTTAAAAAAAATGTAAAGGATGAATAACTTTATGTGTATGTATTTTTCAATTTATTAGTGTATTTTTTGTTTGTTGTAATATCATAATTTGATTTCTTGTAGAAAATGTGTCATACTTAGCAATTGATCAGTTAAAGGAGTTCTGTAATGAATGGTTCATAAGTCACAACATTTCTTGAAAGTTTTGTAAATTGGATAACAAATTAAGTGAACTTAATCTTGAAGAAAATTCCATTGTTAAACATGTTTAAGTTGGACTAGTACCATAATTTGACTTTTTGAAAAAATATTTTCTACTTATAAATAAATATCTTACTAAAAAATTAATTTGTTATTTATATAGAAACTTTTATATTCATTTTTTTAATTGTAAAACTGGAAAAAATTAATTTTATTTAAGATTGTTTTTAAAAAAAATAACAATCTCTAAATTCTTATAATTTACACTCTGTAAATATTTCTCTTATTTATAATAGAATAAAATCTAAAATAAATATATGATCAAAAAAATTGAGTGTTTTAATAGAAATTGTATACAGGAAAAATATTCAAAAGAAATATATCATTTAGGATATGAACGCAATATAAAGTAAATTTATTGTTGAATCTCCACCACAAAAAATAATGTCTAGTCTAATATATTGTTTGGCAGTACCAGGTATAAGTCGAGACCATTAGATGGAAAATCTATATGCATCTAATCCCATTTCGAACATCAGACGGACGTCCTCCTGAAAATATGTTTAAAGTAAATCAAGTAAACCAACTGAGTTGAATCCTGATAAAATAATTAACGAATGTTTTGTTAATTTGGCTAGCAAAAATCAAGCATAGTATAGAAATAGAGATTACTTTATAATGGTGGTATTGATCTGCAGTAACATCCCCTGTGCTTCCATCAACCATTTTCCCTGTGAATATCAAGTTATGATGAACAAATGGATCGATTGGACGACCTTCACATTATAAGTTGTTAGAGGGAAAGGAGGGACTAACTAGAATGTGTGTAGGTATCCCAAATGGAAGGTTTATGCCCATCAAGTTGTGATACGCGTTCAACCTGTAATTTGTATACACCGACATCAAAATATAATTTACCAATATAACAACTAGTAGAAACTTGATGTGAGTGTTCCACGGTGCTTGCACTGCTACTTAAGAGACCTAGCTTGTCTCTTCTAGGTACCTAGTCTCCCCTAGGTCCTAATTGGTTTAGTAATTAACTAATTCCCAATCCTAACTCCTCTCCAAGAGTTTTATCCTTTATACTTAACCTTAGAAGACTAACACCCTAGTTTTAGTACTCTTATTCACACTCACTTAGAAGGCTCTAAGTGTCAAATCCTCATAAACTTGGTCCATCATTGAAGGGGTTTTCTACACCTTGAAAACATGCATAACTTTGTTCATTTGATCCATTCTTGTGGGATCTTCAATCTTGTTTCTATCGGGTTCCATATTTCATACTTTGGAGACCTTAAAACTAGGCTTTCCCTTGTAGCCTTTTCCAGTCACCTTTTGCTATTTCTTGCAAAACGTTCCTTAACACCCTAGAAAACTAAGCCCATATTCAGATACCCATTTTGAAGTTTTAAAACATTCATTGGGTCTTGAGGCCTGACAGGCTCCGTACATAGGGTTCCTATATACTAGGACAAGAGACCTAATAGGCCTAATTTCTAGGACTTAACAGTGACTGTTGCTTAAAACTTTCTCAAACCTTATGCTAAGTGTTTGAAATGACTCCACCACTCATAACATGTTTAGTGATGTTGAAATCCTAGCTCGTATTTTACTTGTACCATACTATACCTTTCTACGCTGCATGAAACCTTCTTTATTCCACTGTCAAGCCTCTAACTGGACCTTCCTAGCTTGCCTAGGGCTTGGCATTAAAAATAGTAAAAAATCTCATCCAGGTTCCTACCTCTATATAAACAATGTAAAATGGTCCCACTTTAAGATTAATCCATTTCTTTGAAGTTTCCATGGTTGAATCTTAGGTTGGAGCCATGAATTTACAAACAGTCTCACAGACACCAGCAGAGTGTCCTACACTAGACTATTTTTGCACAACCAAAATACTAACTTAAATCAACTAAATTTATAAATGAAAAAATATCAGAACATAGCAAAGAACACTAATTAGTCACTGGATTCGAGTTCTCAATCCATTACACACGATTGTCAACACAAAACCTCGAAGTCCTCTCTGAATCGTTGTTGCAAAGCTCTATTTTCTAATTCAAACTATTACAATCCAACTAACTTCTTGAGATTAGAGTCTTGGCTTACATTAGATTCCATCTCCTTCATTTTAGGGCCTATTGGCCGAGCATCAACTCCTAAACTCTAGGGAATCCAAGGATAGTAAAGTTGCATGCAACATTTGTAATAATTGCAAATGTTGTCATGATAACATTTTTACAACATTTGGCAATTTCCTTTAAGCCATGATCCTATTTCTTAGGATCTCTATCCTCATGAGATTCCGAGGAACCAACTAACTTAAAGACCCTAAGGCATCATAATAACATCCATTAACAACATTTATGTGCCTAAGACACATTAAAGACTCTATCTCACTATCATCTATTAACACTAGGAAATGAAATAACAACTAACAATGGCTACTTAGTGACCATAGTCCTAGTGATTAATTCACTTAGCCAACATTGCAAATGACCTTCTAAGGTCTTCAAACAAACTAATCTAACCTCTTGACTTGACTAGGGTCAAGTACAAGCCAAAAACATTTAAACAATGGAGGCTAGCCTAGGTGCCCCTGCACCAAAACTATAGAGGAAATAAAGGAAGCGGTATTACCTGGTAAGCAGAAGTGCCTGCACTGAAGATGAAG
This sequence comes from Chamaecyparis obtusa, assembly GCA_027943335.1. Lineage (NCBI taxonomy): Eukaryota > Viridiplantae > Streptophyta > Pinopsida > Cupressales > Cupressaceae > Chamaecyparis > Chamaecyparis obtusa. Next base: position 725,470 of record BSBK01004545.1, on the reverse strand, counting down.
TTTTCGGGAAAATCATCTCTGTTGAACTGCAGAGAGATATGAACTTGAATTCTTATGAAGAACCAAAACGAAAGTGCTTCGCTCTTGGCAATCTTTATTTTTCACCCCCTGCTATGAGTAAATCCTTCACAAATGGGGTATCATGATCAGTTGAACTTTAAATTGTTTGGTTTTCAAGTAAGACGTGCGTTGGTAAATCGAGATATGCACGTAATGAAGAGAGGGAGAAGGGAAACGTGACCCGGCAGCTTTAGTTTGCAGCCGCAAATATAATACATCAATCAAATCCTGTGACAAGAACATTTTTGTGCAGAGCATAAAATTATTTGTCTTGCCAAATTAAATGACATTAATGAGACTGAGAAATTAGTAGAGCGTTTGGAGCATATATGGAGTCGTGCTGTATTAGAAATTGTTGGGCATATTGGTGCGGGTTTTTTTAGTTCTGGTGTCCGGCCATCATTGGTTTGCTCGGCCATTCCGATTTGACCCTTTGCCTACAAAACAACAACAATATTAGATGTTAGAAAGGATGGCAAAATTCTTCATGGAAGAGGAATTTTTGGCTATACTACAGGTGGGTAAGCAATTCATGAATGGTCTCATATTCTAGTAGTTCATATGCTTATGCAAGCCAAACTCAACATACAGTTTTTTGATGAAATAAAATGACAGATCCATTTTGTTATTGAGTGGTCATAAAAAACAATCCACCAAAGATCCTAGAAATTATCTTACATTTCATCATGTGTATACCATTTCATAGAAAGCTTTAGTTTTATAGGATTCATTAGACACCATTTCATAGAAAGCTTTAGTTTTATAAGATTCATTAGTTGTCTAGTATGGGGATCAATAAAGAGGGCAGTTATATCAGCTTTTGTTATTTTGAGGTCCCTCACCTCCTCATAAGACAAGCCATTTGCATAGTGAGCCTTCATAGCTTCTCATTACAAAAGTGTAGAATTATGCTAGGTGGCGTTAGGTGGTGAGAGTTTCTGCATTTGAAATTATCGACTATAGTGTGTCAAACATGAGAGTTAATTGAGGGATTGTACAATAAATATTTGTAATGCTCCTCAATACCTGATTAACTTGTAAATTTATATAATTAAGATATAATTTTAAAAATACAAATAATTTCAAATATAAAAACCTAATTTAAACCAAAAAAAATGAAAAAGGGAACAAAAGAATGTAAATAAAAGATTAGAAATGAAGAATATTAATTGTTACTTTAATTTTAATCTCACCCTACCCCTCACCCTCACTCTCATGCTCACCCTCACCCTCACCCTACCCCTAACCCTAAATATAATTGTAACCATTAACATAATATTACTCCTAACTTTAAACCGTTCACCCTAATTATAATCATAACCCTACCATTACCTTAGGTGATATGCTAAGGTTAACTGTGATACTAGCCCTAATTATAACTCTAACCCTAATACTAACCTTAAGACTAACCCTAATTACATCATTGACCTTAAATTTTACCCTAACACTAACCTTAACGGTAATCCTAACACTAACCTTAACCATAAGAGTAACACTAAACTTAGCCATATTGTCTTTAGCATTAATGCCTTTAGCATTGATAAACATTAGAATCTATTCATGGTAGTTCTAAGTTGACATACTGAACTATACGCTCTAATCTCATATAATTTATTTACAAATTCATTCAATATTATTTAAATTTTCAAGATGGAGAAGATATGATCAAGGATAGAATACCCAAGTGTAAAAACCTGCAAGATCTAGTGATAATAAGAAGCATAATAATGAAATGAGCCCAAAGTCGACATAAACATTCATTGGAGGCATGAACAAGTGTCATACATGTATGGATGACTAATTAGGATTAAAATCCCAAATGAAATTAATTAAGTAATTATAATAACACCCCCCTTAAGCATAACTTATGAAGACAAGATAAAAATGGGTCCTAGTCTAGTGAGGTACCCATGTACAATGCAATCTCTTAGAAAGTGGAGAAACAAAATTCAGTGCAAAAAAGATATTCTCCGAAAGATAGAAATAAGAAGAGAAGAAGTCTATAAGGCTACCCCTAAAAGATGATTCTCTCATTGATGTAGACCACACACCAAGAAGATCTTGTGGCTCTTCCTAAAAATTTGGCTAAATATGAATGTCATCTACCGAATCATCTCAATTATTAGGACTGAAATATGGATTTGAAGAATCCACATCATGTTGAGAGCCCATACAGTGTGTAGCACTAGAATCTACAATTGTTTGATCAAATAAGACCATGCCCTTCAATTTCTCTTTGTCCTTAGTAATTTCCTAATTTTAAAAGCTTTGACAAAATTAGTTACCTCAATATTATTCTTTTTGAGTAGAAAAGTGAGATGCTCAATTTATTTCTTCATGCATTAGTGTTCTTCATGACCAGTATTGTTACAAGCAGAAAACTTAACTCTCTTAGTAGTTGATTTTGGAGATGAGTTATCCTTTTTGAAGTTGTCGATTTTATCTTGTTTGTTCCCTTCCTTGTCTGTTTTAGCATTTTGATGCTTTTCATTTCCTATGATTAGAACTTGTGCCTTAGTAGATTTTAAAGTACCTATTTGAATTAAATTTTCTTACATTCCATTGTAGGATTAGCAATAAAATTATCAAGTGAGGGCATAGACCATGAGGTGCTAAGGGATCTTTTAGTAGAATAGAAAGTACAGACAAACACAAAAGATTTAGGACCTAGTTTTGAAAGTACAAAAAGGATGAATTGATCCTCTTTCTTATCAATTCCACAATATTTTAATTGCAGCTTCAAAGATTTAAATTTAGTGAAGAAGTCCTCTAAAGTTGAAAAACTAGTAGGACTAAGACCTAGAAGTTGATATCCAACTCATGACTTCTAAATTCATGAGTTGTCCCAAATAGTTTGTTTAGAGCTTACCAAACTTTGTTGGGTGTTTTAAACTTCTCAACATGAAATAATACTCTAGGAGATATGTTTAAACACATAAAGCCAAACAATTGGTCACAAATATTGAGAAAATTTTCTTTTCCCTTAGTTGCATTAGGTTCTTTTTCTATTCCTATTGTTACCCTATATAAGCTTTTATTATTTAGTGCCAAAATTACTTAAATAGCTTCCAATTATGATAATTAAAAGGAGTTATGGGTTTGATGCAGGAGCATCTTGGGTTTGTGGCAATCTTGCATTACCCAAAAATATCTCCTTTTAATTTATTTTTTTACTATTCCAATTGGGCAGTTTCTATTGTTTCTAGTCAATCCAGTTGGCACATCCTCTTATGCCTGATCATTATATTATGTTCTAGACATCATGAAAATCTTATCTCTATGATCACATGTTGATCTAATGTTTCAAGATAAAGTTATCTTATGATTGGGTCTGGTCCTATATTGGTTTCCTGTTCTAACAGACAGGATGGTGATATCTAGCTTGCATTGAAGATTCAAAGTTTGTAGTTTATCATGGCACATTTTTTGATGTTCTTATGTTCATGGATGATCTCCTTGTACAATCGCACACCATGAAATAATTATTGGGGTTTGTTCTTATGGATTTGCATCCTACCTTATTTTTTGTAAACCATTTTCTTTATCTTGGGATTCATGATCGGATAACCTGACATGTGGCTAGAGATCTTGTATATAAGTAGGCTTGTAGCTCTTTTTTTAGTTAGTGCTACTGGATGGGAGATAGCTGGTAGACTAGCATCTGATTTTGTAAATAATCAAGCTTGTACGCCTGGAATGTAGGAATGTGTGTTTGTTGGTTGATTGGATGTAAATTCTTGGTTCTTTGTCAATGAGAATATCAGTTTAGTTGGCTCAATGTATTGTTTGGTATAAGTTGTTGTTGATTTCCTATGTGTTGTCTCTACTTTCAAGATTGGACATCTCCTTTGGGGATTTCTTTGGTCTTGACTGTGTCAAGTGGTATCAGAGCAAGATTCTCTCTTGTGATGGTACATCCAATGTCCTAGACTTGCGAAGTTCCAGATTTATTATTTGTCGGGTGGAAGAACTAAGGATCTAACCTGCATCATCAAATAATTTAGGCGAGGTGGTTAGGAAGGATTTTTTGTTGGACGTTGAGTGTGGAATTTGATGAGAGCTAACCAATTAGAGTTTTGACCTTGTGAATTCCTATATCTATTGGTTGTGAGGTGGCAGAGCATGAATTTGGCTCAAAATTGTAGAGTACTTGCACATGAGAACTACATAAGAATTGTTGGTCTTTAGGAGTGTTGTTCCTAAGATGTTAGATTGTTTTTCCTGTGCTTAAAAATCTTGAATGACTTGTTGTGGGGTGGTAGAAAGAAAATATGACATCCAATTGCAAAATATTTGTTGAAGGATGGATCGAGACGAAGTTGTTCAAGGTTGTGAACCTTGGTATGAGTTGATGAGCCATTCCATGGGTAAACAAAATTCCAAATGGAGTCCAAGGGTGAAAGCATGTTCAATAAATCATGAAAGGAGAGGAAATTGAAATCTTGCAACCAAATCTCCAAGTTAGGGAAGTTGCACTATGGATAAGGAGAGATGTCACCAAAGAGAAGAATGAAACCTAGATGGTTAGGGATGATGATGAATAAATTCCTAGCTGAGATGAAGAATGAAATGATATCTATGCATTTGGAGATATGCATGTAGAAGAGATAACATTGTTGGAAAGGCATTTTTTGAGTAAGAGTTCAATATTGGTGGAGTAGCTATGGTTGTAGATGTTTAGTTGGCATTTACCGATTAAGAAGAAACTTGTTTGGCCTATTAGAAGGATGATCTGGAATCAGGAGATGCATGTGGAGGTTACTATCAAGGAAGACATAGAGATCCTTGAGGTCAACAAGTCTATGAGGACTTTGATCTCAAACGTTTTAGAGGTTAAGGTAGATGTGGATGTGGTTGACCATCATAATTAGTTAATTGGATATGATGACCTAGTTGAGGTTGGAATTTAATTTCCTTTTATTGAATTTGGTAACCTAGTTAGGTTTTTTGAAGAGTTTACTATGGTTGGGGCTGACAATGCGGGTAATGACATTATTTTTTTTGGTGAATACTTGTTCAGAATGAGTTGTTTTAGTTCCTTAGTGATTTGTAGTAGGTGGCTAAAAATGCACCTAAGGTTGTGAAGTTGCAAGTTGTTGAGAGTGTGACTAAGGGTGTAGAGTTGAGGAAGAATTTGATGGATAGATCTGAATCCAAGGAGTTGATGAAGGTTGATGATAACCATATGGTGTTGTAGCTATAGAAAATTGGTGTAGTATCAGAATTTCTTGGTAGTCTTGTGATGGGATCATAGGCAAGGAAGTTGTTGAGTAGTGACAAGGAAGTTGTTGAGTAGTGACAAAGGTAAAAGGAAGAAAACATTTATTGTTGGTTGTTTGGGCAACAAAGGCAGAAGAATTTTGAATAAGTTTTGTAAGAAGATAGAGATGATGGCATTGATGTCATTAGTTTGGATAAAGGATCAGATTGGTGGATTTAGAGGAACTAATGAGTTCATTGTTTTTGATGGACTAATGACTAATTATGATCAGATGAACAAGGATGAATAGTTGAGGACATCAAGAAGATTTGTGAAGTGAGTACAAATCCAGTGCTTGATTGTGTTGCTAATCAGTTTGGTCTTGGTAGAAGGTTTTTTGACTGGTTTGTCCCTATGCAAAGGATGTGCAAATTATATTGGAGGAGGCAGAGAGTTGTGGTGTGTAGATTCATATTGTTGACCATGAGGGTTTCAAAAATGAAGGTCAAAATGAAGACTGAAGATCTGATACAAATTTATTTGCATCATCAAAGTGAGAGGCTCCCCTTCTTATTAACCCTGAGTGTTTGATGCAGGAGCATCTTGGGTTCTTGGAAATCTTGCATCACCCAAAATGATTTACTTTGAGTTTGTTTTCTATTCTAGTATGACATTTTTTATTGTTTATAGGTGCAGTCGATCCAATTGGAACGTCATCTTATGCTATCATTATATTGTGTTATATACATCATGAAGATCTTATGTCTATGACTGCGTCTCAATCTAATGTTTCCAGATAGAGTTATCTTATGATTGGGTCCATTCCTATATTCGTTTCTTGTTTTAATAGTTAGGTTGGTGAGGTTTGGCTTGCGGTAAAGTTTCACGGTTTACGGTTTCTCATGGAGAAATGTTCAATTTTCTTATCTTCATGGCTGACCTCCTTGTATAGTCACACATCATGAAATACTTATTAAGGTTTGTTCTTATGGATTTGGGTCCCGCCCTATTTGTTGTAAATCATTTTCTTTATCTTGGGATTGATGATTGTATAAGTTGACTTGTGGATGGTGATCTTGTATATAAGTAGGCTTGTGGTTCTTATTTTAGGCAGTGCTAGTGGATGAGAGATAACTAGTAGTCTAGCATCTAATTTTGCAAATAATTAGGCCTATATATCTAGAATGAAAGACTGTATGTTTGCAAGCCAATTGGATGTAAATTCTTGGTTCTTTGTCAATGAGAATACTAGTTTAGCTAGCTCAATATGTTTTTTAATATCATTTGTTTTTAATTTTCATTGTGTTGTCTCTAGCTACAATATTGGACATCTCCTTTGGGGATTTCTCCAGTCTTGACTGTGTCAAGGTTGTATACTAACATTAGGTCCATGCTGCTAGGATTAGATTGTTGCTTGTAGAATGCAGAAATGAACAACACTTCATGAAGAAGTGTGAAAAATAGAAAAGACACAACACCCCTTTGATTGTCTTCCCCCCTTTATTTTTGGCAATTTATAGGAGTGTGTTGCAATTAAACCCCCAAAAAGGTAAAAATGGCACTTTATAATGATAGTGCAAGAGTGAGCCATTTGGATTCATGACGGATAAATATTCACTTTTGGAAATAACACCCAATTTCAAGTTACTGAGCAAAAGTTATGAGCAAAATAAATTTTCCTCCGCAAAATTATGAGCAAAATAGATGGGCCAATGTTAATCTCCCTTAAGTAGGAAAGAACTAGGGGCTAAAAACCATGTGACCAAGGGCTAGACTCTAAAAATATACACCTTTTGGGAGATGAAAAGTGCTAACCATCCATGCATTAAACTTGATGGCCATTGCGATGGTCCACCTTTCTCAAGTTGCACATGCGGTCTTTTTCAAAACCACAGGGGGTTTCTTGAACCACACATTGCTACCGTAAACTGCTAGCCTTTTTAGATGTTCCGACCAAGATTGCACAGAGGGTTTTTGTCTGCTTCAAGCTGAAAGGCATGAAGGTCACCACCATAGATTTTTCTCACCAAGGAGGATGCATGGGTGCTTAGCTGTAATGTTACAACTACAATAGCTAGATGCAAGGGAGCTACAATGTGAGTAGATCTTGTGACATATTTCAGCAATGACTAGGGGCCACAACTATGACCACTATAGAAATATGAAAGTCTATATAACCTCACTACCTTCTTTTATGACATTAGCTTTAAAAAAATTTCAAATCAACTTTGATGCCATGTAAAAACCAAAAAGATCTCGAGAGATAATAAGAAGCACAATAAGCCCAAGTTGACATACCATTCATTGGAGAAGAAATATACATATATGAAGAGTAATTGGATTGAATCAAAAGTTGACCTCAACACTCAATGAGTGGTGGCGAGTTGCCGCCAAAAAACCTAGGGTAAGGTGTCAAAATGAGATTGACACGTCTACTAAACAACTCCTAAATGATGACTACTTGCATGAACAAGTGTCATAGATGTATGGATGACTAATTAAGAGTAAAATCCTAAGTAAAATTAATTAAATAATTACACTAACACCAAGAAAAGAGAATGAACTCATTAGACATGTGAATGTATTTATTTGTATCATTCTAGTAACACTGTATATGTTTTCTTATGTCTAAGAGAGTTTTCTTAGTGACTTTGAATATTCTTTCTTTAATATTTTTTTATAGCTTATACATATTTTATTATTTATAAAACATTAAAAAATAAAATAAGGAAAGAACATTAAAATCAAACCTAGATATATTAGATTTTTTATTGCTATTTGTTTAGATAGGTTTTAGATTTTTAAAATTTAGGGTTAATTAAATTGTGTTTTACTCTCTTTACTTTTAAATATAAGAAACCCAATATCTATTATTATTTTATTGTAAAATTTCTTTTAATTAGCGTGAAATTTAAATAGGCATTTTTTTCTATTATTTAGTTAAATATGATTTTTTGTTTTCCAAAAATAAATAGGCCTTGTAGACTTTGAGAGAGAATTTTAGAGTAATAATAATTTTTCTTTTCTGGAAAAGAGGTTTGAGAAAGTTAAATTATTCAATCATTATTCTTTCATAAATATGTATTTTAATTTTTAATTTTTTAATTTTGAGAAAGTTTATTTGAAATACGATTACAAATTTCTCATAAATTTATTCTAATATTTTAAATTTCTTATCAATTAATTTAGGAATATCAACAATAACAATATCATAGATACTTCAAATTAATATCTTTATGTTTCAAAATTAAAAATTATTTTTTCCATGAATACAACTTTTTCTAGAAATTTTTTTGAAGAAGAACTTTTGAAACTTTGGACCCAAGAAATTTAGGTTCAAACTTTCAAAATAATATTGTTCAAATATCTGGATTTAGTTTTTAATTTATTTTAAAATTAGTAATAATCATTGTAGATTTATTTAAAAATAATATAAATTTTATTTAATTAATTTTTATCAGATAATTATGGTTTAAATATATATTATAATTAGAATTATAGTTAGGCACGTTTTAAAATTTAGTTAGGATTTTGATTTTATATATTATATTATATTATTGTAAGAGAAATAATAATTAATATTTAAAATTATATTAAATTCATCAAAATATTAATACAAGTTGTATTTACATTTACAACTCTACATTTTATTTTTAACATTGATATCTCTAGGCTTTCTTTATGTAAATTTGATAAAATATAAGTATGCTAGTTGTATATTTAGTTAAAACATTATTGATGCTCTTACATATTTAGTCTTCGAAATTTGATATCTCTTCTTATATAAATTTCTAAAATAAATATGCCAGTGTTTTTCTTTTAAATAAAAGTGGCAGTGCCACTAAACCTTTATTACTAATAGAGAGCAAAGTGCAGTATAATAAACGCTGAAGTCAAATGAAGCCCATTACAGAACTAGGCCCAAAAGCACAAAGCATTACGACAGAAGGAAGATGGAGCCCTAAACAGTAGACATGCTGATAGAAATCCCTAAACCAAGGAACAGAACTGGAGAGAGGAAATCTCTAAACAGAAGAGCCCATACAACCGAAGCTCATAAGAAAACAAAATTTCCCACAAAAACAAAATTGGGCAACGATACAAACTATTACATATGTTAGTTATATTTATTAATCGATCAAATTATAAAAAATGTTGTACATAGGATTTTAATTTTAAACTGATTCTTTCTAAAATTTCTACAACACAGATCTAATTTTCTAACTATCGTGACATGATAAAATCATTATTGCTATATTGTTGTTTAGTATTGTATATAGATTTACAACTTAGTGATTCAAATATCTTTTATTTCTTTCACATCGATTGAAAAAATACACTCAATTTTATCAAAATCTTGATCAAACTAATTCATAAACTAAATTGTAAAATTTTTATTACATCAAGATTTTACAAATTAAAACTATACTAGTATTAAATATAAAATGTAAGGCTTCAAATCAATTTATAGAAAACAACACAATACACACAAATTTGAAAACTGACTACTGTAACAAAGATTCCCCATAATATACGGATTAGTCGCATGCATGGTCATACCTAGTAGATTCCTCCGAGTACAATTACAATAAAACAAAAAGCAAATTAAAATTTTCTGAATATTGATTAGTACTTGACAATGGAAACGCCAAAACCAGGTGATCAAGCTGTTCACCAAACATGACTTATCACCAGCTTTCGGAATATTGTGAATAAATAAGGCTGTCATGTCCCACACTGACATTTTATAAAGGGATAAAGGGCCATCATTCGTGAACCTGTCACAAACTTAAAATCAATTTTCACACAGTCCATTAGGAAGACAATTGGTGAAGCAGAAACCGTGGACAAAGCTTCTGCCACCCGGAATATTATATGCGCTTTTCACGACTTGATTCCAAGTTTAACGCTTTTCAGCCTAATACGTTTCTAATTATTACATAATTCTAATTATAGAATTATAATATTATACAATATTTTTATATATTAATATTTGTATGTTTTTGATAGAAAAAAAAAGCAACAGGGTGCTGGCCCGTGGAACTGGGAACACTAAGAGCACATTAACAACACATTAACAGCACTAGCTTCACAACATATAATTATCAGAGTAACAGTGTCTAGTCTACCTCTATAAAAAATAAACTTGAAGATCCTTAACAAAAAGAATGAACCAGTGTTGTAGTTTAACCAAACAGCTTTGAACATAATAATAGTAAACTGCCTCATAGGGCTAAACCATAGTCTTAAGTACTTAACCATATAATAGAAAAACACAAAATAAAACCTGGGACCCAAGGGCTCGGAACAAGACAAAATCACCATGGCTCCAGCAACAGTTAGGTCCTCTCACCTAGCCACTTGGACATCAAGGTGGCGGCCTATTCTTCCTGTAGAAATAGGAAGATGTCTCTGTTGTCCTCATCAGCTTCCAGCTTACCACCAATAATTTTCTCCTGCACATTACATAGAGTAACCGCCGATGCGTGCATCACTTTCAGGGAAAATTTATTGGAGTTAGCGATGCGGGCCTTGATTTCCTTCATATCTTGCTTGAGACCTAGTATTTCATTGTTCAGCTCAGTGAATTTCTACTTGAGGGATCCTTTGAACCTGCCATTCCCAGCCATAGCCATGGTAGCATGCTCAGTGCAGGGGCGTTGACCTACTGTGTGTGGGGAGAGGGCGGGGTCGGGGTATTGTTGCGAGGGATTTCATTCACCACGGGTGGGGGATTCAAAGGAGGAGCGCTGTCAAACCTGGGGGAGCTCAAATGCTTGGCCGAGGAGCCCTTAATCGACCTAGAGGTATCCACATCCTCCAAAAGCATCATGTCCTTAGAGGCCATTTCCTTGAGTCATCTTTTACATTTTTCTTAGCAATTATGTTGGAGTGCCGAATGGTACCACCCATTTCAACCTCCGACCCCACTTGACTGCCTGACTTTTTTGATTTCTTAAGCCTCTTCTCAGCTTCAAGGGTGCTCTCATCAACCGTGTTATCTTTTACTTACAAGGAATTAGAAATATGGGAATCCTCTAATTTCTTCAACCTTTTGAAGGGGTTCCTCACACACCTCTTGCAACCTTTGGCATCATGGGGGATAAGGTTAGTCTCCTGGATGGATTGGGAGGGGGATTGAGAGGGGTTATTAGCTCCCGAAGGACTAACGTCCAGGGTGATATCCGTGATAATTAGGGGAGGTTGAGGTGGGGGGAAAATGTTTTTGTGAAACTTGAACAAACAGAGTAAAAGGCCTTGGTGCAGGATGGTGTTACTTTCCAACAAGTGGAGGAGGTAGAACGGGATGTCTCTATTTCCAATATGATTAAGGAACGATAGATGATAGTAGTAAAAGATAGTAAATTTGCCCTCTAAAGTGAAATACTTCATGATAATATGACAAACCTTAGGCCATAAATCATGGAGCAACTCACGGTTGAAACCCCCAGAATTTTTAACAGACTTTTATCCAAGCCTGAAGAATTGGTTGAGACTAGTCATGTCCAGCGTTCGACTGATTTTCCTATATTTCCTTCCCTCTGTCGAGAGCACTGTCGCTTTGCCAATGACTTCTTCATTGATTTGAAAGTGGATACCCCCGACAGACACCTTTCTATTGTTCCATGGTGACACAAATTGCTTAGAAATATGTTCATCATGGCCTCCCTTCATTCTTTCCATAAAACCCCAAATGTCATTGTCTTTGTAGTAGTGAATAACCAGAGGATTAGAAGTGAACTCCTCTTTGATTTTGTTAGGTTCAATGTGCAGTGTTTTGCCACCCATCATGACCGGACTTGTTTCCACAATAGACGGCTTCTGAAAATTATAGAGCCGAACTTTGCATGCTAGGGCATAAAATATTGCTTTTTGAATTAACTGTGTACTGCAAATTTTTCTCATAAAAGACATGGGTTGGGTGGTCTTTGGGGAATCGAGCCCCGTACAGAGAAATCTAGCATATCTCTAGGTGTAATAATTAGACATTAAGCCATTTTTGCCATTAATGTCCTTGGTAGTCGAAATGACCTGCTGATGTGGACAACCTCCATTCCACACGTAATATCTCAAAGGGAAATTATTATTTGTATGTTATATTAATATGAAAAAATGTTATTTTGGTAAAAAACATTTGGTCAAAATATTTTATTAATTTTAAACTTATATTACAGCTCATCTGACTAGGAGCACTACTAGGAAATAGTTGAGCATAGAAAACCTCCAGCCTTGCCCCAAAAATAAGAAGACATATCACAGATTGTTTTATCGTACAATCATCGTGATATACATAATTAAAATCACACTTATTTACATAATGTATTATAGAGCCATTTAAAATACAACTCAAATATGAATATTGAATAAATGTTGGTGTAAACTTATGATTATAATATAATAATAATATTAAATTATCTCTCTCTCTCTCTCTCTCACACACACACACAGATATATATATATATATATATATATATATATATATATATATATATATATATATATATATATATATATATATATATATATATATATATATATATATATATATATATATATATATATATATATATACGTTTATAATTTGTCATTAGAAATATATTAAATTTTATTTTTCTCTTTTTTTAAATTTATCTTTATTCTTACAACAAGCATTTCAAAATTATCTTATTTTTTAATTTTGAAATGTAAATTTTTTAATAATAATAAATGAAAATAAATAAAAATAAACTAGAGTAAAGTTTAAAATAAAATGATAACTAAAACAAATGAAAAATTAAGAAAGAGATAAAAATTTCTAAAACTGATAAATTTAATTATTGAATTTCTTTATGCTGATCTTTTCCTTATCAAAAATTGGTAACAAAGAAAATCATATATATTATTTGATATTATTTTTAAAAATTATATGTTTAGAGAACAATTAATAGTTCTAATATAAAGTTTGTATAAGAATTAGCTAGTGCACTTTATATGCAATGGGTATGCTCAAGAGGTTCGGAAGGTCATTTGGGAAAATAATTAGTTTATTTATTCATAAATTTGAGTAGTATATGAAGTCAACAAGCCATTAAGAATATGCTATTGTTTTTTGTAAGAAAGGAATCAATAAAAAAGTGATAACTTCAAATCATATATACATTCAATTACAAGAAGCTAATCATAACTAAGACAAAACTTTCAAATCATTGAGATAATAAAGTTCTAACTTTTCTAATTAAAAAATGAGTTATTCATTTCACATACAAAATGCTTGCATAAATATAAATTATAGATACCCTTAGCGTTAAGGATAAGCTAGGGTTCATATTGTTCGATAAATATTACAATAATGTGATGTTAACAATTACAACTATAATTAGATAAGAATTATGATTCACTTAAGATTGAATTAGTGAATATAATTTATTAGCATAGAAGTAATAATGTAATAATATATGGGGAATTTTGGCCAATGCTTGTATGGTGGTTCTGCTTGAGGAATAGTTTAAATTTTATGCTCATACCATTGATTATTTGTTCAGGGTGAGGAAAACTATTTCCTGTTACTAATCCAACCTTCAATGGCTTAAACAAACTCTTGGTCTCTAATATAGATGATGGTAGCTTTCTTCTAACATATTGCCTAGCAATTCGACCTCTCACTTATATTGATAATCTTGGCCAACTTTTTTGAAATGGCTCTATTTGAGGAACAATTAGATTTAAAATTCTTAGTTCACTAATTATTTGGTTAGGGTGATGGAAATTGTTCCCTCTCTCTGATCCAATCTTCATTAATTTGTGCGTGTTCTTAATCACTAATATGGATGGTGGCATCTTTATTTTGAAATGTATTTCTTAATGTCCCTTTGTGGTAATATATAAGAATATATTTTCTACAACTCTTATATTTTCCTATCCATTGACATTACTCTAGCCTTGGCTCTCACTTACAATTGGAGGGATAGCTTATCTGGCTCCTTTCTCTTGGATGTACAATGGTTTGAGACCTTTATTAATGCTCCTACTTAGGATTTTTTTCCTTATTTGGTATGGTTAACTTTATCCCTATTGTTATTAGAGACAGATTGGTATGAGATTGTTTTTAAATGGAAATAAGAGAATTCCATTTGTTTATTCTCATAGATTCCTTCTTAATCACATGCTTGTGCTATACCATCTCCACAAGATGTACTTATAGATCTCTTCCCTCATGTTGACATATTAACTTGAAGTTTTTAAACTTCGTTTGTTATGATCGTTTGGTACTTTTCTCGGTCCTTAGATTTTTTTGTTTCTTCTTAAGGTGCCCACTTATCTTTTCTCTCTAACTATTTGTACTTATTCCTCCCTGTAACTTGATTCAAAATCCATTTTATGATCCTCTTCTTGCATCACAATTGTAAGGTTTCTATGTGATTGAATTTCCTTGCATTCCTTTAAATGCATTATATTAACTTTTCTCATGTTGACTTGACTGTATTTCTGAACTCGATGGAACCAATATTTATCTTTTTCCTTGGTTCACATTTATATTACTTGCATTTATTGTTTATTGGTTTGGTTGTGCCTCTTCTACTGGTATCGTGGCATGGAGTTAAAAATCTAGGTTCCTCAATTACCATGGGAGACTAGGAATTATTATGAGTTTTATTCTCAAGAACTTTCTACAATTTTTAACATTGCATGTGCACACATTGAAGTTTCTATCCGCACTCTTCTAGGATTGGATTGGCTAAATCCTCATCCATCTTCCCTATCGATAGATTTGGCTTCTCGATTTCTCACTATCATAATGGACCTAGCCCTTGATGTTGATTTTATTTCTAATATTGGAAAGAAGATCTTAAACTCATAAATTTATGATGATGATCTCATAATTATGTTGCTTCAATCTCACAAGCTTGATAATGGTTCTTTTCCCATCACTAGATTAAAATTTTAAAAATATTTATGGCTAAACATGTTTGTAGAGAAATTTTGGTTGTGGTTAGAGATGCCTTGCAGGATGGCAAGTCAAAATTCATTACTCAAGAATTCATGCACTATTGATGCACATCATTGACCTACACATGGTTGATCCTACACTTGATTTATTTTTGGTAGTTTGCAATTTGATACTTCACCTAGATCACTTCATCGGGGATGACATCCTTCCCATCCCTCTTCTTCAGGTGGTTGAATGTTATCAAGAGGATCACCTTCCCCTTCTTGTGGATGATTATCCTTATGCTTCTTTGGAGGACTCCTCTATCTTGGCTTCATTTTATGAGCATCATGTGTGAGGCCTCTCTTCTGTTGTTTCTTTTCTGGATGCTACTTCTTCCTCTTTCTCATAGCCATACTACTGCCATGTTATCAATTTTTTTCTATTGGTATGATATGAGGCTAGTCTAGGGAAGTCTTAGGGGTTCTTTTTGATTATTTGTCTAGTTGGATATTTTGTATTGGGCTCCTTCCATACATATTGGTGGACCCTTTGAGATTTGTGTCTGGATTCCATGTTATGTATTTATTGTTCACTAAACAAGCTACTTTTAGTATTGTGGTAGGTATCCTAGGTTCTAGGTTTTTTCATCAAGAGATACAGCTAGAGGTATTATTTACCCAGTTTTTGTTGGAAATTTGGCTGAGTTGGTTACATAGATGTTTTCATTATGGCAACATATGATCTACATGAAGATCGCATAGGTCACAGAGCTAGTATGTCAAGGTGCAATGCAAAATTGTCTAAGTATGAGACAGTGTATTTTTACCAGTGAACCTGAAGACAATTTTTGTTTGCGATGTTGACTGGAGTAAGTTCAGTGCTTGCACACTTGAACATAGACTCTATGGTGACTATTGAAAACTCACCTCAGATTGTAAGTTAGTACGACATGTACGAAAGAATTTATGATAGTTTTACTAAAGACAGTGTTAAGTCGACCAGACAAAATATGAAGATAGAATAGATACAGAGTTAAGGGATTATTTTGTTTATCAAAATAATGACTTAACAATATAAAGGGATGACATCCTATATGTTAACCCTTGGATAAATATATTTTGTAATATGATAGCCGACTGGAAAGTTATTAATCTTAATAACTTGTATAAAGATATGTAAAGATGTAATTGTAAAAAGAGAAGTAACAAATGTATGTAACAGCGATAGTGAAAGAGCAATGAAGAAATATTGATTCAAGTAGTATAAGGTTATGTACCTTGACCTAATTTTGTAATTAGTAAATATTGTATATTACTTGTTTGGGTAGTGGGCTCATCTGGTAATCACATTTTGTACTGCCAACTCCTAATAGGGTTGAGGCTTCTAACAAGGCATATAGTCCCTTAATCAGGACTGATACACTATATGCATGGAATAGACTCCTAATAGGGTCAACATCCTTAATAGGATACTTTTGATTAATCGATCTTTGTGGGTACCATCCCCACCGGGGTTTTCCCTTGGCTAGGGTTTCCTCGAGAACAAATAATGTGTTATGAGTTCTTTAGATTTATTGCTATGCATGTTGTTTAGCTTCTTATGTTATGCATGTGTTAATATAATCTGTTATATCCATAATTGGGCAAAAGTTAAAGTTTTTAGAATACTGATTCACCCCCCCTCTCACTATTCCCTATTTCTAACAATTGTTATCAGAGCTTAGTTACTCAGAAAAGAATCATTCAAGGAAAGCCTAACAGCTTCAGTAAGATCTCTATGGATATGGATCAGCTACATAAGAAGCTTGAAGAAGCTCTTGAATAGATTGATATGCTTACTAAAGAAAGAGATACTTTGAAAGGAAAATATGATGATGCAAAGAACCTCATTGAGAAACTAAAAAACAAATTCGAAGATCTGAAATCTGAAAAGGAATCTGAAATTCACATTGAAGATTGTGATGAGAATTTAGAAAAAGAAAATGAGATCCTTAAACATGAACTAAAGATAGAAAATCTGAAGCTAAATTTGAAAGATGAACAATAGAGTTTTTCATACCAATCCTAATCCTAGAAGTCATGCAAGAAGAAATGAAGATGGAAGCAATAGTCAGAAAGGACGCTGTAGTAATTTAGATGAAGTGAAGTTTGTTAAAAGCATAGATTAAGGAGACACATTCAATACTGAAGGTAGTCAGAAAGGTGAATTATTAAATGGTAAGAATGAATCTTTACCTGACCCATCTCAAAGCACTTAATTCATGAAGATTACAGTAGAATAGGAACTTAGATTAGTGTAGAAGTTGATATATGATGAATTGAGTCTTGCACAATTAATGCAAGGTATTATATGATGTTCTAATGCTATGGTTAAGAGCGCAAAGAAAAATATTATGTTTTGCGAGATCACAAGAAGTTTTAAGTTTTGCAGGTTAATAGAATCAAATTTTTGGAAAGAAGCGGCAAAAGAATTGAATGCGATGTCAGATCTAAGTGAGATTGAATTAATAAAAGGTCACAATTGATGTTATTTGATCATCAAAGTGAATAGAAGTGTTAAGGAGATCAAAGAGCAGTGATTGGAGGCATTTTTGCAAGGATTTGGTGAAGAATTTTGTGCTGAATCTATGCAAGCCCTAAATCATGAAATCAAGGTATTTTACTTGGTAAATCTTTAAATCATTTAAGGAATTAGAGGAAATCATGGATGTTTCTTTGATTCACAATGTCAGAGATAAAAATAGACCTAAGATGAAAAGGGAACTAGTAGAACCCTTGGAAGATGATCCTAGGTTAGCTTTATCATCTGTACCAGACAGAGTGTTACATCTAGAGAATGTTAGAAGTTATCTAGGATGTAAACTAGAGACTATCAGTGATAGTGAATTCATGGAGGAATATCAAAAAATCTATAATTAGGACATGTCATTGAAAGTAGGGTTTGAGAATTTGAAAGATAATGAGATTATTAAGTATACTTTGCAATATGAATTTGATGATGAAGAATATACCAAGATAATCCTAAGAAGAATTCACAATGGAAAGTTTTGGTTAGATGAATGGAAATTTTTTTATAGTTTTTTACATTTTTCTCTATATCATTGAACATAATGTATTATAATTATCTTGTCATTATCTTTTATTAATACAATTACTACATCCTTGGTCATGTCTTACTTAGAAAAAAAAATATACTCATCTAAAAAATTAATTATAATATTTTACAATTTTTGATTAATGACAAAACCTCTTTGAATGGGACCTGAAACACAACATGATCAGATTTTAGCTAGGATATCAAAGTTTCCAAAATATATAGCATTGAAAAAGTACATACATCCAACAATAGGAGACAAGAAAGAACTAAAGGGAACAAGACACAATAAAGCATTAAAGGGAACTCAAAACTCTTTTCAAACAATCAAAATTCTTTGTAAACAACTAAATGAGAAGTTGAAGATAGGAATAAACCAGTTTTGTAGCCATAAAGCCACCATGAATACCCTTGACCAAAGATTCAGAGGCATCAAAATGTTTTGTTAAATCTCTCTTTCTTCTATTCACAACTATAAACAAAATATCATTATTTGAAGGTGAAGAACAAGGGGATAGTGGATGAAAAATGAGCAAGGGATGAGAAAGAGGAGCCAAAATTAAAATATCGCACATTCTAGGAAAATAAGTCTTAGATTCCATCAAACCAACATCGACTATCAAGGGTGAACCAATAATGACTTTCAAAAGAAAACCAATATCGACTATCAAAGATGAATCAATAGTAAATGGCGAAGTAGAATTTTTAGTAGCCATATGAAATCCACATGCTTACTAGATACAAGAGGATTTTTAAGAATATTATTAGGACCATTATTAGCATAAACCAAATCATCTTCCCTAGAATCATCATCAACATAAGAAGTAATATGCTCATGAAGAGAATTTTTCCACTAAGTAGCATCACTATGGAAAGATTCTTGATTGTTTGCAACCAAATGACTAGTAGTTAAACATATCTTATAAAAAAAGGGAAGACCCTCATAATCAAGAATCTAAGGAAAAGGTCTATCCCCAACCATCAAGACAACTTTTCTAAGAAGGTCTTGTGAGATGTCAATATCCACAAGAATGCACACAAAAGTAGGATGCTCATATAAGAGAAGAATAATTAGAGAAAAAAAGTATTCTAATACAATTACTAATAGATTCAAAGAAAGACTTAGCCTAGACCTAGAGAGGAAGATAATGATGTTTGATCCAAGTAAGGAAAATAATAATAGATTTTGTAAAATATAGTTAAAGTAAAGGAGCCAAGGGCTACGAGAATTATAGTTCTTTCCCTACAATCAAATACCTTCCCCCAGCACTTGATCACTATCCTCCATAGATTGAAAGGCATCCAAAAAAGAACCCTATTTGTAGGATAAAGTTAAATCCTATCCTCAACAAGGGGCCTCCAAGAATCCAACACCAATTTGTACAAATTAGGAAGAGAAGACCGCAAACCATTGAACCTACAAATAAGAGCATGCTTGGAGAAGTATTATTTATTATCCAACACTTGTTTCCCACAATAATAGTAGGGATTGAAGAAGAAAAACACAAGCATTTTACCATGATGAGAGGGATGAGAATGAGCATATTAAGAGATTTTACAACTAGAAGAGTCAAAATCCTTAGAAAAGGAGAGTGAAGTTTAGGAAGACATAGGAGAACTCATTTGCAGTTAACTAGAACCTAGTGGTGGGAAATTAGTTGTAATAGGGGAACCACCATTCACACATAGTGAACTAGTAGGTTATGCATCATAAGACAAAAAAGAAACTATAATCATTAATAGAGAACTCAAATAAAGTGGTAGATCACAAGGTGAAAGAAAAAATACAAAAATGGATGATGACCTAGTAGTAGTAGATGAAAAAATAGGAGCACAGCTCACATGGGTTTCAAAATTGAGCAAGAAAGTCATTTTAGTATATGATGAATTGTTAATATTTTGTAATGTTATTGATGATGTGAGTGGAGATTAAAAAACATGATATAACATGTGTTGTAACTAATTATGTGATTGGAGGTCCAAAAATACATGTTTAGATGTTTTTATGATCTTTGGTGTTTCTCTTGAGTGAACATGTGTTATTTCTATAAGGTAACAATAGGGAAAGCTAGATTATGAAGGAAAAAGTATTTGAGGTTTGTATGGGAGAATTATTTGCATTACTTTTAATTTATAGACATAATTTCTATTTTTTATGGATATTGTACTATTATATTATTAGGTCCTCAATATTATAGTTAATAAGTTTGGTAGTTGTAGTTTCTTAAAAATCTAGTTGTCTATCAAGATTGGTCCAGAGAATGATTTGCATCATTCTATAGTATTTTTTCTTATTGCCTGATTTGGAGGACATGTTCAAGATGTTTATGACTCTTTTTAGTTTATTTTTTAGGTGTTTTTTTTCTTTTTTGATATGATTAGTTTGTTGGTAGAGTGTTTGGTGTTGGTCTCTAACCAACTCAATTAATTTTACTTGTTTGGATAATATTTATTTTGGTTTGTACTTGTGTTGGAGATTTATTTAAAAATTTAATGGGTCTTACCTTGGCATGGGAAATATTTATTTAGATCCCCTTTATCTATTGAGGTGGGCTGCAACAATTAGAAGTATACTTGGTGGCCAAATTTGTTTAAGTTATGTATATATTATTTATGGATAACCTAATTGAGTATTTTGATAAATAAGAGAGAGAGAGAGAGAGAGAGAGAGAGAGAGAGAGAGAGAGAGAGAGAGAGAGAGAGAGAGAGAGAGAGAGAGAGAGAGAGAGAGAGAGAGAGAGTTGTAATATTTACCAACTTTAAAAGAAATTTAAAAACAAATATTTAAATTAATAATTTTTATAAGATTAGTGGAACCTAAGATACATGAATTGGTCCTACGACATACTAAGATACATTAATGGGTGTTTCAGGTCATATGTGTCTTAAGACATTGTAAGGGATGGATAAGTTTCCTAGAATGTATTAAGGGGTCACATGTGTTGTAAGTGGTCCTAAGGGATCCTAGGTTATATTAATCAATTCTAGCATGTATTAAGGGTTGTTCAGGGTGACAATGGGTCCTCATATCAATTAATAGAACCTAAGATACATGAATGGGTCATAGGGAATCCTAAGATACATTAATTGGTCTTGGAGGTCTGGAGGGTTCATATGTGTCTTTAGGTGTCATAAGGTATGGATAAGGTTCCTAGAATGTCTTAAGGCTTCATAGGTGTCATAAATGCTTCTAAGGGATTATAGGTTAAATTAATTGATCCTAATATATATCTTAAGGGTCCTGGAGGCAAACAAATGGGTCCTCTTGTGTATTAATGGAATGTAAGATACATGAATGGGTCCCAAGACATCCTAAGATACATTAATGTGTCTTGGGGGTCCTAATGCATCCTAGGTATCTTAAGATGTTGTAAGGGATGGATAAAGGTCCTAGAATGTCTTAAGGGGTCGTATGTGTCATACGAGGTCCTTAGGGATCCTAGTATTTCTTAAGGGGTATTTAGGGCGAAAATGGGTCCTTGTATGTATTAATGGAACATAAGATACATCAATGGGTCCTAGGACATCCTAAGATTCTTTAATGGGTCTTGGGGGTCCCAAGGTTTCATATTTGTTTTAAGATTTCATAAGGGATCCAGATAAGGGTCCTAGAATGTTAATGAGTCATAGGTGCAATAAGTGGTCCTAATTGATCCTACATTACATTAATTGATCCTAGTATGTCTTAAGGTTTCTTGAGGGAAACAATGGGTGCTATGTGTCTTAAGATAGTGTAAGGGATGGATAAGGGTCCTAGAGTGTCTTAAGGGGTTGTGGGTAACATAAGAGGTCCTAAGGGGTCATAGGTTACATTATTGGATCCTCATATGTATTAATCGAATCTAAGATACATAAATGTGTCCTAGGACAACCTAAGATATGTTAATGGGTCTTGAGGATCTGAAGGGGTCATATATGTCTTAAAATGTTGTAAGGGATGTATAATGGTCCAATAATGTTAATGGGTCATAGGTGTGATAAGTGGTCCAAGGGATCTTATGTTACATTAATTGATACTAGTATGTCTTAAGGGTTCTTGTGGGAAACGATGGGTTCACATATGTATTAACAGAATCTAAGATAGATGAATGGGTCCTAGGATAATTTAAGATATAATTATGGGTTGTATGGGTCCTAAGGGGTCCTATGTGTCTTAAGATGTCATAAGTGATGTGTAAGGGTCCTAGAATGTCTTAAGGGGTTGTAGGTGTCATAATAGGTCCTAAGGCATCATAGGTTACATTAATTCATCCTAATATGTCTTAAGGAGCCTGGAGGGAAATAATGAGTCCTTGTATGTATTAATGGAACCTAACATACATCAATGGGTCCTAGGACATCCTAATATGTATTATAAGGTCTTGAGATTCCTAAGGGATCCTATTTGTCTTAATATGTCGTAAGGGAGGGATAAGGCTCCTAGAAACTTACTAGTACAATTTTCTAACATATACTAACATACTACTAGATCATTTTCTAAAATTTAACTACGATTTTCTAAGATTTCTACAAACTAAAAATTATTTAAAACAAATAAATAACTAATATTTACTAACTTTACTAAAAATGCATGTACCTGAGAGAGAGAGAGAGAGATTCCTAATATTTACTAACTTTAAAAGAAATTTAAAAACAAATATTTTTAATAATTTTTATAAGATATTAATATGTTCTAACATTTCTACTATGGTTTCTAATGTTTTATAAATATTTCTAATAGTTGCTAACAAACTACAATGATTTTCTATCATTTTCTAACATATTCTAACATTTATACTATGGTTTTTAATGTTTTCTAACATTTTCTAACAATTCTACTATGAGTTTATAACATTCTACTATCATTTTCTAACATATTCTAATATTTAACTATGATTTTCTAATATTTCTACAAACTAACAATTATTTAAAATAAATAACTAACTAAAATAAATATAAAACATATAATTTACAATAAAAAATGAGAAAACTACGTGTACCTGATACTACTAACAATCTGAAGAAGTCAAAAAATCTCGGGAGGTGTTGATGTCATACTGGATGTCACTGGTTCTCTCTAAGCCCTGGGTCCACAAAATCCAAACAGTAAACAATCAAAATAAAAAAGGAATCCCAGAAATTTATAAAGAAATTCGACCAAAAGGGGCTTCGAGCGAAGTGGGTCTTCCCCTTCGCCCGAAGTAATCAATTTGAGTGAAGGCCCTTATTTTTTTCTTCTTTTGTAGAAAGCCAATTTTCTTCATCCCAAAAAGTGGGACACACTATTGTGTGTTAACCCCATATTGGAAGTAAATGTTAAACTTTTAGAGCTTATTGTATATCAAATATGAAGAAAACACATTTGGAGAAGATTGAAGAGGTTTTATTTCTATTTGATAGTTATATCTTCTCCTAATCTGTTTAGACCATTCAAAACTAGTCTTGAAAGGATGCATGAGGTTCATAGGGAAGTTTTTAGGGTTTTTAAGAGCTTGAATCTATATTTATTTGAATAACTTTTTTTCAAAATTTCTGTACCTAGCCATCCATTTTGGGAGCATTTTTGGTACTTCTAGAATGCATATTTTGTGAGAAGCTCCAATTATGTAGTGAGCTTTGACCTATAAGTACTTTGTATCTTTTCCTAGGGTTATGCATCTTAGCCTACAAGTAACTTGTATCTTTCCCTAAGGTTGTATGATTTATCCTACAAGTCAAACCAACAAAAGTGAGCTACCTTGTCCTTAAGCCTGAAACAAAATTGTATATAATTAAATTCATCTAGCAACTTATTCTCATCCTTATTTTTTCCATATTGAGTTTCCACATAAAAATTTTTTGTTCATGTGTATGTTGTTCACCTAGTTATATTTGTTTTTATGTTAATATTAATTGCTGTGTAAATAAGATTGAAAAAGGTTTGTTATATTAATTAATATTGATTCACCCCCCTCTCAATCTTGTAGAGTATTCAACAATTGGTATGAGATTAAAGTTCCTCTATGATAAGTTTAACTACTTGAGGAAGCTTTGAGATGGAGAAAAACATAATTTACAAAGTACCAAAGTTTGAAGGCATGAACTATTCTTTTTGGAAGAATCTGATGGAATATTCTTTGAATGCCCTATCATTTGGAATATGGGTGAATAAGAGGAAAATGGAAGCAATGTAAAGGGGTTGATTTCTCCTCATCCAAATTGTTCAATGGAAAGGAATATGTCCTAATAGGCTCAAGTAGATCCTTGTACAATGGTAGGGACTTGTTAAAATTCAATGTGTACCAAACACAAGTCAACTTTCATAACGTATTCCCAATACTTCCAGATTAGATTGTCATAAAATTTGCAAAATTGTTCATGTACTAGACAAAAAAGATTCTATAGCTCTATAACCTATTTCTGCACACATAAAAATGGGGAAAATATTGAGAAAATGGATTTACCTTGGTCAAACCCTTGTTTAGGGATCAACCTTGAAATATGATAGGAATTTCATAAAGGAAATAATGTAAAAAGGAAAATTTATGATTTAACATGCATAAAATCCTCATGAACGGATGTAGTAGTCACTCAAATCCATGAAGATGATTGAATGAACTTGGAGTCCAAAGATTTGTCTTTGAAATGAGATGTAGAATCAAGAATTCCCCTACAAATACATAGATCTATGATTGCCACTCCTAGATCAAGAATGTAGATACTCTTGATAAGAAAATGTAAGGAAGAAGAGAGATAAGGGTGGATGAATGAATCTTATTTCTTGATTGATAATTCCTCTACCTGACCATCATGGGAGAGAAAATTTCATCAATTGGAGAAGATCTCCTTTGACTTAATGGATCTTGAAGAAATGGAGACTTGGAGATCTTGAATAGGAGGATTTCCTTCAAATCTTAAATCCAGATCCTTAATTGCTCAACTTGAATTCTTAATTTCTTGATGGATAGCTTCCACTCTATTATGATATGCCAAATAAGGTGAGAGGAGGTCTTTTTATCCTCCAATCCCTCTATTTTGGATTCAAATTTGATCTAGGCCAAGCATAATTGTGTTTTGAGAAGAAGACCTTGATATTAGGCTCTAGACAAAATGTAGGGCGAAAACCCTAGGGATAGGTTGTCATTGGTGTTGTGTCCTAAGAAAATTAAACTTAAATTTCATGGGGATGTTGGGGATAGTGAATAAGTGCACAGAAAAAAGTGATAGGTCACAGAGCTCAAGCCTAACAGACATTTAGACCTTGAAATCAACAAAATAGGTCCTAATAGGTACTAAAGCATCCAATTATGGGTATTAAAATTTTAGGACTATATAGGCCTAAGCGCTTAATGGGAAAATGATCCTTTGATAAAAATATGTCAATTGAAAATAGAAAGATAAAATATATAATACAAAATGAAATATAAACAAATATAGACAAAACTAGAAATTATAGTCTGATAACTAATTGCCATAAATAAGAAATGAGCTAAATTGGGATCCAGACTACTGTACGGAACTAGAATTTTAGTTTGGACTAAAATTGTAGGCTACTGAACATTTCAAACATTTTCTACGTAAGAACAAAATATTTTATGCATTCTATTCGATACACTTTTAGCAAAAACATTTTGGGACTCTGTGATTGTTCTCAATCTACCCAAAAAAGGTCTACTAGCTCTATAACCTATTCCTACACACACAAAAATAAGGAAAAGGTTGGGAAAAGAGAGTTTTACTTGGTCAAATATATTTTTTAGGAATCAACCTTGAAAATGAAAGGAAATTGTATATAAAGGAAAGTATGTAAAAGGTAAATGTTCAATTTACCTTGCATAAACCCTCATAGATTGATGTAGAAATCACTGATACCCATAAAGATGTTTGAATGTTCTTAAATTCAAGGATTTAACTTTGGAATGTAGAATAGGATAAAGTAATCTCAGACAAATGTATGGAAATATGAACACCATTCCTAGATCTTCAACATAGATATTCTTGATAATCTCTTGCAATGGAGAGATGAACATGAATGGAAAGAAGGATCTTCTTGCTTGATTGAGAAATCCTCTACTTTTCTATAATAGGAGATAAATTGATTCAATGGAGAATATTTCTTTATAATTTCATTGGATGGTTGATAAGAAACTAGATCTTGGATGATTTCCTTAAAATCTTGAATCCAATCGCTTGAATGCTTGATCTTTTGAAAATGTTTGGGTTTCTTGTAATTTATCATGAATGTTTATGAATGCTATCCAAAATTAGGAGAGATAACATATTTATATACCTCATCCTAAATTTTAGGAATAAAAAAAGCTAGGATAACCATGAGACCTAATTTCTCATCAAAACTCTGACATAGGGTTGAGCCAAATTTTAGCCAAAACAAGTGGGAACATAATGTCTCAAATGGTATGTTCCTATGTATATAACATTTGAAACATTATGTACCTAGGGTTTTGAGCTAAATTTGTCTTCGGTGTTAAGATGGTGGATAAGATGCATAAAAAGAAGAATCAGGTTGTTAGGATCAAGCATAACAGACATTAGATATCAAAATCACCAAAATAAAGCCTAATAGTTGAGAATCCAATTATGAGTGCTAACATTTTAGGAAGGTCCATTTATCCCCCACTTTAGCCATAATATGCGATAAACTCATTCGTGTGGTAAAGTAGATCAATGCATAGTAAAAATCTTATGAAGGTCAAGGAGACAAAGAAACATCTAGCCCCCAAGTGACTTAAGTACTCATCAAATCCAAAACCAAGATAAAAGAGGCATCTCATGAGAGGAGAAAGAAGGAAAAGAGAGAGAGACATGATGACTATCCTAGTAAGGTATTTCCTTACTGTGGATCATGTGAAGAAAAATAACTACTACAAAAGACAACATTGATTTTTTAGAAAGCCATATTATGCTAGTCAACCCATCATAAAAAAGTGGACTAGTCATTAAGGAAAGCATTGTCTACATTAAGGGATCCTAAAAAGGTGATCAGTAGTAAGGAAAGAGTTGTCTCCAAAGGTATCTAAGAAAGGAGAATCAGTCTAAGGATCTACTAAATAAAGCACTGAGGCATGAGAATATAAAGATGAATGCAAGGAAAATATTATCGCCTTAGTCATTTTTAGAAATACATTGTAGTGAATCTTTCTGTGTGTATGAAAAATGGTGAATCATTAGTAGAATATTTGGGCCAACATTAAAGAAATTACCAATGTCTTATTGAGAGAAAATTCTTTAAAAAAGGATACATGCACCCTACAAGATATTTTTTCACTATGAGATGCCCCAAAGTAAGTACAAACCAAGTGAAATTAACACGTAACTTAAGAGGGCATGAAATGGATCTACTAAATTAGGGGTCAGTATGATCATATGATTCAACTCATGTATATCAGAATTATATCAAAATGACTATCTTCATTCCTTAAAGATTGTAGAAATAAAAGCACAATTGAAGAATAAATGTACGATGCATGAAGAAGAGTCTTTTTGGGTTGGTATCATGGTGACAAAAAATAATACGTATCTACTGCTTTGCATCATCCCTAATTAGAAAACACAAAGATATATTAACAATCAATAGCAGATTTACAACATAATATGTAACATGTAGAAGAAATGAGATAAAAATAGAGGAATGTCATCATAGGTTGGTTCCTTTATCATGTTGTATCAACAAATAAATAAGGGTCATTTAAGGAAATCTAAATGAAACATATAACAATCAACACATTATGAGGGAGGCACATTATAATAGGAAAAAAAAAAGAATCCACTGCACAAGAGGATCTAGTCAATCATATTGCTTTCCCAAAATCTCTATCCGTATTATTTAGGGAAGGTGGGAAACACATAAGAGGAGAAACATAAATCATAGTAAATGGAAAATAACTATTTCCAAACAAGGATCATGACTTGAAGGTGGGTCACTTGGTTCATCACTAGGACTAAGATATTAGTGTTTTCCAAATGTAGTTGTTAAATCATGATTAACATTAATAAGCTCATACATATCATCAAAATTAGTAGCATGGATATCATCATTTGTATTAGAAACATTGAAATCATTATCATCAAGAATATATTATTTACCCAAATTAAATGCAATAGAATCTAATATACAAATAGTATCATCATGATTGTTTAATTTCATCATTTTAAAATTAACTTCATCCCTTGGGCTATAGGTTGGTAAAAGGGAATCATGACATTACTAGATTTCTTAGGGGAAGAAAGGATTTGGGAACCACACTCATGAGCTTTAGAAGAGTTTTTATGGTGGCAGTCTCAAGAATAATAGTTATATTTGGTTTTATTATAAATTTGACTTCGTATAGGATCAATCAACACCAAGTCCTTTTATTCTTTAGGGGGGAGAATGTAAGGCATCACACTAGGTTAAGAGATATAATATACATAATTTATGATTGATATAGGAGGTGGAATACAAGAATAAATAGGAGATGAAGGAGGTTTAGGAAGAAGTTCATGTCCAAAGAAAGGATATGAAACAATATTAGGATCACTAAGATCAAAAAACTTGTTAATTTTGATTTTATGATAAGATAGAAAAAATTACCTTGGCAAGGTTGGACTCATTAATGCATGGAATGCAAAAGAATGTCAACGTCAAAGTTTACTTGATGCATTAAAGCCTTATATAGATGATGATTAATCTTTATGATTTCACCATTATGAGGTAATTTCAAACACTTATGGATACAAGAGACTATAACTTTCATGAAAGTGAGCCAAAGAAGACCAAGTCTAACTTGAAACTGATTAGAATTTGGGATGATAATGAAGGTGACATCTAGGGTTCTAATACTAACTTCTATGGGAAAACTAATGTAACCATGATTAGGGTAAGTGAAAATATAAATTTTTTTTATCATCACATCATATTTTGCATATAAATCTCATTTCATCTATCTAGTGTAAAGATGTTAGATTCAATTATAAAATTTACTATACAAGTAGGATCTATAAAGACACCATGAGAAATAAGACCATTAAGATTTGATAAATTATAAAGAGGACCATAATGTGCTTTAATATCCTCAAAAGGATCATATGTAATGTAAATCTCAATATTAGGCTTGGGTTTGGATTGAAATGTTGGATTACAGAGAGGGGGGAGGGGGGTGAATCAATAATCCTTGATTCTCTATACCTTAAAACTTTTCTCTGATTAACTTAGTTAAAGACAATTTACTATTTATCAACAATAGTAAAAAAACTTTAACAATCAACAAATCATTCACATAAATCATTCATCACATGTAATACTAGTATTTAACGTTAAAACCTAGCTTTGGGAAAAACCACTATGGAAATTGTCACCCATTAAAGAAAATACGTATTTGAAGTATGCCTTGTTAAGAGCCAATATGGTTAAAGATTACAATACACACTATTAGGTGTGAATCGATCAAGGAATTTACCTCAGATCTATTAGGATCTTCACCCTATTAGGAGTGGCCTGGTAAAAGGACTTTGAACACACTTTAGAATGTTACCTTTTGAAAGGATCTTACAATAAAATTAATAAGTCTACTTGATTAAGAGATTTATCTGGTACAAGTGATAATAAGAAACACTAATAAATTGACCTATAGATTTGCAACTATCCTTTTAATAATTAGATCCTTTGTGCACTCTCTATCTTCACTTCAATCCTTCACTTTATATTGGCTTCAACACTTCATCAAATACGCTTTCTGACTTGGAATCTATCTTTTCCTTCTTCACTACATCAGTCGATGACTTAGCAACCCTACAGTTTGCTAGCCATTTGTCCACACAAATTCATCCTTTAAATAGACTTTCATTTTATTCTTAATCTCCTATATTACATTTTCCTTTGATTAATCTTAGCTGTTCAATTCATTACACAAACTTATTCAATGTATCTAGATCTTAGGAGTACATTTTACCTTCACCTTAGAAATTGAACATTCTTAAAACTTGTTCCTTCTATTTTAACTATTTAGATCTAAGCCATAGATCATCATCATGAA
The DNA here is from genome assembly GCA_027943335.1 of Chamaecyparis obtusa. NCBI lineage: Eukaryota > Viridiplantae > Streptophyta > Pinopsida > Cupressales > Cupressaceae > Chamaecyparis > Chamaecyparis obtusa. Next base: position 695,217 of record BSBK01004545.1, on the reverse strand, counting down.
TTTTCCTGATCGTAGATCTCTCTAACTAACTTTACTTATCATCATAACCTTCCAACTCATCATAGCTAATTATTAAATATCATTCTGATCATTGTATTTAATTTATGTTCCTTGCACAGTGGATAGCTCTGAATTTTGGTTAACTTTTCTTGGTGCCTAAAACTTATTTTTGGTGTCTTGATTTCCTTTTCCTTTACCAAAAATTACTTTGCTTAAATTTTTGAATTATATTTCCTTCTCGGCAGCCAAAATTATTTTTCTTACCAACTTGTTAAATCTTCATTACCATTCTTTATTGATTTGATATAATCATATGTTAGGTAGAAAACAATTATATTAACATAATCTTAGTATTTTATGATCTATATGAGTTTCCCATTTAACTTATTCAACTTCACAACATCTCATTTCTTCTTCTCCTTAACTCATTGAACTTATATCATACTCTGAATGATATGGCAACATAATATAAACCAAAAGTCAATTTATTGACATCAATGACAAGATAATAACTGATCTAACTATTCTACTATCTTGTATTCCTCTGATTTTGGTCGGTCTTCATCATCATTACCATCAGCTATAGTAACAAAGTCCCTCTTTGGAATTTATGGTGATACACTAACAATATTTAGTGTTCAATTGATGATGGTAACACTTCACACTTATTTGTGTACTCTCTCTGAGCTGTAAATTTTTCTTTGTTGTACTTGACCTTCTTCTATACATATTTTCCATCTATCAGTAATAATCATCTTCTTTAATAGATCTTCTTTACTATCCCTCTTTGACAACTTCTTTTATGATCTTCTCTTCCAATAATCAATTCCTTTACAAACTTCTCCCTCTTTATGATCATCAATAGTAATCTTCTCCCTCTTAGACAATAATGCCAAAGACACATACTCTTGAAATTTTTTCTCAGGCATTAAATTATACCTCAAATGTATTGATTTTTCATTTCACTCATAAATATTTTCACAACTTCAGGCTTCACCTAAAGAGTGAAAAAATAGCATCAACTCACAAAATAGATATTCAGTTGAATACTTGAATTGATGTAGCACGCATCTTTCCCTAGTGAATATTTCATAGGGGAAGAACCCCTGACTTACCTTGTAGACACTGAAAAGAATCCTTCGGTATTGGTTTTGTAATTATATCATCTATTTGTTTCCTTGAATTCATATACTCCAATATCACATGCTTATCTTGTACTTTCCCTCTCAAGTAATCACACTTGATAGAAATATGCTTTGTCTTTGAATGCATCACTAGATTCTTTGATATGTTAATAACACTTATATTATCATAATAAATTATAACTGGATCAGTAATCTCTTCTTGCATACCTTCAAGTAATTATTTGATCCACACAATGTTAGATCAATTCATAGTTGTAGCAACATACTCAGCTTTAGTAGTATATTGTGAAATACAATTTTGTTTCTTTCTTAACCATGTCACTAATCTTTCTCCTAAAAAGAAAGCTCTTCCACTTGTTCTTTTTTTGTCATCAATGTTTCCAGCCCAATCAAAATCACTATATATATTGAGATTAAAATCTCCTCCTTTTGTGTATAAAAGCCTGAAATCTTCAGTCCCTTTCAAATATCTAAATATTCTTTTCATTGTAGACATATGTGTCTCCTTTGGGTTGGTAGAAAACCTTGCCACAATACCAACTAAATATACAATATCAGGCCTACTGTGTACAACATACTATAGTTTATCAATCATGAATTAGTAAAGTGTCTCATTTACATCCTTTGCATCATTTTCCTTTAACAATTTACAACTAGTAGCCATCGGTATTCCAACCAGTTTTGATTCTTCCATATTGAATGTCTTTAGGATCTCCTTGATATTATTTGACTGTGCTATGTAGATCCCATCCTTTACTTGTTGAATTTTTAGTCCAATAAGGAATTTAATCTCTCCAATCATAGACATCTCAAATTCACTTCTCATATCCTTAGCAAATGATTTAGACATTATCTCATTTCCACCAAATATAATATTGAATTAAAAAATAACTCAGAAATCAAAATCTTATCAGTACAATCACATTTTAAATAAAAATTATTTTTATCACTTTTCCTTTGAAATCCAATCTTGATTAAATAAGAGTGTAGTCTTTCATACCATACTCGGGGTGCTTGCTTTAATCCATAGAGTGTTTTATATAGTTTTCATACCATATCCAAGTTAAAATTTTGAACAAATCCTTTAGGTTGATCAACATACACTTCTTCAAGATTTCCATTTAAAAATGCAGACTTAACATCCACTAATAAAATTTGAATCCTTTATAGGCAGCATATGCAAGTAATATTCTTGCACCCTCTAATCTAGCAACAAGGGAAAATGTCTCACCATAGTCAATAGCTTCTTCTTGTTCATACCCTTTGTAGAATAATCTTTCTCAATTTCTGATCACATATCCATTATCATTGAGTTTATTTCTAAAATTCAACTTTGTTCCAATCACATTCTTATCCTTAGGACTCGATACCAATGACCAACTATTTTTCTTTTCAATCTAATCAATTTCTTATTTCATTGCATTACTCCAATCTTCATTTCCTAGTGTATCCTTGACTACTCTTGGCTCAAACCCAAAAATTAAACATTTTTTTATCTTTAAACTTACTTCTTTCTATGACTCCTCCATTCTTGTATCGAATACTTTTTCTCGGTGAGTGGTCTCTTCTCATATATTTTTCTAATACAGGATTGATAGGCTATTTATCAATGTTTTCATCTCTCAATGAAGGCTTTGTTAGGCCATTTTCCAGTCAATGCAAAAATCCAATGAAAATGGCCTTTTCCCCTGCAATCTTTGTTGAGTTGTCTCTACCTGGCCTGCAGTCACAGTTTTGTCTTACGAAGTAGATCCACTTGGTTCTATGATGTGCACCCTTAGCCCTGTGCTCTTTATTGTGTCACCTAGCTCTAGCTCTGATCGCATCTCCTAAATCACAAAACCCAAGTTAAATTTTAAGTTTTAAGGTTTATAGGAAATGTTCTCAGAATCTGCCTAAGTGTCAAAAACCCACAATGTTTTTGAAAATCCATGATGTTTTCAGTCTCCCTGCTACCTTTTGGTCTTCATGCAAACCCTATGTGTTTTCAACCTCACACTCCTACTCTATTTGTTGGCATTCTCTAACTACGCATGTGTGATCTGTTGGTGGGCCTGGGTCTTCAAAAGTTGTAAATGATTGGTTGTCACATGATTGCATGTCAGAGTTTTCTGACATGCGACCATGCGATCGATTCCTTCTTTGTGCATGGGGCCCATTGGCAAAAAGGTAGTGGTCCTGCTAGTGGTTATGTGGTGGCCTGAGGTTGGCTATCGCATGATTGCATGTCAGAGTTTTTTGACATGTGATCATGCGATCAGTTGACACATGTCCTAGCGGGCCCATCTTAGGGGGCTCTAACAGATTGTCAATGGGTGTGCAGGATCAACGATCCTCCCTATACTATGAGGAAAAGATGTAAGCTTTTTAATCTCTGCGCTTTAACGAGGGTCATCGATGTAGTTCAAAAAAAAAATGTTCGGTGCGGTCCTACTATCAAAAGAGGTGGTGATGTGGCATCTTTTGGCCTTGTCGCATGATCACCAGAGCCATTTTCACTGCTTGCGATCATGCGACAAGGGTGCCACATTGTGCTAGGGCCCAGTGGCAGGTGCTTTGTCATGGAACCTATCTCCTCAGCGGTGTTGATATGCTCGATTCTCATTGGTCAGTGGGGTGACAAGTTGGATGTTGTCAGTGGGGCCATAGTTTTCAAAGGAAGTAGAGCATTTGCAAGTCTATGAAGATCGAGTGGTTGTCGTTATACCACTAAGGTGAGATGCTCAACTTTTAGCATCGTGGTGTAACGATGACTGTCGATTTTGTTTAAAGAAATATAAAGCGTGCCAGCCCGAGAAAAGTAAACGAATCGAATGGTGGTGATATAAAGTTAATCTCAGTTCAAATGTTGACCGTTGATAGATTGCTGGCACCCTAAGGATGACCGTTGCATTTCAAATTCAAACTTCTGAGTGGGTTTGTGATCGCAGTTGCGTGGCTAAGTGATTGCAATTGCATGATCACAAGGGTGAGTAGGGTGTCTTGTGATCATGCAACCAAGCATAAATGTAAACCAGGATTCCTTTTTGGGCTGCCCGATTTGCCGAAAGAGAATGAATCGATGGCTGTGTTTTAAAGTTGATCGGCTAACCGTTGGTGCCCAAATTCAAATATGATTGCAGGGTTTCTTGCCAATGTTTTCACAGTGAGCTATTTGTGATGAGTGTGGTAGCTCAGAATTGATTTTTGTAGGATAGTAGTAGTTGCGATGATGATGGTGAGGGTCTAGGTGACTGCGCAGATCAAATTTTCTTGCCTCGGGTGTCTTACTGGTTTAAATGCAGTGGACTGTTTCTTTTTGCAGGTAGCTAGGGTTTGATATATGTCAGAGATTTCCATGGTTAGTACATGCAAAGTCATCAGACTAGCTCTGGCATTGAAATTGTTCTTCCTGTAGCAAGAAATCATTATAATTTATTGATCGTAGTTAGCCTATAGTGAGGAAACCAATGCATTGTACATCAGATTTGATCTGATTTTCCTAGGTTTCTAGGCTTCTCTACACTCTTTCTCTTCTTGTTGTACTGGGTGGTTGCAGACTTAAATTTTGTGCCCTAATGATTTGTAGCTTGTTGCATCCTTGTTCCTATAAAAGGATTTTCATGATCATTAGGAAGGGTTCTGAATTTTGTCAGTTCCAGGAAGGGTTCTTTTCTTGTAGATTTTCTTCTTCTTCTTTGCATATAGGGTGTTCTTCTTCTTCCCTTGTTGGTTCAGAGAATATAATGCATGTTGCAATAGATTTATCTCATGTATGAGAACTCAATATACTCTTACTATTACCAAGCTATCTCCATTTGAATTCTGAGTCCATTAATCATACATCAATGGTGTTTAATTTTTCTATTTGCATTGCCTATGAGTTTGCAAGTGGAGTTGTCTTCACAGAGATAACTGGTTTAGGGTTAGTGTTTATGTATGTATGAGCTGAGGTGTCAAAGATATTTCATGCTTGTCTTCTAGTGGATGCCGGTAAATGTATTATCTGTTTATAGGTCTCTTCTAAGGGGAGGGTTAAAATCCTTTGAGTGGATAATAACATACTTAAATACACAGGTGGGTGCTAAGTTGAGGTTTGGTCATGGTGTGTGATTGATGTAAGGCATCAACACATTGAATATATTATTTCCTTTTATCATAGCTCTCTCTCGCAGTAGGGTATTTGACTCTGTGGCCCATTGGATAAGGCACTGGTCTATGAGAGACTTAGGGTATCTCAGGGCTGCCTTCAATCCATTTAAAATCATTAATCATTCAGTCCCACCCTTTCCCTTTCATGTTGGTAGTAATAGAAGTTTCTGTCTAGTCTTTAGACTCATTCTATGCAAGTAGGGCTTTTGCATGTGAATTGGTTGCATTGGGGTACAGGATACCTAAAGGGGTTTGAAGACTATTCCACATTAATGTATCTTCAAGCCTATGGTTTATCATGAGGTGTCTTGAGTGTGTAGATAAGGCAATACCTGCCTGAGTGATTGTGGAGCTCAAAGAAGAAGGAGGATGTTCTCTATCTTCATCAATTGGATTGTTTCCTTGTCAAACTTGAGTGCGTAACTGAGATCTAAGCCCAACTATTTGATTCAAGTTTGGTCCTGCAAGGAAAAGATCCAACAAAATGGTAACTTTGCTGGGGAGAACAACAATAAAGAAGTATATTTGTTAAGATCTCTGGTAGGGTAGGAGTAAAAGACAGCAAGCTCCCTTGCTTGGCTGGATTATCCCAGAGTCTTGGTTGAAAGAATAGAGTCAGATGAACAAACAAGCATTTGCAAAATTTTCTCACCTAGTTGTGAGTGGTGGCTTTGATGTCTTTGTTTGATCAGTGCACTCCCTGATAAACAGTGCAAATCCTGGTGAAGTTGTGGTTGATTGGAAGAAGCTACAATACAAGTGATAAATTTTCCTCTCCAAGGAGGTGGCGACTCTACACTACAAAGAACCTGATGGAGTTGCATGGTGAGCTCTAGATCTACCCCGCCTTCCAGTCAATAAGGTCCTTTTTCAAGGCTTCCAGGTATTTTTATTTTCATATGCCCTATTTTTATGAAGATCAGCTGTATATAATGTATCCCTGTCAAGTGTCCAGCACTATTGTAAAGGGATGGTAGTTAGTGGGCGGTTCCACATGGAGGAATATAGGCCCTTTTTTTTAATGGCATTGAAGATGCCCCTAATGAGTTTTCTACTGAGGATGGGGAGTGCTTGCCTAGATTCATGGCTGATGGATCTGTTTATGCAAGCCAACATGATGATGATGTTATGGATCTTTTTGGAGATATGGATATCGAACATGAAGATGTTGCTATGAGGCTTTTTGTGCATACATTTTTTGATAGTGCAAGGAGGTGGTTCTTTTCCTTGCCTCCATGTTCAATCCCATCTTGTGATGTGTTGAGAGCTGAGTTTATTGAACATTTTGATGAGGTTGCTGCTCTCAAGATGAAGATTGCAAAAAGAAAAATTGACATCTGGCAGTTTGAGGAGGACAGAAGATTGAGAAGACTGGTGGTTCCTTATGGTGGTCATGAGGAGGTCATTGTTTCTGATGTTGAGTGTCATTATTTAGAAAGTGTGAACTATAGAGCTGATACTGAGGACAGTGCATATGAGGTTGTTGAAGGTGAATCTAAGGTTGACAACATTTCCATCTTGTCTATAGATCTTTCTTCTTTTCAACATCAGGATTCTTTCTTCTTGTCCCGGTTTGATGATGTTTTGTGTGAGAAGCACAATCAACAATGTTCTAGCACAATCAACTATAGATCTATTCCTTATTTTAGCTATACCATTTTTTATGGAGCCCTCAGTGCAAATACTTGTCTTTTGATTTAATTTTCATTGTAGAATATAGTAAATTCATCAAAGATAAATTCACCTCCTCTATATGATCTTAAACATTTCAACTCTTTACTTGTTTCCTTTTCAACTCTAGCTTTATACCACTTGAATATTTGGAATGTGTCATACTTCTCTTTTAGAAATATAACAAACGTCATTCTTGAATACTCATAAAAAAACAAAATGAAATACTGATCTTCATAATAGCTTTCTATCTTCATAGGATCATAAAGGTTAGTATGAAATAATTCCAAAATATCATTAGAAGAGCAAGACTTGCTTGAGAAACTTGATTTGGTCATCTTACCAATCTGACATTCCTTACACGTCAATTTATCAGGTTTTCTTAATTTTGGTAGTCCTCTGACTCTATTCTTTTTGCTCACTTTAATCATGTTATCAAAATTTACATGACAAATTATTTTATGTCATAAGGTCATACATCATCAATTTTAACAAACATGCAAATATTTTTCTTAGTATCAAGATAGGATAGGTTTCCTTTAGATTGTTCGCTAGTTTCAATTAGATCTCCATCACTACCATAAATCTTCACCTTTCTATTTTGAAATTCCAGTAAGTGACCTATATTGTTCAATTGTGCAACACTCAACAGATTATAGTTTAGACCTTTAACCGAATATGCGTCATTACATCTCATCTTTTCATTCAATACAATAGATCCTTTACCTTTCACAGGACATTGAGCATCATTTCCAAATCTGACAAATCCTCCATTATATTATTCTAGGTTCTCAAACTTATCAATATCACCAGTCATATGATGTGAACATCCACTATCAATAATCCATGGGTTAGTTTTACTTACTTGATAAATAAAATATTTTTCATCTTCATACTTTTCTTCATCCGAGTCTTCCTTTACAACAACATAGACAACTTCATATCCTTCTTCTATATCATTAGATTCATCATAGGTTACACCTTCCTCAACTAGGTAGAAACACTTCTTACCTTTGTCCTTGTAGTCTCTAAATCTTTGGTGTCAGTTCTCCTTCTTATCATTTTTATCATTCCTATTATTGTGAGGACATCTCTAGATGCAATGTGGCCAATCTTACTACAATTGAAACATTTCAAGGGTAATTTTCCTTTATACTTTCCTTTGCCTCTCGGTAGTCTCTTAGCTAGTAGTACTTCCAACTTTTCTTGTTCTTTCTCTTCAGTTAGGATACTATCATATTCATTTCCACATGAACTACTATGATTCTCTCTTTCTTTTCTTGAAGCTCCAATACTCACAGATGATTTGAATGTAGTTTCAATAGTTGGTAGACTATTGTCACAATTGCTAAGCTCAAATGTCATCCACTTATTGATTAAGGCTTCAAGAGTAACAACATTATTTCGTATGGATATCAGTTCCTCAATAGAAGATACTCTAATATCATACTTGGAAGAAAGAGTTCTCAAAATTTTACTTACCACTTCTTCATTAGTTAATGTTCCACTAGCACCTTTGATGGCACTAACAACATCCTTGATTCTAAAACTATATTGAGTAATGTTCTCTTTGTCTTTCATTCTCATTTCATCATACCTTCCTCTGAGACTATCAACCTTAGCTTTTTGTATATGCTAATCAACTCCATAAATAAGTGTAAGCCTATCCCACATCTCTTTTGAATTAACATAGTCCTTAACATCATTGAATTTAGCATTGATCAAGGAAGAGGAAAATTCAATTACTACTGAGTTGTGTTCCTTCTTTTCTCTCATCTAATCAATTGGCATAGGTCCGAGAGGTGGTGGACTATAGTCATTATCCAGAAGATCTAGTGGAGATTATCCAATCCAAGATAGGTACAATCTCATCCTTCTTTGGCATGTAGAAAAAATTTCCTTGTTCAACTTAGGTATTTATCTCCTATAAATCTTTAGATCTTTTACTCAAGTCTTTCAAACTTATCTCTCTAGAGTACTTAGCTATGATACCGATTGTTGGATTACTTAGAGTGGGGCTGAATAGGTAACCCTAATTCTTTGTACCTTAAAATATTTCTCTGATTAACTCGGTTAAACATAATTCACTATTTACCAAAAATAATAAATAAACATTAACAATCAAAAAATAATTCACATAAATCATTCATCACATGTAACACTAGTATTTAATGTGGAAACACAACTTTGGGAAAAACCACTATGGGGATTGTCACCCAATAAAGAAAATACTCTTCTGAAGTATGCCCGATTAAGAGCCAATATGGTTAAAGATTACAATACACACTGTTAGGTGTGACCTGATCAAGGGATTTACCTCAAATATGTTAGGAACTTTACCTTGTTAGGAGTGGCCTAGTAAAAGGACTTTGACCACTCTTTAGAATGTTACCTTTTGCAAGGATTTTACAATAAGACTGTTAAGTCTACTCAGTTAAGAGATTTCCCTATTACAAATGCTAATAAGAAATAGTAAATAAATTGACCTGTAGATTTCCAACTATCCTTTTCATAATCAAATCCTTTGTGCACTCTCTATATTCACTTCAATATTTCACTTTCCACTAGATTCACCACTTCGTCAAATTGTTCTTTTTAACTCAGAATCTATCTTTTCCTTCTTCACTGCATCAGTCGGTGATTTATCACCCTTCTATTTTCCAACCATTTGTCCATACAAAATCATCCTTTATATAAACTTTCTTTTGCCTCTTAATCTCCTCTATTACATTTTTCTTTGATCAACCTTATCTGTTCAATTCATTTCACAAACTTATTCAATGTATCTGGATCTCCATAACACATTTTACCTTCACCTTGGAACTTGAACTTTCTTGAAACTTTTTCCTTCTATTTTAACCACTTAGAACGAAGCCATAGATCATCATCATCAATTTTCCTGATTGTAGATCTCTCTAACTAACTTTCCTTATCATCATAACCTTGTAGCTCATCATATCTTATTATTAAATGTCATTCTTATCCTTGTATTTAATTTATCTTCCTTTCTCAGTGGATAACCCTAAATTTTGGTTAAGTTTTCTCGGTCCCTAAAACTTCTTTTCTATATCTTGAGTGTTGGTGTAATACATTAAAGTTTGGTTAACTGCTCACCTCCATTCCCATAAGCAGTTAAAAGTTATTGGTTAACTATTTATTGCATTATATAATTGTATTTGTAGATCAATTAAGTAATGGAAAAATATATTCTACGTTCTTCATTTTGTATTAGAGCATTGAAAATAAAATATGTGAGATTTGTCATTCGATAATGGAATGCCATGAATATTGGGTAGTACGCCTCCATTAGCAATTGTTGTAGCTATGAATATTGAGTATTGCAACATTTCTAGCCATGAATATTGAGCATTTGTAGTATGCCATGAATATTGAGCGTTGCAGTGTTTCCATCCAATTCAAGAACCTACGGTGAGATAATCTAAAATGACAGCCATATAGACAAGGGCCACTACTCCTATGTGCTCTACATATTTTTCTTCCTTGAGAATGCTCACGCTTTGCATACTTCCCCACCTTGAGAAAGTGAGAAATTCGACCAATAGGAAATTGCAATCCTATTTTTTGTGAGCACTAGATAGATTTGGTGGCATTGCTCTTCCCTCGACCTCCATCTCTTGGAGAACTCATTTTTTTTTCTCTTGTGATTTATAGATAGGAGCTGGTATTTTCTTCAGCTCACACAAACATAAATATGGATTTGAGGTCATAAATCATTCTATAGACAGTGGTTGTGCATTGAATCATCAAATATTTTGTATTCCATCGAACAATGGCTCTCTTTTGATCTTCAATTAGATTCAGCGCACGTGTGATGAGGAATGGCTAAGAAATGTGGAGAGGATTTTTGTGAATGATGGGAGTAATATATGATATGTTTGGGGACCGTTACTTCCTACAGTTACTGATATAATACAACCAAAATATAGTAAGTACATACTTTCGGCCAAGTATAGAATACATAGTATTTTCAATTTTATGAGTGGTTGACGGTAAGAAGAATGAGTTTCTAGTGTTCAATGGATATTCCATTAGATAGATATCTGGTTTCAATTTTCATACATGGAGAATAAAAATACAAATGCAATTGATGAATAAAAATCTATGGGGCATAGTAAGCGGAAAAGAAAAACCACCTCTAGATGCAAATAAATTGTTGGAGTAGAACAATAGAGATGATAAAGCCAAGGCTATTATTGGCCTTCCTCTTGCAGATTCTGAACTTCATCACGTAGATTTAGATAACACTTTTGTTGACATTTGGGATAATCTAAACAATTTGTTTGGAGCAAAAGCTATCAATGCAAATTTTTCTCCAAAAATTCAATTGTTTAAATTCAAAATGGAAAATGGGATCACAATGTCATATCATATAAGTAATTTAAGGTCTCTCATTAGAACACTTGCAGAAGTTAAGGCTCCTATTGATGATGATGATGCTAAGGCCATCCTGTTAAATAGCTTATCTTCCAAATATAGTAATGTTGTCTTTACACTAAGTCAATTCACTTCACAGACTCTAGAGGATATGATTTCTTCCCTTCTAGTAGAATAAAATAGGACAAAAGAAGTCATAGAAGAAGATCATCACATAGACCAGGCATTATACTCAAAAAGTACTAAAAATGGTCAAATCAAAATAAAAGGGACAATAAATGTTTTTATTGTAAGAAAAAGGGGCACACAGCATGGGGTTGTAGAACCATAGCTAGTGATGTTCTTAAAGGAAAACTAAAAGAACAATTTAAAGAAGGGAATGTTGCATGCTTTGAAGATAAGGACACATCAGATGATGGAGAGGTCGTTAATGATTTCTAGTCTCCTATTAATCACAATATTGTGCTTTGAACCTTCGCATCTAGAGGTTGGCGACATTGGAGGATGGAGGAACTTCAATCATCTCAAGTCAGCTTCTTGCTTTGAGATGGTGTTTTGCATGAGAAGCATTTTTTGGCATTTTTTTGTGTTCATTTTTGTTTAGCTTTCTAATGCTGACAAGTTTGTAGAATGCATGTCTATTGAAGATTCCTTTTGGAGATAGGTTTTGGGACTTGATTTTGGGCTCAGGATGGATTGTTTTCTAGTGAGCTTTAGAGTATATAATCAAGAATTATACCCTTTTATGGTCATTAGACAATGATAGAGATCTGCCACATCTCTTAGAGATCATTGTTCAATAATTTAAAACTGTGATTTGAGAGTTCGAGACTGAGAGCTTAAGAACACAACTTGAAGCTACAAATTTCTGAGGGTTACAAGACAACTTGATGGTGCCTTTCTTGGTTCAGGATCTACTACTTGAAAAGAAGATTTTCTAAAAATATGTATTCGTATTATTTAAACAACTTATTTTGTTATGTAAGCCTTAGGGGGGGTTCCTAGGGAAATGTGAGTATGATCATTCAGGATCAATGTATTAAGGGGTGAATGTTGGTGTAATACATTGTAGTTTGGTTAACTACTCACCTCCATTCCTGTAAGCAGTTAATAGTTATTGGTTAACTATTTACTACGTTATATAATTGTATTCAAAGATCATGTTGGTTCCTGATCAGGAGTTTACACTCAAAGAGACACCGATATGCCTATGATGGATATTAAGGATTGGTTAGTTCCAAATGTGGGCAATCTATAGGCAACCGGACCAACTATAGGGATGGATTTTCCCTCTTCTGCTTCTGGCTCTGTGAAACCAAGGTGGGTACACCTGATCCAATAGTATTAACTTTGACTGATAGTTCTAACTCTGCCCCTTATTTCTATATTGAATCTTTCAACAGATGATTATAGTGAGAGAATACTAAACAAGAACCTATTGTTCATTGATCCTCCATCACTGGTGAGGACAATACATAAATGTAAATGAAATTAAAAATTGGTATTGATTTAAAGTTTCTTGCAGAGTGTAAACAATCATGCAACACATGTAACAACACAAGGGATACTAGCTTATGATCAGTGCCTTATCCATTGGGCATCATACCTAAAGCAGACATGAAATACAAGAACAACTACTAGATTCATCTGAGAAACCAAGCCATAAACATAGTCAAACATCTCTTACACTACTTGCAGATATCCTTCCTGATTGAACCCAATAAATCTATGCTTCACTCAGAGGCTTTTAACCTAATCCTAGATCAGGGTTGAGAGACAAAACACATACACCAGTAACCTAATGCAATGAGTTAGAAAACTCAAAATTCATCAAGAACAACTGAAGGAGAGATCCAAGAATGAGAAACTATATTAAGTGTGTGGGTTCAAATCGCTATATTACAAACTGATTCACTGATACCATAGACAATATGAAAAAGATACATAAGTTTTCTTCCTAGTTTTGATACAGAAGCAAAAATGTTACAACCTAGACTGAGGATGCACACTTGGCTTTTCAGCTTCCTGTGTCAAGAATTTCCAGCCAGCCCCTCCAAATGATTACAAAATTCCCTTTATACCAGGGTTACAATGCAAGCACAATCATTTCAAATTCAAAATTTCAAAATCACCTAACCCCACCGAGAAATAAACATAGACATGACAGGGTTCAAGCCATAGCAATTGACAATCCACTCTGCCCACTCCAGCCACTCAAAAATGAATTTGGTACCTCCTGCCACTGAAAACACTCAACAAGCTCAAACGGTCACATGCATTGTGTGAGCATTAAGTCTTTTAACCATTCACCTTCAGTCGCGCAACTACGCAGTCACATCTCTCATTGCCATAGGAAATGGGCTCCAATTTACGTTTGGTCACATGATCGCATGGCTCCCAACTCACCCCTGCGATCATGCGACCGTGGTCTCCTAACGATAGCCAACGGTCAGTCCAAAAAACTATGCAAAGTCTTCGGCCCCACATCACCCTCAGCGACCAATCAAAAATTGAGCATGTCGACAAAACTGGCATTGCGAGCCCACCTCAGAATTCCGCAACCGCCATGTCTAGTGGTTAGTTGCATGATCACATAGCCCAGAGATGGGCTACGTGAACATGGGACAACCCATGAACACCATGCCTCAGCCTGGCCAACAACTGCCAGGCCTTAGATCTAGGCCCACCTGCCATGTGTCACACCACCACTCACCCGGTCACCGGAAATAGGGACCCCACATATCTAGCAAACGGGGGAACAAAGAACTTCCACCAGTTCATGAAACATTTTGCACCTTTCACTAAAAATCTAGCGACTCCATGACCGTTGTTCGCCAAGTCGCTAGACAAACTAGAAAACTGCCAAATCTTCTTGCGAATGCGCGACAAGACCACATTTTATCAGTACCGCCACCTTTTTATCCAAACCACCAAACACTAGACTCCAACCGGGCCTACCTGAAGCCACATGTCACCTCATCATTCGCTGATCCATGCCCAGTCACACTAACATGGGACCCACTTTCCTTAAGCGTCAAGATGAATGGATGGCATAAGATCTCATGGCCCCGACAAATCCCATGAGAACTTATGCCGGCCGTAGGATCCATCCTCGTCACAGACCCCTCTGACAATGGCCCCACCTCTGAGCACATCCATGTCGACCAATCGGAAGATGCCACAGGGACCATTGACCCATTCGCAAATAGGCCCGAAAATGAACGGTGGGTGCATGATCACATGGGCTTGAAACCTCCCATGAGATCATGCACCAACCACAGGATCTACCACGTCACCCCCCACGGATGCCACACTACCACCTTCTGCCAATGAGATTAGGGACACGCATCAATCGGTCGCATGATCGCATAGCCAAAGAATTGGCTATACGATCATGCGACAGCCAACCAAAAGCTACCACATCACCACCTTGCATGAGCACCAAACTGCAACCACCACTTGCGAATCACCGGGACCCACGCGGATAGATGGCAAGCGGTCACATGATCCCATGTCAGAAAAGTCTGACATGCAGCCATGTGATAGCCAATAAGAGAAGAGCCTTTGAAAACCTGGGCCTACCACCCATTGCACTTGCACAAATAGGAAATGCTGGCAAATAGGAAACTGGTGCGAGGTTGAAAACACACAATATTTTTGACACAGAGAAAGACCGAAAACACACAGAGCTTTCGATGCCAAAGGATGAGTGTACAAAAGTAGGAAGCAAAGGGTCAAAAACAACGAAGGCCAAAAATACACAGACCGAAAACATCATTGACTTTCAGAAACACTGTGGGTTTTTGACACTATGGCAAATTTTGAGACAATTTCCAGCAGGCTTTGAAATTCGAATAACTTTTTGGATTTTATGATTCAACATGTGCAAAATGGACCAGAGCTTGGTGAAAACACAAGGAACACAGGGCAAGACACAAACCATGAAACATTTGTAGGGAGGAGGCCATTTTCAAAGGATTTTTGCATGACAGAAAAATGGCCTAACAATGGCTGTAGTTGGGGATGCATGCCTCCTGCAGGCATGGTAAGGATTCAGAATCACTAGGAGAGCAGACCAACCACTGGAAAAAAAATAAGGGACTCAAAAAACAAAGGGAACAGGAAGGAAAAGCAACACACAATAGGGAAGGCAAATATATTTATAGAATGTACATTTTTACAAAAACCTGCAGCAACAAACATGGGTGAATTCTTGCCTCTGTCAAAAATCTGATTTTCATTTCTTCCTCCATGAGGAACACCAGACATTTTGTTTTCATTTGTCTCCATAGGCCTATCAACATATTCAACCAGCAAATCAGGAAGAACAAAGAAGCTTTCTTCACAATGCATGTAAAACCTTTTGGCACTCTCTTCTCCTTGCTCACTATGAAGAAACAAATCAGTATACCCATGAACAACACCATCAGATAAGAACCTACTCCTCTCCATTGATTCATGTATGCCATCAATTGGAAACACAAAGAACTCATACTCTGCCTACTGAAAGGCCTCATCTAGACCCTGTCTTTGTATTTCCCCAGGTGCAACCGGCTGGACCTCAAATGAAAAGTCAGATTGATACCCACAGCTGGAAAATGGGCATCCTAATTCAACTGAATCTAAGATCTCCACATGTTCTTCAAACAGAGGATTGATTATTCTATGCAATGCACCATGCTGAACATCATGACATAAAATGGGCTGATAATCAAATTCTTCATTAGATAAAGTATTAGCAAACACTTTAAAATCGGCACCCATCTCAACCTCATGGAAACCCACAGCACATGAAGAAAAATCAAAACCATATGGAGACTCACTGATATCACATTCAAACACCATTTCCTTGTCTTCATACTCCTCACTGGAGGAGTGTTCACTTCCACCATTACTCTCTTCCTCCCATGCCCCATCTGATTCACATGAGGACACATCAGCATCACTGCCTTCATCATCCTCACCTGAATAGCCACTAAAATCATATTCAGACATTTCGGAATAAATGGAAGATCCTACACACCTTGACCCTGATTCCTGCTCACTGTCACAATCTAAATACTCCTCTGACAAAGATTCATCAGAAGAAGTACCCTCAGCACTAGAAATGGATTGCTCTGGAATACAACATTCATTCCCCTTTTGCTGACGGTCTCTTTGCAACCTTTTCCATTCATCATCATCAACAAACTCCTCCAAGAACAACCACTTAAACTCAATCAAAGAAGAAATGCATTTTGGGGGCAGATTTAGATACCAATTAGATGCACTTCCCCTGAGGGATCTCCCAAAAAACATCATGCTAACATCCTCATCCAAAATCTGATATTCTATAATGAATCTATAGAATGCTAGGACATGTCTAACTGCTGAATCACACTTACAATCAAAGGCAAGAATCAAACCCAAAAGCTCACTAGGAAAAGAGTCAGGGGACTTTAGAAGACCATAGTCCAAAGGCCTATCCAACCTGAGAAAACCCAGCAGCCTAGACTGACTTTTCCCCTGATTTTCCATTTGATTAAATGCAAGATGAGAGCCACCCATCTTATTTCAATCTTCCCTTTATACTAGCACTAAATACTTGATAGGGAAACATTGTAATCATAAATATCTAGAAGTTTTGTAGCAGAAAGCTTTGTTGACTGAAAGGGAGGGCAGATCTTGAGCTCACCATGGAACTCCATCAGATTTTGCAAATGCAGAGTTGCTCCCAATCAACACAAAACTCCAAGTAACTCACTGTTTATCAAAAGGAACACTGATCAAACAGAGACAAATTAGAGCTGCCACTCACAACTAGGTGAGAAAATTTTGCAAATGCTAATTTTGTCTATCTGACTCTTTCCAATGGCCACCAGAGATTATGATTTCCATAACAGGATTTGTTGTTTCTCCCCAGTGGAGTCACCATTTTGTTGGTTCCTGATCAGGAGTTTACACTCAAAGAGACACCGATATGCCTATGATGGATATTAAGGATTGGTTAGTTCCAAATGTGGGCAATCTATAGGCAACTGGACCAACTATAGGGATGGATTTTCCCTCTTTTGCTTCTGGCTCTATGAAACCAAGGTGGGTACACCTGATCCAATAGTATTAACTCTAACTGATAGTTCTAACTCTGCCACTTATTTTTATATTGAATCTTTCAACAGATGATTATAGTGAGAGAATACTAAACAAGAACCTATTGTTCATTGATCCTCCATCACTGGTTAGGACAATACATAAATGTAAATTAAAGTAAAAACTAGTATTGATTTAAAGTTTCTTGCAGAGTGTAAACAATCATGCAACACATGTAACAGCACAAGGGATACTAGCTTATGATCAGTGCCTTATCCATTGGGCATCATACCTAAAGCAGACATGAAATACAAGAACAACTACTAGATTCATTTGAGAAACCAAGCCATAAACATAGTCAAACATCTCTTACACTGCTTGCAGATATCCTTCCTGATTGAACCCAATAAATCTATGCTTCACTCAGAGGCTTTTAACCTAATCCTAGATCAGGGCTGAGAGACAAAACACATACACCAGTAACCTAATGCAATGAGTTAGAAAACTCAAAATTCATCAAGAACAACTGAAGGAGAGATCCAAGAATGAGAAACTATATTAAGTGTGTGGGTTCAAATCCCTGTATTACAAACTGATTCACTGATACCATAGACAATATGCAAAAGATACATAAGTTTTCTTCCTAGTATTGATACATAAGCAAAAATGTTACAACCTGGACTGAGGATGCACACTTGGCTTTTCAGCTTCCTATGTCAAGAATTTCCAGCCAGCCCCTCCAAATGATTACAAAATTCCCTTTATACCAGGGTTACAATGCAAGCACGATCATTTCAAATTCAAAATTTCAAAATCACCTAACCCCACCGAGAAATAAACACAGACATGACAGGGGTCAAGCCACAGCAATTGACAATCCACTCTGCCCACTCCAGCCGCTCAAAAATGAGTTTGGTACCTCCTGCAACTGAAAACACTCAACAAGCTCAAACGATCACATGCATTGTGCGGGCATTAAGTCTTTTAACCATTCACCTTTAGGTACGCAACTGCGCAGTCACATCTCTCACTGCCATAGGAAACGGGCTCCAATTTACGTTTGGTCACATGATCGCATGGCTCCCAACTCACCCCTGCGATCATGCAACCGTGATCTCCTAAGCACAGCCAACGGTCAGTCCAAAAAACTCTGCAAAGTCTTCGCCCCCACATCACCCTCAGCGACCAATCAAAAATTGAGCATGTCGGCAAAACTGGCATTGCGGGCCCACCTCAGAATTCTGCAACTGCGATGTCTGACGGTTAGTTGCATGATCGCATAGCCTAGAGATGGGCTACACAAACATGCGACAACCTGTGAATACCATGCCTCGGCCTGGCCAACAACCACCAGGCCTTAGATCTGGGCCCACCTGCCATGTGTCACATCACCACTCCCCCGGTCACCGCAAACACAGACCCCACATATCTGGCGAACTAGCGACCAAAGAACTTCCACCAGTTCGGGAAACATTTTGCACCTTTCGCTAATAATCTAGTGACTCTGCAACCGCTGTTTGCCAAGTTGCTAGACAAACTAGAGAATCACCAAATCTTCTTGCGAATGCGTGACAAGACCACATTTTATCGGCACCGCCAGCTTTTTATCCGGACCACCAAAAACTAGACTCCAACCGGGCCCACCCAGAGCCATATGTGACCTCGTCATTCGTTGATCCACACCCAGTCACACTAACATGGGACCCACTTTCCTTAAGCATCAAGATGAACGACTGGCGTAAGATCTCATGGCCCCAAAAAATCCCATGAGAACTTACGCCGGCCGTAGGATCCATCCTCATCACAGACCCCTCTGACAACGGCCCCACCTCTGAGCACATCCACATCGACCAACTGGAAGATGCCACAGGGACCGTTGACCCATCCGCAAACAGGCCTGAAAATGAATGGCAGGCACATGATCGCATGGGCTTGAAACCTCCCATGAGATCATGCGCCAACCACAGGATCTGCCATGTCACCCCCGCGGATGCCACACTACCACCTACTGCCAGCGTGAACAGGGACATGCGTCGACCAGTCACATGATCGCATAGCCAAAGAATGGGCAATGCGATCATGTGACAGCCAACCAAAAGCCACCACATCACCATCTCGCATGACCACCAAACTGCAACCACCACCTGTGAATAACCGGGACCCACATGGACAGATGGCAAGTGGTCGCATGATTGCATGTCAGAAAAGTCTGACATGTGGCCATGTGACAGCCAATAAGAGAAGAGCCTTTGAAAACCTTGGCCTACCACCCGTCGCACTTGCACAAATAGGAAATGCTAGCAAGCAGGAAACTGGTGCGAGGTTGAAAACACACAATGTTTTCGACACAGAGAAAGACTGAAAACACATAAAGCTTTCGACGCCAAAGGATAAGCGCACAAAAGCAGGACGCACAGGGTCAAAAACAACAAAGGCCGAAAACACACAGACCAAAAACATCATGGACTTTCAGAAACACTATGGGTTTTCGACACTGTGGCAAATTTTGAGACAATTTCCAGTAGGCTTTGAAATTCAAATAACTTTTTGGATTTTATGATTCAGCATGTGCAAAATGGACCAGAGCTTGGTGACAACACAAGGAACACAGGGCAAGACACAAACTATGAAACATTTGCAAGGAGGAGGCCATTTTCAAAGGATTTTTGCATGACAAAAAAATGGCCTAACAGATCAATTGAGTAATGGAAAAACATATTCTACATTCTTCATTGAGTTCCTTTTCCTTTACTGAAACATACTCTTCTTTTTTGAATTACATTTCTTTCTCGGTAGCCAAAACTATTTTACTTACCGACTTGTCAAATCATCATTACTATTCTTTACCAATTTGATATAATCATATGTTAGGCAAAAAACAATTATATCAACATAATATTAGCATTGTCAGATCTCTATCAGTTGCCAATTTAAGTTCTTCAACTTCATAACATCTCATTTCTTCTTCTCCTTAACTCATTTGACTTATATCATACTTCGAATGATATAGAAACAGAATATAAGCTAGAAGTCAATTTCTTGACATCAGTGACAAGATAATAATTGAGCTAACCTTTCTACTATCTTTTATTCCTTTGATCTTGGTCAGTCTTCATCATCATTACCATCAGTTATAGTAACATGATCAACAAGGTTGAAAACATTGTTGGATGTAGTACACTCAACATCATAGCCAACAACATGAGTGGATGAGGAAGGTAAAGATCGAGTATAATCAATGGTATTGGTTAAATGAGAAGGTAAAAGATTTCTATAGATTTTCAATTTTTAGTTGCGAGGTGCAAAAGATTTGTTTTCTTGATCATTAACAAACTCAACAAATATAGTATTGGAATCAATGAGGTCTTGAATATTATATTTCAAATACAAAAACTTGTCACTATCATGGCTAGGTTGGTGATGGTATTGAAAAAATTCTTTGTGATCAAAGAAATAATGAAAAGGTTTGAATGTGTCAATTGGTTTAATTGGAGGAAGTGTCAAAGAATTAGCATTAATTAAAATCAAAATTGCATTATGCAAAGATATAGAAAGAGGTATAAAATTATGAAAAGGTCTACAAATAGATGATAAAGTAGCCACACGTTTGGATGTTTTTAACATAGTTCATCAATATTGTTTGATGAATTACTAATCTTGATGAAGCCCATAGGTTTTTAAAACTTTTGAAAAGGACTGGGATGCAACATCAATCTTATCAAATAGAGCCATTGGAGTGGTTCTCTCAAATTGACTAACTTGAAGTTGATAATTATGAAGCATTTCACACAATTGAGTAAAGGAAGAGAATTAAAAAAGAAATATCTTATCTCGAATGTCTTTTTGTACATATAGAAATCAAAATATGTTTAATATCAACATTATGCCCAGGTTAAGAAATCTAAAAATGAAAATATTTAAATCTATCAATGAAATCAATTACCTTTTCTTTAACACCTTGTTTTTAATGCATCAAATCAATCAAAGAAATCTTAGGACCAATGTTGTTTTGAAACTGTTGAATGAAAGCATTAGAAAGTTTTTGAAAAGAATTAATGGAATAAGGAGGCAAAGAACAATACCATTGCAAGGATTTATCTTGAAAGGTTATAGTAAATAATTTATCCATGAAACTATGATCGTGAGATAAATTACTACATAATGTTTGAAAGGTTTTAACATGAGTCAAGGGGTCAGCTTTATCATTATAAGTCTCTAAATGATAAATTTATATGTATTGAAGGATACCAACATAGATGATATGTAAGGAAAAAGGAATAGAAATATCACAAGTAGGAATATTGAACTTGGATTGAGTCATGGATGCAATATTTTGTTGCAAAGATGAAACCATTTGAGCCAAGCTATTGATAGTAGATTTGGTAAAAAGAATGGTAGGAGATATGTGTGAAAGATATGAACCATTATGGGAAATGGAAGGAATGGTAGAATATGTAAATGGAACACTATTGTACATAGGCATAGATGAAGGTAAGGAAATACATGAAACACTTGAAGGAGTAATAATAGGATTAAGAATGCTAACATGTGTAGGATTGATGTTCTCAACAAAATTGGTTATAAGAGGTGGACACACTAGGTATTGAAGTAAGAATAATAATATAAGTCTCAACACTTGTGGTAGGTGGAGTGAATCCTAGATCATTGGCACAATCTCTAATAGATTTGAAATTGTTATCTCTATAGTAGGAAAAGGGGAGAGAAATGCAACATATAATGGCCAAAGTAACTATCTCATGTGCCACTCTCAAGCATAAAGACATACTCAAACTTGTAGAGCTAGGTGGAGTCAATGTATGGTACTTTTTCACTAGGACATGCACACATCAAATGTTGTTGCTCATCTATAAATAGCCGAAGCACATATATAATAATCCATAAATAAAGTGAATTTGAAAGGAAATTTTACTGATGCAATCATTCTTAGTTATTCAAATGTTATGAAACTATTAATTTTCATGTTTAATCCCCAATAAACATCATAAATAGTCATCTCACTTAATCTAAGCATTTAAATAGCATTTTAAAACATTTAAGAACATGTATCAAATAAACCCCAAATAGATAATAAATAAACATGGTGAAGCAAAAAAATTGGATGACCAATGATAAACACAAGAGTGAATCAGCCAGAACATCTCAATAAAAACTAGCACAAACATTGGTGAATCTGATAAAATAACATCGTGATAAACATAATTAATATATCCTCAAATTTAAAATAACGTAGATATCATCATATAACATCATGCACGCATGATCAAATTTGAAAGGATAAGTATAACCTATCATCTACATCGACATAGATATTGGTAATAAAAACATAACACATGTAACTAGGTGTATCTCATCATGCTAATACAAGATATTAACATATGAGTAGGCAGAGAATCACATAAAATAGTCTAGATCATATCCAAATAATTAGGAACACAGTAAGTCAAAAAAATCATAATAATAACCAAGAAAGGTCTAGCATCCCAAATAATGTATGTAAAAAGAAAATGCACTATTGTTCTCAGAATTAGGCACAAGGAAATAAGCACAACATAATGCAGATCAACAAGAAAGCATAAATTCCTCTTGAGTTCAACATAAACATAAGTTATAAGCATAAGGTGAGCACCACCAATCACCTAAAGCCACAACGAGGCATCCAAAACCAAACCAAGACATCACAAAAAAGTCCTCATCCAAATGCATGGATGGCACCATAGACATTATAAAAATACTATATCCATATGGATGTCTTACAAGAAGCAAATGAGAGAGGCACTACATCCTCCCTCAAAGGACTAGGCTTACTCCAAGAAGCTTGTAAATAAAAAAAATGGTATACAATTAGCAGGATGCATAACCAAAGCCAACATAAAATAACCATTGACTCCTTCATAAGTTTGGCCATGGTACACCATCTCCTTAACAACCAACCTCACAACTTCTTAAAGGACCAGCACACACTAAAAAAGAGCTTCATCAACTCTCAAGGTCCTAAAAAGGAATCACAATATATGCTAGGAAGCTTCATCTTGCCATGATCTCTAAGAGAGGAGGCACAACACTAGCCGCTCTACCTCCTCATAAGGCATTTAGCTGAAAAATAATGCCCTCTAGTGTCTCCTCTTTCACCCAAGTGCCAAAACTCTCAAGTCAACAACTCAAGAACAAAGGGAAAGATCATCCCTAAAGGCTAAAAAGTACTACCATGTTCATATTTGTACTAAAGTCTCACAGTGATCCTAAAATAACAATAATTTTTTTTTCAAATTATCTACACAATTGTACATTTGGTCTTACATGAAATCAATACATCAAAGATATTCAAGTTTTACCATTACAAATGTATTGTGCTTTTTTTGATGAGATTTTTTTTTTTGTCAAGCAAATGACTAAAATGCTTAAATTTGTTCATAATAAAAAAAGATGTGCAAATTAGATAATAAAGAAAAATTCAAAGTAGAATTTGTGAATCCATAAAGAGGCTAATTAGTATAAGGCACTAATAATATAACGCTAGTGCTTTGAATCAATTTGTTATTTGAAACCTTCTATTCTCTAGACTTTGACTTCTTTCACCCTAGGATAGGCACTAGTTAGGTCTTTTTTGTTTTGCTAATTCCAAAACAAAATCCTAAATAAAAAATCAATTTCATTCATAAATTTTATGTTTTGACGAAGTAGTTTTAGATTAGATTTTTACATCTCATGCTAAAAGATGTCAACTTATCAATAAATGAAGCCAATTCTATTGAAATTAAACATTTTCTTGGTATATTTTATGGAGAGCCATCTTCTATATGCAACATTTGATAAATTATTTTATGATTTAATAGATGTTGTTGAAGGGTAACCCACTTAGGTTTTGCAGAGCCAAAAGTGTAAAGAATCTTAATCAAATTGACCTATTGATTGAAGCCTATTTGTTGGCCACTAATCCAAGGACTTGAGAACTTGGCTAATTTATAGAGCCAAATTGTATACTCAGTTGAAACTACCAACATAATTCTTGGTTATATAAATTTTTGGAGTCCAAGAGTTTTGTCAAGCATTTTATTTAGGTTTTATGTCCTATTTTCTGTTCCAAGAATTTATGAGTGAGTGAGAGGTTCAATTGAAATATTATTAAATTATCTACTAAGGGTGGCAACTCTTTATATCTCCGAACTAGTGAACTGATTAAATGGCAGGATTAAGTGGCAAAGGACCTATACATGGTCTATACAAGATCTCAAAAGCAAGGTCAATTTGATAAGACTTCAAATCACTAATTTCCAAACAAAGCTTGGATTCCTGGGCTATAATGTATATTTAACCCACAAAATGCTACAAATATTGTTGCTTGTAATGTAAAGTCACAATGACAACACCATTTATGGGACAAAGATTAGGTATGAGTATGCATCAAGGATCTATGGAAAAAGCCCCAGTTGCTGTAGATTCTGAGGGAAAGGAATTCTTTTATTTTGAACTCTTGACTGATGTTGATGTCTTCCCGACAACTGTGGGTACTTCTCTGATAAAATTACAAACTCAGAATACAACATTTTATACAAAAACTTTATCTATAGCAATCTTAAGCTACACCCAATCACACTAAATCTGAAAGTTCTCAAAACTTCTTTTACTTGTTTAGAGCTTCACATTGATTTCTTCTTTTGTCTGGAGCTATAAGCTACTCCCTACGCACTTTTTCCTTGCGCACTTTTTCATGTCCACAACTACTACTGTACAAAACATTATTTTGGTCTTCTCTGAGTTTAACAAACCTCATTCTGACGATGAATCACCATTATGATTTGAAACATTGATAAAAAATATTACACGGTCAAATCCAAAAACAACTGTACTCGAAACAACTGTACACTGTACTCTCCTATTACTTCATGCATAATCACCTCACTGTTGAAAGGACATTCCTCTTTGTCTCAGTTTGTCCTCCGATAAACTCCCAAGTCAATTTAAATATTCAAATTTACCTATCGAGTTTAATTTCTGTTAGTGCAATGGAAGGGGAGGAGGAACGAAAATCCCAAGGAAATTTCCAATAGGAGTCTTTGGCAAGGTAGGTGGCTGGAGGAAAGCTCAGAGCAATTAATATTATAAACAGATATGGGTGGATTCTAATAATGACATTATTTTAATACACGTCAGTAATATTATATTGGACCAAGCAAATGGTATATAAAGTGAAGTGAAGTGAAGAATTGTGATAACAAACTACAATCAAAACGTACACTTTGCATGCATGACGCTTCACTGATGTAGCGAAGCTTCCTTTATGAATCGCTACTAAATCTTTATGCAGTGAAATGTAGGCATACAAAGCTTAAGCTTATTCGGGATAGCTAATTTGCATACGAGATTGCAAATGAGATCGCCAACTCTTGCCACCAAAATAGGCAAAAATGTCTTCCTTAGGAGAAGAGCGTGGATGTGAAAGTTGGAAGTTTGATAGAAAGCAAGAGAGTTGACAGTTGCAACTCTTATTGACAACTTACTTAGACTTTTGCACATACCGTGCCTCATTCTAAAACTTACATTCTTATTTTCTCAATTCCATAGACCTGATTACATGAGCTGCATCCCACTTAAAAATCAAAAGAAGAGGTCTAACATTAGGACCATTTCACCAGGCTAAAAATAGACTTTTATAAGAAAACAATTTTCCCTCCCTAGCTAAGATGTGAAGTGGAAAACAGATCCATGCTAAAAAAGGGTTTCTGATCTGCCTTGATGGGAATTCATTGAAGCTCTACGTCAAACGGGCAGGACTGAAGGTTGCCACTATCGACTTAAAGGTTTTTCTGGAATAGGTATGGCATAAGACTTTTGACTTTTCTTGAATACTGTTATTGCAAAAGATTTTTAATTGGGCATCTGCCCAAACGCCACAACTGGTAGATCTGTGCAAGAGAGCCTTACACATTTATGTATAGATCACATAATTGCTCATAAAACCCCTTTCATTACAAAGACGAAAATCCGAGATCAATAAACTTTAAGAAAGTAAGGTAGTAGATGCATCAGTTTTTGAGATATATTACATAATGAAGAA
Source organism: Chamaecyparis obtusa (assembly GCA_027943335.1). Taxonomy (NCBI): domain Eukaryota; kingdom Viridiplantae; phylum Streptophyta; class Pinopsida; order Cupressales; family Cupressaceae; genus Chamaecyparis; species Chamaecyparis obtusa. The sequence goes on along the minus strand of BSBK01004545.1, from coordinate 668,730 downwards.
AAACGTTCATGTAAACTTAACTGTACTGTTGTGAATCATATTTGTGACAGACATATATAGTCAGAGAAACCTTCACTTTTAGGTATTATTATTTTTTAATTTTTGACTTAGAGAACCCTGAATTATATATAACTGATTTTGTTTGGCAAATCTGTTTAAAACTTCTATTCACAGAGAATCTTGCATTAAAACTTCTATGCACAGAGAATCTCGCATTATTATATAGGCTTGTTTTTCCCCTGTAAACACATTCACTATACCGCGTCTGTGAAATAAAGAGGGGAACAATAAACAAACTTAGAAATTATACTAAACATCATGAAACATTACATCGGTTGTCTGAGCTGTTGCTCTCATAATAGAGCCTAAAAATTATTCAGTGACTAAACTTCTTACAAACTCGCTGAAGTCTTCAGAATGAATACAAAATACAGACTCAAATAATATATAGAAAATTGACCACAAATGGACAAGGAGAAGATCACATAAAATAATATATTTATTGCTACACACAAAACGCAAGAGACCTGCTGATGGAACAGTGGACAGGTTGGAGAAATTAAAATGAAATCCAATCGCATACATAGAAAATTCTGCCTTCAATGATGATCATAAATATCGAATGAGAGTGTTGATGGGGAGTATGTGGAGGAGATATGATATTGTTCAGCTGGAGATTTAATTCAATAAAAGGAATGTATGCATCAAATGGTATGTTATGTTTTTGTTATTTTCTTTAACTATAGGCTGTGTTTTCACCCATTAACTATCAGACCAGAGTATCCAACTTACAGCGATAAACGTTTTCTGCATCAGAAGATCTCTCGGCGTGTAGCACTGAAAAAATAAAGGCTTCATTTCATTTGTATTTATGAAATGTTTGAATGATGTCGGCAATAGGTCATACTTGATGAAAGATGCATTGATCTTTTGTTAATATGGCACTGTAGACTGTAGAGTACTGAAGTTACAAATGAAAGGTCCTATATTTGAGTTTTAGCTGTTTCAAAAATTATATCAATATGTTCTGATCAAAATAGTTCAGCGATAGAGCACTCAATCTTAAATGAAAGATCTATTTATGATCCTCCGTTAGATCTTAATTGATCTATAATAAACTCTTATTTATCATCAAATAAAAGTTCCCCCATTCGAACCCTAATTGATCTATGAGAATTCTTCTCTAGACTGATTGAAATTCTGATTGCCTTCGTAACCTCCAGTCCAAAAAAATGGTGCGAAAGAAAAAGGGAAAAATCTTAGTCAACCATCAGATATAGGAAGAGCATTAAACGCGACCTCCACAAAGTGTTTCAAAAGAAAAGGATAAAATCTTAATCAACCATCAGATGTAAGAACAGCATTATGTGGGCTCTGTTCGAAATAGAAACTCTACTTGGAAGGTATATTGAAACGCATACCTTTTGCTGCGCTTTGTGGAACGGTGAGCTCTGAATCGAATGATACTGTCAACCATGTCGTTGTAGACACACTCTGTTGTTTCCTTCCCCGCTTTGAGGTTTTAACACACTGTTTGATAGATTTGGCCATCTATTTTGCAAACTTAACCTAGTTTCCATGCGGAACATCCCCGTTTGTCCACACATACAGTGTTGCGAGTCATATCACGTTCATCAAAGCCAGGCACGTCAAGCAGCCAGTTTCCCGATCCTCTTTGACAAACAAGTATCATTGTTAGTCATACTCTGCCGTCTCTCTAATTTTCTGTAATTCTGATTTTAGTTGCAAGACTTATATCCATGTAGTCTTGTAGAAACTACCATTTACTTATCTTTCTCCTTTATGAGAGATCACAAGGCGGTCTTCTTCTTTTAAAGAAATAATGAGTGCATTACAAAAGCCTTGATAAATAGAGGTTTTAAAGAAGTTTCATGAAACTTATCTTAGAACAATCACAAACTCATGCAAATTCTATTTTGAGACATCTAATTTTAACCTAGGCATAAACTGTTGTTCTTTCTATGCAAATTTTCATGCAAACTGTTTAAATTAATTTCCAATTATCTCCCCTTAATTTCAAGCACTAATACATGCAACAAAAAGCAATTGTTTCTGGTAGCTCTGCTACCAAAATGCTCTCTGCGGTAAGTTCCATTTGGATACGACATTCTTGGCTTCCAGACTCTTTTGTAAAACTTGGATATGACTTCATGCAAGTTAACTTGTTTTGATATGCAATCTACTCTTACTGCAAATTTGGTAAGGATAACCTTGTCCTCAAAGACAGCAATCTTCCGGTCTCATCGATCAGATCTCCTCTTTGTTTGGACAATTTTTGTCATCAATCATAAAGTTATAAAACCCCCTGATTTTTCTTATTAGACCATTAATTCCTTTGAAGATCAGCCTCACGTTTTCTAAAGGTGGCTTTATCCTTTCAACTTAGATGACTTTGATCCTCGATAAAGCCACTTTTAAGTTGCAGGCCTATTTCAAGGGCATGGGAAACACAAATCTATACTTCTCTTAATTCAAGCTAAAAGAAATTAAATAGTCGTACAATTATAAAGATAAAAATTTACAAATTCAACTAAAAAGAATTCCTATAGACCAATTTAAAAACTGCAAGACAATATCCTTTTAACAAAACAAGTTGCCAAACAGCAAATTTTGAAAACTGAAATAAAAGAAAACCGAAATAGTTTCATCTTTCACACAGATCTCAAGACAAAATAGTATGTTCAGGTGAAAACAACCATTTCACCAAATGTCCCGCAGCAAGTGGGGATTGCTTAGATCATACAAACATACATGTAATATAAGTGAACAGTAGGTACGACAATCAGTGAAAACAACCATTTCACCAAATTTCCTGTAGCAAATGGGGATTACTTAGAGCATAAAAACATACATGTAATATAAGTGAACGATGGGTATAACGATTACTGCAAAGCGTTGCCGATAACTTCTGCAAGCACACCACAGCCAACAGCTCCTGCAACTCTTACAACAAGATTAGCCGCGGCTGCTGGGATATCAATCCGATTTCCTTGCTGTGGACTAGATGGGTCTTGAAAGCGATGCTCCAGAAGGCGGTGCATGTCAAATTTTGCACAGGCCAAATCTAGGGTAAAACTGCAGTGCTGACAGTCATATCGCCAACCCCGACACAGCCTATGGCAGAAGCTGCAATTGTAGTCTCCATCCTTGTCCTTCACAAGTCTTAGAGAATGATTCGCATGCTGGGTAAAGGTGAAAACCGGGGGAAGCGTAATACAAAGGGGATGGAACCTCAGACTAGGTTTTAACAGAGTCAATGATCTCCGTCTACCAGGAACCTTGAAAAGGAAACCTCTGATGGTATTCTGGCAGGCGCTGCAGTTGTGACGGGGGATTTTAGACCGGGAGCGGAAATCTAAGTCCTCAGAAACGTGAATGGAATTCTGGAACACACCCGGCAGTTGGGCACACTCTGGATGCAGCCTGAAATCATCACAGAATGGATCTGTGCACACAAACCCTCCATTTCGTCCCTCTTCCTTGCAGCCGCTGCACTCGTAACGTTGCCCCGGACGAAACCAATGAAGCGTATGCCTGTGCCGTGACAGAGCAGCTGCATCGAGCTGTATGGCCATAGTATTTGAGACGACCAAACTTGATGTAGATGGCGTTCTCCCTGCTGTTTTCCAAGAGAAAAATGAACGAACTTGCCCACTGTTTACCTATTATCGACTTAGAAGTTTGTACAGCGGAAAACAACGAATATATAAATATAAAATTCTATGAAGTCATACCTACCAGCCCACGATATCTATTATAGAAATCGCATGACTTTGATATGGAAAAAATATATTTAAGAAATTCAGATATTGAAGCCCACGTTATCGACTACAAAAATCATATGATTGTAAAATAAAACAGTTGATGGACCTTAACATAAATCATCATATGGATAAGTACAAAAGATGAAAACAAGTAGACTGTCAATATAGAGTTTATTCGATTTCCTTTTCTCTTTAGATCTTGGATCTTTGTTGTGTTCATTTATTAACCTTTCAATTTTAATTATTCATTTATCATCAAATAGATTACTTCAGGAACTCACGTTTTAGAACTTTCCTTTTCAACATATCAACGTTTATAGATTAATATTTCATAATTAATTAATATTATTTTTTATTTATAATCATTGATTATGATAAATTAATATTTGGTTAAAATTATTTTGATTAATTAAATTATAAAAAAGAAATTATGTGTAGAGAGCTTTTGAGTTTAGCTATGTCATTTTTTTAATAAAAAATTTCAGATCAAAATCATTGATGATTTCTAAAAGGTTGATAGAAAAAAGAAAATATAGCTAAATGTAGAAGTTCTAAATACATAGTTATGGATTGTGAAAATCTAATGTCTCAAAATAAAATTAATTAAAGTAATTAAAATAAATAGAGATGCAATTAGAGACAGGCTCGAGAAGTACAACCAAAAGATCCAACTCAGTCTGAATAATGAGTCCAACCTCTAAACAATATTAGATCTAATCCTATTTAATATCAGACCATTCACTTAAGAATTGGATTGAAAGAGATTTGAAAAGACTTTTCAAGATTCCAAAATATATATCTAAAAATAATATATATATATATATATATATATATATATAATTGGAAATCTATCTTTTATATATAAGAATCTTGTTTTATCAGTGGATGTGTCATCCATACGCATATGAATCCTACTTGGAAGTAAAATATGATAGCATAGACGTTACATAAAATGGTCCTCGAATTGACGACAGTTGTCGGTGGGGCTGCTCTAGAAAACAAGAATACTATTGTGGAGCTCAAACTACACTTGTGATGGAGGACGTGGTTTCCAGTCTGGCGACAATAATCTTCCCTGTTGTTCCGTTGACTTCCCACCTACCGCAGACTTTCTCTATTTGCCTTGTCGCATGATCGCAAAGCACTTATTATGCTCTTGCGATCATGCGACTGCCTAAAGCTTGCCCGATTTTATTTTTATATGCGAACCTACGATAATTTTGAGTGGGCCCCTCTCATTTTCACTTTTTGCATGATCACATAAACATTATTCTGTTTATGTGATCATGCGACCAGTACTTGCTACGTCCAGTCTCCTCTCCATCCTCTCATCTGCCCTACCTACCGCACTCAGGGAATATGCTCTTGTCGCATGATCACATGACCATTATTTTATTCATGCGATCATGCAACCAGTCCTTATTTTTTTCAATCCGCCAGCTACCATTTTTATTGCAGTTTATTTTATATTTGTTTTTCTCTGACTTTTTGTTTCAATCGGATGTAATCCAGGCAATTCGAGAACTTTCTACAAGTAGAATATTTTGTAAACAAAAGGGAATGTTTTGACGTTCAGTCTTATATAGAAACAAAAATGATATTCTGAGCATTGGCAGCTCTTGGCACAATCTGTAAATTTGAAATTAATATATAAAAGTTTCATTTTAATCTCTGAGAGTTTTCTGTTCTGTTGGCTTTATATTTGAAGCTCTGTTGATTGCTCTGTTCCTTCCTCCATCAAATTGGTATCAGAGTAGGTTATTGAAGAGAAGATTTCTGCTGGAGATTGAAGAGCTCAAAAATATTTGGGTATTATTTCTTGGCAAAAATTTCATTGTGGGTAAAGAGCAAATCAGAGAAGAAAGAAAAGGGTTTGTTAAAAAAGGGAGAAAAAGTATTACTGGTAAACCATGGCAGGAACCAATGGGAGTATTTCTCAGCTTCATATTCCAATTTTTAATGGCAAAAATTATGATTATTGGAGTATAAAAATGAAGACTCTCTTTCGTTCTCAAGATGTTTGGGATTTAGTGGAAAATGGGTTTCCTGAACCACCAGACCAGCAGGCATATCAGGCCCTTTCACAAGCTGATAAAGATTTATTGAAAGAAAATAAGAAGAAGGATGCAAAGGCTCTATTTTTCATTCAACAAGCAATGGAAGAATCAATCTTTCCAAAGGTTGCAGCTGTCACAAGATCAAAACAAGCATGGGACAGTTTGTAAATAGCATACCAAGGCACAGGCAAGGTAATAATGGTTATTATGATAAATTAATTAATATTATTTTTGAATTATAATGATTGATTATGATAAATTAATATTTGGTTAAAATTATTTTGATTAATTAAATTATTAAAAATGAAATTATTTGTAAAGAGCTTTTGGGTTTAGCTGTGTAGATTTTTTTGTATAAATATTTCAGATTAAAATGATTGATAATTTCTAAAACGTTGATACAAAAAAGTTCACATAGTTAAATGTAGAAGTTGTAAACACATAATTATGGATTGTAGAAATCTAATGTCTCAAAATAAAATAAATTCAGATAATTAAAATTAATAGAAAGATGTAATTAGGGACAGGCTGGAGAAGTACAACTAAAAGATCCCAACACAGTCTAAATAATGAGTCCAACCTAAAAAATATTAGATCTAATCCTATTTAATCTCACACCATTCAGATATGTATGAGATTGAAAGATATTTGAAAAGACTTTTCAAGATTCCAATATATATATATATATATATATATATATATATATATATATATATATATATATATATATATATATATATATATATATATATATATATATATAAAATTGGAAATATGTCTTTTATATATAAGAATCCTATTTTATTTGTGGACGTGTCACCCATACGCATATGAATCCTACTTGGAAGTGAAATATGATGGCATGGACGTTACGTAAAATGGTTCTTGAATTGACGACAGTTGTCGGTGGGGTTGCTCTAGGAAACAAGAATACTATTGTGAATAGACTTGCTTATACAGAGTCAAACTACACTTGAGCTGCACAAGTGTAACGTAGTTTCATCTCCATGATTGTCAGACAGAAGTAGTGGGACCTCTCACCCCACTTACTAAATTATTTTATTATATTAGTAAAAGTTAATTTTGGTTTTCTCTATCGACCACTCAATCAAGTTAACCAATGTTGGGTGACTCATGGAATGACATGGAGGGAAATTGTCTATCAGCCAATTAAATAGCATAAAAAATAAAAAATCACAACTCTATATTTTAAAGTGCTATTTAGTTGGCTACATAGGAAAAGTTGTCATTGGTTAACAATTTCACTCATTATATGTTGGGTAGGATCATTGTATTGGTGTCATTGCATAGAATTTGATTTTAAAAATATCATAATTGCAATCTATATCAATACAACTAATCAACTAATAGATCTAATTGATATCATTTTTTATTTTGATTAAATTAAGTAAGTTTTTGATACAGTCCAAACCTTGTTACAAAAGAAAAAACCAATTTGCCAAAGAAGTATATAAAGTTACGATTAAGAAGAATTAGAAACAATCTAATCCAACTTTACATCTTTCTTTCTTCTTTGTACTATTGTCCTACCATATTTATTTTAAACAATCAAAGATCCAAGTGACGTAGAAATTGAAACCTCTTTAACAACCTCAAATTATGAAAAAATAGATGAATTTTTAGCAACACAAATACAGTGCAAAAAGAAAATCATCATTAAGAATATCAACATTATGAGAAGAAATAGAAGAAAAATATTGAAACCAAATTGAACTTTAAACAAACCATTTTTTTTTGTCTAAAATAGGGCTACTTTGGCAAATAGTAGATAGAGAAACAAAAAAATGCTCATTTATCTCAACACTATCATTTTATTGTAACAATAAAAAAGTCTAACAAACAACAACTAAAGAAATAATAAAGGAATTTTGATCACTAGCATTAAAAGAAGTGTCAAGGTAAGATTCAGAGTGAGTCAACATTGGATAAGAGAGCTTAGAAGACTTTGAATCACATGGATCATTTAGGAATAACATAAGATTTTTGGTAAAAAAAAGTTGTCCACCCTATAGAAGAGGACCTATAAGGGCCACAAACACAATTAGAGTCCAAATGTTTGATAAAAAAGAAGCAAATGCATAAAATAGAATGTCCTCGTAATCAATCAACTAGTTCTAAGGATGATCATTCACCTATAAAATAATATTTCTTGAAAGATTTTTAAATAGATCAATCTCTACCAAAATATGAGAAACATAGGTAAAGAAAAACTAGCAACAAGATTATCCACCTACATGATATGCCTCAAGGCATTATTGATTGTCCCATAGGTAGATTTACACCAAAAATTTGTAGGATATAAGACATTCTCACCCAAATAGGGGACACATGAACCACTTCCTTAAGAAGGCTATAGGAAGGCAACCAAGGATGGAAAAGGAGAGGGTGTGAACGCCATACATAGTCACCACCCTTAAGAAAAACATCTTCATCAACAAAAGAAGAAGAACTAATATTTATATTTTACCATCCACAAAAGGGAGATAATCTATAGAGATCCAACTATTCAAATCTAGCAAAGATGGAAAGAGCTGAAAAACTCCACAAAATAAGCCAAGCTTAGACAAAATCTCGTTCTTTGCCACTTATTTTACAAAAACCACTTTGGTGAAGGTAGGAAATAAATACATATAGGCTTATGAGAGAATTACCTAGCTTGAAAAGAGGTCAACAATATTTTCCTTAAAAATTACTATGTCTTCATAGGTTAGAACTTGACAGGAGCTAGGGGAGATGGGGACAACAATATTAAAAGAGTTGATAACACCCTTTTGAGACAAAGACAAATAAGCCCCATCAAGAGCATCCACATTGCAACCTAGAATAATGGAGATACATTGTGGGTAAGTGTACAAAGTTGGGTGCCAATTCCATAGAAGTCCACTATGCAAACAAAATTGCTGCCAGAAATGAGCATTCGTTTCTTAAAATATGGGTGCCCGTTTAGCTTTGGGTGACCAACCCATAAAAAAGGGTTGTCCATTTAGCATTGAGCAACTGAACCAAAACAAACGTCCATTTTTTACAAAATGGGTGACCATTTCTTAAAAATCGGGAGCCCACTTTGTAAATGTCTTTTTTTTATACCCGATTTCCATGTCATTTTCATTGGTTAGGAAATAGGCTAGCAATTTTTAGAGAGATGTTTGCCTTATTTTAGCTTCACTACTAACCCCCTCATCCTTTTTTTCATCATTCCAAATACATGCCTTTGTTTTTTAATATTTTCTTTCATTTTTTAAATTATAGTTTATTGTTATTTTTAAATTGTTAAACAGTAATTGTCATTCCAAATATGTGTTTTTAATAGTGAAAAAATAAATTTAATTTAATGTTTAAAATAATTATTTTTTAGTTTTAATTTACTTCGTAAAATATTATATGGAAAACATGAAAAATAAAAATAGTTAAAAAAAACCATAGGTAGAAAACAAAAACAAAAACATAAACCCTAGGTAGCAAAATAAAATAAAATGTAAACCCTACGTAGAAAATAAAAATAAACATGTAAACCCTATGTAGAAAATAAAAATGTAAACCCTAGGTAGAAAAAATAAAAATGTAAACCCTACCTGTAGAAAATAAAAATGTAAACTCTCTCTCTCTCTCTCAACGTTGTTTAAATTTATATTTCTAAATGTTGTACAAATTTAATAATAATTTTTTCTTCGTAAGGTAAAATGTAATTTAAATTGTAATTGTAAATTTTTATGTTTGTATATATATGAAGATTATATTCGCGGATGATTTTAGCGTACATGAACTCTTAGGTCACTAGACACTGTTAGAGTAATAAAGTGTTTACTGATTAATTAAATCATGTTTGATTTAATTATTAAGTCACTTATTATCTCTTTCTACTTAAGATAAACTTTAAGCATATACTAATTAATTGCTTTATTAATTATTATCATGCAACCTAGTTTGTTCACCCTTTTAGGGTTTTGATCTCCTTTATAAGGATTGATCTCTCTTGTTTTCATACAGATTGAGAAACATTCATTTTATTGAATTGCAACTTTTGTTTTTGCACATCAAGAATTTATCCTCTTTCATGGATCCATGCATTCAGGCCTCTCTAGATTCTTTCTTCTCTCTCTTTTTGTGACATTTGTTTGAATGTAGGTGTTCTTAGGAGTTGTGAGTTGTTTACTCATCAACTCCAATATGGTATTAGAGCTCAGATCTATTTTCCCCTATCCTATTCCTAAGAGATTTGATCGTGTTCATCAGATCTGTAGTTTCAGAGGGTTTTCTATTGGATCTGGGAGAACCTCTCTTTTTGGTCATCTTGACATCAAACAGACCTCACCATTGTGTTTAGAGCGTACAAGAACTGCTAGATCCATATAAAGTTTGTCCATTTTGGACAAAATTAGAATTTGTGGCAAAAAAAATTTGTAACCAACCCTAACATGGATCCCGAGGCAGTCACTAGTATTTTGGAGCATTTTGGCTAAAATAGACCTCACCGTTGAGCATGCAATAGCCAAGAAACCCCATTTCTATATAAGGCACGTCCTATTTGGGTGACGTTGCATTATGAGATAAATTATTTGTTGCATACAAGGGTCATTTGACCCTTACATGCATCCTGAGGTGCGCATGTGATTTTTTCAAAAAAAGTTTTTTTTTCTTTTTTGGGGGGTTGACAACTATTTGGCCATCAACTTTAATCCCTTAGAAGATGTAGCCTTAGCCCCTGGTCATATGGTAACCAAGGGCCCAAATTTTCTAGCCCCAGAGGCTTTTTGCAGTGACGACTATACGACTATCAATTTTAATGTCATGCAGTGCTGATGTCAGCATATGTCAGCACCTCTAGACACCATTTTTGAGCCCTTCAACATACCTATGGTTTTTTGCTCATAACTTGAGCATACAATGTCAAAATCAAACAAAAAATATATCGTCGGAAAGATGGTTCCAAACTCTATCTAGATCTAGAGGTTTGAATGTTTGATGTTTCCTTTTTGATAGTTTTTATTACTATCAAAGCTAGATATTTATTTTTTCACTTCAAAAGCTCTATCTTATGCATCTGGACTCCATTTTGGAAAAAAAATGATATATCATTGGAAAGCTTGTTCTGAGACCTTTCCAGTGCTATAAGTCATTTTTCTAGATTATGCTCTAGATATATTTTATTATGTTTCTTGCATTTTTGTAATCTGGTGGATATATTGGATGTTTTAGGTCCTGGGATCTTTTCCTTTTGAGGAATGGCTCATCTTAGGCTATTATTTTATTTTAGCAGCCTTATTTCTTCTTTGAGCTGTGTATACTTCACTTTTGTAGCATTCTTTTATTCACACGCACTAAGATAGAGTGTCATTCTATTGCATGTATGGGATCTTGCACATGTTCGTGCTCTTTGTACTCACACTCCATTATAAAGTGCCAATGGGGGTTTGATGTGTGCCTCTATTTACCATCTACTTTTATCATGTGAGCATTCCTCCAATGACATTAGCCTCAGGTATATCTATTTGTATTTGTACTCTCTCTGCACCTTCGATGTTCCTAGTTTTTATTCATTGTGCAGTTCATATTGGATGATAATTTTAGTGTGTTTTTAGAATTATGTGGGGGTTTCTACTATTGGTTCTACTACTTTCTTGGTTTGATAGTGTGAGCAATTTATTCAGTATTTGATTTTATGTACTAGGTGGATGTAGTGGCTGGGTACCTATGCATCTGGTGAGATGGATCATTTACCATATAGAAACTCTTTCTTTCCTATATTTGGACACACTCTTCCAACTTTGATTGATTAGATCTTCAGAATTTGGTGTTTTTATGCCATCTGTATCTTCGAGTTTAGGTGTTTTCCTTTGTTTGCCTCCTAATTCGAGTAGTGTCATTTGAGGTCACTCGTGTAGATTACAGTATTATGTATCTTCAACTTCAGTTGTTTGACTTTTTTTGCCTCCTGATTTGAGTAGTGTCATTTGAGGACACTCATGCAGATTAAAGTCTTCTCTAGCTGGTCATATTTTAGTGGAGGTTCTTTAGATCAACATTTACTTCTTGATAGATTTTGTAGGTTCTTGCTTCAGTGATGTTGTACATGTTCATCCTTGTTCTTATTTTCTAGAACATTCCTAGTTTTGGAGGCTTCTTCAGTCCTTCAGACTAGTCTTTGTCTCTTTTTGGAGTAGAGTTTTTCCCATGTGGTTTTCTCTATTTATCTACTTTCAGAGACTCTCTTTTGTACTTGGGTACCTAATTAGGCCTTTTGTTGTCGGGACTCATTTTCTTTCAGTAGTTCTTTCTAGTTTTTTAGCTTCTCCCAAATTTCATCTTAAGGGGGGTGTTAGAGTAATAAAGTGTTTAATGATTAATTAAATTATGTTTAATTTAATTATTAAGTCACTTATTATCTCTTTCTACTTAAGCTAAACTTTTGACATATAATAATTAATTACTCTATTTATTATTATCATTCAATCTAGGTTTGCTCACCCTTTTAGGATTTTTATATGCTTTATAAGGATTGATCTCTCTTGTTTTCATAACAAATTGAGAAACATTCATTTTATTGAATTGAAAATTTTATTTTTCCACATAAAGAATGTCTCCTCTTTCATGGATCCATGCATTCAGGCCTCTCTAGCTTCTTTCTTCTCTTTCTTTCTATGATAGGTACTTGCATGTAGGTGTTCTTGGGAGCTGTGCATTGTTTACTCATCAACTCCAATAGACACCTCCACCCCCAGCCCCTTCGTCTCCACCTCCATCTACTCTGGAAGAGTTGAGAGAAAATATGAGGAGAAATGTTTGTGCCACTATATGAGACATTGGTACCATTAGACATGATCCTCACCCCCCTCCCTAGCTACTACATCTTACAGATACCATGCAAGGCATTTTAGATTATGTACAAATATTAGAAAATGAGATGGATAGTTTTTGTATATGGTGGGACTCCATGCATGCGTATTATGCTAACGACCTATCTTATAAAGAGGTACATGACTTAAAAATTACAAAATCTGATTTGAAATTTTAGTTTGTGAACCCTAAAATGGGCGAGACAATAAATGAGAAGAAACCCCATGTATCTATTAGATGGTGTTAGCACCCACAAATATCTAAGCATTTTTGGGAGTAGTGATGGATGGTATTTGTCCATCTACTATGAGCTAATCATGGGGTGCCCATGTACTTCCTAAAAAAACTATGGACTGAATTTGAATTGGGTAAAAAACCCAATTACTTTGACATGAGTGCATTCTAGGGGATCAACAAAGGTATGCTACAAGATAGGCTAGTGGCCAAATTGAGTGATAGAGTTATAAATCATGTGTGTAATGATAGATAACTGATAGGGGGGGGGGGGGGTGTGAATCAGTTAGTTCCAGTTATCCTACAGTCCCAATCTCCTAGATGTATATATTCAAACCTTTCAAATAAATTATCAAATTGGTAAGCTATCACCAATAACTTTCACTTCATATATCGATTGATAGTCAATTGACTGTGTTTACTGATCTGACTAGTTATGAAATGTGTAAAGTAAAATAATAATACAATCACATAAAATACACGTAACACATAGATTTTTAACGTGGAAACCCTGTTAGGGGAAAAACCACCTGGGATCGACAACCCAAAATATTTTACTCTTCTGAAGTGAGCTCAGTTAGGAGCCAAACTTGTCAAAGGTTACAAAAAACACTATAAGGTGTGACCTGGTTAGAGGATTTTTCACTAATAGTTCTCGCTCGACCAACATTCACTATGGGGTCAACAAGAAAACAATCAACATTCATTGAGTATCATATTGAAATACAAAAAGACTGTTAAGTCTACTCAGTTAAGAGATTTTGCTATAAAAATAGTTAAACCGATACAATAATGATCTGATTTAAATACAACTAAGATTTACAGATTTTTAGATCTATGCTAAGTTCAAAAAACCTCCTCTGATAAATATTTACTTAACAATCCTTGATATCCTCCAACTTGTTCAACTTGGCAAATAATACCTTGACACTCGATAATGCCTGGAGTTTAGCTTGATTCTATCTATAACTAGTTTGATCAATGGTGTATGAAAATAGTCCTTTCACCTAAATTCTCCTATAGTATCAATAAGCTCCAGACTCAAATAATGAATCTCAGTTGTCTTTAAATAGACTTCATAAACTATTTTCTTATCATCCATTAGATTTTGCCTCTTAATCTCCATCGTTCCTTTTTCTGCTTCAAGCTTCCTTGGTATATGTGTCTATAATACATTTCATCCTTCTCCATTTGATTAGTCCTCAATTTTGTGAGTCGTTAGATCACCATAAAAAACTTTATCTTCTACCTCAGAATTATAAGCAATTGTCAGCTCATCAATTCAGTCAGCTGTTATAAACTTTATTTGTTTCTCTTACTCAGTCAATAGCAGAATATGCCAGTGAATATCTACTCAGTTAATACTATACTCAGTATACACTACACTAGCTCGATGTATATAGAAATCTTCAATTACCGACCACATAAACTTGTTCAGTTCTGATCTTCAATACATAACAAATTCATGTAATAAAATCAAGTCAACAACAAAATTTCATAAACTTATCAATAAGTTACCTAATGTATACCTTAGTCATATATTTTATATCCATCTCATCTTCATGTAGATATCTCATTCCTTTACCATTTTCTTCTTCAGATATTTGTAACTATCTTGATAAGTACATTCAAGACTAGTTGACATCAATGACAATACATTGAATGATTTAATTGCCTTACATATCACTTTAGTAGCTCGGTGATCTCTAATGATTTTCTATCACTTGTCCATTCATTTCATCAATATATTCAATTAGTTGTAGGTCATCATGTAATGAGTCCCTTGTTCCTCTTCTTGCTCCAGTTGTTACTGCATGTATCCGATGTTGAGTAGTGAACTCTTCTCTTGTTTTATTGAGTTCCCTTTTGGGTAATTTGTTAGAGTAGTTTACCTGGGCAAGGGTTTTTCCTAGCACAACCCATGTTTACACGAGTTCCATGGATATTTATAGGGGTCCATAGAGTGATCTTGCTAGTGCTGATGCTACCCATGGTGGATATAATTATGATGATGATGGTTGAAATTTTGATGACATCTCATCATATGTTGATCTTCTCTGTGTGGATGATGATCATCATGTAGAGGTAAATTTATTTATAATTTATAGTGCAATATTAAATTCCACATATATACATAGATGAACCATAACATGTGGATTTTTTTTGAATAGAGGAGGGATGAAACTATGCCTTCTAGGGACTGTCATCATCGTACCTTGACACCTCAAGATGTTAGTGCCCATTTCATGGTATGAAGTACATTTAAAATATTTACTATTAAAACTTGAATTTAATAATGCGTTTGATATATTTTTTTGTAATTTTGTCGGGTATTTCATGTAATACAGAGGTTGGCATTTCTTTACGCCTTGGCCCATTGGTCACTGAGGCTCAGCCTCATATAACCCTAGTATATTTTTCATTAATTCATTTTAAATGTTTATATGCTTACTAATTTATGTATAACTCTAATTCATGCCTATTTTTTGTAATTGTAGGCTTTAGGATAGTTTGATGATGCATCACATCTATGTCCTAACCCATCAAGGACTTTAGCTACATGTTAGACACCATATGTATGCTTTTCTTCCATAAATTTGTAGTCTTTATATGCTTTATAATTTATGTATATACAAGTTTGATTCATGCTTTATATATGTTGTTCAGGTCAACACCACTATGAGTCGTGGTATGGCTATGGGATTGAGCCAAATGCAGTCATCAACATCCTTCATTGAGGTCATGATTAAAACATTAATTTTTCAATGTCTATTATGTACATGTCTTTTATAGGGATTATCAAAACTTAATAATTTTTGTTTGTATAGGACTTGAATGCAGCCACTTGTTTTGTTCATGGGAGTGCACCTCCTCATCCCATAGAGAGCATTACTAAACACATTCGAATGGTAAAATTTTAAATGTTAATTATTTAATTTCTTTGTAAGTGAATTATGCAAGTCATTTGAATTAAACACACATAGTCTTCTCATTGAGTGTTAAGAATTTTTATTGCCATTCTTCAACCTATTCTGTATTATCACATTCTTCCCATTCACCTACAACAAAAAATTGACAAAAACATGCAAGATCCCTATTCTATAAAGTCCAAGTGTTAGCATTATAACTCCTAAATGAATGTCATTTAGATGACCCGCTAATTGTATCATAGTCATAGCTTGAAAGGATATTCTTCTCTTCAACTAGCTAGAAGAAACATCTAATTATAGAGTTTTGACTTGACCTATAGATAAAGTTGTACTACACCATTCCACAATTGCATATAAATTTTTAAATTTGGCCTTTTCCTCAAATTTGAGTTGCTCTTTGTAAAGGTCTCTCTTAACACATGCACCAACATTGACACTGTCATGTTCTTATTTTCCATGTCCAACCTCAAAAAGAGTCCACATATGTTGGACATTAGTTTTCTTATGTGTCCTACTCAGCAAATAAAACATTCTAGCATTCTTGAATTTCCTTGTGCAATTATCTAACCATATTAGACATTGTGTCATCTAAATTTCTCTCCCCTAAAATTCTCATAAAACATCTTGAAGCACTATTGGATAAAATCTGATGAGTGTAGTTTATTATCACTCATATAGAAATGGTATTCTCTCAAAACTTTTTGATCCTCTTTTGTACTATCAGGTGCATTCCTATAGACTATATGAACAAAAATTGCTACTTGCACTGAATTATAATATTATTCTTGGACATCATCTTGTGGGGCAAGTGTGTATCTCTCTGTAAATTCAATGATTTAAAGTAAACTACCAATTGGAAATGTATTCTTGCATATGCAAAACTTTCCATCAAGACATCTAGCATTTTGAGAGTGTTTCACATATTTAGGTACGATCTTACTCCTAAATTCATTCATAAATGCATGAACACTAACTTTTTCAGTAATTAGATCACATCGTCTTCCAACATTTCCATCCTTCAATGAATATTCAATAGTTTTAAATCTTTTTACATCAATTAATTGTTGTCCAAAGTAAGTTGAAGTATTTTCATGCTAACATTCATCTAACAATGCAAGATTGCCACATATGTCACATACACTAGAAACACATGCATTGAAAAGAAAATATTACTCATGTTAGGTAGGTTAGGAAAAAAACTTGATATGGAACTAGTACATTTGAGGCCATATTCTGACGGCCATTTGTCAGATTTGCAACACCTATTTGTGGATAATTCGACAGACATGTTTGTCAGCATTTTTGCTTTGCAAATTGCAATGGAAGTGATACCCATCAGTATTTCAACATCCTTTTCTGTCAAAACTTGTTACATTAATAACAACTTTACTATGGGATTTGATACGGTATATCTATTGGAACTCCAACAAACATCTGTCGAAGAGTCTGTCAGATTGGTGACAGATATGCAACGATTCTCCGACAGGTAAACCCGTCAGAGAGATAACATTCTTGTCACCAATATCTATCAAAAAGTGACCCTCTTTGACATTATAATGGTTAGAAGTGCAACAGATAGGCATTGACTCTCTGACAGGAAATCCCATCAGACTTATAGCACTGCTGTCGAAATAAATAAAAGTTTTATCAAAAAAGTGATAGATACTCACATTAAAGATAACGGAGCTCAGGAGACCATCATAGTTGGTCTTCGTCTTTGGTCCATATACTGAAAAAAAAAATTACCTTTCATTAGCTCATCAAATGAGGGGATTTGAAATAGTTTAATAGAATATTTTTATGATAACATATATTATTTAAGTTGACATTGCAAAAATTTATCTACTTTGCACACTTGTAGACTATGAGGATAGTGATAAAGAAGCATCTCCTCCCATGGCCTACATTACTCAAGCAATGGGAGGGGATGCTTTTTTATGGCTATCATCGTAGTTTACAAGTGCACAAAGTAGATAAATTCATTCAATGTTAAACTAAAATAATGTATGTTATACATGAAAATATCATCCATTAAATTCTTTCAAATCACCACATTTGATGAGCTAACGAAATGTAAAATGTTTTGTCAGTAATATGGATCAAAGACGAAGAGCAACTATAATGGTCTCTTGAGCTCTGCTATATTTAGTCCTAGCTACTAGGTAAGGCCTGGAAGACTTATACTTGTCAATCGTCGAGAATAATTATTGCCTTGCCTTTATGTACACTACATAGTATCCAATATAAGAGAAGGTAGAAAATATGAATGGATAAAATAAATGAAAGATATAATAATATTATCTTGTGGTTTACCTTCTCATAATTGATCCCAGTCTCACAAAAGTAATTTTATACGATCTGTTGGTGTTTGAAAATGCTTATGCCAACTAGGGCTGCCAATATGCCTTGAGACTAGTATTAGGAATGGTTAGTTCCAAGTATGAGAGCTCTGCAAGACAACTGGACCAACTATAGGGATAAGACTACCCTCTTCTGCTTCTAGCTCTACAAATCCAAGGTGGGTACACCTGATCCAATAGATATTAAGTCTAATAGTTTTAACTATGCCCCTTATTGAATATTGGATCTTACAACAGATAATAGTGAGAAAGTACTAAACAACAACCTATTGTTCATTGACTCTCCATCACTGGATAGGAAAACATGTAAAGTAAATAAAAGTAAAAGACTGGTATTAATTCAATGTTTTTCAGGATTACAAGATTCCAATCATTCCATACAAAGATAAGATAGGAAGATCAAGGCTAGTGCCTTATTCATTGGGCAATAGAGTCAGAAAATAGAATGAATACAACAGTTTCTGATGAAAGGTGGGTCTTGAACATTTTTGGGAGTTCCCTTTGATATTCAACTTGTAGATTTATACTTTGTTGGATAACTTTAATAAAACTTTGACTCTATCACCACTCCAAAGTCTACAAGGAAGAGAGCCAATTAACAAGGATCAAAAGAGATCCTCCTACACTTTGAGCCTTAATGCTTAGGCAGGTGTACCCTTGATTCACTTCTGCAAAGGAATCACTAAATATTATACCAATATACTCTTCACTAACTGATTTAAGGATTTTATCATTTGAATGTGTGTGTGTGATTGAGGATGATGGACTGCCTCTAGAGAAAAGATCAGTGCCTTATCCCAGGGCAAAGAGTCACTAAATAACATATATCACCCTAAAACCTTAACTTAAATACATATGAACTCAGAGTAAGTGCTTTTCCTATTACTCCCTTCACTCCCAAACATGATCATCAAATTCCAATCTAACAATGAACTCACTGAAATCACCCTAAAGACTTTAATCCTAACTTTGTTAGGAACTCCAAGCTGGTCTCACAATACTCTTTGTTTACCATATGCTAATCCACTTTGTGACCTTAACATATATGAATCCACAATCATAAAAGAAGACAATCAGAGATTTGAAACATGAATTCAAGTGTATTCTCATTAATTTTTAGAAATCAATACATTACCAAGTAACAAAATACCAAAGGAAAAGACCCAAAATCCAGGTTCTCTTTGATCAGTATAATACCATCAACAACAACCAGGGACCAAAATAATGTTTTGGAACCCGCACTAAGTTAAAAAATCTGCTACTTATACTACCACTAGTCACCTTGGAATCCTCAAAGAGGATGCATCAAGCTTTAGGTAACTAGGGTTAGGGTTTGAACAACTAAACCCATTAGAAACGGTCACAAATTTAAATGCAGGGGAAGAAAACTAGTCGGCCATGCCTGAGAAAGATTTGCACTCATGATAGGTCTCTGAGAAAGTACTGCAAATCATGAAAATTCAAATTTGTCAACCCCTTTTAGCCACCTACAACACGCCTCTAGCACAAAGAACTAGGTACAAACCCCTGCAGATGATCAAAGAACACCGTAGACCACACTGCAATAGCAAGCACCACCAAACAAATCAAATCTGGCTCTGAAAACATTCAATTTTGGCCCTTTTTGTCACTAAGAAACCGTCTACAAATTTAAATTTGAAAATAAACGACTACTTCCAAGTGATAGTAGCAAATCGGCGGTCTAAATTTAAAATCAGGTTAACTTTAAGTCATGGCCGTTAGATCTCTCCCTTTCATGGTCTTTAAATCTTAACTCAACTGCCACCCTCGAGTTTACTCCTAGGGACTATGCGACAGTATTTTTCCTTAATCGCAGAATGAAATCTTAACTCACCACTTAACCCTGCAAACTGGCGACTGTAGGAAAACATTTAACCTCGGTCCCACATCTAGCGAATTGGTGACATAAGATTTTTGGCAGTTCATGAAACACTTTATAATACTGCCAAAAATTTTAGTGATTACGTGAATGCTTGTTCACTGAACCGCTAAAACATTTAGAGAAATGCCATCTTACTTTGTGAACAAGCGAACCCATTGAAATCTGTCAGAACCGCTAAACATTTTTGTCCAGACCACTAAGACCTTAGACCCCACCTGGGCCCACCTGAAACCTGCCACATGTCACCACATCATTCACTGTAATCACCCTATCATCACTGACAAAGGACCCACCACAAAGTTTTCACCTTTAGTGAAGATCAATGGCTATCGTCATACCGCTGACTTATCCATCGTGCAACTCTGATGAATGGTATCATGACAACTGTCAGATCCTGCATCATATTAACTTCCATGAAACCAGTGGACACACTGACAAGTCCACCTCAGCACACCTAGACCAATCACAGTTTGCCAACTAAGTAAACGTAGCAGTGGACCCACCGAAAGAAAAGGTTACGTCACACAAAAGAATCAACGGTCATCTCAAAATCTCATACATCTGACAAATCCCTAGTGAAGACATGCCCACCATCGATCCTCTATAGATTTCAGGATCCTCTGACACGCTGGCAACCCAGGACCCACCGAAAACTACCAAATCATAAATAGGTGGACCAATGAGAGACTGCCAATCATGCACACCTGTCGGAAGGTCCCACTTCTTTGAAACACTGCATCATCAGGAAAGATCAACAATTGGCATAAGATCTTAAGCTTCTGACACATCCTATAAGAACTTACACTAACCGTCAGATGGAGATGTTGTCAGAAAATTGGGTCCAGAAAATATTAAGCCGAAACATAGGAAAAATTAAACGCCGAGACCTAGGCTTTAAGGAAAATTAGGCACAGAGGACTTAGGAAAATTAAAGGTCGTCGGGGGTATAAAATCTTTAGTCGCAAGATCACGTAACATGAGAAAAGTTCATGTGATCATGTGACAAAGGGGATAACAATTAAGCACATGCAAATTAGGACCTTTAAGTGGCCGAAAAAGTTAACTTGAAATAGAACAGGGCCATGGTAATACAGAGGATTTTAAATGTAACGGCTAGTTTTTTGAATATTCTACTTAGGCCTTTAGCCAGAGACATGAAAAATGATACAAAGACCAGGGGAAAGATAATGAAGCCATAAAACTTTTTGCACATGTTAACAGTGGCTCTATCTGGGGATGTATGCCTCCTACAGGCATAGCAAGGATCTAGAATCATTGGTTTAAAGCAAACCATCCCACTGGACAAGATTGACAACAAAGAGCAACAGGACCAAAAACCTACAAGCCAGGACAAAATAGGGTAGGGGCAAGCAACTTATTTAAAAAATTTACAAAAATGTATAGACCTAACTACTGTTCATGGAAAACAAAATACTTCAATAGAAGTATTTCTTCAAGAGTTGTCCATAAAGAGGCAATTCCTGAATATCACCATTTATTTCCTTGACAATATATGAATCTTGGCCCCATTTCTCATGAATTAGATATGGCCCTAACTAGATGGGATCAAATTTACCATGTTTTCCTTTATCCTCCAGTTTGGTATTCCAAATTAATACCAAATCACTAGGCTCAAACTTCCTATCAATAGTCTTCTTGTCATACAAATTCTTAACCTGCAACTGTAATTTGGCATTTCTTGCAACTGACTCTCTTCTAGTCTCATCCAACCTAATGAGGTCCTCAATTCTTAGCTGCATCTCATCATCTATGTCATCATCATATGACTGAACAAATTTATACATTTCCAAAAAGTTATTCTGGGGCATTCTTTCCTATATTCCATATACTAGGTCAAAAGGTGCACAACCAATTGCCCTCTTCACAGTTACCCTATCAGCCCATAGAGCTAATGGTAGTTTTGAATTCCATCTACCTCACTGAATTCTCTTTCCCTATGTTTCATCTCATTATCAAGCAGCACACGTGTTCTGGTGTTGCAGCAAACTTTCTCGAAACTAACAGCTGGAGGATTTTTGGAACTGTGACTTGCTCATTCATAAATCATGCCAGGTGTTTATGTAGTGATGTACTTGTAACTATGTTGTAGTCTTTTTTATCATATTTCGGAGGCTGTAGAATGACATATAACGCATGTGTTGTGTAGTTGTAACAGCTCCTTATTTTAGTATGGAAACGGATATGGGCCAACTCCAGAAATGCCACAGGACCATATCTTCTTAAAAGCAGGTTATTATTACACTTGTATCCGTCAAAAGATCTTCATTGCAAGTGTTGTTGTTCTGCTTCAGATTGTATACACGAGATTAAAATGAGGACGAGTGTCATTTGAAGAGTACAGAGCGACTGAAAGAAACAATAGTTTAAACAGTGACCATTCGGTGATAAAAATGTCAGCTAAAGGCAGGTGAGGAAAACGGTGCAATTGGGAGTCAAAAAAATGAGTTAATCTACAAAGTTTTTTTTTGGGATCGGAAGAGAGGAGTGCATACTAAACAGACTTACCACCAAAAAGAAATTGTCGAGTGGTGTGGCCTATCCTGAAAACATGGGGATAGAAATGCACAGATACATGGGACTGGCGTAGAAAATAGACTGTGTGTTGATGTTTGCGAAAATTCAAAGAGGTTTCAAAAAATAGGTGTTGAGCCTTCTATACAGTGAATAATTGCAACGTGCCAGTCCATTTTTTCAATATGCAATCTGCAGTGAAGTTTGGCAACTAGGAAGAATGCGACGGTGGCAAGATAGGAGTGTAACCGAAATTCTCTATTATGAAGAAAATCGGCTCTGGTGAAGCCGCGTAGGACTGTCTGGCATGTAAAAATGGGAGGTCAAACAAAAACGCTTGGTTGATGATAGCAGTGAATAGTAACATCAAGAGGTGAAGAAATGCAATTTTAGTTGTCTGTCAAAAGAAATTAAAAAGTGTGGCAAAAAGAAGTGAGTTTTTCTACAGGATCTGGGAGTCACGAAAATAAAAAAGTTACTGTTGTATGCGGCTAAGAGTATCAAGCTTTGGAGATTAGAAGCTGTTCTAAACAGGAGTTACGAAGAGCTCATATGAGAATAGTAACATTAACTATCTCAAAAAATACTGAGTGCGACATGTCTTGATTTTTTAAAGAGATATGCATACAGTTTTAGTGTTACAAGAGACACGGAGATTTGGCATTGAACAGAGCTTTGTGAGCCAGCCTTAAAAGGGAGCTCTGCAGCATCAAAAATCGAGTGTCAAGTCTGTGACATAAATAACAGACACAGCATGCATATATATAAGAGACATTGAAAAATAAAGAACTCTGTTGATGATGAAAGTATAAGGATGGTTCTTGCAGCTGCAGCTGTAAAAGAATGACAGAATTAATTAGAAGACATAGAGAGAACAGACAGTGAGGGGGAGCTTATTTCTTAATATACAGACGACCCTTTTTGGTTAGATCTTAGTTGTTTTACAGCATCTTCATACTCCAGTGAAGACACAGATTGTATGTATGTGTTCAATCATCTATCTCTTGTAAGGAAGGTAGTTGCCTTCTAAATCAAGTCGGAGTCTGATCTTGAACGTTTGAGGAGAGTTGTAGCTCTCAATTGTAATGGGTTGTTGCTCATTGGATCAGTGATGCTGTGGTTTTTCCCGTTGTGGGTTTCCATGAGATAATTATGCGTGTCTTGTCCTCTTTGATGTGTGCTCTTTGTTTTCTGCTTCTAAGTTTTAAAAGTTTGTGTTAAAAATTGATTCACCCCCACCCCCTCTCATTTTTGTGTGTTTTTCATTTGGTATCAGAGTAGGTCACTCTTTTCTTGTGCTTAAAAGCTTGAGAGTTTGATCCTTGTGTCCATCATGAGTGCCTTAGAAGGTCTAGCTACAAACTGTGCTCCTCTCTTTGATGGAAATAACTTTTCTTTCTGGAGTGTTTGTATGAAAACCTATATTATGTCTCTTGGCTGCGATGTGTACCTCAGTCTCATAAATGGCTATAAAATCCCTGCTACTCCTCCTGTAGATGTTGATGATAAGAAGGAATTTGAGAACAATGCCAAGGCCATGAATGCAATTTTGTGTGGTCTAACTGAGGCTGAGTTTGTAAAGGTCATGCATTGTGCCACAGCTAAGGAAATTTGGGAGAAATTGCACAATGCATATTAAGGTGATGACAAAGTCAAGAAAGCTAAGGTTCAAACTCACAGGGTTGTCTTTGAAGGTCTTCGAATGAAGGATAGTGAAAACATTGCTACATATTTTATGCGTGTTGATGAAGTTGTCAATGCTTTAAGAGGTCTAGGTGAAAATGTTGAAGAGAAGACTGTATTTCAGAAGATTCTTCAATCTCTTCCCATGAGACTTGATGCTAAAGTCTCTGTTGTTGAAGAAATATCTGATTTAGACACTCTAACTGTTGATAAGCTACATGGCATCTTGACTGCATATGAAATGAGGATTACGGTTGAAGGGTCTTCTAAAACTGAATCTGCATTTAAGGCTTCTAAAAGAAGCAAGGACAAAGAGACCAATCTAAGTGAAGGCTCGGATGAGGACTCAAATGAGAAAATTGCTTACCTCATTAGAAGGCTGAAAAAGGGCTTCAACAAAAATAGAGGCAAGTCTGGTCTGAAATGTTTCAACTACGGAAAGCTTGGTCATTTTGCCTCTAAATGTCTAATTGATAAAGATGAGGACAGCAATGATGTAAAGGAATACAAACATCGAAAATCTAGGAGGTTTACCAAGAAAAATTGGAAGTCTGAAAAGGGTAAGAAGGAGTTGTTTTCAAAAAATGACAACGATGATTCTTCAAGCAGCGAGAGTGATTCAAGGGTAAGTGAAGTTATGTTCATGGCTATTAATGATGTAGCTATTGATGATGCTAGTTCTGAAGATATTGGAGATGCTAAAGATGATGAAGTTGACCTTGAGCTTGAATTGATCTCAGCTCTTGCTGAGATTAAAAAATTGAAAAAGAAAAATCTGAATCTTGTGGATCTTCAAGTAGAGAGTGCTGAAAAATTGAAGATTGCTACGTCTCTCAAAAAAGCTGAAACTCAGGTTGTTGACATTAAAATTCTGAATGAGGAGGCCAAAAAGATTCGTGAAGATTTAGAAAATCAGATTCAAATAAAAGAAGATAACATTGCTAAGTTGGAAGTCGAAATTGTTGCTATGAGAAACATTGGTAAAACTTCTATGCTTTCTAGTGAAGAGCTATCTTTCAATAATGGTAAAGTCACTTTAGATGATGTCCTTGGTTCTCAAAGACCCACCAAAGATAAACGTGGAGTTAGCATGCAATCTGAATCAAGCACTTCACCACCGGAAAGTAATTAGCCTACTCCTAACAAGGTAAAGAAACCTTTTTTCTATGGCTACTGTTTTGCTTGTAATTACTTTGGTCATAGAGCTGCTGATTGTAGAGGTGTTTCATACAAGAATTATTATTAGCATGAAAGAAATATGTTTAGGAAGTACAATCTGATTTTCTATAGCTGCAATAAGTTTGGACATACATCTAGATTTTGTAACAGCTACTATGCAGATTCATTTTATAATGTTGAGCCTAAAAGAAGAGCTAAAGTGACTAAGGTTTGGAAGAGAAAAGTTCAAGAGACTCCTCTTAAGGCACTTGTTGTTCAAACAACCTTTCTAGCTAGCAATGAGAAGGACATATGGTATGCTAATAGTGGCTGCTCCCGACATATGACAAGTGACCTGAGTAAGTTTTATTCTCTTAAGAAAATGAAAGGTGGTAAGATCAGATTTGGTGGTAGCTCTTCTGCAAAGGTTGCTGGTATAGGTACAGTTCTAATTAATAATAATGAAACTATTGTTGAGAATGTTCTTTATGTAGAAGGGCTGAAACATAATTTGCTAAGTGTGAGCCAACTATGTGATCAAGGTTATGATCTTAGTTTTAACTCTAATGCTTGCTCAATTAGAAAGGGGACTAATGTCATAGTGAAAGCTACTAGAGCAGCAAATAATCTTTACATTCTTGATGATTCTAATGATGAGACATGTTGTTTGAGCAAGATAGAGAATGCTTGGCTTTGGCACAAGCATTTTGGGCATGTTAACTTTGATAATCTTATTAAGATCAGCAAGAAGGAGGCTATTAGAGACATGCCTATGCTAAAAAACCAGCAGCTATTGTTTGCAAAAATTGTCAAGAAGACAAACAAACTAGAACTTCCTTCAAACCAAAAGATGAATTCAGCAGTAGGCCACTTGAGCTCATCCATATGGATCTTTGTGGACCAACAAGGGTAGCAAGTCTTCAAGGTGAGAAATATTTTATGCTTATAATTGATGACTTTACACGCATGACATGGGTTACATTCCTAAAAGAAAAATCAGAAGCTTTAAAAAAGTTTAAGATTTTTAAAGGTTTAGTTGAAAATGAAATGGACATGAAAATCAAATGCTTGCATTTTGATAATGGGGGAGAATTCACTTCTAATGAGTTTGTCAAGTTCTGTGAGCTACATGGCATTAAGAAACAGGTTTCAGCTCCAAGAATACCACAACAAAATGGTGTTGTGGAAAGGAAAAATAGACCATTCAAGAAATGGCTCGTTGCATGATGAATGAAAGTAAGGTAAAAGATATATTTTGGAGAGAGGCTATTCACACTGTTGTTTATATTCAGAATAGAACATTGTTGAGACCAAAGCTCAAGAAGACTCCTTATGAACTTTGGAAAGTTAAACCAGCCATTGTTAAGCATTTTAAAATTTTTGGGAGTCCATGCTACATTAGAAGAGATGAAGATAACCTAGGTAAGTTTGAATCTAGAGCTGCTGAAGGTATTTTTCTTGACTATTCTTCTAAGAGTAAGACATACAAATGCTACAATAAAAGGCTTCATAAATTAGTAAAGAGTGCTAATGTCAAAGTTCATGAAGTTTCTAATCAATTTGATAAGAATGATGACAGCCCTGAAGAAGGTATAACTCAGACCAACATTGTGGTAGCTTCTAAAATTCAAACCAGCACTGTTGTACCCTCCTCTCCTCCACATATTCAAGTTGGATCAGCTAGCAAGAGTGGTGAGAATGACCAAAGTAAAGTGCAATCTGCTCATCAAGAATCAGTCCCTATTTTTATTGATGTTGAAAATCTACATGATAATTCTAGAAATGACTCTCAAGATGAACATGATGTTTCTAAATTCAAAAATCCTTCAAAGTTTGTGCAAAAGAATCATCCTATTGATCAGGTCATAGGTGAAAGAAATTCTAGAAATGCTAGGAAAAATGTCAACTACTTTGAGGGTGATGATTTCTCACTTATCTCCTTGATTGAGCCTAAGTGTTTTGAAGAAGCAGCTGTAGATAAACATTGGGTGGCTTCCATGAAAGAGGAGTTGGATCAAATAAAAAAGAGCAATATTTGGGAGCTTGTTCCAAGACCTATCAACAAGAACGTGATAGGTACAAAATGGGTATACCGGAAAAAGGTAAATGAAGATGGTAAGATTATTCGCAATAAGGCACATTTAGTTTGCAAAGGTTACTCTAAGATTGAAGGTGTGGATTTTAGTGAAACCTTTGCCCCGGTTGCAAGGTTAGAAGCAATCAGAATTTTTTATATTTTTGCTTCTTTTAAAAGCTTCAAAGTTTTCCAAATGGATGTAAAATCTACTTTCTTAAATGGAGATCTAGTTGAAGAAATTTATGTTGAACAACTAGAAGGTTTGATTTCTTATAATGTAGACTATGTATGCAAGCTGAAAAAGGCATTGTATGTACTCAAATAAGCTCCTAGAGCTTGGTATGACAAGTTGGATAACTATTTGCGGCAGCAGGGCTTCAAGAAGGGATATGTTGATAGCAACTTGTACATTTAAAAGGAAGGTAACAACATTCTTATTGTTGTTGTTTATGTTGATGATCTGATTTTTGGTCGTGATAGTGTCAAGATGTCCAAGACATTTGCTACGTGTATGAAAAATGAGTTTGAGATGTCTATGATGGGTGAGCTAACATATTTTCTTGGGCTGCAAATTAATCAATCCTCTAAAGGTATTTTTATTTCCCAAGCTAAGTATGTTAGGGAGTTACTTAAGAAATTTAAAATGGAAGATTGTAATCCGGTTAGCACTCTAATGGAAACCAGATGTAAATTAAGTAAGGAGGATGTGTCTCCCTCTGTTGATCAATCTTTTTATAGATCAATGGTAGGAAGTCTGCTGTTTGTGAAAGCCACTAGACCAAATATCATGTAGGTTGTGGGATATGTAGCCAAGTTTTAGGCTTCTCCAAAACAAACACATGTTTCAGCTGTTAAGAGGATCTTTAAATATCTGAAAGGTACAGTTGATTTTGGTCTTTGGTTTCCAAAAAGTTCTGATTTTCTTCTTACAGCATATACAAATGCAAATTGGGGAGGTTCAGTGGATGATAAAAAAAGCACTAGTGGGTGTGCCTTCTTCTTAGGTGGCTGTTTGGTTTCATGGCTTAGCAAGAAACAATCTTGCACTTCATTATCCACCGCTGAGGCTGAATACATTGTAGCAGTTTCATGTTGTACTCAGGTAATCTCAATGAAGAATACTTTACATGATTATAAGCTTGAGATTACTGATCCTATTTGTATTTTATGTGACAACACAATTGCCATTGACATTTTGAAGAATCCAGTGATGCATTCTTGAACAAAGCACATTCCAATTAAGTATCACTATCTGAAGGAGCAGGTTGCAAATAATGTTGTTAAGCTAAATTATGTTTGTTCTGAGGAGCAAATTACAGATGTGTTTACTAAACCTCTACCCCGAGATTGCTTCGAGTATCTTTGAAGCAAGCTTGGTGTTATTTCACCTCAATGAAAGGTTCGTCTTCAGCACTTCATTGCTATATCTTTTGATTATAGTTTCAGTTTAATGGTCATTGATGACAAAGGGGGAGTAGAGCTTAAGGGGGAGATCCGTTCCGATTTGGTAGATTTGTTTCAGTTGGTTCAATTTTATGGGGGAGTTGTTTCAAATTTGCAGTGCTTTCAGATTAGTTCATCTGCTCAGGGGGAGTTCTTTAGAATTGCTAATTGTTTGCCATTAATGACAAAAAGGGGGAGATTGTTACATGTTTTTGTCATTGATATTTTCGGTGTCACTGTTGTTTGTGAATGTGTATGTGTTGGTGACAAATGTTGTGTGTCCATCTACCTCGATGAATTCTCTTTCCCTATGTTTCGTCTCATTATCAAGCAGCACACGTGTTCTGGTGTTGCAACAAACTTTCTCAAAACTAACAGTTGGAGGATTTTTGGAACTGTGACCTACTCATTCATAAACCATGCTAGGTGTTTATGTAGTGATGTACTTGTAACTATGCTGTAGTCTTTTTGATCATATTCTGGAGGCTGTATAATGAGATATAACGCATGTGTTGTGTAGTTGTAACAACTCCTTATTTTAGTATGGAAACGGATATGGGCCAACTCCAGAAATGCCATGGGACCATATATTCTTCAAAGCAGATTATTATTACACCTATATCCATCAGAAGATCTTCATTGCGGGTGCTATCATTCTGCTTCAGATTGTATACACATGAGATTAAAATGAGGACGGGTGCAATTCGAAGAGCACAGAGCGACTGAAAGAAATGGTAGTTTAAAAAATGACCATTCGGTGATAAAAATGTCAGCTAAAGGCAGGTGAGGAAAATGGTGCAATTGGGAGTCAAAAAAATGAGTTAATCTACAAAGTTTTTTTTCGAGATCGGAAGAGAGGAGTGCATACTGAACAGACTTACCGCCAAAAAGAAAATGTCGAGTGGTGTGGCCAGTTTTGAAAACATGGGAATAGAAATGCGCAGATACATGGGACTAGCGTAGAAAATAGACTAAGTGTGTGTTGATGTTTGCGAAAATTCAAAGGGGTTTTGAAAAATAGGTGTCGGGCCTTCTATATAGTGAATAACTGCAACGTGCCAGTCCTTTTTTTTAGTATGCAATCTATAGTGAAGTTTGGCGACCAGGAAGAATGCGATGGCGGCAAGATAGGAGTGTCACCAAAATTCTCTGTTATGAAGAAAATCAGCTCTGGTGAAGGTACGAGGACTATTCGACATTTAAAAATGGGAGGTCAAACAAAAACGCTTGGTTGATGATAGCAATGAATAGTAACATCAAGAGGTGAAGAAATGCGATTTTAGTTGTCTGTCAAAAGAAATTAAAAAGTGTGTGGCAAAATTCTCTGTTATGAAGAAAATTGACTCTGGTGAAGCCGCATAGGACTGTCCGGCATTTAAAAATGGGAGGTCAAACAAAAACGCTTGGTTGATGATAGTAGTGAATAGTAACATCAAGAGGTGAAGAAATGCGATTTTAGTTGTCTGTCAAAAGAAATTAAAAAGTGTGGCAAAAAGAAGTGAGTTTTTCTACAGGATCTGGGAGTCACGAAAATAAAAAGTTATTGTTGTATGTGGCTAAGAGTATCAAGCTTTGGAGATTAGAAGCTGTTCTAAATAGGAGTTATGAAGAGCTCATATGAAAATAGTAATGTTAACTATCTCAGAAAATATTGAGTACGACATGTCTTGATTTTTTAAAGAGATACATATAATTCACATTACACGTGTGCTGCTTCTTTTTATATAATTTACATCTCACAATTACATACTTGATGGCCTGTAAGTTCAATGTCCTCTTCTAATTATCATTCATTCCTGCTAGACAACTCATATTTCTCAAGTAATAGATAATATCTTGATACTAGATACAATCATCCATATCACATGTATAATTAATTTCAAAATGATTTACTTGATTAGCATCAAGATTGGATTGGGCTATCAGTTTTGCCAATCCTTGTCCTCTAACCAATTTAGTAATTTGGATGTCAACATTGAATTCTTGGATCCTACTAATCCATCTACATCTTCTTCCAGACACCTCGTGCTGTGAGAAAATATCCTTCACAGCTAAACTTGGCACAAAAGCAATCACAAGTACCCCCATCAAGTAACACCTAAAAGCCTTAAATACCTTCACAAGTGCATATGCTTGTTTCTCATTTCTATCATACTTCAATTCAGTAGCCTGCAAAGATTTACTGAAAAATGCAACAGGCTGCTCAAAACCATCCTTATTCTTTTGTAACAAAACTGCAACAATAGTGTGAAAAGCTGCAAAGGAAAAAATGTGCATTGGGATATTATAATCAGGTGCCTTAAGCACTGGTGCATCTTTGATGGCCTGCTTGATGTTTTTGAAAGCCTCATCAGGCTCACCCTCCCAATTGATTGCAGATCCCTTCTTCAACATCTTAGAAATAGGTATAGTATCCTCTGCAAAATTTGTTACAAACCTCCTTAAGAAATTGACCTGACCAAAGAAGGACTGAATTCCTTTAACATTCTTTGGTCTCTAAATTTTATCAATGGTAGCTACCCTCTCAGGGTCAATTCTCACTCCTTGCTTCCCAACTAAGTGGCCAAGCAACTTACCTTCAATGACACCAAAAACACATTTCCTTGGGTTTAATGAAATGCCAAATTCTAAGGCCCTCACAAATATTTTCTCTAAATGAGTGCAATGGTCTTCTTCCTTCTTGGAATAGGCAGTTAAATCATCTTGATATACAACAAGGAAATCATTTATGAAATCTAAAAAGGCAACATCCATTGCCCTCTGAAAAGTAGCACCAACATTTGTGAGACCAAAAGGCATTCTCACATAAACATATGTCCCCCAAGGTGTTGTGAAAGCAGTCTTGAATTGTTCTAATTCCTTGACAATTACTTGATTGTAACCAGAGAAACCATCCATCATAGACATCAATTTTGATTTGGTTACTCTCTGCAACATAGCTTCCATATTGGGCAGACAATAATTATCCTTTAATGAGCTGATGTTCAAACTCTTGAAGTCCACACAAAGCTTGATGTCACCATTCTTTTTTCTCATAGGAACAAGGTTTGACACCCAAGAAGAGTGCCTTATAGGCTTAATAATTCCAGCATCTCTTAGCTTCATCAACTCTTCTTGCATCTTGGGTGCCAAAGTGGGATTAATAGGCCTTTAATTTTGCCATAAAGTTTTAGCATCTTCTTTCAATGGAATACAATATGCTGAAATAAATCTTCTCTATAAACCTTAGGTCATCATATGACCATGCAAAAACATGCCTGAATTTTCTCAATAATTCAATCAAAGATTTCTTTACCATTTGAGATATATCTCTACCAATGTATACTTTCTTAGGTGCTTCATGTGTTCCAAGATTTATCTCCTCTAGATCAGCATGATCTTCTCTTTTGATATTCTTTTGAACTCTATCTTGGTTGTCAAAGATAGTCTCCAAAACAACAAGCCCCTTAGGCATCTTGTTAGTTCTAAGTTGAATGATCTCATTGCCAAAGACAACCTCTCTTCCTTCTATTGACTCAACCAAGGCTAAACAATCAAATTCCTGACCATGATACTGATTTTCATAGCTCATAAACTTCAAGACATCATTATCATCATCAAAAACTTGCCAATTTTCAATATTATCTGGTATACTAGGCCTAGCCTGAATTTTATCTTAAGAGATACCAGCAAAAGTAATATCAGCGGGATTGACTGCAATATTGGCCAACAAGTCAGCCATCTTATTATTACTCCTATCCTTTCATTCAATATTGAAGGCATCAAAATGTTCAATCAAATCCCAAACTGCATTCCTATATTGTTTTAGCCTTTTTTTCTTAGAAGCATAAACTGACCTGACTTGGGACACCACCAACTCAGAATCACCAACAACACTTAAACATTTAATACCATGCTTTTGTGCCAACCTCATTCCTAACAAAAAAGCCTCATATTCTACTATATTGTTGGTACAAAAGAAATTCAATGTGAAATAAAATTTGTAGGTGTTTCCATCAGGGGAAATAAGTAGAATACCTGCTCCTGCTCCATCTTTGCAATTTGCACCATCAAAATACATTATCCACAAATCACCCTTCATAGAATTAATACTTACCTCAACAGAGATAGGTGAAAAAATAGTTTCCTTTTCAAATATAGGGATCTCTGCCCTAAAAGCATTAATATCAGTATCCACAAAACATGTAGTTTCATTATCAATATTCCTCTCAATCATGTGGCATACTCTTGGCTCTCAATCAATCTTAACAAACTGATCATCAATCTTGAAAGTGGCATAGGAGAGATCACACTGTAAACATCCACCCATGGCAGCACTCCACCTTCTAGATAGTAGCATCCCATAATGAGGAGGGATGTCCACCACCAAAAGAATCATTGTTAGCTCTTTCTCTGGATATGCTGCCATCCTATATGGCATTGCATTGATAGTCCCAATGACTGGTACCTCCCTCTGATCCATTGCACAACATCTGCCTTGAACTGTATCAACTTTAAGGCCCAACTTCTCCATGATTTTGAAAGGCATGACAGTATTAGAGGCACCACTATCAATCATACAATTTCTTAACTTCATTCCATTCACAAGAACACTTAAAAAGAATGGATCAATGTTTTCAAGGCTAGCATTGACAAAACTATCCAAATATATAGGAGGAATTTGAGACACAATTCCCTGAGTAGCAACACCTTTCAAAGCTTTATCCTAAGATCCATTGCATGCAACATCATTGTTATGAACATTATCTACCCATGCAATAGCTCTATCTTTATGTTCAGGGATCCTCAACAATTCTGACAATGGAGTCTTAACTGTAATTTGGGACAATACAACTAACATATCAACAGGAGCAAAAGAAGGGATTTCAATCTGCACTGCCTTAGCATCCTTTTGTTTGTCTGATACATTAGGTGTATTGGTCACCCTCATTTTTTCAATCTTAGCCATTGTGTTAACTGGCTTCTCAATCTCATTAGAAATTCTTTCAACTCCAACTCCCTTAGGCTCACAATTCTTACCTTTTACATTCTTGAATTTTGCCTTGTGATCACCTTTTGATTTGTTCTCATTAGGCTTTCCAGAGTTGGTACTCTTTATGAACATTCCTGTAGCTTTCTCATTTGTATTCCTTGCCACCATGCCTCTAGTTTGCACTTGGGAAATCATTTCTGCAATAATCCTCTCCATCTCTTCTCTAGAAGGTCTTCTTAAATTTACTGGCTCAGAAGAAGAGTTCATGTTACATGTCTTCTTATCAATGTCTTCACTATCAGAAAAAACCTCTTAATGAAAAAGGGCCTGATTATGTCTCTTCACATTTACATCTACCTCTTCATCAAAATTATAATCATCTTCATATCCTAGATATGAAGTAGCCATGTTGCATCCAACATCATCTTGATCTTCTTCTTGATCTATCTCCTCATTGCCACAATCCTGATTTGTAGCCATAGAATGTGCAACCACACAATGCTCTACAGAATGAGGGGACTGGCATGCAACACACCAAGGTATGTCCTCCATGACATTTATTGAAGCCTTTTGTAGAGGGTCAGGGACACCTTTTTCATTATTTCCTCTTGCACTAGAGACAATAGGCTTGCCATCCTTCCATTGGGTGTTGTAGGGGTAGTTCTGCAATCTATTCTGCTTATTGAAATTGTTGTTGAACTGAGGCCTTTCATTGGTAGGAGCACTAATGTTCCTATTTTTAGGTGCCTAAAAATCCCTCAATGCATTGAGCACCTTATCCAATTTGTCTTCTTCTTGCCTCCTAGTTCCAACACTCCTATCATTTTCTTTTTTCTATTTCTTGTCCCCAAACAACCTTGGATCATCTATCTTACCACCCAATTTTCCTGATATTTTCATATTGTTCTCAATATTGATAGCAATCCTAAAAGCATCTCTAAGAGTTCTTGGTTCTTTATCCCTCAACAAGTACCCCATCTTTCCATCAAATGCATTGAAGTATGTAGTTAGACAAACATTGTCATCTAACCGCATAACTTGGAACAACTTATGCATACCCTTCTGAAATCTCATGTTGAATTCAGCTGCAGACTCATTCTGATTTTTCCTTATGGTATTGAATTCATTCAACATGAAACTAGCATTAGGCCTATCACCATACTGCTCTTTAAAACATCTCTCAAAGGAATCCCAAATATCAATACATGTATTAGGAAGTCTCTTAAACCAATCTCTAGCATCCTCCATTAGAGATTGAACAAAAAATTTCATGACTACATCCTCATGCTCTACCTTATAATCATTAAGCATATCAACAAATAACCTAAGATGCTCCTCACAACTAATAGCATTATTACCAGCAAACTTAGGTACCTTATCTCTTATATCTTTTGGAAAAGCATTCGGGTAACCAGGAATTCCATCAAAACTAATTTTCCTATAGCCTTCTAATTGCATAGGTCTTCTTTGGAAACTTGAACTAGTGTTAACCCTAGGATTAACATTTGCATTTACATTTCCATCTACTTTTGCATTTGATTGCTGCCTAGGATCAACACCTATCCTAACAGATGAAGAAGGAATTGAACTAGTAGCATTACTAAGTGGAATAGTAGTAGTCATAGATGGCATACCTCGTTCAGTAGTAGATGGACCAAGAATATTAACTGATGAAGCCTTCAAGAACTGGATCTTTCTTCTCTTTTCTGCAATGGAAGCTTCAATTTCAGCCTTCTCTAATTCTCTTGCAAGGTCCTCATCTTCTTTTCTTCTTCTTTCTATCTCTATGTCCTTGTTTGAATTTGGTGGTGGGAACCCTGGTATTGTCAATGATCTACTTGTTTGATGTCCCACCATCTTTTTCTTTCCTTTCTCACCAGCGGCAACAACAAGCCTAGTGATCTCACGTCCATCTTTATCTTTAGGTAGGGAAGCATAACTTTGAACTTGTCTAACCACAGGGCCCTCCTGATCAAATTCATGGTCTTGCAGTAAGCACTCCTACTCACTCCTCAAAGCCTCAAGATCACCAAAGATATCATGTTGCAAAGTCTTAGGAGCAGAAGCAATCATCTTGTTTCTCTCCTTCATTTCATTAATCTTTCTAAGGAGAGACTATCTTTCTATCAGAGCATTCACCTTTTCAGCCTCTCTCTCCTCTTGTAACCTCATGTATGGCATCCTATTCTACCAATTGTAACCTTACTACATTTAAATCATCTGGGTCTACCATAATGTCATCAGAACTTGATGACACATCGATATCAGTAATATTTTGATATGGGAAGTGGACTTGCCTTGGTCTCAAGGGTTCTCTTCTGAAATTATCTTCATCAAGATCTAAATCAATCTCCAAACCCATCTCTCTAGCTTGTTCATCCTAACCTACAGGCAATGGTCCCTTGTCTTGAAATACAGCCTTTGGGGTATCATAAAATCTATCTTCAGAGTGACCACCATCTGATCTAGAAACTCTATCTTGTGAACCTTCCTCACTTGAGGAAACATGTGGTGCTCTACCACTGGTATTTCTTTGTTCTCTGATGGGAGCACTAGTAGACTCACCATTCCTTCTGATCCAACTCTTCTTCTCCTATCTAGGCAATTTCTCTAGAGTGACCTCCAAATTCTTTCTGACAAAGGACCTAGTATTCCTCCTCTTGTCCATGA
Organism: Chamaecyparis obtusa; assembly: GCA_027943335.1. Taxonomy (NCBI): domain Eukaryota; kingdom Viridiplantae; phylum Streptophyta; class Pinopsida; order Cupressales; family Cupressaceae; genus Chamaecyparis; species Chamaecyparis obtusa. The sequence goes on along the minus strand of BSBK01004545.1, from coordinate 632,071 downwards.
TTTACAGTATTACAGTGGTTCTAACCCTTTGAGTCACCACCCACCTAGATGGGAAATCCTTTAACTAAACATAATAGGAAAACAAGAGTGCACTTAATAGCTTCATCTCTAGACTCTCCCCAGTAGAGTTGCCATTTTGTTGGGAGTTCCCTTTGATCTTCAACTTGTAGATTTATACTTTGCTAGATAACTTTAATAAAACTTTGACTCTATCACCACTCCAAAGTCTACAAGGAAGAGGGCCAATTAACAAGGATCAAAAGAGATCCTCCTACACATTGAGCCTTAATGCTTAGGTGGGTGTACCCTTGATTCACTTCTGCAAAGGAATCACTAAATATTATACCAATATACTCTTCACTAACTGATTTAAGGATTTTATCATTTGAATGTGTGTGTGTGATTGAGGATGATGGACTAGCTCCAGAGAAAAGATCAATGCCTTATCCTAGGGCAAAGAGTCACTAAATAACGTATATCTCCCTAAAACCTTAACTTAAATACATATGAACTCAGAGTAAGTGCTTTGCCTATTAGTCCCCTCACTCCCAAACATGATCATCAAATTCCAATCTAACAATGAACTCACTTTGATCATGTTAAAAATGATAAAGAATAACAATGGAAATGCAGGAAATTATTTAATCGAAGAGTGAAGAGTTAGGAAAATACCATGAATTAGTGCAAAATCTAGGAGCATACACCAACAAAGCAAAGAGGAGACAAGAATTTGAAAGGGGAAAGCAAAGAAAACCCCTTGTGAAGTATGAATGAGGCATGAAAAGCCTAAAAAGAAAGAGAGAGAGAGAGAATATGAGCACTTAGCTCAATACAATATGATAGAACTAAGAGAGAGAGAGAGAGAGAGAGAGAGAGAGAGAAAATGTGTGAGAGAAATGTGAGAGAATTGGTGTTGAGTGTGTGGAAAAATATCTCTATAAGTAGAGATGAGTGAAGGATTTTGCATGTAACTTCCTTTGTGAATGAGTGCCACATTCATACTTGTGTGTGGGCCAAGTGTGAAATTCCTCTTAAGGAGGAATCAACTAATTTACAAATTACAATAAATATTTTTCCTCACATATTCCACTAGAGGATGAAATAGAATGTAGTGGAAAGAAGACAACAAAGAAGTATATTAGGATACCTTGGCTTATATCCTAATATATTACAACAAGAAAAGAATAATAGTCTAACCTTGGTTTATAAATACACCAAGGAAAGATTACAAATTCTAACATCCCCCTTTAATCTTTACTTGGGGTAATTGCATCAAGGGATATTAGCCCCAAATTATTACAATGTAATTCAAATTTCTCTCTAGAAAGAGGCTTTGTCAAAATATCAACAACTTGATCTTCTCCTTTGCAATGAATGAGGGAAATTTTGTTTTCTGCAATGTGTTCTCTAATGAAGTGGTGGTGGAGAGAAATGTGCTTTGACTTTGCATGGTAAACTGGATTCTTTGCCAATGCTATTACACTTTGATTGTCACAATACAAGGATATAGGTTCTTGTTGAGGTAGACCCAAATCTTCAAGTATACTTCTAAGCCATAGAGCTTCTTTAGAGGCATGAGTACAAATTTTATATTCTGCTTCAGTAGAACATAAAGACATAGATTGTTCTTTTTTACTTTTCTAAGAGATAGAACCTGAACCAAGAGAAAAACAATATCCAAAAGTAGATTTCCCATCATTAGGGTCTCCACCTAGATCTGAATCAGTAAAACCTTTTAAAGAGAAATCAGAATTTGCATCATAAAATAGACCTAAGTTAATAGTACCTTTAATATAACGTAATATTCTTTTAGAAATTTTAAAATGAGTTTGTTGAGGTTTTGACATAAATCTGAAAACTAAACCAACACTAAAAGATAAATCAGGTCTAGTGAGGGTTAAATAAATCAGACTACCTACGAGTTCTCTATAGGGAGTAGCATCAATATAAGGAGATTCCATATCTACCATTAATTTAGTTCCTAAGTCACATGGAATTGAAATTGGATTAGCATCATTCATATGAAATCTATCTAAAAGATCTTTAGCATATTTACTTTGAGATATAAAAATACCATTAGAAGTTTGCCAAATTTGCATTCCTAAGAAATAATGTAACAATCCTAAGTCTGTCATTTGAAATTTCTGGTTGAGTTGAAATTTAACATCAGAAATTAAATGGTTAGATCTGGAAGTAAGAATTAAATCATCAACATATAGAATGATAATAATAATGTTATCTTCACTATGCTTGATATATAAGTTAAGATAATTTTTACTTCTTTCAAAACCTTGGGAAATAAAGAAGGCATTAATTTTAGCATACCATTCTCTAGGAGATTGTTTTAAACCATAAATAGACTTCTTTAATTTGCAAACTAAATGTTCATTACCTTCTTGAATAAAACTAGGAGGTTGAGACATATAGATCTCTTCATGCAGATCACCATTCAAAAAAGCACTTTTAACATCCATTTGGTGAATAGGCCAATTCATTTTAGCAGCTAAAGCAAGAACAACTTTAATGGTAGGCATTTTAGCAATAGGAGCAAATGTTTCATTGTAATCTATTCCTTCAATTTGAGAAAACCCTCTAGCAACTAGTCTAGCTTTAAATTTACTAATTTCATTGTTGGAGTTTAATTTAGTTTTATATAACCATTTACAAGAAACCAAATTTTTACCAGGAGGTAAAGTAACTAAATCCCAAGTATTATTGGAAATTAAAGAGTCATATTCTTCTTGCATAGTAGTTTGCCAATGAGTTTGATTTTTAGCTTGAGCAAAGGTTTGAGGATCATTAGAATTAGATAAAGAAGACATGAGAGCATAATTGCAGTAATTTATCCTTCTAGGTTTAAGTCCACCCATTCTAGCAATGTAATCATCACCTTCATTAAGTAAATCTTTAAACCATTTAGGATTTCTTGTAGAATTAATAGAAATATTACTAGGAGTAAATAAATTGTTACCATCATCATCATCATCATCACTACTACTACTAGTAGGAACAACATTATTAGGAGTATCATTACTATCTTTATGCTCATTATTAGTGTTATCCTGATTGTTAGAAATAGAAACAGAAGGAACATAAACTTTAGGAATGGGGTTGAGAGATGGAGGGTGGTCCTCCACAAGAACAATGTTGCTATGATCAAAATCAGAATCTGAAATTTGAGAGCAATCATGAACACCATTTTCAGCAATGCAAACATCTCTAGCTATCTGAACTTTATTAGTAAGAGGATCATAAACTCTATAACCTTTAGTATTTTCAGAATAGCCAACAAAAATGTGAGGTGTGGATTTAGGATCTAAATTTTCCCTTTTCTGTTTAGGTGTGTGAACATAAGCAGTGGAACCAAAAATACGTAAATGAGACAAATTGGGTTTTCTTCCTGACCAAACTTCTTTAGGAGTTTTATTGGGAAGAGCCTTAGTAGGAGTTCTATTAAGAATATAGGTGGCACATGCCATGGCTTCAGCACAAAATTTATAATCTATATTCCTAGCATGCAAAAAACATCTAGCCATTTCTACTATAGTTTTATGCTTACGTTCTGCCACACCATTCTGTTCTGGTGTATAAGGAACAGTAAGCTCATGTTTGATACCAAAAGATCTTAAATAAGAATGAAAAACATGATTAACATATTTAGTACCATTATTAGTTCTAAGAATTTGAATTTTATAGCCACTTTGTCTTTCTACAAATAAATGAAATTCAGCAAAAGTATCAAGAACTTGATCTTTACTATGTAAGAAATAAATCCATGTTCTATGAGAGTAATCATCAACAAATGTTAGAGCATATTTAGATCCTGAAAGTGAAGTATTTTCCATCGGACCTCGAAGATCACTATGGATGAGAACTAACTTATTATTATCTCTCCATGATGATCTATGAGGAAAAGATTCTTTATGCATCTTACCACTCATACATCCATTACAATCTAATTTAGAAGTAGTAAACTTAGGTAGTCCTTCTACCATATTTTCCCTTTGCATTAATGAAATATAATTAGAATTTAAATGTCCTAGCTTCTCATGCCAAATATGAAAATCAATAGTAGTAAGGAAAGAGTATCTAGGAGAGGAAAACTGCTAAAACTTAAAAATATTATCAGCATCTAACTTAGCATCAACAACTATTTGAATATTGTTAGGATCAATAATATGACAGTTATTTTTATGAAATTCAATCTTATAATCTTGACATAATTGAGGAACAAAAATAATATTAGCTTTTAAATCAGGAACATAAAGAACATCATGTAATTTACCATTAGGGACAGAGATATTACTAGTTCCTTCAACTTTACAGCAATGATTATCAGCTAAAGAAATAGGAATATTCAAAGAATCAGGTTGCAGAGAATCAAAAACTTCTTTATGAGAAGTAACATGTTGAGATGCACCACTATCAACAATCCATTCAAGTGGTTTAGAAGCATCAAAGCTAACAGTAAAAGCAGAAGGAGATTGATTATTAGAGTAATTTTGAGAATTATGTTGATCATCTTTTTGTTTCTTAAAACAATTATGAACTAAATGACCATTTTTACCACAATAAGTGCAATAAGGCCTATTTGAAGGGTTATTATTATTATTATTATTATTATTATTATTATTATTATTATTATTATTATTATTATTATTATTATTATTATTATTATTATTATTATTATTATTATTATTATTATTATTATTGTTATAGTTATTGTAATTGTTATTATTATTAGGTATTTGATAATTGTTATTAGGAGTTGAAGTGTTAATATTATTAGGTCTTTGATGATTTTGATTATAGTTGGAATTGTTTGATCGCTGATTATTTTGATTGTTATTTGAATTATTACTAACTCTATTATTATTATTATTATTATTATGAGATTGAGAAACATAAGCATGTTCATGAGATTTCAATATACCAAATTGAATTAGTTTATCCTCCTCTTGATGCAACATATTTTGAAAAATAACATAAGTTAATTGAGTTGCTAAAGAAGGAATAGCTAACTGAGAATAGATATTTGTAATAAATTGCTGAAACTGCCTAGGTAAACATTTACGAATTATAATATGAATTATCCTTAAATCAGATAAATTTACTTGTAACCCATTTAATAAAACTCTAATGGAATCAAATTTAAGAAAAAAGTCATCAACAGAATTAAAATTTGTATACCTGAGATCTTCAAGCTGGTCTTGAAGCTAGATTTTACGGGTCTCATCTGCACTGTCATAGGTTTTTTTTAGGATGTTCCAAGCTTGATGGGATTCTGTACAAGAGGAAATAAGGACATATAGTTCGAGACTTAAGGATATGCCAATTAAACCAAGTGCTTCATCTTTCTTAGCTTGCCAAGCATCTTGGTTAGCTTGAGAAGTAGTGGTAGTAGGTTTAGAGCTGGCACTAGTGGCAATGTCTAAAAGATGACAGAATCTGAATATAAAGGTCATGTGGATTTTCCAGGCATGATAGTTGGTACTGGTTAATTTGATCTCAGGAATTAGGGTAGACATGATGGAGGTAGGAATATAGCAAAAAAAAAGGGAAGCTTGAAAGAAATCTCTGTTAATTTGTTATGATTTTAACGAGAGGTGCTCAAATACAAACCTGCAAAATAGATATTAGGATACTTGAAATAAAATAAAAGGGAAATCTAAAATAAGCCCTTGTGAATAATATTAGATTCAACAAAGGTTAACAAGTAATGTTATCAGAGATTGATAAAGTTAATATCTAGAACAAGATCAATCGACTTTAAGAGAAAAGATGCATGAATTTGCATAAACTATGAAATATTAAACACAAAAAACAAAGCAATAATATCAATAGGCATGTGACAATAATAACAAATGCAAGAAAAGTTTAAAATGCAAACATGCAATGCAAAGAACCTTACTGATGTCATAGAATGAAAAGATGCTATATTTCCAAACCAATGCTTACGGTATGCAAGACAAAGATCAACTACAGAATTCTAACTTTTTACTCAGCACTATGCTTGATAGATACTTTTTACAGAGTGCAATGATACAAAAAATAAGGAACACACAATACTGAACAATACTCCTGCTAAGCTTGCACATTGATAATGATATCTTGATATTGAAATATCAAAAAGACTAAACACAGGGATCAAGAAATAAAAAACTATTGAAAGGAAATAGAAATAACGTTAAAATTGTTAAAGTGCATGTATTAAAAAATGTTAATAATGTTAATAATAATGCAATATACTATACAACGCTGCTAAAGTAAACATGCAAAGCTTTTACTAGTAATATGAAAAAAATGTTAATATGAAAACAGTAATGCATAAAAGGAATAGAATATAATGATTAATTAAAAAAAATGCAATGCATGCAAATAAAGTGTACTAAATTAGAAAATGTTAATCTATAAAAAAAGGTATAACAGTTATTCAAAGAAACTATGCAGAATATAACATTAATCTATGTTGTAATATAACGGTTATTCAATGAAACTAAACTAGCAACCCAAATAATTTATTTTAAGTAACAAACATGCTGGTTTTAAATCCTGAAAAGACTGAATAAAAAGGAGTAGCGAGATTAGAGTGGAATCAGTCCAGATTACAACGGCAAAGTAATCAAGACAACATGAAATTGAACATGCAAAGGCTACGAACACTGAATAACCAAGAACAGAGAACAAATACTAATAACAAAATGAAATGCTGCTATTATTGCAAGCAATCAACGCAAGTTATGTGGTTGATTATTGCATGCAAAGTGAATCTCAGCAATGTGATATATATCAATGCATGTATCCTATGTATCAAAGTGTTGCAAAGCACAATAAATTGAATCTTTTAAAAAATGTGAATGCAGAGTCTGTCGATTACGTGCCTCGAGCCACAGAGAACAAAGCTAAAGAAGAGTTATATTTTTAAAAGGTAGATCACATGCAAAAAAGATATACCAAAGATGAAAAAAATGTTATCAAAGCAAGCTATGGTTAGTATATTTTGGAGCAAAAAAAACATAGCGCTAAGGGTTTGGAAAAGGAGCACAGCTGTATTGAGAGTGGCAAGAGCTTTGCAGCAAAGCTTCTCCAGTCAAAATGAGAATCGAAGAACACATGCAATAATAATAAAACAATGATTTAAAAACGTATGCATACAAGGAATAAAAGACATGCAAGGAAGAAAAAAACATAACTTAAAGGAAGACAGAGTAATGAAATAACAGTCCTATATTAGCATACGAACAAGGAGAATGTTTTTAAAAAAAATAAAAATAGCAACTATGATAAAAAAAGATGTTAACAGGTGCAAGAACTAGTTTTAGAAACAACAATGATAGCAAATTAAAAAAAATATTCTATAAATGCATATAACCTAAATTAATCAACGATGAATTTTTTTTTTAAAAATAAACCAACGGAAATAAATGAGATTAGACTAAAAAGAATTATATTTTTAAAGGAGCTATTATGATGTGATATAAAAAATATTTAAAAGAAACCTGCACCAAATACAAGGTTAGATGTTGAAATTGAGACAACAATGAATACAACAAACTAAATTAATAAAAATAATCAACTAGATAGACCGGGTTTGGCAGTAAACCAGCCAAACCCAAAATGTTTTTTGATTTTTTTTCCAACTTAAGAAGATTAAAGAAGAAATTAGTGAAATCTCTCTTAAGAGTCTCCAATTTGGAGTGCTCCAAAATATGATATCTCCTTCACTTGTACACTCAAAATGAGATTAAACCAACTTTCTCTGATACCATGTTAAAAATGATAAAGAATAACAATGGAAATGCAAGAAATTATTTAATCCAAGAGTGAGGAGTTAGGAAAATACCATGAATTAGTGCAAAATCTAGGAGCATACACCAACAAAGAAAAGAGGAGACAAGAATTTGAAAGGGGAAAGCAAAAAAAACCCCTTGTGAATTATGAATGAGGCATGAAAAGCCTAGAGAGAGAGAGAGAGAGAGAGAGAGAAAATGTGTTAGAGAAATGTGAGAGAATTGGTGTTGAGTGTGTGGAGAAATATCTCTATAAGTAGAGATGAGTGAAGGAGTTTGCATGTAAGTCCCTATGTGAATGAGTGCCACATTCATACTTTTGTGTGGGCCAAGTGTGAAATTCCTCTTAAGGAGGAATAAACTAATTTACAAATTACAATAAATATTTGTCGTCACATATTCCACTAGAGGACAAAATAGAATGTAGTGGAAAGAAGACAAAAAAGAAGTATATTAGGATACCTTGGCTTATATCCTAATATATTACAACAAGAAAAGAATAATAGTCTAACCTTGGTTTATAAATACACCAAGGAAAGATTAAAAATTCTAACAGATCAGTATAATACCATCAACAACAACCAAGGACCAAAAGAATGTTTTGGAACCCGCACTAAGTCAAAAAATTTTCTACTTATACCACCACTAGTCACCTTGGAATCCTCAAAGAGGATGCATCAAGCTTTGGGTAACTAGGGTTAGGGTTTCAACTACTAAACCCATTAGAAATGGTCACAAATTTAAATGCAAGGGAAGAAAACTAGTCGGCCATGCTTGAGAAAGATATGCACTCATGATAGATCTCTGGAAAGTACTGCAAATCATGAAAATTCAAAATTTTTAACCCCTTTTAGCCACCTGCAACACGCCTCGAGCACAAAGAACTAGGTACAAACCCTTGCAGATGATCAAAGAACACCCTAGACCACACTATAACATCAAGAACCACCAAACAAATCAAATCTTGCCATGAAAACATTCAATTTCGGTCCTTTCTATTGCTGAGAAACCCTCTGCAAATTCAAATTTGAAAATAAATGGCTACTTCCAAGCACCAGTAGCAAATCAGTGGTCTAAATTTAAAATCAGGTTAACTTTAAGTCATGGCCATTAGATCTCTCCCCTTCATGGTATTTAAATCTTAACTCAACCACCACCCTCGGGTTTACTCCTAGCGACTATGCGATAATGTTTTTCGTTAATCGCAAAATGAAATCTTAACTCACCACTTAACCCCGCGAACTAGCGACTGCAGGAAAACATTTAACCTCGGTCCCACATCTAGCAAACTGGTGACAAAAGATTTCAGCCAGTTCATGAAACACTTTATAATATCGCTAGAAATTTTAGTGATTACGTGAACACTTGTTCACTGAACCGCTAAAACATTTAGAGAAATGCCATCTTACTTTGTGAACGAGCGAACCCATTGAAATCTATCGGAACCGCTAAACATTTTTGTCTGGACCACTAAGACCTTAGACCCCACTTGGGCCCACTTGAAAACCTAGCACATGTCACCACATCATTTGCTACAATCGCCCGATCATCACTGACAAAGGACCCATCGCAAATCTTTCCCCTTTAGTGAAGATAAATGGTTGTTGCCATACCACTGACTTATCCATTGTGCAACTCCGATCAACGGTATCATGACAACCATCAGATCCTGCAGCGTATTAACTTCCCTAAAACTAGCGGACCCACTAATAAGTCCACCTTAGCACAGTTGGACCAATCATAGTTTTCCAACTAAGTAAACGTAGCAGTGGGCCCGCCGAAAGAAAAGGTTACATCACACAGAAGAATCAACGGTCATCTCAAAAACTCATACATTTGACACATCCCTTGCGAAGACACACCCACCATCAATCCTCTACATATGTCAGGACCCTCTGACATGCTGGCAACCTAGGACCCACCAACAATTGCCAAATCATAAATAGGTGGACCAATGAGAGACTGGCAATCATGCACACCTGTCAGAAGTTCCCACTTCTTTGAAATGTTGCGTCATCAGGAAAGATCAACGATTGGCGTAAGATCTTAAGCTTCTGACACATCGTATAAGAACTTACGCTAACTGTTGGATGGCGATGTTGTCAAAATATTGGGCCCAGAAAATATTAAGCCGAAACATAGGAAAAATTAAACGCCGAGACCTAGGCTTTAAGGAAAATTAGGCACAGAGGACTTAGGAAAATTAAAGGCCACCGGGGGTATGAAACCTTTAGTCGCAAGATCACGTAACATGAGAAAAGTTCACGCGATCATGCGATAAAGGGGATAACAATTAAGCACATGCGAATTAGGACCTTTAAGTGGCCAAAAAATTTAACTTGAAATAGAATAGGGCCAGGGTAATATAGAGGATTTTAAATGTAACAGCTAGTTTTTTGAATATTCTACTTAGGTCTTTAGCCAGAGACATGAAAAATGATATAGAGACCAGGGGAAAGATAATCAAGCCATAAAATTTTTTACACGTGCTAAAAAACATAAACACAAACTAATTCAAATCTTTTCTACTTTTAGAAATCCTTGAATAGCTTCAGTAAACATGCATCCAACTCTAAGCAATTTTAATCCAATCTTAGATCAGAACACAAAGTTCAAACACATACATATAAACCTCAAAGAGACTTAAAAATTTACTAAACAAAATCACAGGAGAGACAAAGATCCAAGATTCATATTAAGTTTTCCCTGTAAATGTTGCATACGTCAAATCCTGAACAAAGCTTGCAAAATAATAACAACAACCTGTACTTCTTCTCTATTTCTTTGATAAAATGATACAAAATTGTCAATCCCTGACTGAGTGTTAGGTTTTCAGAATTTCTATCTTTTTCTCCTAAGCTCTCCTTTTTTAGAATGATCATGAAAAATCCTTTTTATATGAGGAAATGCAACAAGCCATCGATTATTCTAGGGTTACATATTTTAATCTAGAAAAACTTTACAACTTTTACATATTTACAATAAATACACTGTCAAAGTAGATGAGATATTGTAGGAACACCGCCCTATTTTATGCTTCTTTTTCTGTATCTGGTTTCCTTCATGAAATCTATCCTGTACTCCTCGCTATTCACCCAGTAATAAATGTCTTCAAAATATCTCACCAACTATTGTTACCAAAAAATATCTAAATTTATTCACTCTAAGAGGCGGGTGGAGTACTATCCTTTTGAACGTGAGGTATGTACTGATACCTCCACCTATTATACATCTCTTCTCTTGGGAACTCAAAATTGGCAAACTCAACCTTTTTCTTTGATAACTGCTCCCATTCATTTTCTATCTGAGTTACTCGCTGCTGAATGTTATTAAACATTGACCTAGCATTTATTAACAATTTAACTGTGCTATTGAGGGAAAATGTGTCATCTAGAAAACCAGTCACCCTTTCTAAGAGGAGTGCATCCATTTCCTCTCTCCACTGATATGCTTCTTTGATTTCCCCTTTATCAGGAAAAACTGTGGGTACCATTTCATAACTTGAAAGCATTAATTCAGCCTTCAGCATGTGTGACTTCCTTATGAAATTATCCAACATAATAACATATTGTACAATCTTCTTCATCACCTGATGCACTGGCTTTATTAATGGATCAGGGTCTTCCTAGCCCTTTGACAACATTCAAAAGAGTTTATATTTGAAGCCCTTTCAATCCATTTTTTCAAAGTTGGGGACATTTCTATCTTTTCCTTATTTAAAGCTATAAACAAAGAATTCAAATTATTTACATGATTGTGAAAAATTGAAGGCTTTAAATCAGTGGCAAACTGCATGATGGCATCAATCATCTTCTCTTCATACTTCCTGATTGCCAAAACTGTAGCCTTTTTGTTCTCATCCTTCTCCTTCTTAAGTCGCAATCTAGTTTCTTTTAATCTATTTGTATCTTCTGCTAATCTCTATTTTTCCCAATTGACCCTTGAATCCAAGCTTGTATCTGGCAGTGGCAAAGGTGGAAATTCAATAATTGGGCTAGAAGACAAAGCTACTGCAGGCTTATCAACTATCACCAATTGAGGAGACCGATGGTCTAAGGGTCCTGACAATTGTGCAATTAATTTGTCTTTCTAGATTAGCTCAACCTTAAACTCATTGTAGGATTTGAGAACCATTTCAAATTTGAGCCTAAGCTCTTCCTTCTCTCTAGCATCTTTCTCTGCCACTTGGGCATTAAATTTGGCAGTTTCTAAAATCAAATTTGATGCTTCAACTCCAGATGTCTCTCCTACTCTCTAAACTAACAAACTGCCTATATATCCTGCAAAGAGATCCTTTCTCTTTCCTTTATTTTCATCTTTATTTAGAGACCACATCACAAGAGTAGCATGATCTTCAGAGAAAGAAAATCCTCTTGCAGCCTATTCAGCCTGTTCTGCTGTAGCAAGAGTCTTCACTTTGCTTTTTCTCACTTGGTCAAAGATAATTGCATCAACAATGTCCCACTCTGGTAAAATTAAGACCCCTGCAGCATGCACCATGGTTCTCCCCTACTCAAGAGTGATCCTTTCAAATTCTTTGGCCATTTCTACCTTGGTCTCAGTCTCTATTTTTGTGATACCCTATTAGGGTATTCATTTTTCTCCTTTTCACAGATCTCCTTAAATTGATTTATCTTCATTCTCCAAAGAAATTGGGAGAATCCCCTAGTTTTAACAAATTTATCATCAGCAAGGAAAGAATCTATGGCCTATTTTAGAATAGGGTCCATCTCTTTACCCTCAAACTCTTCTATTGAAAGATCCATGGCCACCTCCTTAGGTGCCTCAGGAATTCCTTCCTGCAAATCTTCATTAGAAACAAAAATGTTTCCTTTATTTCTTAGTTACACAAGTTGTTCTGCCACCCCATGTTCATCCAATTGAATAGGGGATTGAGAAGGGGAATAAACCTCCTCTCCTGGTCTTATTTCCTCTTGTTTCTGCCTCTTTGGAGAGGGCTCTTGCTTTGTTGTGTCATCAATGGGTCTTTTCCCTCTTGAAGTAGAAGGGATATCTTCACTTCTTTTTTGTGGTGGCAGGAGAACAGTGTAACCACTCCTTCTTTGCATTGTATAAATTCCCCTTGGGGTCAATTTCATGTATTTAGGCTGGCTCAAAATCTACCTAGCCTTCTCAGGGTCTGTCTTACTCACTGCTGCCCTTTTTTCATTAACTGCATGCATGATGCCTTCAAAATGTTCCATAAGGGCATCCACTTTTCTTTCCCATGGTTCAAACCCCTTCAATGGGTCATAAGCTCTATCAAAATTCTGATTAAAATCAAGAGTCTTCTTATAGATGACCCACTTTTCTTTCTTGATTTCCTGAGTTTGAAGATCAAATTCATTCTTGATTACATCCTCAGGAAAATTAAATTGATGCTCTATAAGAGCACACCTCACCTTATCTCTAAATACTCCTGAGAGAAAACCCTCAGTATCTATGCATCAAACCCTTTACTTTGCACATTCTGTAGGGTTGCAAGACCTTATTCAAATGCACCCATCCTCCTTTTGTAATCACATATTGATGTGCAATAGTTATGTCTGGGAAAAAAGTTCCCCTTCCTTTACTAGCGAGAGTGGATTCTTGCAAGTCTCCAATTTTCCTTAGAATTTCTGCATATCCCAACTTCAATGGGACTTTATATGGTAAAATATAAGGTGCTACCTTGCAACCATACACTCTAAACACTGTGGAAACTAGATATAAGATAATATCCCCAAAATTGTGGACAATAGTAATATCCTAGCAAAACTGCTTTGCCCTAATTAGCCTCAGCAACTCTCTTGGAATCCTTGGATTGTCAAAATGTAAAAGAGTTCTAAGTCTAGAGGCAAAATATCTATCAAAATTAATATAGCTTGCATCAATTATGTCCCATGAAAGAGCTGTAGTCCACAACTGTACTGGAAGAATTTCTCCATTCCTTTCCTTCACAATATCTATTGTTGTACCAAAATATCCATCACCCTTGTGTAGAAACATGTGCATGAGCTTTGAGTACCACCCAAAAGGTCTAGATACCTTCATATTTTTGATTCCCATCAACCCCTCATGGATTAGATCAGCTAGATGAGATGCAAAGTAAAAAATAAGGGCTAATTGGGGGTGCAGTGACTATACCATTGTGAACATATAAGGTACTAGCATATGAGTTGCCTCATCATGCCCTAGAATCAAATTCAAAGATTTGTAAACTTTCTGTGCTCTTCTACTGAATAAGTCTAATCTAAAAGGCTTAAGTGTGCTTGCACTGATAGCACACGTTGATCCAATTTGATCAAAAAATTTCCTCAAAGGGCTTGTCCTTAGATAATCTTTCTGTGCTTCATAGATTTTAGTAAACTCTGCGAAATCTATCTTCTCTAATCCCACAAATGGGTCATTCAATGAAAATACTTCCCTAATCTCATCCTTTGTTATGCTGATTAGGTCTCTACCATTTATATCCTTGACACACTTTGTCACAGGATCATAGCACTTAGCTATCTGAATTAATAACTCAGCATCCATAAAAACACCAGGGACAACCAACTTCCCAATATCAAATTTCCATATATTACTTAAGGGGGCACAAGCATTCCTTTGTGAATAAGTTGAATTGAACAGAATAAGACCGTTATGCTTGTCACCCACCTTGGCATCTCTCATCTAGTTTCCCCTATCATGGAGACCGTCTGCAACTAAATCTCTAGGGTTTCTTGGAACTAGTTCTTTCATCCTAGCTGCCCCATTGTCTGAATGTGGAAGTAACTACATTAAATCCCCAAAAATCCCTCTCTTGATATACTCTATTTGAATAGACAAGTTTCTCTTGGGCGGCATCTTGAAATTAGGGCTTTTACAATAATATATGATAACTTCAAGAAAAACCCTAAAATACTGACCAGTAACATAAAACCTTAACAAATCTTCACTGTCCTCAAGAAATTCCCAAGAAATAGAAAATTAGACCTACTGGGCACCTGCAGATTCTTTGCTTGAAATCGCCCTGAGAGAAAAATGAGCTCGCCAGAAATGCTTATGGGAACGGTGAATAGAAACAATGATTCAAATTTGATGTATAGCGCACTAACTGCTTACAATCTACTCACATGTAACACATTAAATCTACCATTGCTGAAAGTTGGCAGCCTTAGTTATTCATAGGACACAAAAAATGTCACTGAACAAAAAATTGAATTTAGGCCATTGATCTATTTTTCTTCTAGGGCATCGGACGGTTGGCAAATCGGCGAGCAAAAACCTTGTTTACTTTTCCTAAGTCAGTTCTCGACCAATGAGAACATTTCAAAATTGCCATGTGGGGAAACAAAATAACTTATCTTTACTTTGCCCTGCTACTTAAGAGACCTAGCTTGTCTCTTCTAGGTACCTAGTCTCCCCTAGGTCCTAATTGGTTTAGTAATTAACTAATTCCCAATCCTAACTCCTCTCCAAGAGTTTTATCCTTTATACTTAACCTTAGAAGACTAACACCCTAGTTTTAGTACTCTTATTCACACTCACTTAGAAGGCTCTAAGTGTCAAATCCTCATAAACTTGGTCCATCATTGAAGGGGTTTTCTACACCTTGAAAACATGCATAACTTTGTTCATTTGATCCATTCTTGTGGGATCTTCAATCTTGTTTCTATCAGGTTCCATATTTCATACTTTGGAGACCTTAAAACTAGGCTTTCCCTTGTAGCCTTTTCCAGTCACCTTTTGCTATTTCTTGCAAAACGTTCCTTAACACCCTAGAAAACTAAGCCCATATTCAGATACCCATTTCGAAGTTTTAAAACATTCATTGGGTCTTGAGGCCTGACAGGCTCCGTACATAGGGTTCCTATATACTAGCACAAGAGACCTAATAGGCCTAATTTCTAGGACTTAACAGTGACTGTTGCTTAAAACTTTCTCAAACCTTATGCTAAGTGTTTGAAATGACTCCACCACTCATAACATGTTTAGTGATGTTGAAATCCTAGCTCGTATTTTACTTGTACCATACTATACGTTTCTACGCTGCATGAAACCTTCTTTATTCCACTGTCAAGCCTCTAACTGGACCTTCCTAGCTTGCCTAGGGCTTGGCATTAAAAATAGTAAAAAATCTCATCCAGGCTCCTACCTCTATATAAACAATGTAAAATGGTCCCACTTTAAGATTAATCCATTTCTTTGAAGTTTCCATGGTTGAATCTTAGGTTGGAGCCATGAATTTACAAACAGTCTCACAGACACCAGTAGAGTGTCCTACACTAGACTATTTTTGCACAACCAAAATACTAACTTAAATCAACTAAATTTATAAATGAAAAAATATCAGAACATAGCAAAGAACACTAATTAGTCACTGGATTCGAGTTCTCAATCCATTACACACGATTGTCAACACAAAACCTCGAAGTCCTCTCTGAATCGTTGTTGCAGAGCTCTATTTTCTAATTCAAACTATTACAATCCAACTAACTTCTTGAGATTAGAGTCTTGGCTTACATTAGATTCCATCTCCTTCATTTTAGGGCCTATTGGCCGAGCATCAACTCCTAAACTCTAGGGAATCCAAGGATAGTAAAGTTGCATGCAACATTTGTAATAATTGCAAATGTTGTCATGATAACATTTTTACAACATTTGGCAATTTCCTTTAAGCCATGATCCTATTTCTTAGGATCTCTATCCTCATGAGATTCCGAGGAACCAACTAACTTAAAGACCCTAAGGCATCATAATAACATCCATTAACAACATTTATGTGCCTAAGACACATTAAAGACTCTATCTCACTATCATCTATTAACACTAGGAAATGAAATAACAACTAACAATGGCTACTTAGTGACCATAGTCCTAGTGATTAATTCACTTAGCCAACATTGCAAATGACCTTCTAAGGTCTTCAAACAAACTAATCTAACCTCTTGACTTGGCTAGGGTCAAGTACAAGCCAAAAACATTTAAACAATGGAGGCTAGCCTAGGTGCCCCTGCACCAAAACTATAGAGGAAATAAAGGAAGCGGTATTACCTGGTAAGCAGAAGTGCCTGCACTGAAGATGAAGTTTTCGGGAAAATCATCTCTGTTGAATTGCAGAGAGATATGAACTTGAATTCTTATGAAGAACCAAAACGAAAGTGCTTCGCTCTTGGCAATCTTTATTTTTCACCCCCTGCTATGAGTAAATCCTTTCACAAATGGGGTATCATGATCAGTTGAACTTTAAATTGTTTGGTTTTCAAGTAAGACGTGCGTTGGTAAATCGAGATATGCACGTAATGAAGAGAGGGAGAAGGGAAACGTGACCCGGCAGCTTTAGTTTGCAGCCGCAAATATAATACATCAATCAAATCCTGTGACAAGAACATTTTTGTGCAGAGCATAAAATTATTTGTCTTGCCAAATTAAATGACATTAATGAGACTGAGAAATTAGTAGAGCGTTTGGAGCATATATGGAGTCGTGCTGTATTAGAAATTGTTGGGCATATTGGTGCGGGTTTTTTTAGTTCTGGTGTCCGGCCATCATTGGTTTGCTCGGCCATTCCGATTTGACCCTTTGCCTACAAAACAACAACAATATTAGATGTTAGAAAGGATGGCAAAATTCTTCATGGAAGAGGAATTTTTGGCTATACTACAGGTGGGTAAGCAATTCATGAATGGTCTCATATTCTAGTAGTTCACATGCTTATGCAAGCCAAACTCAACATACAGTTTTTTGATGAAATAAAATGACAGATCCATTTTGTTATTGAGTGGTCATAAAAAACAATCCACCAAAGATCCTAGAAATTATCTTACATTTCATCATGTGTATACCATTTCATAGAAAGCTTTAGTTTTATAGGATTCATTAGACACCATTTCATAGAAAGCTTTAGTTTTATAAGATTCATTAGTTGTCTAGTATGGGGATCAATAAAGAGGGCAGTTATATCAGCTTTTGTTATTTTGAGGTCCCTCACCTCCTCATAAGACAAGCCATTTGCATAGTGAGCCTTCATAGCTTCTCATTACAAAAGTGTAGAATTATGCTAGGTGGCGTTAGGTGGTGAGAGTTTCTGCATTTGAAATTATCGACTATAGTGTGTCAAACATGAGAGTTAATTGAGGGATTGTACAATAAATATTTGTAATGCTCCTCAATACCTGATTAACTTGTAAATTTATATAATTAAGATATAATTTTAAAAATACAAATAATTTCAAATAGAAAAACCTAATTTAAACCAAAAAAAATGAAAAAGGGAACAAAAGAATGTAAATAAAAGATTAGAAATGAAGAATATTAATTGTTACTTTAATTTTAATCTCACCCTACCCCTCACCCTCACTCTCATGCTCACCCTCACCCTCACCCTACCCCTAACCCTAAATATAATTGTAACCATTAACATAATATTACTCCTAACTTTAAACCGTTCACCCTAATTATAATCATAACCCTACCATTACCTTAGGTGATATGCTAAGGTTAACTGTGATACTAGCCCTAATTATAACTCTAACCCTAATACTAACCTTAAGACTAACCCTAATTACATCATTGACCTTAAATGTTACCCTAACACTAACCTTAACGGTAATCCTAACACTAACCTTAACCATAAGAGTAACACTAAATTTAACCATATTGTCTTCAGCATTAATGCCTTTAGCGTTGATAAACATTAGAATCTATTCATGGTAGTTCTAAGTTGACATACTGAACTATACGCTCTAATCTCATATAATTTATTTACAAATTCATTCAATATTATTTAAATTTTCAAGATGGAGAAGATATGATCAAGGATAGAATACCCAAGTGTAAAAACCTGCAAGATCTAGTGATAATAAGAAGCATAATAATGAAATGAGCCCAAAGTCGACATAAACATTCATTGGACGCATGAACAAGTGTCATACATGTATGGATGACTAATTAGGATTAAAATCCCAAATGAAATTAATTAAGTAATTACAATAACACCCCCCTTAAGCATAACTTATGAAGACAAGATAAAAATGGGTCCTAGTCTGGTGAGGTACCCATGTACAATGCAATCTCTTAGAAAGTGGAGAAACAAAACTCAGTGCAAAAAAGATATTCTCCGAAAGATAGAAATAAGAAGAGAAGAAGTCTATAAGGCTACCCCTAAAAGATGATTCTCTCATTGATGTAGACCACACACCAAGAAGATCTTGTGGCTCTTCCTAAAAATTTGGCTAAATATGAATGTCATCTACCGAATCATCTCAATTATTAGGACTGAAATATGGATTTGAAGAATCCACATCATGTTGAGAGCCCATACAGTGTGTAGCACTAGAATCTACAATTGTTTGATCAAATAAGACCATGCCCTTCAATTTCTCTTTGTCCTTAGTAATTTCCTAATTTTAAAAGCTTTGACAAAATTAGTTACCTCAATATTATTCTTTTTGAGTAGAAAAGTGAGATGCTCAATTTATTTCTTCATGCATTAGTGTTCTTCATGACTAGTATTGTTACAAGCAGAAAACTTAACTCTCTTAGTAGTTGATTTTGGAGATGAGTTATCCTTTTTGAAGTTGTCGATTTTATCTTGTTTGTTCCCTTCCTTGTTTGTTTTAGCATTTTGATGCTTTTCATTTCCTATGATTAGAACTTGTGCCTTATTAGATTTTAAAGTACCTATTTGAATTAAATTTTCTTACATTCCATTGTAGGATTAGCAATAAAATTATCAAGTGAGGGCATAGACCATGAGGTGCTAAGGGATCTTTTAGTAGAATAGAAAGTACAGACAAACACAAAAGATTTAGGACCTAGTTTTGAAAGTACAAAAAGGATGAATTGATCCTCTTTCTTATCAATTCTACAATATTTTAACTGCAACTTCAAAGATTTAAATTTAGTGAAGAAGTCCTCTAAAGTTGAAAAACTAGTAGGACTATGACCTAGAAGTTGATATCCAACTCATGACTTCTAAATTCATGAGTTGTCCCAAATAGTTTGTTTAGAGCTTACCAAACTTTGTTGGGTGTTTTAAACTTCTCAACATGAAATAATACTTTAGGAGATATGTTTAAACACATAAAGCCAAACAATTGGTCACAAATATTGAGAAACTTTTCTTTTCCCTTAGTTGCATTAGGTTCTTTTTCTATTCCTATTGTTACCCTATATAAGCTTTTATTATTTAGTGCCAAAATTACTTAAATAGCTTCCAATTATGATAATTAAAAGGAGTTATGGGTTTGATGCAGGAGCATCTTGGGTTTGTGGCAATCTTGCATTACCCAAAAATATCTCCTTTTAATTTATTTTTTTACTATTCCAATTGGGCAGTTTCTATTGTTTCTAGTCAATCCAGTTGGCACATCCTCTTATGCCTGATCATTATATTATGTTCTAGACATCATGAAAATCTTATCTCTATGATCACATGTTGATCTAATGTTTCAAGATAAAGTTATCTTATGGTTGGGTCTGGTCCTATATTGGTTTCCTGTTCTAACAGACAGGATGGTGATATCTAGCTTGCATTGAAGATTCAAAGTTTGTAGTTTATCATGGCACATTTTTTGATGTTCTTATGTTCATGGATGATCTCCTTGTACAATCGCACACCATGAAATAATTATTGGGGTTTGTTCTTATGGATTTGCATCCTACCTTATTTTTTGTAAACCATTTTCTTTATCTTGGGATTCATGATCGGATAACCTGACATGTGGCTAGAGATCTTGTATATAAGTAGGCTTGTAGCTCTTTTTTTAGTTAGTGCTACTGGATGGGAGATAGCTGGTAGACTAGCATCTGATTTTGTAAATAATCAAGCTTGTACGCCTGGAATGTAGGAATGTGTGTTTGTTGGTTGATTGGATGTAAATTCTTGGTTCTTTGTCAATGAGAATATCAGTTTAGTTGGCTCAATGTATTGTTTGGTATAAGTTGTTGTTGATTTCCTATGTGTTGTCTCTACTTTCAAGATTGGACATCTCCTTTGGGGATTTCTTTGGTCTTGACTGTGTCAAGTGGTATCAGAGCAAGATTCTCTCTTGTGATGGTACATCCAGTGTCCTAGACTTGCGAAGTTCCAGATTTATTATTTGTCAGGTGGAAGAACTAAGGATCTAACCTGCATCATCAAATAATTTACGCAAGGTGGTTAGGAAGGATTTTTTGTTGGACGTTGAGTGTGGAATTTGATGAGAGCTAACCAATTAGAGTTTTGACCTTGTGAATTCCTATATCTATTGGTTGTGAGGTGGCAGAGCATGAATTTGGCTCAAAATTGTAGAGTACTTGCACATGAGAACTACATAAGAATTGTTGGTCTTTAGGAGTGTTGTTCCTAAGATGTTAGATTGTTTTTCCTGTGCTTAAAAATCTTGAATGACTTGTTGTGGGGTGGTAGAAAGAAAATATGACCTCCAATTGCAAAATATTTGTTGAAGGATGGATCGAGAGGAAGTTGTTCAAGGTTGTGAACCTTGGTATGAGTTGATGAGCCATTCCATGGGTAAACAAAATTCCAAATGGAGTCCAAGGGTGAAAGCATGTTCAATAAATCATGAAAGGAGAGGAAATTGAAATCTTGCAACCAAATCTCCAAGCTAGGGAAGTTGCACTATGGATAAGGAGAGATGTCACCAAAGAGAAGAATGAAACCTAGATGGCTAGGGATGATGATGAATAAATTCCTAGCTGAGATGAAGAATGAAATGATATCTATGCATTTGGAGATATGCATGTAGAAGAGATAACATTGTTGGAAAGGCATTTTTTGAGTAAGAGTTCAATATTGGTGGAGTAGCTATGGTTGTAGATGTTTAGTTGGCATTTACCGATTAAGAAGAAACTTGTTTGGCCTATTAGAAGGATGATCTAGAATCAGGAGATGCATGTGGAGGTTACTATCAAGGAAGACATAGAGATCCTTGAGGTCAACAAGTCTACGAGGACTTTGATCTCAAACGTTTTAGAGGTTAAGGTAGATGTGGATGTGGTTGACCATCATAATCAGTTAATTGGATATGATGACCTAGTTGAGGTTGGAATTTAATTTCCTTTTATTGAATTTGGTAACCTAGTTAGGTTTTTTGAAGAGTTTACTATGGTTGGGGCTGACAATGCGGGTAATGACATTATTTTTTTTGGTGAATACTTGTTCAGAATGAGTTGTTTTAGTTCCTTAGTGATTTGTAGTAGGTGGCTAAAAATGCACCTAAGGTTGTGAAGTTGCAAGTTGTTGAGAGTGTGACTAAGGGTGTAGAGTTGAGGAAGAATTTGATGGATAGATCTGAATCCAAGGAGTTGATGAAGGTTGATGATAACCATATGGTGTTGTAGCTATAGAAAATTGGTGTAGTATCAGAATTTCTTGGTAGTCTTGTGATGGGATCATAGGCAAGGAAGTTGTTGAGTAGTGACAAGGAAGTTGTTGAGTAGTGACAAAGGTAAAAGGAAGAAAACATTTATTGTTGGTTGTTTGGGCAACAAAGGCAGAAGAATTTTGAATAAGTTTTGTAAGAAGATAGAGATGATGGCATTCATGTCATTAGTTTGGATAAAGGATCAGATTGGTGGATTTAGAGGAACTAATGAGTTCATTGTTTTTGATGGACTAATGACTAATTATGATCAGATGAACAAGGATGAATAGTTGAGGACATCAAGAAGATTTGTGAAGTGAGTACAAATCTAGTCCTTGATTGTGTTGCTAATCAGTTTGGTCTTGGTAGAAGGTTTTTTGACTGGTTTGTCCCTATGCAAAGGATGTGCAAATTATATTGGAGGAGGCAGAGAGTTGTGGTGTGTAGATTCATATTCTTGACCATGAGGGTTTCAAAAATGAAGTTCAAAATGAAGACTGAAGATCTGATACAAATTTATTTGCATCATCAAAGTGAGAGGCTCCCCTTCTTATTAACCCTGAGTGTTTGATGCAGGAGCATCTTGGGTTCTTGGCAATCTTGCATCACCCAAAATGATTTACTTTGAGTTTGTTTACTATTCTAGTATGACATTTTTTATTGTTTATAGGTGCAGTCGATCCAATTGGAACGTCATCTTATGCTATCATTATATTGTGTTATATACATCATGAGGATCTTATGTCTATGACTACGTCTCAATCTAATGTTTCCAGATAGAGTTATCTTATGATTGGGTCCATTCCTATATTCGTTTCTTGTTTTAATAGTTAGGTTGGTGAAATTTGGCTTGCGTTAAAGTTTCACGGTTTACAGTTTCTCATGGAGAAATGTTCAATTTTTTTATCTTCATGGCTGACCTCCTTGTGTAGTCACACATCATGAAATACTTATTAAGGTTTGTTCTTATGGATTTGGGTCCCGCCCTATTTGTTGTAAATCATTTTCTTTATCTTGGGATTGATGATTGTATAAGTTGACTTGTGGATGGTGATCTTGTATATAAGTAGGCTTGTGGTTCTTATTTTAGGCAGTGCTAGTGGATGAGAGATAACTAGTAGTCTAGCATCTAATTTTGCAAATAATTAGGCCTATATATCTAGAATGTAAGACTGTATGTTTGCAAGCCAATTGGATGTAAATTCTTGGTTCTTTGTCAATGAGAATACTAGTTTAGCTAGCTCAATATGTTTTTTAGTATCATTTGTTTTTAATTTTCATTGTGTTGTCTCTAGCTACAATATTGGACATCTCCTTTGGGGATTTCTCCAGTCTTGACTGTGTCAAGGTTGTATACTAACATTAGGTCCATGCTGCTAGGATTAGATTGTTGCTTGTAGAATGCAGAAATGAACAACACTTCATGAAGAAGTGTGAAAAATAGAAAAGACACAACACCCCTTTGATTGTCTTCCCCCCTTTATTTTTGGCAATTTATAGGAGTGTGTTGCAATTAAACCCCCAAAAAGGTAAAAATGGCACTTTATAATGATAGTGCAAGAGTGAGCCATTTGGATTCATGACGGATAAATATTCACTTTTGGAAATAACACCCAATTTCAAGTTATTGAGCAAAAGTTATGAGCAAAATAAATTTTCCTCCGCAAAATTATGAGCAAAATAGATGGGCCAATGTTAATCTCCCTTAAGTAGGAAAGAACTAGGGGCTAAAAACCATGTGACCAAGGGCTAGACTCTAAAAATATACACCTTTTGGGAGATGAAAAGTGCTAACCATCCATGCATTAAACTTGATGGCCATTGCGATGGTCCACCTTTCTCAAGTTGTACATGCGGTCTTTTTCAAAACCACAGGGGGTTTCTTGAACCACACATTGCTACCGTAAACTGCTAGCCATTTTAGATGTTCCGACCAAGATTGCACAGAGGATTTTTGTCTGCTTCAAGCTGAAAGGCATGAAGGTCACCACCATAGATTTGTCTCACCAAGGAGGATGCATGGGTGCTTAGCTGTAATGTTACAACTACAATAGCTAGATGCAAGGGAGCTACAATGTGAGTAGATCTTGTGACATATTTCAGCAATGACTAGGGGCCACAACTATGACCACTATAGAAATATGAAAGTCTATATAACCTCACTACCTTCTTTTATGACATTAGCTTTAAAAAAATTTCAAATCAACTTTGATGCCATGTAAAAACCAAAAAGATCTCGAGAGATAATAAGAAGCACAATAAGCCCAAGTTGACATACCATTCATTGGAGAAGAAATATACATATATGAAGAGTGATTGGATTGAATCAAAAGTTGACCTCAACACTCAATGAGTGGTGGCGAGTTGCCGCCAAAAAACCTAGGGTAAGGTGTCGAAATGAGATCGACACATCTACTAAACAACTCCTAAATGATGACTACTTGCATGAACAAGTGTCATAGATGTATGGATGACTAATTAAGAGTAAAATCCTAAGTAAAATTAATTAAATAATTACACTAACACCAAGAAAAGAGAATGAACTCATTAGACATGTGAATGTATTTATTTGTATCATTCTAGTAACACTGTATATGTTTTCTTATGTCTAAGAGAGTTTTCTTACTGACTTTGAATATTCTTTCTTTAATATTTTTTTATAGCTTATACATATTTTATTATTTATAAAACATTAAAAAATAAAATAAGGAAAGAACATTAAAATCAAACCTAGATATATTAGATTTTTTATTGCTATTTGTTTAGATAGGTTTTAGATTTTTAAAATTTAGGGTTAATTAAATTGTGTTTTACTCTCTTTACTTTTAAATATAAGAAACCCAATATCTATTATTATTTTATTGTAAAATTTCTTTTAATTAGCGTGAAATTTAAATAGGCATTTTTTTCTATTATTTAGTTAAATATGATTTTTTGTTTTCCAAAAATAAATAGGCCTTGTAGACTTTGAGAGAGAATTTTAGAGTAATAATAATTTTTCTTTTCTGGAAAAGAGGTTTGAGAAAGTTAAATTATTCAATCATTATTCTTTCATAAATATGTATTTTAATTTTTAATTTTTTAATTTTGAGAAAGTTTATTTGAAATAGGATTACAAATTTCTCATAAATTTATTCTAATATTTTAAATTTCTTATCAATTAATTTAGGAATATCAACAATAACAATATCATAGATACTTCAAATTAATATCTTTATGTTTCAAAATTAAAAATTATTTTTTCCATGAATACAACTTTTTCTAGAAATTTTTTTGAAGAAGAACTTTTGAAACTTTGGACCCAAGAAATTTAGGTTCAAACTTTCAAAATAATATTGTTCAAATATCTGGATTTAGTTTTTAATTTATTTTAAAATTAGTAATAATCATTGTAGATTTATTTAAAAATAATATAAATTTTATTTAATTAATTTTTATCAGATAATTATGGTTTAAATATATATTATAATTAGAATTATAGTTAGGCACGTTTTAAAATTTAGTTAGGATTTTGATTTTATATATTATATTATATTATTGTAAGAGAAATAATAATTAATATTTAAAATTATATTAAATTCATCAAAATATTAATACAAGTTGTATTTACATTTACAACTCTACATTTTATTTTTAACATTGATATCTCTAGGCTTTCTTTATGTAAATTTGATAAAATATAAGTATGCTAGTTGTATATTTAGTTAAAACATTATTGATGCTCTTACATATTTAGTCTTCGAAATTTGATATCTCTTCTTATATAAATTTCTAAAATAAATATGCCAGTGTTTTTCTTTTAAATAAAAGTGGCAGTGCCACTAAACCTTTATTACTAATAGAGAGCAAAGTGCAGTATAATAAACGCTGAAGTCAAATGAAGCCCATTACAGAACTAGGCCCAAAAGCACAAAGCATTACGACAGAAGGAAGATGGAGCCCTAAACAGTAGACATGCTGATAGAAATCCCTAAACCAAGGAACAGAACTGGAGAGAGGAAATCTCTAAACAGAAGAGCCCATACAACCGAAGCTCATAAGAAAACAAAATTTCCCACAAAAACAAAATTGGGCAACGATACAAACTATTACATATGTTAGTTATATTTATTAATCGATCAAATTATAAAAAATGTTGTACATAGGATTTTAATTTTAAACTGATTCTTTCTAAAATTTCTACAACACAGATCTAATTTTCTAACTATCGTGACATGATAAAATCATTATTGCTATATTGTTGTTTAGTATTGTATATAGATTTACAACTTAGTGATTCAAATATCTTTTATTTCTTTCACATCGATTGAAAAAATACACTCAATTTTATCAAAATCTTGATCAAACTAATTCATAAACTAAATTGTAAAATTTTTATTACATCAAGATTTTACAAATTAAAACTATACTAGTATTAAATATAAAATGTAAGGCTTCAAATCAATTTATAGAAAACAACACAATACACACAAATTTGAAAACTGACTACTGTAACAAAGATTCCCCATAATATACGGATTAGTCGCATGCATGGTCATACCTAGTAGATTCCTCCGAGTACAATTACAATAAAACAAAAAGCAAATTAAAATTTTCTGAATATTGATTAGTACTTGACAATGGAAACGCCAAAACCAGGTGATCAAGCTGTTCACCAAACATGACTTATCACCAGCTTTCGGAATATTGTGAATAAATAAGGCTGTCATGTCCCACACTGACATTTTATAAAGGGATAAAGGGCCATCATTCATGAACCTGTCACAAACTTAAAATCAATTTTCACACAGTCCATTAGGAAGACAATTGGTGAAGCAGAAACCGTGGACAAAGCTTCTGCCACCCGGAATATTATATGCGCTTTTCACGACTTGATTCCAAGTTTAACGCTTTTCAGCCTAATACGTTTCTAATTATTACATAATTCTAATTATAGAATTATAATATTATACAATATTTTTATATATTAATATTTGTATGTTTTTGATAGAAAAAAAAAGCAACAGGGTGCTGGCCCGTGGAACAGGGAACACTAAGAGCACATTAACAACACATTAACAGCACTAGCTTCACAACATATAATTATCAGAGTAACAGTGTCTAGTCTACCTCTATAAAAAATAAACTTGAAGATCCTTAACAAAAAGAATGAACCAGTGTTGTAGTTTAACCAAACAGCTTTGAACATAATAATAGTAAACTGCCTCATAGGGCTAAACCATAGTCTTAAGTACTTAACCATATAATAGAAAAACACAAAATAAACCCTGGGACCCAAGGGCTCGGAACAAGACAAAATCACCATGGCTCCAGCAACAGTTAGGTCCTCTCACCTAGCCACTTGGACATCAAGGTGGCGGCCTATTCTTCCTGTAGAAATAGGAAGATGTCTCTGTTGTCCTCATCAGCTTCCAGCTTACCACCAGTAATTTTCTCCTACACATTACATAGAGTAACTGCCGATGCGTGCATCACTTTCAGGGAAAATTTATTGGAGTTAGCGATGCGGGCCTTGATTTCCTTCATATCTTGCTTGAGACCTAGTATTTCATTGTTCAACTTAGTGAATTTCTACTTGAGGGATCCTTTGAACCTGCCATTCCCAGCCACAGCCATGGTAGCATGCTCAGTGCAGGGGCGTTGACCTACTGTGTGTGGGGAGAGGGTGGGGTCGGGGTATTGTTGCGAGGGATTTCATTCACCACGGGTGGGGGATTCAAAGGAGGAGTGCTGTCAGACCTTGGGGAGCTCAAATGCTTGGCCGAGGAGCCCTTAATCGACCTAGAGGTATCCACATCCTCCGAAAGCATCATGTCCTTAGAGGCCATTTCCTTGAGTCATCTTTTACATTTTTCTTAGCAATTATGTTGGAGTGCCGAACGGTACCACCCATTTCAACCTTTGACCCCACTTGATTGCCTGAATTTTTTGATTTCTTAAGCCTCTTCTCAGCTTCAAGGGTGCTCTCATCAACCGTGTTATCTTTTACTTACAAGGAATTAGAAATATGGGAATCCTCTAATTTCTTCAACCTTTTGAAGGGGTTCCTCACACACCTCTTGCAACCTTTGGCATCATGGGGGATAAGGTTAGTCTCCTGGATGGACTGGGAGGGGGATTGAGAGGGGTTATTAGCTCCCGAAGGACTAACGTCCAGGGTGATATCCGTGATAATTAGGGGAGGTTGAGGTGGGGGGAAAATGTTTTTGTGAAACTTGAACAAACAGAGTAAAAGGCCTTGGTGCAGGATGGTGTTACTTTCCAACAAGTGGAGGAGGTAGAACGGGATGTCTCTATTTCCAATATGATTAAGGAACGATAGATGATAGTAGTAAAAGATAGTAAATTTGCCCTCTAAAGTGAAATACTTCATGATAATATGACAAACCTTAGGCCATAAATCATGGAGCAACTCACGGTTGAAACCCCCAGAATTTTTAACAGACTTTTATCCAAGCCTGAAGAATTGGTTGAGACTAGTCATGTCCAGCGTTCGACTGATTTTCCTATATTTCCTTCCCTCTGTTGAGAGCACTGTCGCTTTGCCAATGACTTCTTCGTTGATTTGAAAGTGGATACCCCCGACAGACACCTTTCTATTGTTCCATGGTGACACAAATTGCTTAGAAATATGTTCATCATGGCCTCCCTTCATTCTTTCCATAAAACCCCAAATGTCATTGTCTTTGTAGTAGTGAATAACCAGAGGATTAGAAGTGAACTCCTCTTTGATTTTGTTAGGTTCAATGTGCAGTGTTTTGCCACCCATCATGACCGGACTTGTTTCCACAATAGACGGCTTCTGAAAATTATAGAGCCGAACTTTGCATGCTAGGGCATAAAATATTGCTTTTTGAATTAACTGTGTAGTGCGAATTTTTCTCATAAAAGACATGGGTTGGGTGGTCTTTGGGGAATCGAGCCCCGTACAGAGAAATCTAGCATATCTCTAGGTGTAATAATTAGACATTAAGCCATTTTTGCCATTAATGTCCTTGGTAGTTGAAATGACCTGCTGATGTGGACAACCTCCATTCCACACGTAATATCTCAAAGGGAAATTATTATTTGTATGTTATATTAATATGAAAAAATGTTATTTTGGTAAAAAACATTTGGTCAAAATATTTTATTAATTTTAAACTTATATTACAGCTCATCTGACTAGGAGCACTACTAGGAAATAGTTGAGCATAGAAAACCTCCAGCCTTGCCCCAAAAATAAGAAGACATGTCACAGATTGTTTTATCATACAATCATCGTGATATACATAATTAAAATCACACTTATTTACATAATGTATTATAGAGCCATTTAAAATACAACTCAAATATGAATATTGAATAAATGTTGGTGTAAACTTATGATTATAATATAATAATAATATTAAATTATCTCTCTCTCTCTCTCTCTCACACGCGCACACACACACACACACACACACACACACACACACACACACACACACACACACACATATATATATATATATATATATATATATACGTTTATAATTTGTCATTAGAAATATATTAAATTTTATTTTTCTCTTTTTTTTAAATTTATCTTTATTCTTACAACAAGCATTTCAAAATTATCTTATTTTTTAATTTTGAAATGTAAATTTTTTAATAATAATAAATGAAAATAAATAAAAATAAACTAGAGTAAAGTTTAAAATAAAATGATAACTAAAACAAATGAAAAATTAAGAAAGAGATAAAAATTTCTAAAACTGATAAATTTAATTATTGAATTTCTTTATGCTGATCTTTTCCTTATCAAAAATTGGTAACAAAGAAAATCATATATATTATTTGATATTATTTTTAAAAATTATATGTTTAGAGAACAATTAATAGTTCTAATATAAAGTTTGTATAAGAATTAGCTAGTGCACTTTATATGCAATGGGTATGCTCAAGAGGTTCAGAAGGTCATTTGGGAAAATAATTAGTTTATTTATTCATAAATTTGAGTAGTATATGAAGTCAACAAGCCATTAAGAATATGCTATTGTTTTTTGTAAGAAAGGAATCAATAAAAAAGTGATAACTTCAAATCATATATACATTCAATTACAAGAAGCTAATCATAACTAAGACAAAACTTTCAAATCATTGAGATAATAAAGTTCTAACTTTTCTAATTAAAAAATGAGTTATTCATTTCACATACAAAATGCTTGCATAAATATAAATTATAGATACCCTTAGCATTAAGGATAAGCTAGGGTTCATATTGTTCGATAAATATTACAATAATGTGATGTTGACAATTACAACTATAATTAGATAAGAATTATGATTCAGTTAAGATTGAATTAGTGAATATAATTTATTAGCATAGAAGTAATAATGTAATAATATATGGGGAATTTTGGCCAATGCTTGTATGGTGGTTCTGCTTGAGGAATAGTTTAAATTTTATGCTCATACCATTGATTATTTGTTCAGGGTGAGGAAAACTATTTCCTGTTACTAATCCAACCTTCAATGGCTTAAACAAACTCTTGGTCTCTAATATAGATGATGGTAGCTTTCTTCTAACATATTGCCTAGCAATTCGACCTTTCACTTATATTGATAATCTTGGCCAACTTTTTTGAAATGGCTCTATTTGAGGAACAATTAGATTTAAAATTCTTAGTTCACTAATTATTTGGTTAGGGTGATGGAAATTGTTCCCTCTCTCTGATCCAATCTTCATTAATTTGTGCATGTTCTTAATCACTAATATGGATGGTGGCATCTTTATTTTGAAATGTATTTCTTAATGTCCCTTTGTGGTAATATATAAGAATATATTTTCTACAACTCTTATATTTTCCTATCCATTGACATTACTCTAACCTTGGCTCTCACTTACAATTGGAGGGATAGCTTATCTGGCTCCTTTCTCTTGGATGTACAATGGTTTGAGACCTTTATTAATGCTCCTACTTAGGATTTTTTTCCTTATTTGGTATGGTTAACTTTATCCCTATTGTTATTAGAGACAGATTGGTATGAGATTGTTTTTAAATGGAAATAAGAGAATTCCATTTGTTTATTCTCATAGATTCCTTCTTAATCACATGCTTGTGCTATACCATCTCCACAAGATGTACTTATAGATCTCTTCCCTCATGCTGACGTATTAACTTGAAGTTTTTAAACTTAGTTTGTTATGATCGTTTGGTACTTTTCTCGGTCCTTAGATTTTTTTGTTTCTTCTTAAGGTGCCCACTTATCTTTTCTCTCTAACTATTTGTACTTATTCCTCCCTGTAACTTGATTCAAAATCCATTTTATGATCCTCTTCTTGCATCACAATTGTAAGGTTTCTATGTGATTGAATTTCCTTGCATTCCTTTAAATGCATTATATTAACTTTTCTCATGCTGACTTGACTGTATTTCTGAACTCGATGGAACCAATATTTATCTTTTTCCTTGGTTCACATTTTGTATTACTTGCATTTATTGTTTCTTGGTTTGGTTGTGCCTCTTCTACTGGTATCGTGGCATGGAGTTAAAAATCTAGCTTCCTCAATTACCATGGGAGACTAGGAATTATTATGAGTTTTATTCTCAAGAACTTTCTACAATTTTTAACATTGCATGTGCACACATTGAAGTTTCTATCCGCACTCTTCTAGGATTGGATTGGCTAAATCCTCATCCATCTTCCCTATCGATAGATTTGGCTTCTCGATTTCTCACTATCATAATGGACCTAGCCCTTGATGTTGATTTTATTTCTAATATTGGAAAGAAGATCTTAAACTCATAAATTTATGATGATGATCTCATAATTATGTTGCTTCAATCTCACAAGCTTGATAATGGTTCTTTTCCCATCACTAGATTAAAATTTTTAAAATATTTATGGCTAAACATGTTTGTAGAGAAATTTTGGTTGTGGTTAGAGATGCCTTGCAGGATGGCAAGTCGAAATTCATTACTCAAGAATTCATGCACTATTGATGCACATCATTGACCTACACATGGTTGATCCTACACTTGATTTATTTTTGGTAGTTTTCAATTTGATACTTCACCTAGATCACTTCATCGGGGATGACATCCTTCCCATCCCTCTTCTTCAGGTGGTTGAATGTTATCAAGAGGATCACCTTCCCCTTCTTGTGGATGATTATCCTTATGATTCTTTGGAGGACTCCTCTATCTTGGCTTCATTTTATGAGCATCATGTGTGAGGCCCCTCTTCTGTTGTTTCTTTTTTGGATGCTACTTCTTCCTCTTTCTCATAGCCATACTACTGCCATGTTATCAATTTTTTTCTATTGGTATGATATGAGGCTAGTCTAGGGAAGTCTTAGGGGTTCTTTTTTATTATTTGTCTAGTTGGATATTTTGTATTGGGCTCCTTCCATACATATTGGTGGAACCTTTGAGATTTGTGTCTGGATTCCATGTTATGTATTTATTGTTCACTAAACAAGCTACTTTTAGTATTGTGGTAGGCATCCTAGGTTCTAGGTTTTTGCATCAAGAGATACAACTAGAGGTATTCTTTACCCAGTTTTTGTTGGAAATTTGGCTGAGTTGGTTACATAGATGTTTTCATTATGGCAACATATGATCTACATGAAGATTGCATAGGTCACAGAGCTAGTATGTCAGGGCGCAATGCAAAATTGTCTAAGTATGAGACAGTGTATTTTTACCAGTGAACTTGAAGACAATTTTTGTTTGCGATGTTGACTAGAGTAAGTTCAGTGCTTGCACACTTGAACATAGACTCTATGGTGACTATTGAAGACTCAACTCAGATTGTAAGTTAGTACGACATGTACAGAAGAATTTATGATAGTTTTACTAAAGACAGTGTTAAGCCGACCGGACAGAATATGAAGACAGAATAGATACAGAGTTAAGGGATTATTTTGTTTATCAAAATAATGACTTAACAATATAAAGGGATGAAATCCTATACGTTAACCCTTGGATAAAGATATTTTGTAATATGATAGCCGATTGGAAAGTTATTAATCTTAATAACTTGTATAAAGATATGTAAAGATGTAATTGTAAAAAGAGAAGTAACAAATGTATGTAACAGTGATAGTGAAAGAGCAGTGAAGAAATATTGATTCAAGTAGTATAAGGTTATGTACCTTGACCTACTTTTGTAATTAGTAAATATTGTATATTACTTGTTTGGGCAGTGGGCTCATCTGGTAATCACATTTTGTACCGCCAACTCCTAATAGGGTTGAGGCTTCTAACAAGGCCTATAGTCCCTTAATCAGGACTGATACACTATATGCATGTAATAGACTCCTAATAGGGTCAACATCCTTAATAGGATACTTTTGATTAATCGATCTTTGTGGGTACCATCCCCACCGGGGTTTTCCCTTGGCTAGGGTTTCCTCGAGAACAAATAATGTGTTATGAGTTCTTTAGATTTATTGCTATGCATGTTGTTTAGCTTCTTATGTTATGCATGTGTTAATATAATCTATTATATCCATAATTGGGCAAAAGTTAAAGTTTTTAGAATACTGATTCACCCCCCCTCTCACTATTCCCTATTTCTAACAATTGTTATCAGAGCTTAGTTACTCAGAAAAGAATCATTCAAGGAAAGCCTAACAGCTTCAGTAAGATCTCTATGGATATGGATCAGCTACATAAGAAGCTTGAAGAAGCTCTTGAATAGATTGATATGCTTACTAAAGAAAGAGATACTTTGAAAGGAAAATATGATGATGCAAAGAACCTCATTGAGAAACTAAAAAAAAATTTGAAGATCTGAAATCTGAAAAGGAATTTGAAATTCACATTGAAGATTGTGATGACAATTTAGAAAAAGAAAATGAGATCCTTAAACATGAACTAAAGATAGAAAATCTGAAGCTAAGTTTGAAAGATGAACAATAGAGTTTTTCATACCAATCCTAATCCTAGAAGTCATGCAAGAAGAAATGAAGATGGAAGCAATAGTCAGAAAGGATGCTGTAGTAATTTAGATGAAGTGAATTTTGTTAAAAGCATAGATTAAGGAGACACATTCAATACTGAAGGTAGTCAGAAAGGTGAATTATTAAATGGTAAGAATGAATCTTTACCTGACCCATCTCAAAGCACTTAATTCATGAAGATTACAGTAGAATAGGAACTTAGATTAGTGTAGAAGTTGATATATGATGAATTGAGTCTTGCACAATTAATGCAAGGTATTATATGATGTTCTAATGCTATGGTTAAGAGCGCAAAGAAAAATATTATGTTTTGCGAGATCACAAGAAGTTTTAAGTTTTGCAGGTTAACAGAATCAAATTTTTGGAAAGAAGCGGCAAAAGAATTGAATGTGATGTCAGATCTAAGTGAGATTGAATTAATAAAAGGTCACAATTGATGTTATTTGATCATCAAAGTGAATACAAGTGTTAAGGAGATCAAAGAGCAGTGATTGGAGGCATTTTTGCAAGGATTTGGTGAAGAATTTTGTGCTGAATCTATGCAAGCCCTAAATCATGAAATCAAGGTATTTTACTTGGTAGATCTTTAAATCATTTAAGGAATTAAAGGAAATCATGGATGTTTCTTTGATTCACAATGTCAGAGATAAAAATAAACCTAAGATGAAAAGGGAACTAGTAGAACCCTTGGAAGATGATCCTAGGTTAGCTTTATCATCTGTACCAGATAGAGTGTTACATCTAGAGAATGTTAGAAGTTATCTAGGATGTAAACTAGAGACTATCAGTGATAGTGAATTCATGGAGGAATATCAAAAAATCTATAATCAGGACATGTCATTGAAAGTAGGGTTTGAGAATTTGAAAGATAATGAGATTATGAAGTATACTTTGCAATATGAATTTGATGATGAAGAATGTACCAAGATAATCCTAAGAAGAATTCACAATGGAAAGTTTTGGTTAGATGAATGGAAATTTTTTTATAGTTTTTTACATTTTTCTCTATATCATTGAACATAATGTATTATAATTATCTTGTCATTATCTTTTATTAATACAATTACTACATCCTTGGTCATGTCTTACTTAGAAAAAAAAATATACTCATCTAAAAAATTAATTATAATATTTTACAATTTTTGATTAATGACAAAACCTCTTTGAATGGGACCTGAAACACAACATGATCAGATTTTAGCTAGGATATCAAAGTTTCCAAAATATATAGCATTGAAAAAGTACATACATCCAACAATAGGAGACAAGAAAGAACTAAAGGGAACAAGACACAATAAAGCATTAAAGGGAACTCAAAACTCTTTTCAAACATCAAAATGCTTTGTAAACAACTAAATGAGAAGTTGAAGATAGGAATAAACCAGTTTTGTAGCCATAAAGCCACCATGAATACCCTTGACCAAAGATTCAGAGGCATCAAAATGTTTTGTTAAATCTCTCTTTCTTCTATTCACAACTATAAACAAAATATCATTATTTGAAGGTGAAGAACAAGGGGATAGTGGATGAAAAATGAGCAAGGGATGAGAAAGAGGAGCCAAAATTAAAATATCGCACATTCTAGGAAAATAAGTCTTAGATTCCATCAAACCAACATCGACTATCAAGGGTGAACCAATAATGACTTTCAAAGGAAAACCAATATCGACTATCAAAGATGAATCAATAGTAAATGGCGAACTAGAATTTTTAGTAGCCATATGAAATCCACATGCTTACTAGATACAAGAGGATTTTTAAGAATATTATTAGGACCATTATTAGCATAAACCAAATTATCTTCCCTAGAATCATCATCAACATAAGAAGTAATATGCTCATGAAGAGAATTTTTCCACTAAGTAGCATCACTATGGAAAGATTCTTGATTGTTTGCAACCAAATGACTAGTAGTTAAACATATCTTATAAAAAAAGGGAAGACCCTCATAATCAAGAATCTAAGGAAAAGGTCTATCCCCAACCATCAAGACAACTTTTCTAAGAAGGTCTTGTGAGATGTCAATATCCACAAGAACGCACACAAAAGTAGGATGCTCATATAAGAGAAGAATAATTAGAGAAAAAAAGTATTCTAATACAATTACTAATAGATTCAAAGAAAGACTTAGCCTAGACCTAGAGAGGAAGATAATGATGTTTGATCCAAGTAAGGAAAATAATAATAGATTTTGTAAAATATAGTTAAAGTAAAGGAGCCAAGGGCTACGAGAATTATAGTTCTTTCCCTACAATCAAATGCCTTCTCCCAGCACTTGATCACTATCCTCCATAGATTGAAAGGCATCCAAAAAAGAACCCTATTTGTAGGATAAAGTTAAATCCTATCCTCAACAAGGGGCCTCCAAGAATCCAACACCAATTTGTACAAATTAGGAAGAGAAGACCACAAACCATTGAACCTACAAATAAGAGCATGCTTGGAGAAGTATTATTTATTATCCAACACTTGTTTCCCACAATAATAGTAGGGATTGAAGAAGAAAAACACAAGCATTTTACCATGATGAGAGGGATGAGAATGAGCATATTAAGAGATTTTACAACTAGAAGAGTCAAAATCCTTAGAAAAGGAGAGTGAAGTTTAGGAAGACATAGGAGAACTCATTTGCAGTTAACTAGAACCTAGTGGTGGGAAATTAGTTGTAATAGGGGAACCACCATTCACACATAGTGAACTAGTAGGTTATGCATCATAAGACAAAAAAGAAACTATAATCATTAATAGAGAACTCAAATAAAGTGGTAGATCACAAGGTGAAAGAAAAAATACAAAAATGGATGATGACCTAGTAGTAGTAGATGAAAAAATAGGAGCACAGCTCACATGGGTTTCAAAATTGAGCAAGAAAGTCATTTTAGTATATGATGAATTGTTAATATTTTGTAATGTTATTGATGATGTGAGTGGAGATTAAAAAACATGATATAACATGTGTTGTAACTAATTATGTGATTGGAGGTCCAAAAATACATGTTTAGATGTTTTTATGATCTTTGGTGTTTCTCTTGAGTGAAGATGTGTTATTTCTATAAAGTAACAATAGGGAAAGCTAGATTATGAAGGAAAAAGTATTTGAGGTTTGTATGGGAGAATTATTTGCATTACTTTTAATTTATAGACATAATGTCTATTTTTTATGGATATTGTACTATTATATTATTAGGTCCTCAATATTATAGTTAATAAGTTTGGTAGTTGTAGTTTCTTAAAAATCTAGTTGTCTATCAAGATTGGTCCAGAGAATGATTTGCATCATTCTATAGTATTTTTTCTTGTTGCCTGATTTGGAGGACATGTTCAAGATGTTTATGACTCTTTTTAGTTTATTTTTTAGGTGTTTTTTTTCTTTTTTGATATGATTAGTTTGTTGGTAGAGTGTTTGGTGTTGGTCTCTAACCAACTCAATTAATTTTACTTGTTTGGATAATATTTATTTTGGTTTGTACTTGTGTTGGAGATTTATTTAAAAATTTAATGGGTCTTACCTTGGCATGTGAAATATTTATTTAGATCCCCTTTATCTATTGAGGTGGGCTGCAACAATTAGAAGTATACTTGGTGGCCAAATTTGTTTAAGTTATGTATATATTATTTATGGATAACCTAATTGAGTATTTTGATAAATAAGAGAGAGAGAGAGAGAGAGAGAGAGAGAGAGAGAGAGAGAGAGAGAGAGAGAGAGAGAGAGAGAGAGAGAGAGAGAGAGAGAGAGAGAGAGAGAGAGAGAGAGAGAGTTGTAATATTTACCAACTTTAAAAGAAATTTAAAAACAAATATTTAAATTAATAATTTTTATAAGATTAGTGGAACCTAAGATACATGAATGGGTCCTACGACATACTAAGATACATTAATGGGTGTTTCAGGTCATATGTGTCTTAAGACATCGTAAGGGATGGATAAGTTTCCTAGAATGTATTAAGGGGTCACATGTGTTGTAAGTGGTCCTAAGGGATCCTAGGTTATATTAATCAATTCTAGCATGTATTAAGGGTTGTTCAGGGTGACAATGGGTCCTCATATCAATTAATAGAACCTAAGATACATGAATGGGTCATAGGGAATCCTAAGATACATTAATTGGTCTTAGAGGTTTGAAGGGTTCATATGTGTCTTTAGGTGTCATAAGGTATGGATAAGGTTCCTAGAATGTCTTAAGGCTTCATAGGTGTCATAAATGCTTCTAAGGGATTATAGGTTAAATTAATTGATCCTAATATATATCTTAAGGGTCCTGGAGGCAAACAAATGGGTCCTCTTGTGTATTAATGGAATGTAAGATACATGAATGGGTCCCAAGACATCCTAAGATACATTAATGTGTCTTGGGGGTCCTAATGCATCCTAGGTATCTTAAGATGTTGTAAGGGATGGATAAAGGTCCTAGAATGTCTTAAGGGGTCGTATGTGTCATACGAGGTCCTTAGGGATCCTAGTATTTCTTAAGGGGTATTTAGGGCGAAAATGGGTCCTTGTATGTATTAATGGAACATAAGATACATCAATGGGTCCTAGGACATCCTAAGATTCTTTAATGGGTCTTGGGGGTCCTAAGGTTTCATATTTGTTTTAAGATTTCATAAGGGATCCAGATAAGGGTCCTAGAATGTTAATGAGTCATAGGTGCAATAAGTGGTCCTAATTGATCCTACATTACATTATTTGATCCTAGTATGTCTTAAGGTTTCTTGAGGGAAACAATGGGTGCTATGTGTCTTAAGATAGTGTAAGGGATGGATAAGGGTCCTAGAGTGTCTTAAGGGGTTGTGGGTAACATAAGAGGTCCTAAGGGGTCATAGGTTACATTATTGGATCCTCGTATGTATTAATCAAATCTAAGATACATAAATGTGTCCTAGGACAACCTAAGATATGTTAATGGGTCTTGAGGATCTGAAGGGGTCATATATGTCTTAAAATGTCGTAAGGGATGTATAATGGTCCAATAATGTTAATGGGTCATAGGTGTGATAAGTGGTCCAAGGGATCTTAGGTTACATTAATTGATACTAGTATGTCTTAAGGGTTCTTGTGGGAAACGATGGGTTCACATATGTATTAACAGAATCTAAGATAGATGAATGGGTCCTAGGATAATTTAAGATATAATTATGGGTTGTATGGGTCCTAAGGGGTCCTACGTGTCTTAATATGTCATAAGTGATGTGTAAGGGTCCTAGAATGTCTTAAGGGGTTGTAGGTGTCATAATAGGTCCTAAGGCATCATAGGTTACATTAATTCATCCTAATATGTCTTAAGGAGCCTGGAGGGAAACAATGAGTCCTTGTATGTATTAATGGAACCTAACATACATCAATGGGTCCTAGGACATCCTAATATGTATTATAAGGTCTTGAGATTCCTAAGGGATCCTATTTGTCTTAATATGTCGTAAGGGAGGGATAAGGCTCCTAGAAACTTACTAGTACAATTTTCTAACATATACTAACATACTACTAGATCATTTTCTAAAATTTAACTACGATTTTCTAAGATTTCTACAAACTAAAAATTATTTAAAACAAATAAATAACTAATATTTACTAACTTTACTAAAAATGCATGTACCTGAGAGAGAGAGAGAGAGAGATTCCTAATATTTACTAACTTTAAAAGAAATTTAAAAACAAATATTTTTAATAATTTTTATAAGATATTAATATGTTCTAACATTTCTACTATGGTTTCTAATGTTTTGTAAATATTTCTAATAGTTGCTAACAAACTACAATGATTTTCTATCATTTTCTAACATATTCTAACATTTATACTATGGTTTTTAATGTTTTCTAACATTTTCTAACAATTCTACTATGAGTTTATAACATTCTACTATCATTTTCTAACATATTCTAATATTTAACTATGATTTTCTAATATTTCTAAAAAATAACAATTATTTAAAATAAATAACTAACTAAAATAAATATAAAACATATAATTTACAATAAAAAATGAGAAAACTACGTGTACCTGATACTACTAACAATCTGAAGAAGTCAAAAAATCTTGGGAGGTGTTGATGTCATACTGGATGTCACTGGTTCTCTCTAAGCCCTGGGTCCACAAAATCCAAACAGTAAACAATCAAAATAAAAAAGGAATCCCAGAAATTTATAAAGAAATTCGGCCAAAAGGGGCTTCGAGCGAAGTGGGTCTTCCCCTTCGCCCGAAGTAATCAATTTGAGTGAAGGCCCTTATTTTTTTTTCTTTTGTAGAAAGCCAATTTTCTTCATCCCAAAAAGTGGGACACACTATTGTGTGTTAACCCCATATTGGAAGTAAATGTTAAACTTTTAGAGCTTATTGTATATCAAATATGAAGAAAACACATTTGGAGAAGATTGAAGAGGTTTTATTTCTATTTGATAGTTATATCTTCTCCTAATCTGTTTAGACCATTCAAAACTAGTCTTGAAAGGATGCATGAGGTTCATAGGGAAGTTTTTAGGGTTTTTAAGAGCTTGAATCTATATTTATTTGAATAACTTTTTTTCAAAATTTCTGTACCTAGCCATCCATTTTGGGAGCATTTTTGGTACTTCTAGAATGCATATTTTGTGAGAAGCTCCAATTATGTAGTGAGCTTTGACCTATAAGTACTTTGTATCTTTTCCTAGGGTTATGCATCTTAGCCTACAAGTAACTTGTATCTTTCCCTAAGGTTGTATGATTTATCCTACAAGTCAAACCAAGAAAAGTGAGCTACCATGTCCTTAAACCTGAAACAAAATTGTATATAATTAAATTCATCTAGCAACTTATTCTCATCCTTATTTTTTCCATATTGAGTTTCCACATAAAAAAATTTTGTTCATGTGTATGTTGTTCACCTAGTTATATTTTTTTTTATGTTAATATTAATTGCTGTGTAAATAAGATTGAAAAAGGTTAGTTATATTAATTAATATTGATTCACCCCCCTCTCAATCTTGTAGAGTATTCAACAATTGGTATGAGATTAAAGTTCCTCTATGATAAGTTTAACTACTTGAGGAAGCTTTGAGATGGAGAAAAACATAATTTACAAAGTACCAAAGTTTGAAGGCATGAACTATTCTTTTTGGAAGAATCTGATGGAATATTCTTTGAATGCCCTATCATTTGGAATATGGGTGAATAAGAGGAAAATGGAAGCAATGTAAAGGGGTTGATTTCTCCTCATCCAAATTGTTCAATGGAAAGGAATATGTCCTAATAGGCTCAAGTAGATCCTTGTACAATGGTAGGGACTTGTTAAAATTCAATGTGTACCAAACACAAGTCAACTTTCATAACGTATTCCCAATACTTCCAGATTAGATTGTCATAAAATTTGCAAAATTGTTCATGTACTAGACAAAAAAGATTCTATAGCTCTATAACCTATTTCTGCACACATAAAAATGGGGAAAATATTGAGAAAATGGATTTACCTTGGTCAAACCCTTGTTTAGGGATCAACCTTGAAATATGATAGGAATTTCATAAAGGAAATAATGTAAAAAGGAAAATTTATGATTTAACATGCATAAAATCCTCATGAACGGATGTAGTAGTCACTCAAATCCATGAAGATGATTGAATGAACTTGGAGTCCAAAGATTTGTCTTTGAAATGAGATGTAGAATCAAGAATTCCCCTACAAATACATAGATCTATGATTGCCACTCCTAGATCAAGAATGTAGATACTCTTGATAAGCAAATGTAAGGAAGAAGAGAGATAAGGGTGGATGAATGAATCTTATTTCTTGATTGATAATTCCTCTACCTGACCATCATGGGAGAGAAAATTTCATCAATCGGAGAAGATCTCCTTTGACTTAATGGATCTTGAAGAAATGGAGACTTGGAGATCTTGAATAGGAGGATTT
The DNA here is from genome assembly GCA_027943335.1 of Chamaecyparis obtusa. Lineage (NCBI taxonomy): Eukaryota > Viridiplantae > Streptophyta > Pinopsida > Cupressales > Cupressaceae > Chamaecyparis > Chamaecyparis obtusa. The sequence continues at coordinate 590,136 of BSBK01004545.1, read as the reverse complement.
CCTTCAAATCTTAAATCCAGATCCTTAATTGCTCAACTTGAATTCTTAATTTCTTGATGGATAGCTTCCACTCTATTATGATATGCCAAATAAGGTGAGAGGAGGTCTTTTTATCCTCCAATCCCTCTATTTTGGATTCAAATTTGATCTAGGCCAAGCATAATTGTATTTTGAGAAGAAGACCTTGATATTAGGCTCTAGACAAAATGTAGGGCGAAAACCCTAGGGATAGGTTGTCATTGGTGTTGTGTCCTAAGAAAATTAAACTTAAATTTCATGGGGATGTTGGGGATAGTGAATAAGTGCACAGAAAAAAGTGATAGGTCACAGAGCTCAAGCCTAACAGACATTTAGACCTTGAAATCACCAAAATAGGTCCTAATAGGTACTAAAGCATCCAATTATGGGTATTAAAATTTTAGGACTATATAGGCCTAAGCGCTTAATGGGAAAATGATCCTTTGATAAAAATATGTCAATTGAAAATAGAAAGATAAAATATATAATACAAAATGAAATATAAACAAATATAGACAAAACTAGAAATTATAGTCTGATAACTAATTGCCATAAATAAGAAATGAGCTAAATTGGGATCCAGACTACTGTACGGAACTAGAATTTTAGTTTGGACTAAAATTGTAGGCTACTGAATATTTCAAACATTTTCTACGTAAGAACAAAATATTTTATGCATTCTATTCGATACACTTTTAGCAAGAACATTTTGGGACTCTGTGATTGTTCTCAATCTACCCAAAAAAGGTCTACTAGCTCTATAACCTATTCGTACACACACAAAAATAAGGAAAAGGTTGGGAAAAGAGAGTTTTACTTGGTCAAATATATTTTTTAGGAATCAACCTTGAAAATGAAAGGAAATTGTATATAAAGGAAAGTATGTAAAAGGTAAATGTTCGATTTACCTTGCATAAACCCTCATAGATTGATGTAGAAATCACTGATACCCATAAAGATGTTTGAATGTTCTTAAATTCAAGGATTTAACTTTGGAATGTAGAATAGGATAAAGTAATCTCAGACAAATGTATGGAAATATGAACACCATTCCTAGATCTTCAACATAGATATTCTTGATAATCTCTTGCAATGATGAGATGAACACGAATGGAAAGAAGGATCTTCTTGCTTGATTGAGAAATCCTCTACTTTTCTATAATAGGAGATAAATTGATTCAATGGAGAATATTTATTTATAATTTCATTGGATGGTTGATAAGAAACTAGATCTTGGATGATTTCCTTAAAATCTTGAATCCAATCGCTTGAATGCTTGATCTTTTGAAAATGTTTGGGTTTCTTGTAATTTATCATGAATGTTTATGAATGCTATCCAAAATTAGGAGAGATAACATATTTATATACCTCATCCTAAATTTTAGGAATAAAAAAAGCTAGGATAACCATGAGACCTAATTTCCCATCAAAACTCTGACATAGGGTTGAGCCAAATTTTAGCCAAAACAAGTGGGAACATAATGTCTCAAATGGTATGTTCCTATGTATATAACATTTGAAACATTATGTACCTAGGGTTTTGAGCTAAATTTGTCTTCGGTGTTAAGATGGTGGATAAGATGCATAAAAAGAAGAATCAGGTTGTTAGGATCAAGCATAACAGACATTAGATATCAAAATCACCAAAATAAAGCCTAATAGTTGAGAATCCAATTATGAGTGCTAACATTTTAGGAAGGTCCATTTATCCCCCACTTTAGCCATAATATGCGATAAACTCATTCGTGTGGTAAAGTAGATCAATGCATAGTAAAAATCTTATGAAGGTCAAGGAGACAAAGAAACATCTAGCCCCCAAGTGACTTAAGTACTCATCAAATCCAAAACTAAGATAAAAGAGGCATCTCATGAGAGGAGAAAGAAGGAAAAGAGAGAGAGACATGATGACTATCCTAGTAAGGTATTTCCTTACTGTGGATCATGTGAAGAAAAATAACTACTACAAAAGACAACATTGATTTTTTAGAAAGCCATATTATGCTAGTCAACCCATCATAAAAAAGTGGACTAGTCATTAAGGAAAGCATTGTCTACATTAAGGGATCCTAAAAAGGTGATCAGTAGTGAGGAAAGAGTTGTCTCCAAAGGTATCTAAGAAAGGAGAATCAGTCTAAGGATCTACTAAATAAAGCACTGAGGCATGAGAATATAAAGATGAATGCAAGGAAAATATTATCGCCTTAGTCATTTTTAGAAATACATTGTAGTGAATCTTTCTGTGTGTATGAAAAATGGTGAATCATTAGTAGAATATTTGGGCCAACATTAAAGAAATTACCAATGTCTTATTGAGAGAAAATTCTTTAAAAAAGCATACATGCACCCTACAAGATATTTTTTCACTATGAGATGCCCCAAAGTAAGTACAAACCAAGTGAAATTAACACGTAACTTAAGAGGGCATGAAATGGATCTACTAAATTAGGGGTCAGTATGATCATATGATTCAACTCATGTATATCAGAATTATATCAAAATGACTATCTTCATTCCTTAAAGATTGTAGAAATAAAAGCACAATTGAAGAATAAATGTACGATGCATGAAGAAGAGTCTTTTTGGGTTGGTATCATGGTGACAAAAAATAATACGTATCTACTGCTTTGCATCATCCCTAATTAGAAAACACAAAGATATATTAACAATCAATAGCAGATTTACAACATAATATGTAACATGTAGAAGAAATGAGATAAAAATAGAGGAATGTCATCATAGGTTGGTTCCTTTATCATGTTGTATCAACAAATAAATAAGGGTCATTTAAGGAAATCTAAATGAAACATATAACAATCAACACATTATGAGGGAGGCACATTATAATAGGAAAAAAAAAAGAATCCACTGCACAAGAGGATCTAGTCAATCATATTGCTTTCCCAAAATCTCTATCCGTATTATTTAGGGAAGGTGGGAAACACATAAGAGGAGAAACATAAATCATAGTAAATGGAAAATAACTATTTCCAAACAAGGATCATGACTTGAAGGTGGGTCACTTGGTTCATCACTAGGACTAAGATATTAGTGTTTTCCAAATGTAGTTGTTAAATCATGATTAACATTAATAAGCTCATACATATCATCAAAATTAGTAGCATGGATATCATCATTTGTATTAGAAACATTGAAATCATTATCATCAAGAATATATTATTTACCCAAATTAAATGCAATAGAATCTAATATACAAATAGTATCATCATGATTGTTTAATTTCATCATTTTAAAATTAACTTCATCCCTTGGGCTATAGGTTGGTAAAAGGGAATCATGACATTACTAGATTTCTTAGGGGAAGAAAGGATTTGGGAACCACACTCATGAGCTTTAGAAGAGTTTTTATGGTGGCAGTCTCAAGAATAATAGTTATATTTGGTTTTATTATAAATTTGACTTCGTATAGGATCAATCAACACCAAGTCCTTTTATTCTTTAGGGGGGAGAATGTAAGGCATCACACTAGGTTAAGAGATATAATATACATAATTTATGATTGATATAGGAGGTGGAATACAAGAATAAATAGGAGATGAAGGAGGTTTAGGAAGAAGTTCATGTCCAAAGAAAGGATATGAAACAATATTAGGATCACTAAGATCAAAAAACTTGTTAATTTTGATTTTATGATAAGATAGAAAAAATTACCTTGGCAAGGTTGGACTCATTAATGCATGGAATGCAAAAGAATGTCAACGTCAAAGGTTACTTGATGCATTAAAGCCTTATATAGATGATGATTAATCTTTATGATTTCACCATTATGAGGTAATTTCAAACACTTATGGATACAAGAGACTATAACTTTCATGAAAGTGAGCCAAAGAAGACCAAGTCTAACTTGAAACTGATTAGAATTTGGGATGATAATGAAGGTGACATCTAGGGTTCTAATACTAACTTCTATGGGAAAACTAATGTAACCATGATTAGGGTAAGTGAAAATATAAATTTTTTTTATCATCACATCATATTTTGCATATAAATCTCATTTCATCTATCTAGTGTAAAGATGTTAGATTCAATTATAAAATTTACTATACAAGTAGGATCTATAAAGACACCATGAGAAATAAGACCATTAAGATTTGATAAATTATAAAGAGGACCATAATGTGCTTTAATATCCTCAAAAGGATCATATGTAATGTAAATCTCAATATTAGGCTTGGGTTTGGATTGAAATGTTGGATTACAGAGAGGGGGGAGGGGGGTGAATCAATAATCCTTGATTCTCTATACCTTAAAACTTTTCTCTGATTAACTTAGTTAAAGACAATTTACTATTTATCAACAATAGTAAAAAAACTTTAACAATCAACAAATCATTCACATAAATCATTCATCACATGTAATACTAGTATTTAACGTTAAAACCTAGCTTTGGGAAAAACCACTATGGAAATTGTCACCCATTAAAGAAAATACGTATTTGAAGTATGCCTTGTTAAGAGCCAATATGGTTAAAGATTATAATACACACTATTAGGTGTGAATCGATCAAGGAATTTACCTCAGATCTATTAGGATCTTCACCCTATTAGAAGTGGCCTGGTAAAAGGACTTTGAACACACTTTAGAATGTTACCTTTTGAAAGGATCTTACAATAAAATTAATAAGTCTACTTGATTAAGAGATTTATCTGGTACAAGTGATAATAAGAAACACTAATAAATTGACCTATAGATTTGCAACTATCCTTTTAATAATTAGATCCTTTGTGCACTCTCTATCTTCACTTCAATCCTTCACTTTATATTGGCTTCAACACTTCATCAAATACGCTTTCTGACTTGGAATCTATCTTTTCCTTCTTCACTACATCAGTCGATGACTTAGCAACCCTACAGTTTGCTAGCCATTTGTCCACACAAATTCATCCTTTAAATAGACTTTCATTTTATTCTTAATCTCCTATATTACATTTTCCTTTGATTAATCTTAGCTGTTCAATTCATTACACAAACTTATTCAATGTATCTAGATCTTAGGAGTACATTTTACCTTCACCTTAGAAATTGAACATTCTTAAAACTTGTTCCTTCTATTTTAACTATTTAGATCTAAGCCATAGATCATCATCATGAATTTTCCTGATCGTAGATCTCTCTAACTAACTTTACTTATCATCATAACCTTCCAACTCATCATAGCTAATTATTAAATATCATTCTGATCATTGTATTTAATTTATGTTCCTTGCACAGTGGATAGCTCTGAATTTTGGTTAACTTTTCTTGGTGCCTAAAACTTATTTTTGGTGTCTTGATTTCCTTTTCCTTTACCAAAAATTACTTTGCTTAAATTTTTGAATTATATTTCCTTCTCGGCAGCCAAAATTATTTTTCTTACCAACTTGTTAAATCTTCATTACCATTCTTTATTGATTTGATATAATCATATGTTAGGTAGAAAACAATTATATTAACATAATCTTAGTATTTTATGATCTATATGAGTTTCCCATTTAACTTATTCAACTTCACAACATCTCATTTCTTCTTCTCCTTAACTCATTGAACTTATATCATACTCTGAATGATATGGCAACATAATATAAACCAAAAGTCAATTTATTGACATCAATGACAAGATAATAACTGATCTAACTATTCTACTATCTTGTATTCCTCTGATTTTGGTCGGTCTTCATCATCATTACCATCAGCTATAGTAACAAAGTCCCTCTTTGGAATTTATGGTGATACACTAACAATATTTAGTGTTCAATTGATGATGGTAACACTTCACACTTATTTGTGTACTCTCTTTGAGCTGTAAATTTTTCTTTGTTGTACTTGACCTTCTTCTATACATGTTTTCCATCTATCAGTAATAATCATCTTCTTTAATAGATCTTCTTTACTATCCCTCTTTGACAACTTCTTTTATGATCTTCTCTTCCAATAATCAATTCCTTTACAAACTTCTCCCTCTTTATGATCATCAATAGTAATCTTCTCCCTCTTAGACAATAATGCCAAAGACACATACTCTTGAAATTTTTTCTCAGGCATTAAATTATACCTCAAATGTATTGATTTTTCATTTCACTCATAAATATTTTCACAACTTCAGGCTTCACCTAAAGAGTGAAAAAATAGCATCAACTCACAAAATAGATATTCAGTTGAATACTTGAATTGATGTAGCACGCATCTTTCCCTAGTGAATATTTCATAGGGGAAGAACCCCTGACTTACCTTGTAGACACTGAAAAGAATCCTTCGGTATTGGTTTTGTAATTATATCATCTATTTGTTTCCTTGAATTCATATACTCCAATATCACATGCTTATCTTGTACTTTCCCTCTCAAGTAATCACACTTGATAGAAATATGCTTTGTCTTTGAATGCATCACTAGATTCTTTGATATGTTAATAACACTTATATTATCATAATAAATTATAACTGGATCAGTAATCTCTTCTTGCATACCTTCAAGTAATTATTTGATCCACACAATGTTAGATCAATTCATAGTTGTAGCAACATACTCAGCTTTAGTAGTATATTGTGAAATACAATTTTGTTTCTTTCTTAACCATGTCACTAATCTTTCTCCTAAAAAGAAAGCTCTTCCACTTGTTCTTTTTTTGTCATCAATGTTTCCAGCCCAATCAAAATCACTATATATATTGAGATTAAAATCTCCTCCTTTTGTGTATAAAAGCCTGAAATCTTCAGTCCCTTTCAAATATCTAAATATTCTTTTCATTGTAGACATATGTGTCTCCTTTGGGTTGGTAGAAAACCTTGCCACAATACCAACTAAATATACAATATCAGGCCTACTGTGTACAACATACTATAGTTTATCAATCATGAATTAGTAAAGTGTCTCATTTACATCCTTTGCATCATTTTCCTTTAACAATTTACAACTAGTAGCCATCGGTATTCCAACTAGTTTTGATTCTTCCATATTGAATGTCTTTAAGATCTCCTTGATATTATTTGACTGTGCTATGTAGATCCCATCCTTTACTTGTTGAATTTTTAGTCCAATAAGGAATTTAATCTCTCCAATCATAGACATCTCAAATTCACTTCTCATATCCTTAGCAAATGATTTAGACATTATCTCATTTCCACCAAATATAATATTGAATTAAAAAATAACTCAGAAATCAAAATCTTATCAGTACAATCACATTTTAAATAAAAATTATTTTTATCACTTTTCCTTTGAAATCCAATCTTGATTAAATAAGAGTGTAGTCTTTCATACCATACTCGGGGTGCTTGCTTTAATCCATAGAGTGTTTTATATAGTTTTCATACCATATCCAAGTTAAAATTTTGAACAAATCCTTTAGGTTGATCAACATACACTTCTTCAAGATTTCCATTTAAAAATGCAGACTTAACATCCACTAATAAAATTTGAATCCTTTATAGGCAGCATATGCAAGTAATATTCTTGCACCCTCTAATCTAGCAACAAGGAAAAATGTCTCACCATAGTCAATAGCTTCTTCTTGTTCATACCCTTTGTAGAATAATCTTTCTCAATTTCTGATCACATATCCATTATCATTGAGTTTATTTCTAAAATTCAACTTTGTTCCAATCACATTCTTATCCTTAGGACTCGATACCAATGACCAACTATTTTTCTTTTCAATCTAATCAATTTCTTATTTCATTGCATTACTCCAATCTTCATTTCCTAGTGTATCCTTGACTACTCTTGGCTCAAACCCAAAAATTAAACATTTTTTTATCTTTAAACTTACTTCTTTCTATGACTCCTCCATTCTTGTATCGAATACTTTTTCTCGGTGAGTGGTCTCTTCTCATATATTTTTCTAATACAGGATTGATAGGCTATTTATCAATGTTTTCATCTCTCAATGAAGGATTTGTTAGGCCATTTTCCAGTCAATGCAAAAATCCAATGAAAATGGCCTTTTCCCCTGCAATCTTTGTTGAGTTGTCTCTACCTGGCCTGCAGTCACAGTTTTGTCTTACGAAGTAGATCCACTTGGTTCTATGATGTGCACCCTTAGCCCTGTGCTCTTTATTGTGTCACCTAGCTCTAGCTCTGATCGCATCTCCTAAATCACAAAACCCAAGTTAAATTTTAAGTTTTAAGGTTTATAGGAAATGTTCTCAGAATCTGCCTAAGTGTCAAAAACCCACAATGTTTTTGAAAATCCATGATGTTTTCAGTCTCCCTGCTACCTTTTGGTCTTCATGCAAACCCTATGTGTTTTCAACCTCACACTCCTACTCTATTTGTTGGCATTCTCTAACTACGCATGTGTGATCTGTTGGTGGGCCTGGGTCTTCAAAAGTTTTAAATGATTGGTTGTCACATGATTGCATGTCAGAGTTTTCTGACATGCGACCATGCGATCGATTCCTTCTTTGTGCATGGGGCCCATTGGCGAAAAGGTAGTGGTCCTGCTAGTGGTTATGTGGTGGCCTGAGGTTGGCTATCGCATGATTGCATGTCAGAGTTTTTTGACATGTGATCATGCGATCAGTTGACACATGTCCTAGCGGGCCCATCTTAGGGGGCTCTAACAGATTGTCAATGGGTGTGCAGGATCAACGATCCTCCCTATACTATGAGGAAAAGATGTAAGGTTTTTAATCTCTGCGCTTTAACGAGGGTCATCGATGTAGTTCAAAAAAAAAATGTTCGATGCGGTCCTACTATCAAAAGAGGTGGTGATGTGGCATCTTTTGGCCTTGTCGCATGATCACCAGAGCCATTTTCACTGCTTGCGATCATGCGACAAGGGTGCCACATTGTGCTAGGGCCCAGTGGCAGGTGCTTTGTCATGGAACCTATCTCCTCAGCGGTGTTGATATGCTCGATTCTCATTGGTCAGTGGGGTGACAAGTTGGATGTTGTCAGTGGGGCCATAGTTTTCAAAGGAAGTAGAGCATTTGCAAGTCTATGAAGATCAAGTGGTTGTCGTTATACCACTAAGGTGAGATGCTCAACTTTTAGCATCGTGGTGTAATGATGACTGTCGATTTTGTTTAAAGAAATATAAAGCGTGCCAGCCCGAGAAAAGTAAACGAATCGAATGGTGGTGATATAAAGTTAATCTCAGTTCAAATGTTGACCGTTGATAGATTGCTGGCACCCTAAGGATGACCGTTGCATTTCAAATTCAAACTTCTGAGTGGGTTTGTGATCGCAGTTGCGTGGCTAAGTGATTGCAATTGCATGATCACAAGGGTGAGTAGGGTGTCTTGTGATCATGCAACCAAGCATAAATGTAAACCAGGATTCCTTTTTGGGCTGCCCGATTTGCCGAAAGAGAATGAATCGATGGCTGTGTTTTAAAGTTGACCGGCTAACCGTTGGTGCCCAAATTCAAATATGATTGCAGGGTTTCTTGCCAATGTTTTCACAGTGAGCCATTTGTGATGAGTGTGGTAGCTCAGAATTGATTTTTGTAGGATAGTAGTAGTTGCGATGATGATGGTGAGGGTCTAGGTGACTGCGCAGATCAAATTTTCTTGCCTCGGGTGTCTTACTGGTTTAAATGCAGTGGACTGTTTCTTTTTGCAGGTAGCTAGGGTTTGATATATGTCAGAGATTTCCATGGTTAGTACATGCAAAGTCATCAGACTAGCTCTGGCATTGAAATTGTTCTTCCTGTAGCAAGAAATCATTATAATTTATTGATCGTAGTTAGCCTATAGTGAGGAAACCAATGCATTGTACATCAGATTTGATCTGATTTTCCTAGGTTTCTAGGCTTCTCTACACTCTTTCTCTTCTTGTTGTACTGGGTGGTTGCAGACTTAAATTTTGTGCCCTAATGATTTGTAGCTTGTTGCATCCTTGTTCCTATAAAAGGATTTTCATGATCATTAGGAAGGGTTCTGAATTTTGTCAGTTCCAGGAAGGGTTCTTTTCTTGTAGATTTTCTTCTTCTTCTTTGCATATAGGGTGTTCTTCTTCTTCCATTGTTGGTTCAGAGAATATAATGCATGTTGCAATAGATTTATCTCATGTATGAGAACTCAATATACTCTTACTATTACCAAGCTATCTCCATTTGAATTCTGAGTCCATTAATCATACATCAATGGTGTTTAATTTTTCTATTTGCATTGCCTATGAGTTTGCAAGTGGAGTTGTCTTCACAGAGATAACTGGTTTAGGGTTAGTGTTTATGTATGTATGAGCTGAGGTGTCAAAGATATTTCATGCTTGTCTTCTAGTGGATGCCGGTAAATGTATTATCTGTTTATAGGTCTCTTCTAAGGGGAGGGTTAAAATCCTCTGAGTGGATAATAACATACTTAAATACACAGGTGGGTGCTAAGTTGAGGTTTGGTCATGGTGTGTGATTGATGTAAGGCATCAACACATTGAATATATTATTTCCTTTTATCATAGCTCTCTCTCGCAGTAGGGTATTTGACTCTGTGGCCCATTGGATAAGGCACTGGTCTATGAGAGACTTAGGGTATCTCAGGGCTGCCTTCAATCCATTTAAAATCATTAATCATTCAGTCCCACCCTTTCCCTTTCATGTTGGTAGTAATAGAAGTTTCTGTCTAGTCTTTAGACTCATTCTATGCAAGTAGGGCTTTTGCATGTGAATTGGCTGCATTGGGGTACAGGATACCTAAAGGGGTTTGAAGACTATTCCACATTAATGTATCTTCAAGCCTATGGTTTATCATGAGGTGTCTTGAGTGTGTAGATAAGGCAATACCTGCCTGAGTGATTGTGGAGCTCAAAGAAGAAGGAGGATGTTCTCTATCTTCATCAATTGGATTGTTTCCTTGTCAAACTTGAGTGCGTAACTGAGATCTAAGCCCAACTATTTGATTCAAGTTTGGTCCTGCAAGGAAAAGATCCAACAAAATGGTAACTTTGCTGGGGAGAACAACAATAAAGAAGTATATTTGTTAAGATCTCTGGTAGGGTAGGAGTAAAAGACAGCAAGCTCCCTTGCTTGGCTGGATTATCCCAGAGTCTTGGTTGAAAGAATAGAGTCAGATGAACAAACAAGCATTTGCAAAATTTTCTCACCTAGTTGTGAGTGGTGGCTTTGATGTCTTTGTTTGATCAGTGCACTCCCTGATAAACAGTGCAAATCCTGGTGAAGTTGTGGTTGATTGGAAGAAGCTACAATACAAGTGATAAATTTTCCTCTCCAAGGAGGTGGCGACTCTACACTACAAAGAACCTGATGGAGTTGCATGGTGAGCTCTAGATCTACCCCGCCTTCCAGTCAATAAGGTCCTTTTTCAAGGCTTCCAGGTATTTTTATTTTCATATGCCCTATTTTTATGAAGATCAGCTGTATATAATGTATCCCTGTCAAGTGTCCAGCACTATTGTAAAGGGATGGTAGTTAGTGGGCGGTTCCACATGGAGGAATATAGGCCCTTTTTTTTAATGGCATTGAAGATGCCCCTAATGAGTTTTCTGCTGAGGATGGGGAGTGCTTGCCTAGATTCATGGCTGATGGATCTGTTTATGCAAGCCAACATGATGATGATGTTATGGATCTTTTTGGAGATATGGATATCGAACATGAAGATGTTGCTATGAGGCTTTTTGTGCATACATTTTTTGATAGTGCAAGGAGGTGGTTTTTTTCCTTGCCTCCATGTTCAATCCCATCTTGCGATGTGTTGAGAGCTGAGTTTATTGAACATTTTGATGAGGTTGCTGCTCTCAAGATGAAGATTGCAAAAAGAAAAATTGACATCTGGCAGTTTGAGGAGGACAGAAGATTGAGAAGACTGGTGGTTCCTTATGGTGGTCATGAGGAGGTCATTGTTTCTGATGTTGAGTGTCATTATTTAGAAAGTGTGAACTATAGAGCTGATACTGAGGACAGTGCATATGAGGTTGTTGAAGGTGAATCTAAGGTTGACAACATTTCCATCTTGTCTATAGATCTTTCTTCTTTTCAACATCAGGATTCTTTCTTCTTGTCCCGGTTTGATGATGTTTTGTGTGAGAAGCACAATCAACAATGTTCTAGCACAATCAACTATAGATCTATTCCTTATTTTAGCTATACCATTTTTTATGGAGCCCTCAGTGCAAATACTTGTCTTTTGATTTAATTTTCATTGTAGAATATAGTAAATTCATCAAAGATAAATTCACCTCCTCTATATGATCTTAAACATTTCAACTCTTTACTTGTTTCCTTTTCAACTCTAGCTTTATACCACTTGAATATTTGGAATGTGTCATACTTCTCTTTTTGAAATATAACAAACATCATTCTTGAATACTCATAAAAAAACAAAATGAAATACTGATCTTCATAATAGCTTTCTATCTTCATAGGATCATAAAGGTTAGTATGAACTAATTCCAAAATATCATTAGAAGAGCAAGACTTTCTTGAGAAACTTGATTTGGTCATCTTACCAATTTGACATTCCTTACACATCAATTTATCAGGTTTTCTTAATTTTGGTAGTCCTCTGACTCTATTCTTTTTGCTCACTTTAATCATGTTATCAAAATTTACATGACAAATTATTTTATGTCATAAGGTCATACATCATCAATTTTAACAAACATGCAAATATTTTTCTTAGTATCAAGATAGGATATGTTTCCTTTAGATTGTTCGCCAGTTTCAATTAGATCTCCATCACTACCATAAATCTTCACCTTTCTATTTTGAAATTCCAGTAAGTGACCTATATTGTTCAATTGTGCAACACTCAACAGATTATAGTTTAGACCTTTAACCCAATATGCGTCATTACATCTCATCTTTTCATTCAATACAATAGATCCTTTACCTTTCACAGGACATTGAGCATCATTTCCAAATCTGACAAATCCTCCATTATATTATTCTAGGTTCTCAAACTTATCAATATCACCAGTCATATGATGTGAACATCCACTATCAATAATCCATGGGTTAGTTTTACTTACATGATAAATAAAATAGTTTTCATCTTCATACTTTTCTTCATCCGAGTCTTCCTTTACAACAACATAGACAACTTCATATCCTTCTTCTATATCATTAGATTCATCATAGGTTACACCTTCCTCAACTAGGTAGAAACACTTCTTACCTTTGTCCTTGTAGTCTCTAAATCTTTGGTGTCAGTTCTCCTTCTTATCAGTTTTATCATTCCTATTATTGTGAGGACATCTCTAGATGCAATGTGGCCAATCTTACTACAATTGAAACATTTCAAGGGTAATTTTCCTTTATACTTTCCTTTGCCTCTCGGTAGTCTCTTAGCTAGTAGTACTTCCAACTTTTCTTGTTCTTTCTCTTCAGTTAGGATACTATCATATTCATTTCCACATGAACTACTATGATTCTCTCTTTCTTTTCTTGAAGCTCCAATACTCACAGATGATTTGAATGTAGTTTCAATAGTCGGTAGACTATTGTCACAATTGCTAAGCTCAAATGTCATCCACTTATTGATTAAGGCTTCAAGAGTAACAACATTATTTCGTATGGATATCAGCTCCTCAATAGAAGATACTCTAATATCATACTTGGAAGAAAGAGTTCTCAAAATTTTACTTACCACTTCTTCATTAGTTAATGTTCCACTAGCACCTTTGATGGCATTAACAACATCCTTGATTCTAAAACTATATTGAGTAATGTTCTCTTTGTCTTTCATTCTCATTTCATCATACCTTCCTCTGAGACTATCAACCTTAGCTTTTTGTATATGCTAATCACCTCCATAAATAAGTGTAAGCCTATCCCACATCTCTTTTGAATTAACATAGTCCTTAACATCATTGAATTTAGCATTGATCAAGGAAGAGAAAAATTCAATTACTACTGAGTTGTGTTCCTTCTTTTCTCTCATCTAATCAATTGGCATAGGTCCGGGAGGTGGTGGACTCTAGTCATTATCCAGAAGATCTAGTGGAGATTATCCAATCCAAGATAGGTACAATCTCATCCTTCTTTGGCATGTAGAAAAAATTTCCTTGTTCAACTTAGGTATTTATCTCCTATAAATCTTTAGATCTTTTACTCAAGTCTTTCAAACTTATCTCTCTGGAGTACTTAGCTATGATACCGATTGTTGGATTACTTAGAGTGGGGCTGAATAGGTAACCCTAATTCTTTGTACCTTAAAATATTTCTCTGATTAACTCGGTTAAACATAATTCACTATTTACCAAAAATAATAAATAAACATTAACAATCAACAAATAATTCACATAAATCATTCATCACATGTAACACTAGTATTTAATGTGGAAACACAACTTTGGGAAAAACCACTATGGGGATTGTCACCCAATAAAGAAAATACTCTTCTGAAGTATGCCCGATTAAGAGCCAATATGGTTAAAGATTACAATACACACTGTTAGGTGTGACCTGATCAAGGGATTTACCTCAAATATGTTAGGAACTTTACCTTGTTAGGAGTGGCCTAGTAAAAGGACTTTGACCACTCTTTAGAATGTTACCTTTTGCAAGGATTTTACAATAAGACTGTTAAGTCTACTCAGTTAAGAGATTTCTCTATTACAAATGCTAATAAGAAATAGTAAATAAATTGACCTGTAGATTTCCAACTATCCTTTTCATAATCAAATCCTTTGTGCACTCTCTATATTCACTTCAATATTTCACTTTCCACTAGCTTCACCACTTCGTCAAATTCTTCTTTTTGACTCAGAATCTATCTTTTCCTTCTTCACTGCATCAGTCAGTGATTTATCACCCTTCTATTTTCCAACCATTTGTCCATACAAAATCATCCTTTATATAAACTTTCTTTTGCCTCTTAATCTCCTCTATTACATTTTTCTTTGATCAACCTTATTTGTTCAATTCATTTCACAAACTTATTCAATGTATCTGGATCTCCATAAAACATTTTACCTTCACCTTGGAACTTGAACTTTCTTGAAACTTTTTCCTTCTATTTTAACCACTTAGATCGAAGCCATAGATCATCATCATCAATTTTCTTGATTGTAGATCTCTCTAACTAACTTTCCTTATCATCATAACCTTGTAGCTCATCATAGCTTATTATTAAATGTCATTCTTATCCTTGTATTTAATTTATCTTCTTTCTCAGTGGATAACCCTGAATTTTGGTTAAGTTTTCTCGGTCCCTAAAACTTCTTTTCTATATCTTGAGTGTTGGTGTAATACATTAAAGTTTGGTTAACTGCTCACCTCCATTCCCATAAGCAGTTAAAAGTTATTGGTTAACTATTTATTGCATTATATAATTGTATTTGTAGATCAATTAAGTAATGGAAAAATATATTCTACGTTCTTCATTTGGTATTAGAGCATTGAAAATAAAATATGTGAGATTTGTCATTCGGTAATGGAATGCCATGAATATTGGGTAGTACGCCTCCATTAGCAATTGTTGTAGCTATGAATATTGAGTATTGCAGCATTTATAGCCATGAATATTGAGCATTTGTAGTATGCCATGAATATTGAGTGTTGCAGTGTTTCCATCCACTTCAAGAACCTACGGTGAGATAATCTAAAATGACAGCCATATAGACAAGGGCCACTACTCCTATGTGCTCTACATATTTTCCTTCCTTGAGAATGCTCACGCTTTGCATACTTCCCCACCTTGAGAAAGTGAGCAATTCGACCAATAGGAAATTGCAATCCTATTTTTTGTGAGCACTAGATAGCTTTGGTGGCATTGCTCTTCCCTCGACCTCCATCTCTTGGAGAACTCATTTTTTTTTCTCTTGTGATTTATAGATAAGAGCTGGTATTTCTTTCAGCTCACACAAACATAAATATGGATTTGAGGTCATAAATCATTCTAGAGACAGTGGTTGTGCATTGAATCATCAAATATTTTGTATTCCATCGAACAATGGCTCTCTTTTGATCTTGAATTAGATTCAGCGCACGTGTGATGAGGAATGGCTAAGAAATGTGGAGAGGATTTTTGTGAATGATGGGAGTAATATATGATATGTTTGGGGACCGTTACTTCCTACAGTTACTGATATAATACAACCAAAATATAGTAAGTACATACTTTCGGCCAAGTATAGAATACATAGTATTTTCAATTTTGTGAGTGGTTGACGGTAAGAAGAATGAGTTTCTAGTGTTCAATGGATATTCCATTAGATAGATATCTGGTTTCAATTTTCATACATGGAGAATAAAAATACAAATGCAATTGATGAATAAAAATCTATGGGGCATAGTAAGCGGAAAAGAAAAACCACCTCTAGATGCAAATAAATTGTTGGAGTAGAACAATAGAGATGATAAAGCCAAGGCTATTATTGGCCTTCCTCTTGCAGATTCTGAACTTCATCACGTAGATTTAGATAACACTTTTGTTGACATTTGGGATAATCTAAAAAAGTTGTTTGGAGCAAAAGCTATCAATGCAAATTTTTCTCCAAAAATTCAATTGTTTAAATTCAAAATGGAAAATGGGATCACAATGTCATATCATATAAGTAATTTAAGGTCTCTCATTAGAACACTTGCAGAAGTTAAGGCTCCTGTTGATGATGATGATGCTAAGGCCATCCTGTTAAATACCTTATCTTCCAAATATAGTAATGTTGTCTTTACACTAAGTCAATTCACTTCACAGACTCTAGAGGATATGATTTCTTCCCTTCTAGTAGAATAAAATAGGACAAAGGAAGTCATAGAAGAAGATCATCACATAGACCAAGCATTATACTCAAAAAGTACTAAAAATGGTCAAATCAAAATAAAAGGGACAATAAATGTTTTTATTGTAAGAAAAAGGGGCACACAGCATGGGGTTGTAGAACCATAGCTAGTGATGTTCTTAAAGGAAAACTAAAAGAACAATTTAAAGAAGGCAAGGTTGCATGCTTTGAAGATAAAGACACATCAGATGATGGAGAGGTCGTTAATGATTTCCAGTCTCCTATTAATCACAATATTGTGCTTTGAACCTTCGCATCTAGAGGTTGGCGACATCGGAGGGTGGAGGAACTTCCATCATCTCAAGTCAGCTTCTTGCTTTGAGATGGTGTTCTGCATGAGAAGCATTTTTTGGCATTTTTTTGTTTTCATTTTTGTTTAGCTTTCTAATGCTGACAAGTTTGTAGAATGCATGTCTATTGAAGATTCCTTTTGGAGATAGGTTTTGGGACTTGATTTTGGGCTCAGGATGGATTGTTTTCCAGTGAGCTTTAGAGTATATAATCAAGAATTATACCCTTTTATGGTCATTAGACAATGATAGAGATCTGCCACATCTCTTAGAGATCATTGTTCAATAATTTAAAACTGTGATTCGAGAGTTCGGGACTGAGAGCTTAAGAACACAACTCGAAGCTACAAATTTCTGAGGGTTACAAGACAACTTGATGGTGCCTTTCTTGGTTCAGGATCTATTACTTGAAAAGAAGATTTTCTAAAAATATGTATTCGTATTATTCAAACAACTTGTTTTGTTATGTAAGCCTTAGGGGGGGTTCCTAGGGCAATGTGAGTATGATCATTCAGGATTAATGTATTAAGGGGCGAATGTTGGTGTAATACATTATAGTTTGGTTAACTGCTCACCTCCATTCCTGTAACAGTTAATAGTTATTGGTTAACTATTTACTACGTTATATAATTGTATTCAAAGATCATGTTGGTTCCTGATCAGGAGTTTACACTCAAAGAGACACCGATATGCCTATGATGGATATTAAGGATTGGTTAGTTCCAAATGTGGGCAATCTATAGGAAACCGGACCAACTATAGGGATGGATTTTCCCTCTTCTGCTTCTGGCTCTGTGAAACCAAGGTGGGTACACCTGATCCAATAGTATTAACTCTGACTGATAGTTCTAACTCTGCCCCTTATTTCTATATTGAATCTTTCAATAGATGATTATAGTGAGAGAATACTAAACAAGAACCTATTGTTCACTGATCCTCCATCACTGGTTAGGACAATACATAAATGTAAATGAAATTAAAAACTGGTATTGATTTAAAGTTTCTTGCAGAGTGTAAACAATCATGCAACACATGTAACAACACAAGGGATACTAGCTTATGATCAGTGCCTTATCCATTGGGCATCATACCTAAAGCAGACATGAAATACAAGAACAACTACTAGATTCATTTGAGAAACCAAGCCATAAACATAGTCAAACATCTCTTACACTGCTTGCAGATATCCTTCCTGATTGAACCCAATAAATCTATGCTTCACTCAGAGGCTTTTAACCTAATCCTAGATCAGGGCTGAGAGACAAAACACATACACCAGTAACCTAATGCAATGAGTTAGAAAACTCAAAATTCATCAAGAACAACTGAAGGAGAGATCCAAGAATGAGAAACTATATTAAGTGTGTGGGTTCAAATCCCTGTATTACAAACTGATTCACTGATACCATAGACAATATGCAAAAGATACATAAGTTTTCTTCCTAGTTTTGATACAGAAGCAAAAATGTTACAACCTAGACTGAGGATGCACACTTGGCTTTTCAGCTTCCTGTGTCAAGAATTTCCAGCCAGCCCCTCCAAATGATTACAAAATTCCCTTTATACCAGGGTTACAATGCAAGCACAATCATTTCAAATTCAAAATTTCAAAATCACCTAACCCCACTGAGAAATAAACACAGACATGACAGGGTTCAAGCCATAGCAATTGACAATCCACTCTGCCCACTCCAGCCACTCAAAAATGAATTTGGTACCTCCTACCACTGAAAACACTCAACAAGCTCAAACGGTCACATGCATTGTGCGAGCATTAAGTCTTTTAACCATTCACCTTCAGTCGCGCAACTACGCAGTCACATCTCTCATTGCCATAGGAAATGGGCTGCAATTTACGTTTGGTCGCATGATCGCATGGCTCCCAACTCACCCCTGCGATCATGCGACCGTGGTCTCCTAACCATAGCCAATGGTCAGTCCAAAAAACTCTGCAAAGTCTTTGGCCCCGCATCACCCTCAGCGACCAATCAAAAATTGAGCATGTCGACAAAACTGGCATTGTGGGCCCACCTCAAAATTCCGCAACCGCCATGTCCGGTGGTTAGTTGCATGATCACATAGCCCGGAGATTGGCTACGTGAACATGGGACAACCCATGAACACTATGTCTCAGCTTGGCCAACAACTGCCAGGCCTTAGATCTAGGCCCACCTACCATGTGTCACACCACCACTCGCCCGGTCACCGGAAATAGGGACCCCACATATCTAGCGAACTGGAAAACAAAGAACTTCCACCAGTTCATGAAACATTTTGCACCTTTCGCTAAAAATCTAGCGACTCCATGACCGTTGTTCGCCAAGTCGCTAGACAAACTAGAAAACCGCCAAATCTTCTTGCGAATGCGCGACAAGACCACATTTTATCGGTACCGCCACCTTTTTATCCAGACCGCCAAACACTAGACTCCAACTGGGCCTACCTGAAGCCACATGTCACCTCATCATTCACTGATCCACGCCCAGTCACACTAACATGGGACCCACTTTCCTTAAGCGTCAAGATGAATGGATGGCATAAGATCTCATGGCCCCGACAAATCCCATGAGAACTTATGCCGGTCGTAGGATCCATCCTCGTCACAGACCCCTCTGACAATGGCCCCACCTCTGAGCACATCCACGTCGACCAATCGGAAGATGCCACAGGGACCATTGACCCATTCACAAATAGGCCCGAAAATGAATGGTGGGTGCATGATCACATGGGCTTGAAACCTCCCATGAGATCATGCACCAACCACAGGATCTACCACGTCACCCCCTGCGGATGCCACACTACCACCTTCTGCCAGTGAGAATAGGGACACGCATCAATCGGTCGCATGATCGCATAGCCAAAGAATGGGCTATACGATCATGCGACAGCCAACCAAAAGCTACCACATCACCACCTCGCATGAGCACCAAACTACAACCACCACTTGCGAATCACCGGGACCCACGCGGATAGATAGCAAGCGGTCACATGATCCCATGTCAGAAAAGTCTGACATGCAGCCATGTGATAGCCAATAAGAGAAGAGCCTTTGAAAACCTGGGCCTACCACCCATTGCACTTGCACAAATAGGAAATGCTGGCAAATAGGAAACTGGTGCGAGGTTGAAAACACACAATATTTTTGACACAGAGAAAGACCGAAAACACACAGAGCTTTCGATGCCAAAGGATGAGCGTACAAAAGTAGGAAGCAAAGGGTAAAAAACAATGAAGGCCAAAAATACACAGACCGAAAACATCATTGACTTTCAGAAACACTGTGGGTTTTTGACACTGTGGCAAATTTTGAGACAATTTCCAGCAGGCTTTGAAATTCGAATAACTTTTTGGATTTTATGATTCAGCATGTGCAAAATGGACCAGAGCTTGGTGAAAACACAAGGAACACAGGGAAAGACACAAACCATGAAACATTTGTAGGGAGGAGGCCATTTTCAAAGGATTTTTGCATGACAGAAAAATGGCCTAACAATGGCTGTAGTTGGGGATGCATGCCTCCTGCAGGCATGGTAAGGATTTAGAATCACTAGGAGAGCAGACCAACCACTGGACAAAAAACAAGGGACTCAAAAAACACAGGGAACAGGAAGGAAAAGAAACACATAATAGGGAAGGCAAATATATTTATAGAATGTACATTTTTACAAAAACCTGCAGCAACAAACATGGTTGAATTCTTGCCTCTGTCAAAAATCTGATTTTCATTTCTTCCTCCATGAGGAACACCAGACATTTTGTTTTCATTTGTCTCCATAGGCCTATCAACATATTCAACCAGCAAATCAGGAAGAACAAAGAAGCTTTCTTCACAATGCATGTAAAACTTTTGGCACTCTCTTCTCCTTGCTCACTATGAAGAAACAAATCAGTATACCCATGAACAACACCATCAGATAAGAACCTACTCCTCTCCATTGATTCATGTATGCCATCAATTGGAAACACAAAGAACTCATACTCTGCCTACTGAAAGGCCGCATCTAGACCCTGTCTTTGCATTTCCCCAGGTGCAACCGGCTGGACCTCAAATGAAAAGTCAGATTGATACCCACAGCTGCAAAATGGGCATCCTGATTCAACTGAATCTAAGATCTCCACATGTTCTTCAAATAGAGGATTGATTATTCTATGCAATGCACCATGCTGAACATCATGACATAAAATGGGCTGATAATCAAATTCTTCATTAGATAAAGTATTAGCAAACACTTAAAAATCGGCACCCATCTCAACCTCATGGAAACCCACAGCACATGAAGAAAAATCAGAACCATATGGAGACTCACTGATATCACATTCAAACACCATTTCCTTGTCTTCATACTCCTCACTGGAGGAGTGTTCACATCCACCATTACTCTCTTCCTCCCATGCCCCATCTGATTCACATGAGGACACATCAGCATCACTGCCTTCATCATCCTCACCTGAATAGCCACTAAAATCATATTCAGACATTTCTGAATAAATGGAAGATCCTACACACCTTGACCCTGATTCTTGCTCACTGTCACAATCTAAATACTCCCCTGACAAAGATTCATCAGAAGAAGTACCCTCAGCACTAGAAATGGATTGCTCTAGAATACAACATTCATTCCCCTTTTGCTGACGGTCTCTTTGCAACCTTTTCCATTCATCATCATCAGCAAACTCCTCCAAGAACAACCACTTAAACTCAATCAAAGAAGAAATGCATTTTGGGGGCAGATTTAGATACCAATTAGATGCACTTCCCCTGAGGGATCTCCCAAAAAACATCATGCTAACATCCTCATCCAAAATCTGATATTCTATAATGAATCTATAGAATGCTAGGACATGTCTAACTGCTGAATCACACTTACAATCAAAGGCAAGAATCAAACCCAAAAGCTCACTAGGAAAAGAGTGAGGGGACTTTAGAAGAGCATAGTCCAAAGGCCTATCCAACCTGAGAAAACCCAGCAGCCTAGACTGACTTTTCCCCTGATTTTCCATTTGATTAAATGCAAGATGAGAGCCACTCATCTTATTTCAGTCTTCCCTTTATACTAGCACTAAATACTTGATAGGGAAACATTGTAATCATAAATATCTAGAAGTTTTGTAGCAGAAAGCTTTGTTGACTGAAAGGGAGGGCAGATCTTGAGCTCACCATGGAACTCCATCAGATTTTGCAAATGCAGAGTTGCTCCCAATCAACACAAAACTCCAAGTAACTCACTGTTTATCAGAAGGAACACTGATCAAACAGAGACAAATTAGAGCCGCCACTCACAACTAGGTGAGAAAATTTTGCAAATGCTAATTTTGTCTATCTGACTCTTTCCAATGGCCACCAGAGATTATGATTTCCATAATAGGATTTGTTGTTTCTCCCCAGTGGAGTCACCATTTTGTTGGTTCTTGATCAGGAGTTTACACTTAAAGAGACACCGATATGCCTATGATGGATATTAAGGATTGGTTAGTTCCAAATGTGGGCAATCTATAGGCAACTGGACCAACTATAGGGATGGATTTTCCCTCTTTTGCTTCTGGCTCTGTGAAACCAAGGTGGGTACACCTGATCCAATAGTATTAACTCTGACTGATAGTTCTAACTCTGCCACTTATTTTTATATTGAATCTTTCAACAGATGATTATAGTGAGAGAATACTAAACAAGAACCTATTGTTCATTGATCCTCCATCACTGGTTAGGACAATACATAAATGTAAATGAAAGTAAAAACTGGTATTGATTTAAAGTTTCTTACAGAGTGTAAACAATCATGCAACACATGTAACAACACAAGGGATACTAGCTTATGATCAGTGCCTTATCCATTGGGCATCATACCTAAAGCAGACATGAAATACAAGAACAACTACTAGATTCATTTGAGAAACCAAGCCATAAACATAGTCAAACATCTCTTACACTGCTTGCAGATATCCTTCCTGATTGAACCCAATAAATCTATGCTTCACTCAGAGGCTTTTAACCTAATCCTAGATCAGGGCTGAGAGACAAAACACATACACCAGTAACCTAATGCAATGAGTTAGAAAACTCAAAATTCATCAAGAACAACTAAAGGAGAGATCCAAGAATGAGAAACTATATTAAGTGTGTGGGTTCAAATCCCTGTATTACAAACTGATTCACTGATACCATAGACAATATGCAAAAGATACATAAGTTTTCTTCCTAGTATTGATACAGAAGCAAAAATGTTACAACCTGGACTGAGGATGCACACTTGGCTTTTCAGCTTCCTGTGTCAAGAATTTCCAGCCAGCCCCTCCAAATGATTACAAAATTCCCTTTATACCAGGGTTACAATGCAAGCACGATCATTTCAAATTCAAAATTTCAAAATCACCTAACCCCACCGAGAAATAAACACAGACATGACAGGGGTCAAGCCACAGCAATTGACAATCCACTCTGCCCACTCCAGCCACTCAAAAATGAATTTGGTACCTCCTGCCACTGAAAACACTCAACAAGCTCAAACGGTGACATGCATTGTGCGGGCATTAAGTCTTTTAACCATTCACCTTTAGGTGCGCAACTCTGTAGTCACATCTCTCACTGCCATAGGAAACGGGCTCCAATTTACGTTTGGTCGCATGATCGCATGGCTCCCAACTCACCCCTGTGATCATGCAACCATGATCTCCTAAGCACAGCAAATGGTCAGTCCAAAAAACTCTACAAAGTCTTCACCCCCACATCACCCTCAGCACCCAATCAAAAATTGAGCATGTCAGCAAAACTGGCATTACGGGCCCACCTCAGAATTCTGCAACTGCGATGTCTGACGGTTAGTTGCATGATCGCATAGCCTAGAGATGGGCTACACGAACATGCGACAACCTGTGAACACCATGCCTCGGCCTGGCCAACAACCACCAGGCCTTAGATCTGGGCCCACCTGCCATGTGTCACATCACCACTCCCCCGATCACCGCAAACACAGACCCCACATATCTGGCGAACTAGTGACCAAAGAACTTCCACCAGTTCGCGAAACATTTTGCACCTTTCGCTAATAATCTAGCGACTCTGCAACCGATGTTTGCCAAGTTGCTAGACAAACTAGAGAATCACCAAATCTTCTTGCGAATGCGTGACAAGACCACATTTTATCGGCACCGCCAGCTTTTTATCCGGACCACCAAAAACTAGACTCCAACCGGGCCCGCCCAGAGCCACATGTGACCTCGTCATTCGTTGATCCACGCCCAGTCACACTAACATGGGACCCACTTTCCTTAAGCATCAAGATGAATGACTGGCGTAAGATCTCATGGCCCCAAAAAATCCCATGAGAACTTACGCCGGCCGTAGGATCCATCCTCATCACAGACCCCTCTGACAACGGCCCCACCTCTGAGCACATCCACATTGACCAACTGGAAGATGCCATAGGGACCGTTGACCCATCCGCAAACAGGCCTGAAAATGAATGGCGGGCACATGATCGCATGGGCTTGAAACCTCCCATGAGATCATGCGCCAACTACAGGATCTGCCATGTCACCCCCGCAGATGCCACACTACCACCTTCTGCCAGCGTGAACAGGGACACGCGTCGACTAGTCACATGATCGCATAGCCAAAGAATGGGCTATGCGATCATGTGACAGCCAACCAAAAGCCACCACATCACCATCTCGCATGACCACCAAACTGCAACCACCACCTGTGAATAACCGGGACCCACGTGGACAGATGGCAAGTGGTCGCATGATTGCATGTCAGAAAAGTCTGACATGTGGCCATGTGACAGCCAATAAGAGAAGAGCCTTTGAAAATTCGGGCCTACCACCTGTCGCACTTGCACAGATAGGAAATGCTAGCAAGCAGGAAACTGGTGCGAGGTTGAAAACACATAATGTTTTCGACACAAAGAAAGACTGAAAACACACAAAGCTTTCGACGCCAAAGGATAAGCGCACAAAAGCAGGAAGCACAGGGTCGAAAAAAACAAAGGCCGAAAACACACAGACCAAAAACATCATGGACTTTCAGAAACACTATGGGTTTTCGACACTGTGGCAAATTTTGAGACAATTTCCAGTAGGCTTTGAAATTTGAATAACTTTTTGGATTTTATGATTCAGCATGTGCAAAATGGACCAGAGCTTGGTGACAACACAAGGAACACAGGGCAAGACACAAACTATGAAACATTTGCAAGGAGGAGGCCATTTTCAAAGGATTTTTGGATGACAAAAAAATGGCCTAACAGATCAATTGAGTAATGGAAAAACATATTCTACATTCTTCATTGAGTTCCTTTTCCTTTACTGAAACATACTCTTCTTTTTTGAATTACATTTCTTGCTCGGTAGCCAAATCTATTTTACTTACCGACTTGTCAAATCATCATTACTATTCTTTACCAATTTGATATAATCATATGTTAGGCAAAAAACAATTATATCAACATAATATTAGCATTGTCAGATCTCTATCAGTTGCCAATTTAAGTTCTTCAACTTCATAACATCTCATTTCTTCTTCTCCTTAACTCATTTGACTTATATCATACTTCGAATGATATAGAAACATAATATAAGCTAGAAGTCAATTTCTTGACATCAGTGACAAGATAATAATTGAGCTAACATTTCTACTATCTTTTATTCCTTTGATCTTGGTCAGTCTTCATCATCATTACCATCAGTTATAGTAACATGATCAACAAGGTTGAAAACATTGTTGGATGTAGTACACTCAACATCATAGCCAACAACATGAGTGGATGAGGAAGGTAAAGATCGAGTATAATCAATGGTATTGGTTAAATGAGAAGGTAAAAGATTTCTATAGATTTTCAATTTTTAGTTGCGAGGTGCAAAAGATTTGTTTTCTTGATCATTAACAAACTCAACAAATATAGTATTGGAATCAATGAGGTCTTGAATATTATATTTCAAATACAAAAACTTGTCACTATCATGGCTAGGTTGGTGATGGTATTGAAAAAATTCTTTGTGATCAAAGAAATAATGAAAAGGTTTGAATGTGTCAATTGGTTTAATTGGAGGAAGTGTCAAAGAATTAGCATTAATTAAAATCAAAATTGCATTATGCAAAGATATAGAAAGAGGTATAAAATTATGAAAAGGTCTACAAATAGATGATAAAGTAGCCACACGTTTGGATGTTTTTAACATAGTTCATCAATATTGTTTGATGAATTACTAATCTTGATGAAGCCCATAGGTTTTTAAAACTTTTGAAAAGGACTGGGATGCAACATCAATCTTATCAAATAGAGCCATTGGAGTGGTTCTCTCAAATTGACTAACTTGAAGTTGATAATTATGAAGCATTTCACACAATTGAGTGAAGGAAGAGAATTAAAAAAGAAATATCTTATCTTGAATGTCTTTTTGTACATATAGAAATCAAAATATGTTTAATATCAACATTATGCCCAGGTTAAGAAATCTAAAAATGAAAATATTTAAATCTATCAATGAAATCAATTACCTTTTCTTTAACACCTTGTTTTTAATGCATCAAATCAATCAAAGAAATCTTAGGACCAATGTTGTTTTGAAACTGTTGAATGAAAGCATTAGAAAGTTTTTGAAAAGAATTAATGGAAAAAGGAGGCAAAGAACAATACCATTGCAAGGATTTATCTTGAAAGGTTATAGTAAATAATTTATCCATGAAACTATGATCGTGAGATAAATTACTACATAATGTTTGAAAGGTTTTAACATGAGTCAAGGGGTCAGCTTTATCATTATAAGTCTCTAAATGATAAATTTATATGTATTGAAGGATACCAACATAGATGATATGTAAGGAAAAAGGAATAGAAATATCACAAGTAGGAATATTGAACTTGGATTGAGTCATGGATGCAATATTTTGTTGCAAAGATGAAACCATTTGAGCCAAGCTATTGATAGTAGATTTGGTAAAAAGAATGGTAGGAGATATGTGTGAAAGATATGAACCATTATGGGAAATGGAAGGAATGGTAGAATATGTAAATGGAACACTATTGTACATAGGCATAGATGAAGGTAAGGAAATACATGAAACACTTGAAGGAGTAATAATAGGATTAAGAATGCTAACATGTGTAGGATTGATGTTCTCAACAAAATTGGTTATAAGAGGTGGACACACTAGGTATTGAAGTAAGAATAATAATATAAGTCTCAACACTTGTGGTAGGTGGAGTGAATCCTAGATCATTGGCACAATCTCTAATAGATTTGAAATTGTTATCTCTATAGTAGGAAAAGGGGAGAGAAATGCAACATATAATGGCCAAAGTAACTATCTCATGTGCCACTCTCAAGCATAAAGACATACTCAAACTTGTAGAGCTAGGTGGAGTCAATGTATGGTACTTTTTCACTAGGACATGCACACATCAAATGTTGTTGCTGATCTATAAATAGCCGAAGCACATATATAATAATCCATAAATAAAGTGAATTTGAAAGGAAATTTTACTGATGCAATCATTCTTAGTTATTCAAATGTTATGAAACTATTCATTTTCATGTTTAATCCCCAATAAACATCATAAATAGTCATCTCACTTAATCTAAGCATTTAAATAGCATTTTACAACATTTAAGAACATGTATCAAATAAACCCCAAATAGATAATAAATAAACATGGTGAAGCAAAAAAATTGGATGACCAATGATAAACACAAGAGTGAATCAGCCAGAACATCTCAATAAAAACTAGCACAAACATTGGTGAATCTGATAAAATAACATCGTGATAAACATAATTAATATATCCTCAAATTTAAAATAACGTAGATATCATCATATAACATCATGCACGCATGATCAAATTTGAAAGGATAAGTATAACCTATCATCCACATCGACATAGATATTGGTAATAAAAACATAACACATGTAACTAGGTGTATCTCATCATGCTAATACAAGATATTAACATATGAGTAGGCAGAGAATCACATAAAATAGTCTAGATCATATCCAAATAATTAGGAACACAGTAAGTCAAAAAAATCATAATAATAACCAAGAAAGGTCTAGCATCCCAAATAATGTATGTAAAAAGAAAATGCACTATTGTTCTTAGAATTAGGCACAAGGAAATAAGCACAACATAATGCAGATCAACAAGAAAGCATAAATTCCTCTTGAGTTCAACATGAACATAAGTTATAAGCATAAGGTGAGCACCACCAATCACCTAAAGCCACAACGAGGCATCCAAAACCAAACCAAGACATCACAAAAAAGTCCTCATCCAAATGCATGGATGGCACCATAGACATTATAAAAATACTATATCCATATGGATGTCTTACAAGAAGCAAATGAGAGAGGCACTACATCCTCCCTCAAAGGACTAGGCTTACTCCAAGAAGCTTGTAAATAAAAAAAATGGTATACAATTAGCAGGATGCATAACCAAAGCCAACATAAAATAACCATTGACTCCTTCATAAGTTTGGCCATGGTACACCATCTCCTTAACAACCAACCTCACAACTTCTTAAAGGACCAGCACACACTAAAAAAGAGCTTCATCAACTCTCAAGGTCCTAAAAAGGAATCACAATATATGCTAGGAAGCTTCATCTTGCCATGATCTCTAAGAGAGGAGGCACAACACTAGCCGCTCTACCTCCTCATAAGGCATTTAGCTGAAAAATAATGCCCTCTAGTGTCTCCTCTTTCACCCAAGTGCCAAAACTCTCAAGTCAACAACTCAAGAACAAAGGGAAAGATCATCCCTAAAGGCTAAAAAGTACTACCATGTTCATATTTGTACTAAAGTCTCACAGTGATCCTAAAATAACAATAATTTTTTTTTCAAATTATCTACACAATTGTACATTTGGTCTTACATGAAATCAATACATCAAAGATATTCAAGTTTTACCATTACAAATGTATTGTGCTTTTTTTGATGAGATTTTTTTTTTTGTCAAGCAAATAACTAAAATGCTTAAATTTGTTCATAATAAAAAAAGATGTGCAAATTAGATAATAAAGAAAAATTCAAAGTAGAATTTGTGAATCCATAAAGAGGCTAATTAGTATAAGGCACTAATAATATAACGCTAGTGCTTTGAATCAATTTGTTATTTGAAACCTTCTATTCTCTAGACTTTGACTTCTTTCACCCTAGGATAGGCACTAGTTAGGTCTTTTTTGTTTTGCTAATTCCAAAACAAAATCCTAAATAAAAAATCAATTTCATTCATAAATTTTATGTTTTGACGAAGTAGTTTTAGATTAGATTTTTACATCTCATGCTAAAAGATGTCAACTTATCAATAAATGAAGCCAATTCTATTGAAATTAAACATTTTCTTGGTATATTTTATGGAGAGCCATCTTCTATATGCAACATTTGATAAATTATTTTATGATTTAATAGATGTTGTTGAAGGGTAACCCACTTAGGTTTTGCAGAGCCAAAAGTGTAAAGAATCTTAATCAAATTGACCTATTGATTGAAGCCTATTTGTTGGCCACTAATCCAAGGACTTGAGAACTTGGCTAATTTATAGAGCCAAATTGTATACTCAGTTGAAACTACCAACATAATTCTTGGTTATATAAATTTTTGGAGTCCAAGAGTTTTGTCAAGCATTTTATTTAGGTTTTATGTCCTATTTTCTGTTCCAAGAATTTATGAGTGAGTGAGAGGTTCAATTGAAATATTATTAAATTATCTACTAAGGGTGGCAACTCTTTATATCTCCGAACTAGTGAACTGATTAAATGGCAGGATTAAGTGGCAAAGGACCTATACATGGTCTATACAAGATCTCAAAAGCAAGGTCAATTTGATAAGACTTCAAATCACTAATTTCCAAACAAAGCTTGGATTCCTGGGCTATAATGTATATTTAACCCACAAAATGCTACAAATATTGTTGCTTGTAATGTAAAGTCACAATGACAACACCATTTATGGGACAAAGATTAGGTATGAGTATGCATCAAGGATCTATGGAAAAAGCCCCAGTTGCTGTAGATTCTGAGGGAAAGGAATTCTTTTATTTTGAACTCTTGACTGATGTTGATGTCTTCCCGACAACTGTGGGTACTTCTCTGATAAAATTACAAACTCAGAATAGGTCTAACATTAGGACCATTTCACCAGGCTAAAAATAGACTTTTATAAGAAAACAATTTTCCCTCCCTAGCTAAGATGTGAAGTGGAAAACAGATCCATGCTAAAAAAGGGTTTCTGATCTGCCTTGATGGGAATTCATTGAAGCTCTACGTCAAACGGGCAGGACTGAAGGTTGCCACTATCGACTTAAAGGTTTTTCTGGAATAGGTATGGCATAAGACTTTTGACTTTTCTTGAATACTGTTATTGCAAAAGATTTTTAATTGGGCATCTGCCCAAACGCCACAACTGGTAGATCTGTGCAAGAGAGCCTTACACATTTATGTATAGATCACATAATTGCTCATAAAACCCCTTTCATTACAAAGACGAAAATCCGAGATCAATAAACTTTAAGAAAGTAAGGTAGTAGATGCATCAGTTTTTCATATTTGTGACAGACATATCTAGTCAGAGAAACCTTCACTTTTAGGTATTATTATTTTTTAATTTTTGACTTAGAGAACCCTGAATTATATATAACTGATTTTGTTTGGCAAATCTGTTTAAAACTTCTATTCACAGAGAATCTTGCATTAAAACTTCTATGCACAGAGAATCTCGCATTATTATATAGGCTTGTTTTTCCCCTGTAAACACATTCACTATACCGCGTCTGTGAAATAAAGAGGGGAACAATAAACAAACTTAGAAATTATACTAAACATCATGAAACATTACATCGGTTGTCTGAGCTGTTGCTCTCATAATAGAGCCTAAAAATTATTCAGTGACTAAACTTCTTACAAACTCGCTGAAGTCTTCAGAATGAATACAAAATACAGACTCAAATAATATATAGAAAATTGACCACAAATGGACAAGGAGAAGATCACATAAAATAATATATTTATTGCTACACACAAAACGCAAGAGACCTGCTGATGGAACAGTGGACAGGTTGGAGAAATTAAAATGAAATCCAATCGCATACATAGAAAATTCTGCCTTCAATGATGATCATAAATATCGAATGAGAGTGTTGATGGGGAGTATCTGGAGGAGATATGATATTGTTCAGCTGGAGATTTAATTCAATAAAAGGAATGTATGCATCAAATGGTATGTTATGTTTTTGTTATTTTCTTTAACTATAGGCTGTGTTTTCACCCATTAACTATCAGACCAGAGTATCCAACTTACAGCGATAAACGTTTTCTGCATCAGAAGATCTCTCGGCGTGTAGCACTGAAAAAATAAAGGCTTCATTTCATTTGTATTTATGAAATGTTTGAATGATGTCGGCAATAGGTCATACTTGATGAAAGATGCATTGATCTTTTGTTAATATGGCACTGTAGACTGTAGAGTACTGAAGTTACAAATGAAAGGTCCTATATTTGAGTTTTAGCTGTTTCAAAAATTATATCAATATGTTCTGATCAAAATAGTTCAGCGATAGAGCACTCAATCTTAAATGAAAGATCTATTTATGATCCTCCGTTAGATCTTAATTGATCTATAATAAACTCTTATTTATCATCAAATAAAAGTTCCCCCATTCGAACCCTAATTGATCTATGAGAATTCTTCTCTAGACTGATTGAAATTCTGATTGCCTTCGTAACCTCCAGTCCAAAAAAATGGTGCGAAAGAAAAAGGGA
The DNA here is from genome assembly GCA_027943335.1 of Chamaecyparis obtusa. NCBI lineage: Eukaryota > Viridiplantae > Streptophyta > Pinopsida > Cupressales > Cupressaceae > Chamaecyparis > Chamaecyparis obtusa. The sequence goes on along the minus strand of BSBK01004545.1, from coordinate 558,398 downwards.
AAAATCTTAGTCAACCATCAGATATAGGAAGAGCATTAAACGCGACCTCCACAAAGTGTTTCAAAAGAAAAGGATAAAATCTTAATCAACCATCAGATGTAAGAACAGCATTATGTGGGCTCTGTTCGAAATAGAAACTCTACTTGGAAGGTATATTGAAACGCATACCTTTTGCTGCGCTTTGTGGAACGGTGAGCTCTGAATCGAATGATACTGTCAACCATGTCGTTGTAGACACACTCTGTTGTTTCCTTCCCCGCTTTGAGGTTTTAACACACTGTTTGATAGATTTGGCCATCTATTTTGCAAACTTAACCTAGTTTCCATGCGGAACATCCCCGTTTGTCCACACATACAGTGTTGCGAGTCATATCACGTTCATCAAAGCCAGGCACGTCAAGCAGCCAGTTTCCCGATCCTCTTTGACAAACAAGTATCATTGTTAGTCATACTCTGCCGTCTCTCTAATTTTCTGTAATTCTGATTTTAGTTGCAAGACTTATATCCATGTAGTCTTGTAGAAACTACCATTTACTTATCTTTCTCCTTTATGAGAGATCACAAGGCGGTCTTCTTCTTTTAAAGAAATAATGAGTGCATTACAAAAGCCTTGATAAATAGAGGTTTTAAAGAAGTTTCATGAAACTTATCTTAGAACAATCACAAACTCATGCAAATTCTATTTTGAGACATCTAATTTTAACCTAGGCATAAACTGTTGTTCTTTCTATGCAAATTTTCATGCAAACTGTTTAAATTAATTTCCAATTATCTCCCCTTAATTTCAAGCACTAATACATGCAACAAAAAGCAATTGTTTCTGGTAGCTCTCCTACCAAAATGCTCTATGCGGTAAGTTCCATTTGGATACGACATTCTTGGCTTCCAGACTCTTTTGTAAAACTTGGATATGACTTCATGCAAGTTAACTTGTTTTGATATGCAATCTACTCTTACTGCAAATTTGGTAAGGATAACCTTGTCCTCAAAGACAGCAATCTTCCGGTCTCATCGATCAGATCTCCTCTTTGTTTGGACAATTTTTGTCATCAATCATAAAGTTATAAAACCCCCTGATTTTTCTTATTAGACCATTAATTCCTTTGAAGATCAGCCTCACGTTTTCTAAAGGTGGCTTTATCCTTTCAACTTAGATGACTTTGATCCTCGATAAAGCCACTTTTAAGTTGCAGGCCTATTTCAAGGGCATGGGAAACACAAATCTATACTTCTCTTAATTCAAGCTAAAAGAAATTAAATAGTCGTACAATTATAAGGATAAAAATTTACAAATTCAACTAAAAAGAATTCCTATAGACCAATTTAAAAACTGCAAGACAATATCCTTTTAACAAAACAAGTTGCCAAACAGCAAATTTTGAAAACTGAAATAAAAGAAAACCGAAATAGTTTCATCTTTCACACAGATCTCAAGACAAAATAGTATGTTCAGGTGAAAACAACCATTTCACCAAATGTCCCGCAGCAAGTGGGGATTGCTTAGATCATACAAACATACATGTAATATAAGTGAACAGTAGGTACGACAATCAGTGAAAACAACCATTTCACCAAATTTCCTGCAGCAAATGGGGATTACTTAGAGCATAAAAACATACATGTAATATAAGTGAACGATGGGTATAACGATTACTGCAAAGCGTTGCCGATAACTTCTGCAAGCACACCACAGCCAACAGCTCCTGCAACTCTTACAACAAGATTAGCCGCGGCTGCTGGGATATCAATCCGATTTCCTTGCTGTGGACTAGATGGGTCTTGAAAGCGATGCTCCAGAAGGCCGTGCATGTCAAGTTTTGCACAGGCCAAATCTAGGGTAAAACTGCAGTGCTGACAGTCATATCGCCAACCCCGACACAGCCTATGGCAGAAGCTGCAATTGTAGTCTCCATCCTTGTCCTTCACAAGTCTTAGAGAATGATTCGCATGCTGGGTAAAGGTGAAAACCGGGGGAAGCGTAATACAAAGGGGATGGAACCTCAGACTAGGTTTTAACAGAGTCAATGATCTCCGTCTACCAGGAACCTTGAAAAGGAAACCTCTGATGGTATTCTGGCAGGCGCTGCAGTTGTGACGGGGGATTTTAGACCGGGAGCGGAAATCTAAGTCCTCAGAAACGTGAATGGAATTCTGGAACACACCCGGCAGTTGGGCACACTCTGGATGCAGCCTGAAATCATCACAGAATGGATCTGTGCACACAAACCCTCCATTTCGTCCCTCTTCCTTGCAGCCGCTGCACTCGTAACGTTGCCCCGGACGAAACCAATGAAGCGTATGCCTGTGCCGTGACAGAGCAGCTGCATCGAGCTGTATGGCCATAGTATTTGAGACGACCAAACTTGATGTAGATGGCGTTCTCCCTGCTGTTTTCCAAGAGAAAAATGAACGAACTTGCCCACTGTTTACCTATTATCGACTTAGAAGTTTGTACAGCGGAAAACAACGAATATATAAATATAAAATTCTATGAAGTCATACCTACCAGCCCACGATATCTATTATAGAAATCGCATGACTTTGATATGGAAAAAATATATTTAAGAAATTCAGATATTGAAGCCCACGTTATCGACTACAAAAATCATATGATTGTAAAATAAAACAGTTGATGGACCTTAACATAAATCATCATATGGATAAGTACAAAAGATGAAAACAAGTAGACTGTCAATATAGAGTTTATTCGATTTCCTTTTCTCTTTAGATCTTGGATCTTTGTTGTGTTCATTTATTAACCTTTCAATTTTAATTATTCATTTATCATCAAATAGATTACTTCAGGAACTCACGTTTTAGAACTTTCCTTTTCAACATATCAACGTTTATAGATTAATATTTCATAATTAATTAATATTATTTTTTATTTATAATGATTGATTATGATAAATTAATATTTGGTTAAAATTATTTTGATTAATTAAATTATAAAAAAGAAATTATGTGTAGAGAGCTTTTGAGTTTAGCTATGTCATTTTTTTAATAAAAAATTTCAGATCAAAATCATTGATGATTTCTAAAAGGTTGATAGAAAAAAGAAAATATAGCTAAATGTAGAAGTTCTAAATACATAGTTATGGATTGTGAAAATCTAATGTCTCAAAATAAAATTAATTAAAGTAATTAAAATAAATAGAGATGCAATTAGAGACAGGCTCGAGAAGTACAACCAAAAGATCCAACTCAGTCTGAATAATGAGTCCAACCTCTAAACAATATTAGATCTAATCCTATTTAATATCAGACCATTCACTTAAGAATTAGATTGAAAGAGATTTGAAAAGACTTTTCAAGATTCCAAAATATATATCTAAAAATAATATATATATATATATATATATATATATATATATATATATATATATATATATATATATATATATATATATATATATATATATATATATATATATATATATATATATATATATATATATATATATATATATATATATATATATATATATAAAATTGGAAATCTGTCTTTTATATATAAGAATCTTGTTTTATCAGTGGATGTGTCATCCATACGCATATGAATCCTACTTGGAAGTAAAATATGATAGCATAGACGTTACATAAAATGGTCCTCGAATTGACGACAGTTGTCGGTGGGGCTGCTCTAGAAAACAAGAATACTATTGTGGAGCTCAAACTACACTTGTGATGGAGGACGTGGTTTCCAGTCTGGCGACAATAATCTTCCCTGTTGTTCCGTTGACTTCCCACCTACCGCAGACCTTCTCTATTTGCCTTGTCGCATGATCGCAAGGCACTTATTATGCTCTTGCGATCATGCGACTGCCTAAAGCTTGCCCGATTTTATTTTTATATGCGAACCTATGATAATTTTGAGTGGGCCCCTCTCATTTTCACTTTTCGCATGATCGCATAAACATTATTCTGTTTATGCGATCATGCGACTAGTACTTGCTGCGTCCAGTCTCCTCTCCGTCCTCTCATCTGCCCTACCTACCGCACTCAGGGAATATGCTCTTGTCGCATGATCACATGACCATTATTTTATTCATGCGATCATGCAACCAGTCCTTATTTTTTTCAATCTGCCAGCTACCATTTTTATTGCAGTTTATTTTATATTTGTTTTTCTCTGACTTTTTGTTTCAATCGGATGTAATCCAGGCAATTCGAGAACTTTCTACAGGTAGAATATTTTGTAAACAAAAGGGAATGTTTTGATGTTCAGTCTTATATAGAAACAAAAATGATATTCTGAGCATTGGCAGCTCTTGGCACAATCTGTAAATTTGAAATTAATATATAAAAGTTTCATTTTAATCTCTGAGAGTTTTCTATTTTGTTGGCTTTATATTTGAAGCTCTGTTGATTGCTCTGTTCCTTCCTCCATCAAATTGGTATCAGAGTAGGTTATTGAAGAGAAGATTTCTGCTAGAGATTGAAGAGCTCAAAAATATTTGGGTATTATTTCTTGGCAAAAATTTCATTGTGGGTAAAGAGCAAATCAGAGAAGAAAGAAAAGGGTTTGTTAAAAAAGGGACAAAAAGTATTACTGGTAAACCATGGCAGGAACCAGTGGGAGTATTTCTCAGCTTCATATTCCAATTTTTAATGGCAAAAATTATGATTATTGGAGTATAAAAATGAAGACTCTCTTTCATTCTCAAGATGTTTGGGATTTAGTGGAAAATGGGTTTCCTGAACCACCAGACCAGCAGGCATATCAGGCCCTTTCACAAGCTGATAAAGATTTATTGAAAGAAAATAAGAAGAAGGATGCAAAGGCTCTATTTTTCATTCAACAAGCAATGGAAGAATCAATCTTTCCAAAGGTTGCAGCTGTCACAAGATCAAAACAAGCATGGGACAGTTTGCAAATAGCATACCAAGGCACAGGCAAGGTAATAATGGTTATTATGATAAATTAATTAATATTATTTTTGAATTATAATGATTGATTATGATAAATTAATAATTGGTTAAAATTATTTTGATTAATTAAATTATTAAAAATGAAATTATTTGTAAAGAGCTTTTGGGTTTAGCTGTGTAGATTTTTTTGTATAAATATTTCAGATTAAAATGATTGATAATTTCTAAAACGTTGATACAAAAAAGTTCACATAGTTAAATGTAGAAGTTGTAAACACATAATTATGGATTGTAGAAATCTAATGTCTCAAAATAAAATTAATTCAGATAATTAAAATTAATAGAAAGATGTAATTAGGGACAGGCTAGAGAAGTACAACTAAAAGATCCCAACACAGTCTAAATAATGAGTCCAACCTAAACAATATTAGATCTAATCCTATTTAATCTCACACCATTCAGATATGTATGAGATTGAAAGATATTTGAAGACTTTTCAAGATTCCAATATATATATATATATATATATATATATATATATATATAGATATAAAATTGGAAATATGTCTTTTATATATAAGAATCCTATTTTATTTGTGGACGTGTCACCCATACGCATATGAATCCTACTTGGAAGTGAAATATGATGGCATGGACGTTACATAAAATGGTTCTTGAATTGACGACAGTTGTCGGTGGGGTTGCTCTAGGAAACAAGAATACTATTGTGAATAGACTTGCTTATACAGAGTCAAACTACACTTGAGCTGCACAAGTGTAATGTAGTTTCATCTCCATGATTGTCAGACAGAAGTAGTGGGACCTCTCACCCCACTTACTAAATTATTTTATTATATTAGTAAAAGTTAATTTTGGTTTTCTCTATCAACCACTCAATCAAGTTAACCAATGTTGGGTGACTCATGGAATGACATGGAGGGAAATTGTCTATCAGCCAACTAAATAGCATAAAAAATAAAAAATCACAACTCTATATTTTAAAGTGCTATTTAGTTGGCTACATAGGAAAAGTTGTCATTGGTTAACAATTTCACTCATTATATGTTGGGTAGGATCATTGTATTGGTGTCATTGCATAGAATTTGATTTTAAAAATATCATAATTGCAATCTATATCAATACAACTAATCAACTAATAGATCTAATTGATATCATTTTTTATTTTGATTAAATTAAGTAAGTTTTTGATACAGTCCAAACCTTGTTACAAAAGAAAAAACCAATTTGCCAAAGAAGTATCTAAAGTTAGGATTAAGAAGAATTAGAAACAATCTAATCCAACTTTACATCTTTCTTTCTTCTTTGTACTATTTTCCTACCATATTTATTTTAAACAATCAAAGATCCAAGTGACGTAGAAATTGAAACCTCTTTAACAACCTCAAATTATGAAAAAATAGATGAACTTTTAGCAACACAAATACAGTGCAAAAAGAAAATCATCATTAAGAATATCAACATTATGAGAAGAAATAGAAGAAAAATATTGAAACCAAATTGAACTTTAAACAAACCATTTTTTTTTTTGTCTAAAATAGGGCTACTTTGGCAAATAGTAGATAGAGAAACAAAAAAATGCTCATTTATCTCAACACTATCATTTTATTGTAACAATAAAAAAGTCTAACAAACAACAACTAAAGAAATAATAAAGGAATTTTGATCACTAGCATTAAAAGAAGTGTCAAGGTAAGATTCAGAGTGAGTCAACATTGGATAAGAGAGCTTAGAAGACTTTGAATCACATGGATCATTTAGGAATAACATAAGATTTTTGGTAAAAAAAAGTTGTCCACCCTAAAGAAGAGGACCTATAAGGGCCACAAACACAATTAGAGTCCAAATGTCTGATAAAAAAGAAGCAAATGCATAAAATAGAATGTCCTCGTAATCAATCAACTAGATCTAAGGATGATCATTCACCTATAAAATAATATTTCTTGAAAGATTTTTAAATAGATCAATCTCTACCAAAATATGAGAAACATAGGTAAAGAAAAACTAGCAACAAGATTATCCACCTACATGATATGCCTCAAGGCATTATTGATTGTCCCATAGGTAGATTTACACCAAAAATTTATAGGATATAAGACATTCTCACCCAAATAGGGGACACATGAACCACTTCCTTAAGAAGGCTATAGGAAGGCAACCAAGGATGGAAAAGGAGAGGGTGTGAATGCCATACATAGTCACCACCCTTAAGAAAAACATCTTCATCAACAAAAGAAGAAGAACTAATATTTATATTTTACCATCCACAAAAGGGAGATAATCTATAGAGATCCAACTATTCAAATCTAGCAAAGATGGAAAGAGATGAAAAACTCCACAAAATAAGCCAAGCTTAGACAAAATCTCGTTCTCTGCCACTTATTTTACAAAAACCACTTTGGTGAAGGTAGGAAATAAATACATATAGGCTTATGAGAGAATTACCTAGCTTGAAAAGAGGTCAACAATATTTTCCTTATAAATTACTATGTCTTCATAGGTTAGAACTTGACAGGAGCTAGGGGAGATGGGGACAACAATATTAAAAGAGTTGATAACACCCTTTTGAGACAAAGACAAATAAGCCCCATCAAGAGCATCCACATTGCAACCTAGAATAATGGAGATACATTGTGGGTAAGTGTACAAAGTTGGGTGCCAATTCCCTAGAAGTCCACTACGCAAACAAAATTGCTGCCAGAAATGAGCATTCGTTTCTTAAAATACGGGTGCCCGTTTAGCTTTGGGTGACCAACCCATAAAAAAGGGTTGTCCATTTAGCATTGAGCAACTGAACCAAAACAAACGTCCATTTTTTACAAAATGGGTGACCATTTCTTAAAAATCGAGAGCCCACTTTGTAAATGTCTTTTGTTTATACCCGATTTCCATGTCATTTTCATTGGTTAGGAAATAGGCTAGCAATTTTTAGAGAGATGTTTGCCTTATTTTAGCTTCACTACTAACCCCCTCATCCTTTTTTTCATCATTCCAAATACATGCCTTTGTTTTTTAATATTTTCTTTCATTTTTTAAATTATAGTTTATTGTTATTTTTAAATTGTTAAACAGTAATTGTCATTCCAAATATGTGTTTTTAATAGTGAAAAATAAATTTAATTTAATGTTTAAAATAATTATTTTTTAGTTTTAATTTACTTCGTAAAATATTATATGGAAAACATGAAAAATAAAAATAGTTAAAACTTAAAACCATAGGTAGAAAACAAAAACAAAAACATAAACCCTAGGTAGAAAAATAAAATAAAATGTAAACCCTACGTAGAAAATAAAAATAAACATGTAAACCCTATGTAGAAAATAAAAATGTAAACCCTAGGTAGAAAAAATAAAAATGTAAACCCTACCTGTAGAAAATAAAAATGTAAACTCTCTCTCTCTCTCTCAACGTTGTTTAAATTTATATTTCTAAATGTTGTACAAATTTAATAATAATTTTTTCTTCGTAAGGTAAAATGTAATTTAAATTGTAATTGTAAATTTTTATGTTTGTATATATATGAAGATTATATTCGCGGATGATTTTAGCGTACATGAACTCTTAGGTCACTAGACATTGTTAGAGTAATAAAGTGTTTACTGATTAATTAAATCATGTTTGATTTAATTATTAAGTCACTTATTATCTCTTTCTACTTAAGATAAACTTTAAGCATATACTAATTAATTGCTTTATTAATTATTATCATGCAACCTAGTTTGTTCACCCTTTTAGGGTTTTGATCTCCTTTATAAGGATTGATCTCTCTTGTTTTCATACAGATTGAGAAACATTCATTTTATTGAATTGCAACTTTTTTTTTTGCACATCAAGAATTTATCCTCTTTCATGGATCCATGCATTCAGGCCTCTCTAGATTCTTTCTTCTCTCTCTTTTTGTGACATTTGTTTGAATGTAGGTGTTCTTTGGAGTTGTGAGTTGTTTACTCATCAACTCCAATATGGTATCAGAGCTCAGATCTATTTTCCCCTATCCTATTCCTAAGAGATTTGATCGTGTTCATCAGATCTGTAGTTTCAGAGGGTTTTCTATTGGATCTGGGAGAACCTCTCTTTTTGGTCATCTTGACATCAAACAGACCTCACCATTATGTTTAGAGCGTACAAGAACTGCTAGATCCATATAAAGTTTGTCCATTTTGGACAAAATTATAATTTGTGGAAAAAAAAAATTGTAACCAACCCTAACATGGATCCCGAGGCAGTCACTAGTATTTTGGAGCATTTTGGCTAAAATAGACCTCACCGTTGAGCACGCAATAGCCAAGAAACCCCATTTCTATATAAGGCACATCCTATTTGGGTGACGTTGCATTATGAGATAAATTATTTGTTGCATACAAGGGTTGTTTGACCCTTACATGCATCCTGACGTGTGCATGTGATTTTTTCAAAAAAAGTTTTTTTTTTCTTTTTTGGGGGGTTGACAACCATTTGGCCATCAACTTTAATCCCTTAGAAGATGTAGCCTTAGCCCCTGGTCATATGGTAACCAAGGGCCCAAATTTTCTAGCCCCAAAGGCTTTTTGCAATGACGACTATACGACTATCAATTTTAATGTCATGCAGTGCTGATGTCAGCACATGTCAGCACCTCTAGACACCATTTTTGAGCCCTTCAGCATACCTATGGTTTTTTGCTCATAACTTGAGCATACAATGTCAAAATCAAACAAAAAATATATCGTTGGAAAGATGGTTCCAAACTCTATCTAGATCTAGAGGTTTGAATGTTTGATGTTTCCTTTTTGATAGTTTTTATTACTATCAAAGCTAGATATTTATTTTTTCACTTCAAAAGCTCTATCTTATGCATCTGGACTCCATTTTGGAAAAAAATGATATATCATTGGAAAGCTTGTTCTGAGACCTTTCCAGTGCTATAATTCATTTTTCTAGATTATGCTCCAGATATATTTTATTATGTTTCTTGCATTTTTGTAATCTGGTGGATATGTTGGATGTTTTAGGTCCTAGGATCTTTTCCTTTTGAGGAATGGCTCATCTTAGGCTATTATTTTATTTTATCAGCCTTATTTCTTCTTTGAGCTGTGTATACTTCACTTTTGTAGCATTCTTTTATTCACATGCACTAAGATAAAGTGTCATTCTATTGCATGTATGGGATCTTGCACATGTTCGTGCTCTTTGTACTCACACTCCATTATAAAGTGCCAATGGGGGTTTGATGTGTGCCTCTATTTACCATCTAATTTTATCATGTGAGCATTCCTCCAATGACATTAGCCTCAGGTATATCTATTTGTATTTGTACTCTCTCTACACCTTCGATGTTCCTAGTTTTTATTCATTGTGCAGTTCATATTGGATGATAATTTTAGTGTGTTTTTAGAATTATGTGGGGGTTTCTACTATTGGTTCTACTGCTTTCTTGGTTTGATAGTGTGAGCAATTTATTCAGTATTTGATTTTATGTACTAGGTGGATGTAGTGGCTGGGTACCTATGCATCTGGTGAGATGGATCATTTACCATATAGAAACTCTTTCTTTCCTATTTTTGGACACACTCTTCCAACTTTGATTGATTAGATCTTCAGAATTTGGTGTTTTTATGCCATCTGTATCTTCGAGTTTAGGTGTTTTCCTTTGTTTGCCTCCTAATTTGAGTAGTGTCATTTGAGGTCACTCGTGTAGATTACAGTATTATGTATCTTCAACTTCAGTTGTTTGACTTTTTTTGCCTCCTGATTTGAGTAGTGTCATTTGAGGACACTCATGCAGATTAAAGTCTTCTCTAGCTGGTCATATTTTAGTGGAGGTTCTTTAGATCAACATTTACTTCTTGATAGATTTTGCAGGTTCTTGCTTCAGTGATGTTGTACATGTTCATCCTTGTGCTTATTTTCTAGAACATTCCTAGTTTTGGAGGCTTCTTCAGTCCTTCAGACTAGTCTTTGTCTCTTTTTGGAGTAGAGTTTTTCCCATGTGGTTTTCTCTATTTATCTACTTTCAGAGACTCTCTTTTGTACTTGGGTACCTAATTAGGCCTTTTGTTGTCAGGACTCATTTTCTTTCAGTAGTTCTTTCTAGTTTTTTAGCTTCTCCCAAATTTCATCTTAAGGGGGGTGTTAGAGTAATAAAGTGTTTAATGATTAATTAAATTATGTTTAATTTAATTATTAAGTCACTTATTATCTCTTTCTACTTAAGCTAAACTTTCAACATATAATAATTAATTACTTTATTTATTATTATCATTCAATCTAGGTTTGCTCACCCTTTTAGGATTTTTATATGCTTTATAAGGATTGATCTCTCTTGTTTTCATAACAAATTGAGAAACATTCATTTTATTGAATTGAAAATTTTATTTTTCCACATAAAGAATGTCTCCTCTTTCATGGATCCATGCGTTCAGGCCTCTCTAGCTTCTTTCTTCTCTTTCTTTCTATGATAGGTACTTGCATGTAGGTGTTCTTGGGAGCTGTGCATTGTTTACTCATCAACTCCAATAGACACCTCCACCCCCAGCCCCTTTGTCTCCACCTCCATCTACTCTAGAAGAGTTGAGAGAAAATATGAGGAGAAATGTTTGTGCCACTATATGAGACATTGGTACCATTAGACATGATCCTCACCCGCCTCCCTAGCTACTACATCTTACAGATACCATGCAAGGCATTTTAGATTATGTACAAATATTAGAAAATGAGATGGATAGTTTTTGTATATGGTGGGACTCCATGCATGTGTATTACGCTAACGACCTATCTTATAAAGAGGTACATGACTTAAAAATTACAAAATCTGATTTGAAATTTTAGTTTGTGAACCCTAAAATGGGCGAGACAATAAATGAGAAGAAACCCCATGTATCTATTAGATGGTGTTAGCACCCACAAATATCTAAGCATTTTTGGGAGTAGTGGTGGATGGTATTTGTCCATCTACTACGAGCTAATTATGGGGTGCCCATGTACTTCCTAAAAAATCTATGGACTGAATTTGAATTGGGTAAAAAACCCAATTACTTTGACATGAGTGCATTCTAGGGGATCAACAAAGGTATGCTACAAGATAGGCTAGTGGCCAAATTGAGTGATAGAGTTATAAATCATGTGTGTAATGATAGATAACTAATAGGGGGGGGGGTGTGAATTAGTTAGTTCTAGTTATCCTACAGTCCCAATCTCCTAGATGTATATATTCAAACCTTTCAAATAAATTATCAAATTGGTAAGCTATCACCAATAACTTTCACTTCATATATCGATTGATAGTCAATTGATTGTGTTTACTGATCTGACTAGTTATGAAATGTGTAAAGTAAAATAATAATACAATCACATAAAATACACGTAACACATAGATTTTTAATGTGGAAACCCTGTTAGGGGAAAAACCACCTGGGATCGGCAACCCAAAATATTTTACTCTTCTGAAGTGAGCTAAGTTAGGAGCCAAACTTGTCAAAGGTTACAAAAAACACTGTAAGGTGTGACCTGGTTAGAGGATTTTTCACTAATAGTTCTCGCTCGACCAACATTCACTATGGGGTCAACAAGAAAACAATCAACATTCATTGAGTATCATATTGAAATACAAAAAGACTGTTAAGTCTACTCAGTTAAGAGATTTTGCTATAAAAATAGTTAAACCGATACAATAATGATCTGATTTAAATACAACTAAGATTTACAGATTTTTAGATCTATGCTAAGTTCAAAAAACCTCCTCTGATAAATATTCACTTAACAATCCTTGATATCCTCCAACTTGTTCAACTCGGCAAATAATACTTTGACACTCGATAATACCTGGAGTTTAGCTTGATTCTATCTATAACTAGTTTGATCAGTGGTGTATGAAAATAGTCCTTTCACCTAAATTCTCCTGTAGTATCAATAAGCTCCAGACTCAAATAATGAATCTCAGGTGTCTTTAAATATACTTGATAAACTATTTTCTTATCATCCGTTAGATTTTGCCTCTTAATCTCCATCGTTCCTTTTTCTGCTTCAAGCTTCCTTGGTATATGTGTCTATAATACATTTCATCCTTCTCCATTCGATTAGTCCTCAATTTTGTGAGTCGTTAGATCAGCATAAAAAACTTTATCTTCTACCTCAGAATTATAAGCAATTTTCAGCTCATCAATTCAATCAGCTATTATAAACTTTATTTGTTTCTCTTACTCAGTCAATAGCAGAATATGCCAGTGAATATCTACTCGGTTAATACTATACTCACTATACACTACACTAGCTCGATGTATATAGAAATCTTCAATTATCGACCACATAAACTTGTTCAGTTCTGATCTTCAATACATAACAAATTCATGTAATAAAATCAAGTCAACAACAAAATTTCATAAACTTATCAATAAGTTACCTAATGTATACCTTAGCCATATATTTTATATCCATCTCATCTTCATGTAGATATCTCATTCCTTTACCATTTTCTTCTTCAGATATTTGTAACTATCTTGTTAAGTACATTCAAAACTAGTTGACATCAATGACAATACATTGAATGATTTAATTGCCTTACATATCAGTTTAGTAGCTTGGTGATCTCTAATCATTTTCTATCACTTGTCCATTCATTTCATAAATATATTCAATTAGTTTTAGGTCATCATGTAATGAGTCCCTTGTTCCTCTTCTTGCTCTAGTTGTTACTGCATGTATCCGATGTTGAGTAGTGAACTCTTCTCTTGTTTTATTGAGTTCCCTTTTGGGTAATTTGTTAGAGTAGTTTACCCGGGCAAGGGTTTTTCCTAGCACAACCCATGTTTACACGAGTTCCATGGATATTTATAGGGGTCCATAGAGTGATCTTGCTAGTGCTGATGCTACCCATGGTGGATATAATTATGATGATGATGGTTGAAATTTTGATGACATCTCATCATATGTTGATCTTCTCTGTGCGGATGATGATCATCATGTAGAGGTAAATTTATTTATAATTTATAGTGCAATATTAAATTCCACATATATACATAGATGAACCATAACATGTGGATTTTTTTTGAATAGAGGAGGGATGAAACTATGCCTTCTAGGGACTGTCATCATCGTACCTTGACACCTCAAGATGTTAGTGCCCATTTCATGGTATGAAGTACATTTAAAATATTTACTATTAAAACTTGAATTTAATAATGCGTTTGATATATTTTTTTGTAATTTTGTCGGGTATTTCATGTAATACTGAGGTTGGCATTTCTTTACGCCTTGGCCCATTGGTCACTGAGGCTCAGCCTCATATAACCCTAGTATATTTTTCATTAATTCATTTTAAATGTTTATATGCTTACTAATTTATGTATAACTCTAATTCATGCCTATTTTTTGTAATTTTAGGCTTTAGGATAGTTTGATGATGCATCACATCTATGTCGTCACCCACCAAGGACTTTAGCTACATGTTAGACACCATATGTATGCTTTTCTTCCATAAATTTGTAGTCTTTATATGCTTTATAATTTATGTATATACAAGTTTGATTCATGCTTTATATATGTTGTTCAGGTCAACACCACTATGAGTCTTGGTATGGCTATGGGATTGAGCCAAATGCAGTCATCAACATCCTTCATTCAGGTCATGATTAAAACATTAATTTTTCAATGTCTATTATGTAAATGTCTTTTATAGGGATTATCAAAACTTAATAATTTTTGTTTTTATAGGACTTGAATGCAGCCACTTGTTTTGTTCATGGGAGTGCACCTCCTCATCCCATAGAGAGCATTACTAAACACATTCGAATGGTAAAATTTTAAATGTTAATTATTTAATTTCTTTGTAAGTGAATTATGCAAGTCATTTGAATTAAACACACATAGTCTTCTCATTGAGTGTTAAGAATTTTTATTGCCATTCTTCAACCTATTCTGTATTATCACATTCTTCACATTCACCTACAACAAAAAATTGACAAAAACATGCAAGATCCCTATTCTATAAAGTCCAAGTGTTAGCATTATAACTCCTAAATGAATGTCATTTAGATGACCCGCTAATTGTATCATAGTCATAGCTTGAAAGGATATTCTTCTCTTCAACTAGCTAGAAGAAACATCTAATTATAGAGTTTTGACTTGACCTATAGATAAAGTTGTACTACACCATTCCACAATTGCATATAAATTTTTAAATTTGGCCTTTTCCTCAAATTTGAGTTGCTCTTTGTAAAGGTCTCTCTTAACACATGCACCAACATTGACACTGTCATGTTCTTATTTTCCATGTCCAACCTCAAAAAGAGTCCACATATGTTGGACATTAGTTTTCTTATGTGTCCTACTCAGCAAATAAAACATTCTAGCATTCTTGAATTTCCTTGTGCAATTATCTAACCATATTAGATGTTGTGTCATCTAAATTTCTCTCCCCTCAAATTCTCATAAAACATCTTGAAGCACTATTGGATAAAATCTGATGAGTGTAGTTTATTATCACTCATATAGAAATGGTATTCTCTCAAAACTTTTTGATCCTCTTTTGTACTATCAGGTGCATTCCTATAGACTATATGAACAAAAATTGCTACTTGCACTGAATTATAATATTATTCTTGGACATCATCTTGTGGGGCAAGTGTGTATCTCTCTGTAAAGTCAATGATTTAAAGTAAACTACCAATTGGAAATGTATTCTTGCATATGCAAAACTTTCCATCAAGACATCTAGCATTTTGAGAGTGTTTCACATATTTAGGTACGATCTTACTCCTAAATTCATTCATAAATGCATGAACACTAACTTTTTCAGTAATTAGATCATACCATCTTCCAACATTTCCATCCTTCAATGAATATTCAATAGTTTTAAATCTTTTTACATCAATTAATTGTTGTCCAAAGTAAGTTGAAGTATTTTCATGCTAACATTCATCTAACAATGCAAGATTGCCACATATGTCACATACACTAGAAACACATGCATTGAAAAGAAAATATTACTCATGTTAGGTAGGTTAGGAAAAAAACTTGATATGGAACTAGTACATTTGAGGCCATATTCTGACGGCCATTTGTCAGATTTGCAACACCTATTTGTTGATAATTCGACAGACATGTTTGTCAGCATTTTTGCTTTGCAAATTGCAATGGAAGTGATACCCATCAGTATTTGAACATCCTTTTCCGTCAAAACTTGTCACATTAATAACAACTTTACTATGGGATTTCATACGGTATATCTATTGGAACTCCAACAAACATCTGTCGAAGAGTCTGTCAAATTGGTGACAGATATGCAACGATTCTCCGACAGGTAAACCCGTCAGAGAGATAACATTCTTGTCACCAATATCTATCAAAAAGTGACCCTCTTTGACATTATAATGGTTAGAAGTGCAACGGATAGGCATTGACTCTCTGACAGGAAATCCCATCAGACTTATAGCACTGCTGTCGAAATAAATAAAAGTTTTATCGAAAAAGTGACAGATACTCACATTAAAGATAACGGAGCTCAGGAGACCATCATAGTTGGTCTTCGTCTTTGGTCCATATACTGAAAAAAAAATTACCTTTCATTAGCTCATCAAATGAGGGGATTTGAAATAGTTTAATAGAATATTTTTATGATAACATATATTATTTAAGTTTACATTGCAAAAATTTATCTACTTTGCACACTTGGAGACTACGAGGATAGTGATAAAGAAGCATCTCCTCCCATGGCCTACATTATTCAAGCAACGGGAGGGGATGCTTTTTTATGGCTATCATCATAGTTTACAAGTGCACAAAGTAGATAAATTCATTCAACGTTAAACTAAAATAATGTATGTTATACATGAAAATATCATCCATTAAATTCTTTCAAATCACCACATTTGATGAGCTAACGAAATGTAAAATGTTTTGTCAGTAATATGGACCAAAGAGGAAGAGCAACTATAATGGTCTCTTGAGCTCTGCTATATTTAGTCCTAGCTACTAGGTAAGGCTTGGTAGACTTATACTTGTCAATCGTCGAGAATAATTATTGCCTTGCCTTTATGTACACTACATAGTATCCAATATAAGAGAAGGTAGAAAATATGAATGGATAAAATAAATGAAAGATATAATAATATTATCTTGTGGTTTACCTCTCATAATTGATCCCAGTCTCACAAAAGTAATTTTATACGATCTGTTGGTGTTTGAAAATGCTTATGCCAACTAGGGCTGCCAATATGCCTTGAGACTAGTATTAGGAATGGTTAGTTCCAAGTATGAGAGCTCTGCAAGACAACTGGACCAACTATAGGGATAAGACTACCCTCTTCTGCTTCTAGCTCTACAAATCCAAGGTGGGTACACCTGATCCAATAGATATTAAGTCTAATAGTTTTAACTATGCCCCTTATTGAATATTGGATCTTACAACAAATAATAGTGAGAAAGTACTAAACAACAACCTATTGTTCATTGACTCTCCATCACTGGATAGGAAAACATGTAAAGTAAATAAAAGTAAAAGACTGGTATTAATTCAATGTTTTTCAAGATTACAAGATTCCAATCATTCCATACAAAGATAAGATAGGAAGATCAAGGCTAGTAACTTATTCATTGGGCAATAGAGTCAGAAAATAGAATGAATACAACAGTTTCTGATGAAAGGTGGGTCTTGAACATTGTTGGGAGTTCCCTTTGATATTCAACTTGTAGATTTATACTTTGTTGGATAACTTTAATAAAACTTTGACTCTATCACCACTCCAAAGTCTACAAGGAAGAGGGCCAATTAACAAGGATCAAAAGAGATCCTCCTACACTTTGAGCCTTAATGCTTAGGCGGGTGTACCCTTGATTCACTTCTGCAAAGGAATCACTAAATATTATACCAATATACTCTTCACTAACTGATTTAAGGATTTTATCATTTGAATGTGTATGTGTTATTGAGGATGATGGACTACCTCTAGAGAAAAGATCAGTGCCTTATCCCAGGGAAAAGAGTCACTAAATAACATATATCACCCTAAAACCTTAACTTAAATACATATGAACTCAGAGTAAGTGCTTTTCCTATTACTCCCCTCACTCCCAAACATGATCATCAAATTCCAATCTAACAATGAACTCACTGAAATCACCCTAAAGACTTTAATCGTAACTTTGTTAGGAACTCCAAGCTGGTCTCACAATACTCTTTGTTTACCATATGCTAATCCACTTTGTGACCTTAACATATATGAATCCACAATCATAAAAGAAGACAATCAGAGATTTGAAACATGAATTCAAGTGTATTCTCATTAATTTTTAGAAATCAATACATTACCAAGTAACAAAATACCAAAGGAAAAGACCCAAAATCCAGGTTCTCTTTGATCAGTATAATACCATCAACAACAACCAGGGACCAAAATAATGTTTTGGAACCCGCACTAAGTTAAAAAATCTGCTACTTATACTACCACTAGTCACCTTGGAATCCTCAAAGAGGATGCATCAAGCTTCAGGTAACTAGGGTTAGGGTTTCAACTACTAAACCCATTAGAAACGGTCACAAATTTAAATGCAGGGGAAGAAAACTAGTCGGCCATGCCTGAGAAAGATTTGCACTCATGATAGGTCTCTGGGAAAGTACTGCAAATCATGAAAATTCAAATTTGTCAACCCCTTTTAGCCACCTACAACACACCTCTAGCACAAAGAACTAGGTACAAACCCCTGCAGATGATCAAAGAACACCATAGACCACACTGCAATAGCAAGCACCACCAAACAAATCAAATCTGGCTGTGAAAACATTCAATTTTGGCCCTTTTTGTCACTAAGAAACCGTCTACAAATTCAAATTTGAAAATAAACGACTACTTCCAAGTGATAGTAGCAAATTGGCGGTCTAAATTTAAAATCAGGTTAACTTTAAGTCATGGCCGTTAGATCTCTCCCTTTCACGGTCTTTAAATCTTAACTCAACTGCCACCCTCAGGTTTACTCCTAGCGACTATGCGACAGTATTTTTCCTTAATCGCAGAATGAAATCTTAACTCACCACTTAACCCCACAAACTGGCGACTGTAGGAAAACATTTAACCTCAGTCCCACATCTAGCGAATTGGTGACATAAGATTTTTGCCAGTTCATGAAACACTTTATAATACTGCCAAAAATTTTAGCAATTACGTGAATGCTTGTTCACTGAACAGCTAAAACATTTAGAGAAATGCCATCTTACTTTGTGAACAAGCGAACCCATTGAAATCTGTCAGAACCGCTAAACATTTTTGTCCGAACCACTAAGACCTTAGACCCCACCTAGGCCCGCCTGAAACCTGCCACATGTCACCACATCATTCACTGCAATCACCCTATC
The DNA here is from genome assembly GCA_027943335.1 of Chamaecyparis obtusa. NCBI lineage: Eukaryota > Viridiplantae > Streptophyta > Pinopsida > Cupressales > Cupressaceae > Chamaecyparis > Chamaecyparis obtusa. Next base: position 539,184 of record BSBK01004545.1, on the reverse strand, counting down.
ATCACTGACAAAGGACCCACCACAAAGCTTTCACCTTTAATGAAGATCAATGGCTATCGTCATACCACTGACTTATCCATCGTGCAACTTTGATCAACGATATCAGGACAACTGTCAGATCCTGCATCATATTAACTTCCCTGAAACCAGTGGACACACTAACAAGTCCACCTTAGCACACCTAGACCAATCATAGTTTTCCAACTAAGTAAACGTAGCAGTGGACCCACCGAAAGAAAAGGTTACATCACACAGAAGAATCAATGGTCATCTCAAAATCTCATACATCTGACAAATCCCTAGTGAAGGCACGCCCACCATCGATCCTCTATAGATGTCAGGATCCTCTGACACGCTGGCAACCCAGGACCCACCAAAAACTACCAAATCATAAATAGGTGGACCAATGAGAGACTGCCAATCGTGCACACTTGTCGGAAGGTCCCACTTCTTTGAAACACTGCATCATCAGGAAAGATCAACAATTGGCATAAGATCTTAAGCTTCTGACACATCCTATAAGAACTTAGACTAACCATCAGATGGAGATGTTGTCAGAAAATTGGGCCCAGAAAATATTAAGCCGAAACATAGGAAAAATTAAACGCCGAGACCTAGGCTTTAAGGAAAATTAGGCACAGAGGACTTAGGAAAATTAAAGGTCATCAGGGGTATGAAATCTTTAGTCGCAAGATCGCGTAACATGAGAAAAGTTCATGTGATCATGTGACAAAGGGGATAACAATTAAGCACATGCAAATTAGGACCTTTAAGTGGCTGAAAAAGTTAACTTGAAATAGAACAGGGCCATGGTAATACAGAGGATTTTAAATGTAATAGCTAGTTTTTTGAATATTCTACTTAGGCCTTTAGCCAGAGACATGAAAAATGATACAAAGACCAGGGGAAAGATAATGAAGCCATAAATTTTTTTGCACGTGTTAACAGTGGCTCTATCTGGGGATGTATGCCTCCTGTAGGCATAGCAAGGATCTAGAATCACTGGTTTAAAGCAGACCATCCCACTAGACAAGATTGACAACAAAGAGCAACAGGACCAAAAACCTACAAGCCAGGACAAAATAGGGTAGGGGCAAGCAACTTATTTACAAAATTTATAAAAATGTATAGACCTAACTACTGTTCATGGAAAACAAAATACTTCAATAGAAGTATTTCTTCAAGAATTGTCCATGAACAGGCAATTCCTGAATATCACCATTTATTTCCTTGACAATATATGAATGTTGGCCCCATTTCTCATGAATTAGATATGGCCCTAACTAGATGGGATCAAATTTACCATGTTTTCCTTTATCCTCCAGTTTGGTATTCCAAATTAATACCAAATCACTAGGCTCAAACTTCCTATCAACAGTCTTCTTGTCATACAAATTCTTAACCTGCAACTGTAATTTGGCATTTCTTGCAACTGACTCTCTTCTAGTCTCATCCAACCTAATGAGGTCCTCAATTCTCAGCTGCATCTCATCATCTATGTCATCATCATATGACTGAACAAATTTATACATTTCCAATAAGTTATTCTGGGGCATTCTTTCCTATATTCCATATACTAGGTCAAAAGGTGCACAACCAATTGCCCTCTTCACAGTTACCCTATCAGCCCATAGAGCTAATGGCAGTTTTGAATTCCATGCCCTCTTATTCTTTTCAAGAATCCTCCTTAGAATTTTAATCAAACTCTTATTAGTAGATTCTGCCTAACCATTTCCTTGTGGATGATAAGGTGAGGAATTAGAAATCTGAATTCCTAAACCTTTGCAAAAGTCCTTATATTCGACAGACCTGAAGCACATTGCATTATCACTAACTATCCTCTCAGGGCAACCAAACCTTGTAATAATTTTATTCAGCAAAAAATCAATTACTACCTTACTAGTTGCATTTCTTGTAGGTATAGCCTCTACCCACTTTGTAAAGTAATCAGTGGCAACTAAGATCCATGAGTGTCCTCCACTAGACTTGTTTGGTATCTCCCCTATGAAATCAATTCCCCATTGTTGGAAAGGAGCCTGTACTTCAACTGGTTTTAATGGCACATTACCTAAAAATTTAAGCTTACCAGAGAACCTTTGACAAGAATCACACCTCCTCACCAACTACTCTGCATCCTTGAAGATTGTGGACCACCAAAATCTTGCTCTCAAGATTTTATGAGCAGTTGTTTTACCCATATAATGCCCACCACAAACTCCCTCATGCATTTCTTTCAACAACTTGTTAGCCTGATCCTCATCAACACACTTCAACAGTATGCAATCTAAATTCTTTTTATATAATTTACATCTCACAATTACATACTTGATGGCCTGTAATTTCAATGTCCTCTTCTGATTATCATTCATTCCTGCTAGACAACTCATATTTCTCAAGTAATAGATAATATCTTGATACCAGATACAATCATCCATATCACATGTATAATCAATTTCAAAATGATTTACTTGATTAGCATCAAGATTGGATTGGGCTATCAGTTTTGCCAATCCTTGTCCTCTAACCAATTTAGTAATTTGGATGTCAACATTGAATTCTTGGATCCTACTGATCCATCTACATCTTCTTCTAGACACCTCGTGCTGTGAGAAAATATCCTTCACAGCTAAACTCGGCACAAAAGCAATCACAACTGCCCCCATCAAGTAACACCTAAAAGCCTTGAATACCTTCACAAGTGCATATGCTTGTTTCTCATTTCTATCATACTTCAATTCAGTAGCCTGCAAAGATTTACTAAAAAATGCAACAGGCTGCTCAAAACCATCCTTATTCTTTTGTAACAAAACTGCAACAATAGTGTGAAAAGATGCAAAGGAAAAAATGTGCATTGGGATATTATAATCAGGTGCCTTAAGCACTGGTGCATCTTTGATGGCCTACTTGATGTTTTTGAAAGCCTCATCAGGCTCACCCTCCCAATTGATTGCAGATCCCTTCTTCAACATCTTAGAAATAGGTCTAGTATCCTTTGCAAAATTTGTTACAAACCTCCTTAAGAAATTGACCTGACCAAAGAAGGACTGAATTCCTTTAACATTCTTTGGTCTCTAAATTTTATCAATGGTAGCTACCCTCTCAGGGTCAATTCTCAATCCTTGCTTCCCAACTAAGTGGCCAAGCAACTTACCTTCAATGACACCAAAAACACATTTCCTTGGGTTTAATGAAATGCCAAATTCCAAGGCCCTCACAAATATTTTCTCTAAATGAGTGCAATAGTCTTCTTCCTTCTTGGAATAGGCAGTTAAATCATCTTGCTATACAACAAGGAAATCATTTATGAAATCTAAAAAGGCAACATCCATTGCCCTCTGAAAAGTAGCACCAACATTTGTGAGACCAAAAGGCATTCTCACATAAACATATGTCCCCCAAGGTGTTGTGAAAGCAGTCTTGAATTGTTCTGATTCCTTGACAATTACTTGATTGTAACCAGAGAAACCATCCATCATAGACATCAATTTTTATTTGGTTACTCTCTGCAACATAGCTTCCATATTGGGCAGACAATAATTATCCTTTAATGAGCTGATGTTCAAACTCTTGAAGTCCACACAAAGCTTGATGTCACCATTCTTTTTTCTCATAGGAACAAGGTTTGACACCCAAGAAGAGTGCCTTATAGGCTTAATAATTCCAGCATCTCTCAGCTTCATCAACTCTTCTTGCATCTTGGGTGCCAAAGTGGGATTAATAGGCCTTTAATTTTTCCATAAAGTTTTAGCATCTTCTTTCAATGGAATATAATATGCTGAAATAAATCTTCTTTATAAACCTTAGGTCATCATATGACCATGCAAAAACATGCCTGAATTTTCTCAATAATTCAATCAAAGATTTCTTTACCATTTGAGATATATCTCTACCAATGTATACTTTCTTAGGTGCTTCATGTGTTCCAAGATTTATCTCCTCTAGATCAGTATGATCTTCTCTTTTGATATTCTTTTGAACTCTATCCTGGTTGTCAAAGATAGTCTCCAAAACAACAAGCCCCTTAGGCATCTTGTTAGTTCTAAGTTGAATGATCTCATTGCCAAAGACAACCTCTCTTCCTTCTATTGACTCAACCAAGGCTGAACAATCAAATTCTTGACCATGATACTGATTTTCATAGCTCATAAACTTCAAGACATCATTATCATCATCAAAAACTTGCCAATTTTCAATATTATCTGGTATACTAGGCCTAGCCTGAATTTCATCTTAAGAGATACCAGCAAAAGTAATATCAGCGGGATTGACTGCAATATTGGCCAACAAGTCAGCCATCTTATTATTACTCCTATCCTTTCATTCAATATTGAAGGCATCAAAATGTTCAATCAAATCCCAAACTGCATTCCTATATTGTTTTAGCCTTTTTTTCTTAGAAGCATAAATTGACTTGACTTGGGACACCACCAACTCAGAATCACCAACAACACTTAAACATTTAATACCATGCTTTTGTGCCAACCTCATTCCTAACAACAAAGCCTCATATTCTACTATATTGTTGGTACAAAAGAAATTCAATGTGAAATAAAATTTGTAGGTGTTTCCATCAGGGGAAATAAGTAGAATACCTACTCCTGCTCCATCTTTGCAATTTGCACCATCAAAATACATTATCCACAAATCACCCTTCACAGAATTAATACTTACCTCAACAGAGATAGGTGAAAAAATAGTTTCCTTTTCAAATATAGGGATCTCTGCCCTAAAAGCATTAATATCAGTATCCACAAAACATGTAGTTTCATTATCAATATTCCTCTCAATCATGTGGCATACTCTTGGCTCTCAATCAATCTTAACAAACTGATCATCAATCTTGAAAGTGGCATAGGACAGATCACACTGTAAACTTTCACCCATGGCAGCACTCCACCTTTTAGATAGTAGCATCCCATAATGAGGAGGGATGTCCACCACCAAAAGAATCATTGTTAGCTCTTTCTCTAGATATGCTACCATCCTATATGGCATTGCATTGATAGTCCCAATGACTGGTACCTCCCTTTGATCCATTGCACAACATTTGCCTTGAGCTGTATCAACTTTAAGGCCCAACTTCTCCATGATTTTGAAAGGCATGACAGTATTAGAGGCACCACTATCAATCATACAATTTCTTAACTTCATTCCATTCACAAGAACACTTAAAAAGAATGGATCAATGTTTTCAAGGCTAGCATTGACAAAACTATCCAAATATATAGGAGGAATTTGAGACACAATTCCCTGAGTAGCAACACCTTTCAAAGCTTTATCCTAAGATCCATTGCATGCAACATCATTCTTATGAACATTATCTACCCATGCAATAGCTCTATCTTTATGTTCAGGGATCCTCAACAATTCTGATAATGGAGTCTTAACTGTAATTTGGGAGAATACAACTAACATATCAACAGAAGCAAAAGAATGGATTTCAATCTGCACTGCCTTAGCATCCTTTTGTTTGTCTGATACATTAGGTGTATTGGTCACCCTCATTTTTTCAATCTTAGCCATTGTGTTAACTGGCTTCTCAATCTCATTAGAAATTCTTTCAACTCCAACTCCCTTAGGCTCACAATTCTTACCTTTTACATTCTTGAATTTTGCCTTGTGATCACCTTTTGATTTGTTCTCATTAGGCTCTCCAGAGTTGGTACTCTTTATGAACATTCCTGTAGCTTTCTCATTTGTATTCCTTGCCACCATGCCTCTAGTTTGCACTTGGGAAATCATTTCTACAATAATCCTCTCCATCTCTTCTCTAGAAGGTCTTCTTAAATTTACTGGCTCAGAAGAAGAGTTCATGTTACATGTCTTCTTATCAATGTCTTCACTATCAGAAAAAACCTCTTAATGAAAAAGGGCCTGATTATGTCTCTTCACATTTACATCTACCTCTTCATCAAAATTATAATCATCTTCATATCCTAGATATGAAGTAGCCATGTTGCATCCAACATCATCTTGATCTTCTTCTTGATCTATCTCCTCATTGCCACAATCCTGATTTGTAGCCATAGAATGTGCAACCACACAATGCTCTACAGAATGAGGGGACTGGCATGCAACACACCAAGGTATGTCCTCCATGACATTTATTGAAGCCTTTTGTAGAGGGTCAGGGACACCTTTGTCATTATTTCCTCTTGCACCAGGGACAATAGGCTTGCCATCCTTCCATTGGGTGTTGTAGGGGTAGTTCTGCAATCTATTCTGCTTATTGAAATTGTTGTTGAACTGAGGCCTTTCATTGGTAGGAGCACTGATGTTCCTATTTTTAGGTGCCTAAAAATCCTTCATTGCATTGAGCACCTTATCCAATTTGTCTTCTTCTTGCCTCCTAGTTCCAACACTCCTATCATTTTCTTTTTTCTATTTCTTGTCCCCAAACAACCTTGGATCATCTCTCTTACCACCCAATTTTCCTGATATTTTCATATTGTTCTCAATATTGACAGCAATCCTAAAAGCATCTCTAAGAGTTCTTGGTTCTTTATCCCTCAACAAGTACCCCATCTTTCCATCAAATGCATTGAAGTATGTAGTTAGACAAACATTGTCATCTAACCGCATAACTTGGAACAACTTATGCAAACCCTTCTGAAATCTCATGTTGAATTCAGCTGTAGACTCATTTTGATTTTTCCATATGGTATTGAATTCATTCAATATGAAACTAGCATTAGGCCTATCACCATACTGCTCTTTAAAACATCTCTCAAAGGAATCCCAAATATCAATACATGTATTAGGAAGTCTCTTAAACCAATCTCTAGCATCCTCCATTAGAGATTGAACAAAAAATTTCATGACTACATCCTCATGCTCTACCTCATAATCATTAAGCATATCAACAAATAACCTAAGATGCTCCTCACAACTAATAGCATTATTACCAGCAAACTTAGGTACCTTATCTCTTATATCTTTTGGAAAAGCATTCAAGTAACCATGAATTCCATCAAAACTAATTTTCCTATAGCCTTCTAATTGCATAGGTCTTCTTTGGAAACTTGAACTAGTGTTAACCCTAGGATTAACATTTGCATTTAAATTTCCATCTACTTTTGCATTTGATTGCTGCCTAGGATCAACACCTATCCTAACAGATGAAGAAGGAATTGAACTAGTAGCATTACTAAGTGGAATAGTAGTAGTCATAGATGGCATACCTAGTTTAGTAGTAGATGGACCAAGAACATTAGCTGATGAAGCCTTCAAGAACTGGATCTTTCTTCTCTTTTCTGCAATGGAAGCTTCAATTTCAGCCTTCTCTAATTCTCTTGCAAGGTCCTCATCTTCTTTTCTTCTTCTTTCTATCTCTATGTCCTTGTCTGAATTGGGTGGTGGGACCCCTGGTATTGTCAATGATCTATTTGTTTGATGTCCCACCATCTTTTGCTTTCCTTTCTCACCAACGGCAACAACAAGCCTAGTGATCTCACGCCCATCTTTATCTTTAGGTAGGGAAGCATAACTTTGAACTTGTCTAACCACAGGGCCATCCTGATCAAATTCATGGTCTTGCAGTAAGCACTCCTACTCACTCCTCAAAGCCTCAAGATCACCAAAGATATCATGTTGCAAAGTCTTAGGAGCAGAAGCAAGCATCTTGTTTCTCTCCTTCATTTCATTAATCTTTCTAAGGAGAGACTATCTTTCTATTAGAGCATTCACCTTTTCAGCCTCTCTCTCCTCTTGTAACCTCATGTATGGCATCCTATTCTACCAATTGTAACCTTACTGCATTTAAATCATCTGGATCTACCATAATGTCATCAGAACTTGATGACACATTGATATCAGTAATATTTTGATATGGGAAGTGGACTTGCCTTGGTCTCAAGGGTTCTCTTCTGAAATTATCTTCATCAAGATCTAAATCAATCTCCAAACCCCTCTCTCTAGCTTGTTCATCCTGACCTACAGGCAATGGTCCCTTGTCTTGAAATACAGCCTTTGGGGTATCATAAAATCTATCTTCAGAGTGACCACCATCTGATCTAGAAACTCTATCTTGTGAACCTTCCTCACTTGAGGAAACATGTGGTGCTCTACCACTGGTATTTCTTTGTTCTCTAATGGGAGCACTAGTAGACTCACCATTCCTTCTGATCCAACTCTTCTTCTCCTATCTAGGCAATTTCTCTAGAGTGACCTCCAAATTCTTTTTGACAAAGGACCTAGTATTCCTCCTCTTGTCCATGATTTATAGTATTACACTGGTTCTAACCCTTTGAGTCACCACCCACCTAGATGGGAAATCCTTTAACTAAACACAATAGGAAAAAAAGAGTGCACTTAATAGCTTCATCTCTAGACTCTCCCCAGTAGAGTTGCCATTTTGTTGGGAGTTCCCTTTGATCTTCAACTTGTAGATTTATACTTTGCTAGATAACTTTAATAAAACTTTGACTCTATCACCACTCCAAAGTCTACAAGGAAGAGGGCCAATTAACAAGGATCAAAAGAGATCCTCCTACACATTGAGCCTTAATGCTCAGGTGGGTGTACCCTTGATTCACTTCTGCAAAGGAATCACTAAATATTATACCAATATACTCTTCACTAACTGATTTAAGGATATTATCATTTGAATGTGTGTGTGTGATTGAGGATGATGGACTAGCTCCAGAGAAAAGATCAATGCCTTATCCTAGGGCAAAGAGTCACTAAATAACGTATATCTCCCTAAAACCTTAACTTAAATACATATGAACTCGGAGTAAGTGCTTTGCCTATTAGTCCCCTCACTCCCAAACATGATCATCAAATTCCAATCTAACAATGAACTCACTTTGATCATGTTAAAAATGATAAAGAATAACAATGGAAATGTAGGAAATTATTTAATCGAAGAGTGAAGAGTTAGGAAAATACCATGAATTAGTGCAAAATCTAGGAGCATACACCAACAAAGCAAAGAGGAGACAAGAATTTGAAAGGGGAAAGCAAAGAAAACCCCTTGTGAAGTATGAATGAGGCATGAAAAGCCTAAAAAGAAAGAGAGAGAGAGAGAGAATATGAGCACTTAGCTCAATACAATATGATAGAACTAAGAGAGAGAGAGAAAAAAAATGTGTGAGAGAAATGTGAGAGAATTGGTGTTGAGTGTGTGGAAAAATATCTCTATAAGTAGAGATGAGTGAAGGAGTTTGCATGTAACTCCCTCTGTGAATGAGTGCCACATTCATACTTGTGTGTGGGCCAAGTGTGAAATTCCTCTTAAGGAGGAATCAACTAATTTACAAATTACAATAAATATTTGTCCTCACATATTCCACTAGAGGATGAAATAGAATGTAGTGGAAAGAAGACAACAAAGAAGTATATTAGGATATCTTGGCTTATATCCTAATATATTACAACAAGAAAAGAATAATAGTCTAACCTTGGTTTATAAATACACCAAGGAAAGATTACAAATTCTAACATCCCCCTTTAATCTTTACTTGGGGTAATTGCATCAAGGGATATTAGCCCCAAATTATTACAATGTAATTCAAATTTCTCTCTAGAAAGAGGCTTTGTCAAAATATCAACAACTTGATCTTCTCCTTTGCAATGAATGAGGGAAATTTTGTTTTCTGCAATGTGTTCTCTAATGAAGTGGTGGTGGAGAGAAATGTGCTTTGACTTTGCATGGTAAACTGGATTCTTTGCCAATGCTATTACACTTTGATTGTCACAATACAAGGATATAGGTTCTTGTTGAGGTAGACCCAAATCTTCAAGTATACTTCTAAGCCATAGAGCTTCTTTAGAGGCATGAGTATAAATTTTATATTCTGCTTCAGTAGAACATAAAGACACAAATTGTTCTTTTTTACTTTTCTAAAAGATAGAACCTGAACCAAGAGAAAAACAATATCCAAAAGTAGATTTCCCATCATTAGGGTTTCCACCTAGATCTGAATCAGTAAAACCTTTTAAAGAGAAATCAGAATTTGCATCATAAAATAGACCTAAGTTAATAGTACCTTTAATATAACGTAATATTCTTTTAGCAATTTTAAAATGAGTTTGTTGAGGTTTTGACATAAATCTGAAAACTAAACCAACACTAAAAGATAAATCAGGTCTAGTGAGGGTTAAATAAATCAGACTACCTACAAGTTCTCTATAGGGAGTAGCATCAATATAAGGAGATTCCATATCTACCATTAATTTAGTTCCTAAGTCACATGGAATTGAAACTGGATTAGCATCATTCATATGAAATCTATCTAAAAGATCTTTAGCATATTTACTTTGAGATATAAAAATACCATTAGAAGTTTGCCAAATTTGCATTCCTAAGAAATAATGTAACAATCCTAAGTCTGTCATTTGAAATTTCTGGTTGAGTTGAAATTTAACATCAGAAATTAAATGGTTAGATCTGGAAGTAAGAATTAAATCATCAACATATAGAATGATAATAATAATGTTATCTTCACTATGCTTGATATATAAGTTAGGATAATTTTTACTTCTTTCAAAACCTTGGGAAATAAAGAAGGCATTAATTTTAGCATACCATTCTCTAGGAGATTGTTTTAAACCATAAATAGACTTCTTTAATTTGCAAACTAAATGTTCATTACCTTTTTGAATAAAACTAGGAGGTTGAGACATATAGATCTCTTCATGCAGATCACCATTCAAAAAAGCACTTTTAACATCCATTTGGTGAATAGGCCAATTCATTTTAGCAGCTAAAGCAAGAACAACTTTAATGGTAGGCATTTTAGCAATAGGAGCAAATGTTTCATTGTAATCTATTCCTTCAATTTGAGAAAACCCTCTAGCAACTAGTCTAGCTTTAAATTTACTAATTTCATTGTTGGAGTTTAATTTAGTTTTATATAACCATTTACAAGAAACCAAATTCTTACCAGGAGGTAAAGTAACTAAATCCCAAGTATTATTGGAAATTAAAGAGTCATATTCTTCTTGCATAGTAGTTTGCCAATGAGTTTGATTTTTAGCTTGAGCAAAGGTTTGAGGATCATTAGAATTAGATAAAGAAGACATGAGAGCATAATTGCAATAATTTATCCTTCTAGGTTTAAGTCCACCCATTCTAGCAATGTAATCATCACCTTCATTAAGTAAATCTTTAAACCATTTAGGATTTCTTGTAGAATTAATAGAAATATTACTAGGAGTAAATAAATTGTTACCATCATCATCATCATCACTACTACTACTAGTAGGAACAACATTATTAGGAGTGTCATTACTATCTTTATGCTCATTATTAGTGTTATCCTGATTGTTAGAAATAGAAACAGAAGGAACATAAACTTTAGGAATGGGGTTGAGAGATGGAGGGTGGTCCTCCACAAGAACAATGTTGTTGTGATCAAAATCAGAATCTGAAATTTGAGAGCAATCATGAACACCATTTTCAGCAATGCAAACATCTCTAGCTATCTGAACTTTATTAGTAAGAGGATCATAAACTCTATAACCTTTAGTATTTTCAGAATAGACAACAAAAATGTGAGGTGTGGATTTAGGATCTAACTTTTCCCTTTTCTATTTAGGTGTGTGAACATAAGCAGTGGAACCAAAAATACGTAAATGAGACAAATTGGGTTTTCTTCCTGACCAAACTTCTTCAGGAGTTTTATTGGGAAGAGCCTTAGTAGGAGTTCTATTAAGAATATAGGTGGCACATGCCATGGCTTCAGCACAAAATTTATAATCTATATTCCTAGCATGCAAAAAACATCTAGCCATTTCTACTATAGTTTTATGCTTACGTTCTGCCACACCATTCTGTTCTGGTGTATAAGGAACAGTAAGCTCATGTTTGATACCAAAAGATCTTAAATAAGAATGAAAAGCATGATTAACATATTTAGTACCATTATTAGTTCTAAGAATTTGAATTTTATAGCCACTTTGTCTTTCTACAAATACATGAAATTTAGCAAAAGTATCAAGAACTTGACCTTTACTATGTAAGAAATAAATCCATGTTCTATGAGAGTAATCATCAACAAATGTTAGAGCATATTTAGATCCTGAAAGTGAAGTATTTTCCATAGGACCTCGAAGATCACTATGGATGAGAACTAACTTATTATTAGCTCTCCACGATGATCTATGAGGAAAAGATTCTTTATGCATCTTACCCCTCATACATCCATTGCAATCTAATTTAGAAGTAGTAAACTTAGGTAGTCCTTCTACCATATTTTCCCTTTGAACTAATGAAATATAATCAGAATTTAAATGTCCTAGCTTCTCATGCCAAATATGAAAATCAATAGTAGTAAGGAAAGAGTATCTAGGAGAGGAAAACTGGTAAAACTTAAAAATATTATCAGCATCTAACTTAGCATCAACAACTATTTGATTATTGTTAGGATCAATAATATGACAGTTATTTTTATGAAATTCAATCTTATAATCTTGACATAATTGAGGAACAAAAATAAGATTAGCTTTTAAATCAGGAACATAAAGAACATCATGTAATTTACCATTAGGGACAGAGACATTACTAGTTCCTTCAACTTTACAGCAATGATTATCAGCTAAAGAAATAGGAATATTCAAAAAATCAGGTTGCAGAGAATCAAAAACTTCTTTATGAGAAGTAACATGTTGAGATGCACCACTATCAACAATCCATTCAAGTGGTTTAGAAGCATTAAAGCTAATAGTAAAAGTAGAACGAGATTGATTATTAGAGTAATTTTGAGAATTATGTTGATCATCTTTTTGTTTCTTAAAACAATTATGAACTAAATGACCATTTTTACCACAATAAGTGCAATAAGGCCTATTTGAAGGGTTATTATTATTATTATTATTATTATTATTATTATTATTATTATTATTATTATTATTATTATTATTATTATTATTATTATTATTATTATTATTATTATTATTATTATTATTATTATTATTATTATTATTATTATTATTATTATTGTTATAGTTATTGTAATTGTTATTATTATTAGGTATTTGATAATTGTTATTAGGAGTTGAAGTGTTAATATTATTAGGTCTTTGATGATTTTGATTATAGTTGGAATTGTTTGATCGCTGATTATTTTGATTGTTATTTGAATTATTACTAACTCTATTACTATTATTATTATTATTATTATGAGATTGAGAAACATAAGCATGTTCATGAGATTTCAATATACCAAATTGAATTAGTTTATCCTCCTCTTGATGCAACATATTTTGAAAAATAACATAAGTTAATTGAGTTGCTAAAGAAGGAATAGCTAACTGAGAATAGATATTTGTAATAAATTGCTGAAACTGCCTAGGTAAACATTTACGAATTATAATATGAATTATCCTTAAATCAGATAAATTTACTTGTAACCCATTTAATAAAACTCTAATGGAATCAAATTTAAGAAAAAAGTCATCAACAGAATTAAAATTTGTATACCTGAGATCTTCAAGCTGGTCTTGAAGCTAGATTTTACGGGTCTCATCTGCACTGTCATAGGTCTTTTTCAGGATGTTCCAAGCTTGATGGGATTCTGTACAAGAGGAAATAAGGACATATAGTTCGAGACTTAAGGATATGCCAATTAAACCAAGTGCTTCATCTTTCTTAGCTTGCCAAGCATCTTGGTTAGCTTGAGAAGTAGTGGTAGTAGGTTTAGAGCTGGCATTAGTGGCAATGTCTAAAAGATGACAGAATCTGAATATAAAGGTCATGTGGATTTTCTAGGCATGATAGTTGGTACTGGTTAATTTGATCTCAGGAATTAGGGTAGACATGATGGAGGTAGGAATATAGCAAAAAAAAAGGGAAGCTTGAAAGAAATCTCTGTTAATCTGTTATGATTTTAACGAGAGGTGCTCAAATACAAACTTGCAAAATAGATATTAGGATACTTGAAATAAAATAAAAGGGAAATCTAAAATAAGCCCTTGTGAATAATATTAGATTCAACAAAGGTTAATAAGTAATGTTATCAGAGATTGATAAAAGTTAATATCTAGAACAAGATCAATCGACTTTAAGAGAAAAGATGCATGAATTTGCATAAACTATGAAATATTAAACACAAAAAACAAAGCAATAATATCAATAGGCATGTGACAATAATAACAAATGCAAGAAAAGTTTAAAATGCAAACATGCAATGCAAAGAACCTTACTGATGTCATAGAATGAAAAGATGCTATATTTCCAAACCAATGCTTACGGTATGCAAGACAAAGATCAACTACAGAATTCTAACTTTTTACTCAGCACTATGCTTGATAGATACTTTTTACAGAGTGCAATGATACAAAAAATAAGGAACACACAATACTGAACAATACTCCTGCTAAGCTTGCACATTGATAATGATATCTTGATATTGAAATATCAAAAAGACTAAACACAGGGATCAAGAAATAAAAAACTATTGAAAGGAAATAGAAATAATGTTAAAATCATTAAAGTGCATGTATTAAAAAATGTTAATAACGTTAATAATACTACAATATACTATACAACGCTGCTAAAGTAAACATGCAAAGCTTTTACTAGTAATATGAAAAAAATGTTAATATGAAAACAATAATGCATAAAAGGAATAGAATATAATGATTAATTAAAAAAAATGCAATGCATGCAAATAAAGTGTACTAAATTAGAAAATGTTAATCTATAAAAAAAGGTATAATAGTTATTCAAAGAAACTATGCAGAATATAACATTAATCTATGTTGTAATATAATGGTTATTCAATGAAACTAAACTAGCAACCCAAATAATTTATTTTAAGTAACAAACACGCTAGTTTTAAATCTTGAAAAGACTGAATAAAAAGGAGTAGCGAGATTAGAGTGGAATCAGTCCAGATTACAACGGCAAAGTAATCGAGACAACATGAAATTGAACATGCAAAGGCTATGAACACTGAATAACCAAGAACAGAGAACAAATACTAATAACAAAATGAAATGCTGATATTATTGCAAGCAATCAACGCAAGTTATGTGGTTGATTATTGCATGCAAAGTGAATCTCAGCAATGTGATTTATATCAATGCATGTATCCTATGTATCAAAGTATTGCAAAGCACAATAAATTGAATCTTTTAAAAAATGTGAATGCAGAGTCTGTCGATTACATGCCTCGAGCCACAGAGAACAAAGCTAAAGAAGAGTTATATTTTTAAAAGGTAGATCACATGCAAAAAAGATATACCAAAGATGAAAAAAATGTTATCAAAGCAAGCTATGGTTAGTATATTTTGGAGCAAAAAAAACATAGCGCTAAGGGTTTGGAAAAGGAGCACAGCTGTATTGAGAGTGGCAAGAGCTTTGCAGCAAAGTTTCTCCAGTCAAAATGAGAATCGAAGAACACATGCAATAATAATAAAACAATGATTTAAAAATGTATGCATACAAGGAATAAAAGACATGCAAGGAAGAAAAAAACATAACTTAAAGGAAGACAGAGTAATGAAATAACAGTCCTATATTAGCATACGAACAAAGAGAATGTTTTTTTTTTTAAAAAAAATAGCAACTATGATAAAAAAAGATGTTAACAGGTGCAAGAACTAGTTTTAGAAACAACAATGATAGCAAATTAAAAAAAATATTCTATAAATGCATATAACCTAAATTAATCAACAATGAATTTTTTTTTTAAAAATAAACCAACGGAAATAAATGAGATTAGACTAAAAAGAATTATATTTTTAAAGGAGCTATTATGATGTGATATAAAAAATATTTAAAAGAAACCTGCACCAAATACAAGGTTAGATGTTGAAATTGAGACAACAATGAATACAACAAACTAAATTAATAAAAATAATCAACTAGATAGACCGGGTTTGGCAGTAAACCAGCCAAACCCAAAATGTTTTTGGATTTTTTTTCTAACTTAAGAAGATTAAAGAAGAAATTAGTGAAATCTCTCTTAAGAGTCTCCAATTTGGAGTGCTCCAAAATATGATATCTCCTTCACCTGTACACTCAAAATGAGATTAAACCAACTTGCTCTGATACCATGTTAAAAATGATAAAGAATAACAATGGAAATGCAAGAAATTATTTAATCCAAGAGTGAGGAGTTAGGAAAATACCATGAATTAGTGCAAAATCTAGGAGCATACACCAACAAAGCAAAGAGGAGACAAGAATTTGAAAGGGGAAAGCAAAAAAAGCCACTTGTGAATTATGAATGAGGCATGAAAAGCCTAGAGAGAGAGAGAGAGAGAGAGAGAGAGAGAGAGAGAGAGAGAGAGAGAGAGAGAGAGAGAGAGAGAGAGAGAGAGAGAGAGAGAAAATGTTTGAGAGAATTGGTGTTGAGTGTGTGGAGAAATATCTCTATAAGTAGAGATGAGTGAAGGAGTTTGCATGTAAGTCCCTATGTGAATGAGTGCCACATTCATACTTGTGTGTGGGCCAAGTGTGAAATTCCTCTTAAGGAGGAATAAACTAATTTACAAATTACAATAAATATTTGTCGTCACATATTCCACTAGAGGATGAAATAGAATGTAGTGGAAAGAAGACAAAAAAGAAGTATATTAGGATACCTTGTCTTATATCCTAATATATTACAACAAGAAAAGAATAATAGTCTAACCTTGGTTTATAAATACACCAAGGAAAGATTAAAAATTCTAACAGATCAGTATAATACCATCAACAAAAACCAAGGACCAAAAGAATGTTTTGGAACCCGCACTAAGTCAAAAAATCTTCTACTTATACCACCACTAGTCACCTTGGAATCCTCAAAGAGGATGCATCAAGCTTTGGGTAACTAGGGTTAGGGTTTCAACTACTAAACCCATTAGAAATGGTCACAAATTTAAATGCAAGGGAAGAAAACTAGTTGGCCATGCCTGAGAAAGATATGCACTCATGATAGATCTCTGGAAAGTACTGCAAATCATGAAAATTCAAATTTTTCAACCCCTTTTAGCCACCTGCAACACGCCTCAAGCACAAAGAACTAGGTACAAACCCTTGCAGATGATCAAAGAACACCCTAGACCACACTGTAACATCAAGAACCACCAAACAAATCAAATCTTGCCATGAAAACATTCAATTTCAGTCCTTTCTATTGCTGAGAAACCCTCTGCAAATTCAAATTTGAAAATAAATGGCTACTTCCAAGCGCCAGTAGCAAATCAACGGTCTAAATTTAAAATCAGGTTAACTTTAAGTCATGGCCATTAGATCTCTCCCCTTCATGGTATTTAAATCTTAACTCAACCACCACCCTCGGGTTTACTCCTAGCAACTATGCGACAATGTTTTTCCTTAATCGCAAAATGAAATCTTAACTCACCACTTAACCCCGCGAACTAGCGACTGCAGGAAAACATTTAACCTCGGTCCCACATCTAGCAAACTGGTGACAAAAGATTTCAGCCAGTTCATGAAACACTTTATAATACCGCTAGAAAGTTTAGTGATTACGTGAACACTTGTTCACTAAACCGCTAAAACATTTAGAGAAATGCCATCTTACTTTGTGAACGAGCGAACCCATTGAAATCTATCAGAACCGCTAAACATTTTTGTCTGGACCACTAAGACCTTAGACCCCACTTGGGCCCACCTAAAAAACTAGCACATGTCACCACATCATTTGGTGCAATCGCCCGATCATCACTGACAAAGGACCCATTGCAAATCTTTCCCCTTTAGTGAAGATAAATGGTTGTTGCCATACCGCTGACTTATCCATTGTGCAACTCCGATCAACAGTATCATGACAACCATCAGATCCTACAGCGTATTAACTTCCCTAAAACTAGCGGACCCACTAATAAGTCCACCTTAGCACACTTGGACCAATCACAGTTTTCCAACTAAGTAAACGTAGCAGTGGGCCCGCCGAAAGAAAAGGTTACATCACACAGAAGAATCAACGGTCATCTCAAAATCTCATACATTTGACACATCCCTTGCAAAGACACACCCACCATCAATCCTCTGCATATGTCAGGACCCTCTGACATGCTGGCAACCTAGGACCCACCAACAACTGCCAAATCATACATAGGTGGACCAATGAGAGACTAGCAATCATGCACACCTGTCAGAAGTTCCCACTTCTTTGAAATGTTGCGTCATCAGGAAAGATCAACAATTGGCGTAAGATCTTAAGCTTTTGACACATTGTATAAGAACTTACGCTAACTTTTGGATGGTGATGTTGTCAGAAAATCAGGCCCAGAAAATATTAAGCCGAAACATAGGAAAAATTAAACACCGAGACCTAGGCTTTAAGGAAAATTAGGCACAGAGGACTTAGGAAAATTAAAGGCCACCGGGGGTATGAAACCTTTAGTCGCAAGATCACATAACATGAGAAAAGTTCACGCGATCATGCGATAAAGGGGATAACAATTAAGCACATGCGAATTAGGACCTTTAAGTGGCCAGAAAATTTAACTTGAAATAGAATAGGGCCAGGGTAATACAGAGGATTTTAAATGTAACAGCTAGTTTTTTGAATATTCTACTTAGGGCTTTAGCCAGAGACATGAAAAATGATATAGAGACCAGGGGAAAGATAATCAAGCCATAAAATTTTTTACACGTGCTAAAAAACATAAACACAAACTAATTCAAATCTTTCCTACTTTTAGAAATCCTTGAATAGCTTGAGTAAACATGCATCCAACTCTAAGCAATTTTAATCCAATCTTAGATCAGAACACAAAGTTCAAACACATACATATAAACCTCAAAGAGACTTAAAAATTTACTAAACAAAATCACAGGAGAGACAAAGATCCAAGATTCATATTAAGTTTGCCCTGTAAATGTTGTATACGTCAAATCCTGAACAAAGCTTGCAAAATAATAACAGCAACCTGTACTTCTTCTCTATTTCTTTGATAAAATGATACAAAATTGTCAATCCCTGACTGAGTGTTAGGTTTTCAGAATTTCTATCTTTTTCTCCTAAGCTCTCCTTTTTTAGAATGATCATGAAAAATCCTTTTTATATGAGGAAATGCAACAAGCCATCGATCATTCTAGGGTTACATATTTTAATCTAGAAAAACTCTACAACTTTTACATATTTACAATAAATACACTGTCAAAGTAGATGAGATATTGTAGGAACACCGCCCTATTTTATGCTTCTTTTTCTGTATCTGGTTTCCTTCATGAAATCTATCCTGTACTCCTCGCTGTTCACCCGGTAATAAATGTCTTCAAAATATCTCACCAACTATTGTTACCAAAAAATATCTAAATTTATTCACTCTAAGAGGCAGGTGGAGTACTATCCTTTTGAACGTGAGGTATGTACTGATACCTCCACCTATTATACATCTCTTCTCTTGGGAACTCAAAATTGGAAAACTCAACCTTTTTCTTTGATAACTGCTCCCATTCATTTTCTATCTGAGTTACTCGCTGCTGAATGTTATCAAACATTGACCTAGCATTTATTAACAATTTAACTGTGCTATTGAGGGAAAATGTGTCATCTAGGACACCAGTCACCCTTTCTAAGAGGAGTGCATCCATTTCCTCTCTCCACTGATATGCTTCTTGGATTTCCCCTTTATCAGGAAAAACTGTGGGTACCATTTCATAACTTAAAAGCATTAATTCAGCCTTTAGCATGTGTGACTTCCTTATGAAATTATCCAACATAATATCATATTGTACAATCTTCTTCATCACCTGATGCACTGGCTTTATTAATGGATCAGGGTCTTCTTGGCCCTTTGACAACATTCAAAAGAGTTTTATATTTGAAGCCCTTTCAATCCATTTTTTCAAAGTCGGGGACATTTCTATCTTTTCCTTATTTAAAGCTATAAACAAAGAATTCAAATTATTTACATGATTGTGAAAAATTGAAGGCTTTAAATTAGTGGCAAACTGCATGATACAATCAATCATCTTCTCTTCATACTTCTTGATTGCCAAAACTGTAGCCTTTTTGTTCTCATCCTTCTCCTTCTTAAGTCGCTATCTGGTTTCTTTTAATCTATTTGTATCTTCTGCTAATCTCTATTTTTCCCAACTGACCCTTGAATCCAAGCTTGTATCTGGCAGTGGTGAAGGTGGAAATTCAATAATTGGGCTAGAAGATGAAGCTACTGTAGGCTTATCAACTATCACCAATTAAGGAGACCGATGGTCTAAGGGTCCTGACAATTGTGCAATTAATTTGTCTTTCTAGATTAGCTCAACCTTAAGCTCATTGTAGGATTTGAGAACCATTTCAAATTTGAGCCTAAGCTCTTCCTTCTCTCTAGCATCTTTCTCTGCCACTTGGGCATTAAATTTGGCAGTTTCTAAAATCAAATTTGATGCTTCAACTCCAGATGTCTCTCCTACTCTCTAAACTAACAAACTGCCTATATATCCTGCAAAGAGATCCTTTCTCTTTCCTTTATTTTCATCTTTATTTAGAGACCACATCACAAGAGTAGCATGATCTTCAGAGAAAGAAAATCCTCTTGCAGCCTATTTAGCCTGTTCTGCTATAGCAAGAGTCTTCACTTTGCTTTTTCTCACTTGGTCAAAGATAATTGCATCAACAATGTCCCACTCTGGTAAAATTAAGACCCCTACAGCATGCACCATGGTTCTCCCCTACTCAAGAGTGATCCTTTCAAATTCTTTAGCCATTTCTACCTTGGTCTCAGTCTCTATTTTTGTGATACCCCTATTAGGGTATTCATTTTTCTCCTTTTCACAGATCTCCTTAAATTGATTTATCTTCATTCTCCAAAGAAATTGGGAGAATGCCCTAGTTTTAACAAATTTATCATCAGCAAGGAAAGAATCTATGGCCTATTTTAGAATAGGGTCCATCTCTTTACCCTCAAACTCTTCTATTGAAAGATCCATGGCCACCTCCTTAGGTGCCTTAGGCATTCCTTCCTGCAAATCTTCATTAGAAACAAAAATGTTTCCTTTATTTCTTAGTTACACAAGTTGTTTTTCCACCCCATGTTCATCCAATTGAATAGGGGATTTTGAAGGGGAATAAGCCTCCTCTCCTGGTCTTATTTCCTCTTGTTTCTGCCTCTTTGGAGAGGGCTCTTGCTTTGTTGTGTCATCAATGGGTCTTTTCCCTCTTGAAGTAGAAGGGATATCTTCACTTCTTTTTTGTGGTGGCAGGAGAACAGTGTAACCACTCCTTCTTTGCATTGTATAAATTCCCCTTGGGGTCAATTTCATGTATTTAGGCTGGCTCAAAATCTACCTAGCCTTCTCAGGGTCTGTCTTACTCACTGCTGCCCTTTTTTCATTAACTGCATGCATGATGCCTTCAAAATGTTCCATAAGGGCATCCACTTTTCTTTCCCACGGTTCAAACCCCTTCAATGGGTCATAAGCTCTATCAAAATTCTGAATAAAATCTAGAGTCTTCTTATAGATGACCCACTTTTCTTTCTTGATTTCCTGAGTTTGAAGATCAAATTCATTCTTGATTACATCCTCAGGAAAATTAAATTGATGCTCTATAAGAGCACACCTCACCTTATCTCTAAATACTCCTGAGAGAAAACCCTCAGTATCTGTGCATCTCACCTTTTCTTTGCACATTCTGTAGGGTTGCAAGACCTTATTCAAATGCACCCATCCTCCTTTTGTAATCACATATTGATGTGCAATAGTTATGTCTGGGAAAAAAGTTCCCCTTCCTTTACCAGTGAGAGTGGATTCTTGCAAGTCTCCAATTTTCCTTAGAATTTTTGCATATCCCAACTTCAATGGGACTTGATATGGTAAAATATAAGGTGCTACCTTGCAACCATACAATCTAAACACTGTGGAAACTAGATATAAGATAATATCCCCAAAATTGTGGACAATAGTAATATCCTAACAAAACTGCTTTGCCCTAATTAGCCTCAGCAACTCTCTTGGAATCCTTGGATTGTCAAAATGTAAAAGAGTTCTAAGTCTAGAGGCAAAATATCTATCAAAAATAATATAGCTTGCATCAATTATGTCCCATGAAAGAGCTGTAGTCCACAACTGTACTGGAAGAATTTCTCCATTCCTTTCCTTCACAATATCTATTGTTGTACCAAAATATCCATCACCCTTGTATAGAAACATGTGTATGAGCTTTGAGTACCACCCAAAAGGTCTAGATACCTTCATATTTTTGATTCCCATCAACCCCTCATGGATTAGATCAGCTAGATGAGATGCAAAGTAAAAAATAAGGGCTAATTGGGGGTGCAGTGACTATACCATTGTGAACATATAAGGTACTGGCATATGAGTTGCCTCATCATGCCCTAGAATCAAATTCAAAGATTTGTAAACTTTCTGTGCTCTTCTACTGAATAAGTCTAATCTAAAAGGCTTAAGTGTGCTTACACTGATAGCACACATTGATCCAATTTGATCAAAAAATTGCCTCAAAGGGCTTGTCCTTAGGTAATCTTTCTGTGCTTCATAGATTTTAGTAAACTCTGCGAAATCTATCTTCTCTAATCCCAGAAATGGGTCATTCAATGAAAATACTTCCCTAATCTCATCCTTTGTTATGCTGATTAGGTCTCTACCATTTATATCCTTGACGCACTTTGTCACAGGATCATAGCACTTAGCTATCTGAATTAATAACTCAGCATCCATAAAAACACCACGGACAACCAACTTCCCAATATCAAATTTCCATATATTACTTAAGGGGGCACAAGCATTCCTTTGTGAATAAGTTGAATTGAACAGAATAAGACCGTTATGCTTGTCACCCACCTTGGCATCTCTCATCTAGTTTCCCCTATCATGGAGACCGTCTGCAACTAAATCTCTAGGGTTTCTTGGAACTAGTTCTTTCATCCTAGCTGCCCCATTGTCTGAATGTGGAAGTAACTACATTAAATCCCCAAAAATCCCTCTCTTGATATACTCTATTTGAATAGACAAGTTTCTCTTGGGCGGCATCTTGAAATTAGGGCTTTTACAATAATATATGATAACTTCAAGAAA
Source organism: Chamaecyparis obtusa (assembly GCA_027943335.1). Taxonomy (NCBI): domain Eukaryota; kingdom Viridiplantae; phylum Streptophyta; class Pinopsida; order Cupressales; family Cupressaceae; genus Chamaecyparis; species Chamaecyparis obtusa. The sequence goes on along the minus strand of BSBK01004545.1, from coordinate 516,239 downwards.
AACCCTAAAATACTGACCAGTAACATAAAACCTTAACAAATCTTCACTATCCTCAAGAAATTCCCAAGAAATAGAAAATTAGACCTACTGGGCACCTGCAGATTCTTTGCTTGAAATCGCCCTGAGAGAAAAATGAGCTCGCTAGAAATGTTTATGGGAACGGTGAATAGAAACAATGATTCAAATTTGATGTATAGCGCACTAACTGCTTACAATCTACTCACATGTAACACATTAAATCTACCATTGCTAAAAGTTGGCAGCCTTAGTTATTCACAGGACACAAAAAATGTCACTGAACAAAAAATTGAATTTAGGTCATTGATCTATTTTTCTTCTGGTGCATCGGACGGTTGGCAAATTGGTGAGCAAAAACCCTGTTTACTTTTCCTAAGTCAGTTCTCGACCAATGAGAACATTTCAAAATTGCCATGTGGGGAAACAAAATAACTTATCTTTACTTTGCCCAGAAAATATAGGTGTCACCTCGTCGCTAAAGCGCAAACCAAAACTTGTTAGAAGAACCAACTCAAGATATAATGACCACTGTAGATGTAGTTTGATCGGACGATCACCAAAATTTAATAAAACCTCAGCCCCACTGAACATTTCAAAAAACCTTCGACGAATCAAGAGATGGCACCTCGGAAAGGCCAAGAAGCTGAAAAAATCCCGTGTCATCTGTGGTGTCAGAAACACCTGGAAATCAAAACTCATCATTAGCACCACGGGCCAATAAAAAAGAAACACATCATTAAAAGTTCTAACAACCAAGGACCCACTGAATAGTTCATATCCTTGGGCAAGATTGACGGTCATCGCTATACCGTGATGCATAAAAGATATGCATCTCATCTCAATGGTATAATGATAGCCATAAGATCTTTCCACACTTTAATCTTGATACTACTCAGGTCCCATGGTGACACATCATCCAACTAGAAATTGAACTAGAAGACAACACATTGCAGAAAAATGACAAGTGGAAGACCTGTCATCCTTAATATCAATCTCGAAAGAACCTGACAGATGCCACCTCAATACTACTGAAAACTAATAAAAAGTTTACATGAGAATACGACCTGACAGTGTCAGGATCCACTGCAAACTTTATTCATCAAAAGGTAATCTGATGGTCATCGCTATACCATGATGCATAAAAGACATGCATCTTAGTGCAACAGTATAATGACAACTACGGATTAGATTCATTCGTTAAAGGCCAGTGCATCACAAAATCAAATGGGCCCACAAGGATAGGTGGCGCGTGGTCACCATTTCATATGTTAGGAAATATGACAAAGAGAAATCTTGCGGTGCAACGAAAACCGCACAATTTTAAAGGCTTTCCTTTATGAAAAATTAATCTAAAACTTAGGCTTTGGAAAATTTAATTAAATAAAAGGGGAAGATAGTTCAAAAGCCTAACCACTTCGACACATAAAACAATGAACAAAGTGAGTCAAGATATTAGCACATGTTTTATGAAAAGATGAATGACTCAAAAAGGTAACGCGGAAACATGACATGACCTAGGGTGAGTTAGGGCTTTGGATAAGACTTAGGGTTTACACATTGAAGAATATTACCACTAGGTCAATAATCTCAGACTACTTTGAAACATTATCACAGAGCTAAAAAAATTTTATATGGTGATAACAGTGGCTCTTGCTTGGCGATGTGTATCTCCTGTAGATACAACGAGAAAACCAGAATCTCCTGGGATAGCAGACCAAATAAAAAACTCAAAGAAAAGACAAGGAACTATATACAAAAAGAACCAAACCTGTATAGGGGTTGAAAAGATCTCTTTTAAGAGAAATAGAACTTTAAGAATTGACCATGAACTAGAAATTCCATGAGCTCACCTATTAAACTTCTTAATAGATAAGAATTCATTCCCCATTTGTCTTCAATAATATATGGTCCTAACCAGATGGGATCAAATTTTCCATGTTTTCCTTTGTCTTCTAGTCTTTCATTCCACATCAAGACCATGTCACCACTTGTAAAAGTTCTTTGAGTAGTCCTTTTGTCATACAAGGCTTTACATTGGGCCTGCATCCTTTCATTCTTATCATGTGTTTCATCTCTTACTTCAATGAGTTGAATCAAATCATTCATCCTGACTGTCATATCTTCTTCTATATCATCATCATATGTCTGAATGAACTGATACATTTGTAATAGATTGTTTTGAGGTAATCTTACATTGATTCCATACACCAAGTCAAAAGGGGCACACCCTATTGCCTTTTTAACTCTAACCCTATCAGCCCATAGGGCTTGCAACAATTTGGAATCCCAAGCTTTCTTGTTTTTGTCCAGGACTCTTCAGAATTTTGACCAAACTTTTATTGCTAGATTCTGCCCGTCCATTACCTTGTGGATGATAGGGAGATGAATAAGAAATTTTTATACCATTATTTTGACAAAAACCAACAAACTCCTCTGACCTAAAACATAATGCATTATCCACAACTATGGATTATGTGCAACCAAATCTTGTCAAGATATTTTGCATCATAAAATCTGTCACCACTTTGCTAGTTGCTCTTTTTGTAGGGATTGCCTCAGCCCACTCGGTGAAATAGTCAGTTGCAACCAGAATGTAAGAATGTCCACCACTAGATTTATTAGGGATTTCACTACTAAAGTCCATACCCCACTTTTGGAAAGGGGCCTGAACAGAAACAGGTTTAAGAGGAAAATTTCCACCAAATTTCAATTTTCCAGCAAATCTTTGACAAGGGTCACATTTTTTAACAAATTGATGGGTATCTTTGAAAAGTGAGGGCCACCAAAAGCCTACTTTAATGATCTTATGGTCTGTTGTCTTTGCCATATAATGCCCTCCACAAACTCCATTATGCATTTCATTCATCAAAAAATCTGCCTTATCTTGATCTACACGCCTGAGTAAAATACCCTCATTATTTCTCCACCAAAGTTCACCATTTAGAATTGCATACCTTATTGTTTAGATTTTAATAGTTCTTTTCTTATTTTCATCCATTTTAGGGGGTAAAACTATCTTTTGTAGATACTTGACAATATCCTTGTACCATTCACAACAATCCATGTTACACACATAAGGTCTCTGATCTTCTTCTAGCACATTTATTTGATTTGCATTCAAATTACTCTAAGCCATCAATTTTGCTATTCCCAATCCTCTAACCAACTTTGTAATGTGAATATCAATGATAAACTCCTAGATCCTATTAATCCACCTACATCTTCTTCCTGAAACCTCTTGTTGGACCAGAATGTCTTTGACTACAGCACTTGGAACATATGCAACCACTGTGGCTCCCACCAAATAGCATCTAAATGTTTTAATGGTCTTGACCAAGGCATAAGATTTCTTTTCAATAATGTCAAAATTTAATTATGTTGCCTGCAAGGTTTTACTGAAAAAAGAAATTGGTTGCTCAAAACCTTCAACATTTTTTTGTAATAGTACTGCAGCAATGGTATGGGCAGATGCAAAGGAAAAGATTTGTGTGGGTTTGATGTAGTTTGGTGTTTTCAAGACTAGAGTATGCTTAATGGCCCTCTTGATATCATTAAAGGCCTATATTGCTTCCATATTCCATTCAACCTTTGCTCCTTTCTTCAATAGTCTTGATATAGGAATATTGATATCTACAAAGTTTGTAATAAACCTTCTTAAAAAATTAACCTGTCCTAAAAAGGACTGAATTCCCTTGATGTTCTTTGGTAGGGATAATCTATCAATAGCTTCCACTCTTTCAGGGTCTATCCTTACCCCATCCTTTGAAAATATATGCCCAAGTAACTTTCCTTCTGTCACACCAAAGGCACATTTCTTCGAGTTCAAAGAAGCCCCATACTCTAGTGCTCTGACAAAATTTTTTTCTAAATGTTGACAATGTTGTTCCTCTTTAGCTGAAAAAGCTATTAAGTCATCTTGGTACACCACCATAAATCTATCAATAAAATCTGCAAAAGCTACATCCATAGCCCTTTGAAAAGTGGCACCAGCATTAATCAAACCAAAAGGCATCCTCACATATACATATGTCCCCCATGGGGTTGTGAAAGTAGTTTTAAATTGCTCAGTATCCTTAACCATAACTTGGTTGTAACTAGAAAATTCATCCATTATAGACATTAGTTCAGATCTAGTGACCTTCTATAACATGTTCTCCATATTTGGCAATCCATAGCTATCCCTTAGAGAATTTATATTAAGATTCCTAAAATCTACACATAACCTGATGTTGCCATTTTTCTTTCTAACAGGTACCAAATTTGAAACCCAGGTGGAATGCCTGATAGGCTTGATTATTCTAGCATCCATCATCTTCTTGAGTTCATCTTGCATTTTAGGTGCTAGGGTTGGATTAACAGGTCTCAATTTTTGCCTAAAGGGTTTTGTGCCTTCTTTGAGTGGAATCTCATGTTGGAAAAGATCTTCCCTATAAGCTTTAAGATCTTCATAAGACCAAGCGAAAACATGCCCAAATTTTCTAAGAAGATCAATCAAATTTTTATTGACTCTTGGGGATAAAGACTTACCAATATAAACCTTCTTAGGAACAAAACTTGTTCCTAAGTTTACTTCCTCAAATTCATCAATTTTATCAATATTGGTAGAGAAAGCCTTGTCCTTATTATCAAATGCTCTTTCAAGCACAACCAATCCTTTAGGAACTCTATTTGATTTTAACTGTAGAATTTCTTTTCCAAAGATAACATCTTTACCATCCACTGTGTTAACATAAGTACTGAAATCCATTTCTTTGTCACCAAAGTGAGACTCACAATGGAGAAACCTCAGTATATCTTGGTCATCAGAAAAAAGTTGCCAATTATCTAGATTGTCAGGGATAGAAGGCCTGGCTTGTACTTCTATTTTGGAAACATTTGCAAATGTAACATCTTTTGTTCTAAGAGCTTTATTAGCCAATAAGTCTGCCATTCTATTCTGACTTCTTTCCATCTAACAAATATTAAAAGCATTATAGCTTTCAATTTCATCCCACACTGCATCCCTATACTGTTTCAACTTCTAATTTTTTGAAGTATATTTTGATCTAACCTGGGAAACCACTAACTCTAAATCCCCTATTACTTTCAAACATTTTATACCATGCCTTGATGCCAGCCTTAGACCTATTAGTAAAGCCTCATATTCTGCAACATTATTTGTGCATGAAAATAGCAAAGAAAAGGAGAATTTGAAAGTTTTACCATTAGGAGATATAAGCAATATTCTGGCTCCAAACCCCTCCTTGCTATTGGCTCCATCAAAATACATGGTCCACAGGGAATCAAGGTCAATCCATCCATCCTGATTTTATAACTTGTGGATTATCTTATCATCCTTTTGTACCTCCTTATCTTCAACTCTGAAAGCATTAATGTCAGTATCTAGGAAACAATTCATGTTATCCTCTTCTTCTTCAATCATATGTGGAGTTCTAGATTCCCTAGTAACTTTGATACTTTCCCCTTCAAAATTGAAAGTAGAAAATGATAAGTCACATTGTATGCTGCCTCCCATAGATGCACTGCACTTTCTTGATAGTAACATCCCATACTGGGGAGGAATATCCACTACCAAGACACTCATGGTTAGTTGTTTACTAGGGCATGTAGCCAATCTATAAGGTAAGACCTTAATAGTACCTACAACTGGAACCTCCCTTGAATCCATTGCCTGACATCTACCATGAGGTGTGTCCACCTTTAATCCCAAAGATTTCATGACCTTAGTAGGCATAACAGTATTTGATGCTCCAGAATCAATCATACAATTTTTTAACATCTTTCCATTTATCTGTCAAGTCAAAAAGAAAGGGTCAACTATTCCTGCTGTGGTACTGACAACATTTGTATCCAAATAGATTTAAGGAATTTTAGAAATAATCTCCTTAGTACAATTTGCATTTTCATTATTCTAGGATGTTATTTGTTCTTCAACTCCTGCAAATTTTTGGGAATCTATGGGGATCACACTATTAACCCAATTTAGAGCTTTTTCTTTATGTTCTTTAATTCTCATCATTTCTAACAATGGAATTTTGATAGTACTATGAGATAATAACTTTCTCTTATCAACTGGGACATACTTTGAATTAGATACATCAAGCCTTAAATCTACAACCTCTTTAATCTCCTGAATAGGTACGTCTATAGTTTCTTTTATTTTGGACTTCATTCCCTTTATGAAAAACTAGCACTTCCTCAGCTATGGGTTTAGGTTTCACCTTATAGACAATGTTAGGCTTGGCATTTTTCTTTATCTTAAGCTTATCAATAGGATTGGTAGCCTTAGGCTTATCTTGTGATACTTTTACATCTTTATTTGTCTTCTTGATGAAAATACTAGTTGGCTTCTGATTTGGACTACCAATCACTCTATTTCTCAAGTTGTAGTTTGTTTTTGCTTGAGTAACCAAATCTAATGTTATTAAAGCAATTTACTCATTAGAAGGCATTCTTAAAGTAACTGTCTCTTTACTCTTTATAACATTACTCTCGACAGTATCAGGTTCACCATCCTCATCAGAAAAAACTTGCTGATGATACAATTTAGTCTTAGTCTGAGAATTAAGACTATCTTGATTTTCATCCTCATCATCAGAATCCACCTCATCCTAAACATGGGAAGAAATCATTCCATAGCCCTGATCATCATAAGGTTATTCCTCATTACAATCTTTCTCTTCATGTCCAGAAACATTCTAGGATATGACACAATAATCAGGATCATGAGGTGACTGACAAGCAATACACCATGGGACCTCTTCCACTACATTCATTGAATTTCTTTGCAATGGGTCAGGAGTCCTATCATTTGATTTATCCTTTCTCTCAGGAAGAATGGGCCTTCCATCTTTCCATTGAGTGTTGTAAGGGTAATTCTGCATTCTTGGTGCCTTGTTGAAATTATTAAAGGGAGGTTTATCCCCTCTTGTAACTTTATTTATATTTTCACCAGGCTTTAAATCCTTGATTTCCTTTAAGATCTACTTTAGACTCTCATCATCCTTAGGCTTGACATTTTCATGTTTCCCTGGATCTTTTCTATTTAACAAAGGGGATTGGTTATCCTCCCTTCTTCCCAATTTCCCTGAAATCCTTCTATTACTTTCTATGTTCACAGCTAACTTATAAGCTTCAACAAGACTTCTTGGATTCTTATCCCTCAAAAGGTAGCCCATCTTAGATTCAAAAGCATTTAAATATGTGACAAGACATACCCTATCATCAAGTCTGATAACCTACAACAGCTTATGCATAGCTTTCTAAAACCTGACATTAAATTCAACAACTTCCTCATTGAAGTTTTTCTTTATGTTGTTAAATTCATTGAGCATAAAACCTTCATGTGTTTTGTCATGATATTGTTCTTTGAAACAATGTCTAAGTTGATTCCATGAACCTATGCTACCATGTGGAAAAGCCCTAAACCAATCCCTTGAATCTTCTGTTAGGGATTGCACAAACAGTTTCATGATAACATCATCAGGGACAATATTGTAATCATCAATGACATCAATAAATTTCTTTAAATGTTCCTCACAAGTAACAACATTGCTTCTAGTAAACTTAGGAAGTTTCTTTCTAATTTCTTCAGGGAAAGGGTTAGGATAACCAGGGATACCAGTAAACATCAACTACTTACACCTTTCATGTATAACCCCTATACTAAAAATACCAACACCCTAAGATGTAGATGCATTATTATTTGTAGTGGCAACAGTTCCAAGTCCACTTGGTGGGGGTAGACTTGTTGTCTGATTTTCTACATTTGCAACATTTGCTCCTTATGTCATGTTAGAGCTAGCAAAATTTGTACGCCCTGCAGACCTTTTGAGAAAATCAGTTTTCTTTTTCATTTCTAGTGTTGCAGCTTCTAGTTCTACTTTTTCAAGTTCTTTGGCTGGCAATTCCTGTTCCTTTTTGGCCTTTTCAAGGTCCACTTCCAACCTTAAAGCTTGGTCTATAGGGATTTTAGGGGCTACAGGTTCTTTAATTGAAATGCCCACTTCCTTTTGTTTCCCTTTATCCCTTGGTTTCCTTGTTTCAAATGTTTGATGGACAACAGGAAACTCATTCATCTTTTGAGGGATGGGAACATAATTTATAGCCTCCAAATCTAACAACTGCCTTCTTAATTGGTCAGCCCTTATCATGGCATGTCTAACCTTTTCTTCTTTTTTATTTTCTCTTTTTTGCGTAATAGCTACTTGTTCTTGAATTCTTCTTTCGAATTCATATACTTCTTCAAATATCTCTTTAGAATTAGGCAAAGTTATTTCAGATTCAGCCTGTTGTGCTTGAGGATCTTCTTGTTGATTCTGAGACTCATGGAGACACTGGGGTAAAGATGAACCAAGGGTGAAAGGAGGAAGAAAATCTTGTCCACTCCTACTTTTACTTCTAGATCTTCCCTCCCTTCCATGCTATCTTTTAGGAATCATCCTCCTATTTTGGGGTGGTCTTTCACCCTCTCCCTCTGTGGGGGAATAATAATCCTCATATTGGTTCAGGCCCAGATCAACTACCTCCTCATATTCTGAGGCATTTCCTTCATGACTAGGAGGAGCAATATTTCCCTGTCTTGGGTTTCCTTTTTGTTTCCAGGGAAGAGACATATCATCTATAACCTTTTCTCTCCTAAGCTGAGTTCTTCTAGATATGGTAGGAAGATCACCCTGCAAACTTTCCTCTGGGTGCTCCTTCCTCCAAGACCTTCTATTTTTGGAGCTCATAACGATGTAGTTATTAAAGCACTACCATAGAGATGCTTTAGAGTTGCCACTCACAATTTGGTGAGAAGGTATTGAAAGTTTTGAAACTGACTCTTATATATTTTAATGGAAACTACTGGATATGATAAAAAAAGCCGGCTAGGAGTCTAGCTCTACTCATACCCACATTGTTTATAGCTGATTTATTACATAAGGGATATCAAATGATTAAAATAGGCAAGTCAAGAGTCCAGCTCAACTTGGAACCTGCACTATTTGCTTGTGATTATAATCTCTAAATCCCTAGTAGAGTCTCCATTTTGTTGGTGTTTGAAAATTCTTATGCCAACTAGGGCTACCAATATGCCTTGAGACTAGTAGTAGGAATGGTTAGTTCCAAGTATGAGACCTCTGTAAGACAACTGGACCAACTATAGGGATAAGACTACCCTCTTCTGCTTCTAGCTCTGCAAAACCAAGGTGGGTACACCTTATCCAATAGGTATTAACTCTAATAGTTTTAACTCTGCCCCTTATTGAATATTGGATCTTACAATAGATAACAGTGAGAAAGTACTAAACAACAACCTATTGTTCATTGACTCTCCATCATTGGATAGGACAAGATATAAAGTAAATAAAAGTAAAAGACAGGTATTAATTCAATGTTTTTCAGGATTACAAGATTCCAATCATTCCATACAAAGATAAGATACGAAGATCAAGGCCAGTGCCTTATTCATTGGGAAATAGAATCAGAAAATAGGATGAATACAACAATTTTTGATGAAAGGTGGGTCATGAGCATAAACACAAACTACTTCAAATCTTTCCTACTTTCAGAAATCCTTGAATAGATTTAGTAAACATGCATCCAACTCTAAGCAATTTTAATCCAATCCTAGATCAGAACTCAAAGTTAAAACACATACATATAAACCTCAAAGAGACTTAAAAATTTATTGAACAAACTCATAGGAGAGGCAAAGATCCAAGATTCATATTAAGTTCACCCTTTAAACATTGCATACGTCAAATCCTGAACAAAGCTTGCAAATAACAACAGCAACCTGTACTTCTCTATTTCTCTGATAAAATGATACAAAATTGTCAATCCCTGACTAAGTGTTAGGTTTTCAGAATTTCTATCTTTTTCTCCTAAGCTCTCCTTTTTTAGAATGATCATGAAAAATCCTTTTTATATGAGGAAATGCAACAAGCCATCGATCATTCTAGGGTTACATATTTTAATCTAGAAAAAAATTACAACAACTTTTACATATTTACAATAAATACAATGTCGAAGTAGATGAGATATCGTAGGAACACCACCCTATTTTATGCTTCTTTTGTTGTATCTGGTTGCCTTCATGAAATCTATCCGGTACTCCTCTTTGTTCACCTGGTAATAAATGTCTTCAAAATATCTCACCAACTATTGTTACCAAAAAATATCTATCTTTATTCACTCTTAGAGGCAGGTGAAGTACTAACCTTTTGAACATGAGGTATGTACTGATACCTCCACCTATTATACATCTCTTCACTTGGGAACTCAAAATTGGCAAACTCAACCTTTTTCTTTGATAACTGCTCCCATTCATTTTCTATCTGAGTCACTCGCTGCTGAATGTTGTCAAACATTGACTGGCATTTATTAACAATTTAACTATGCTATTGAGGGAAATGTGTCATCTAGGACACCAGTCACCCTTTTTGAGAGGAGTGCATCCATTTCCTCTCTCCACTGATATGCTTCTTTGATTTCCCCTTTATCAGGGAAAATTGTGGGTACCATTTCATAACTTGAAAGCATTAATTCAGCCTTCAGCATGTGTGACTTCCTTATGAAATTATCCAACATAATATCATACTGTACAGTCTTCTTCATCACCTAATGCACTGACTTTATTAATGGATCAGAGTCTTCTTAGCCCTTTGACAGCATTCAAAAGAGTTTTATATTTGAAGCCCTTTCAATCCATTTTTTCAAAGTCGGGGACATTTTTGTCTTTTCCTTATTTAAAGCTACAAACAAAGAATTCAATTTATTTACATTATTGTGAAAAATTGAAGGCTTTAAATCAGTGGAAAACTACATGATGGCATGAATCATCTTCTCTTCATACTTCTTGATTGCCAAAATTGTAGCCTTTTTGTTCTCATCCTTCTCCTTCTTAAGTCGCAATCTGGTTTCTTTTAATCTATTTGTCTCTTCTACTAATCTCTATTTTTCCCAACTGACCCTTGAATCCAAGCTTGTATCTGGCAGTGGCGAAGGTGGAAATTCAACAATTGGGCTAGAAGATGAAGCTACTGTAGGCTTATCAGCTATCACCAATTGAGGAGACTGATGGTCTAAGGGTCCTAATAATTATGCAATTAATTTGTCTTTCTGGATTAGCTCAACCTTAAGCTCATTGTAGGATTTGAGAACCATTTCAAATTTGAGCCTAAGCTCTTCCTTCTCTCTAGCATCTTTCTCTACCACTTGGCCATTAAATTTGACAGTTTCTAAAATCAAATTTGATGCTTCAACTCTAGATGTCTCTCCTACTCTCATAACTAACAAACTACCTGTATATCCTGCAGAGAGATCCTTTCTCTTTCCTTTATTTTCATCTTTATTTAAAGACCACATCACAAGAGAAGCATGATCTTTAGAGAAAGCAAATCCTCTTGCAGCCTGTTCAGCCTGTTCTACTGTAGCAAGAGTCTTCACTTTCCTTTTTCTCACTTGGTCAAATACAATTGCATCAGCAATGTCCCACTCTGGTAAAATTAAGACCCCTGCAACATGCACCATGGCTCTCCCCTCCTCAAGAGTGATCCTTCCAAATTCTTTGGCCATTTTAGCCTTGGTCTCTGTCTCTATTTTTGTGATACCCCTAGTAGGGGATTCATTTTTCTTCTTTTCATAGATCTCCTTAAATTGATTTATCTTCATTCTCCAAAGAAATTGGGAGAATGCCCTAGTTTTAACAAATTTATCATCAGCAAGGAAAGAATCTATGGCCTATTTTAGAATAGTGTCCATCTATTTACCCTCAAACTCTTCTATTGAAAGATCCATGACCATCTCCTTAGGTGCCTCAGGCATTCCTTCCTGCAAATCTTCATTAGAAACAAAAAGGTTTCCTTCATTTCTTAGTTGCACAAGCTATTATACCACCCCACATTCATCCAATTGAAGAGGGGATTGAGAAGGGGAATAAGCTTCCTCTCCTGATTTTATTTCCTCTTGTTTTTGCCTCTTTGGAGATGGCTCTTGCTTTGTTCGGTCATCAATGGGTTTTTTCCCTCTTGAAGTAGAAGGGATATCTTCACTTCTTTTTTGTGGTGGTAGGAGAACAGTGTAACCACTCCTTCTTTGCATTGTATAAATTCCACTTGGGATCAATTTCATGTATTTAGGCTAGATCAAAATTTGGCTAGCCTTCTCAGGGCATGTCTTACTCAGTGCTGCCCTTTTTTCATTAATTGCATGCATGATGCCTTCAAAATGTTCCATAAGGGCATCCACTTTTCTTTCCCACGGTTCAAACCCCTTCAATGGGTCATAAGCTCTGTCAAAATTTTGAATAAAATCTAGAGTCTTCTTATAGATGACTCACTTTTCTTTCTTGATTTCCTAAGTTTGAAGATCAAACTCATTCCTGCTTACATCCTCAGGAAAATTGAATTCATGCTCTATAAGAGCACACCTCACCTTATATCTAAATACTCTTGAGAGAAAACCCTTAGTATCTGTGCATCTCACCTTTGCTTTGGACATTTTGTAGGGCTACAAGACCTTATTCAAATGCACCCATCCTCCTTTTGTAATCACATATTGATGTGTAATAGTTATGTCTGGGAAAAAAGATCCCCTTACTTTACCAGTGAGAGTGGATTCTTGCAAGTCTCCAATTTGCCTTAGAATTTCTGCATATCCCAACTTCAATGGGATTTGATATGGTAAAATATAAGGTGCTACCTTGCAACCATACACTCTGAACACTGTGGAAACTAGATATAAGATAATATCCCCAAAATTGTGGACAATAGTAATATCCTGGAAAAAATCCTTTGGCCTAATTAGCCTCAGCAACTCTCTTGGAATCCTTGGATTGTCAAAATGTAAAAGAGTTCTAAGTCTAGAGGCAAAATCTCTGTCAAAAAAAATATAGCTTGCATCAATTATGTCCCATGACAGAGCTGTAGTCCACAACTACACTGGAAGAATTTCTCCATTCCTTTCCTTCACAATATCTTTTGTTGTACCAAAATATCTATCACCCTTGTATAGAAACATGTGCATGAGCATTGAGTACCACCCAAAAGGTCTAGATACCTTCATATTTTTTATTCCCATCAACCCCTCATGGATTAGATCAGCTAGATGAGATGCAAAGTAAAAAATAAGGGCTAATTGGGGGTGCAATGACTGTACCATCGTGAACATATAAGGTACTAGCATATGAGTTGCCTCATCATGCCCTAGAATCAAAGTCAAAGATTTGTAAACTTCCTGTGGTCTTCTACTAAATAAGTCTAATCTAAAAGGCTCTAGTGTGCTTGCACTGAGAGCACACATTGATCCAATTTGATCAAAAAATTGCCTCAAAGGGCTTGTCCTTAGATAATCTTTCTGTGCTTCATAGATTTTAGTAAACTATGTGAAATATATCTTCTCTAATCCCATAGATGGGTCATTCAATGAAAATACTTCCCTAATCTCATCCTCTATGATGTTGAGTAGGTCTCTACCATTTATATCCTTGACACACTTTGTCACAGGATCATAGCACTTAGCTATCTGAATTAATAACTCAGCATCCATAAAAACTCCAGGGACAACCAACATCCCAATATCAAATTGCCATATATTACTTAAGGGGGCACAAGAATTCCTTTATGAATAAGTTGACTTGAACAAAGTAAGACCGTTATGCTTGTCACCCACCTTGGCATCTCTCATCTAGTTTCGCCTGTCATGGAGACTGTCTGCAACTAAATCTCTAGGGTTTCTTGGAACTAGTTCTTTCATCCTAGCTGCCCCATTGTCTGAATGTGGAAGTAACTACATTAAATTCTCAAAAATCCCTCTCTTGGTATACTTTGTTTGTCAAGTTCCTCTTGGGTGACATCTTGAAATTAGGGCTTTTACGATAATATATGAGCACTTCAAGAGAAACTCTAAAATACTGACCAGTAACATGAAACCTTTACAAATCTTCATAGTCCTCAAGAATTCCCAAGAAATAGAAAAGTAGACCTACCGGGAACCTCTAGATTCTTTTCTTGAAATCAACCCGAGAGAAAAATGAGCTCGCCATAAATGCTTATGAGAACAGTGAATAGAAATAATGATTCAAATTTGATGTATAGCTCTGGCAACTACCTACAATCTGTTCACATGTAACACATTAAATCCGCCATTACTAAAATTTGGCGGCCTCAGTTATTCACAGGACACGAAAAACATCACTGAACAAAAATTTGAATTTAGGTCGTTGATCTATTTTTCTTCTGGTGCATCAAACCATTGGCAAATCAGTGAGCAAAAACCTGGTTTACTTTTCCTAAGTCAGTTCTCGACCAATGAGAACATTTCAAAATTGCCATGTGGGGAAAAAAAATAACTTATCTTTACTTTGCCCAGAAAAGACATGTGTCACCTCATCGCTAAAGCACAAACCAAAACTTGTCAGAAGAACCAACTCAAGATATAATGACCACCGTAGATGCACTTTGATCGGACGATCACCAAAATTTAATAAAACCTTGGCCCCACTGAACATTTTAAAAACCCTTCGATGAATTAGGAGATGGCACCTCGGAAAGGCCAACAAGCTGAAAAAATCCCATGTCATCTGTGGTGTTAGAAACACCTGATAATCAAAACTCGTCATTAGCACCAGGAGCCAATAAAAAAGAAACACATCATTAAAAGTTCTGACAACTTAGGACCCATTGAACAGTTCATATCCTTGGGCAAGATTGATGGTTATCACTATACCGCGATGCATAAAAGACATGCATCTCATCTCAATGGTATAAGGATAGCCATAAGATCTTTCCACACTTTAATCTTCATATGACTCAGGTTCCATAGTGACACATCATCCAACTGAAAATTGAACTAGAAGACAACACATTGTAGAAAAATGACAAGTGGAAGACCTGTCATCCTTAATATCAATCTCGAAAGAACCTGACAACCACCACCTCAATACTGCTGACAACCAATAAAAATTTTACATGAGAATACGACCTGACAGTGTCAGGACCCACCAAAAAATTTATTCATCAAAAGGTAATCTGATGGTCATCGCTATACCGCGATGCATAAAAGACATGCATCTTAGTGCAACGGTATAATGACAACCATGGATTATATTCATTCATTAAAGGCCAGCGCATTACAAAATCAAATGGGCCCGCAAGGATAGGTGGTGCGTGGTCGCCATTTTGCATGTCAGGAAATCTGACAAAGAGCAGTCTTGCGATGCAACGACAACCGCACAATTTTAAAGGCTTTCCTTTATGAAAAATTAATCTAAAACTTAGGCTTTGGTGGATTTAATTAAATAAAAGGGGAAGATATTTCGAAAGCCTAACCACTTCGACACATAAAACAATGAACAAAATGAGTCAAGATATTAGCACATGTTTTATGAAAAGATTAATGACTCAAAAAGGTAACGCGGAAACATAGCATGACCTAGGGTGAGTTAGGGCTTTGGATAAGATTTAGGGTTTACACCTTGAAGAATATTACCACTAGGTCAATAATCTTAGACTACTTTGAAACATTATCACAGAATTGAGAATTTTTATATGATGATAACACGATCTCTAGCACATTTCATGCATGGATGAGAAACAAAATCCAAAGTTTCTAGATTCTGAGAAGAGGTATGAGTGGAGGCCAAAAAAGGGATATTTGTGAAGGTTTCATAAATGAAGGTTACTGAATCATCATCTCTGCACTGGTAATGAGTCTGGAAACCCTCTCTATAAAATCTCCACATCTAGAAAATCTCCACAAAAATCCCTTCTGGCCTCCAACATTTCTTTGTCAGGAGCTCCCACATACTCTTCCTCTAGAACTACATCCAGATCAGTTATTTCTTCCTCTCCCCCTACCTCTTTCATTGGATTGAGCTCTGAAAGCTAGGTCTTGAATGGAATTTGTGAACCTATTAATGTGATGCTCATGAGTATGGAAAGAACCCATCAACTCATCAACTGTCAACTTGGACAAGTCCTTGGACTCTTCAATTGAAATCACAAGTGTATCAAATTTCTCAGGTAAACTCATCAAAATATTCTCCACAACTCTTTGTTCTTCAATCTCTTCTCCATTAGCTTTCAACTAACTTAATAAAGTGGAGACTCTAGTGCTGAACTCAAAAATAGATTCATTTTCTTTCATGAGAAGAGACTCAAACTCTCTTCGAAGCACTTGTAACTTCACAACATGGACTTGATCAGTCCCTTTGAATGTGGTTTCAAGAATATCCTAAGCTTCTTTGGAATAACTAGCTATTGCTTTTCTTGGAAATAAAGCCTTTGTCTAGGCTGCTTCAATCAGGCTCATGGCCTTAGCATCTTTCCTTCTTGTTTCTCTCAACTGAGTCTTCTAACCATTTTTGAGGGCAGCGAGCAGAGAAGGGTATGTTGTATCTGTGAAGCCATTCATCACTAGATCCCACAAATCATTTTCTATCATGATTGTCTTCATTTTTCTTGTCCAAACATGATAGTTTTGTGCATTAAAGGATGGTGCCTACTGTCAAACTTTTGTCTCATCTCCTGCCATGTCTCCTGTGCAATAAATTCAAACACCTAATGAATACAAATGCCAAACTCAATAGGATTAAGGGCTTAGTAGCTCTGATACCATGTGAAGATTTTGAAAGCAAAAAAAAACAAGTACAGAAAAATATCTTCAAAAAATCCAAAGTTTTCACCCAAACTGGGCAGAGTGGTGGAACACAGACATGGCTGCTCTATTTACAACCACACGGCAAAAGGAATCAAATAGAGACGACAATAATAATGATAGAAGAGAGAAATAGATATATAAGCTGCTATCTTACTTCTACTTCAAATCTGAAAATTACTTTTACACCTACAAATCTGAAAATATAATCTCAACAAATAAACTAATGTCTTCAACTATACAGATTAAAAAACAACATGCAACAATTTGGAGGCTGCATACAAAATGACTGGAGCTCCTTAGATCTTTTTCAATATGCCTGGAGTAATCACTGCTCAACAGAACATACACATACAACTGCTGCTGTAAGTTCTCTGCTAAAAAATAGAGCACAAAAAAAACATTCCTTGCTGTTGCATACCAAACAACCAATCTCAACTCTCATCTATATGTGAAACTAGAAACATTCATTTTCTTTTTATAATTATCTTTTGCCACAAAATAAATCAGATTCAAAACTTAACTCCTAAGTTACAAGAGGATTAGGATAAGATCATTGAGCTGCAATTAATTTTGAGTTGTTGAAAGCTCTTGGAGAATGCTGTCAAAAAAGGAAAGGTGAGGTGTTGACAACTACTAGAAGATACTGAAATTCCTGGAAGCTCCTGAAGATTAAATGAGTAGCTTAGTGTGTGTCAGTGAGGCTCAGACAATCAGATTTAATCTATAAAATCCAACATCATAACCATACAAAAACTCAAAACCGTCTACTAATCTCCAGACGAAGTATCCTAGAGTGTTGGATCCATTCCTGCATCCACATAACTATGCTCTCCGTAACTCTAAACCATTTAATAGAATAAGCTCCTTAGAGTTAAAAAGGTGTGGTTTATGTTCAGCTTACCTAATAGCTATAAGAAAACTCTTAATATAGTCATTGAGATACTCTATCCTCGACCTATCATTTAATGGCTCCTAGAGTGAAAGGGATCGATTGTTTATGGCTCCATATCCTATTCAACAATTTATATAACATTTCAGAATGAAACAAAACAAAACAAAATCACAATAAAGCACAACATTGTATACTAAATGCTAATAGACTAAATGAAACTAAAACCTAAATATTAGTAGAGTAAAGACTAGTAAAAACAACCAAAGAGGATCAATATTATGAGTGTGAGAAAGGCTTTAATTTGAGAGTTAATTGAGATTGCATTAATGGGTACTATGGAAAAAAAACCAGGTATAATAGAAATATCTAAGTGTCAGTCTGTGTAATATATTTTAAAAAATATTGAATATTTATATAAAGAAGAGGTTAATATTGATGTTGAGCTATGAAGAGAAGATTAAACACAAAATAGAAATATTAAAAATGGAGACAATCAGAAAGAGACATAGCTCAACCAATTATGTGGTTCATTATTAATGATTAAATCTAAATAAAATAGAGCAATATCATCTATTCAGTGTCATAGTAGATACATCGTCAATAGGGGAGAGAACTTAGTAGTTGAGCACCTTCTACATGGAAATTTCAAAGTGCCACATCATCAAATATGATGCCACATCAGCATGCTTTTTGTCAAGATGTCCAAAACAGTGCAAAAAAAAGTGAGACCAGTTGTAGTGCATTAAGGACCCCATACTTGTGCAGCTAATGTGGCATTACCTAATTGGTTTCTTTTTAGAATAAAGGATACATTTCATTCGATTATGGGTAGTCATCATTAGCAAAAACAACTTTAAAATCACAACTGTTGGTACAATGTCATAAAAAATATTAGATACTAAATCAGCAAGTGGAGGTATTAAATTAACAATTGCTATCACAACCATTAGAACACGTTCTGGGTCCTCTCCCCTATCCAATATATATACAAATACTTTTACTCTTCAAATACAAAAGTTCACCAAAAAGACCAAGGTTAATAAATAAAGAATAATAATTTTATAATCATTACACTTCACATACTCAACAATTAGCAGAGAGATGATAGGCTATCTTTAAAACACTATCCTTTTTCCAACTAATCTTGACTATTTAATCTAAACCCAACTCTTGTGAGTTAGATATGTAAATCCAAAACATATCATAAATCATCTACGTACACATAAATAATACCATTTTCAAAGATTAGTATAGGCGGGTTGTCATAGTTTTTCTTGAAATATTCCAATAATGCCTCCAATCCCCATGGAACAACTGCTAGTCCAGATGGTGCTATCTGCAATTAAATAATAAGATTTTCTTATCTACGCGACAAGTTTGATTTCATATAGAAGATTTTGGCTAATTAGAAATGTGGAAGGAATAAATTATATGTTTACCTTTCCAATAGGGACATCAGCTCGCATTACTTTACACAGATAAACATTTACATACGTCAGTGTCTAAAATAGTGTACCACTCTTCCAAGCTCAGTAATCTATTTCAAAGTTTATACCTACCTGTGAGATTTGAGCCCATATCACTTGCAAAATTTCTTTTACCAGAAATCCCATGATCAGATAAATCTGAGACATAGTAAGTTCTGTAATGATTCAACCCAATGAAATCGAAAGATCCCCTTAGCTTTTCAGATTGTTCTTTAGTGAAAGTAGGCAGCATGGAGCCTGCAACCTTTTTCATGGTCGAAGGATAATCCCCAAAGAAAACAGGATCTATGAACCTTTAAGACAAAAAGAAAGGAAAGATTTTCAATGTATTAAATTGATATATATCATGCAAAATTCTATCACGAGGTTCCAGAAGCATTCTCATTTGAACTCGGTAGAATCTTACCAACCATTATAAAAATCATATGTCCTTTGAGTTGCAGCTATGTCTTTGGGTGAGTTTGTTAATGGCACAAACCATGGCGCAAAAATTGCCAAGGTGATGAAACTTCTTTGCGTGACCTGCAGAAAAAATTAACTAATCAAGCTGTTAAACTACAACTTCATACACTTATTAAAACATAAAATGCTTAGCTTGTGATTTCAAGTCACTAATATATTATTGAGTGGTTTGATAGTCCTCCATTGAAAGTTGTCCAGTTCTTCACTTTGTCCCAAAATTCTCTGAAACACACTTCTGCAAAGGCTCTGAAATCTTCTCTATTTAACAATAGCCCATAAAAAACTGTTAGGAATCTGTTTAAGAGTAAAGATTAGCTCCACGAATAACCATAGCCACTTTTGCAAACTTTTTAGTGAAGTGTAGCTTACAAGTTACAACAGAATACAAAGTTCAGGATTAATTAAATATTGAGACGTTACTCTACTTGGGGACTGAGCCATCCTCCATAGGCATCTTCCAAGCTCTGGGGAAAGTCGAAGTGGAATAAGGTTACATTCGGTTGAATCCCTGCAAATTTTATGAACTTATTCATTCACATGTTTTTGGGTTAAATTATTCGTTCAATCTTCAATTTAGGTTCTTGGTTCTCTATTCAGTTCCAAGATCTCTTACTGTTTTAACTTGATAGGGACCAGGAAATATTGTATTACGAAAGTGGCCTTTGGTTTCTGCGAAAAGCATTGAATACCATGGAGAATGAGTTCATTGATGAGATTATTGTAGTATTCCAAACCCTTCGGATTGACGACACCCCTTCCATCTGCAGCAAACAGCAAGTTAAAACAGTGTAATTAAACAAAAGAATTATGTTTTCTTCTAATGATATAACATTTTGTGGTATACAAGATAATAAAGGACAAACAACTTTGTGTGTTGCACTTTGAAAATAAAACCATTTAAATGACAAACAACTTTATGTTTTGCACTTAAAAAAAATGTATATGATGAATAACTTTGTGTATGTATTTTTCAATTTATTAGTGTATTTTTTGTTTGTTGTAATATCATAATTTGATTTCTTGTAGAAAATGTGTCATACTTAGCAATTGATCAGTTAAAGGAGTTCTGTAATGAATGGTTCATAAGTCACAACATTTCTTGAAAGTTTTGTAAATTGGATAACAAATTAAGTGAACTTAATCTTGAAGAAAATTCCATTGTTAAACATGTTTAAGTTGGACTAGTACCATAATTTCACTTTTTGAAAAAATATTTTCTACTTATAAATAAATATCTTACTAAAAAATTCATTTGTTATTTATATAGAAACTTTTATATTCATTTTTTTAATTGTAAAACTGGAAAAAATTAATTTTATTTAAGATTGTTTTTTAAAAAAATAACAATCTCTAAATTCTTATAATTTACACTCTGTAAATATTTCTCTTATTTATAATAGAATAAAATCTAAAATAAATATATGATCAAAAAAATTGAGTGTTTTAATAGAAATTGTATACAGGAAAAATATTCAAAAGAAATATATCATTTAGGATATGAACGCAATATAAAGTAAATTTATTGTTGAATCTCCACCACAAAAAATAATGTCTAGTCTAATATATTGTTTGGCAGTACCAGGTATAAGTTGAGACCATTAGATGGAAAATCTATATGCATCTAATCCCATTTCGAACATCAGACGGACGTCCTCCTGAAAATATGTTTAAAGTAAATCAAGTAAACCAACTGAGTTGAATCCTGATAAAATAATTAACGAATGTTTTGTTAATTTGGCTAGCAAAAATCAAGCATAGTATAGAAATAGAGATTACTTTATAATGGTGGTATTGATCTGCAGTAACATCCCCTGTGCTTCCATCAACCATTTTCCCTGTGAATATCAAGTTATGATGAACAAATGGATCGATTGGACGACCTTCACATTATAAGTTGTTAGAGGGAAAGGAGGGACTAACTAGAATGTGTGTAGGTATCCCAAATGGAAGGTTTACGCCCATCAAGTTGTGATACGCCTTCAACCTGTAATTTGTATACACCGACATCAAAATATAATTTACCAATATAACAACTAGTAGAAACTTGATGTGAGTGTTCCACGGTGCTTGCACTGCTACTTAAGAGACCTAGCTTGTCTCTTCTAGGTACCTAGTCTCCCCTAGGTCCTAATTGGTTTAGTAATTAACTAATTCCCAATCCTAACTCCTCTCCAAGAGTTTTATCCTTTATACTTAACCTTAGAAGACTAACACCCTAGTTTTAGTACTCTTATTCACACTCACTTAGAAGGCTCTAAGTGTCAAATCTTCATAAACTTGGTCCATCATTGAAGGGGTTTTCTACACCTTGAAAACATGCATAACTTTGTTCATTTGATCCATTCTTGTGGGATCTTCAATCTTGTTTCTACCGGGTTCCATATTTCATACTTTGGAGACCTTAAAACTAGGCTTTCCCTTGTAGCCTTTTCCAGTCACCTTTTGCTATTTCTTGCAAAATGTTCCTTAACACCCTAGAAAACTAAACCCATATTCAGATACCCATTTCAAAGTTTTAAAACATTCATTGGGTCTTGGGGCTTGACAGGCTCCGTACATAGGGTTCCTATATACTAGGACAAGAGACCTAATAGGCCTAATTTCTAGGACTTAACAGTGACTGTTGCTTAAAACTTGCTCAAACCTTATGCTAAGTGTTTGAAATGACTCCACCACTCATAACATGTTTAGTGATGTTGAAATCCTAGCTTGTATTTTACTTGTACCATACTATACCTTTCTACGCTGCATGAAACCTTCTTTATTCCACTGTCAAGCCTCTAACTGGACCTTCCTAACTTGCCTAGGGCTTGGCATTAAAAATAGTAAAAAATCTCATCCAGGCTCCTACCTCTATATAAACAATGTAAAATGGTCCCACTTTAAGATTAATCCATTTCTTTGAAGTTTCCATGGTTGAATCTTAGGTTGGAGCCATGAATTTACAAACAGTCTCACAGACACCAGCAGAGTGTCCTACACTAGACTATTTTTGCACAACCAAAATACTAACTTAAATCAACTAAATTTATAAATGAAAAAATATCAGAACATAGCAAAGAACACTAATTAGTCACTGGATTCGAGTTCTCAATCCATTACACACGACTGTCAACACAAAACCTTGAAGTCCTCTCTGAATCGCTGTTGCAGAGCTTCTAATTCAAACTATTACAATCCAACTAACTTCTTGAGATTAGAGTCTTGGCTTACATTAGATTCCATCTCCTTCATTTTAGGGCCTATTGGCCGAGCATCAACTCCTAAACTCTAGGGAATCCAAGGATAGTAAAGTTGCATGCAACATTTGTAATAATTGCAAATGTTGTCATGATAACATTTTTACAACATTTGGCAATTTCCTTTAAGCCATGATCCTATTTCTTAGGATCTCTATCCTCATGAGATTCCGAGGAACCAACTAACTTAAAGACCCTAAGGCATCATAATAACATCCATTAACAACATTTATGTGCCTAAGACACATTAAAGACTCTATCTCACTATCATCTATTAACACTAGGAAATGAAATAACAACTAACAATGGCTACTTAGTGACCATAGTCCTAGTGATTAATTCACTTAGCCAACATTGCAAATGACCTTCTAAGGTCTTCAAACAAACTAATCTAACCTCTTGACTTGGCTAGGGTCAAGTACAAGCCAAAAACATTTAAACAATGGAGGCTAGCCTAGGTGCCCCTGCACCAAAACTATAGAGGAAATAAAGGAAGCGGTATTACCTGGTAAGCAGAAGTGCCTGCACTGAAGATGAAGTTTTCGGGAAAATCATCTCTGTTGAATTGCAGAGAGATATGAACTTGAATTCTTATGAAGAACCAAAACGAAAGTGCTTCGCTCTTGGCAATCTTTATTTTTCACCCCCTGCTATGAGTAAATCCTTTTACAAATGGGGTATCATGATCAGTTGAACTTTAAATTGTTTGGTTTTCAAGTAAGACGTGCGTTGGTAAATCGAGATATGCACGTAATGAAGAGAGGGAGAAGGGAAACGTGACCCGGCAGCTTTAGTTTGCAGCCGCAAATATAATACATCAATCAAATCCTGTGACAAGAACATTTTTGTGCAGAGCATAATATTATTTGTCTTGCCAAATTAAATGACATTAATGAGACTGAGAAATTAGTAGAGCGTTTGGAGCATATATGGAGTCGTGCTGTATTAGAAATTGTTGGGCATATTGGTGCGGGTTTTTTTAGTTCTGGTGTCCGGCCATCATTGGTTTGCTCGGCCATTCCGATTTGACCCTTTGCCTACAAAACAACAACAATATTAGATGTTAGAAAGGATGGCAAAATTCTTCATGGAAGAGGAATTTTTGGCTATACTACAGGTGGGTAAGCAATTCATGAATGGTCTCATATTCTAGTAGTTCACATGCTTATGCAAGCCAAACTCAACATACAGTTTTTTGATGAAATAAAATGACAGATCCATTTTGTTATTGAGTGGTCATAAAAAACAATCCACCAAAGATCCTAGAAATTATCTTACATTTCATCATGTGTATACCATTTCATAGAAAGCTTTAGTTTTATAGGATTCATTAGACACCATTTCATAGAAAGCTTTAGTTTTATAAGATTCATTAGTTGTCTAGTATGGGGATCAATAAAGAGGGCAGTTATATCAGCTTTTGTTATTTTGAGGTCCCTCACCTCCTCATAAGACAAGCCATTTGCATAGTGAGCCTTCATAGCTTCTCATTAAAAAAGTGTAGAATTATGCTAGGTGGCGTTAGGTGGTGAGAGTTTCTGCATTTGAAATTATCGACTATAGTGTGTCAAACATGGGAGTTAATTGAGGGATTGTACAATAAATATTTGTAATGCTCCTCAATACCTGATTAACTTGTAAATTTATATAATTAAGATATAATTTTAAAAATACAAATAATTTCAAATAGAAAAACCTAATTTAAACCAAAAAAAATGAAAAAGGGAACAAAAGAATGTAAATAAAAGATTAGAAATGAAGAATATTAATTGTTACTTTAATTTTAATCTCACCCTACCCCTCACCCTCACTCTCACGCTCACCCTCACCCTCACCCTACCCCTAACCCTAAATATAATTGTAATCATTAACATAATATTACTCCTAACTTTAAACCGTTCACCCTAATTATAATCATAACCCTACCATTACCTTAGGTGATATGCTAAGGTTAACTGTGATACTAGCCCTAATTATAACTCTAACCCTAATACTAATCTTAAGACTAACCCTAATTACATCATTGACCTTAAATGTTACCCTAACACTAACCTAAACGGTAATCCTAACACTAACCTTAACCATAAGAGTAACACTAAACTTAACCATATTGTCTTCAGCATTAATGCCTTTAGCGTTGATAAACATTAGAATCTATTCATGGTAGTTCTAAGTTGACATACTGAACTATACGCTCTAATCTCATATAATTTATTTACAAATTCATTCAATATTATTTAAATTTTCAAGATGGAGAAGATATGATTAAGGATAGAATACCCAAGTGTAGAAACCTGCAAGATCTAGTGATAATAAGAAGCATAATAATGAAATGAGCCCAAAGTCGACATAAACATTCATTGGAGGCATGAACAAGTGTCATACATGTATGGATGACTAATTAGGATTAAAATCCCAAATGAAATTAATTAAGTAATTACAATAACACCCCCCTTAAGCATAACTTATGAAGACAAGATAAAAATGGGTCCTAGTCTGGTGAGGTACCCATGTACAATGCAATCTCTTAGAATGTGGAGAAACAAAATTCAGTGTGAAAAAGATATTCTCCGAAAGATAGAAATAAGAAGAGAAGAAGTCTATAAGGCTACCCCTAAAAGATGATTCTCTCATTGATGTAGACCACACACCAAGAAGATCTTGTGGCTCTTCATAAAAATTTGGCTAAATATGAATGTCATCTACCGAATCATCTCAATTATTAGGACTGAAATATGTATTTGAAGAATCCACATCATGTTGAGAGCCCATACAGTGTGTAGCACTAGAATCTACAATTGTTTGATCAAATAAGACCATGCCCTTCAATTTCTCTTTGTCCTTAGTAATTTCCTAATTTTAAAAGCTTTGACAAAATTAGTTACCTCAATATTATTCTTTTTGAGTAGAAAAGTGAGATGCTCAATTTATTTCTTCATGCATTAGTGTTCTTCATGACCAGTATTGTTACAAGCAGAAAACTTAACTCTCTTAGTAGTTGATTTTGGAGATGAGTTATCCTTTTTGAAGTTGTCGATTTTATCTTGTTTGTTCCCTTCCTTGTCTGTTTTAGCATTTTGATGCTTTTCATTTCCTATGATTAGAACTTGTGCCTTAGTAGATTTTAAAGTACCTATTTGAATTAAATTTTCTTACATTCCCTTGTAGGATTAGCAATAAAATTATCAAGTGAGGGCATAGACCATGAGGTACTAAGGGATCTTTTAGTAGAATAGAAAGTACAGACAAACACAAAAGATTTAGGACCTAGTTTTGAAAGTACAAAAAGGATTAATTGATCCTCTTTCTTATCAATTCCACAATATTTTAACTGCAGCTTCAAAGATTTAAATTTAGTGAAGAAGTCCTCTAAAGTTGAAAAACTAGTAGGACTAAGACCTAGAAGTTGATATCCAACTCATGACTTCTAAATTCATGAGTTGTCCCAAATAGTTTGTTTAGAGCTTACCAAACTTTGTTGGGTGTTTTAAACTTCTCAACATGAAATAATACTTTAGGAGATATGTTTAAACATATAAAGCCAAACAATTGGTCACAAATATTGAGAAACTTTTCTTTTCCCTTAGTTGCATTAGGTTCTTTTTCTATTCCTATTGTTACCCTATATAAGCTTTTATTATTTAGTGCCAAAATTACTTAAATAGCTTCCAATTATGATAATTAAAAGGAGTTATGGGTTTGATGCAGGAGCATCTTGGGTTTGTGGCAATCTTGCATTACCCAAAAATATCTCCTTTTAATTTATTTTTTTACTATTCCAATTGGGCAGTTTCTATTGTTTCTAGTCAATCCAGTTGGCACATCCTCTTATGCCTGATCATTATATTATGTTCTAGACATCATGAAAATCTTATCTCTATGATCACATGTTGATCTAATGTTTCAAGATAAAGTTATCTTATGATTGGGTCTGGTCCTATATTGGTTTCCTGTTCTAATAGACAGGATGGTGATATCTAGCTTGCATTGAAGATTCAAAGTTTGTAGTTTATCATGGCACATTTTTTGATGTTCTTATGTTCATGGATGATCTCCTTGTACAATCGCACACCATGAAATAATTATTGGGGTTTGTTCTTATGGATTTGCATCCTACCTTATTTTTTGTAAACCATTTTCTTTATCTTGGGATTCATGATCAGATAACCTGACATGTGGCTAGAGATCTTGTATATAAGTAGGCTTGTAGCTCTTTTTTTAGGTAGTGCTACTGGATGGGAGATAGCTGGTAGACTAGCATCTGATTTTGTAAATAATCAAGCTTGTACGCCTGGAATGTAGGAATGTGTGTTTGTTGGTTGATTGGATGTAAATTCTTGGTTCTTTGTCAATGAGAATATCAGTTTAGTTGGCTCAATGTATTGTTTGGTATAAGTTGTTGTTGATTTCCTATGTGTTGTCTCTACTTTCAAGATTGGACATCTCCTTTGGGGATTTCTTTGGTCTTGACTGTGTCAAGTGGTATCAGAGCAAGATTCTCTCTTGTGATGGTACATCCAGTGTCCTAGACTTGTGAAGTTCCAGATTTATTATTTGTCGGGTGGAAGAACTAAGGATCTAACCTGCATCATCAAATAATTTATGCAAGGTGGTTAGGAA
This sequence comes from Chamaecyparis obtusa, assembly GCA_027943335.1. Lineage (NCBI taxonomy): Eukaryota > Viridiplantae > Streptophyta > Pinopsida > Cupressales > Cupressaceae > Chamaecyparis > Chamaecyparis obtusa. The sequence continues at coordinate 488,877 of BSBK01004545.1, read as the reverse complement.
GGATTTTTTGTTGCACGTTGAGTGTGGAATTTGATGAGAGCTAACCGATTAGAGTTTTGACCTTGTGAATTCCTATATCTATTGGTTGTGAGGTGGCAGAGCATGAATTTGGCTCAAAATTGTAGAGTACTTGCACATGAGAACTACATAAGAATTGTTGGTCTTTAGGAGTGTTGTTCCTAAGATGTTAGATTGTTTTTCCTATGCTTAAAAATCTTGAATGACTTGTTGTGGGGTGGTAGAAAGAAAATATGACCTCCAATTGCAAAATATTTGTTGAAGGATGGATCGAGAGGAAGTTGTTCAAGGTTGTGAACCTTGGTATGAGTTGATGAGGCATTCCATGGGTAAACAAAATTCCAAATGGAGTCCAAGGGTGAAGGCATGTTCAATAAATCATGAAAGGAGAGGAAATTGAAATCTTGCAACCAAATCTCCAAGTTAGGGAAGTTGCACTATGGATAAGGAGAGATGTCACCAAAGAGAAGAATGAAACCTAGATGGTTAAGGATGATGATGAATAAATTCGTAGCTGAGATGAAGAATGAAATGATATCTATGCATTTGGAGATATGCATGTAGAAGAGATAACATTGTTGGAAAGGCATTTTTTGAGTAAGAGTTCAATATTGGTGGAGTAGCTATGGTTGTAGATGTTTAGTTGGCATTTACTGATTAAGAAAAAACTTGTTTGGCCTATTAGAAGGATGATCTGGAATCAGGAGATGCATGTGGAGGTTACTATCAAGGAAGACATAGAGATCCTTGAGGTAAACAAGTCTATGAGGACTTTGATCTCAAACGTTTTAGAGGTTAAGGTAGATGTGGATGTGGTTGACCATCATAATCAGTTAATTGGATATGATGACCTAGTTGAGGTTGGAATTTAATTTCCTTTTATTGAATTTGGTAACCTAGTTAGGTTTTTTGAAGAGTTTACTATGGTTGGGGCTTGGTTGGGGCTGACAATGCGGGTAATGACATTATTTTTTTTGGTGAATACTTGTTCAGAATGAGTTGTTTTAGTTCCTTAGTGATTTGTAGTAGGTGGCTAAAAATGCACCTAAGGTTGTGAAGTTGCAAGTTGTTGAGAGTGTGACTAAGGGTGTAGAGTTGAGGAAGAATTTGATGGATAGATCTGAATCCAAGGAGTTGATGAAGGTTGATGATAACCATATGGTGTTGTAGCTATAGAAAATTGGTGTAGTATCAGAATTTCTTGGTAGTCTTGTGATGGGATCATAGGCAAGGAAGTTGTTGAGTAGTGACAAGGAAGTTGTTGAGTAGTGACAAAGGTAAAAGGAAGAAAACATTTATTGTTGGTTGTTTGGGCAACAAAGGTAGAAGAATTTTGAATAAGTTTTGTAAGAAGATAGAGATGATGGCATTGATGTCATTAGTTTGGATAAAGGATCAGATTGGTGGATTTAGAGGAACTAATGAGTTCATTGTTTTTGATGGACTAATGACTAATTATGATCAGATGAACAAGGATGAATAGTTGAGGACATCAAGAAGATTTGTGAAGTGAGTACAAATCCAGTGCTTGATTGTGTTGCTAATTAGTTTGGTCTTGGTAGAAGGTTTTTTGACTGGTTTGTCCCTATGCAAAGGATGTGCAAATTATATTGGAGGAGGCAGAGAGTTGTGGTGTGTTGATTCATATTCTTGACCATGAGGGTTTCAAAAATGAAGGTCAAAATGAAGACTAAAGATCTGATACAAATTTAGTTGCATCATCAAAGTGAGAGGCTCCCCTTCTTATTAACCCTGAGTGTTTGATGCAGGAGCATCTTGGGTTCTTGGCAATCTTGCATCATCCAAAATGATTTACTTTGAGTTTGTTTACTATTCTGGTATGACATTTTTTATTGTTTATAGGTGCAGTCGATCCAATTGGAACGTCATCTTATGCTATCATTATATTGTGTTATATACATCATGAGGATTTTATGTCTATGACTGCGTCTCAATCTAATGTTTCCAGATAGAGTTATCTTATGATTCGGTCCATTCCTATATTTGTTTCTTGTTTTAATAGTTAGGTTGGTGAGGTTTGGCTTGCGGTAAAGTTTCACGGTTTATGGTTTCTCATGGATAAATGTTCAATTTTCTTATCTTCATGGCTGACCTCCTTGTATAGTCACACATCATGAAATACTTATTAAGGTTTGTTCTTATGGATTTGGGTCCCGCCCTATTTGTTGTAAATCATTTTCTTTATCTTGGGATTGATGATTGTATAAGTTGACTTGTGGATGGTGATCTTGTATATAAGTAGGCTTGTGGTTCTTATTTTAGGCAGTGCTAGTGGATGAGAGATAACTAGTAGTCTAGCATCTAATTTTGCAAATAATTAGGCCTATATATCTGGAATGTAAGACTGTATGTTTGCAGGCCAATTGGATGTAAATTCTTGGTTCTTTGTCAATGAGAATACTAGTTTAGCTAGCTCAATATGTTGTTTAGTATCATTTATTTTTAATTTTCATTGTGTTGTCTCTAGCTACAATATTGGACATCTCCTTTGGGGATTTCTCCAGTCTTGACTGTGTCAAGGTTGTATACTAACATTAGGTCCATGCTGCTAGGATTAGATTGTTGCTTGTAGAATGCAGAAATGAACAACACTTCATGAAGAAGTGTGAAAAATAGAAAAGACACAACACCCCTTTGATTGTCTTCCCCGCTTTATTTTTGGCAATTTATAGGAGTGGGTTGCAATTAAACCGCCAAAAAGGTAAAAATGGCACTTTATAATGATAGTGCAAGAGTGAGCCATTTGGATTCATGACGGATAAATATTCACTTTTGGAAATAACACCCAATTTCAAGTTACTGAGCAAAAGTTATGAGCAAAATAAATTTTCCTCCGCAAAAGTTATGAGCAAAATAGATGGGCCAATGTTAATCTCCCTTAAGTAGGAAAGAACTAGGGGCTAAAAACCATGTGACCAAGGGCTAGACTCTAAAAATATACACCTTTTGGGAGATGAAAAGTGCTAACCATCCATGCATTAAACTTGATGGCCATTGCGATGGTCCACCTTTCTCAAGTTGCACATGCGGTCTTTTTCAAAACCACAGGGGGTTTCTTGAACCACACATTGCTACCGTAAACTGCTAGCCTTTTTAGATGTTCCGACCAAGATTGCACAGAGGGTTTTTGTCTGCTTCAAGCTGAAAGGCATGAAGGTCACCACCATAGATTTGTCTCACCAAGGAGGATGCATGGGTGCTTAGCTGTAATGTTACAACTACAATAGCTAGATGCAAGGGAGCTACAATGTGAGTAGATCTTGCGACATATTTCAGCAATGACTAGGGGCCACAACTATGACCACTATAGAAATATGAAAGTCTATATAACCTCACTACCTTCTTTTATGACATTAGCTTTAAAAAAATTTCAAATCAACTTTGATGCCATGTAAAAACCAAAAATATCTCAAGAGATAATAAGAAGCACAATAAGCCCAAGTTGACATACCATTCATTGGAGAAGAAATATACATATATGAAGAGTGATTGGATTGAATCAAAAGTTGACCTCAACACTCAATGAGTGGTGGCGAGTTGCCGCCAAAAAACCTAGGGTAAGGTGTCGAAATGAGATCGACACATCTACTAAACAACTCCTAAATGATGACTACTTGCATGAACAAGTGTCATAGATGTATGGATGACTAATTAAGAGTAAAATCCTAAGTAAAATTAATTAAATAATTACACTAACACCAAGAAAAGAGAATGAACTCATTAGACATGTGAATGTATTTATTTGTATCATTCTAGTAACACTGTATATGTTTTCTTATGTCTAAGAGAGTTTTCTTAGTGACTTTGAATATTCTTTCTTTAATATTTTTTTATAGCTTATACATATTTTATTATTTATAAAACATTAAAAAATAAAATAAGGAAAGAACATTAAAATCAAACCTAGATATATTAGATTTTTTATTGCTATTTGTTTAGATAGGTTTTAGATTTTTAAAATTTAGGGTTAATTAAATTGTGTTTTACTCTCTTTACTTTTAAATATAAGAAACCCAATATCTATTATTATTTTATTGTAAAATTTCTTTTAGTTAGCGTGAAATTTAAATAGGCATTTTTTTCTATTATTTAGTTAAATATGATTTTTTGTTTTCCAAAAATAAATAGGCCTTGTAGACTTTGAGAGAGAATTTTAGAGTAATAATAATTTTTCTTTTCTGGAAAAGAGGTTTGAGAAAGTTAAATTATTCAATTATTATTCTTTCATAAATATGTATTTTAATTTTTAATTTTTTAATTTTGAGAAAGTTTATTTGAAATAAGATTACAAATTTCTCATAAATTTATTCTAATATTTTAAATTTCTTATCAATTAATTTAGGAATATCAACAATAACAATATCATAGATACTTCAAATTAATATCTTTATGTTTCAAAATTAAAAATTATTTTTTCCATGAATACAACTTTTTCTAGAAATTTTTTTGAAGAAGAACTTTTAATATCTAGGCGACTAAATATTTGAACTTCAATTTTCTTCATGTATTTTGAAACTTTGGACCCAAGAAATTTAGGTTCAAACTTTCAAAATAATATTGTTCAAATATCTGGATTTAGTTTTTAATTTATTTTAAAATTAGTAATAATCATTGTAGATTTATTTAAAAATAATATAAATTTTATTTAATTAATTTTTATCAGATAATTATGGTTTAAATATATATTATAGTTAGAATTATAGTTAGGCACGTTTTAAAATTTAGTTAGGATTTTGATTTTATATATTATATTATATTATTGTAAGAGAAATAATAATTAATATTTAAAATTATATTAAATTCATCAAAATATTAATACAAGTTGTATTTACATTTACAACTCTACATTTTATTTTTAACATTGATATCTCTAAGCTTTCTTTATGTAAATTTGATAAAATATAAGTATGCTAGTTGTATATTTAGTTAAAACATTATTGATGCTCTTACATATTTAGTCTTCGAAATTTGATATCTCTTCTTATATAAATTTCTAAAATAAATATGCCAGTGTTTTTCTTTTAAATAAAAGTGGCAGTGCCACTAAACCTTTATTACTAATAGAGAGCAAAGTGCAGTATAATAAACGCTGAAGTCAAATGAAGCCCATTACAGAACTAGGCCCAAAAGCACAAAGCATTACGACAGAAGGAAGATGGAGCCCTAAACAGTAGACATGCTGATAGAAATCCCTAAACCAAGGAACAGAACTGGAGAGAGGAAATCTCTAAACAGAAGAGCCCATACAACCGAAGCTCATAAGAAAACAAAATTTCCCAAAAAACAAAATTGGGCAACGATACAAACTATTACATATGTTAGTTATATTTATTAATCGATCAAATTATAAAAAATGTTGTACATAGGATTTTAATTTTAAACTGATTCTTTCTAAAATTTCTACAACACAGATCTAATTTTCTAACTATCGTGACATGATAAAATCATTATTGCTATATTGTTGTTTAGTATTGTATATAGATTTACAACTTAGTGATTCAAATATCTTTTATTTCTTTCACATCGATTGAAAAAATACACTCAATTTTATCAAAATCTTGATCAAACTAATTCATAAACTAAATTGTAAAATTTTTATTACATCAAGATTTTACAAATTAAAACTATACTAGTATTAAATATAAAATGTAAGGCTTCAAATCAATTTATAGAAAACAACACAATACACACAAATTTGAAAACTGACTACTGTAACAAAGATTCCCCATAATATACGGATTAGTCGCATGCATGGTGATACCTAGTAGATTCCTCCGAGTACAATTACAATAAAACAAAAAGCAAATTAAAATTTTCTGAATATTGATTAGTACTTGACAATGGAAACGCCAAAACCAGGTGATCAAGCTGTTCGCCAAACATGACTTATCACCAGCTTTCGGAATATTGTGAATAAATAAGGCTGTCATGTCCCACACTGACATTTTATAAAGGGATAAAGGGCCATCATTCATGAACCTGTCACAAACTTAAAATCAATTTTCACACAGTCCATTAGGAAGACAATTGGTGAAGCAGAAACCGTGGACAAAGCTTCTGCCACCCGGAATATTATATGCGCTTTTCACGACTTGATTCCAAGTTTAACGCTTTTCAGCCTAATACGTTTCTAATTATTACATAATTCTAATTATAGAATTATAATATTATACAATATTTTTATATATTAATATTTGTATGTTTTTGATAGAAAAAAAAAGCAACAGGGTGCTGGCCCGTGGAACAGGGAACACTAAGAGCACATTAACAACACATTAACAGCACTAGCTTCACAACATATAATTATCAGAGTAACAGTGTCTAGTCTACCTCTATAAAAAATAAACTTGAAGATCCTTAACAAAAAGAATGAACCAGTGTTGTAGTTTAACCAAACAGCTTTGAACATAATAATAGTAAACTGCCTCATAGGGCTAAACCATAGTCTTAAGTACTTAACCATATAATAGAAAAACACAAAATAAACCCTGGGACCCAAGGGCTCGGAACAAGACAAAATCACCATGGCTCCAGCAACAGTTAGGTCCTCTCACCTAGCCACTTGGACATCAAGGTGGCGGCCTATTCTTCCTGTAGAAATAGGAAGATGTCTCTGTTGTCCTCATCAGCTTCCAGCTTACCACCAGTAATTTTCTCCTGCACATTACATAGAGTAACTGCCGATGCGTGCATCACTTTCAGGGAAAATTTATTGGAGTTAGCGATGCGGGCCTTGATTTCCTTCATATCTTGCTTGAGACCTAGTATTTCATTGTTCAACTTAGTGAATTTCTACTTGAGGGATCCTTTGAACCTGCCATTCCCAGCCACAGCCATGGTAGCATGCTCAGTGCAGGGGCGTTGACCTACTGTGTGTGGGGAGAGGGCGGGGTCGGGGTATTGTTGCGAGGGATTTCATTCACCACGGGTGGGGGATTCAAAGGAGGAGCGCTGTCAGACCTGGGGGAGCTCAAATGCTTGGCCGAGGAGCCCTTAATCGACCTAGAGGTATCCACATCCTCCGAAAGCATCATGTCCTTAGAGGCCATTTCCTTGAGTCATCTTTTACATTTTTCTTAGCAATTATGTTGGAGTGCCGAACGGTACCACCCATTTCAACCTTTGACCCCACTTGATTGCCTGAATTTTTTGATTTCTTAAGCCTCTTCTCAGCTTCAAGGGTGCTCTCATCAACCGTGTTATCTTTTACTTACAAGGAATTAGAAATATGGGAATCCTCTAATTTCTTCAACCTTTTGAAGGGGTTCCTCACACACCTCTTTCAACCTTTGGCATCATGGGGGATAAGGTTAGTCTCCTGGATGGACTGGGAGGGGGATTGAGAGGGGTTATTAGCTCCCGAAGGACTAACGTCCAGGGTGATATCCGTGATAATTAGGGGAGGTTGAGGTGGGGGGAAAATGTTTTTGTGAAACTTGAACAAACAGAGTAAAAGGCCTTGGTGCAGGATGGTGTTACTTTCCAACAAGTGGAGGAGGTAGAACGGGATGTCTCTATTTCCAATATGATTAAGGAATGATAGATGATAGTAGCAAAAGACAATAAATTTGTCCTCTAAAGTGAAATACTTCATGATAATATGACAAACCTTAGGCCATAAATCATGGAGCAACTCACGGTTGAAACCCCTAGAATTTTTAACAAACTTTTATCCAGGCCTGAAGAATTGGTTGAGACTAGTCATGTCCAGTGTTCGACTGATTTTCCTATATTTCCTTCCCTCTGTCGAGAGCACTGTCGCTTTGCCAATGACTTCTTCATTGATTTGAAAGTGGATACCCCCGACAGACACCTTTCTATTGTTCCATGGTGACACAAATTGCTTAGAAATATGTTCATCATGGCCTCCCTTCATTCTTTCCATAAAACCCCAAATGTCATTGTCTTTGTAGTAGTGAATAACCAGAGGATTAGAAGTGAACTCCTCTTTGATTTTGTTAGGTTCAATGTGCAGTTTTTTGCCACCCATCATGACCGGACTTGTTTCCACAATAGACGGCTTCTGAAAATTATAGAGCCGAACTTTGCATGCTAGGGCATAAAATATTTCTTTTTGAATTAACTGTGTAGTGCGAATTTTTCTCATAAAAGACATGGGTTGGGTGGTCTATGGGGAATCGAGCCCCGTACAGAGAAATCTAGCATATCTCCAGGCATAATAATTAGACATTAAGCCATTTTTGCCATTAATGTCCTTGGTAGTCGAAATGACCTGCTGATGTGGACAACCTCCATTCCACATGTAATATCTCAAAGGGAAATTATTATTTGTATGTTATATTAATATGAAAAAATGTTATTTTGGTAAAAAAACATTTGGTCAAAATATTTTATTAATTTTAAACTTATATTACAGCTCATCTGACTAGGAGCACTACTAGGAAATAGTTGAGCACAGAAAACCTCCAGCCTTGCCCCAAAAATAAGAAGACATATCACAGATTGTTTTATCTTACAATCATCGTGATATACATAATTAAAATCACACTTATTTACATAATGTATTATAGAGCCATTTAAAATACAACTCAAATATGAATATTGAATAAATGTTGGTGTAAACTTATGATTATAATATAATAATAATATTAAATTATCTCTCTCTCTCTCTCTCTCTCTCTCTCTCTCTCTCTCTCTCTCTCTCTCACACACACACACACACAGATATATATATATATATATATATACGTTTATAATTTGTCATTAGAAATATATTAAATTTTATTTTTCTCTTTTTTTAAATTTATCTTTATTCTTACAACAAGCATTTCAAAATTATCTTATTTTTTAATTTTGAAATGTAAATTTTTTAATAATAATAAATGAAAAAAAAAAAAAAAAAAACTAGAGTAAAGTTTAAAATAAAATGATAACTAAAACAAATGAAAAATTAAGAAAGAGATAAAAATTTCTAAAACTGATAAATTTAATTATTGAATTACTTTTATGCTGATCTTTTACTTATCAAAAATTGGTAACAAAGAAAATCATATATATTATTTGATATTATTTTTTAAAATTATATGTTTAGAGAACAATTAATAGTTCTAATATAAAGTTTGTATAAGAATTAGCTAGTGCACTTTATATGCAATGGGTATGCTCAAGAGGTTCGGAAGGTCATTTGGGAAAATAATTAGTTTATTTATTCATAAATTTGAGTAGTATATGAAGTCAACAAGCCATTAAGAATATGCTATTGTTTTTTGTAAGAAAGGAATCAATAAAAAAGTGATAACTTCAAATCATATATACATTCAATTACAAGAAGCTAATCATAACTAAGACAAAACTTTCAAATCATTGAGATAATAAAGTTCTAACTTTTCTAATTAAAAAATGAGTTATTCATTTCACATACAAAATGCTTGCATAAATATAAATTATAGATACCCTTAGCGTTAAGGATAAGCTAGGGTTCATATTGTTCGATAAATATTACAATAATGTGATGTTGACAATTACAACTATAATTAGATAAGAATTATGATTCACTTAAGATTGAATTAGTGAATATAATTTATTAGCATAGAAGTAATAATGTAATAATATATGGGGAATTTTGGCCAATGCTTGTATGGTGGTTCTGCTTGAGGAATAGTTTAAATTTTATGCTCATACCATTGATTATTTGTTCAGGGTGAGGAAAACTATTTCCTATTACTAATCCAACCTTCAATGGCTTAAACAAACTCTTGGTCTCTAATATAGATGATGGTAGCTTTCTTCTAACATATTGCCTAGCAATTCGACCTCTCACTTATATTGATAATCTTGGCCAACTTTTTTGAAATGGCTCTATTTGAGGAACAATTAGATTTAACATTCTTAGTTCACTGATTATTTGGTTAGGGTGATGGAAATTGTTCCCTCTCTCTGATCCAATCTTCATTAATTTGTGTGTGTTCTTAATCACTAATATGGATGGTGGCATCTTTATTTTGAAATGTATTTCTTAATGTCCCTTTGTGGTAATATATAAGAATATATTTTCTACAACTCTTATATTTTCCTATCCATTGACATTACTCTAGCCTTGGCTCTCACTTACAATTGGAGGGATAGCTTATCTGGCTCCTTTCTCTTGGATGTACAATGGTTTGAGACCTTTATTAATGCTCCTACTTAGGATTTTTTTCCTTATTTGGTATGGTTAACTTTATCCCTATTGTTATTAGAGACAGATTGGTATGAGATTGTTTTTAAATGGAAATAAGAGAATTCCATTTGTTTATTCTCATAGATTCCTTCTTAATCACATGCTTGTGCTATATCATCTCCACAAGATGTACTTATAGATCTCTTCCCTCATGCTGACGTATTAACTTGAAGTTTTTAAACTTAGTTTGTTATGATCGTTTGGTACTTTTCTCGGTCCTTAGATTTTTTTGTTTCTTCTTAAGGTGCCCACTTATCTTTTCTCTCTAACTATTTGTACTTATTCCTCCCTGTAACTTGATTCAAAATCCATTTTATGATCCTCTTCTTGCATCACAATTGTAAGGTTTCTATGTGATTGAATTTCCTTGCATTCCTTTAAATGCATTATATTAACTTTTCTCATGCTGACTTGACTGTATGTCTGAACTCGATGGAACCAATATTTATCTTTTTCCTTGGTTCACATTTTGTATTACTTGCATTTATTGTTTATTGGTTTGGTTGTGCCTCTTCTACTGGTATCGTGACATGGAGTTAAAAATCTAGCTTCCTCAATTACCATGGGAGACTAGGAATTATTATGAGTTTTATTCTCAAGAACTTTCTACAATTTTTAACATTGCATGTGCACACATTGAAGTTTCTATCCGCACTCTTCTAGGATTGGATTGGCTAAATCCTCATCCATCTTCCCTATCGATAGATTTGGCTTCTCAATTTCTCACTATCATAATGGACGTAGCCCTTGATGTTGATTTTATTTCTAATATTGGAAAGAAGATCTTAAACTCATAAATTTATGATGATGATCTCATAATTATGTTGCTTCAATCTCACAAGCTTGATAATGGTTCTTTTCCCATCACTAGATTAAAATTTTTAAAATATTTATGGCTAAACATGTTTGTAGAGAAATTTTGGTTGTGGTTAGAGATGCCTTGCAGGATGGCAAGTCGAAATTCATTACTCAAGAATTCATGCACTATTGATGCACATCATTGACCTACACATGGTTGATCCTACACTTGATTTATTTTTGGTAGTTTGCAATTTGATACTTCACCTAGATCACTTCATCGGGGATGACATCCTTCCCATCCCTCTTCTTCAGGTGGTTGAATGTTATCAAGAGGATCACCTTCCCCTTCTTGTGGATGATTATCCTTATGATTCTTTGGAGGACTCCTCTATCTTGGCTTCATTTTATGAGCATCATGTGTGAGGCCCCTCTTCTGTTGTTTCTTTTCTGGATGCTACTTCTTCCTCTTTCTCATAGCCATACTACTACCATGTTATCAATTTTTTTCTATTGGTATGATATGAGGCTAGTCTAGGGAAGTCTTAGGGGTTCTTTTTTATTATTTGTCTAGTTGGATATTTTGTATTGGGCTCCTTCCATACATATTGGTGGACCCTTTGAGATTTGTGTCTGGATTCCATGTTATGTATTTATTGTTCACTAAACAAGCTACTTTTAGTATTGTGGTAGGTATCCTAGGTTCTAGGTTTTTGCATCAAGAGATACAACTAGAGGTATTCTTTACCCAGTTTTTGTTGGAAATTTGGCTGAGTTGGTTACATAGATGTTTTCATTATGGAAACATATGATCTACATGAAGATCACATAGGTCACAGAGCTAGTATGTCATGGCGCAATGCAAAATTGTCTAAGTATGAGACAGTGTATTTTTACCAGTGAACTTGAAGACAATTTTTGTTTGCGATGTTGACTGGAGTAAGTTCAGTGCTTGCACACTTGAACATAGACTCTATGGTGACTATTGAAGACTCACATCAGATCATAAGTTAGTACGACATGTACGGAAGAATTTATGATAGTTTTACTAAAGACAGTGTTAAGCCGACCGGACAGAATATGAAGACATAATAGATACAGAGTTAAGGGATTATTTTGTTTATCAAAATAATGACTTAACAATATAAAGGGATGAAATCCTATATGTTAACCCTTGGATAAAGATATTTTGTAATATGATAGCCGATTGGAAAGTTATTAATCTTAATAACTTGTATAAAGATATGTAAAGATGTAATTGTAAAAAGAGAAGTAACAAATGTATGTAACAACGATAGTGAAAGAGCAGTGAAGAAATATTGATTCAAGTAGTATAAGGTTATGTACCTTGACCTACTTTTGTAATTAGTAAATATTGTATATTACTTGTTTGGGCAGTGGGCTCATCTGGTAATCACATTTTGTACCGCCAACTCCTAATAGGGTTGAGGCTTCTAACAAGGCCTATAGTCCCTTAATCAGGACTGATACACTATATGCATGTAATAGACTCCTAATAGGGTCAACATCCTTAATAGGATACTTTTGATTAATCGATCTTTGTGGGTACCATCCCCACCGGGGTTTTCCCTTGGCTAGGGTTTCCTCGAGAACAAATAATGTGTTATGAGTTCTTTAGATTTATTGCTATGCATGTTGTTTAGCTTCTTATGTTATGCATGTGTTAATATAATCTATTATATCCATAATTGGGCAAAAGTTAAAGTTTTTAGAATACTGATTCACCCCCCCTCTCACTATTCCCTATTTCTAACAATTGTTATCAGAGCTTAGTTACTCAGAAAAGAATCATTCAAGGAAAGCCTAACAGCTTCAGTAAGATCTCTATGGATATGGATCAGCTACATAAGAAGCTTGAAGAAGCTCTTGAATAGATTGATATGCTTACTAAAGAAAGAGATACTTTGAAAGGAAAATATGATGATGCAAAGAACCTCATTGAGAAACTAAAAAACAAATTCGAAGATCTGAAATCTGAAAAGGAATTTGAAATTCACATTGAAGATTGTGATGACAATTTAGAAAAAGAAAATGAGATCCTTAAACATGAACTAAAGATAGAAAATCTGAAGCTAAGTTTGAAAGATGAACAATAGAGTTTTTCATACCAATCCTAATCCTAGAAGTCATGCAAGAAGAAATGAAGATGGAAGCAATAGTCAGAAAGGATGCTGTAGTAATTTAGATGAAGTGAAGTTTGTTAAAAGCATAGATTAAGGAGACACATTCAATACTGAAGGTAGTCAGAAAGGTGAATTATTAAATGGTAAGAATGAATCTTTACCTGACCCATCTCAAAGCACTTAATTCATGAAGATTACAGTAGAATAGGAACTTAGATTAGTGTAGAAGTTGATATATGATGAATTGAGTCTTGCACAATTAATGCAAGGTATTATATGATGTTCTAATGCTATGGTTAAGAGCGCAAAGAAAAATATTATGTTTTGCGAGATCACAAGAAGTTTTAAGTTTTGCAGGTTAACAGAATCAAATTTTTGGAAAGAAGCGGCAAAAGAATTGAATGTGATGTCAGATCTAAGTGAGATTGAATTAATAAAAGGTCACAATTGATGTTATTTGATCATCAAAGTGAATACAAGTGTTAAGGAGATCAAAGAGCAGTGATTGGAGGCATTTTTGCAAGGATTTGGTGAAGAATTTTGTGCTGAATCTATGCAAGCCCTAAATCATGAAATCAAGGTATTTTACTTGGTAGATCTTTAAATCATTTAAGGAATTAAAGGAAATCATGGATGTTTCTTTGATTCACAATGTCAGAGATAAAAATAAACCTAAGATGAAAAGGGAACTAGTAGAACCCTTGGAAGATGATCCTAGGTTAGCTTTATCATCTGTACCAGATAGAGTGTTACATCTAGAGAATGTTAGAAGTTATCTAGGATGTAAACTAGAGACTATTAGTGATAGTGAATTCATGGAGGAATATCAAAAAATCTATAATCAGGACATGTCATTGAAAGTAGGGTTTGAGAATTTGAAAGATAATGAGATTATTAAGTATACTTTGCAATATGAATTTGATGATGAAGAATGTACCAAGATAATCCTAAGAAGAATTCACAATGGAAAGTTTTGGTTAGATGAATGGAAATTTTTTTATAGTTTTTTACATTTTTCTCTATATCATTGAACATAATGTATTATAATTATCTTGTCATTATCTTTTATTAATACAATTACTACATCCTTGGTCATGTCTTACTTAGAAAAAAAAATATACTCATCTAAAAAATTAATTATAATATTTTACAATTTTTGATTAATGACAAAACCTCTTTGAATGGGACCTGAAACACAACATGATCAGATTTTAGTTAGGATATCAAAGTTTCCAAAATATATAGCATTGAAAAAGTACATACATCCAACAATAGGAGACAAGAAAGAACTAAAGGGAACAAGACACAATAAAGCATTAAAGGGAACTCAAAACTCTTTTCAAACATCAAAATGCTTTGTAAACAACTAAATGAGAAGTTGAAGATAGGAATAAACCAGTTTTGTAGCCATAAAGCCACCATGAATACCCTTGACCAAAGATTCAGAGGCATCAAAATGTTTTGTTAAATCTCTCTTTCTTCTATTCACAACTATAAACAAAATATCATTATTTGAAGGTGAAGAACAAGGGGATAGTGGATGAAAAATGAGCAAGGGATGAGAAAGAGGAGCCAAAATTAAAATATCGCACATTCTAGGAAAATAAGTCTTAGATTCCATCAAACCAACATCGACTATCAAGGGTGAACCAATAATGACTTTCAAAGGAAAACCAATATCGACTATCAAAGATGAATCAATAGTAAATGGCGAACTAGAATTTTTAGTAGCCCTATGAAATCCACATGCTTACTAGATACAAGAGGATTTTTAAGAATATTATTAGGACCATTATTAGCATAAACCAAATTATCTTCCCTAGAATCATCATCAACATAAGAAGTAATATGCTCATGAAGAGAATTTTTCCACTAAGTAGCATCACTATGGAAAGATTCTTGATTGTTTGCAACCAAATGACTAGTAGTTAAACATATCTTATAAAAAAAGGGAAGACCCTCATAATCAAGAATCTAAGGAAAAGGTCTATCCCCAACCATCAAGACAACTTTTCTAAGAAGGTCTTGTGAGATGTCAATATCCACAAGAATGCACACAAAAGTAGGATGCTCATATAAGAGAAGAATAATTAGAGAAAAAAAGTATTCTAATACAATTACTAATAGATTCAAAGAAAGACTTAGCCTAGACCTAGAGAGGAAGATAATGATGTTTGATCCAAGTAAGGAAAATAATAATAGATTTTGTAAAATATAGTTAAAGTAAAGGAGCCAAGGGCTACGAGAATTATAGTTCTTTCCCTACAATCAAATACCTTCTCCCAGCACTTGATCACTATCCTCCATAGATTGAAAGGCATCCAAAAAAGAACCCTATTTGTAGGATAAAGTTAAATCCTATCCTCAACAAGGGGCCTCCAAGAATCCAACACCAATTTGTACAAATTAGGAAGAGAAGACCGCAAACCATTGAACCTACAAATAAGAGCATGGTTGGAGAAGTATTATTTATTATCCAACACTTGTTTCCCACAATAATAGTAGGGATTGAAGAAGAAAAACACAAGCATTTTACCATGATGAGAGGGATGAGAATGAGCATATTAAGAGATTTTACAACTAGAAGAGTCAAAATCCTTAGAAAAGGAGAGTGAAGTTTAGGAAGACATAGGAGAACTCATTTGCAGTTAACTAGAACCTAGTGGTGGGAAATTAGTTGTAATAGGGGAACCACCATTCACACATAGTGAACTAGTAGGTTATGCATCATAAGACAAAAAAGAAACTATAATCATTAATAGAGAACTCAAATAAAGTGGTAGATCACAAGGTGAAAGAAAAAATACAAAAATGGATGATGACCTAGTAGTAGTAGATGAAAAAATAGGAGCACAGCTCACATGGGTTTCAAAATTGAGCAAGAAAGTCATTTTAGTATATGATGAATTGTTAATATTTTGTAATGTTATTGATGATGTGAGTGGAGATTAAAAAACATGATATAACATGTGTTGTAACTAATTATGTGATTGGAGGTCCAAAAATACATGTTTAGATGTTTTTATGATCTTTGGTGTTTCTCTTGAGTGAACATGTGTTATTTCTATAAGGTAACAATAGGGAAAGCTAGATTATGAAGGAAAAAGTATTTGAGGTTTGTATGGGAGAATTATTTTCATTACTTTTAATTTATAGACATAATGTCTATTTTTTATGGATATTGTACTATTATATTATTAGGTCCTCAATATTATAGTTAATAAGTTTGGTAGTTGTAGTTTCTTAAAAATCTAGTTGTCTATCAAGATTGGTCCAGAGAATGATTTGCATCATTCTATAGTATTTTTTCTTGTTGCCTGATTTGGAGGACATGTTCAAGATGTTTATGACTCTTTTTAGTTTATTTTTTAGGTGTTTTTTTTCTTTTTTGATATGATTAGTTTGTTGGTAGAGTGTTTGGTGTTGGTCTCTAACCAACTCAATTAATTTTACTTGTTTGGATAATATTTATTTTGGTTTGTACTTGTGTTGGAGATTTATTTAAAAATTTAATGGGTCTTACCTTGGCATGTGAAATATTTATTTAGATCCCCTTTATCTATTGAGGTGGGCTGCAACAATTAGAAGTATACTTGGTGGCCAAATTTGTTTAAGTTATGTATATATTATTTATGGATAACCTAATTGAGTATTTTGATAAATAAGAGAGAGAGAGAGAGAGTTTTGTAATATTTACCAACTTTAAAAGAAATTTAAAAAAAAATATTTAAATTAATAATTTTTATAAGATTAGTGGAACCTAAGATACATTAATGGGTCCTACGACATACTAAGATACATTAATGGGTGTTTCAGGTCATATGTGTCTTAAGACATCGTAAGGGATGGATAAGTTTCCTAAAATGTATTAAGGGGTCACATGTGTTGTAAGTGGTCCTAAGGGATCCTAGGTTATATTAATCAATTCTAGCATGTATTAAGGGTTGTTCAGGGTGACAATGGGTCCTCATATCAATTAATAGAACCTAAGATACATGAATGGGTCATAGGGAATCCTAAGATACATTAATTGGTCTTGGAGGTATGAAGGGTTCATATGTGTCTTTAGGTGTCATAAGGTATGGATAAGGTTCCTAGAATGTCTTAAGGCTTCGTAGGTGTCATAAATGCTTCTAAGGGATTATAGGTTAAATTAATTGATCCTAATATATATCTTAAGGGTCCTGGAGGCAAACAAATGGGTCCTCTTGTGTATTAATGGAATGTAAGATACATGGATGGGTCCCAAGACATCCTAAGATACATTAATGTTTCTTGGGGGTCCTAATGCATCCTAGGTATCTTAAGATGTTGTAAGGGATGGATAAAGGTCCTAGAATGTCTTAAGGGGTCGTATGTGTCATACGAGGTCCTTAGGGATCCTAGTATTTCTTAAGGGGTATTTAGGGCGAAAATGGGTCCTTGTATGTATTAATGGAACATAAGATACATCAATGGGTCCTAGGACATCCTAAGATTCTTTAATGGGTCTTGGGGGTCCTAAGGTTTCATATTTGTTTTAAGATTTCATAAGGGATCCAGATAAGGGTCCTAGAATGTTAATGAGTCATAGGTGCAATAAGTGGTCCTAATTGATCCTACATTACATTAATTGATCCTAGTATGTCTTAAGGTTTCTTGAGGGAAACAATGGGTGCTATGTGTCTTAAGATAGTGTAAGGGATGGATAAGGGTCCTAGAGTGTCTTAAGGGGTCGTGGGTAACATAAGAGGTCCTAAGGGGTCATAGGTTACATTATTGGATCCTCGTATGTATTAATCGAATCTAAGATACATAAATGTGTCCTAGGACAACCTAAGATATGTTAATGGGTCTTGAGGATCTGAAGGGGTCATATATGTCTTAAAATGTCGTAAGGGATGTATAATGGTCCAATAATGTTAATGGGTCATAGGTGTGATAAGTGGTCCAAGGGATCTTAGGTTACATTAATTGATACTAGTATGTCTTAAGGGTTCTTGTGGGAAACGATGGGTTCACATATGTATTAACAGAATCTAAGATAGATGAATGGGTCCTAGGATAATTTAAGATATAATTATGGGTTGTATGGGTCCTAAGGGGTCCTATGTGTCTTAAGATGTCATAAGTGATGTGTAAGGGTCCTAGAATGTCTTAAGGGGTTGTAGGTGTCATAATAGGTCCTAAGGCATCATAGGTTACATTAATTCATCCTAATATGTCTTAAGGAGCCTGGAGGGAAATAATGAGTCCTTGTATGTATTAATGGAACCTAACATACATCAATGGGTCCTAGGACATCCTAATATGTATTATAAGGTCTTGAGATTCCTAAGGGATCCTATTTGTCTTAATATGTCGTAAGGGAGGGATAAGGCTCCTAGAAACTTACTAGTACAATTTTCTAACATATACTAACATACTACTAGATCATTTTCTAAAATTTAACTACAATTTTCTAAGATTTCTACAAACTAAAAATTATTTAAAACAAATAAATAACTAATATTTACTAACTTTACTAAAAATGCATGTACCTGAGAGAGAGAGAGAGAGATTCCTAATATTTACTAACTTTAAAAGAAATTTAAAAACAAATATTTTTAATAATTTTTATAAGATATTAATATGTTCTAACATTTCTACTATGGTTTCTAATGTTTTGTAAATATTTCTAATAGTTGCTAACAAACTACAATGATTTTCTATCATTTTCTAACATATTCTAACATTTATACTATGGTTTTTAATGTTTTCTAACATTTTCTAACAATTCTACTATGAGTTTATAACATTCTACTATCATTTTCTAACATATTCTAATATTTAACTATGATTTTCTAATATTTCTACAAACTAACAATTATTTAAAATAAATAACTAACTAAAATAAATATAAAACATATAATTTACAATAAAAAATGAGAAAACTACGTGTACCTGATACTACTAACAATCTGAAGAAGTCAAAAAATCTCGGGAGGTGTTGATGTCATACTGGATGTCACTGGTTCTCTCTAAGCCCTGGGTCCACAAAATCCAAATAGTAAACAATCAAAATAAAAAAGGAATCCCAGAAATTTATAAAGAAATTCGACCAAAAGGGGCTTCGAGCGAAGTGGGTCTTCCCCTTCGCCCGAAGTAATCAATTTGAGTGAAGGCCCTTATTTTTTTTTCTTTTGTAGAAAGCCAATTTTCTTCATCCCAAAAAGTGGGACACACTATTGTGTGTTAACCCCATATTGGAAGTAAATGTTAAACTTTTAGAGCTTATTGTATATCAAATATGAAGAAAACACATTTGGAGAAGATTGAAGAGGTTTTATTTCTATTTGATAGTTATATCTTCTCCTAATCTGTTTAGACCATTCAAAACTAGTCTTGAAAGGATGCATGAGGTTCATAGGGAAGTTTTTAGGGTTTTTAAGAGCTTGAATCTATATTTATTTGAATAACTTTTTTTCAAAATTTTTGTACCTAGCCATCCATTTTGGGAGCATTTTTGGTACTTCTAGAATGCATATTTTGTGAGAAGCTTGAATTATGTAGTGAGCTTTGACCTATAAGTACTTTGTATCTTTTCCTAGGGTTATGCATCTTAGCCTACAAGTAACTTGTATCTTTCCCTAAGGTTGTATGATTTATCCTACAAGTCAAACCAAGAAAAGTGAGCTACCTTGTCCTTAAACCTGAAACAAAATTGTATATAATTAAATTCATCTAGCAACTTATTCTCATCCTTATTTTTTCCATATTGAGTTTCCACATAAAATTTTTTTGTTCATGTGTATGTTGTTCACCTAGTTATATTTTTTTTTTATGTTAATATTAATTGCTGTGTAAATAAGATTGAAAAAGGTTAGTTATATTAATTAATATTGATTCACCCCCCTCTCAATCTTGTAGAGTATTCAACAATTGGTATGAGATTAAAGTTCCTCTATGATAAGTTTAACTACTTGAGGAAGCTTTGAGATGGAGAAAAACATAATTTACAAAGTACCAAAGTTTGAAGGCATGAACTATTCTTTTTGGAAGAATCTGATGGAATATTCTTTGAATGCCCTATCATTTGGAATATGGGTGAATAAGAGGAAAATGGAAGCAATGTAAAGGGGTTGATTTATCCTCATCCAAATTGTTCAATGGAAAGGAATATGTCCTAATAGGCTCAAGTAGATCCTTGTACAATGGTAGGGACTTGTTAAAATTCAATGTGTACCAAACACAAGTCAACTTTCATAACGTATTCCCAATACTTCCAGATTAGATTGTCATAAAATTTGCAAAATTGTTCATGTACTAGACAAAAAAGATTCTATAGCTCTATAACCTATTTCTGCACACATAAAAATGGGGAAAATATTGAGAAAATGGATTTACCTTGGTCAAACCCTTGTTTAGGGATCAACCTTGAAATATGATAGGAATTTCATAAAGGAAATAATGTAAAAAGGAAAATTTATGATTTAACATGCATAAAATCCTCATGAACGGATGTAGTAGTCACTCAAATCCATGAAGATGATTGAATGAACTTGGAGTCCAAAGATTTGTCTTTGAAATGAGATGTAGAATCAAGAATTCCCCTACAAATACATAGATCTATGATTGCCACTCCTAGATCAAGAATGTAGATACTCTTGATAAGAAAATGTAAGGAAGAAGAGAGATAAGGGTGGATGAATGAATCTTATTTCTTGATTGATAATTCCTCTACCTGACCATCATGGGAGAGAAAATTTCATCAATTGGAGAAGATCTCCTTTGACTTAATGGATCTTGAAGAAATGGAGACTTGGAGATCTTGAATAGGAGGATTTCCTTCAAATCTTAAATCCAGATCCTTAATTGCTCAACTTGAATTCTTAATTTCTTGATGGATAGCTTCCACTCTATTATGATATGCCAAATAAGGTGAGAGGAGGTCTTTTTATCCTCCAATCCCTCTATTTTGGATTCAAATTTGATCTAGGCCAAGCATAATTGTGTTTTGAGAAGAAGACCTTGATATTAGGCTCTAGACAAAATGTAGGGCGAAAACCCTAGGGATAGGTTGTCATTGGTGTTGTGTCCTAAGAAAATTAAACTTAAATTTCATGGGGATGTTGGGGATAGTGAATAAGTGCACAGAAAAAAGTGATAGGTCACAGAGCTCAAGCCTAACAGACATTTAGACCTTGAAATCACCAAAATAGGTCCTAATAGGTACTAAAGCATCCAATTATGGGTATTAAAATTTTAGGACTATATAGGCCTAAGCGCTTAATGGGAAAATGATCCTTTGATAAAAATATGTCAATTGAAAATAGAAAGATAAAATATATAATACAAAATGAAATATAAACAAATATAGACAAAACTAGAAATTATAGTCTGATAACTAATTGCCATAAATAAGAAATGAGCTAAATTGGGATCCAGACTACTGTACGGAACTATAATTTTAGTTTGGACTAAAATTGTAGGCTACTGAACATTTCAAACATTTTCTACGTAAGAACAAAATATTTTATGCATTCTATTCGATACACTTTTAGCAAAAACATTTTGGGACTCTGTGATTGTTCTCAATCTACCCAAAAAAGGTCTACTAGCTCTATAACCTATTCCTACAGACACAAAAATAAGGAAAAGGTTGGGAAAAGAGAGTTTTACTTGGTCAAATATATTTTTTAGGAATCAACCTTGAAAATGAAAGGAAATTGTATATAAAGGAAAGTATGTAAAAGGTAAATGTTCAATTTACCTTGCATAAACCCTCATAGATTGATGTAGAAATCACTGATACCCATAAAGATGTTTGAATGTTCTTAAATTCAAGGATTTAACTTTGGAATGTAGAATAGGATAAAGTAATCTCAGACAAATGTATGGAAATATGAACACCATTCCTAGATCTTCAACATAGATATTCTTGATAATCTCTTGCAATGGAGAGATGAACATGAATGGAAAGAAGGATCTTCTTGCTTGATTGAGAAATCCTCTACTTTTCTATAATAGGAGATAAATTGATTCAATGGAGAATATTTCTTTATAATTTCATTGGATGGTTGATAAGAAACTAGATCTTGGATGATTTCCTTAAAATCTTGAATCCAATCGCTTGAATGCTTGATCTTTTGAAAATGTTTGGGTTTCTTGTAATTTATCATGAATGTTTATGAATGCTATCCAAAATTAGGAGAGATAACATATTTATATACCTCATCCTAAATTTTAGGAATAAAAAAAGCTAGGATAACCATGAGACCTAATTTCTCATCAAAACTCTGACATAGGGTTGAGCCAAATTTTAGCCAAAACAAGTGGGAACATAATGTCTCAAATGGTATGTTCCTATGTATATAACATTTGAAACATTATGTACCTAGGGTTTTGAGCTAAATTTGTCTTCGGTGTTAAGATGGTGGATAAGATGCATAAAAAGAAGAATCAGGTTGTTAGGATCAAGCATAACAGACATTAGATATCAAAATCACCAAAATAAAGCCTAATAGTTGAGAATCCAATTATGAGTGCTAACATTTTAGGAAGGTCCATTTATCCCCCACTTTAGCCATAATATGCGATAAACTCATTCGTGTGGTAAAGTAGATCAATGCATAGTAAAAATCTTATGAAGGTCAAGGAGACAAAGAAACATCTAGCCCCCAAGTGACTTAAGTACTCATCAAATCCAAAACCAAGATAAAAGAGGCATCTCATGAGAGGAGAAAGAAGGAAAAGAGAGAGAGACATGATGACTATCCTAGTAAGGTATTTCCTTACTGTGGATCATGTGAAGAAAAATAACTACTACAAAAGACAACATTGATTTTTTAGAAAGCCATATTATGCTAGTCAACCCATCATAAAAAAGTGGACTAGTCATTAAGGAAAGCATTGTCTACATTAAGGGATCCTAAAAAGGTGATCAGTAGTAAGGAAAGAGTTGTCTCCAAAGGTATCTAAGAAAGGAGAATCAGTCTAAGGATCTACTAAATAAAGCACTGAGGCATGAGAATATAAAGATGAATGCAAGGAAAATATTATCGCCTTAGTCATTTTTAGAAATACATTGTAGTGAATCTTTCTGTGTGTATGAAAAATGGTGAATCATTAGTAGAATATTTGGGCCAACATTAAAGAAATTACCAATGTCTTATTGAGAGAAAATTCTTTAAAAAAGGATACATGCACCCTACAAGATATTTTTTCACTATGAGATGCCCCAAAGTAAGTACAAACCAAGTGAAATTAACACGTAACTTAAGAGGGCATGAAATGGATCTACTAAATTAGGGGTCAGTATGATCATATGATTCAACTCATGTATATCAGAATTATATCAAAATGACTATCTTCATTCCTTAAAGATTGTAGAAATAAAAGCACAATTGAAGAATAAATGTACGATGCATGAAGAAGAGTCTTTTTGGGTTGGTATCATGGTGACAAAAAATAATACGTATCTACTGCTTTGCATCATCCCTAATTAGAAAACACAAAGATATATTAACAATCAATAGCAGATTTACAACATAATATGTAACATGTAGAAGAAATGAGATAAAAATAGAGGAATGTCATCATAGGTTGGTTCCTTTATCATGTTGTATCAACAAATAAATAAGGGTCATTTAAGGAAATCTAAATGAAACATATAACAATCAACACATTATGAGGGAGGCACATTATAATAGGAAAAAAAAAAGAATCCACTGCACAAGAGGATCTAGTCAATCATATTGCTTTCCCAAAATCTCTATCCGTATTATTTAGGGAAGGTGGGAAACACATAAGAGGAGAAACATAAATCATAGTAAATGGAAAATAACTATTTCCAAACAAGGATCATGACTTGAAGGTGGGTCACTTGGTTCATCACTAGGACTAAGATATTAGTGTTTTCCAAATGTAGTTGTTAAATCATGATTAACATTAATAAGCTCATACATATCATCAAAATTAGTAGCATGGATATCATCATTTGTATTAGAAACATTGAAATCATTATCATCAAGAATATATTATTTACCCAAATTAAATGCAATAGAATCTAATATACAAATAGTATCATCATGATTGTTTAATTTCATCATTTTAAAATTAACTTCATCCCTTGGGCTATAGGTTGGTAAAAGGGAATCATGACATTACTAGATTTCTTAGGGGAAGAAAGGATTTGGGAACCACACTCATGAGCTTTAGAAGAGTTTTTATGGTGGCAGTCTCAAGAATAATAGTTATATTTGGTTTTATTATAAATTTGACTTCGTATAGGATCAATCAACACCAAGTCCTTTTATTCTTTAGGGGGGAGAATGTAAGGCATCACACTAGGTTAAGAGATATAATATACATAATTTATGATTGATATAGGAGGTGGAATACAAGAATAAATAGGAGATGAAGGAGGTTTAGGAAGAAGTTCATGTCCAAAGAAAGGATATGAAACAATATTAGGATCACTAAGATCAAAAAACTTGTTAATTTTGATTTTATGATAAGATAGAAAAAATTAGCTTGGCAAGGTTGGACTCATTAATGCATGGAATGCAAAAGAATGTCAACGTCAAAGTTTACTTGATGCATTAAAGCCTTATATAGATGATGATTAATCTTTATGATTTCACCATTATGAGGTAATTTCAAACACTTATGGATACAAGAGACTATAACTTTCATGAAAGTGAGCCAAAGAAGACCAAGTCTAACTTGAAACTGATTAGAATTTGGGATGATAATGAAGGTGACATCTAGGGTTCTAATACTAACTTCTATGGGAAAACTAATGTAACCATGATTAGGGTAAGTGAAAATATAAATTTTTTTTATCATCACATCATATTTTGCATATAAATCTCATTTCATCTATCTAGTGTAAAGATGTTAGATTCAATTATAAAATTTACTATACAAGTAGGATCTATAAAGACACCATGAGAAATAAGACCATTAAGATTTGATAAATTATAAAGAGGACCATAATGTGCTTTAATATCCTCAAAAGGATCATATGTAATGTAAATCTCAATATTAGGCTTGGGTTTGGATTGAAATGTTGGATTACAGAGAGGGGGGAGGGGGGTGAATCAATAATCCTTGATTCTCTATACCTTAAAACTTTTCTCTGATTAACTTAGTTAAAGACAATTTACTATTTATCAACAATAGTAAAAAAACTTTAACAATCAACAAATCATTCACATAAATCATTCATCACATGTAATACTAGTATTTAACGTTAAAACCTAGCTTTGGGAAAAACCACTATGGAAATTGTCACCCATTAAAGAAAATACGTATTTGAAGTATGCCTTGTTAAGAGCCAATATGGTTAAAGATTATAATACACACTATTAGGTGTGAATCGATCAAGGAATTTACCTCAGATCTATTAGGATCTTCACCCTATTAGGAGTGGCCTGGTAAAAGGACTTTGAACACACTTTAGAATGTTACCTTTTGAAAGGATCTTACAATAAAATTAATAAGTCTACTTGATTAAGAGATTTATCTGGTACAAGTGATAATAAGAAACACTAATAAATTGACCTATAGATTTGCAACTATCCTTTTAATAATTAGATCCTTTGTGCACTCTCTATCTTCACTTCAATCCTTCACTTTATATTGGCTTCAACACTTCATCAAATACGCTTTCTGACTTGGAATCTATCTTTTCCTTCTTCACTACATCAGTCGATGACTTAGCAACCCTACAGTTTGCTAGCCATTTGTCCACACAAATTCATCCTTTAAATAGACTTTCATTTTATTCTTAATCTCCTATATTACATTTTCCTTTGATTAATCTTAGCTGTTCAATTCATTACACAAACTTATTCAATGTATCTAGATCTTAGGAGTACATTTTACCTTCACCTTAGAAATTGAACATTCTTAAAACTTGTTCCTTCTATTTTAACTATTTAGATCTAAGCCATAGATCATCATCATGAATTTTCCTGATCGTAGATCTCTCTAACTAACTTTACTTATCATCATAACCTTCCAACTCATCATAGCTAATTATTAAATATCATTCTGATCATTGTATTTAATTTATGTTCCTTGCACAGTGGATAGCTCTGAATTTTGGTTAACTTTTCTTGGTGCCTAAAACTTATTTTTGGTGTCTTGATTTCCTTTTCCTTTACCAAAAATTACTTTGCTTAAATTTTTGAATTATATTTCCTTCTCGGCAGCCAAAATTATTTTTCTTACCAACTTGTTAAATCTTCATTACCATTCTTTATTGATTTGATATAATCATATGTTAGGTAGAAAACAATTATATTAACATAATCTTAGTATTTTATGATCTATATGAGTTTCCCATTTAACTTATTCAACTTCACAACATCTCATTTCTTCTTCTCCTTAACTCATTGAACTTATATCATACTCTGAATGATATGGCAACATAATATAAACCAAAAGTCAATTTATTGACATCAATGACAAGATAATAACTGATCTAACTATTCTACTATCTTGTATTCCTCTGATTTTGGTCGGTCTTCATCATCATTACCATCAGCTATAGTAACAAAGTCCCTCTTTGGAATTTATGGTGATACACTAACAATATTTAGTGTTCAATTGATGATGGTAACACTTCACACTTATTTGTGTACTCTCTCTGAGCTGTAAATTTTTCTTTGTTGTACTTGACCTTCTTCTATACATATTTTCCATCTATCAGTAATAATCATCTTCTTTAATAGATCTTCTTTACTATCCCTCTTTGACAACTTCTTTTATGATCTTCTCTTCCAATAATCAATTCCTTTACAAACTTCTCCCTCTTTATGATCATCAATAGTAATCTTCTCCCTCTTAGACAATAATGCCAAAGACACATACTCTTGAATTTTTTTCTCAGGCATTAAATTATACCTCAAATGTATTGATTTTTCATTTCACTCATAAATATTTTCACAACTTCAGGCTTCACCTAAAGAGTGAAAAAATAGCATCAACTCACAAAATAGATATTCAGTTGAATACTTGAATTGATGTAGCACGCATCTTTCCCTAGTGAATATTTCATAGGGGAAGAACCCCTGACTTACCTTGTAGACACTGAAAAGAATCCTTCGGTATTGGTTTTGTAATTATATCATCTATTTGTTTCCTTGAATTCATATACTCCAATATCACATGCTTATCTTGTACTTTCCCTCTCAAGTAATCACACTTGATAGAAATATGCTTTGTCTTTGAATGCATCACTAGATTCTTTGATATGTTAATAACACTTATATTATCATAATAAATTATAACTGGATCAGTAATCTCTTCTTGCATACCTTCAAGTAATTATTTGATCCACACAATGTTAGATCAATTCATAGTTGTAGCAACATACTCAGCTTTAGTAGTATATTGTGAAATACAATTTTGTTTCTTTCTTAACCATGTCACTAATCTTTCTCCTAAAAAGAAAGCTCTTCCACTTGTTCTTTTTTTGTCATCAATGTTTCCAGCCCAATCAAAATCACTATATATATTGAGATTAAAATCTCCTCCTTTTGTGTATAAAAGCCTGAAATCTTCAGTCCCTTTCAAATATCTAAATATTCTTTTCATTGTAGACATATGTGTCTCCTTTGGGTTGGTAGAAAACCTTGCCACAATACCAACTAAATATACAATATCAGGCCTACTGTGTACAACATACTATAGTTTATCAATCATGAATTAGTAAAGTGTCTCATTTACATCCTTTGCATCATTTTCCTTTAACAATTTACAACTAGTAGCCATCGGTATTCCAACCAGTTTTGATTCTTCCATATTGAATGTCTTTAGGATCTCCTTGATATTATTTGACTGTGCTATGTAGATCCCATCCTTTACTTGTTGAATTTTTAGTCCAATAAGGAATTTAATCTCTCCAATCATAGACATCTCAAATTCACTTCTCATATCCTTAGCAAATGATTTAGACATTATCTCATTTCCACCAAATATAATATTGAATTAAAAAATAACTCAGAAATCAAAATCTTATCAGTACAATCACATTTTAAATAAAAATTATTTTTATCACTTTTCCTTTGAAATCCAATCTTGATTAAATAAGAGTGTAGTCTTTCATACCATACTCGGGGTGCTTGCTTTAATCCATAGAGTGTTTTATATAGTTTTCATACCATATCCAAGTTAAAATTTTGAACAAATCCTTTAGGTTGATCAACATACACTTCTTCAAGATTTCCATTTAAAAATGCAGACTTAACATCCACTAATAAAATTTGAATCCTTTATAGGCAGCATATGCAAGTAATATTCTTGCACCCTCTAATCTAGCAACAAGGGAAAATGTCTCACCATAGTCAATAGCTTCTTCTTGTTCATACCCTTTGTAGAATAATCTTTCTCAATTTCTGATCACATATCCATTATCATTGAGTTTATTTCTAAAATTCAACTTTGTTCCAATCACATTCTTATCCTTAGGACTCGATACCAATGACCAACTATTTTTCTTTTCAATCTAATCAATTTCTTATTTCATTGCATTACTCCAATCTTCATTTCCTAGTGTATCCTTGACTACTCTTGGCTCAAACCCAAAAATTAAACATTTTTTTATCTTTAAACTTACTTCTTTCTATGACTCCTCCATTCTTGTATCGAATACTTTTTCTCGGTGAGTGGTCTCTTCTCATATATTTTTCTAATACAGGATTGATAGGCTATTTATCAATGTTTTCATCTCTCAATGAAGGCTTTGTTAGGCCATTTTCCAGTCAATGCAAAAATCCAATGAAAATGGCCTTTTCCCCTGCAATCTTTGTTGAGTTGTCTCTACCTGGCCTGCAGTCACAGTTTTGTCTTACGAAGTAGATCCACTTGGTTCTATGATGTGCACCCTTAGCCCTGTGCTCTTTATTGTGTCACCTAGCTCTAGCTCTGATCGCATCTCCTAAATCACAAAACCCAAGTTAAATTTTAAGTTTTAAGGTTTATAGGAAATGTTCTCAGAATCTGCCTAAGTGTCAAAAACCCACAATGTTTTTGAAAATCCATGATGTTTTCAGTCTCCCTGCTACCTTTTGGTCTTCATGCAAACCCTATGTGTTTTCAACCTCACACTCCTACTCTATTTGTTGGCATTCTCTAACTACGCATGTGTGATCTGTTGGTGGGCCTGGGTCTTCAAAAGTTGTAAATGATTGGTTGTCACATGATTGCATGTCAGAGTTTTCTGACATGCGACCATGCGATCGATTCCTTCTTTGTGCATGGGGCCCATTGGCAAAAAGGTAGTGGTCCTGCTAGTGGTTATGTGGTGGCCTGAGGTTGGCTATCGCATGATTGCATGTCAGAGTTTTTTGACATGTGATCATGCGATCAGTTGACACATGTCCTAGCGGGCCCATCTTAGGGGGCTCTAACAGATTGTCAATGGGTGTGCAGGATCAACGATCCTCCCTATACTATGAGGAAAAGATGTAAGCTTTTTAATCTCTGCGCTTTAACGAGGGTCATCGATGTAGTTCAAAAAAAAAATGTTCGGTGCGGTCCTACTATCAAAAGAGGTGGTGATGTGGCATCTTTTGGCCTTGTCGCATGATCACCAGAGCCATTTTCACTGCTTGCGATCATGCGACAAGGGTGCCACATTGTGCTAGGGCCCAGTGGCAGGTGCTTTGTCATGGAACCTATCTCCTCAGCGGTGTTGATATGCTCGATTCTCATTGGTCAGTGGGGTGACAAGTTGGATGTTGTCAGTGGGGCCATAGTTTTCAAAGGAAGTAGAGCATTTGCAAGTCTATGAAGATCGAGTGGTTGTCGTTATACCACTAAGGTGAGATGCTCAACTTTTAGCATCGTGGTGTAACGATGACTGTCGATTTTGTTTAAAGAAATATAAAGCGTGCCAGCCCGAGAAAAGTAAACGAATCGAATGGTGGTGATATAAAGTTAATCTCAGTTCAAATGTTGACCGTTGATAGATTGCTGGCACCCTAAGGATGACCGTTGCATTTCAAATTCAAACTTCTGAGTGGGTTTGTGATCGCAGTTGCGTGGCTAAGTGATTGCAATTGCATGATCACAAGGGTGAGTAGGGTGTCTTGTGATCATGCAACCAAGCATAAATGTAAACCAGGATTCCTTTTTGGGCTGCCCGATTTGCCGAAAGAGAATGAATCGATGGCTGTGTTTTAAAGTTGACCGGCTAACCGTTGGTGCCCAAATTCAAATATGATTGCAGGGTTTCTTGCCAATGTTTTCACAGTGAGCTATTTGTGATGAGTGTGGTAGCTCAGAATTGATTTTTGTAGGATAGTAGTAGTTGCGATGATGATGGTGAGGGTCTAGGTGACTGCGCAGATCAAATTTTCTTGCCTCGGGTGTCTTACTGGTTTAAATGCAGTGGACTGTTTCTTTTTGCAGGTAGCTAGGGTTTGATATATGTCAGAGATTTCCATGGTTAGTACATGCAAAGTCATCAGACTAGCTCTGGCATTGAAATTGTTCTTCCTGTAGCAAGAAATCATTATAATTTATTGATCGTAGTTAGCCTATAGTGAGGAAACCAATGCATTGTACATCAGATTTGATCTGATTTTCCTAGGTTTCTAGGCTTCTCTACACTCTTTCTCTTCTTGTTGTACTGGGTGGTTGCAGACTTAAATTTTGTGCCCTAATGATTTGTAGCTTGTTGCATCCTTGTTCCTATAAAAGGATTTTCATGATCATTAGGAAGGGTTCTGAATTTTGTCAGTTCCAGGAAGGGTTCTTTTCTTGTAGATTTTCTTCTTCTTCTTTGCATATAGGGTGTTCTTCTTCTTCCCTTGTTGGTTCAGAGAATATAATGCATGTTGCAATAGATTTATCTCATGTATGAGAACTCAATATACTCTTACTATTACCAAGCTATCTCCATTTGAATTCTGAGTCCATTAATCATACATCAATGGTGTTTAATTTTTCTATTTGCATTGCCTATGAGTTTGCAAGTGGAGTTGTCTTCACAGAGATAACTGGTTTAGGGTTAGTGTTTATGTATGTATGAGCTGAGGTGTCAAAGATATTTCATGCTTGTCTTCTAGTGGATGCCGGTAAATGTATTATCTGTTTATAGGTCTCTTCTAAGGGGAGGGTTAAAATCCTTTGAGTGGATAATAACATACTTAAATACACAGGTGGGTGCTAAGTTGAGGTTTGGTCATGGTGTGTGATTGATGTAAGGCATCAACACATTGAATATATTATTTCCTTTTATCATAGCTCTCTCTCGCAGTAGGGTATTTGACTCTGTGGCCCATTGGATAAGGCACTGGTCTATGAGAGACTTAGGGTATCTCAGGGCTGCCTTCAATCCATTTAAAATCATTAATCATTCAGTCCCACCCTTTCCCTTTCATGTTGGTAGTAATAGAAGTTTCTGTCTAGTCTTTAGACTCATTCTATGCAAGTAGGGCTTTTGCATGTGAATTGGCTGCATTGGGGTACAAGATACCTAAAGGGGTTTGAAGACTATTCCACATTAATGTATCTTCAAGCCTATGGTTTATCATGAGGTGTCTTGAGTGTGTAGATAAGGCAATACTTGCCTGAGTGATTGTGGAGCTCAAAGAAGAAGGAGGATGTTCTCTATCTTCATCAATTGGATTGTTTCCTTGTCAAACTTGAGTGCGTAACTGAGATCTAAGCCCAACTATTTGATTCAAGTTTGGTCCTGCAAGGAAAAGATCCAACAAAATGGTAACTTTGCTGGGGAGAACAACAATAAAGAAGTATATTTGTTAAGATCTCTGGTAGGGTAGGAGTAAAAGACAGCAAGCTCCCTTGCTTGGCTGGATTATCCCAGAGTCTTGGTTGAAAGAATAGAGTCAGATGAACAAACAAGCATTTGCAAAATTTTCTCACCTAGTTGTGAGTGGTGGCTTTGATGTCTTTGTTTGATCAGTGCACTCCCTGATAAACAGTGCAAATCCTGGTGAAGTTGTGGTTGATTGGAAGAAGCTACAATACAAGTGATAAATTTTCCTCTCCAAGGAGGTGGCGACTCTACACTACAAAGAACCTGATGGAGTTGCATGGTGAGCTCTAGATCTACCCCGCCTTCCAGTCAATAAGGTCCTTTTTCAAGGCTTCCAGGTATTTTTATTTTCATATGCCCTATTTTTATGAAGATCAGCTGTATATAATGTATCCCTGTCAAGTGTCCAGCACTATTGTAAAGGGATGGTAGTTAGTGGGCGGTTCCACATGGAGGAATATAGGCCCTTTTTTTTAATGGCATTGAAGATGCCCCTAATGAGTTTTCTACTGAGGATGGGGAGTGCTTGCCTAGATTCATGGCTGATGGATCTGTTTATGCAAGCCAACATGATGATGATGTTATGGATCTTTTTGGAGATATGGATATCGAACATGAAGATGTTGCTATGAGGCTTTTTGTGCATACATTTTTTGATAGTGCAAGGAGGTGGTTCTTTTCCTTGCCTCCATGTTCAATCCCATCTTGTGATGTGTTGAGAGCTGAGTTTATTGAACATTTTGATGAGGTTGCTGCTCTCAAGATGAAGATTGCAAAAAGAAAAATTGACATCTGGCAGTTTGAGGAGGACAGAAGATTGAGAAGACTGGTGGTTCCTTATGGTGGTCATGAGGAGGTCATTGTTTCTGATGTTGAGTGTCATTATTTAGAAAGTGTGAACTATAGAGCTGATACTGAGGACAGTGCATATGAGGTTGTTGAAGGTGAATCTAAGGTTGACAACATTTCCATCTTGTCTATAGATCTTTCTTCTTTTCAACATCAGGATTCTTTCTTCTTGTCCCGGTTTGATGATGTTTTGTGTGAGAAGCACAATCAACAATGTTCTAGCACAATCAACTATAGATCTATTCCTTATTTTAGCTATACCATTTTTTATGGAGCCCTCAGTGCAAATACTTGTCTTTTGATTTAATTTTCATTGTAGAATATAGTAAATTCATCAAAGATAAATTCACCTCCTCTATATGATCTTAAACATTTCAACTCTTTACTTGTTTCCTTTTCAACTCTAGCTTTATACCACTTGAATATTTGGAATGTATCATACTTCTCTTTTTGAAATATAACAAACATCATTCTTGAATACTCATAAAAAAACAAAATGAAATACTGATCTTCATAATAGCTTTCTATCTTCATAGGATCATAAAGGTTAGTATGAACTAATTCCAAAATATCATTAGAAGAGCAAGACTTGCTTGAGAAACTTGATTTGGTCATCTTACCAATTTGACATTCCTTACACATCAATTTATCAGGTTTTCTTAATTTTGGTAGTCCTCTGACTCTATTCTTTTTGCTCACTTTAATCATGTTATCAAAATTTACATGACAAATTATTTTATGTCATAAGGTCATACATCATCAATTTTAACAAACATGCAAATATTTTTCTTAGTATCAAGATAGGATATGTTTCCTTTAGATTGTTCGCCAGTTTCAATTAGATCTCCATCACTACCATAAATCTTCACCTTTCTATTTTGAAATTCCAGTAAGTGACCTATATTGTTCAATTGTGCAACACTCAATAGATTATAGTTTAGACCTTTAACCCAATATGCGTCATTACATCTCATCTTTTCATTCAATACAATAGATCCTTTACCTTTCACAGGACATTGAGCATCATTTCCAAATCTGACAAATCCTCCATTATATTATTCTAGGTTCTCAAACTTATCAATATCACCAGTCATATGATGTGAACATCCACTATCAATAATCC
Organism: Chamaecyparis obtusa; assembly: GCA_027943335.1. NCBI lineage: Eukaryota > Viridiplantae > Streptophyta > Pinopsida > Cupressales > Cupressaceae > Chamaecyparis > Chamaecyparis obtusa. Next base: position 454,990 of record BSBK01004545.1, on the reverse strand, counting down.
ATGGGTTAGTTTTACTTACATGATAAATAAAATAGTTTTCATCTTCATACTTTTCTTCATCCGAGTCTTCCTTTACAACAACATAGACAACTTCATATCCTTCTTCTATATCATTAGATTCATCATAGGTTACACCTTCCTCAACTAGGTAGAAACACTTCTTACCTTTGTCCTTGTAGTCTCTAAATCTTTGGTGTCAGTTCTCCTTCTTATCATTTTTATCATTCCTATTATTGTGAGGACATCTCTAGATGCAATGTGGCCAATCTTACTACAATTGAAACATTTCAAGGGTAATTTTCCTTTATACTTTCCTTTGCCTCTCGGTAGTCTCTTAGCTAGTAGTACTTCCAACTTTTCTTGTTCTTTCTCTTCAGTTAGGATACTATCATATTCATTTCCACATGAACTACTATGATTCTCTCTTTCTTTTCTTGAAGCTCCAATACTCACAGATGATTTGAATGTAGTTTCAATAGTCGGTAGACTATTGTCACAATTGCTAAGCTCAAATGTCATCCACTTATTGATTAAGGCTTCAAGAGTAACAACATTATTTCGTATGGATATCAGCTCCTCAATAGAAGATACTCTAATATCATACTTGGAAGAAAGAGTTCTCAAAATTTTACTTACCACTTCTTCATTAGTTAATGTTCCACTAGCACCTTTGATGGCATTAACAACATCCTTGATTCTAAAACTATATTGAGTAATGTTCTCTTTGTCTTTCATTCTCATTTCATCATACCTTCCTCTGAGACTATCAACCTTAGCTTTTTGTATATGCTAATCACCTCCATAAATAAGTGTAAGCCTATCCCACATCTCTTTTGAATTAACATAGTCCTTAACATCATTGAATTTAGCATTGATCAAGGAAGAGGAAAATTCAATTACTACTGAGTTGTGTTCCTTCTTTTCTCTCATCTAATCAATTGGCATAGGTCCGGGAGGTGGTGGACTCTAGTCATTATCCAGAAGATCTAGTGGAGATTATCCAATCCAAGATAGGTACAATCTCATCCTTCTTTGGCATGTAGAAAAAATTTCCTTGTTCAACTTAGGTATTTATCTCCTATAAATCTTTAGATCTTTTACTCAAGTCTTTCAAACTTATCTCTCTGGAGTACTTAGCTATGATACCGATTGTTGGATTACTTAGAGTGGGGCTGAATAGGTAACCCTAATTCTTTGTACCTTAAAATATTTCTCTGATTAACTCGGTTAAACATAATTCACTATTTACCAAAAATAATAAATAAACATTAACAATCAACAAATAATTCACATAAATCATTCATCACATGTAACACTAGTATTTAATGTGGAAACACAACTTTGGGAAAAACCACTATGGGGATTGTCACCCAATAAAGAAAATACTCTTCTGAAGTATGCCCGATTAAGAGCCAATATGGTTAAAGATTACAATACACACTGTTAGGTGTGGCCTGATCAAGGGATTTACCTCAAATATGTTAGGAACTTTACCTTGTTAGGAGTGGCCTAGTAAAAGGACTTTGACCACTCTTTAGAATGTTACCTTTTGCAAGGATTTTACAATAAGACTGTTAAGTCTACTCAGTTAAGAGATTTCTCTATTACAAATGCTAATAAGAAATAGTAAATAAATTGACCTGTAGATTTCCAACTATCCTTTTCATAATCAAATCCTTTGTGCACTCTCTATATTCACTTCAATATTTCACTTTCCACTAGCTTCACCACTTCATCAAATTCTTCTTTTTGACTCAGAATCTATCTTTTCCTTCTTCACTGCATCAGTCAGTGATTTATCACCCTTCTATTTTCCAACCATTTGTCCATACAAAATCATCCTTTATATAAACTTTCTTTTGCCTCTTAATCTCCTCTATTACATTTTTCTTTGATCAACCTTATCTGTTCAATTCATTTCACAAACTTATTCAATGTATCTGGATCTCCATAAAACATTTTACCTTCACCTTGGAACTTGAACTTTCTTGAAACTTTTTCCTTCTATTTTAACCACTTAGATCGAAGCCATAGATCATCATCATCAATTTTCCTGATTGTAGATCTCTCTAACTAACTTTCCTTATCATCATAACCTTGTAGCTCATCATAGCTTATTATTAAATGTCATTCTTATCCTTGTATTTAATTTATCTTCTTTCTCAGTGGATAACCCTGAATTTTGGTTAAGTTTTCTCGGTCCCTAAAACTTCTTTTCTATATCTTGAGTGTTGGTGTAATACATTAAAGTTTGGTTAACTGCTCACCTCCATTCCCATAAGCAGTTAAAAGTTATTGGTTAACTATTTATTGCATTATATAATTGTATTTGTAGATCAATTAAGTAATGGAAAAATATATTCTACGTTCTTCATTTGGTATTAGAGCATTGAAAATAAAATATGTGAGATTTGTCATTCGGTAATGGAATGCCATGAATATTGGGTAGTACGCCTCCATTAGCAATTGTTGTAGCTATGAATATTGAGTATTGCAGCATTTATAGCCATGAATATTGAGCATTTGTAGTATGCCATGAATATTGAGTGTTGCAGTGTTTCCATCCACTTCAAGAACCTACGGTGAGATAATCTAAAATGACAGCCATATAGACAAGGGCCACTACTCCTATGTGCTCTACATATTTTCCTTCCTTGAGAATGCTCACGCTTTGCATACTTCCCCACCTTGAGAAAGTGAGCAATTCGACCAATAGGAAATTGCAATCCTATTTTTTGTGAGCACTAGATAGCTTTGGTGGCATTGCTCTTCCCTCGACCTCCATCTCTTGGAGAACTCATTTTTTTTTCTCTTGTGATTTATAGATAAGAGCTGGTATTTCTTTCAGCTCACACAAACATAAATATGGATTTGAGGTCATAAATCATTCTAGAGACAGTGGTTGTGCATTGAATCATCAAATATTTTTATTCCATCGAACAATGGCTCTCTTTTGATCTTCAATTAGATTCAGCGCACGTGTGATGAGGAATGGCTAAGAAATGTGGAGAGGATTTTTGTGAATGATGGGAGTAATATATGATATGTTTGGGGACCGTTACTTCCTACAGTTACTGATATAATACAACCAAAATATAGTAAGTACATACTTTCGGCCAAGTATAGAATACATAGTATTTTCAATTTTGTGAGTGGTTGACGGTAAGAAGAATGAGTTTCTAGTGTTCAATGGATATTCCATTAGATAGATATCTGGTTTCAATTTTCATACATGGAGAATAAAAATACAAATGCAATTGATGAATAAAAATCTATGGGGCATAGTAAGCGGAAAAGAAAAACCACCTCTAGATGCAAATAAATTGTTGGAGTAGAACAATAGAGATGATAAAGCCAAGGCTATTATTGGCCTTCCTCTTGCAGATTCTGAACTTCATCACGTAGATTTAGATAACACTTTTGTTGACATTTGGGATAATCTAAAAAAGTTGTTTGGAGAAAAAGCTATCAATGCAAATTTTTCTCCAAAAATTCAATTGTTTAAATTCAAAATGGAAAATGGGATCACAATGTCATATCATATAAGTAATTTAAGGTCTCTCATTAGAACACTTGCAGAAGTTAAGGCTCCTGTTGATGATGATGATGCTAAGGCCATCCTGTTAAATACCTTATCTTCCAAATATAGTAATGTTGTCTTTACACTAAGTCAATTCACTTCACAAACTCTAGAGGATATGATTTCTTCCCTTCTAGTAGAATAAAATAGGACAAAGGAAGTCATAGAAGAAGATCATCACATAGACCAAGCATTATACTCAAAAAGTACTAAAAATGGTCAAATCAAAATAAAAGGGACAATAAATGTTTTTATTGTAAGAAAAAGGGGCACACAGCATGGGGTTGTAGAACCATAGCTAGTGATGTTCTTAAAGGAAAACTAAAAGAACAATTTAAAGAAGGCAAGGTTGCATGCTTTGAAGATAAAGACACATCAGATGATGGAGAGGTCGTTAATGATTTCCAGTCTCCTATTAATCACAATATTGTGCTTTGAACCTTCGCATCTAGAGGTTGGCGACATCGGAGGGTGGAGGAACTTCCATCATCTCAAGTCAGCTTCTTGCTTTGAGATGGTGTTCTGCATGAGAAGCATTTTTTGGCATTTTTTTGTTTTCATTTTTGTTTAGCTTTCTAATGCTGACAAGTTTGTAGAATGCATGTCTATTGAAGATTCCTTTTGGAGATAGGTTTTGGGACTTGATTTTGGGCTCAGGATGGATTGTTTTCCAGTGAGCTTTAGAGTATATAATCAAGAATTATACCCTTTTATGGTCATTAGACAATGATAGAGATCTGCCACATCTCTTAGAGATCATTGTTCAATAATTTAAAACTGTGATTCGAGAGTTCGGGACTGAGAGCTTAAGAACACAACTCGAAGCTACAAATTTCTGAGGGTTACAAGACAACTTGATGGTTCCTTTCTTGGTTCAGGATCTATTACTTGAAAAGAAGATTTTCTAAAAATATGTATTCGTATTATTCAAACAACTTGTTTTGTTATGTAAGCCTTAGGGGGGGTTCCTAGGGCAATGTGAGTATGATCATTCAGGATCAATGTATTAAGGGGCGAATGTTGGTGTAATACATTATAGTTTGGTTAACTGCTCACCTCCATTCCTGTAACAGTTAATAGTTATTGGTTAACTATTTACTATGTTATATAATTGTATTCAAAGATCATGTTGGTTCCTGATCAGGAGTTTACACTCAAAGAGACACCGATATGCCTATGATGGATATTAAGGATTGGTTAGTTCCAAATGTGGGCAATCTATAGGAAACCGGACCAACTATAGGGATGGATTTTCCCTCTTCTGCTTCTGGCTCTGTGAAACCAAGGTGGGTACACCTGATCCAATAGTATTAACTCTGACTGATAGTTCTAACTCTGCCCCTTATTTCTATATTGAATCTTTCAATAGATGATTATAGTGAGAGAATACTAAACAAGAACCTATTGTTCATTGATCCTCCATCACTGGTTAGGACAATACATAAATGTAAATGAAATTAAAAACTGGTATTGATTTAAAGTTTCTTGCAGAGTGTAAACAATCATGCAACACATGTAACAACACAAGGGATACTAGCTTATGATCAGTGCCTTATCCATTGGGCATCATACCTAAAGCAGACATGAAATACAAGAACAACTACTAGATTCATTTGAGAAACCAAGCCATAAACATAGTCAAACATCTCTTACACTGCTTGCAGATATCCTTCCTGATTGAACCCAATAAATCTATGCTTCACTCAGAGGCTTTTAACCTAATCCTAGATCAGGGCTGAGAGACAAAACACATACACCAGTAACCTAATGCAATGAGTTAGAAAACTCAAAATTCATCAAGAACAACTGAAGGAGAGATCCAAGAATGAGAAACTATATTAAATGTGTGGGTTCAAATCCCTGTATTACAAACTGATTCACTGATACCATAGACAATATGCAAAAGATACATAAGTTTTCTTCCTAGTTTTGATACAGAAGCAAAAATGTTACAACCTAGACTGAGGATGCACACTTGGCTTTTCAGCTTCCTGTGTCAAGAATTTCCAGCCAGCCCCTCCAAATGATTACAAAATTCCCTTTATACCAGGGTTACAATGCAAGCACAATCATTTCAAATTCAAAATTTCAAAATCACCTAACCCCACCGAGAAATAAACACAGACATGACAGGGTTCAAGCCATAGCAATTGACAATCCACTCTGCCCACTCCAGCCACTCAAAAATGAATTTGGTACCTCCTACCACTGAAAACACTCAACAAGCTCAAACGGTCACATGCATTGTGCGAGCATTAAGTCTTTTAACCATTCACCTTCAGTCGCGCAACTACGCAGTCACATCTCTCATTGCCATAGGAAATGGGCTGCAATTTACGTTTGGTCGCATGATCGCATGGCTCCCAACTCACCCCTGCGATCATGCGACCGTGGTCTCCTAACCATAGCCAATGGTCAGTCCAAAAAACTCTGCAAAGTCTTTGGCCCCGCATCACCCTCAGCGACCAATCAAAAATTGAGCATGTCGACAAAACTGGCATTGTGGGCCCACCTCAAAATTCCGCAACCGCCATGTCCGGTGGTTAGTTGCATGATCACATAGCCCGGAGATGGGCTACGTGAACATGGGACAACCCATGAACACCATGTCTCAGCTTGGCCAACAACTGCCAGGCCTTAGATCTAGGCCCACCTGCCATGTGTCACACCACCACTCGCCCGGTCCCCGGAAATAGGGACCCCACATATCTAGCAAACTGGAAAACAAAGAACTTCCACCAGTTCATGAAACATTTTGCACCTTTCGCTAAAAATCTAGCGACTCCATGACCGTTGTTCGCCAAGTCGCTAGACAAACTAGAAAACCGCCAAATCTTCTTGCGAATGCGCGACAAGACCACATTTTATCGGTACCGCCACCTTTTTATCTAGACCGCCAAACACTAGACTCCAACTGGGCCTACCTGAAGCCACATGTCACCTCATCATTCACTGATCCACGCCCAGTCACACTAACATGGGACCCACTTTCCTTAAGCGTCAAGATGAATGGATGGCATAAGATCTCATGGCCCCGACAAATCCCATGAGAACTTATGCCGGTCGTAGGATCCATCCTCGTCACAGACCCCTCTGACAATGGCCCCACCTCTGAGCACATCCACGTCGACCAATCGGAAGATGCCACAGGGACCATTGACCCATTCACAAATAGGCCCGAAAATGAATGGTGGGTGCATGATCACATGGGCTTGAAACCTCCCATGAGATCATGCACCAACCACAGGATCTACCACGTCACCCCCTGCGGATGCCACACTACCACCTTCTGCCAGTGAGAATAGGGACACGCATCAATCGGTCGCATGATCGCATAGCCAAAGAATGGGCTATACAATCATGCGACAGCCAACCAAAAGCTACCACATCACCACCTCGCATGAGCACCAAACTGCAACCACCACTTGCGAATCACCGGGACCCACGCAGATAGATGGCAAGCGGTCACATGATCCCATGTCAGAAAAGTCTGACATGCAGCCATGTGATAGCCAATAAGAGAAGAGCCTTTGAAAACCTGGGCCTACCACCCATTGCACTTGCACAAATAGGAAATGCTGGCAAATAGGAAACTGGTGCGAGGTTGAAAACACACAATATTTTTGACACAGAGAAAGACCGAAAACACACAGAGCTTTCGATGCCAAAGGATGAGCGTACAAAAGTAGGAATCAAAGGGTAAAAAACAATGAAGGCGAAAAATACACAGACCGAAAACATCATTGACTTTCAGAAACACTGTGGGTTTTTGACACTGTGGCAAATTTTGAGACAATTTCCAGCAGGCTTTGAAATTCGAATAACTTTTTGGATTTTATGATTCAGCATGTGCAAAATGGACCAGAGCTTGGTGAAAACACAAGGAACACAGGGAAAGACACAAACCATGAAACATTTGTAGGGAGGAGGCCATTTTCAAAGGATTTTTGCATGACAGAAAAATGGCCTAACAATGACTGTAGTTGGGGATGCATGCCTCCTGCAGGCATGGTAAGGATTTAGAATCACTAGGAGAGCAGACCAACCACTGGACAAAAAACAAGGGACTCAAAAAACACAGGGAACAGGAAGGAAAAGCAACACATAATAGGGAAGGCAAATATATTTATAGAATGTACATTTTTACAAAAACCTGCAGCAACAAACATGGTTGAATTCTTGCCTCTGTCAAAAATCTGATTTTCATTTCTTCCTCCATGAGGAACACCAGACATTTTGTTTTCATTTGTCTCCATAGGCCTATCAACATATTCAACCAGCAAATCAGGAAGAACAAAGAAGCTTTCTTCACAATGCATGTAAAACTTTTGGCACTCTCTTCTCCTTGCTCACTGTGAAGAAACAAATCAGTATACCCATGAACAACACCATCAGATAAGAACCTACTCCTCTCCATTGATTCATGTATGCCATCAATTGGAAACACAAAGAACTCATACTCTGCCTACTGAAAGGCCGCATCTAGACCCTGTCTTTGCATTTCCCCAGGTGCAACCGGCTAGACCTCAAATGAAAAGTCAGATTGATACCCACAGCTGCAAAATGGGCATCCTGATTCAACTGAATCTAAGATCTCCACATGTTCTTCAAACAGAGGATTGATTATTCTATGCAATGCACCATGCTGAACATCATGACATAAAATGGGCTGATAATCAAATTCTTCATTAGATAAAGTATTAGCAAACACTTAAAAATCGGCACCCATCTCAACCTCATGGAAACCCACAGCACATGAAGAAAAATCAGAACCATATGGAGACTCACTGATATCACATTCAAACACCATTTCCTTGTCTTCATACTCCTCACTGGAGGAGTGTTCACATCCACCATTACTCTCTTCCTCCCATGCCCCATCTGATTCACATGAGGACACATCAGCATCACTGCCTTCATCATCCTCACCTGAATAGCCACTAAAATCATATTCAGACATTTTTGAATAAATGGAAGATCCTACACACCTTGACCCTGATTCTTGCTCACTGTCACAATCTAAATACTCCCCTGACAAAGATTCATCAGAAGAAGTACCCTCAGCACTAGAAATGGATTTCTCTAGAATACAACATTCATTCCCCTTTTGCTGACGGTCTCTTTGCAACCTTTTCCATTCATCATCATCAGAAAACTCCTCCAAGAACAACCACTTAAACTCAATCAAAGAAGAAATGCATTTTGGGGGCAGATTTAGATACCAATTAGATGCACTTCCCCTGAGGGATCTCCCAAAAAACATCATGCTAACATCCTCATCCAAAATCTGATATTCTATAATGAATCTATAGAATGCTAGGACATGTCTAACTGCTGAATCACACTTACAATCAAAGGCAAGAATCAAACCCAAAAGCTCACTAGGAAAAGAGTGAGGGGACTTTAGAAGAGCATAGTCCAAAGGCCTATCCAACCTGAGAAAACCCAGTAGCCTAGACTGACTTTTCCCCTGATTTTCCATTTGATTAAATGCAAGATGAGAGCCACTCATCTTATTTCAGTCTTCCCTTTATACTAGCACTAAATACTTGATAGGGAAACATTGTAATCATAAATATCTAGAAGTTTTGTAGCAGAAAGCTTTGTTGACTGAAAGGGAGGGCAGATCTTGAGCTCACCATGGAACTCCATCAGATTTTGCAAATGCAGAGTTGCTCCCAATCAACACAAAACTCCAAGTAACTCACTGTTTATCAGAAGGAACACTGATCAAACAGAGACAAATTAGAGCCGCCACTCGCAACTAGGTGAGAAAATTTTGCAAATGCTAATTTTGTCTATCTGACTCTTTCCAATGGCCACCAGAGATTATGATTTCCATAATAGGATTTGTTGTTTCTCCCCAGTGGAGTCACCATTTTGTTGGTTCTTGATCAGGAGTTTACACTTAAAGAGACACCGATATGCCTATGATGGATATTAAGGATTGGTTAGTTCCAAATGTGGGCAATCTATAGGCAACTGGACCAACTATAGGGATGGATTTTCCCTCTTTTGCTTCTGGCTCTGTGAAACCAAGGTGGGTACACCTGATCCAATAGTATTAACTCTGACTGATAGTTCTAACTCTGCCACTTATTTTTATATTGAATCTTTCAACAGATGATTATAGTGAGAGAATACTAAACAAGAACCTATTGTTCATTGATCCTCCATCACTGGTTAGGACAATACATAAATGTAAATCAAAGTAAAAACTGGTATTGATTTAAAGTTTCTTGCAGAGTGTAAACAATCATGCAACACATGTAACAACACAAGGGATACTAGCTTATGATTAGTGCCTTATCCATTGGGCATCATACCTAAAGCAGACATGAAATACAAGAACAACTACTAGATTCATTTGAGAAACCAAGCCATAAACATAGTCAAACATCTCTTACACTGCTTGCAGATATCCTTCCTGATTGAACCCAATAAATCTATGCTTCACTCAGAGGCTTTTAACCTAATCCTAGATCAGGGCTGAGAGACAAAACACATACACCAGTAACCTAATGCAATGAGTTAGAAAACTCAAAATTCATCAAGAACAACTAAAGGAGAGATCCAAGAATGAGAAACTATATTAAGTGTGTGGGTTCAAATCCCTGTATTACAAACTGATTCACTGATACCATAGACAATATGCAAAAGATACATAAGTTTTCTTCCTAGTATTGATACAGAAGCAAAAATGTTACAACCTGGACTGAGGATGCACACTTGGCTTTTCAGCTTCCTGTGTCAAGAATTTCCAGCCAGCCCCTCCAAATGATTACAAAATTCCCTTTATACCAGGGTTACAATGCAAGCACGATCATTTCAAATTCAAAATTTCAAAATCACCTAACCCCACTGAGAAATAAACACAGACATGACAGGGGTCAAGCCACAGCAATTGACAATCCACTCTGCCCACTCCAGCCACTCAAAAATGAATTTGGTACCTCCTGCCACTGAAAACACTCAACAAGCTCAAACGGTGACATGTATTGTGCGGGCATTAAGTCTTTTAACCATTCATCTTTAGGTGCGCAACTCTGTAGTCACATCTCTCACTGCCATAGGAAACGGGCTCCAATTTACGTTTGGTCGCATGATCGCATGGCTCCCAACTCACCCCTGCGATCATGCAACCATGATCTCCTAAGCACAGCAAATGGTCAGTCCAAAAAACTCTACAAAGTCTTCACCCCCACATCACCCTCAGCACCCAATCAAAAATTGAGCATGTCAGCAAAACTGGCATTACGGGCCCACCTCAGAATTCTGCAACTGCGATGTCTGACGGTTAGTTGCATGATCGCATAGCCTAGAGATGGGCTACACGAACATGCGACAACCTGTGAACACCATGCCTCGGCCTGGCCAACAACCACCAGGCCTTAGATCTGGGCCCACCTGCCATGTGTCACATCACCACTCCCCCGATCACCGCAAACACAGACCCCACATATCTGGCGAACTAGTGACCAAAGAACTTCCACCAGTTCGCGAAACATTTTGCACCTTTCGCTAATAATCTAGCGACTCTGCAACCGATGTTTGCCAAGTTGCTAGACAAACTAGAGAATCACCAAATCTTCTTGCGAATGCGTGACAAGACCACATTTTATCGGCACGGCCAGCTTTTTATCCGGACCACCAAAAACTAGACTCCAACCGGGCCCGCCCAGAGCCACATGTGACCTCGTCATTCGTTGATCCACACCCAGTCACACTAACATGGGACCCACTTTCCTTAAGCATCAAGATGAACGACTGGCGTAAGATCTCATGGCCCCAAAAAATCCCATGAGAACTTACGCCGGCCGTAGGATCCATCCTCATCACAGACCCCTCTGACAACGGCCCCACCTCTGAGCACATCCACATTGACCAACTGGAAGATGCCATAGGGACCGTTGACCCATCCGCAAACAGGCCTGAAAATGAATGGCGGGCACATGATCGCATGGGCTTGAAACCTCCCATGAGATCATGCGCCAACTACAGGATCTGCCATGTCACCCCCGCAGATGCCACACTACCACCTTCTGCCAGCGTGAACAGGGACACGCGTCGACTAGTCACATGATCGCATAGCCAAAGAATGGGCTATGCGATCATGTGACAGCCAACCAAAAGCTACCACATCACCATCTCGCATGACCACCAAACTGCAACCACCACCTGTGAATAACCGGGACCCACGTGGACAGATGGCAAGTGGTCGCATGATTGCATGTCAGAAAAGTCTGACATGTGGCCATGTGACAGCCAATAAGAGAAGAGCCTTTGAAAATTCGGGCCTACCACCTGTCGCACTTGCACAGATAGGAAATGCTAGCAAGCAGGAAACTGGTGCGAGGTTGAAAACACATAATGTTTTCGACACAAAGAAAGACTGAAAACACACAAAGCTTTCGACGCCAAAGGATAAGCGCACAAAAGCAGGAAGCACAAGGTCGAAAAAAACAAAGGCCGAAAACACACAGACCAAAAACATCATGGACTTTCAGAAACACTATGGGTTTTCGACACTGTGGAAAATTTTGAGACAATTTCCAGTAGGCTTTGAAATTTGAATAACTTTTTGGATTTTATGATTCAGCATGTGCAAAATGGACCAGAGCTTGGTGACAACACAAGGAACACAGGGCAAGACACAAACTATGAAACATTTGCAGGAGGAGGCCATTTTCAAAGGATTTTTGGATGACAAAAAAATGGCCTAACAGATCAATTGAGTAATGGAAAAACATATTCTACATTCTTCATTGAGTTCCTTTTCCTTTACTGAAACATACTCTTCTTTTTTGAATTACATTTCTTGCTCGGTAGCCAAAACTATTTTACTTACCGACTTGTCAAATCATCATTACTATTCTTTACCAATTTGATATAATCATATGTTAGGCAAAAAAAATTATATCAACATAATATTAGCATTGTCAGATCTCTATCAGTTGCCAATTTAAGTTCTTCAACTTCATAACATCTCATTTCTTCTTCTCCTTAACTCATTTGACTTATATCATACTTCGAATGATATAGAAACATAATATAAGCTAGAAGTCAATTTCTTGACATCAGTGACAAGATAATAATTGAGCTAACATTTCTACTATCTTTTATTCCTTTGATCTTGGTCAGTCTTCATCATCATTACCATCAGTTATAGTAACATGATCAACAAGGTTGAAAACATTGTTGGATGTAGTACACTCAACATCATAGCCAACAACATGAGTGGATGAGGAAGGTAAAGATCGAGTATAATCAATGGTATTGGTTAAATGAGAAGGTAAAAGATTTCTATAGATTTTCAATTTTTAGTTGCGAGGTGCAAAAGATTTGTTTTCTTGATCATTAACAAACTCAACAAATATAGTATTGGAATCAATGAGGTCTTGAATATTATATTTCAAATACAAAAACTTGTCACTATCATGGCTAGGTTGGTGATGGTATTGAAAAAATTCTTTGTGATCAAAGAAATAATGAAAAGGTTTGAATGTGTCAATTGGTTTAATTGGAGGAAGTGTCAAAGAATTAGCATTAATTAAAATCAAAATTGCATTATGCAAAGATATAGAAAGAGGTATAAAATTATGAAAAGGTCTACAAATAGATGATAAAGTAGCCACACGTTTGGATGTTTTTAACATAGTTCATCAATATTGTTTGATGAATTACTAATCTTGATGAAGCCCATAGGTTTTTAAAACTTTTGAAAAGGACTGGGATGCAACATCAATCTTATCAAATAGAGCCATTGGAGTGGTTCTCTCAAATTGACTAACTTGAAGTCGATAATTATGAAGCATTTCACACAATTGAGTGAAGGAAGAGAATTAAAAAAGAAATATCTTATCTCGAATGTCTTTTTGTACATATAGAAATCAAAATATGTTTAATATCAACATTATGCCCAGGTTAAGAAATCTAAAAATGAAAATATTTAAATCTATCAATGAAATCAATTACCTTTTCTTTAACACCTTGTTTTTAATGCATCAAATCAATCAAAGAAATCTTAGGACCAATGTTGTTTTGAAACTGTTGAATGAAAGCATTAGAAAGTTTTTGAAAAGAATTAATGGAAAAAGGAGGCAAAGAACAATACCATTGCAAGGATTTATCTTGAAAGGTTATAGTAAATAATTTATCCATGAAACTATGATCGTGAGATAAATTACTACATAATGTTTGAAAGGTTTTAACATGAGTCAAGGGGTCAGCTTTATCATTATAAGTCTCTAAATGATAAATTTATATGTATTGAAGGATACCAACATAGATGATATGTAAGGAAAAAGGAATAGAAATATCACAAGTAGGAATATTGAACTTGGATTGAGTCATGGATGCAATATTTTGTTGCAAAGATGAAACCATTTGAGCCAAGCTATTGATAGTAGATTTGGTAAAAAGAATGGTAGGAGATATGTGTGAAAGATATGAACCATTATGGGAAATGGAAGGAATGGTAGAATATGTAAATGGAACACTATTGTACATAGGCATAGATGAAGGTAAGGAAATACATGAAACACTTGAAGGAGTAATAATAGGATTAAGAATGCTAACATGTGTAGGATTGATGTTCTCAACAAAATTGGTTATAAGAGGTGGACACACTAGGTATTGAAGTAAGAATAATAATATAAGTCTCAACACTTGTGGTAGGTGGAGTGAATCCTAGATCATTGGCACAATCTCTAATAGATTTGAAATTGTTATCTCTATAGTAGGAAAAGGGGAGAGAAATGCAACATATAATGGCCAAAGTAACTATCTCATGTGCCACTCTCAAGCATAAAGACATACTCAAACTTGTAGAGCTAGGTGGAGTCAATGTATGGTACTTTTTCACTAGGACATGCACACATCAAATGTTGTTTCTCATCTATAAATAGCCGAAGCACATATATAATAATCCATAAATAAAGTGAATTTGAAAAGAAATTTTACTGATGCAATCATTCTTAGTTATTCAAATGTTATGAAACTATTCATTTTCATGTTTAATCCCCAATAAACATCATAAATAGTCATCTCACTTAATCTAAGCATTTAAATAGCATTTTACAACATTTAAGAACATGTATCAAATAAACCCCAAATAGATAATAAATAAACATGGTGAAGCAAAAAAATTGGATGACCAATGATAAACACAAGAGTGAATCAGCCAGAACATCTCAATAAAAACTAGCACAAACATTGGTGAATCTGATAAAATAACATCGTGATAAACATAATTAATATATCCTCAAATTTAAAATAACGTAGATATCATCATATAACATCATGCACGCATGATCAACTTTGAAAGGATAAGTATAACCTATCATCTACATCGACATAGATATTGGTAATAAAAACATAACACATGTAACAAGGTGTATCTCATCATGCTAATACAAGATATTAACATATGAGTAGGCAGAGAATCACATAAAATAGTCTAGATCATATCCAAATAATTAGGAACACAGTAAGTCAAAAAAATCATAATAATAACCAAGAAAGGTCTAGCATCCCAAATAATTTATGTAAAAAGAAAATGCACTATTGTTCTCAGAATTAGGCACAAGGAAATAAGCACAACATAATGCAGATAAAAAAGAAAGCATAAATTCCTCTTGAGTTCAACATGAACATAAGTTATAAGCATAAGGTGAGCACCACCAATCACCTAGAGCCACAACGAGGCATCCAAAACCAAACCAAGATATCACAAAAAAGTCCTCATCCAAATGCATGGATGGCACCATAGACATTATAAAAATACTATATCCATATGGATGTCTTACAAGAAGCAAATGAGAGAGGCACTACATCCTCCCTCAAAGGACTAGGCTTACTCCAAGAAGCTTGTAAATAAAAAAAATGGTATACAATTAGCAGGATGCATAACCAAAGCCAACATAAAATAACCATTGACTCCTTCATAAGTTTGGCCATGGTACACCATCTCCTTAACAACCAACCTCACAACTTCTTAAAGGACCAGCACACACTAAAAAAGAGCTTCATCAACTCTCAAGGTCCTAAAAAGGAATCACAATATATGCTAGGAAGCTTCATCTTGCCATGATCTCTAAGAGAGGAGGCACAACACTAGCCGCTCTACCTCCTCATAAGGCATTTAGCTGAAAAATAATGCCCTCTAGTGTCTCCTCTTTCACCCAAGTGCCAAAACTCTCAAGTCAACAACTCAAGAACAAAGGGAAAGATCATCCCTAAAGGCTAAAAAGTACTACCATGTTCATATTTGTACTAAAGTCTCACAGTGATCCTAAAATAACAATAATTTTTTTTTCAAATTATCTACACAATTGTACATTTGGTCTTACATGAAATCAATACATCAAAGATATTCAAGTTTTACCATTACAAATGTATTGTGCTTTTTTTGATGAGATTTTTTTTTTTGTCAAGCAAATAACTAAAATGCTTAAATTTGTTCATAATAAAAAAAGATGTGCAAATTAGATAATAAAGAAAAATTCAAAGTAGAATTTGTGAATCCATAAAGAGGCTAATTAGTATAAGGCACTAATAATATAACGCTAGTGCTTTGAATCAATTTGTTATTTGAAACCTTCTATTCTCTAGACTTTGACTTCTTTCACCCTAGGATAGGCACTAGTTAGGTCTTTTTTGTTTTGCTAATTCCAAAACAAAATCCTAAATAAAAAATCAATTTCATTCATAAATTTTATGTTTTGACGAAGTAGTTTTAGATTAGATTTTTACATCTCATGCTAAAAGATGTCAACTTATCAATAAATGAAGCCAATTCTATTGAAATTAAACATTTTCTTGGTATATTTTATGGAGAGCCATCTTCTATATGCAACATTTGATAAATTATTTTATGATTTAATAGATGTCGTTGAAGGGTAACCCACTTAGGTTTTGCAGAGCCAAAAGTGTAAAGAATCTTAATCAAATTGACCTATTGATTGAAGCCTATTTGTTGGCCACTAATCCAAGGACTTGAGAACTTGGCTAATTTATAGAGCCAAATTGTATACTCAGTTGAAACTACCAACATAATTCTTGATTATATAAATTTTTGGAGTCCAAGAGTTTTGTCAAGCATTTTATTTAGGTTTTATGTCCTATTTTCTGTTCCAAGAATTTATGAGTGAGTGAGAGGTTCAATTGAAATATTATTAAATTATCTACTAAGGGTGGCAACTCTTTATATCTCCGAACTAGTGAACTGATTAAATGGCAGGATTAAGTGGCAAAGGACCTATACATGGTCTATACAAGATCTCAAAAGCAAGGTCAATTTGATAAGACTTCAAATCACTAATTTCCAAACAAAGCTTGGATTCCTGGGCTATAATGTATATTTAACCCACAAAATGCTACAAATATTGTTGCTTGTAATGTAAAGTCACAATGACAACACCATTTATGGGACAAAGATTAGGTATGAGTATGCATCAAGGATCTATGGAAAAAGCCCCAGTTGCTGTAGATTCTGAGGGAAAGGAATTCTTTTATTTTGAACTCTTGACTGATGTTGATGTCTTCCCGACAACTGTGGGTACTTCTCTGATAAAATTACAAACTCAGAATACAACATTTTATACAAAAACTTTATCTATAGCAATCTTAAGCTACACCCAATCACACTAAATCTGAAAGTTCTCAAAACTTCTTTTACTTGTTTAGAGCTTCACATTGATTTCTTCTTTTGTCTGGAGCTATAAGCTACTCCCTACGCACTTTTTCCTTGCGCACTTTTTCATGTCCACAACTACTACTGTACAAAACATTATTTTGGTCTTCTCTGAGTTTAACAAACCTCATTCTGACGATGAATCACCATTATGATTTGAAACATTGATAAAAAATATTACACGGTCAAATCCAAAAACAACTGTACTCGAAACAACTGTACACTGTACTCTCCTATTACTTCATGCATAATCACCTCACTGTTGAAAGGACATTCCTCTTTGTCTCAGTTTGTCCTCCGATAAACTCCCAAGTCAATTTAAATATTCAAATTTACCTATCGAGTTTAATTTCTGTTAGTGCAATGGAAGGGGAGGAGGAACGAAAATCCCAAGGAAATTTCCAATAGGAGTCTTTGGCAAGGTAGGTGGCTGGAGGAAAGCTCAGAGCAATTAATATTATAAACAGACATGGGTGGATTCTAATAATGACATTATTTTAATACACGTCAGTAATATTATATTGGACCAAGCAAATGGTATATAAAGTGAAGTGAAGTGAAGAATTGTGATAACAAACTACAATCAAAACATACACTTTGCATGCATGACGCTTCACTGATGTAGCGAAGCTTCCTTTATGAATCGCTACTAAATCTTTATGCAGTGAAATGTAGGCATACAAAGCTTAAGCTTATTCGGGATAGCTAATTTGCATACGAGATTGCAAATGAGATCGCCAACTCTTGCCACCAAAATAGACAAAAATGTCTTCCTTAGGAGAAGAGCGTGGATGTGAAAGTTGGAAGTTTGATAGAAAGCAAGAGAGTTGACAGTTGCAACTCTTATTGACAACTTACTTAGACTTTTGCACATACGTGCATCATTCTAAAACTTACATTCTTATTTTCTCAATTCCATAGACCTGATTACATGAGCTGCATCCCACTTAAAAATCAAAAGAAGAGGTCTAACATTAGGACCATTTCACCAGGCTAAAAATAGACTTTTATAAGAAAACAATTTTCCCTCCCTAGCTAAGATGTGAAGTGGAAAACAGATCCATGCTAAAAAAGGGTTTCTGATCTGCCTTGATGGGAATTCATTGAAGCTCTACGTCAAACGGGCAGGACTGAAGGTTGCCACTATCCACTTAAAGGTTTTTCTGGAATAGGTATCGCCTGTTATTGCAAAAGATTTTTAATTGGGCATCTGCCCAAACGCCACAACTGGTAGATCTGTGCAAGAGAGCCTTACACATTTATGTATAGATCACATAATTGCTCATAAAACCCCTTTCATTACAAAGACGAAAATCCGAGATCAATAAACTTTAAGAAAGTAAGGTAGTAGATGCATCAGTTTTTGAGATATATTACATAATGAAGAAAAACGTTCATGTAAACTTAACTGTACTGCTGTGAATCATATTTGTGACAAACATATCTAGTCAGAGAAACCTTCACTTTTAGGTATTATTATTTTTTAATTTTTGACTTAGAGAACCCTGAATTATATATAACTGATTTTGTTTGGCAAATCTGTTTAAAACTTCTATTCACAGAGAATCTTGCATTAAAACTTCTATGCACAGAGAATCTCGCATTATTATATAGGCTTGTTTTTCCCCTGTAAACACATTCACTATACCGCGTCTGTGAAATAAAGAGGGGAACAATAAACAAACTTAGAAATTATACTAAACATCATGAAACATTACATCGGTTGTCTGAGCTGTTGCTCTCATAATAGAGCCTAAAAATTATTCAGTGACTAAACTTCTTACAAACTCGCTGAAGTCTTCAGAATGAATACAAAATACAGACTCAAATAATATATAGAAAATTGACCACAAATGGACACGGAGAAGATCACATAAAATAATATATTTATTGCTACACACAAAACGCAAGAGACCTGCTGATGGAACAGTGGACAGGTTGGAGAAATTAAAATGAAATCCAATCGCATACATAGAAAATTCTGCCTTCAATGATGATCATAAATATCGAATGAGAGTGTTGATGGGGAGTATCTGGAGGAGATATGATATTGTTCAGCTGGAGATTTAATTCAATAAAAGGAATGTATGCATCAAATGGTATGTTATGTTTTTGTTATTTTCTTTAACTATAGGCTGTGTTTTCACCCATTAACTATCAGACCAGAGTATCCAACTTACAGCGATAAACGTTTTCTGCATCAGAAGATCTCTCGGCGTGTAGCACTGAAAAAATAAAGGCTTCATTTCATTTGTATTTATGAAATGTTTGAATGATGTCGGCAATAGGTCATACTTGATGAAAGATGCATTGATCTTTTGTTAATATGGCACTGTAGACTGTAGAGTACTGAAGTTACAAATGAAAGGTCCTATATTTGAGTTTTAGCTGTTTCAAAAATTATATCAATATGTTCTGATCAAAATAGTTCAGCGATAGAGCACTCAATCTTAAATGAAAGATCTATTTATGATCCTCCGTTAGATCTTAATTGATCTATAATAAACTCTTATTTATCATCAAATAAAAGTTCCCCCATTCGAACCCTAATTGATCTATGAGAATTCTTCTCTAGACTGATTGAAATTCTGATTGCCTTCGTAACCTCCAGTCCAAAAAAATGGTGCGAAAGAAAAAGGGAAAAATCTTAGTCAACCATCAGATATAGGAAGAGCATTAAACGCGACCTCCACAAAGTGTTTCAAAAGAAAAGGATAAAATCTTAATCAACCATCAGATGTAAGAACAGCATTATGTGGGCTCTGTTCGAAATAGAAACTCTACTTGGAAGGTATATTGAAACGCATACCTTTTGCTGCGCTTTGTGGAACGGTGAGCTCTGAATCGAATGATACTGTCAACCATGTCGTTGTAGACACACTCTGTTGTTTCCTTCCCCGCTTTGAGGTTTTAACACACTGTTTGATAGATTTGGCCATCTATTTTGCAAACTTAACCTAGTTTCCATGCGGAACATCCCCGTTTGTCCACACATACAGTGTTGCGAGTCATATCACGTTCATCAAAGCCAGGCACGTCAAGCAGCCAGTTTCCCGATCCTCTTTGACAAACAAGTATCATTGTTAGTCATACTCTGCCGTCTCTCTAATTTTCTGTAATTCTGATTTTAGTTGCAAGACTTATATCCATGTAGTCTTGTAGAAACTACCATTTACTTATCTTTCTCCTTTATGAGAGATCACAAGGCGGTCTTCTTCTTTTAAAGAAATAATGAGTGCATTACAAAAGCCTTGATAAATAGAGGTTTTAAAGAAGTTTCATGAAACTTATCTTAGAACAATCACAAACTCATGCAAATTCTATTTTGAGACATCTAATTTTAACCTAGGCATAAACTGTTGTTCTTTCTATGCAAATTTTCATGCAAACTGTTTAAATTAATTTCCAATTATCTCCCCTTAATTTCAAGCACTAATACATGCAACAAAAAGCAATTGTTTCTGGTAGCTCTCCTACCAAAATGCTCTATGCGGTAAGTTCCATTTGGATACGACATTCTTGGCTTCCAGACTCTTTTGTAAAACTTGGATATGACTTCATGCAAGTTAACTTGTTTTGATATGCAATCTACTCTTACTGCAAATTTGGTAAGGATAACCTTGTCCTCAAAGACAGCAATCTTCCGGTCTCATCGATCAGATCTCCTCTTTGTTTGGACAATTTTTGTCATCAATCATAAAGTTATAAAACCCCCTGATTTTTCTTATTAGACCATTAATTCCTTTGAAGATCAGCCTCACGTTTTCTAAAGGTGGCTTTATCCTTTCAACTTAGATGACTTTGATCCTCGATAAAGCCACTTTTAAGTTGCAGGCCTATTTCAAGGGCATGGGAAACACAAATCTATACTTCTCTTAATTCAAGCTAAAAGAAATTAAATAGTCGTACAATTATAAGGATAAAAATTTACAAATTCAACTAAAAAGAATTCCTATAGACCAATTTAAAAACTGCAAGACAATATCCTTTTAACAAAACAAGTTGCCAAACAGCAAATTTTGAAAACTGAAATAAAAGAAAACCGAAATAGTTTCATCTTTCACACAGATCTCAAGACAAAATAGTATGTTCAGGTGAAAACAACCATTTCACCAAATGTCCCGCAGCAAGTGGGGATTGCTTAGATCATACAAACATACATGTAATATAAGTGAACAGTAGGTACGACAATCAGTGAAAACAACCATTTCACCAAATTTCCTGCAGCAAATGGGGATTACTTAGAGCATAAAAACATACATGTAATATAAGTGAACGATGGGTATAACGATTACTGCAAAGCGTTGCCGATAACTTCTGCAAGCACACCACAGCCAACAGCTCCTGCAACTCTTACAACAAGATTAGCCGCGGCTGCTGGGATATCAATCCGATTTCCTTGCTGTGGACTAGATGGGTCTTGAAAGCGATGCTCCAGAAGGCCGTGCATGTCAAGTTTTGCACAGGCCAAATCTAGGGTAAAACTGCAGTGCTGACAGTCATATCGCCAACCCCGACACAGCCTATGGCAGAAGCTGCAATTGTAGTCTCCATCCTTGTCCTTCACAAGTCTTAGAGAATGATTCGCATGCTGGGTAAAGGTGAAAACCGGGGGAAGCGTAATACAAAGGGGATGGAACCTCAGACTAGGTTTTAACAGAGTCAATGATCTCCGTCTACCAGGAACCTTGAAAAGGAAACCTCTGATGGTATTCTGGCAGGCGCTGCAGTTGTGACGGGGGATTTTAGACCGGGAGCGGAAATCTAAGTCCTCAGAAACGTGAATGGAATTCTGGAACACACCCGGCAGTTGGGCACACTCTGGATGCAGCCTGAAATCATCACAGAATGGATCTGTGCACACAAACCCTCCATTTCGTCCCTCTTCCTTGCAGCCGCTGCACTCGTATCGTTGCCCCGGACGAAACCAATGAAGCGTATGCCTGTGCCGTGACAGAG
Organism: Chamaecyparis obtusa; assembly: GCA_027943335.1. Taxonomy (NCBI): domain Eukaryota; kingdom Viridiplantae; phylum Streptophyta; class Pinopsida; order Cupressales; family Cupressaceae; genus Chamaecyparis; species Chamaecyparis obtusa. The sequence goes on along the minus strand of BSBK01004545.1, from coordinate 432,758 downwards.
CAGCTGCATCGAGCTGTATGGCCATAGTATTTGAGACGACCAAACTTGATGTAGATGGCGTTCTCCCTGCTGTTTTCCAAGAGAAAAATGAACGAACTTGCCCACTGTTTACCTATTATCGACTTAGAAGTTTGTACAGCGGAAAACAACGAATATATAAATATAAAATTCTATGAAGTCATACCTACCAGCCCACGATATCTATTATAGAAATCGCATGACTTTGATATGGAAAAAATATATTTAAGAAATTCAGATATTGAAGCCCACGTTATCGACTACAAAAATCATATGATTGTAAAATAAAACAGTTGATGGACCTTAACATAAATCATCATATGGATAAGTACAAAAGATGAAAACAAGTAGACTGTCAATATAGAGTTTATTCGATTTCCTTTTCTCTTTAGATCTTGGATCTTTGTTGTGTTCATTTATTAACCTTTCAATTTTAATTATTCATTTATCATCAAATAGATTACTTCAGGAACTCACGTTTTAGAACTTTCCTTTTCAACATATCAACGTTTATAGATTAATATTTCATAATTAATTAATATTATTTTTTATTTATAATGATTGATTATGATAAATTAATATTTGGTTAAAATTATTTTGATTAATTAAATTATAAAAAAGAAATTATGTGTAGAGAGCTTTTGAGTTTAGCTATGTCATTTTTTTAATAAAAAATTTCAGATCAAAATCATTGATGATTTCTAAAAGGTTGATAGAAAAAAGAAAATATAGCTAAATGTAGAAGTTCTAAATACATAGTTATGGATTGTGAAAATCTAATGTCTCAAAATAAAATTAATTAAAGTAATTAAAATAAATAGAGATGCAATTAGAGACAGGCTCGAGAAGTACAACCAAAAGATCCAACTCAGTCTGAATAATGAGTCCAACCTCTAAACAATATTAGATCTAATCCTATTTAATATCAGACCATTCACTTAAGAATTAGATTGAAAGAGATTTGAAAAGACTTTTCAAGATTCCAAAATATATATCTAAAAATAATATAAATATATATATATATATATATATATATATATATATATATATATATATATATATATATATATATATATATATATATATATATATATATATATATATATATAAAATTGGAAATCTATCTTTTATATATAAGAATCTTGTTTTATCAACGGATGTGTCATCCATACGCATATGAATCCTACTTGGAAGTAAAATATGATAGCATAGACGTTACATAAAATGGTCCTCGAATTGACGACAGTTGTCGGTGGGGCTGCTCTAGAAAACAAGAATACTATTGTGGAGCTCAAACTACACTTGTGATGGAGGACGTGGTTTCCAGTCTGGCGACAATAATCTTCCCTGTTGTTCCGTTGACTTCCCACCTACCGCAGACCTTCTCTATTTGCCTTGTCGCATGATCGCAAGGCACTTATTATGCTCTTGCGATCATGCGACTACCTAAAGCTTGCCCGATTTTGTTTTTATATGCGAACCTATGATAATTTTGAGTGGGCCCCTCTCATTTTCACTTTTCGCATGATCGCATAAACATTATTCTGTTTATGCGATCATGCGACCAGTACTTGCTGCGTCCAGTCTCCTCTCCGTCCTCTCATCTGCCCTACCTACCGCACTCAGGGAATATGCTCTTGTCGCATGATCACATGACCATTATTTTATTCATGCGATCATGCAACCAGTCCTTATTTTTTTCAATCTGCCAGCTACCATTTTTATTGCAGTTTATTTTATATTTGTTTTTCTTTGACTTTTTGTTTCAATCGGATGTAATCCAGGCAATTCGAGAACTTTCTACAGGTAGAATATTTTGTAAACAAAAGGGAATGTTTTGATGTTTAGTCTTATATAGAAACAAAAATGATATTCTGAGCATTGGCAGCTCTTGGCATAATCTGTAAATTTGAAATTAATATATAAAAGTTTCATTTTAATCTCTGAGAGTTTTCTGTTTTGTTGGCTTTATATTTGAAGCTCTGTTGATTGCTCTGTTCCTTCCTCCATCAAATTGGTATCAGAGTAGGTTATTGAAGAGAAGATTTCTGCTAGAGATTGAAGAGCTCAAAAATATTTGGGTATTATTTCTTGGCAAAAATTTCATTGTGGGTAAAGAGCAAATCAGAGAAGAAAGAAAAGGGTTTGTTAAAAAAGGGAGAAAAAGTATTACTGGTAAACCATGGCAGGAACCAGTGGGAGTATTTCTCAGCTTCATATTCTAATTTTTAATGGAAAAAATTATGATTATTGGAGTATAAAAATGAAGACTCTCTTTCGTTCTCAAGATGTTTGGGATTTAGTGGAAAATGGGTTTCCTGAACCACCAGACCAGCAGGCATATCAGGCCCTTTCACAAGCTGATAAAGATTTATTGAAAGAAAATAAGAAGAAGGATGCAAAGGCTCTATTTTTCATTCAACAAGCAATGGAAGAATCAATCTTTCCAAAGGTTGCAGCTGTCACAAGATCAAAACAAGCATGGGACAGTTTGCAAATAGCATACCAAGGCACAGGCAAGGTAATAATGGTTATTATGATAAATTAATTAATATTATTTTTGAATTATAATGATTGATTATGATAAATTAATATTTGGTTAAAATTATTTTGATTAATTAAATTATTAAAAATGAAATTATTTGTAAAGAGCTTTTGGGTTTAGCTGTGTAGATTTTTTTGTATAAATATTTCAGATTAAAATGATTGATAATTTCTAAAACGTTGATACAAAAAAGTTCACATAGTTAAATGTAGAAGTTGTAAACACATAATTATGGATTGTAGAAATCTAATGTCTCAAAATAAAATTAATTCAGATAATTAAAATTAATAGAAAGATGTAATTAGGGACAGGCTGGAGAAGTACAACTAAAAGATCCCAACACAGTCTAAATAATGAGTCCAACCTAAACAATATTAGATCCAATCCTATTTAATCTCACACCATTCAGATATGTATGAGATTGAAAGATATTTGAAAAGACTTTTCAAGATTCCAATATATATATATATATATATATATATATATATATATATATATATATATATATATATATATATATATATATAGATATAAAATTGGAAAGATGTCTTTTATATATAAGAATCCTATTTTATTTGTGGATGTGTCACCCATACGCATATGAATCCTACTTGGAAGTGAAATATGATGGCATGGACGTTACATAAAATGGTTCTTGAATTGACGACAGTTGTCGGTGGGGTTGCTCTAGGAAACAAGAATACTATTGTGAATAGACTTGCTTATACAGAGTCAAACTACACTTGAGCTGCACAAGTGTAATGTAGTTTCGTCTCCATGATTGTCAGACAGAAGTAGTGGGACCTCTCACCCCACTTACTAAATTATTTTATTATATTAGTAAAAGTTAATTTTGGTTTTCTCTATCAACCACTCAATCAAGTTAACCAATGTTGGGTGACTCATGGAATGACATGGAGGGAAATTGTCTATCAGCCAATTAAATAGCATAAAAAATAAAAAATCACAACTCTATATTTTAAAGTGCTATTTAGTTGGCTACATAGGAAAAGTTGTCATTGGTTAACAATTTCACTCATTATATGTTGGGTAGGATCATTGTATTGGTGTCATTGCATAGAATTTGATTTTAAAAATATCATAATTGCAATCTATATCAATACAACTAATCAACTAATAGATCTAATTGATATCATTTTTTATTTTGATTAAATTAAGTAAGTTTTTGATACAGTCCAAACCTTGTTACAAAAGAAAAAACCAATTTGCCAAAGAAGTATCTAAAGTTAGGATTAAGAAGAATTAGAAACAATCTAATCCAACTTTACATCTTTCTTTCTTCTTTGTACTATTGTCCTACCATATTTATTTTAAACAATCAAAGATCCAAGTGACGTAGAAATTGAAACCTCTTTAACAACCTCAAATTATGAAAAAATAGATGAATTTTTAGCAACACAAATACAGTGCAAAAAGAAAATCATCATTAAGAATATCAACATTATGAGAAGAAATAGAAGAAAAATATTGAAACCAAATTGAACTTTAAACAAACCATTTTTTTTTAATCTAAAATAGGGCTACTTTGGCAAATAGTAGATAGAGAAACAAAAAAATGCTCATTTATCTCAACACTATCATTTTATTGTAACAATAAAAAAGTCTAACAAACAACAACTAAAGAAATAATAAAGGAATTTTGATCACTAGCATTAAAAGAAGTGTCAAGGTAAGATTCAAAGTGAGTCAACATTGGATAAGAGAGCTTAGAAGACTTTGAATCACATGGATCATTTAGGAATAACATAAGATTTTTGGTAAAAAAAAGTTGTCCACCCTAAAGAAGAGGACCTATAAGGGCCACAAACACAATTAGAGTCCAAATGTCTGATAAAAAAGAAGCAAATGCATAAAATAGAATGTCCTCGTAATCAATCAACTAGATCTAAGGATGATCATTCACCTATAAAATAATATTTCTTGAAAGATTTTTAAATAGATCAATCTCTACCAAAATATGAGAAACATAGGTAAAGAAAAACTAGCAACAAGATTATCCACCTACATGATATGCCTCTCAAGGCATTATTGATTGTCCCATAGGTAGATTTACACCAAAAATTTATAGGATATAAGACATTCTCACCCAAATAGGGGACACATGAACCACTTCCTTAAGAAGGCTATAGGAAGGCAACCAAGGATGGAAAAGGAGAGGGTGTGAACGCCATACATAGTCACCACCCTTAAGAAAAACATCTTCATCAACAAAAGAAGAAGAACTAATATTTATATTTTACCATCCACAAAAGGGAGATAATCTATAGAGATCCAACTATTCAAATCTAGCAAAGATGGAAAGAGATGAAAAACTCCACAAAATAAGCCAAGCTTAGACAAAATCTCATTCTCTGCAACTTATTTTACAAAAACCACTTTGGTGAAGGTAGGAAATAAATACATATAGGCTTATGAGAGAATTACCTAGCTTGAAAAGAGGTCAACAATATTTTCCTTATAAATTACTATGTCTTCATAGGTTAGAACTTGACAGGAGCTAGGGGAGATGGGGACAACAATATTAAAAGAGTTGATAACACCCTTTTGAGACAAAGACAAATAAGCCCCATCAAGAGCATCCACATTGCAACCTAGAATAATGGAGATACATTGTGGGTAAGTGTACAAAGTTGGGTGCCAATTCCCTAGAAGTCCACTATGCAAACAAAATTGCTGCCAGAAATGAGCATTCGTTTCTTAAAATACGGGTGCCCGTTTAGCTTTGGGTGACCAACCCATAAAAAAGGGTTGTCCATTTAGCATTGAGCAACTGAACCAAAACAAACGTCCATTTTTTACAAAATGGGTGACCATTTCTTAAAAATCGGGAGCCCACTTTGTAAATGTCTTTTTTTTATACCCGATTTCCATGTCATTTTCATTGGTTAGGAAATAGGCTAGCAATTTTTAGAGAGATGTTTGCCTTATTTTAGCTTCACTACTAACCCCCTCATCCTTTTTTTCATCATTCCAAATACATGCCTTTGTTTTTTAATATTTTCTTTCATTTTTTAAATTATAGTTTATTGTTATTTTTAAATTGTTAAACAGTAATTGTCATTCCAAATATGTGTTTTTAATAGTGAAAAATAAATTTAATTTAATGTTTAAAATAATTATTTTTTAGTTTTAATTTACTTCGTAAAATATTATATGGAAAACATGAAAAATAAAAATAGTTAAAACTTAAAACCATAGGTAGAAAACAAAAACAAAAACATAAACCCTAGGTAGAAAAATAAAATAAAATGTAAACCCTACGTAGAAAATAAAAATAAACATGTAAACCCTATGTAGAAAATAAAAATGTAAACCCTAGGTAGAAAAAATAAAAATGTAAACCCTACCTGTAGAAAATAAAAATGTAAACTCTCTCTCTCTCTCTCAACGTTGTTTAAATTTATATTTCTAAATGTTGTACAAATTTAATAATAATTTTTTCTTCGTAAGGTAAAATGTAATTTAAATTGTAATTGTAAATTTTTATGTTTGTATATATATGAAGATTATATTCGCGGATGATTTTAGCGTACATGAACTCTTAGGTCACTAGACACTGTTAGAGTAATAAAGTGTTTACTGATTAATTAAATCATGTTTGATTTAATTATTAAGTCACTTATTATCTCTTTCTACTTAAGATAAACTTTAAGCATATACTAATTAATTGCTTTATTAATTATTATCATGCAACCTAGTTTGTTCACCCTTTTAGGGTTTTGATCTCCTTTATAAGGATTGATCTCTCTTGTTTTCATACAGATTGAGAAACATTCATTTTATTGAATTGCAACTTTTGTTTTTGCACATCAAGAATTTATCCTCTTTCATGGATCCATGCATTCAGGCCTCTCTAGATTCTTTCTTCTCTCTCTTTTTGTGACATTTGTTTGAATGTAGGTGTTCTTAGGAGTTGTGAGTTGTTTACTCATCAACTCCAATATGGTATCAGAGCTCAGATCTATTTTCCCCTATCCTATTCCTAAGAGATTTGATCGTGTTCATCAGATCTGTAGTTTTAGAGGGTTTTCTATCGGATCTGGGAGAACCTCTCTTTTTGGTCATCTTGACATCAAACAGACCTCACCATTGTGTTTAGAGCGTACAAGAACTGCTAGATCCATATAAAGTTTGTCCATTTTGGACAAAATTAGAATTTGTGGCAAAAAAAAATTGTAACCGACCCTAACATGGATCCCGAGGCAGTCACTAGTATTTTGGATCATTTTGGCTAAAATAGACCTCACCGTTGAGCACGCAATAGCCAAGAAACCCCATTTCTATATAAGGCACATCCTATTTTGGTGACGTTACATTATGAGATAAATTATTTGTTGCATACAAGGGTTGTTTGACCCTTACATGCATCCTGAGGTGTGCATGTGATTTTTTCAAAAAAAGTTTTTTTTTTCTTTTTTGGGGGGTTGACAACCATTTGGCCATCAACTTTAATCCCTTAGAAGATGTAGCCTTAGCCCCTGGTCATATGGTAACCAAGGGCCCAAATTTTCTAGCCCCAAAGGCTTTTTGCAATGACGACTATACGACTATCAATTTTAATGTCATGCAGTGCTGATGTCAGCACATGTCAGCACCTCTAGACACCATTTTTGAGCCCTTCAGCATACCTATGGTTTTTTGCTCATAACTTGAGCATACAATGTCAAAATCAAACAAAAAATATATCATCGGAAAGATGGTTCCAAACTCTATCTAGATCTAGAGGTTTGAATGTTTGATGTTTCCTTTTTGATAGTTTTTATTACTATCAAAGCTAGATATTTATTTTTTCACTTCAAAAGCTCTATCTTATGCATCTGGACTCCATTTTGGAAAAAAATGATATATCATTGGAAAGCTTGTTCTGAGACCTTTCCAGTGCTATAATTCATTTTTCTAGATTATGCTCCAGATATATTTTATTATGTTTCTTGCATTTTTGTAATCTGGTGGATATGTTGGATGTTTTAGGTCCTAGGATCTTTTCCTTTTGAGGAATGGCTCATCTTAGGCTATTATTTTATTTTAGCAGCCTTATTTCTTCTTTGAGCTGTGTATACTTCACTTTTGTAGCATTCTTTTATTCACATGCACTAAGATAAAGTGTCATTCTATTGCATGTATGGGATCTTGCACATGTTCGTGCTCTTTGTACTCACACTCCATTATAAAGTGCCAATGGGGGTTTGATGTGTGCCTTTGTTTACCATCTACTTTTATCATGTGAGCATTCCTCCAATGACATTAGCCTCAGGTATATCTATTTGTATTTGTACTCTCTCTGCACCTTCGATGTTCCTAGTTTTTATTCATTGTGCAGTTCATATTGGATGATAATTTTAGTGTGTTTTTAGAATTATGTGGGGGTTTCTACTATTGGTCCTACTGCTTTCTTGGTTTGATAGTGTGAGCAATTTATTCAGTATTTGATTTTATGTACTAGGTGGATGTAGTGGCTGGGTACCTATGCATCTGGTGAGATGGATCATTTACCATATAGAAACTCTTTCTTTCCTATTTTTGGACACACTCTTCCAACTTTGATTGATTAGATCTTCAGAATTTGGTGTTTTTATGCCATCTGTATCTTCGAGTTTAGGTGTTTTCCTTTGTTTGCCTCCTAATTCGAGTAGTGTCATTTGAGGTCACTCGTGTAGATTACAGTATTATGTATCTTCAACTTCAGTTGTTTGACTTTTTTTGCCTCTTGATTTGAGTAGTGTCATTTGAGGACACTCATGCAGATTAAAGTCTTCTCTATCTGGTCATATTTTAGTGGAGGTTCTTTAGATCAACATTTACTTCTTGATAGATTTTGCAGGTTCTTGCTTCAGTGATGTTGTACATGTTCATCCTTGTTCTTATTTTCTAGAACATTCCTAGTTTTGGAGGCTTCTTCAGTCCTTCAGACTAGTCTTTGTCTCTTTTTGGAGTAGAGTTTTTCCCATGTGGTTTTCTCTATTTATCTACTTTCAGAGACTCTCTTTTGTACTTGGGTACTTAATTAGGCCTTTTGTTGTCGGGACTCATTTTCTTTCAGTAGTTCTTTCTAGTTTTTTAGCTTCTCCCAAATTTCATCTTAAGGGGGGTGTTAGAGTAATAAAGTGTTTAATGATTAATTAAATTATGTTTAATTTAATTATTAAGTCACTTATTATCTCTTTCTACTTAAGCTAAACTTTCGACATATAATAATTAATTACTTTATTTATTATTATCATTCAATCTAGGTTTGCTCACCCTTTTAGGATTTTTATATGCTTTATAAGGATTGATCTCTCTTGTTTTCATAACAAATTGAGAAACATTCATTTTATTGAATTGAAAATTTTATTTTTCCACATAAAGAATGTCTCCTCTTTCATGGATCCATGCGTTCAGGCCTCTCTAGCTTCTTTCTTCTCTTTCTTTCTATGATAGGTACTTGCATGTAGGTGTTCTTGGGAGCTGTGCATTGTTTACTCATCAACTCCAATACACACCTCCACCCCCAGCCCCTTCGTCTCCACCTCCATCTACTCTAGAAGAGTTGAGAGAAAATATGAGGAGAAATGTTTGTGCCACTATATGAGACATTGGTACCATTAGACATGATCCTCACCCCCCTCCCTAGCTACTACATCTTACAGATACCATGCAAGGCATTTTAGATTATGTACAAATATTAGAAAATGAGATGGATAGTTTTTGTATATGTGGGACTCCATGCATGCGTATTATGCTAACGACCTATCTTATAAAGAGGTACATGACTTAAAAATTACAAAATCTGATTTGAAATTTTAGTTTGTGAACCCTAAAATGGGCGAGACAATAAATGAGAAGAAACCCCATGTATCTATTAGATGGTGTTAGCACCCACAAATATCTAAGCATTTTTGGGAGTAGTGGTGGATGGTATTTGTCCATCTACTACGAGCTAATCATGGGGTGCCCATGTACTTCCTAAAAAATCTATGGACTGAATTTGAATTGGGTAAAAAACCCAATTACTTTGACATGAGTGCATTCTAGGGGATCAACAAAGGTATGCTACAAGATAGGCTAGTGGCCAAATTGAGTGATAGAGTTATAAATCATGTGTGTAATGATAGATAACTGATAGGGGGGGGGTGTGAATCAGTTAGTTCCAGTTATCCTACAGTCCCAATCTCCTAGATGTATATATTCAAACCTTTCAAATAAATTATCAAATTGGTAAGCTATCACCAATAACTTTCACTTCATATATCGATTGATAGTCAATTGACTGTGTTTACTAATCTGACTAGTTATGAAATGTGTAAAGTAAAATAATAATAGAATCACATAAAATACACGTAACACATAGATTTTTAATGTGGAAACCCTGTTAGGGGAAAAACCACCTGGGATCGGCAACCCAAAATATTTTACTCTTCTGAAGTGAGCTCAGTTAGGAGCCAAACTTGTCAAAGGTTACAAAAAACACTGTAAGGTGTAACTTGGTTAGAGGATTTTTTACTAATAGTTCTCGCTCGACCAACATTCACTATGGGGTCAACAAGAAAACAATCAACATTCATTGAGTATCATATTGAAATACAAAAAGACTGTTAAGTCTACTCAGTTAAGAGATTTTTCTATAAAAATAGTTAAACCGATACAATAATGATCTGATTTAAATACAACTAAGATTTACAGATTTTTAGATCTATGCTAAGTTCAAAAAACCTCCTCTGATAAATATTCACTTAACAATCCTTGATATCCTCCAACTTGTTCAACTCGGCAAATAATACCTTGACACTCGATAATACCTGGAGTTTAGCTTGATTCTATCTATAACTAGTTTGATCAGTGGTGTATGAAAATAGTCCTTTCACCTAAATTCTCCTGTAGTATCAATAAGCTCCAGACTCAAATAATGAATCTCAGGTGTCTTTAAATATACTTCATAAACTATTTTCTTATCATCCGTTAGATTTTGCCTCTTAATCTCCATCGTTCCTTTTTCTGCTTCAAGCTTCCTTGGTATATGTGTTTATAATACATTTCATCCTTCTCCATTCGATTAGTCCTCAATTTTGTGAGTCGTTAGATCACCATAAAAAACTTTATCTTCTACCTCAGAATTATAAACAATTGTCAGCTCATCAATTCAATCAACTATTATAAACTTTATTTGTTTCTCTTACTCAGTCAATAGTAGAATATGCCAGTGAATATCTACTCGGTTAATACTATACTCAGTATAAACTACACTAGCTCGATGTATATAGAAATCTTCAATTATCGACCACATAAAGTTGTTCAGTTTTGATCTTCAATACATAACAAATTCATGTAATAAAATCAAGTCAACAACAAAATTTCATAAACTTATCAATAAGTTACCTAATGTATACCTTAGCCATATATTTTATATCCATCTCATCTTCATGTAGATATCTCATTCCTTTACCATTTTCTTCTTCAGATATTTGTAACTATCTTGATAAGTACATTCAAAACTAGTTGACATCAATGATAATACATTGAATGATTTAATTTCCTTACATATCAGTTTAGTAGCTCGGTGATCTCTAATCATTTTCTATCACTTGTCCATTCATTTCATAAATATATTCAATTAGTTGTAGGTCATCATGTAATGAGTCCCTTGTTCCTCTTCTTGCTCTAGTTGTTACTGCATGTATCCGATGTTGAGTAGTGAACTCTTCTCTTGTTTTATTGAGTTCCCTTTTGGGTAATTTGTTAGAGTAGTTTACCCGGGCAAGGGTTTTTCCTAGCACAACCCATGTTTACACGAGTTCCATGGATATTTATAGGGGTCCATAGAGTGATCTTGCTAGTGCTGATGCTACCCATGGTGGATATAATTATGATGATGATGGTTGAAATTTTGATGACATCTCATCATATGTTGATCTTCTCTGTGTGGATGATGATCATCATGTAGAGGTAAATTTATTTATAATTTATAGTGCAATATTAAATTCCACATATATACATAGATGAACCATAACATGTGGATTTTTTTTGAATAGAGGAGGGATGAAACTATGCCTTCTAGGGACTGTCATCATCGTACCTTGACACCTCAAGATGTTAGTGCCCATTTCATGGTATGAAGTACATTTAAAATATTTACTATTAAAACTTGAATTTAATAATGCGTTTGATATATTTTTTTGTAATTTTGTCGGGTATTTCATGTAATACTGAGGTTGGCATTTCTTTACGCCTTGGCCCATTGGTCACTGAGGCTCAGCCTCATATAACCCTAGTATATTTTTCATTAATTCATTTTAAATGTTTATATGCTTACTAATTTATGTATAACTCTAATTCATGCCTATTTTTTGTAATTGTAGGCTTTAGGATAGTTTGATGATGCATCACATCTATGTCCTAACCCACCAAGGACTTTAGCTACATGTTAGACACCATATGTATGCTTTTCTTCCATAAATTTGTAGTCTTTATATGCTTTATAATTTATGTATATACAAGTTTGATTCATGCTTTATATATGTTGTTCAGGTCAACACCACTATGAGTCTTGGTATGGCTATGGGATTGAGCCAAATGCAGTCATCAACATCCTTCATTGAGGTCATGATTAAAACATTAATTTTTCAATGTCTATTATGTACATGTCTTTTATAGGGATTATCAAAACTTAATAATTTTTTTTTGTATAGGACTTGAATGTAGCCACTTGTTTTGTTCATGGGAGTGCACCTCCTCATCCCATAGAGAGCATTACTAATCACATTCGAATGGTAAAATTTTAAATGTTAATTATTTAATTTCTTTGCAAGTGAATTATGCAAGTCATTTGAATTAAACACACATAGTCTTCTCATTGAGTGTTAAGAATTTTTATTGCCATTCTTCAACCTATTCTGTATTATCACATTCTTCCCATTCACCTACAACAAAAAATTGACAAAAACATGCAAGATCCCTATTCTATAAAGTCCAAGTGTTAGCATTATAACTCCTAAATGAATGTCATTTAGATGACCCGCTAATTGTATCATAGTCATAGCTTGAAAGGATATTCTTCTCTTCAACTAGCTAGAAGAAACATCTAATTATAGAGTTTTGACTTGACCTATAGATAAAGTTGTACTACACCATTCCACAATTGCATATAAATTTTTAAATTTGGCCTTTTCCTCAAATTTGAGTTGCTCTTTGTAAAGGTCTCTCTTAACACATGCACCAACATTGACACTGTCATGTTCTTATTTTCCATGTCCAACCTCAAAAAGAGTCCACATATGTTGGACATTAGTTTTCTTATGTGTCCTACTCAGCAAATAAAACATTCTAGCATTCTTGAATTTCCTTGTGCAATTATCTAACCATATTAGATGTTGTGTCATATAAAATTTATCTCCCCTCAAATTCTCATAAAACATCTTGAAGCACTATTGGATAAAATCTTATGAGTGTAGTTTATTATCACTCATATAGAAATGGTATTCTCTCAAAACTTTTTGATCCTCTTTTGTACTATCAGGTGCATTCCTATAGACTATATGAACAAAAATTGCTACTTGCACTGAATTATAATATTATTCTTGGATATCATCTTGTGGGGCAAGTGTGTATCTCTCTGTAAAGTCAATGATTTAAAGTAAACTACCAATTGGAAATGTATTCTTGCATATGCAAAACTTTCCATCAAGACATCTAGCATTTTGAGAGTGTTTCACATATTTAGGTACGATCTTACTCCTAAATTCATTCATAAATGCATGAACACTAACTTTTTCAGTAATTAGATCACACCGTCTTCCAACATTTCCATCCTTCAATGAATATTCAATAGTTTTAAATCTTTTTACATCAATTAATTGTTGTCCAAAGTAAGTTGAAGTATTTTCATGCTAACATTCATCTAACAATGCAAGATTGCCACATATGTCACATACACTAGAAACACATGCATTGAAAAGAAAATATTACTCATGTTAGGTAGGTTAGGAAAAAAACTTGATATGGAACTAGTACATTTGAGGCCATATTCTGACGGCCATTTGTCAGATTTGCAACACCTATTTGTTGATAATTCGACAGACATGTTTGTCAGCATTTTTGCTTTGCAAATTACAATGGAAGTGATACCCATCAGTATTTCAACATCCTTTTCCGTCAAAACTTGTCACATTAATAACAACTTTACTATGGGATTTCATATGGTATATCTATTGGAACTCCAACAAACATCTATCGAAGAGTCTGTCAGATTGGTGACAGATATGCAACGATTCTCTGACAGGTAAACCCGTCAGAGAGATAACATTCTTGTCACCTATATCTATCAAAAAGTGACCCTCTTTGACATTATAATGGTTAGAAGTGCAACAGATAGGTATTGACTCTCTGACAGGAAATCCCATCAGACTTATAGCACTGCTGTTGAAATAAATAAAAGTTTTATCGAAAAAGTGACAGATACTCACATTAAAGATAACAGAGCTCAGGCGACCATCATAGGTGGTCTTCGTCTTTGGTCCATATACTGAAAAAAAAAATTACCTTTCATTAGCTCATCAAATGAGGGGATTTGAAATAGTTTAATAGAATATTTTTATGATAACATATATTATTTAAGTTGACATTGCAAAAATTTATCTACTTTGCACACTTGTAGACTACGAGGATAGTGATAAAGAAGCATCTCCTCCCATGGCCTACATTACTCAAGCAACGGGAGGGGATGCTTTTTTATGGCTATCATCGTAGTTTACAAGTGCACAAAGTAGATAAATTCATTCAACGTTAAACTAAAATAATGTATGTTATACATGAAAATATCATCCATTAAATTCTTTCAAATCGCCACATTTGATGAGCTAACGAAATGTAAAATGTTTTGTCAGTAATATGGACCAAAGATGAAGAGCAACTATAATGGTCTCTTGAGCTCTGCTATATTTAGTCCTAGCTACTAGGTAAGGCCTGGAAGACTTATACTTGTCAATCGTCGAGAATAATTATTGCCTTGCCTTTATGTACACTACATAGTATCCAATATAAGAGAAGGTAGAAAATATGAATGGATAAAATAAATGAAAGATATAATAATATTATCTTGTGGTTTACCTTCTCATAATTGATCCCAGTCTCACAAAAGTAATTTTATACGATCTGTTGGTGTTTGAAAATGCTTATGCCAACTAGGGCTGCCAATATGCCTTGAGACTAGTATTAGGAATGGTTAGTTCCAAGTATGAGAGCTCTGCAAGACAACTGGACCAACTATAGGGATAAGACTACCCTCTTCTGCTTCTAGCTCTACAAATCCAAGGTGGGTACACCTAATCCAATAGATATTAAGTCTAATATTTTTAACTATGCCCCTTATTGAATATTGGATCTTACAACAGATAATAGTGAGAAAGTACTAAACAACAACCTATTGTTCATTGACTCTCCATCACTGGATAGGAAAACATGTAAAGTAAATAAAAGTAAAAGACTGGTATTAATTTGTTTTTCAAGATTACAAGATTCCAATCATTCCATACAAAGATAAGATAGGAAGATCAAGGCCAGTACCTTATTCATTGGGCAATAGAGTCAGAAAATAGAATGAATACAATAGTTTCTGATGAAAGGTGGGTCTTGAACATTGTTGGGAGTTCCCTTTGATATTCAACTTGTAGATTTATACTTTGTTGGATAACTTTAATAAAACTTTGACTCTATCACCACTCCAAAGTCTACAAGGAAGAGGGCCAATTAACAAGGATCAAAAGAGATCCTCCTACACTTTGAGCCTTAATGCTTAGGCGGGTGTACCCTTGATTCACTTCTGAAAAGGAATCACTAAATATTATACCAATATACTC
This sequence comes from Chamaecyparis obtusa, assembly GCA_027943335.1. Taxonomy (NCBI): domain Eukaryota; kingdom Viridiplantae; phylum Streptophyta; class Pinopsida; order Cupressales; family Cupressaceae; genus Chamaecyparis; species Chamaecyparis obtusa. The sequence continues at coordinate 417,344 of BSBK01004545.1, read as the reverse complement.
TTCACTAACTGATTTAAGGATTTTATCATTTGAATGTGTATGTGTGATTGAGGATGATGGACTGCCTCTAGAGAAAAGATCAGTGCCTTATCCTAGGGCAAAGAGTCACTAAATAACATATATCATCCTAAAACCTTAACTTAAATACATATGAACTCAGAGTAAGTGCTTTTCCTATTACTCCCCTCACTCCCAAACATGATCATCAAATTCCAATCTAACAATGAACTCACTGAAATCACCCTAAAGACTTTAATCCTAACTTTGTTAGGAACTCCAAGCTGGTCTCACAATACTCTTTGTTTACCATATGCTAATCCACTTTGTGACCTTAACATATATGAATCCACAATCATAAAAGAAGACAATCAGAGATTTGAAACATGAATTCAAGTGTATTCTCATTAATTTTTAGAAATCAATACATTACCAAGTAACAAAATACCAAAGGAAAAGACCCAAAATCCAGGTTCTCTTTGATCAGTATAATACCATCAACAACAACCAGGGACCAAAGTAATGTTTTGGAACCCACACTAAGTTAAAAAATCTGCTACTTATACTACCACTAGTCACCTTGGAATCCTCAAAGAGGATGCATCAAGCTTCAGGTAACTAGGGTTAGGGTTTCAACTACTAAACCCATTAGAAATGGTCACAAATTTAAATGCAGGGGAAGAAAACTAGTTGGCCATGCCTGAGAAAGATTTGCATTCATGATAGGTCTTTGGGAAAGTACTGCAAATCATGAAAATTCAAATTTGTCAACCCCTTTTAGCCACCTACAACACACCTCTAGCACAAAGAACTAGGTACAAACCCCTGCAGATGATCAAACAACACCATAGACCACACTGCAATAGCAAGCACCACCAAACAAATCAAATCTGGCTATGAAAACATTCAATTTTGGCCCTTTTTGTCACTAAGAAACCATCTGCAAATTCAAATTTGAAAATAAATGACTACTTCCAAGTGATAGTAGCAAATCGGCGGTGTAAATTTAAAATCAGGTTAACTTTAAGTCATGGCCGTTAGATCTCTCCCTTTCACGGTCTTTAAATCTTAACTCAACTGCCACCCTCAGGTTTACTCCTAGCGACTATGCGACAGTATTTTTCCTTAATCGCAGAATGAAATCTTAACTCACCACTTAACCCCGCAAACTGGTGACTGTAGGAAAACATTTAACCTCGGTCCCACATCTAGCGAATTGGTGACATAAGATTTTTGCCAGTTCACAAAACACTTTATAATACTGCCAAAAATTTTAGCGATTACATGAATTCTTGTTCACTGAACCGCTAAAACATTTAGAGAAATGCCATCTTACTTTGTGAACAAGCGAACCCATTGAAATCTGTCAGAACCGCTAAACATTTTTGTCTGGACCACTAAGACCTTAGACCCCACCTGGGCCCGCCTGAAACCTGCCACATGTCACCACATCATTCAGTGCAATCACCCTATCATCACTGACAAAGGACCCACCACAAAGCTTTCACCTTTAGTGAAGATCAATGGCTATCATCATACCACTGACTTATCCATCGTGCAACTCTGATCAATGGTATCATGACAACTGTCAGATCCTACATCGTATTAACTTCCCTGAAACCAGTGGACACACTGACAAGTCCACCTCAGCACACCTAGACCAATCACAGTTTGCCAACTAAGTAAACGTAGCAGTGGACCCACCGAAAGAAAAGGTTACATCACACAGAAGAATCAACAGTCATCTCAAAATCTCATACATCTGACAAATCCCTAGTGAAGAAACGCCCACCATCGATCCTCTATAGATGTCAGGATCCTCTGACACGCTGGCAACCCAGGACCCACTGAAAACTACCAAATCATAAATAGGTGGACCAATGAGAGACTGCCAATCGTGCACACCTGTCGGAAGGTCCCACTTCTTTGAAACACTGCATCATCAGGAAAGATCAACAATTGGCATAAGATCTTAAGCTTCTGACACATCCTATAAGAACTTACACTAACCATCAAATGGAGATGTTGTCAGAAAATTGGGCCCAAAAAATATTAAGCTGAAACATAGGAAAAATTAAACGCCGAGACCTAGGCTTTAAGGAAAATTAGGCACAGAGGACTTAGGAAAATTAAAGGTCGTCGGGGGTATGAAATCTTTAGTCGCAAGATCGCGTAACATGAGAAAAGTTCATGTGATCATGTGACAAAGGGGATAAAAATTAAGCACATGCAAATTAGGACCTTTAAGTGGCCGAAAAAGTTAACTTGAAATAGAACAGGGCCATGGTAATACAGAGGATTTTAAATGTAACGGCTAGTTTTTTGAATATTCTACTTAGGCCTTTAGCCAGAGACATGAAAAATGATACAAAGACCAGGGGAAAGATAATGAAGCCATAAAATTTTTTGCACGTGTTAACAGTGGCTCTATCTGGGGATGTATGCCTCCTGCAGGCATAGCAAGGATCTAGAATCACTGGTTTAAAGCAGACCATCCCACTGGACAAGATTGACAACAAAGAGCAATAGGACCAAAAACCTACAAGCTAGGAAAAAATAGGGTAGGGGCAAGCAACTTATTTACAAAATTTACAAAAATGTATAGACCTAACTACTGTTCATGGAAAACAAAATACTTCAATAGAAGTATTTCTTCAAGAATTGTCCATGAACAGGCAATTCCTGAATATCACCATTTATTTCCTTGACAATATATGAATCTTGGCCCCATTTCTCATGAATTAGATATGGCCCTAACTAGATGGGATCAAATTTACCATGTTTTCCTTTATCCTCCAGTTCGGTATTCCAAATTAATACCAAATCACTAGGCTCAAACTTCCTATCAACAGTCTTCTTGTCATACAAATTCTTAACCTGCAACTGTAATTTGGCATTTCTTGCAACTGACTCTCTTCTAGTCTCATCCAACCTAATGAGGTCCTCAATTCTCAGCTGCATCTCATCATCTATGTCATCATCATATGACTGAACAAATTTATACATTTCCAATAAGTTATTCTGGGGCATTCTTTCCTATATTCCATATACTAGGTCAAAAGGTGCATAACCAATTGCCCTCTTCACAGTTACCCTATTAGCCCATAGAGCTAATGGTAGTTTTGAATTCCATGCCCTCTTATTCTTTTCAAGAATCCTCCTTAGAATTTTAATCAAACTCTTATTAGTAGATTCTACCTAACCATTTCCTTGTGGATGATAAGGTGAGGAATTAGAAATCTGAATTCCTAAACCTTTGCAAAAGTCCTTATATTCGACAGACCTGAAGCACATTGCATTATCACTAACTATCCTCTCAGGGCAACCAAACCTTGTAACAATTTTATTTAGCAGAAAATCAATTACTACCTTACTAGTTGCATTTCTTGTAGGTATAGCCTCTACCCACTTTGTAAAGTAATCAGTGGCAACTAAGATCCATGAGTGTCCTCCACTAGACTTGTTTGGTATCTCCCCTATGAAATCAATTCCCCATTGTTGGAAAGGAGCCTGTACTTCAACTGGTTTTAATGGCACATTACCTAAAAATTTAAGCTTACCAGAGAACCTTTGACAAGCATCACACCTCCTCACCAACTACTCTGCATCCTTGAAGATTGTGGGCCACCAAAATCTTGCTCTCAAGATTTTATGAGCAGTTGTTTTACCCATATAATGCCCACCACAAACTCCCTCATGCATTTCTTTCAACAACTTGTTATCCTGATCCTCATCAACACACTTCAACAGTATGCAATCTAAATTATTTTTATATAATTTACATCTCACAATTACATACTTGATGGCCTGTAATTTCAATGTCCTCTTCTGATTATCATTCATTCCTGCTAGACAACTCATATTTCTCAAGTAATAGATAATATCTTGATACCAGATACAATCATCCATATCACATGTATAATCAATTTCAAAATGATTTACTTGATTAGCATCAAGATTGGATTGGGCTATCAGTTTTGCCAATCCTTGTCCTATAACCAATTTAGTAATTTGGATGTCAACATTGAATTCTTGGATCCTACTGATCCATCTACATCTTCTTCCAGACACCTCGTGCTGTGAGAAAATATCCTTCACAGCTAAACTCAGCACAAAAGCAATCACAACTGCCCCCATCAAGTAACACCTAAAAGCCTTGAATACCTTCATAAGTGCATATGCTTGTTTCTCATTTCTATCATACTTCAATTCAGTAGCCTGCAAAGATTTACTGAAAAATGCAATAGGCTGCTCAAAACCATCCTTATTCTTTTGTAACAAAACTGCAACAATAGTGTGAAAAGATGCAAAGGAAAAAATGTGCATTGGGATATTATAATCAGGTGCCTTAAGCACTAGTGCATCTTTGATGGCCTGCTTGATGTTTTTGAAAGCCTCATCAGGCTCACCCTCCCAATTGATTGCAGATCCCTTCTTCAACATCTTAGAAATAGGTCTAGTATCCTCTACAAAATTTGTTACAAACCTCCTTAAGAAATTGACCTGACCAAAGAAGGACTGAATTCCTTTAACATTCTTTGGTCTCTAAATTTTATCAATGGTAGCTACCCTCTCAGGGTCAATTCTCACTCCTTGCTTCCCAACTAAGTGGCCAAGCAACTTACCTTCAATGACACCAAAAACACATTTCCTTGGGTTTAATGAAATGCCAAATTCCAAGGCCCTCACAAATATTTTCTCTAAATGAGTGCAATGGTCTTCTTCCTTCTTGGAATAGGCAGTTAAATCATCTTGATATACAACAAGGAAATCATTTATGAAATCTAAAAAGGAAACATCCATTGCCCTCTGAAAAGTAGCACCAACATTTGTGAGACCAAAAGGCATTCTCACATAAACATATGTCTCCCAAGGTGTTGTGAAAGCAGTCTTGAATTGTTCTGATTCCTTGACAATTACTTGATTGTAACCAGAGAAACCATCCATCATAGACATCAATTTTGATTTGGTTACTCTCTGCAACATAGCTTCCATATTGGGCAGACAATAATTATCCTTTAATGAGCTGATGTTCAAACTCTTGAAGTCCACACAAAGCTTGATGTCACCATTCTTTTTTCTCATAGGAACAAGGTTTGACACCCAAGAAGAGTGCCTTATAGGCTTAATAATTCCAGCATCTCTCAGCTTCATCAACTCTTCTTGCATCTTGGGTGCCAAAGTGGGATTAATAGGCCTTTAATTTTGCCATAAAGTTTTAGCATCTTCTTTCAATGGAATATAATATGCTGAAATAAATCTTCTCTATAAACCTTAGGTCATCATATAACCATGCAAAAACATGCCTGAATTTTCTCAATAATTCAATCAAAGATTTCTTTACCATTTGAGATATATCTCTACCAATGTATACTTTCTTAGGTGCTTCATGTGTTCCAAGATTTATCTCCTCTAGATCAGCATGATCTTCTCTTTTGATATTCTTTTGAACTCTATCCTGGTTGTCAAAGATAGTCTCCAAAACAACAAGCCCCTTAGGCATCTTGTTAGTTCTAAGTTGAATGATCTCATTGCCAAAGACAACCTCTCTTCCTTCTATTGACTTAACCAAGGCTGAACAATCAAATTCCTGACCATGATACTAATTTTCATTGCTCATAAACTTCAAGACATCATTATCATTATCAAAAACTTGCCAATTTTCAATATTATCTGGTATACTAGGCCTAGCCTGAATTTCATCTTAAGAGATACTAGCAAAAGTAATATCAGCGGGATTGACTGCAATATTGGCCAACAAGTCAGCCATCTTATTATTACTCCTATCCTTTCATTCAATATTGAAGGCATCAAAATGTTCAATCAAATCCCAAACTGCATTCCTATATTATTTTAGCCTTTTTTTCTTAGAAGCATAAACTGACCTGACTTGGGACACCACCAACTCAGAATCACCAACAACACTTAAACATTTAATACCATGCTTTTGTGCCAACCTCATTCCTAACAACAAAGCCTCATATTCTACTATATTGTTGGTACAAAAGAAATTCAATGTGAAATAAAATTTGTAGGTGTTTCCATCAGGGGAAATAAGTAGAATACCTCCTCCTACTCCATCTTTGCAATTTGCACCATCAAAATACATTATCCACAAATCACCCTTCACAGAATTAATACTTACTCAACAGAGATAGGTGATAAAATAGTTTCCTTTTCAAATATAGGGATCTCTGCCCTAAAAGCATTAATATCAATATCCACAAAACATGTAGTTTCATTATCAATATTCCTCTCAATCATGTGGCATACTCTTGGCTCTCAATCAATCTTAACAAACTGATCATCAATCTTGAAAGTGGCATAGGACAGATCACACTGTAAACTTTCACCCATGGCAGCACTCCACCTTCTAGATAGTAGCATCCCATAATGAGGAGGGATGTCCACCACCAAAAGACTCATTGTTAGCTCTTTCTCTGGATATGCTACCATCCTATATGGCATTGCATTGATAGTCCCAATGACTGGTACCTCCCTCTGATCCATTGCACAACATTTGCCTTGAACTATATCAACTTTAATGCCCAACTTCTCCATGATTTTGAAAGGCATGATAGTATTAGAGGCACCACTATCAATCATACAATTTCTTAACTTCATTCCATTCACAAGAACACTTAAAAAGAATGGATCAATGTTTTCAAGGCTAGCATTGACAAAACTATCCAAATATATAGGAGGAATTTGAGACACAATTCCTTGAGTAGCAACACCTTTCAAAGCTTTATCCTAAGATCCATTGCATGCAACATCATTGTTATGAACATTATCTACCCATGCAATAGCTCTATCTTTATGTTCAGGGATCCTCAACAATTCTGACAATGGAGTCTTAACTGTAATTTGGGACAATACAACTAACATATCAACAGGAGCAAAAGAAGGGATTTCAATCTGCACTGCCTTAGCATCCTTTTGTTTGTCTGATACATTAGGTGTATTGGTCACCCTCATTTTTTCAATCTTAGCCATTGTGTTAACTGGCTTCTCAATCTCATTAGAAATTCTTTCAACTCCAACTCCCTTAGGCTCACAATTCTTACCTTTTACATTCTTGAATTTTGCCTTGTGATCACCTTTTGATTTGTTCTCATTAGGCTCTCTAGAGTTGGTACTCTTTATGAACATTCCTGTAGCTTTCTCATTTGTATTCCTTGCCACCATGCCTCTAGTTTGCACTTGGGAAATCATTTCTACAATAATCCTCTCCATCTCTTCTCTAGAAGGTCTTCTTAAATTTACTAGCTCAGAAGAAGAGTTCATGTTACATGTCTTCTTATCAATGTCTTCACTATCAGAAAAAACCTCTTAATGAAAAAGGGCCTGAATATGTCTCTTCACATTTACATCTACCTCTTCATCAAAATTATAATCATCTTCATATCCTAGATATGAAGTAGCCATGTTGCATCCAACATCATCTTGATCTTCTTCTTGATCTATCTCCTCATTGCCACAATCCTGATTTGTAGCCATAGAATGTGCAACCACACAATGCTCTATAGAATGAGGGGACTGGCATGCAACACACCAAGGTATGTCCTCCATGACATTTATTGAAGCCTTTTGTAGAGGGTCAGGGACACCTTTGTCATTATTTCCTCTTGCACCAGGGACAATAGGCTTGCCATCCTTCCATTGGGTGTTGTAGGGGTAGTTCTGCAATCTATTCTGCTTATTGAAATTGTTGTTGAACTAAGGCCTTTCATTGGTAGGAGCACTGATGTTCCTATTTTTAGGTGCCTAAAAATCCTTCAATGCATTGAGCACCTTATCCAATTTGTCTTCTTCTTGCCTCCTAGTTCCAACACTCCTATCATTTTCTTTTTTCTATTTCTTGTCCCCAAACAACCTTGGATCATCTCTCTTACCACCCAATTTTCCTGATATTTTCATATTGTTCTCAATATTGACAGCAATCCTAAAAGCATCTCTAAGAGTTCTTGGTTCTTTATCCCTCAACAAGTACCCCATCTTTCCATCAAATGCATTGAAGTATGTAGTTAGACAAACATTGTCATCTAACCACATAACTTGGAACAACTTATGCATACCCTTCTGAAATCTCATGTTGAATTCAGCTGCAGACTCATTATGATTTTTCCTTATGGTATTGAATTCATTCAACATGAAAATAGCATTAGGCCTATCACCATACTGCTCTTTAAAACATCTCTCAAAGGAATACCAAATATCAATACATGTATTAGGAAGTCTCTTAAACCAATCTCTAGCATCCTCCATTAGAGATTGAACAAAAAATTTCATGACTACATCCTCATGCTCTACCTCATAATCATTAATCATATCAACAAATAACCTAAGATGCTCCTCACAACTAATAGCATTATTACCAGCAAACTTAGGTACCTTTTCTTTTATATCTTTTGGAAAAGCATTCGGGTAACCAAGAATTCCATCAAAACTAATTTTCCTATAGCCTTCTAATTGCATAGGTCTTCTTTGGAAACTTGAACTAGTGTTAACCCTAGGATTAACATTTTCATTTACATTTCCATCTACTTTTGCATTTGACTGCTGCCTAGGATCAACACCTATCCTAACAGATGAAGAAGGAATTGAACTAGCAGCATTACTAAGTGGAATAGTAGTAGTCATAGATGGCATACCTAGTTTAGTAGTAGATGGACCAAGAACATTAGCTGATGAAGCCTTCAAGAACTGGATCTTTCTTCTCTTTTCTGCAATGGAAGCTTCAATTTCAGCCTTCTCTAATTCTCTTGCAAGGTCCTCATCTTCTTTTCTTCTTCTTTCTATCTCTATGTCCTTGTTTGAATTGGGTGGTGGGACCCCTGGTATTGTCAATGATCTACTTGTTTGATGTCCCACCATCTTTTGCTTTCCTTTCTCACCAGCGGCAACAACAAGCCTAGTGATCTCACGCCCATCTTTATCTTTAGGTAGGGAAGCATAACTTTGAACTTTTCTAACCACAGGGCCCTCCTGATCAAATTCATGGTCTTGTAGTAAGCACTCCTGCTCACTCCTCAAAGCCTCAAGATCACCAAAGATATCATGTTGCAAAGTCTTAGGAGCAGAAGCAAGCATCTTGTTTCTCTCCTTCATTTCATTAATCTTTCTAAGGAGAGACTATCTTTCTATTAGAGCATTCACCTTTTCAGCCTCTCTCTCCTCTTGTAACCTCATGTATGGCATCCTATTCTACCAATTGTAACCTTACTGCATTCAAATCATCTGGATCTACCATAATGTCATCAGAACTTGATGACACGTTGATATCAGTAATATTTTGATATGGGAAGTGGACTTGCCTTGGTCTCAAGGGTTCTCTTCTGAAATTATCTTCATCAAGATCTAAATAAATCTCCAAACCCATCTCTCTAGCTTGTTCATCTTGACCTACAGGCAATGGTCCCTTGTCTTGAAATACAGCCTTTGGGGTATCATAAAATCTATCTTCAGAGTGACCACCATCTGATCTAGAAACTCTATCTTGTGAACCTTCCTCACTTGAGGAAACATGTGGTGCTCTACCACTGGTATTTCTTTGTTCTCTGATGGGAGTACTAGTAGACTCACCATTCCTTCTGATCCAACTCTTCTTCTCCTATCTAGGCAATTTCTCTAGAGTGACCTCCAAATTCTTTTTGACAAAGGACCTAGTATTCCTCCTCTTGTCCATGATTTACAGTATTACACTGGTTCTAACCCTTTGAGTCACCACCCACCTAGATGGGAAATCCTTTAACTAAACACAATAGGAAAACAAGAGTGCACTTAATAGCTTCATCTCTAGACTCTCCCCAGTAGAGTTGCCATTTTGTTGGGAGTTCCCTTTGATCTTCAACTTGTAGATTTATACTTTGCTAGATAACTTTAATAAAACTTTGACTCTATCACCACTCCAAAGTCTACAAGGAAGAGGGCCAATTAACAAGGATCAAAAGAGATCCTCCTACACATTGAGCCTTAATGCTCAGGTGGGTGTACCCTTGATTCACTTCTGCAAAGGAATCACTAAATATTATACCAATATACTCTTCACTAACTGATTTAAGGATTTTATCATTTGAATGTGTGTGTGTGATTGAGGATGATGGACTAGCTCCAGAGAAAAGATCAATGCCTTCTCCTAGGGAAAAGAGTCACTAAATAACGTATATCTCCCTAAAACCTTAACTTAAATACATATGAACTCGGAGTAAGTGCTTTGCCTATTAGTCCCCTCACTCCCAAACATGATCATCAAATTCCAATCTAACAATCAACTCACTTTGATCATGTTAAAAATGATAAAGAATAACAATGGAAATGCAGGAAATTATTTAATCGAAGAGTGAAGAGCTAGGAAAATACCATGAATTAGTGCAAAATCTAGGAGCATACACCAACAAAGCAAAGAGGAGACAAGAATTTGAAAGGGGAAAGCAAAGAAAACCCCTTGTGAATTATGAATGAGGCATGAAAAGCCTAAAAAGAAAGAGAGAGAGAGAGAGAGAGAGAGAGAGAGAGAGAGAGAGAGAGAGAGAGAGAGAGAGAGAGAGAGAGAGAATATGAGCACTTAGCTCAATACAATATGATAGAACTAAGAGAGAGAGAGAGAGAGAGAGAGAGAGAGAGAGAAAAAATGTGTGAGAAATGTGAGAGAATTGGTGTTGAGTGTGTGGAAAAATATCTCTATAAGTAGAGATGAGTGAAGGAGTTTGCATGTAACTCCCTCTGTGAATGAGTGCCACATTCATACTTGTGTGTGGGCCAAGTGTGAAATTCCTCTTAAGGAGGAATCAAGTAATTTGCAAATTACAATAAATATTTGTCCTCACATATTCCACTAGAGGATGAAATAGAATGTAGTGGAAAGAAGACAACAAAGAAGTATATTAGGATACCTTGGCTTATATCCTAATATATTACAACAAGAAAAGAATAATAGTCTAACCTTGGTTTATAAATACACCAAGGAAAGATTACAAATTCTAACATCCCCCTTTAATCTTTACTTGGGGTAATTGCATCAAGGGATATTAGCCCCAAATTATTACAATGTAATTCAAATTTCTCTCTAGAAAGAGGCTTTGTCAAAATATCAACAACTTGATCTTCTCCTTTGCAATGAATGAGGGAAATTTGGTTTTCTGCAATGTGTTCTCTAATGAAGTGGTGGTGGAGAGAAATGTGCTTTGACTTTGCATGGTAAACTATATTCTTTGCCAATGCTATTACACTTTGATTGTCACAATACAAGGATATAGGTTCTTGTTGAGGTAGACCCAAATCTTCAAGTATACTTCTAAGCCATAGAGCTTCTTTAGAGGCATGAGTACAAATTTTATATTCTGCTTCAGTAGAACATAAAGACAGAGATTGTTCTTTTTTACTTTTCTAAGAGATAGAACCTGAACCAAGAGAAAAACAATATCCAAAAGTAGATTTCCCATCATTAGAGTCTCCACCTAGATCTGAATCAGTAAAACCTTTTAAAGAGAAATCAGAATTTGCATCATAAAATAGACCTAAGTTAATAGTACCTTTAATATAACATAATATTCTTTTAGCAATTTTAAAATGAGTTTGTTGAGGTTTTGACATAAATCTGAAAACTAAACCAACACTAAAAGATAAATCAGGTCTAGTGAGGGTTAAATAAATCAGACTACCTACAAGTTCTCTATAGGGAGTAGCATCAATATAAGGAGATTCCATATCTACCATTAATTTAGTTCCTAAGTCACATGGAATTGAAACTGGATTAGCATCATTCATATGAAATCTATCTAAAAGATCTTTAGCATATTTACTTTGAGATATAAAAATACCATTAGAAGTTTGCCAAATTTGCATTCCTAAGAAATAATGTAACAATCCTAAGTCTGTCATTTGAAATTTCTAGTTGAGTTGAAATTTAACATCAGAAATTAAATGGTTAGATCTGGAAGTAAGAATTAAATCATCAACATATAGAATTATAATAATAATGTTATCTTCATTATGCTTGATATATAAGTTAGGATAATTTTTACTTCTTTCAAAACCTTGGGAAATAAAGAAGGCATTAATTTTAGCATACCATTCTCTAGGAGATTGTTTTAAACCATAAATAGACTTCTTTAATTTGCAAACTAAATGTTCATTACCTTCTTGAATAAAACTAGGAGGTTGAGACATATAGATCTCTTCATGTAGATCACCATTCAAAAAAGAACTTTTAACATTCATTTGGTGAATAGGCCAATTCATTTTAGCAGCTAAAGCAAGAACAACTTTAATGGTAGGCATTTTAGCAATAGGAGCAAATGTTTCATTGTAATCTATTCCTTCAATTTGAGAAAACCCTCTAGAAACTAGTCTAGCTTTAAATTTACTAATTTCATTGTTGGAGTTTAATTTAGTTTTATATAACCATTTACAAGAAACCAAATTCTTACCAGGAGGTAAAGTAACTAAATCCCAAGTATTATTGGAAATTAAAGAGTCATATTCTTCTTGCATAGTAGTTTGCTAATGAGTTTGATTTTTAGCTTGAGCAAAGGTTTGAGGATCATTAGAATTAGATAAAGGAGACATGAGAGCATAATTGCAGTAATTTATCCTTCTAGGTTTAAGTCCACCCATTCTAGCAATGTAATCATCACCTTCATTAAGTAAATCTTTAAACCATTTAGGATTTCTTCTAGAATTAATAGAAATATTACTAGGAGTAAATAAATTGTTACCATCATCATCATCATCACTACTACTACTAGTAGGAACAACATTATTAGGAGTATCATTACTATTTTTATGCTCATTATTAGTGTTATCCTGATTGTTAGAAATAGAAACAGAAGGAACATAAACTTTAGGAATGGGGTTGAGAGATGGAGGGTGGTCCTCCACAAGAACAATGTTGCTGTGATCAAAATCAGAATCTGAAATTTGAGAGCAATCATGAACACCATTTTCAGCAATGCAAACATCTCTAGCTATCTGAACTTTATTAGTAAGAGGATCATAAACTCTATAACCTTTAGTATTTTCAGAATAGCCAACAAAAATGTGAGGCATGGATTTAGGATCTAACTTTTCCCTTTTCTGTTTAGGTGTGTGAACATAAGCAGTGGAACCAAAAATACGTAAATGAGACAAATTGGGTTTTCTTCCTGACCAAACTTCTTTAGGAGTTTTATTGGGAAGAGCCTTAGTAGGAGTTCTATTAAGAATATAGGTGGCACATGCCATGGCTTTAGCACAAAATTTATAATCTATATTCCTAGCATGCAAAAAACATCTAGCCATTTCTACTATAGTTTTATGCTTACGTTCTGCCACACCATTCTGTTCCGGTGTATAAGGAACAGTAAGCTCATGTTTGATACCAAAAGATCTTAAAGAAGAATGAAAAGCATGATTAACATATTTAGTACCATTATTAGTTCTAAGAATTTGAATTTTATAGCCACTTTGTCTTTCTACAAATACATGAAATTCAGCAAAAGTATCAAGAACTTGATCTTTACTATGTAAGAAATAAATCCATGTTCTACGAGAGTAATCATCAACAAATGTTAGAGCGTATTTAGATCCTGAAAGTGAAGTATTTTCCATAGGACCTCGAAGATCACTATGGATGAGAACTAACTTATTATTAGCTCTCCACGATGATCTATGAGGAAAAGATTCTCTATGCATCTTACCACTCATACATCCATTGCAATCTAATTTAGAAGTAGTAAACTTAGGTAGTCCTTCTACCATATTTTCCCTTTGCATTAATGAAATATAATCAAAATTTAAATGTCCTAGCTTCTCATGCCAAATATGAAAATCAATAGTAGTAAGGAAAGAGTATCTAGGAGAGGAAAACTGGTAAAACTTAAAAATATTATCAGCATCTAACTTAGCATCAACAACTATTTGATTATTGTTAGGATCAATAATATGACAGTTATTTTTATGAAATTCAATCTTATAATCTTGACATAATTGAGGAACAAAAATAAGATTAGCTTTTAAATCAGGAACATAAAGAACATCATGTAATTTACCATTAGGGACAGAGACATTACTAGTTCCTTCAACTTTACAGCAATGATTATCAGCTAAAGAAATAAGAATATTCAAAGAATCAGGTTGCAGAGAATCAAAAACTTCTTTATGAGAAGTAACATGTTGAGATGCACCACTATCAACAATCCATTCAAGTGGTTTAGAAGCATTAAAGCTAACAGTAAAAGCAGAACGAGATTGATTATTAGAGTAATTTTGAGAATTATGTTGATCATCTTTTTGTTTCTTAAAACAATTATGAACTAAATGACCATTTTTACCACAATAAGTGCAATAAGGCCTATTTGAAGGGTTATTATTATTATTATTATTATTATTATTATTATTATTATTATTATTATTATTATTATTATTATTATTAATATTATTATTATTATTATTATTATTATTATTATTGTTATAGTTATTGTAATTGTTATTATTATTAGGTATTTGATAATTGTTATTAGGAGTTGAAGTGTTAATATTATTAGGTCTTTGATGATTTTGATTATAGTTGGAATTGTTTGATCGCTGATTATTTTGATTGTTATTTGAATTATTACTAACTCTATTATTATTATTATTATTATTATGAGATTGAGAAACATAAGCATGTTCATGAGATTTCAATATACCAAATTGAATTAGTTTATCCGCCTCTTGATGCAACATATTTTGAAAAATAACATAAGTTAATTGAGTTGCTAAAGAAGGAATAGCTAACTGAGAATAGATATTTGTAATAAATTGCTGAAACTGCCTAGGTAAACATTTACGAATTATAATATGAATTATCCTTAAATCAGATAAATTTACTTGTAACCCATTTAATAAAACTCTAATGGAATCAAATTTAAGAAAAAAGTCATCAACAGAATTAAAATTTGTATACCTGAGATCTTCAAGCTGGTCTTGAAGCTAGATTTTACGGGTCTCATCTGCACTGTCATAGGTCTTTTTTAGGATGTTCCAAGCTTGATGGGATTCTGTACAAGAGGAAATAAGGACATATAGTTCGAGACTTAAGGATATGCCAATTAAACCAAGTGCTTCATCTTTCTTAGCTTTCCAAGCATCTTGGTTAGCTTGAGAAGTAGTGGTAGTAGGTTTACAGCTGGCATTAGTGGCAATGTCTAAAAGATGACAGAATCTGAATATAAAGGTCATGTGGATTTTCCAGGCATGATAGTTGGTACTGGTTAATTTGATCTCAGGAATTAGGGTAGACATGATGGAGGTAGGAATATAGCAAAAAAAAAGGGAAGCTTGAAAGAAATCTCTGTTAATCTGTTATGATTTTAACAAGAGGTGCTCAAATACAAACCTGCAAAATAGATATTAGGATACTTGAAATAAAATAAAAGGGAAATCTAAAATAAGCCCTTGTGAATAATATTAGATTCAACAAAGGTTAACAAGTAATGTTATCAGAGATTGATAAAAGTTAATATCTAGAACAAGATCAATCGACTTTAAGAGAAAAGATGCATGAATTTGCATAAACTATGAAATATTAAACACAAAAAACAAAGCAATAATATCAATAGGCATGTGACAATAATAACAAATGCAAGAAAAGTTTAAAATGCAAACATGCAATGCAAAGAACCTTACTGATGTCATAGAATGAAAAGATGCTATATTTCCAAACCAATGCTTACGGTATGCAAGACAAAGATCAACTACAGAATTCTAACTTTTTACTCAGCACTATGCTTGATAGATACTTTTTACAGAGTGCAATGATACAAAAAATAAGGAACACACAATACTGAACAATACTCCTGCTAAGCTTGCACATTGATAATGATATCTTGATATTGAAATATCAAAAAGACTAAACACAGGGATCAAGAAATAAAAAACTATTGAAACGAAATAGAAATAACGTTAAAATCGTTAAAGTGCATGTATTAAAAAATGTTAATAACGTTAATAATACTGCAATATACTATACAACGCTACTAAAGTAAACATGCAAAGATTTTACTAGTAATATGAAAAAAATGTTAATATGAAAACAGTAATGCATAAAAGGAATAGAATATAATGATTAATTTAAAAAAATGCAATGCATGCAAATAAAGTGTACTAAATTAGAAAATGTTAATCTATAAAAAAAGGTATAACAGTTATTCAAAGAAACTATGCAGAATATAACATTAATCTATGTTGTAATACAACGGTTATTCAATGAAACTAAACTAGCAACCCAAATAATTTATTTTAAGTAACAAACATGCTGGTTTTAAATCCTGAAAAGACTGAATAAAAAGGAGTAGCGAGATTAGAGTGGAATCAGTCCAGATTACAACGGCAAAGTAATCGAGACAACATGAAATTGAACATGCAAAGGCTACGAACACTGAATAACCAAGAATAGAGAACAAATACTAATAACAAAATGAAATCCTGCTATTATTGCAAGCAATCAACGCAAGTTATGTGGTTGATTATTGCATGCAAAGTGAATCTCAGCAATGTGATATATATCAATGCATGTATCCTATGTATCAAAGTGTTGCAAAGCACAATAAATTGAATCTTTTAAAAAATGTGAATGCAGAGTCTATCGATTACATGCCTCGAGCCACAGAGAACAAAGCTAAAGAAGAGTTATATTTTTAAAAGGTAGATCACATGCAAAAAAGATATACCAAAGATGAAAAAAATGTTATCAAAGCAAGCTATGGTTAGTATATTTTGGAGCAAAAAAAACATAGCGCTAAGGGTTTGGAAAAGGAGCACATCTGTATTGAGAGTGGCAAGAGCTTTGCAGCAAAGTTTCTCTAGTCAAAATGAGAATCGAAGAACACATGCAATAATAATAAAACAATGATTTAAAAACGTATGCATACAAGGAATAAAAGACATGCAAGGAAGAAAAAAACATAACTTAAAGGAAGACAGAGTAATGAAATAACAGTCCTATATTAGCATACGAACAAAGAGAATGTTTTTTTAAAAAAAAAAATAGCAACTATGATAAAAAAAAGATGTTAACAGGTGCAAGAACTAGTTTTAGAAACAACAATGATAGCAAATTAAAAAAAAAATATTCTATAAATGCATATAACCTAAATTAATCAACAATGAATTTTTTGTAAAAAAATAAACCAATGGAAATAAATGAGATTAGACTAAAAAGAATTATATTTTTAAAGGAGCTATTATGATGTGATATAAAAAATATTTAAAAGAAACCTGCACCAAATACAAGGTTAGATGTTGAAATTGAGACAACAATGAATACAACAAACTAAATTAATAAAAATAATCAACTAGATAGACCGGGTTTGGTAGTAAACCAGCCAAACCCAAAATGTTTTTTGATTTTTTTTCCAACTTAAGAAGATTAAAGAAGAAATTAGTGAAATCTCTCTTAAGAGTCTCCAATTTGGAGTGCTCCAAAATATGATATCTCCTTCACCTGTACACTCAAAATGAGATTAAACCAACTTGCTCTGATACCATGTTAAAAATGATAAAGAATAACAATGGAAATGCAAGAAATTATTTAATCCAAGAGTGAGGAGATAGGAAAATACCATGAATTAGTGCAAAATCTAGGAGCATACACCAACAAAGCAAAGAGGAGACAATAATTTGAAAGGGGAAAGCAAAAAAAACCACTTGTGAATTATGAATGAGGCATGAAAAGCCTAGAGAGAGAGAGAGAGAGAGAGAGAGAGAGAGAGAGAGAAAATGTTTGAGAGAAATGTGAGAGAATTGGTGCCACATTCATGCTTGTGTGTGGGCCAAGTGTGAAATTCCTCTTAAGGAGGAATAAACTAATTTACAAATTACAATAAATATTTGTCGTCACATATTCCACTAGAGGATGAAATAGAATGTAGTGGAAAGAAGACAAAAAAGAAGTATATTAGGATACCTTGGCTTATATCCTAATATATTACAACAAGAAAAGAATAATAGTCTAACCTTGGTTTATAAATACACCAAGGAAAGATTAAAAATTCTAACAGATCAGTATAATACCATCAACAACAACCAAGGACCAAAAGAATGTTTTGGAACCCGCACTAAGTCAAAAAATCTTCTACTTATACCACCACTAGTCACCTTGGAATCCTCAAAGAGGATGCATCAAGCTTTGGGTAACTAGGGTTAGGGTTTCAACTACTAAACCCATTAGAAATGGTCACAAATTTAAATGCAAGGGAAGAAAACTAGTCGGCCATGCCTGAGAAAGATATGCACTCATGATAGATCTCTGGAAAGTACTACAAATCATGAAAATTCAAATTTTTCAACCCCTTTTAGCCACCTGCAACACGCCTCAAGCACAAAGAACTAGGTACAAACCCTTGCAGATGATCAAAGAACACCCTAGACCACACTGTAACATCAAGAACCACCAAACAAATCAAATCTTGCCATGAAAACATTCAATTTTGGTCCTTTCTATTGCTGAGAAACCCTCTGCAAATTCAAATTTGAAAATAAATGGCTACTTCCAAGCGCCAGTAGCAAATCAGCGATCTAAATTTAAAATTAGGTTAACTTTAAGTCATGGCCATTAGATCTCTCCCCTTCGTGGTATTTAAATCTTAACTCAACCACCACCCTATCGCAAAATGAAATCTTAACTCACCACTTAACCCCACGAACTAGCGACTGCAGGAAAACATTTAACCTCGGTCCCACATCTAGCAAACTGGTGACAAAAGATTTCAGCCAGTTCATGAAACACTTTATAATACCGCTAGAAAGTTTAGTGATTACGTGAACACTTGTTCACTGAACCGCTAAAACATTTAGAGAAATGCCATCTTACTTTGTGAACGAGCGAACCCATTGAAATCTATCAGAACCGCTAAACATTTTTGTCTGGACCACTAAGACCTTAGACCCCACTTGGGCCCACCTGAAAACCTAGCACATGTCACCACATCATTTGCTGCAATCACCCGATCATCACTGACAAAGGACCCATCACAAATCTTTCCCCTTTAGTGAAGATAAATGGTTGTTGCCATACCGCTGACTTATCCATTGTGCAACTCCGATCAACGGTATCATGACAACCATCAGATCCTGCAGCGTATTAACTTCCCTAAAACTAGCAGACCCACTAATAAGTCCACCTTAGCACACTTGGACCAATCACAATTTTCCAACTAAGTAAACGTAGCAGTGGGCCCGCCGAAAGAAAAGGTTACATCACACAGAAGAATCAACGGTCGTCTCAAAATCTCATACATTTGACACATCCCTTGCGAAGACACACCCACCATCAATCCTCTGGATATGTCAGGACCCTCTGACATGCTGGCAACCTAGGACCCACCAACAACTGCCAAATCATAAATAGGTGGACCAATGAGGGACTAGCAATCATGCACACCTGTCGGAAGTTCCCACTTCTTTGAAATGTTGCGTCATCAGGAAAGATCAACGATTGGCGTAAGATCTTAAGCATCTGACACATTGTATAAGAACTTATGCTAACTGTTGGATGGCGATGTTGTTAGAAAATCAGGCCCAGAAAATATTAAGCCGAAACATAGGAAAAATTAAACGCCGAGACCTAGGCTTTAAGGAAAATTAGGCACATAGGACTTAGGAAAATTAAAGGCCACCGGGGTTATGAAACCTTTAGTCGCAAGATCACATAACATGAGAAAAGTTCACGCGATCATGCGATAAAGGGGATAACAATTAAGCACATGCGAATTAGGACCTTTAAGTGGCCAGAAAATTTAACTTAAAATAGAATAGGGCCAGGGTAATACAGAGGATTTTAAATGTAACAGCTAGTTTTTTGAATATTCTACTTAGGGCTTTAGCTAGAGACATGAAAAATGATATAGAGACCAAGGAAAAGATAATCAAGCCATAAAATTTCTTTTACCAGAAATCCCATGATCAGATAAATCTGAGACATAGTAAGTTCTGTAATGATTCAACCCAATGAAATCGAAAGATCCCCTTAGCTTTTCAGATTGTTCTTTAGTGAAAGTAGGCAGCATGGAGCCTGCAACCTTTTTCATGGTCGAAGGATAATCCCCAAATAAAACAGGATCTATGAACCTTTAAGACAAAAAGAAAGGAAAGATTTTCAATGTATTAAATTGATATATATCATTCAAAATTCTATCACGAGGTTCCAGAAGCATTCTCATTTGAAATCGGTAGAATCTTACCAACCATTATAAAAATCATATGTCCTTTGAGTTGCAGCTATGTCTTTGGGTGAGTTTGTTAATGGCACAAACCATGGCACAAAAATTGCCAAGGTGATGAAACTTCTTTGCGTGACCTGCAGAAAAAATTAACTAATCAAGCTGTTAAACTACAACTTCATACACTTATTAAAACATAAAATGCTTAGCTTGTGATTTCAAGTCACTAATATATTATTGAGTGGTTTGATAGTCCTCCATTGAAAGTTGTCCAGTTCTTCACTTTGTCCCAAAATTCTCTGAAACACACTTCTGCAAAGGCTCTGAAATCTTCTCTATTTAACAATAGCCCATAAAAAACTGTTAGGAATCTGTTTAAGAGTAAAGATTAGCTCCACGAATAACCATAGCCACTTTTGCAAACTTTTTAGTGAAGTGTAGCTTACAAGTTACAACAGAATACAAAGTTCAGGATTAATTAAATATTGAGACGTTACTCTACTTGGGGACTGAGCCATCCTCCATAGGCATCTTCCAAGCTCTGGGGAAAGTCGAAGTGGAATAAGGTTACATTCGGTTGAATCCCTGCAAATTTTATGAACTTATTCATTCACATGTTTTTGGGTTAAATTATTCGTTCAATCTTCAATTTAGGTTCTTGGTTCTCTATTCAGTTCCAAGATCTCTTACTGTTTTAACTTGATAGGGACCAGGAAATATTGTATTACGAAAGTGGCCTTTGGTTTCTGCGAAAAGCATTGAATACCATGGAGAATGAGTTCATTGATGAGATTATTGTAGTATTCCAAACCCTTCGGATTGACGACACCCCTTCCATCTGCAGCAAACAGCAAGTTAAAACAGTGTAATTAAACAAAAGAATTATGTTTTCTTCTAATGATATAACATTTTGTGGTATACAAGATAATAAAGGACAAACAACTTTGTGTGTTGCACTTTGAAAATAAAACCATTTAAATGACAAACAACTTTATGTTTTGCACTTAAAAAAAATGTAAAGGATGAATAACTTTATGTGTATGTATTTTTCAATTTATTAGTGTATTTTTTGTTTGTTGTAATATCATAATTTGATTTCTTGTAGAAAATGTGTCATACTTAGCAATTGATCAGTTAAAGGAGTTCTGTAATGAATGGTTCATAAGTCACAACATTTCTTGAAAGTTTTGTAAATTGGATAACAAATTAAGTGAACTTAATCTTGAAGAAAATTCCATTGTTAAACATGTTTAAGTTGGACTAGTACCATAATTTCACTTTTTGAAAAAATATTTTCTACTTATAAATAAATATCTTACTAAAAAATTAATTTGTTATTTATATAGAAACTTTTATATTCATTTTTTTAATTGTAAAACTGGAAAAAATTAATTTTATTTAAGATTGTTTTAAAAAAAAATAACAATCTCTAAATTCTTATAATTTACACTCTGTAAATATTTCTCTTATTTATAATAGAATAAAATCTAAAATAAATATATGATCAAAAAAATTGAGTGTTTTAATAGAAATTGTATACCGGAAAAATATTCAAAAGAAATATATCATTTAGGATATGAACGCAATATAAAGTAAATTTATTGTTGAATCTCCACCAAAAAAAATAATGTCTAGTCTAATATATTGTTTGGCAGTACCAGGTATAAGTCAAGACCATTAGATGGAAAATCTATATGCATCTAATCCCATTTCGAACATCAGACGGACGTCCTCCTAAAAATATGTTTAAAGTAAATCAAGTAAACCAACTGAGTTGAATCCTGATAAAATAATTAACGAATGTTTTGTTAATTTGGCTAGCAAAAATCAAGCATAGTATAGAAATAGAGATTACTTTATAATGGTGGTATTGATCTGCAGTAACATCCCCTGTGCTTCCATCAACCATTTTCCCTGTGAATATCAAGTTATGATGAACAAATGGATCGATTGGACGACCTTCACATTATAAGTTGTTAGAGGGAAAGGAGGGACTAACTAGAATGTGTGTAGGTATCCCAAATGGAAGGTTTACGCCCATCAAGTTGTGATACGCCTTCAACCTGTAATTTGTATACACCGACATCAAAATATAATTTACCAATATAACAACTAGTAGAAACTTGATGTGAGTGTTCCACGGTGCTTGCACTGCTACTTAAGAGACCTAGCTTGTCTCTTCTAGGTACCTAGTCTCCCCTAGGTCCTAATTGGTTTAGTAATTAACTAATTCCCAATCCTAACTCCTCTCCAAGAGTTTTATCCTTTATACTTAACCTTAGAAGACTAACACCCTAGTTTTAGTACTCTTATTCACACTCACTTAGAAGGCTCTAAGTGTCAAATCCTCATAAACTTGGTCCATCATTGAAGGGGTTTTCTACACCTTGAAAACATGCATAACTTTGTTCATTTGATCCATTCTTGTGGGATCTTCAATCTTGTTTCTACCGGGTTCCATATTTCATACTTTGGAGACCTTAAAACTAGGCTTTCCCTTGTAGCCTTTTCCAGTCACCTTTTGCTATTTCTTGCAAAATGTTCCTTAACACCCTAGAAAACTAAACCCATATTCAGATACCCATTTCAAAGTTTTAAAACATTCATTGGGTCTTGGGGCTTGACAGGCTCCGTACATAGGGTTCCTATATACTAGGACAAGAGACCTAATAGGCCTAATTTCTAGGACTTAACAGTGACTGTTGCTTAAAACTTGCTCAAACCTTATGCTAAGTGTTTGAAATGACTCCACCACTCATAACATGTTTAGTGATGTTGAAATCCTAGCTCGTATTTTACTTGTACCATACTATACCTTTCTACGCTGCATGAAACCATCTTTATTCCACTGTCAAGCCTCTAACTGGACCTTCCTAACTTGCCTAGGGCTTGGCATTAAAAATAGTAAAAAATCTCATCCAGGCTCCTACCTCTCTATAAACAATGTAAAATGGTCCCACTTTAAGATTAATCCATTTCTTTGAAGTTTCCATGGTTGAATCTTAGGTTGGAGCCATGAATTTACAAACAGTCTCACAGACACCAGCAGAGTGTCCTACACTAGACTATTTTTGCACAACCAAAATACTAACTTAAATCAACTAAATTTATAAATGAAAAAATATCAGAACATAGCAAAGAACACTAATTAGTCACTGGATTCGAGTTCTCAATCCATTACACACGACTGTCAACACAAAACCTGGAAGTCCTCTCTGAATCGCTGTTGCAGAGCTTCTAATTCAAACTATTACAATCCAACTAACTTCTTGAGATTAGAGTCTTGGCTTACATTAGATTCCATCTCCTTCATTTTAGGGCCTATTGGCCGAGCATCAAATCCTAAACTCTAGGGAATCCAAGGATAGTAAAGTTGCGTGCAACATTTGTAATAATTGCAAATGTTGTCATGATAACATTTTTACAACATTTGGCAATTTCCTTTAAGCCATGATCCTATTTCTTAGGATCTCTATCCTCATGAGATTCCGAGGAACCAACTAACTTAAAGACCCTAAGGCATCATAATAACATCCATTAACAACATTTATGTGCCTAAGACACATTAAAGACTCTATCTCACTATCATCTATTAACACTAGGAAATGAAATAACAACTAACAATGGCTACTTAGTGACCATAGTCCTAGTGATTAATTCACTTAGCCAACATTGCAAATGACCTTCTAAGGTCTTCAAACAAACTAATCTAACCTCTTGACTTGGCTAGGGTCAAGTACAAGCCAAAAACATTTAAACAATGGAGGCTAGCCTAGGTGCCCCTGCACCAAAACTATAGAGGAAATAAAGGAAGCGGTATTACCTGGTAAGCAGAAGTGCCTGCACTGAAGATGAAGTTTTCGGGAAAATCATCTCTGTTGAATTGCAGAGAGATATGAACTTGAATTCTTATGAAGAACCAAAACGAAAGTGCTTCGCTCTTGGCAATCTTTATTTTTCACCCCCTGCTATGAGTAAATCCTTTTACAAATGGGGTATCATGATCAGTTGAACTTTAAATTGTTTGGTTTTCAAGTAAGACGTGCGTTGGTAAATCGAGATATGCACGTAATGAAGAGAGGGAGAAGGGAAACGTGACCCGGCAGCTTTAGTTTGCAGCCACAAATATAATACATCAATCAAATCCTGTGACAAGAACATTTTTGTGCAGAGCATAAAATTATTTGTCTTGCCAAATTAAATGACATTAATGAGACTGAGAAATTAGTAGAGCGTTTGGAGCATATATGGAGTCGTGCTGTATTAGAAATTGTTGGGCATATTGGTGCGGGTTTTTTTAGTTCTGGTGTCCGGCCATCATTGGTTTGCTCGGCCATTCCGATTTGACCCTTTGCCTACAAAACAACAACAATATTAGATGTTAGAAAGGATGGCAAAATTCTTCATGGAAGAGGAATTTTTGGCTATACTACAGGTGGGTAAGCAATTCATGAATGGTCTCATATTCTAGTAGTTCACATGCTTATGCAAGCCAAACTCAACATACAGTTTTTTGATGAAATAAAATGACAGATCCATTTTGTTATTGAGTGGTCATAAAAAACAATCCACCAAAGATCCTAGAAATTATCTTACATTTCATCATGTGTATACCATTTCATAGAAAGCTTTAGTTTTATAGGATTCATTAGACACCATTTCATAGAAAGCTTTAGTTTTATAAGATTCATTAGTTGTCTAGTATGGGGATCAATAAAGAGGGCAGTTATATCAGCTTTTGTTATTTTGAGGTCCCTCACCTCCTCATAAGACAAGCCATTTGCATAGTGAGCCTTCATAGCTTCTCATTAAAAAAGTGTAGAATTATGCTAGGTGGCGTTAGGTGGTGAGAGTTTCTGCATTTGAAATTATCGACTATAGTGTGTCAAACATGGGAGTTAATTGAGGGATTGTACAATAAATATTTGTAATGCTCCTCAATACCTGATTAACTTGTAAATTTATATAATTAAGATATAATTTTAAAAATACAAATAATTTCAAATAGAAAAACCTAATTTAAACCAAAAAAAATGAAAAAGGGAACAAAAGAATGTAAATAAAAGATTAGAAATGAAGAATATTAATTGTTACTTTAATTTTAATCTCACCCTACCCCTCACCCTCACTCTCACGCTCACCCTCACCCTCACCCTACCCCTAACCCTAAATATAATTGTAATCATTAACATAATATTACTCCTAACTTTAAACCGTTCACCCTAATTATAATCATAACCCTACCATTACCTTAGGTGATATGCTAAGGTTAACTGTGATACTAGCCCTAATTATAACTCTAACCCTAATACTAACCTTAAGACTAACCCTAATTACATCATTGACCTTAAATGTTACCCTAACACTAACCTAAACGGTAATCCTAACACTAACCTTAACCATAAGAGTAACACTAAACTTAACCATATTGTCTTCAGCATTAATGCCTTTAGCGTTGATAAACATTAGAATCTATTCGTGGTAGTTCTAAGTTGACATACTGAACTATACGCTCTAATCTCATATAATTTATTTACAAATTCATTCAATATTATTTAAATTTTCAAGATGGAGAAGATATGATCAAGGATAGAATACCCAAGTGTAAAAACCTGCAAGATCTAGTGATAATAAGAAGCATAATAATGAAATGAGCCCAAAGTCAACATAAACATTCATTGGAGGCATGAACAAGTGTCATACATGTATGGATGACTAATTAGGATTAAAATCCCAAATGAAATTAATTAAGTAATTACAATAACACCCCCCTTAAGCATAACTTATGAAGACAAGATAAAAATGGGTCCTAGTCTGGTGAGGTACCCATGTACAATGCAATCTCTTAGAAAGTGGAGAAACAAAATTCAGTGCGAAAAAGATATTCTCCGAAAGATAGAAATAAGAAGAGAAGAAGTCTATAAGGCTACCCCTAAAAGATGATTCTCTCATTGATGTAGACCACACACCAAGAAGATCTTGTGGCTCTTCATAAAAATTTGGCTAAATATGAATGTCATCTACCGAATCATCTCAATTATTAGGACTGAAATATGGATTTGAAGAATCCACATCATGTTGAGAGCCCATACACTGTGTAGCACTAGAATCTACAATTGTTTGATCAAATAAGACCATGCCCTTCAATTTCTCTTTGTCCTTAGTAATTTCCTAATTTTAAAAGCTTTGACAAAATTAGTTACCTCAATATTATTCTTTTTGAGTAGAAAAGTGAGATGCTCAATTTATTTCTTCATGCTTTAGTGTTCTTCATGACCAGTATTGTTACAAGCAAAAAACTTAACTCTCTTAGTAGTTGATTTTGGAGATGAGTTATCCTTTTTGAAGTTGTCGATTTTATCTTGTTTGTTCCCTTCCTTGTCTGTTTTAGCTTTTTGATGCTTTTCATTTCCTATGATTAGAACTTGTGCCTTAGTAGTTTTAAAGTACCTATTTGAATTAAATTTTCTTACATTCCCTTGTAGGATTAGCAATAAAATTATCAAGTGAGGGCATAGACCATGAGGTACTAAGGGATCTTTTAGTAGAATAGAAAGTACAGACAAACACAAAAGATTTAGGACCTAGTTTTGAAAGTACAAAAAGGATTAATTGATCCTCTTTCTTATCAATTCCACAATATTTTAACTGCAGCTTCAAAGATTTAGCTTTAGTGAAGAAGTCCTCTAAAGTTGAAAAACTAGTAGGACTAAGACCTAGAAGTTGATATCCAACTCATGACTTCTAAATTCATGAGTTGTCCCAAATAGTTTGTTTAGAGCTTACCAAACTTTGTTGGGTGTTTTAAACTTCTCAACATGAAATAATACTTTAGGAGATATGTTTAAACATATAAAGCCAAACAATTGGTCACAAATATTGAGAAACTTTTCTTTTCCCTTAGTTGCATTAGGTTCTTTTTCTATTCCTATTGTTACCCTATATAAGCTTTTATTATTTAGTGCCAAAATTACTTAAATAGCTTCCAATTATGATAATTAAAAGGAGTTATGGGTTTGATGCAGGAGCATCTTGGGTTTGTGGCAATCTTGCATTACCCAAAAATATCTCCTTTTAATTTATTTTTTTACTATTCCAATTGGGCAGTTTCTATTGTTTCTAGTCAATCCAGTTGGCACATCCTCTTATGCCTGATCATTATATTATGTTCTAGACATCATGAAAATCTTATCTCTATGATCACATGTTGATCTAATGTTTCAAGATAAAGTTATCTTATGATTGGGTCTGGTCCTATATTGGTTTCCTCTTCTAACAGACAGGATGGTGATATCTAGCTTGCATTGAAGATTCAAAGTTTGTAGTTTATCATGGCACATTTTTTGATGTTCTTATGTTCATGGATGATCTCCTTGTACAATCGCACACCATGAAATAATTATTGGGGTTTGTTCTTATGGATTTGCATCCTACCTTATTTTTTGTAAACCATTTTCTTTATCTTGGGATTCATGATCAGATAACCTGACATGTGGCTAGAGATCTTGTATATAAGTAGGCTTGTAGCTCTTTTTTTAGGTAGTGCTACTGGATGGGAGATAGCTGGTAGACTAGCATCTGATTTTGTAAATAATCAAGCTTGTATGCCTGGAATGTAGGAATGTGTGTTTGTTGGTTGATTGGATGTAAATTCTTGGTTCTTTGTCAATGAGAATATCAGTTTAGTTGGCTCAATGTATTGTTTGGTATAAGTTGTTGTTGATTTCCTATTTGTTGTCTCTACTTTCAAGATTGGAAATCTCCTTTGGGGATTTCTTTGGTCTTGACTATGTCAAGTGGTATCAGAGCAAGATTCTCTCTTGTGATGGTACATCCAGTGTCCTAGACTTGCGAAGTTCCAGATTTATTATTTGTCGGGTGGAAGAACTAAGGATCTAACCTGCATCATCAAATAATTTACGCAAGGTGGTTAAGAAGGATTTTTTGTTGGACGTTGAGTGTGGAATTTGATGAGAGCTAACCGATTAGAGTTTTGACCTTGTGAATTCCTATATCTATTGGTTGTGAGGTGGCAGAGCATGAATTTGGCTCAAAATTGTAGAGTACTTGCACATGAGAACTACATAAGAATTGTTGGTCTTTAGGAGTGTTGTTCCTAAGATGTTAGATTGTTTGTCCTGTGCTTAAAAATCTTGAATGACTTGTTGTGGGGTGGTAGAAAGAAAATATGACCTCCAATTGCAAAATATTTATTGAAGGATGGATCGAGAGGAAGTTGTTCAAGGTTGTGAACCTTGGTATGAGTTGATGAGCCATTCCATGGGTAAACAAAATTCCAAATGGAGTCCAATGGTGAAGGCATGTTCAATAAATCATGAAAGGAGAGGAAATTGAAATCTTGCAATCAAATCTCCAAGTTAGGGAAGTTGCACTATGGATAAGGAGAGATGTCACCAAAGAGAAGAATGAAACCTAGATGGTTAGGGATGATGATGAATAAATTCCTAGCTGAGATGAAGAATGAAATGATATCTATGCATTTGGAGATATGCATGTAGAAGAGATAACATTGTTGGAAAGGCATTTTTTGAGTAAGAGTTCAATATTGGTGGAGTAGCTATGGTTGTAGATGTTTAGTTGGCATTTACCGATTAAGAAGAAACTTGTTTGGCCTATTAGAAGGATGATCTGGAATCAGGAGATGCATGTGGAGGTTACTATCAAGGAAGACATAGAGATCCTTGAGGTAAACAAGTCTATGAGGACTTTGATCTCAAACGTTTTAGAGGTTAAGGTAGATGTGGATGTGGTTGACCATCATAATCAGTTAATTGGATATGATGACCTAGTTGAGGTTGGAATTTAATTTCCTTTTATTGAATTTGGTAACCTAGTTAGGTTTTTTGAAGAGTTTACTATGGTTGGGGCTGACAATGCGGGTAATGACATTATTTTTTTTGGTGAATACTTGTTCAGAATGAGTTGTTTTAGTTCCTTAGTGATTTGTAGTAGGTGGTTAAAAATGCACCTAAGGTTGTGAAGTTGCAAGTTGTTGAGAGTGTGACTAAGGGTGTAGAGTTGAGGAAGAATTTGATGGATAGATCTGAATCCAAGGAGTTGATGAAGGTTGATGATAACCATATGGTGTTGTAGCTATAGAAAATTGGTGTAGTATCAGAATTTCTTGGTCGTCTTGTGATGGGATCATAGGCAAGGAAGTTGTTGAGTAGTGACAAAGGTAAAAGGAAGAAAACATTTATTGTTGGTTGTTTGGGCAACAAAGGCAGAAGAATTTTGAATAAGTTTTGTAAGAAGATAGAGATGATGGCATTGATGTCATTAGTTTGGATAAAGGATCAGATTGGTGGATTTAGAGGAACTAATGAGTTCATTGTTTTTGATGGACTAATGACTAATTATGATCAGATGAACAAGGATGAATAGTTGAGGACATCAAGAAGATTTGTGAAGTGAGTACAAATCCAGTGCTTGATTGTGTTGCTAATCAGTTTGGTCTTGGTAGAAGGTTTTTTGACGGGTTTGTCCCTATGCAAAGGATGTGAAAATTATATTGGAGGAGGCAGAGAGTTGTGGTGTGTTGATTCATATTCTTGACCATGAGGGTTTCAAAAATGAAGGTCAAAATGAAGACTGAAGATCTGATACAAATTTAGTTGCATCATCAAAGTGAGAGGCTCCCCTTCTTATTAACCCTGAGTGTTTGATGCAGGAGCATCTTGGGTTCTTCGCAATCTTGCATCATCCAAAATGATTTACTTTGAGTTTGTTTACTATTCTAGTATGACATTTTTTATTGTTTATAGGTGCAGTCGATCCAATTGGAACGTCATCTTATGCTATCATTATATTGTGTTATATACATCATGAGGATCTTATGTCTATGATTGCGTCTCAATCTAATGTTTCCAGATAGAGTTATCTTATGATTGGGTCCATTCCTATATTCGTTTCTTGTTTTAATAGTTAGGTTGGTGAGGTTTGGCTTACGGTAAAGTTTCACGGTTTATGGTTTCTCATGGATAAATGTTCAATTTTCTTATCTTCATGGCTGACCTCCTTGTATAGTCACACATCATGAATTACTTATTAAGGTTTGTTCTTATGGATTTGGGTCCCGCCCTATTTGTTGTAAATCATTTTCTTTATCTTGGGATTGATGATTGTATAAGTTGACTTGTGGATGGTGATCTTGTATATAAGTAGGCTTGTGGTTCTTATTTTAGGCAGTGCTAGTGGATGAGAGATAACTAGTAGTCTAGCATCTAATTTTGCAAATAATTAGGCCTATATATCTAGAATGTAATACTCTATGTTTGCAGGCCAATTGGATGTAAATTCTTGGTTCTTTGTCAATGAGAATACTAGTTTAGCTAGCTCAATATGTTGTTTAGTATCATTTGTTTTTAATTTTCATTGTGTTGTCTCTAGCTACAATATTGGACATCTCCTTTGGGGATTTCTCCAGTCTTGACTGTGTCAAGGTTGTATACTAACATTAGGTCCATGCTGCTAGGATTAGGTTGTTTCTTGTAGAATTCAGAAATGAACAACACTTCATGAAGAAGTGTGAAAAATAGAAAAGACACAACACCCCTTTGATTGTCTTCCCCGCTTTATTTTTGGCAATTTATAGGAGTGGGTTGCAATTAAACCGCCAAAAAGGTAAAAATGGCACTTTATAATGATAGTGCAAGAGTGAGCCATTTGGATTCATGACGGATAAATATTCACTTTTGGAAATAACACCCAATTTCAAGTTACTGAGCAAAAGTTATGAGAAAAATAAATTTTCCTCCGCAAAAGTTATGAGCAAAATAGATGGGCCAATGTTAATCTCCCTTAAGTAGGAAAGAACTAGGGGCTAAAAACCATGTGACCAAGGGCTAGACTCTAAAAATATACACCTTTTGGGAGATGAAAAGTGCTAACCATCCATGCATTAAACTTGATGGCCATTGCGATGGTCCACCTTTCTCAAGTTGCACATGCGGTCTTTTTCAAAACCACAGGGGGTTTCTTGAACCACACATTGCTACCGTAAACTGCTAGCCTTTTTAGATGTTCCGACCAAGATTGCACAGAGGGTTTTTGTCTGCTTCAAGCTGAAAGGCATGAAGGTCACCACCATAGATTTGTCTCACCAAGGAGGATGCATGGGTGCTTAGCTGTAATGTTACAACTACAATAGCTAGATGCAAGGGAGCTACAATGTGAGTAGATCTTGCGACATATTTCAGCAATGACTAGGGGCCACAACTATGACCACTATAGAAATATGAAAGTCTATATAACCTCACTACCTTCTTTTATGACATTAGCTTTAAAAAAATTTCAAATCAACTTTGATGCCATGTAAAAACCAAAAAGATCTCAAGAGATAATAAGAAGCACAATAAGCCCAAGTTGACATACCATTCATTGGAGAAGAAATATACATATATGAAGAGTGATTGGATTGAATCAAAAGTTGACCTCAACACTCAATGAGTGGTGGCGAGTTGCCGCCAAAAAACCTAGGGTAAGGTGTCGAAATGAGATCGACACATCTACTAAACAACTCCTAAATGATGACTACTTGCATGAACAAGTGTCATAGATGTATGGATGACTAATTAAGAGTAAAATCCTAAGTAAAATTAATTAAATAATTACACTAACACCAAGAAAAGAGAATGAACTCATTAGACATGTGAATGTATTTATTTGTATCATTCTAGTAACACTGTATATGTTTTCTTATGTCTAAGAGAGTTTTCTTACTGACTTTGAATATTCTTTCTTTAATATTTTTTTATAGCTTATACATATTTTATTATTTATAAAACATTAAAAAATAAAATAAGGAAAGAACATTAAAATCAAACCTAGATATATTAGATTTTTTATTGCTATTTGTTTAGATAGTTTTTAGATTTTTAAAATTTAGGGTTAATTAAATTGTGTTTTACTCTCTTTACTTTTAAATATAAGAAACCCAATATCTATTATTATTTTATTGTAAAATTTCTTTTAATTAGCGTGAAATTTAAATAGGCATTTTTTTCTATTATTTAGTTAAATATGATTTTTTGTTTTCCAAAAATAAATAGGCCTTGTAGACTTTGAGAGAGAATTTTAGAGTAATAATAATTTTTCTTTTCTGGAAAAGAGGTTTGAGAAAGTTAAATTATTCAATTATTATTCTTTCATAAATATGTATTTTAATTTTTAATTTTTTAATTTTGAGAAAGTTATTTGAAATAGGATTACAAATTTCTCATAAATTTATTCTAATATTTTAAATTTCTTATCAATTAATTTAGGAATATCAACAATAACAATATCATAGATACTTCAAATTAATATCTTTATGTTTCAAAATTAAAAATTATTTTTTCCATGAATACAACTTTTTCTAGAGATTTTTTTGAAGAAGAACTTTTAATATCTAGGCGACTAAATATTTGAACTTCAATTTTCTTCATGTATTTTGAAACTTTGGACCCAAGAAATTTAGGTTCAAACTTTCAAAATAATATTGTTCAAATATCTGGATTTAGTTTTTAATTTATTTTAAAATTAGTAATAATCATTGTAGATTTATTTAAAAATAATATAAATTTTATTTAATTAATTTTTATCAGATAATTATGGTTTAAATATATATTATAGTTAGAATTATAGTTAGGCACGTTTTAAAATTTAGTTAGGATTTTGATTTTATATATTATATTATATTATTGTAAGAGAAATAATAATTAATATTTAAAATTATATTAAATTCATCAAAATATTAATACAAGTTGTATTTACATTTACAACTCTACATTTTGTTTTTAACATTGATATCTCTAAGCTTTCTTTATGTAAATTTGATAAAATATAAGTATGCTAGTTGTATATTTAGTTAAAACATTATTGATGCTCTTACATATTTAGTCTTCGAAATTTGATATCTCTTCTTATATAAATTTCTAAAATAAATATGCCAGTGTTTTTCTTTTAAATAAAAGTGGCAGTGCCACTAAACCTTTATTACTAATAGAGAGCAAAGTGCAGTATAATAAACGCTGAAGTCAAATGAAGCCCATTACAGAACTAGGCCCAAAAGCACAAAGCATTACGACAGAAGGAAGATGGAGCCCTAAACAGTAGACATGCTGATAGAAATCCCTAAACCAAGGAACAGAACTGGAGAGAGGAAATCTCTAAACAGAAGAGCCCATACAACCGAAGCTCATAAGAAAACAAAATTTCCCACAAAAACAAAATTGGGCAACGATACAAACTATTACATATGTTAGTTATATTTATTAATCGATCAAATTATAAAAAATGTTGTACATAGGATTTTAATTTTAAACTGATTCTTTCTAAAATTTCTACAACACAGATCTAATTTTCTAACTATCGTGACATGATAAAATCATTATTGCTATATTGTTGTTTAGTATTGTATATAGATTTATAACTTAATGATTCAAATATCTTTTATTTCTTTCACATCGATTGAAAAAATACACTCAATTTTATCAAAATCTTGATCAAACTAATTCATAAACTAAATTGTAAAATTTTTATTACATCAAGATTTTACAAATTAAAACTATACTAGTATTAAATATAAAATGTAAGGCTTCAAATCAATTTATAGAAAACAACACAATACACACAAATTTGAAAACTGACTACTGTAACAAAGATTCCCCATAATATACGGATTAGTCGCATGCATGGTGATACCTAGTAGATTCCTCCGAGTACAATTACAATAAAACAAAAAGCAAATTAAAATTTTCTGAATATTGATTAGTACTTGACAATGGAAACGCCAAAACCAGGTGATCAAGCTGTTCACCAAACATGACTTATCACCAGCTTTCGGAATATTGTGAATAAATAAGGCTGTCATGTCCCACACTGACATTTTATAAAGGGATAAAGGGCCATCATTCATGAACCTGTCACAAACTTAAAATCAATTTTCACACAGTCCATTAGGAAGACAATTGGTGAAGCAGAAACCGTGGACAAAGCTTCTGCCACCCGGAATATTATATGCGCTTTTCACGACTTGATTCCAAGTTTAACGCTTTTCAGCCTAATACGTTTCTAATTATTACATAATTCTAATTATAGAATTATAATATTATACAATATTTTTATATATTAATATTTGTATGTTTTTGATAGAAAAAAAAAGCAACAGGGTGCTGGCCCGTGGAACAGGGAACACTAAGGGCACATTAACAACACATTAACATCACTAGCTTCACAACATATAATTATCAGAGTAACAGTGTCTAGTCTACCTCTATAAAAAATAAACTTGAAGATCCTTAACAAAAAGAATGAACCAGTGTTGTAGTTTAACCAAACAGCTTTGAACATAATAATAGTAAACTGCCTCATAGGGCTAAACCATAGTCTTAAGTACTTAACCATATAATAGAAAAACACAAAATAAACCCTGGGACCCAAGGGCTCGGAACAAGACAAAATCACCATGGCTCCAGCAACAGTTAGGTCCTCTCACCTAGCCACTTGGACATCAAGGTGGCGGCCTATTCTTCCTGTAGAAATAGGAAGATGTCTTTGTTGTCCTCATCAGCTTCCATCTTACCACCAGTAATTTTCTCCTGCACATTACATAGAGTAACCGCCGATGCGTGCATCACTTTCAGGGAAAATTTATTGGAGTTAGCGATGCGGGCCTTGATTTCCTTCATATCTTGCTTGAGACCTAGTATTTCATTGTTCAGCTTAGTGAATTTCTACTTGAGGGATCCTTTGAACCTGCCATTCCCAGCCACAGCCATGGTAGCATGCTCAGTGCAGGGGCGTTGACCTACTGTGTGTGGGGAGAGGGCGGGGTCGGGGTATTGTTGCGAGGGATTTCATTCACCACGGGTGGGGGATTCAAAGGAGGAGCGCTGTCAGACCTGGGGGAGCTCAAATGCTTGGCCGAGGAGCCCTTAATCGACCTAGAGGTATCCACATCCTCCGAAAGCATCATGTCCTTAGAGGCCATTTCCTTGAGTCATCTTTTACATTTTTCTTAGCAATTATGTTGGAGTGCCGAACGGTACCACCCATTTCAACCTCCGACCCCACTTGACTGCCTGACTTTTTTGATTTCTTAAGCCTCTTCTCAGCTTCAAGGGTGCTCTCATCAACCGTGTTATCTTTTACTTACAAGGAATTAGAAATATGGGAATCCTCTAATTTCTTCAACCTTTTGAAGGGGTTCCTCACACACCTCTTGCAACCTTTGGCATCATGGGGGATAAGGTTAGTCTCCTGGATGGACTGGGAGGGGGATTGAGAGGGCTTATTAGCTCCCAAAGGACTAACGTCCAGGGTGATATCCATGATAATTAGGGGAGGTTGAGGTGGGGGGAAAATGTTTTTGTGAAACTTGAACAAACAGAGTAAAAGGCCTTGGTGCAGGATGGTGTTACTTTCCAACAAGTGGAGGAGGTAGAATGGGATGTCTCTATTTCCAATATGATTAAGGAATGATAGATGATAGTAGCAAAAGACAATAAATTTGCCCTCTAAAGTGAAATACTTCATGATAATATGACAAACCTTAGGCCATAAATCATGGAGCAACTCACGGTTGAAACCCCTAGAATTTTTAACAAACTTTTATCCAGGCCTGAAGAATTGGTTGAGACTAGTCATGTCCAGTGTTCGACTGATTTTCCTATATTTCCTTCCCTCTGTCGAGAGCACTGTCACTTTGCCAATGACTTCTTTGTTGATTTGAAAGTGGATACCCCCGACAGACACCTTTCTATTGTTCCATGGTGACACAAATTGCTTAGAAATATGTTCATCATGGCCTCCCTTCATTCTTTCCATAAAACCCCAAATGTCATTGTCTTTGTAGTAGTGAATAACCAGAGGATCAGAAGTGAACTCCTCTTTGATTTTGTTAGGTTCAATGTGCAGTTTTTTGCCACCCATCATGACCGGACTTGTTTCCACAATAGACGGCTTCTGAAAATTATAGAGCCGAACTTTGCATGCTAGGGCATAAAATATTTCTTTTTGAATTAACTGTGTAGTGCGAATTTTTCTCATAAAAGACATGGGTTGGGTGGTCTATGGGGAATCGAGCCCCGTACAGAGAAATCTAGCATATCTCCAGGCATAATAATTAGACATTAAGCCATTTTTGCCATTAATGTCCTTGGTAGTCGAAATGACCTGCTGATGTGGACAACCTCCATTCCACATGTAATATCTCAAAGGGAAATTATTATTTGTATGTTATATTAATATGAAAAAATGTTATTTTGGTAAAAAAACATTTGGTCAAAATATTTTATTAATTTTAAACTTATATTACAGCTCATCTGACTAGGAGCACTACTAGGAAATAGTTGAGCACAGAAAACCTCCAGCCTTGCCCCAAAAATAAGAAGACATATCACAGATTGTTTTATCTTACAATCATCGTGATATACATAATTAAAATCACACTTATTTACATAATGTATTATAGAGCCATTTAAAATACAACTCAAATATGAATATTGAATAAATGTTGGTGTAAACTTATGATTATAATATAATAATAATATTAAATTATCTCTCTCTCTCTCTCTCTCTCTCTCTCACACACACACACACACACACACAGATATATATATATATACGTTTATAATTTGTCATTAGAAATATATTAAATTTTATTTTTCTCTTTTTTTAAATTTATCTTTATTCTTACAACAAGCATTTCAAAATTATCTTATTTTTTAATTTTGAAATGTAAATTTTTTAATAATAATAAATGAAAAAAAAAAAAAAAAAAACTAGAGTAAAGTTTAAAATAAAATGATAACTAAAACAAATGAAAAATTAAGAAAGAGATAAAAATTTCTAAAACTGATAAATTTAATTATTGAATTACTTTTATGCTGATCTTTTACTTATCAAAAATTGGTAACAAAGAAAATCATATATATTATTTGATATTATTTTTTAAAATTATATGTTTAGAGAACAATTAATAGTTCTAATATAAAGTTTGTATAAGAATTAGCTAGTGCACTTTATATGCAATGGGTATGCTCAAGAGGTTCGGAAGGTCATTTGGGAAAATAATTAGTTTATTTATTCATAAATTTGAGTAGTATATGAAGTCAACAAGCCATTAAGAATATGCTATTGTTTTTTGTAAGAAAGGAATCAATAAAAAAGTGATAACTTCAAATCATATATACATTCAATTACAAGAAGCTAATCATAACTAAGACAAAACTTTCAAATCATTGAGATAATAAAGTTCTAACTTTTCTAATTAAAAAATGAGTTATTCATTTCACATACAAAATGCTTGCATAAATATAAATTATAGATACCCTTAGCGTTAAGGATAAGCTAGGGTTCATATTGTTCGATAAATATTACAATAATGTGATGTTGACAATTACAACTATAATTAGATAAGAATTATGATTCACTTAAGATTGAATTAGTGAATATAATTTATTAGCATAGAAGTAATAATGTAATAATATATGGGGAATTTTGGCCAATGCTTGTATGGTGGTTCTGCTTGAGGAATAGTTTAAATTTTATGCTCATACCATTGATTATTTGTTCAGGGTGAGGAAAACTATTTCCTATTACTAATCCAACCTTCAATGGCTTAAACAAACTCTTGGTCTCTAATATAGATGATGGTAGCTTTCTTCTAACATATTGCCTAGCAATTCGACCTCTCACTTATATTGATAATCTTGGCCAACTTTTTTGAAATGGCTCTATTTGAGGAACAATTAGATTTAACATTCTTAGTTCACTGATTATTTGGTTAGGGTGATGGAAATTGTTCCCTCTCTCTGATCCAATCTTCATTAATTTGTGTGTGTTCTTAATCACTAATATGGATGGTGGCATCTTTATTTTGAAATGTATTTCTTAATGTCCCTTTGTGGTAATATATAAGAATATATTTTCTACAACTCTTATATTTTCCTATCCATTGACATTACTCTAGCCTTGGCTCTCACTTACAATTGGAGGGATAGCTTATCTGGCTCCTTTCTCTTGGATGTACAATGGTTTGAGACCTTTATTAATGCTCCTACTTAGGATTTTTTTCCTTATTTGGTATGGTTAACTTTATCCCTATTGTTATTAGAGACAGATTGGTATGAGATTGTTTTTAAATGGAAATAAGAGAATTCCATTTGTTTATTCTCATAGATTCCTTCTTAATCACATGCTTGTGCTATATCATCTCCACAAGATGTACTTATAGATCTCTTCCCTCATGCTGACGTATTAACTTGAAGTTTTTAAACTTAGTTTGTTATGATCGTTTGGTACTTTTCTCGGTCCTTAGATTTTTTTGTTTCTTCTTAAGGTGCCCACTTATCTTTTCTCTCTAACTATTTGTACTTATTCCTCCCTGTAACTTGATTCAAAATCCATTTTATGATCCTCTTCTTGCATCACAATTGTAAGGTTTCTATGTGATTGAATTTCCTTGCATTCCTTTAAATGCATTATATTAACTTTTCTCATGCTGACTTGACTGTATGTCTGAACTCGATGGAACCAATATTTATCTTTTTCCTTGGTTCACATTTTGTATTACTTGCATTTATTGTTTATTGGTTTGGTTGTGCCTCTTCTACTGGTATCGTGGCATGGAGTTAAAAATCTAGCTTCCTCAATTACCATGGGAGACTAGGAATTATTATGAGTTTTATTCTCAAGAACTTTCTACAATTTTTAACATTGCATGTGCACACATTGAAGTTTCTATCCGCACTCTTCTAGGATTGGATTGGCTAAATCCTCATCCATCTTCCCTATCGATAGATTTGGCTTCTCAATTTCTCACTATCATAATGGACGTAGCCCTTGATGTTGATTTTATTTCTAATATTGGAAAGAAGATCTTAAACTCATAAATTTATGATGATGATCTCATAATTATGTTGCTTCAATCTCACAAGCTTGATAATGGTTCTTTTCCCATCACTAGATTAAAATTTTTAAAATA
Organism: Chamaecyparis obtusa; assembly: GCA_027943335.1. NCBI lineage: Eukaryota > Viridiplantae > Streptophyta > Pinopsida > Cupressales > Cupressaceae > Chamaecyparis > Chamaecyparis obtusa. The sequence continues at coordinate 378,179 of BSBK01004545.1, read as the reverse complement.
TTTATGGCTAAACATGTTTGTAGAGAAATTTTGGTTGTGGTTAGAGATGCCTTGCAGGATGGCAAGTCGAAATTCATTACTCAAGAATTCATGCACTATTGATGCACATCATTGACCTACACATGGTTGATCCTACACTTGATTTATTTTTGGTAGTTTGCAATTTGATACTTCACCTAGATCACTTCATCGGGGATGACATCCTTCCCATCCCTCTTCTTCAGGTGGTTGAATGTTATCAAGAGGATCACCTTCCCCTTCTTGTGGATGATTATCCTTATGATTCTTTGGAGGACTCCTCTATCTTGGCTTCATTTTATGAGCATCATGTGTGAGGCCCCTCTTCTGTTGTTTCTTTTCTGGATGCTACTTCTTCCTCTTTCTCATAGCCATACTACTACCATGTTATCAATTTTTTTCTATTGGTATGATATGAGGCTAGTCTAGGGAAGTCTTAGGGGTTCTTTTTTATTATTTGTCTAGTTGGATATTTTGTATTGGGCTCCTTCCATACATATTGGTGGACCCTTTGAGATTTGTGTCTGGATTCCATGTTATGTATTTATTGTTCACTAAACAAGCTACTTTTAGTATTGTGGTAGGTATCCTAGGTTCTAGGTTTTTGCATCAAGAGATACAACTAGAGGTATTCTTTACCCAGTTTTTGTTGGAAATTTGGCTGAGTTGGTTACATAGATGTTTTCATTATGGAAACATATGATCTACATGAAGATCACATAGGTCACAGAGCTAGTATGTCATGGCGCAATGCAAAATTTTCTAAGTATGAGACAGTGTATTTTTACCAGTGAACTTGAAGACAATTTTTGTTTGCGATGTTGACTGGAGTAAGTTCAGTGCTTGCACACTTGAACATAGACTCTATGGTGACTATTGAAGACTCACATCAGATCATAAGTTAGTACGACATGTACGGAAGAATTTATGATAGTTTTACTAAAGACAGTGTTAAGCCGACCGGACAGAATATGAAGACATAATAGATACAGAGTTAAGGGATTATTTTGTTTATCAAAATAATGACTTAACAATATAAAGGGATGAAATCCTATATGTTAACCCTTGGATAAAGATATTTTGTAATATGATAGCCGATTGGAAAGTTATTAATCTTAATAACTTGTATAAAGATATGTAAAGATGTAATTGTAAAAAGAGAAGTAAAATGTATGTAACAACGATAGTGAAAGAGCAGTGAAGAAATATTGATTCAAGTAGTATAAGGTTATGTACCTTGACCTACTTTTGTAATTAGTAAATATTGTATATTACTTGTTTGGGCAGTGGGCTCATCTGGTAATCACATTTTGTACCGCCAACTCCTAATAGGGTTGAGGCTTCTAACAAGGCCTATAGTCCCTTAATCAGGACTGATACACTATATGCATGTAATAGACTCCTAATAGGGTCAACATCCTTAATAGGATACTTTTGATTAATCGATCTTTGTGGGTACCATCCCCACCGGGGTTTTCCCTTGGCTAGGGTTTCCTCGAGAACAAATAATGTGTTATGAGTTCTTTAGATTTATTGCTATGCATGTTGTTTAGCTTCTTATGTTATGCATGTGTTAATATAATCTATTATATCCATAATTGGGCAAAAGTTAAAGTTTTTAGAATACTGATTCACCCCCCCTCTCACTATTCCCTATTTCTAACAATTGTTATCAGAGCTTAGTTACTCAGAAAAGAATCATTCAAGGAAAGCCTAACAGCTTCAGTAAGATCTCTATGGATATGGATCAGCTACATAAGAAGCTTGAAGAAGCTCTTGAATAGATTGATATGCTTACTAAAGAAAGAGATACTTTGAAAGGAAAATATGATGATGCAAAGAACCTCATTGAGAAACTAAAAAACAAATTCGAAGATCTGAAATCTGAAAAGGAATTTGAAATTCACATTGAAGATTGTGATGACAATTTAGAAAAAGAAAATGAGATCCTTAAACATGAACTAAAGATAGAAAATCTGAAGCTAAGTTTGAAAGATGAACAATAGAGTTTTTCATACCAATCCTAATCCTAGAAGTCATGCAAGAAGAAATGAAGATGGAAGCAATAGTCAGAAAGGATGCTGTAGTAATTTAGATGAAGTGAAGTTTGTTAAAAGCATAGATTAAGGAGACACATTCAATACTGAAGGTAGTCAGAAAGGTGAATTATTAAATGGTAAGAATGAATCTTTACCTGACCCATCTCAAAGCACTTAATTCATGAAGATTACAGTAGAATAGGAACTTAGATTAGTGTAGAAGTTGATATATGATGAATTGAGTCTTGCACAATTAATGCAAGGTATTATATGATGTTCTAATGCTATGGTTAAGAGCGCAAAGAAAAATATTATGTTTTGCGAGATCACAAGAAGTTTTAAGTTTTGCAGGTTAACAGAATCAAATTTTTGGAAAGAAGCGGCAAAAGAATTGAATGTGATGTCAGATCTAAGTGAGATTGAATTAATAAAAGGTCACAATTGATGTTATTTGATCATCAAAGTGAATACAAGTGTTAAGGAGATCAAAGAGCAGTGATTGGAGGCATTTTTGCAAGGATTTGGTGAAGAATTTTGTGCTGAATCTATGCAAGCCCTAAATCATGAAATCAAGGTATTTTACTTGGTAGATCTTTAAATCATTTAAGGAATTAAAGGAAATCATGGATGTTTCTTTGATTCACAATGTCAGAGATAAAAATAAACCTAAGATGAAAAGGGAACTAGTAGAACCCTTGGAAGATGATCCTAGGTTAGCTTTATCATCTGTACCAGATAGAGTGTTACATCTAGAGAATGTTAGAAGTTATCTAGGATGTAAACTAGAGACTATCAGTGATAGTGAATTCATGGAGGAATATCAAAAAATCTATAATCAGGACATGTCATTGAAAGTAGGGTTTGAGAATTTGAAAGATAATGAGATTATTAAGTATACTTTGCAATATGAATTTGATGATGAAGAATGTACCAAGATAATCCTAAGAAGAATTCACAATGGAAAGTTTTGGTTAGATGAATGGAAATTTTTTTATAGTTTTTTACATTTTTCTCTATATCATTGAACATAATGTATTATAATTATCTTGTCATTATCTTTTATTAATACAATTACTACATCCTTGGTCATGTCTTACTTAGAAAAAAAAATATACTCATCTAAAAAATTAATTATAATATTTTACAATTTTTGATTAATGACAAAACCTCTTTGAATGGGACCTGAAACACAACATGATCAGATTTTAGTTAGGATATCAAAGTTTCCAAAATATATAGCATTGAAAAAGTACATACATCCAACAATAGGAGACAAGAAAGAACTAAAGGGAACAAGACACAATAAAGCATTAAAGGGAACTCAAAACTCTTTTCAAACATCAAAATGCTTTGTAAACAACTAAATGAGAAGTTGAAGATAGGAATAAACCAGTTTTGTAGCCATAAAGCCACCATGAATACCCTTGACCAAAGATTCAGAGGCATCAAAATGTTTTGTTAAATCTCTCTTTCTTCTATTCACAACTATAAACAAAATATCATTATTTGAAGGTGAAGAACAAGGGGATAGTGGATGAAAAATGAGCAAGGGATGAGAAAGAGGAGCCAAAATTAAAATATCGCACATTCTAGGAAAATAAGTCTTAGATTCCATCAAACCAACATCGACTATCAAGGGTGAACCAATAATGACTTTCAAAGGAAAACCAATATCGACTATCAAAGATGAATCAATAGTAAATGGCGAACTAGAATTTTTAGTAGCCCTATGAAATCCACATGCTTACTAGATACAAGAGGATTTTTAAGAATATTATTAGGACCATTATTAGCATAAACCAAATTATCTTCCCTAGAATCATCATCAACATAAGAAGTAATATGCTCATGAAGAGAATTTTTCCACTAAGTAGCATCACTATGGAAAGATTCTTGATTGTTTGCAACCAAATGACTAGTAGTTAAACATATCTTATAAAAAAAGGGAAGACCCTCATAATCAAGAATCTAAGGAAAAGGTCTATCCCCAACCATCAAGACAACTTTTCTAAGAAGGTCTTGTGAGATGTCAATATCCACAAGAATGCACACAAAAGTAGGATGCTCATATAAGAGAAGAATAATTAGAGAAAAAAAGTATTCTAATACAATTACTAATAGATTCAAAGAAAGACTTAGCCTAGACCTAGAGAGGAAGATAATGATGTTTGATCCAAGTAAGGAAAATAATAATAGATTTTGTAAAATATAGTTAAAGTAAAGGAGCCAAGGGCTACGAGAATTATAGTTCTTTCCCTACAATCAAATACCTTCTCCCAGCACTTGATCACTATCCTCCATAGATTGAAAGGCATCCAAAAAAGAACCCTATTTGTAGGATAAAGTTAAATCCTATCCTCAACAAGGGGCCTCCAAGAATCCAACACCAATTTGTACAAATTAGGAAGAGAAGACCGCAAACCATTGAACCTACAAATAAGAGCATGGTTGGAGAAGTATTATTTATTATCCAACACTTGTTTCCCACAATAATAGTAGGGATTGAAGAAGAAAAACACAAGCATTTTACCATGATGAGAGGGATGAGAATGAGCATATTAAGAGATTTTACAACTAGAAGAGTCAAAATCCTTAGAAAAGGAGAGTGAAGTTTAGGAAGACATAGGAGAACTCATTTGCAGTTAACTAGAACCTAGTGGTGGGAAATTAGTTGTAATAGGGGAACCACCATTCACACATAGTGAACTAGTAGGTTATGCATCATAAGACAAAAAAGAAACTATAATCATTAATAGAGAACTCAAATAAAGTGGTAGATCACAAGGTGAAAGAAAAAATACAAAAATGGATGATGACCTAGTAGTAGTAGATGAAAAAATAGGAGCACAGCTCACATGGGTTTCAAAATTGAGCAAGAAAGTCATTTTAGTATATGATGAATTGTTAATATTTTGTAATGTTATTGATGATGTGAGTGGAGATTAAAAAACATGATATAACATGTGTTGTAACTAATTATGTGATTGGAGGTCCAAAAATACATGTTTAGATGTTTTTATGATCTTTGGTGTTTCTCTTGAGTGAACATGTGTTATTTCTATAAGGTAACAATAGGGAAAGCTAGATTATGAAGGAAAAAGTATTTGAGGTTTGTATGGGAGAATTATTTTCATTACTTTTAATTTATAGACATAATGTCTATTTTTTATGGATATTGTACTATTATATTATTAGGTCCTCAATATTATAGTTAATAAGTTTGGTAGTTGTAGTTTCTTAAAAATCTAGTTGTCTATCAAGATTGGTCCAGAGAATGATTTGCATCATTCTATAGTATTTTTTCTTGTTGCCTGATTTGGAGGACATGTTCAAGATGTTTATGACTCTTTTTAGTTTATTTTTTAGGTGTTTTTTTTCTTTTTTGATATGATTAGTTTGTTGGTAGAGTGTTTGGTGTTGGTCTCTAACCAACTCAATTAATTTTACTTGTTTGGATAATATTTATTTTGGTTTGTACTTGTGTTGGAGATTTATTTAAAAATTTCATGGGTCTTACCTTGGCATGTGAAATATTTATTTAGATCCCCTTTATCTATTGAGGTGGGCTGCAACAATTAGAAGTATACTTGGTGGCCAAATTTGTTTAAGTTATGTATATATTATTTATGGATAACCTAATTGAGTATTTTGATAAATAAGAGAGAGAGAGAGAGAGTTTTGTAATATTTACCAACTTTAAAAGAAATTTAAAAACAAATATTTAAATTAATAATTTTTATAAGATTAGTGGAACCTAAGATACATTAATGGGTCCTACGACATACTAAGATACATTAATGGGTGTTTCAGGTCATATGTGTCTTAAGACATCGTAAGGGATGGATAAGTTTCCTAAAATGTATTAAGGGGTCACATGTGTTGTAAGTGGTCCTAAGGGATCCTAGGTTATATTAATCAATTCTAGCATGTATTAAGGGTTGTTCAGGGTGACAATGGGTCCTCATATCAATTAATAGAACCTAAGATACATGAATGGGTCATAGGGAATCCTAAGATACATTAATTGGTCTTGGAGGTCTGAAGGGTTCATATGTGTCTTTAGGTGTCATAAGGTATGGATAAGGTTCCTAGAATGTCTTAAGGCTTCGTAGGTGTCATAAATGCTTCTAAGGGATTATAGGTTAAATTAATTGATCCTAATATATATCTTAAGGGTCCTGGAGGCAAACAAATGGGTCCTCTTGTGTATTAATGGAATGTAAGATACATGGATGGGTCCCAAGACATCCTAAGATACATTAATGTTTCTTGTGGGTCCTAATGCATCCTAGGTATCTTAAGATGTTGTAAGGGATGGATAAAGGTCCTAGAATGTCTTAAGGGGTCGTATGTGTCATACGAGGTCCTTAGGGATCCTAGTATTTCTTAAGGGGTATTTAGGGAGAAAATGGGTCCTTGTATGTATTAATGGAACATAAGATACATCAATGGGTCCTAGGACATCCTAAGATTCTTTAATGGGTCTTGGGGGTCCTAAGGTTTCATATTTGTTTTAAGATTTCATAAGGGATCCAGATAAGGGTCCTAGAATGTTAATGAGTCATAGGTGCAATAAGTGGTCCTAATTGATCCTACATTACATTAATTGATCCTAGTATGTCTTAAGGTTTCTTGAGGGAAACAATGGGTGCTATGTGTCTTAAGATAGTGTAAGGGATGGATAAGGGTCCTAGAGTGTCTTAAGGGGTCGTGGGTAACATAAGAGGTCCTAAGGGGTCATAGGTTACATTATTGGATCCTCGTATGTATTAATCGAATCTAAGATACATAAATGTGTCCTAGGACAACCTAAGATATGTTAATGGGTCTTGAGGATCTGAAGGGGTCATATATGTCTTAAAATGTCGTAAGGGATGTATAATGGTCCAATAATGTTAATGGGTCATAGGTGTGATAAGTGGTCCAAGGGATCTTAGGTTACATTAATTGATACTAGTATGTCTTAAGGGTTCTTGTGGGAAACGATGGGTTCACATATGTATTAACAGAATCTAAGATAGATGAATGGGTCCTAGGATAATTTAAGATATAATTATGGGTTGTATGGGTCCTAAGGGGTCCTATGTGTCTTAAGATGTCATAAGTGATGTGTAAGGGTCCTAGAATGTCTTAAGGGGTTGTAGGTGTCATAATAGGTCCTAAGGCATCATAGGTTACATTAATTCATCCTAATATGTCTTAAGGAGCCTGGAGGGAAATAATGAGTCCTTGTATGTATTAATGGAACCTAACATACATCAATGGGTCCTAGGACATCCTAATATGTATTATAAGGTCTTGAGATTCCTAAGGGATCCTATTTGTCTTAATATGTCGTAAGGGAGGGATAAGGCTCCTAGAAACTTACTAGTACAATTTTCTAACATATACTAACATACTACTAGATCATTTTCTAAAATTTAACTACAATTTTCTAAGATTTCTACAAACTAAAAATTATTTAAAACAAATAAATAACTAATATTTACTAACTTTACTAAAAATGCATGTACCTGAGAGAGAGAGAGAGAGATTCCTAATATTTACTAACTTTAAAAGAAATTTAAAAACAAATATTTTTAATAATTTTTATAAGATATTAATATGTTCTAACATTTCTACTATGGTTTCTAATGTTTTGTAAATATTTCTAATAGTTGCTAACAAACTACAATGATTTTCTATCATTTTCTAACATATTCTAACATTTATACTATGGTTTTTAATGTTTTCTAACATTTTCTAACAATTCTACTATGAGTTTATAACATTCTACTATCATTTTCTAACATATTCTAATATTTAACTATGATTTTCTAATATTTCTACAAACTAACAATTATTTAAAATAAATAACTAACTAAAATAAATATAAAACATATAATTTACAATAAAAAATGAGAAAACTACGTGTACCTGATACTACTAACAATCTGAAGAAGTCAAAAAATCTCGGGAGGTGTTGATGTCATACTGGATGTCACTGGTTCTCTCTAAGCCCTGGGTCCACAAAATCCAAATAGTAAACAATCAAAATAAAAAAGGAATCCCAGAAATTTATAAAGAAATTCGACCAAAAGGGGCTTCGAGCGAAGTGGGTCTTCCCCTTCGCCCGAAGTAATCAATTTGAGTGAAGGCCCTTATTTTTTTTTCTTTTGTAGAAAGCCAATTTTCTTCATCCCAAAAAGTGGGACACACTATTGTGTGTTAACCCCATATTGGAAGTAAATGTTAAACTTTTAGAGCTTATTGTATATCAAATATGAAGAAAACACATTTGGAGAAGATTGAAGAGGTTTTATTTCTATTTGATAGTTATATCTTCTCCTAATCTGTTTAGACCATTCAAAACTAGTCTTGAAAGGATGCATGAGGTTCATAGGGAAGTTTTTAGGGTTTTTAAGAGCTTGAATCTATATTTATTTGAATAACTTTTTTTCAAAATTTTTGTACCTAGCCATCCATTTTGGGAGCATTTTTGGTACTTCTAGAATGCATATTTTGTGAGAAGCTCCAATTATGTAGTGAGCTTTGACCTATAAGTACTTTGTATCTTTTCCTAGGGTTATGCATCTTAGCCTACAAGTAACTTGTATCTTTCCCTAAGGTTGTATGATTTATCCTACAAGTCAAACCAAGAAAAGTGAGCTACCTTGTCCTTAAACCTGAAACAAAATTGTATATAATTAAATTCATCTAGCAACTTATTCTCATCCTTATTTTTTCCATATTGAGTTTCCACATAAAATTTTTTTGTTCATGTGTATGTTGTTCACCTAGTTATATTTTTTTTTTATGTTAATATTAATTGCTGTGTAAATAAGATTGAAAAAGGTTAGTTATATTAATTAATATTGATTCACCCCCCTCTCAATCTTGTAGAGTATTCAACAATTGGTATGAGATTAAAGTTCCTCTATGATAAGTTTAACTACTTGAGGAAGCTTTGAGATGGAGAAAAACATAATTTACAAAGTACCAAAGTTTGAAGGCATGAACTATTCTTTTTGGAAGAATCTGATGGAATATTCTTTGAATGCCCTATCATTTGGAATATGGGTGAATAAGAGGAAAATGGAAGCAATGTAAAGGGGTTGATTTATCCTCATCCAAATTGTTCAATGGAAAGGAATATGTCCTAATAGGCTCAAGTAGATCCTTGTACAATGGTAGGGACTTGTTAAAATTCAATGTGTACCAAACACAAGTCAACTTTCATAACGTATTCCCAATACTTCCAGATTAGATTGTCATAAAATTTGCAAAATTGTTCATGTACTAGACAAAAAAGATTCTATAGCTCTATAACCTATTTCTGCACACATAAAAATGGGGAAAATATTGAGAAAATGGATTTACCTTGGTCAAACCCTTGTTTAGGGATCAACCTTGAAATATGATAGGAATTTCATAAAGGAAATAATGTAAAAAGGAAAATTTATGATTTAACATGCATAAAATCCTCATGAACGGATGTAGTAGTCACTCAAATCCATGAAGATGATTGAATGAACTTGGAGTCCAAAGATTTGTCTTTTAAATGAGATGTAGAATCAAGAATTCCCCTACAAATACATAGATCTATGATTGCCACTCCTAGATCAAGAATGTAGATACTCTTGATAAGAAAATGTAAGGAAGAAGAGAGATAAGGGTGGATGAATGAATCTTATTTCTTGATTGATAATTCCTCTACCTGACCATCATGGGAGAGAAAATTTCATCAATTGGAGAAGATCTCCTTTGACTTAATGGATCTTGAAGAAATGGAGACTTGGAGATCTTGAATAGGAGGATTTCCTTCAAATCTTAAATCCAGATCCTTAATTGCTCAACTTGAATTCTTAATTTCTTGATGGATAGCTTCCACTCTATTATGATATGCCAAATAAGGTGAGAGGAGGTCTTTTTATCCTCCAATCCCTCTATTTTGGATTCAAATTTGATCTAGGCCAAGCATAATTGTGTTTTGAGAAGAAGACCTTGATATTAGGCTCTAGACAAAATGTAGGGCGAAAACCCTAGGGATAGGTTGTCATTGGTGTTGTGTCCTAAGAAAATTAAACTTAAATTTCATGGGGATGTTGGGGATAGTGAATAAGTGCACAGAAAAAAGTGATAGGTCACAGAGCTCAAGCCTAACAGACATTTAGACCTTGAAATCACCAAAATAGGTCCTAATAGGTACTAAAGCATCCAATTATGGGTATTAAAATTTTAGGACTATATAGGCCTAAGCGCTTAATGGGAAAATGATCCTTTGATAAAAATATGTCAATTGAAAATAGAAAGATAAAATATATAATACAAAATGAAATATAAACAAATATAGACAAAACTAGAAATTATAGTCTGATAACTAATTGCCATAAATATGAAATGAGCTAAATTGGGATCCAGACTACTGTACGGAACTAGAATTTTAGTTTGGACTAAAATTGTAGGCTACTGAACATTTCAAACATTTTCTACGTAAGAACAAAATATTTTATGCATTCTATTCGATACACTTTTAGCAAAAACATTTTGGGACTCTGTGATTGTTCTCAATCTACCCAAAAAAGGTCTACTAGCTCTATAACCTATTCCTACAGACACAAAAATAAGGAAAAGGTTGGGAAAAGAGAGTTTTACTTGGTCAAATATATTTTTTAGGAATCAACCTTGAAAATGAAAGGAAATTGTATATAAAGGAAAGTATGTAAAAGGTAAATGTTCAATTTACCTTGCATAAACCCTCATAGATTGATGTAGAAATCACTGATACCCATAAAGATGTTTGAATGTTCTTAAATTCAAGGATTTAACTTTGGAATGTAGAATAGGATAAAGTAATCTCAGACAAATGTATGGAAATATGAACACCATTCCTAGATCTTCAACATAGATATTCTTGATAATCTCTTGCAATGGAGAGATGAACATGAATGGAAAGAAGGATCTTCTTGCTTGATTGAGAAATCCTCTACTTTTCTATAATAGGAGATAAATTGATTCAATGGAGAATATTTCTTTATAATTTCATTGGATGGTTGATAAGAAACTAGATCTTGGATGATTTCCTTAAAATCTTGAATCCAATCGCTTGAATGCTTGATCTTTTGAAAATGTTTGGGTTTCTTGTAATTTATCATGAATGTTTATGAATGCTATCCAAAATTAGGAGAGATAACATATTTATATACCTCATCCTAAATTTTAGGAATAAAAAAAGCTAGGATAACCATGAGACCTAATTTCTCATCAAAACTCTGACATAGGGTTGAGCCAAATTTTAGCCAAAACAAGTGGGAACATAATGTCTCAAATGGTATGTTCCTATGTATATAACATTTGAAACATTATGTACCTAGGGTTTTGAGCTAAATTTGTCTTCGGTGTTAAGATGGTGGATAAGATGCATAAAAAGAAGAATCAGGTTGTTAGGATCAAGCATAACAGACATTAGATATCAAAATCACCAAAATAAAGCCTAATAGTTGAGAATCCAATTATGAGTGCTAACATTTTAGGAAGGTCCATTTATCCCCCACTTTAGCCATAATATGCGATAAACTCATTCGTGTGGTAAAGTAGATCAATGCATAGTAAAAATCTTATGAAGGTCAAGGAGACAAAGAAACATCTAGCCCCCAAGTGACTTAAGTACTCATCAAATCCAAAACCAAGATAAAAGAGGCATCTCATGAGAGGAGAAAGAAGGAAAAGAGAGAGAGACATGATGACTATCCTAGTAAGGTATTTCCTTACTGTGGATCATGTGAAGAAAAATAACTACTACAAAAGACAACATTGATTTTTTAGAAAGCCATATTATGCTAGTCAACCCATCATAAAAAAGTGGACTAGTCATTAAGGAAAGCATTGTCTACATTAAGGGATCCTAAAAAGGTGATCAGTAGTAAGGAAAGAGTTGTCTCCAAAGGTATCTAAGAAAGGAGAATCAGTCTAAGGATCTACTAAATAAAGCACTGAGGCATGAGAATATAAAGATGAATGCAAGGAAAATATTATCGCCTTAGTCATTTTTAGAAATACATTGTAGTGAATCTTTCTGTGTGTATGAAAAATGGTGAATCATTAGTAGAATATTTGGGCCAACATTAAAGAAATTACCAATGTCTTATTGAGAGAAAATTCTTTAAAAAAGGATACATGCACCCTACAAGATATTTTTTCACTATGAGATGCCCCAAAGTAAGTACAAACCAAGTGAAATTAACACGTAACTTAAGAGGGCATGAAATGGATCTACTAAATTAGGGGTCAGTATGATCATATGATTCAACTCATGTATATCAGAATTATATCAAAATGACTATCTTCATTCCTTAAAGATTGTAGAAATAAAAGCACAATTGAAGAATAAATGTACGATGCATGAAGAAGAGTCTTTTTGGGTTGGTATCATGGTGACAAAAAATAATACGTATCTACTGCTTTGCATCATCCCTAATTAGAAAACACAAAGATATATTAACAATCAATAGCAGATTTACAACATAATATGTAACATGTAGAAGAAATGAGATAAAAATAGAGGAATTTCATCATAGGTTGGTTCCTTTATCATGTTGTATCAACAAATAAATAAGGGTCATTTAAGGAAATCTAAATGAAACATATAACAATCAACACATTATGAGGGAGGCACATTATAATAGGAAAAAAAAAAGAATCCACTGCACAAGAGGATCTAGTCAATCATATTGCTTTCCCAAAATCTCTATCCGTATTATTTAGGGAAGGTGGGAAACACATAAGAGGAGAAACATAAATCATAGTAAATGGAAAATAACTATTTCCAAACAAGGATCATGACTTGAAGGTGGGTCACTTGGTTCATCACTAGGACTAAGATATTAGTGTTTTCCAAATGTAGTTGTTAAATCATGATTAACATTAATAAGCTCATACATATCATCAAAATTAGTAGCATGGATATCATCATTTGTATTAGAAACATTGAAATCATTATCATCAAGAATATATTATTTACCCAAATTAAATGCAATAGAATCTAATATACAAATAGTATCATCATGATTGTTTAATTTCATCATTTTAAAATTAACTTCATCCCTTGGGCTATAGGTTGGTAAAAGGGAATCATGACATTACTAGATTTCTTAGGGGAAGAAAGGATTTGGGAACCACACTCATGAGCTTTAGAAGAGTTTTTATGGTGGCAGTCTCAAGAATAATAGTTATATTTGGTTTTATTATAAATTTGACTTCGTATAGGATCAATCAACACCAAGTCCTTTTATTCTTTAGGGGGGAGAATGTAAGGCATCACACTAGGTTAAGAGATATAATATACATAATTTATGATTGATATAGGAGGTGGAATACAAGAATAAATAGGAGATGAAGGAGGTTTAGGAAGAAGTTCATGTCCAAAGAAAGGATATGAAACAATATTAGGATCACTAAGATCAAAAAACTTGTTAATTTTGATTTTATGATAAGATAGAAAAAATTAGCTTGGCAAGGTTGGACTCATTAATGCATGGAATGCAAAAGAATGTCAACGTCAAAGTTTACTTGATGCATTAAAGCCTTATATAGATGATGATTAATCTTTATGATTTCACCATTATGAGGTAATTTCAAACACTTATGGATACAAGAGACTATAACTTTCATGAAAGTGAGCCAAAGAAGACCAAGTCTAACTTGAAACTGATTAGAATTTGGGATGATAATGAAGGTGACATCTAGGGTTCTAATACTAACTTCTATGGGAAAACTAATGTAACCATGATTAGGGTAAGTGAAAATATAAATTTTTTTTATCATCACATCATATTTTGCATATAAATCTCATTTCATCTATCTAGTGTAAAGATGTTAGATTCAATTATAAAATTTACTATACAAGTAGGATCTATAAAGACACCATGAGAAATAAGACCATTAAGATTTGATAAATTATAAAGAGGACCATAATGTGCTTTAATATCCTCAAAAGGATCATATGTAATGTAAATCTCAATATTAGGCTTGGGTTTGGATTGAAATGTTGGATTACAGAGAGGGGGGAGGGGGGTGAATCAATAATCCTTGATTCTCTATACCTTAAAACTTTTCTCTGATTAACTTAGTTAAAGACAATTTACTATTTATCAACAATAGTAAAAAAACTTTAACAATCAACAAATCATTCACATAAATCATTCATCACATGTAATACTAGTATTTAACGTTAAAACCTAGCTTTGGGAAAAACCACTATGGAAATTGTCACCCATTAAAGAAAATACGTATTTGAAGTATGCCTTGTTAAGAGCCAATATGGTTAAAGATTATAATACACACTATTAGGTGTGAATCGATCAAGGAATTTACCTCAGATCTATTAGGATCTTCACCCTATTAGGAGTGGCCTGGTAAAAGGACTTTGAACACACTTTAGAATGTTACCTTTTGAAAGGATCTTACAATAAAATTAATAAGTCTACTTGATTAAGAGATTTATCTGGTACAAGTGATAATAAGAAACACTAATAAATTGACCTATAGATTTGCAACTATCCTTTTAATAATTAGATCCTTTGTGCACTCTCTATCTTCACTTCAATCCTTCACTTTATATTGGCTTCAACACTTCATCAAATACGCTTTCTGACTTGGAATCTATCTTTTCCTTCTTCACTACATCAGTCGATGACTTAGCAACCCTACAGTTTGCTAGCCATTTGTCCACACAAATTCATCCTTTAAATAGACTTTCATTTTATTCTTAATCTCCTATATTACATTTTCCTTTGATTAATCTTAGCTGTTCAATTCATTACACAAACTTATTCAATGTATCTAGATCTTAGGAGTACATTTTACCTTCACCTTAGAAATTGAACATTCTTAAAACTTGTTCCTTCTATTTTAACTATTTAGATCTAAGCCATAGATCATCATCATGAATTTTCCTGATCGTAGATCTCTCTAACTAACTTTACTTATCATCATAACCTTCCAACTCATCATAGCTAATTATTAAATATCATTCTGATCATTGTATTTAATTTATGTTCCTTGCACAGTGGATAGCTCTGAATTTTGGTTAACTTTTCTTGGTGCCTAAAACTTATTTTTGGTGTCTTGATTTCCTTTTCCTTTACCAAAAATTACTTTGCTTAAATTTTTGAATTATATTTCCTTCTCGGCAGCCAAAATTATTTTTCTTACCAACTTGTTAAATCTTCATTACCATTCTTTATTGATTTGATATAATCATATGTTAGGTAGAAAACAATTATATTAACATAATCTTAGTATTTTATGATCTATATGAGTTTCCCATTTAACTTATTCAACTTCACAACATCTCATTTCTTCTTCTCCTTAACTCATTGAACTTATATCATACTCTGAATGATATGGCAACATAATATAAACCAAAAGTCAATTTATTGACATCAATGACAAGATAATAACTGATCTAACTATTCTACTATCTTGTATTCCTCTGATTTTGGTCGGTCTTCATCATCATTACCATCAGCTATAGTAACAAAGTCCCTCTTTGGAATTTATGGTGATACACTAACAATATTTAGTGTTCAATTGATGATGGTAACACTTCACACTTATTTGTGTACTCTCTCTGAGCTGTAAATTTTTCTTTGTTGTACTTGACCTTCTTCTATACATATTTTCCATCTATCAGTAATAATCATCTTCTTTAATAGATCTTCTTTACTATCCCTCTTTGACAACTTCTTTTATGATCTTCTCTTCCAATAATCAATTCCTTTACAAACTTCTCCCTCTTTATGATCATCAATAGTAATCTTCTCCCTCTTAGACAATAATGCCAAAGACACATACTCTTGAAATTTTTTCTCAGGCATTAAATTATACCTCAAATGTATTGATTTTTCATTTCACTCATAAATATTTTCACAACTTCAGGCTTCACCTAAAGAGTGAAAAAATAGCATCAACTCACAAAATAGATATTCAGTTGAATACTTGAATTGATGTAGCACGCATCTTTCCCTAGTGAATATTTCATAGGGGAAGAACCCCTGACTTACCTTGTAGACACTGAAAAGAATCCTTCGGTATTGGTTTTGTAATTATATCATCTATTTGTTTCCTTGAATTCATATACTCCAATATCACATGCTTATCTTGTACTTTCCCTCTCAAGTAATCACACTTGATAGAAATATGCTTTGTCTTTGAATGCATCACTAGATTCTTTGATATGTTAATAACACTTATATTATCATAATAAATTATAACTGGATCAGTAATCTCTTCTTGCATACCTTCAAGTAATTATTTGATCCACACAATGTTAGATCAATTCATAGTTGTAGCAACATACTCAGCTTTAGTAGTATATTGTGAAATACAATTTTGTTTCTTTCTTAACCATGTCACTAATCTTTCTCCTAAAAAGAAAGCTCTTCCACTTGTTCTTTTTTTGTCATCAATGTTTCCAGCCCAATCAAAATCACTATATATATTGAGATTAAAATCTCCTCCTTTTGTGTATAAAAGCCTGAAATCTTCAGTCCCTTTCAAATATCTAAATATTCTTTTCATTGTAGACATATGTGTCTCCTTTGGGTTGGTAGAAAACCTTGCCACAATACCAACTAAATATACAATATCAGGCCTACTGTGTACAACATACTATAGTTTATCAATCATGAATTAGTAAAGTGTCTCATTTACATCCTTTGCATCATTTTCCTTTAACAATTTACAACTAGTAGCCATCGGTATTCCAACCAGTTTTGATTCTTCCATATTGAATGTCTTTAGGATCTCCTTGATATTATTTGACTGTGCTATGTAGATCCCATCCTTTACTTGTTGAATTTTTAGTCCAATAAGGAATTTAATCTCTCCAATCATAGACATCTCAAATTCACTTCTCATATCCTTAGCAAATGATTTAGACATTATCTCATTTCCACCAAATATAATATTGAATTAAAAAATAACTCAGAAATCAAAATCTTATCAGTACAATCACATTTTAAATAAAAATTATTTTTATCACTTTTCCTTTGAAATCCAATCTTGATTAAATAAGAGTGTAGTCTTTCATACCATACTCGGGGTGCTTGCTTTAATCCATAGAGTGTTTTATATAGTTTTCATACCATATCCAAGTTAAAATTTTGAACAAATCCTTTAGGTTGATCAACATACACTTCTTCAAGATTTCCATTTAAAAATGCAGACTTAACATCCACTAATAAAATTTGAATCCTTT
Organism: Chamaecyparis obtusa; assembly: GCA_027943335.1. NCBI lineage: Eukaryota > Viridiplantae > Streptophyta > Pinopsida > Cupressales > Cupressaceae > Chamaecyparis > Chamaecyparis obtusa. The sequence goes on along the minus strand of BSBK01004545.1, from coordinate 360,884 downwards.
ATAGGCAGCATATGCAAGTAATATTCTTGCACCCTCTAATCTAGCAACAAGGGAAAATGTCTCACCATAGTCAATAGCTTCTTCTTGTTCATACCCTTTGTAGAATAATCTTTCTCAATTTCTGATCACATATCCATTATCATTGAGTTTATTTCTAAAATTCAACTTTGTTCCAATCACATTCTTATCCTTAGGACTCGATACCAATGACCAACTATTTTTCGTTTCAATCTAATCAATTTCTTATTTCATTGCATTACTCCAATCTTCATTTCCTAGTGTATCCTTGACTACTCTTGGCTCAAACCCAAAAATTAAACATTTTTTTATCTTTAAACTTACTTCTTTCTATGACTCCTCCATTCTTGTATCGAATACTTTTTCTCGGTGAGTGGTCTCTTCTCATATATTTTTCTAATACAGGATTGATAGGCTATTTATCAATGTTTTCATCTCTCAATGAAGGCTTTGTTAGGCCATTTTCCAGTCAATGCAAAAATCCAATGAAAATGGCCTTTTCCCCTGCAATCTTTGTTGAGTTGTCTCTACCTGGCCTGCAGTCACAGTTTTGTCTTACGAAGTAGATCCACTTGGTTCTATGATGTGCACCCTTAGCCCTGTGCTCTTTATTGTGTCACCTAGCTCTAGCTCTGATCGCATCTCCTAAATCACAAAACCCAAGTTAAATTTTAAGTTTTAAGGTTTATAGGAAATGTTCTCAGAATCTGCCTAAGTGTCAAAAACCCACAATGTTTTTGAAAATCCATGATGTTTTCAGTCTCCCTGCTACCTTTTGGTCTTCATGCAAACCCTATGTGTTTTCAACCTCACACTCCTACTCTATTTGTTGGCATTCTCTAACTACGCATGTGTGATCTGTTGGTGGGCCTGGGTCTTCAAAAGTTGTAAATGATTGGTTGTCACATGATTGCATGTCAGAGTTTTCTGACATGCGACCATGCGATCGATTCCTTCTTTGTGCATGGGGCCCATTGGCAAAAAGGTAGTGGTCCTGCTAGTGGTTATGTGGTGGCCTGAGGTTGGCTATCGCATGATTGCATGTCAGAGTTTTTTGACATGTGATCATGCGATCAGTTGACACATGTCCTAGCGGGCCCATCTTAGGGGGCTCTAACAGATTGTCAATGGGTGTGCAGGATCAACGATCCTCCCTATACTATGAGGAAAAGATGTAAGCTTTTTAATCTCTGCGCTTTAACGAGGGTCATCGATGTAGTTCAAAAAAAAAATGTTCGGTGCGGTCCTACTATCAAAAGAGGTGGTGATGTGGCATCTTTTGGCCTTGTCGCATGATCACCAGAGCCATTTTCACTGCTTGCGATCATGCGACAAGGGTGCCACATTGTGCTAGGGCCCAGTGGCAGGTGCTTTGTCATGGAACCTATCTCCTCAGCGGTGTTGATATGCTCGATTCTCATTGGTCAGTGGGGTGACAAGTTGGATGTTGTCAGTGGGGCCATAGTTTTCAAAGGAAGTAGAGCATTTGCAAGTCTATGAAGATCGAGTGGTTGTCGTTATACCACTAAGGTGAGATGCTCAACTTTTAGCATCGTGGTGTAACGATGACTGTCGATTTTGTTTAAAGAAATATAAAGCGTGCCAGCCCGAGAAAAGTAAACGAATCGAATGGTGGTGATATAAAGTTAATCTCAGTTCAAATGTTGACCGTTGATAGATTGCTGGCACCCTAAGGATGACCGTTGCATTTCAAATTCAAACTTCTGAGTGGGTTTGTGATCGCAGTTGCGTGGCTAAGTGATTGCAATTGCATGATCACAAGGGTGAGTAGGGTGTCTTGTGATCATGCAACCAAGCATAAATGTAAACCAGGATTCCTTTTTGGGCTGCCCGATTTGCCGAAAGAGAATGAATCGATGGCTGTGTTTTAAAGTTGACCGGCTAACCGTTGGTGCCCAAATTCAAATATGATTGCAGGGTTTCTTGCCAATGTTTTCACAGTGAGCTATTTGTGATGAGTGTGGTAGCTCAGAATTGATTTTTGTAGGATAGTAGTAGTTGCGATGATGATGGTGAGGGTCTAGGTGACTGCGCAGATCAAATTTTCTTGCCTCGGGTGTCTTACTGGTTTAAATGCAGTGGACTGTTTCTTTTTGCAGGTAGCTAGGGTTTGATATATGTCAGAGATTTCCATGGTTAGTACATGCAAAGTCATCAGACTAGCTCTGGCATTGAAATTGTTCTTCCTGTAGCAAGAAATCATTATAATTTATTGATCGTAGTTAGCCTATAGTGAGGAAACCAATGCATTGTACATCAGATTTGATCTGATTTTCCTAGGTTTCTAGGCTTCTCTACACTCTTTCTCTTCTTGTTGTACTGGGTGGTTGCAGACTTAAATTTTGTGCCCTAATGATTTGTAGCTTGTTGCATCCTTGTTCCTATAAAAGGATTTTCATGATCATTAGGAAGGGTTCTGAATTTTGTCAGTTCCAGGAAGGGTTCTTTTCTTGTAGATTTTCTTCTTCTTCTTTGCATATAGGGTGTTCTTCTTCTTCCCTTGTTGGTTCAGAGAATATAATGCATGTTGCAATAGATTTATCTCATGTATGAGAACTCAATATACTCTTACTATTACCAAGCTATCTCCATTTGAATTCTGAGTCCATTAATCATACATCAATGGTGTTTAATTTTTCTATTTGCATTGCCTATGAGTTTGCAAGTGGAGTTGTCTTCACAGAGATAACTGGTTTAGGGTTAGTGTTTATGTATGTATGAGCTGAGGTGTCAAAGATATTTCATGCTTGTCTTCTAGTGGATGCCGGTAAATGTATTATCTGTTTATAGGTCTCTTCTAAGGGGAGGGTTAAAATCCTTTGAGTGGATAATAACATACTTAAATACACAGGTGGGTGCTAAGTTGAGGTTTGGTCATGGTGTGTGATTGATGTAAGGCATCAACACATTGAATATATTATTTCCTTTTATCATAGCTCTCTCTCGCAGTAGGGTATTTGACTCTGTGGCCCATTGGATAAGGCACTGGTCTATGAGAGACTTAGGGTATCTCAGGGCTGCCTTCAATCCATTTAAAATCATTAATCATTCAGTCCCACCCTTTCCCTTTCATGTTGGTAGTAATAGAAGTTTCTGTCTAGTCTTTAGACTCATTCTATGCAAGTAGGGCTTTTGCATGTGAATTGGCTGCATTGGGGTACAGGATACCTAAAGGGGTTTGAAGACTATTCCACATTAATGTATCTTCAAGCCTATGGTTTATCATGAGGTGTCTTGAGTGTGTAGATAAGGCAATACCTGCCTGAGTGATTGTGGAGCTCAAAGAAGAAGGAGGATGTTCTCTATCTTCATCAATTGGATTGTTTCCTTGTCAAACTTGAGTGCGTAACTGAGATCTAAGCCCAACTATTTGATTCAAGTTTGGTCCTGCAAGGAAAAGATCCAACAAAATGGTAACTTTGCTGGGGAGAACAACAATAAAGAAGTATATTTGTTAAGATCTCTGGTAGGGTAGGAGTAAAAGACAGCAAGCTCCCTTGCTTGGCTGGATTATCCCAGAGTCTTGGTTGAAAGAATAGAGTCAGATGAACAAACAAGCATTTGCAAAATTTTCTCACCTAGTTGTGAGTGGTGGCTTTGATGTCTTTTTTGATCAGTGCACTCCCTGATAAACAGTGCAAATCCTGGTGAAGTTGTGGTTGATTGGAAGAAGCTACAATACAAGTGATAAATTTTCCTCTCCAAGGAGGTGGCGACTCTACACTACAAAGAACCTGATGGAGTTGCATGGTGAGCTCTAGATCTACCCCGCCTTCCAGTCAATAAGGTCCTTTTTCAAGGCTTCCAGGTATTTTTATTTTCATATGCCCTATTTTTATGAAGATCAGCTGTATATAATGTATCCCTGTCAAGTGTCCAGCACTATTGTAAAGGGATGGTAGTTAGTGGGCGGTTCCACATGGAGGAATATAGGCCCTTTTTTTTAATGGCATTGAAGATGCCCCTAATGAGTTTTCTACTGAGGATGGGGAGTGCTTGCCTAGATTCATGGCTGATGGATCTGTTTATGCAAGCCAACATGATGATGATGTTATGGATCTTTTTGGAGATATGGATATCGAACATGAAGATGTTGCTATGAGGCTTTTTGTGCATACATTTTTTGATAGTGCAAGGAGGTGGTTCTTTTCCTTGCCTCCATGTTCAATCCCATCTTGTGATGTGTTGAGAGCTGAGTTTATTGAACATTTTGATGAGGTTGCTGCTCTCAAGATGAAGATTGCAAAAAGAAAAATTGACATCTGGCAGTTTGAGGAGGACAGAAGATTGAGAAGACTGGTGGTTCCTTATGGTGGTCATGAGGAGGTCATTGTTTCTGATGTTGAGTGTCATTATTTAGAAAGTGTGAACTATAGAGCTGATACTGAGGACAGTGCATATGAGGTTGTTGAAGGTGAATCTAAGGTTGACAACATTTCCATCTTGTCTATAGATCTTTCTTCTTTTCAACATCAGGATTCTTTCTTCTTGTCCCGGTTTGATGATGTTTTGTGTGAGAAGCACAATCAACAATGTTCTAGCACAATCAACTATAGATCTATTCCTTATTTTAGCTATACCATTTTTTATGGAGCCCTCAGTGCAAATACTTGTCTTTTGATTTAATTTTCATTGTAGAATATAGTAAATTCATCAAAGATAAATTCACCTCCTCTATATGATCTTAAACATTTCAACTCTTTACTTGTTTCCTTTTCAACTCTAGCTTTATACCACTTGAATATTTGGAATGTGTCATACTTCTCTTTTTGAAATATAACAAACATCATTCTTGAATACTCATAAAAAAACAAAATGAAATACTGATCTTCATAATAGCTTTCTATCTTCATAGGATCATAAAGGTTAGTATGAACTAATTCCAAAATATCATTAGAAGAGCAAGACTTGCTTGAGAAACTTGATTTGGTCATCTTACCAATTTGACATTCCTTACACATCAATTTATCAGGTTTTCTTAATTTTGGTAGTCCTCTGACTCTATTCTTTTTGCTCACTTTAATCATGTTATCAAAATTTACATGACAAATTATTTTATGTCATAAGGTCATACATCATCAATTTTAACAAACATGCAAATATTTTTCTTAGTATCAAGATAGGATATGTTTCCTTTAGATTGTTCGCCAGTTTCAATTAGATCTCCATCACTACCATAAATCTTCACCTTTCTATTTTGAAATTCCAGTAAGTGACCTATATTGTTCAATTGTGCAACACTCAATAGATTATAGTTTAGACCTTTAACCCAATATGCGTCATTACATCTCATCTTTTCATTCAATACAATAGATCCTTTACCTTTCACAGGACATTGAGCATCATTTCCAAATCTGACAAATCCTCCATTATATTATTCTAGGTTCTCAAACTTATCAATATCACCAGTCATATGATGTGAACATCCACTATCAATAATCCATGGGTTAGTTTTACTTACATGATAAATAAAATAGTTTTCATCTTCATACTTTTCTTCATCCGAGTCTTCCTTTACAACAACATAGACAACTTCATATCCTTCTTCTATATCATTAGATTCATCATAGGTTACACCTTCCTCAACTAGGTAGAAACACTTCTTACCTTTGTCCTTGTAGTCTCTAAATCTTTGGTGTCAGTTCTCCTTCTTATCATTTTTATCATTCCTATTATTGTGAGGACATCTCTAGATGCAATGTGGCCAATCTTACTACAATTGAAACATTTCAAGGGTAATTTTCCTTTATACTTTCCTTTGCCTCTCGGTAGTCTCTTAGCTAGTAGTACTTCCAACTTTTCTTGTTCTTTCTCTTCAGTTAGGATACTATCATATTCATTTCCACATGAACTACTATGATTCTCTCTTTCTTTTCTTGAAGCTCCAATACTCACAGATGATTTGAATGTAGTTTCAATAGTCGGTAGACTATTGTCACAATTGCTAAGCTCAAATGTCATCCACTTATTGATTAAGGCTTCAAGAGTAACAACATTATTTCGTATGGATATCAGCTCCTCAATAGAAGATACTCTAATATCATACTTGGAAGAAAGAGTTCTCAAAATTTTACTTACCACTTCTTCATTAGTTAATGTTCCACTAGCACCTTTGATGGCATTAACAACATCCTTGATTCTAAAACTATATTGAGTAATGTTCTCTTTGTCTTTCATTCTCATTTCATCATACCTTCCTCTGAGACTATCAACCTTAGCTTTTTGTATATGCTAATCACCTCCATAAATAAGTGTAAGCCTATCCCACATCTCTTTTGAATTAACATAGTCCTTAACATCATTGAATTTAGCATTGATCAAGGAAGAGGAAAATTCAATTACTACTGAGTTGTGTTCCTTCTTTTCTCTCATCTAATCAATTGGCATAGGTCCGGGAGGTGGTGGACTCTAGTCATTATCCAGAAGATCTAGTGGAGATTATCCAATCCAAGATAGGTACAATCTCATCCTTCTTTGGCATGTAGAAAAAATTTCCTTGTTCAACTTAGGTATTTATCTCCTATAAATCTTTAGATCTTTTACTCAAGTCTTTCAAACTTATCTCTCTGGAGTACTTAGCTATGATACCGATTGTTGGATTACTTAGAGTGGGGCTGAATAGGTAACCCTAATTCTTTGTACCTTAAAATATTTCTCTGATTAACTCGGTTAAACATAATTCACTATTTACCAAAAATAATAAATAAACATTAACAATCAACAAATAATTCACATAAATCATTCATCACATGTAACACTAGTATTTAATGTGGAAACACAACTTTGGGAAAAACCACTATGGGGATTGTCACCCAATAAAGAAAATACTCTTCTGAAGTATGCCCGATTAAGAGCCAATATGGTTAAAGATTACAATACACACTGTTAGGTGTGACCTGATCAAGGGATTTACCTCAAATATGTTAGGAACTTTACCTTGTTAGGAGTGGCCTAGTAAAAGGACTTTGACCACTCTTTAGAATGTTACCTTTTGCAAGGATTTTACAATAAGACTGTTAAGTCTACTCAGTTAAGAGATTTCTCTATTACAAATGCTAATAAGAAATAGTAAATAAATTGACCTATAGATTTCCAACTATCCTTTTCATAATCAAATCCTTTGTGCACTCTCTATATTCACTTCAATATTTCACTTTCCACTAGCTTCACCACTTCATCAAATTCTTCTTTTTGACTCAGAATCTATCTTTTCCTTCTTCACTGCATCAGTCAGTGATTTATCACCCTTCTATTTTCCAACCATTTGTCCATACAAAATCATCCTTTATATAAACTTTCTTTTGCCTCTTAATCTCCTCTATTACATTTTTCTTTGATCAACCTTATCTGTTCAATTCATTTCACAAACTTATTCAATGTATCTGGATCTCCATAAAACATTTTACCTTCACCTTGGAACTTGAACTTTCTTGAAACTTTTTCCTTCTATTTTAACCACTTAGATCGAAGCCATAGATCATCATCATCAATTTTCCTGATTGTAGATCTCTCTAACTAACTTTCCTTATCATCATAACCTTGTAGCTCATCATAGCTTATTATTAAATGTCATTCTTATCCTTGTATTTAATTTATCTTCTTTCTCAGTGGATAACCCTGAATTTTGGTTAAGTTTTCTCAGTCCCTAAAACTTCTTTTCTATATCTTGAGTGTTGGTGTAATACATTAAAGTTTGGTTAACTGCTCACCTCCATTCCCATAAGCAGTTAAAAGTTATTGGTTAACTATTTATTGCATTATATAATTGTATTTGTAGATCAATTAAGTAATGGAAAAATATATTCTACGTTCTTCATTTGGTATTAGAGCATTGAAAATAAAATATGTGAGATTTGTCATTCGGTAATGGAATGCCATGAATATTGGGTAGTACGCCTCCATTAGCAATTGTTGTAGCTATGAATATTGAGTATTGCAGCATTTATAGCCATGAATATTGAGCATTTGTAGTATGCCATGAATATTGAGTGTTGCAGTGTTTCCATCCACTTCAAGAACCTACGGTGAGATAATCTAAAATGACAGCCATATAGACAAGGGCCACTACTCCTATGTGCTCTACATATTTTCCTTCCTTGAGAATGCTCACGCTTTGCATACTTCCCCACCTTGAGAAAGTGAGCAATTCGACCAATAGGAAATTGCAATCCTATTTTTTGTGAGCACTAGATAGCTTTGGTGGCATTGCTCTTCCCTCGACCTCCATCTCTTGGAGAACTCATTTTTTTTTCTCTTGTGATTTATAGATAAGAGCTGGTATTTCTTTCAGCTCACACAAACATAAATATGGATTTGAGGTCATAAATCATTCTAGAGACAGTGGTTGTGCATTGAATCATCAAATATTTTGTATTCCATCGAACAATGGCTCTCTTTTGATCTTCAATTAGATTCAGCGCACGTGTGATGAGGAATGGCTAAGAAATGTGGAGAGGATTTTTGTGAATGATGGGAGTAATATATGATATGTTTGGGGACCGTTACTTCCTACAGTTACTGATATAATACAACCAAAATATAGTAAGTACATACTTTCGGCCAAGTATAGAATACATAGTATTTTCAATTTTGTGAGTGGTTGACGGTAAGAAGAATGAGTTTCTAGTGTTCAATGGATATTCCATTAGATAGATATCTGGTTTCAATTTTCATACATGGAGAATAAAAATACAAATGCAATTGATGAATAAAAATCTATGGGGCATAGTAAGCGGAAAAGAAAAACCACCTCTAGATGCAAATAAATTGTTGGAGTAGAACAATAGAGATGATAAAGCCAAGGCTATTATTGGCCTTCCTCTTGCAGATTCTGAACTTCATCACGTAGATTTAGATAACACTTTTGTTGACATTTGGGATAATCTAAAAAAGTTGTTTGGAGAAAAAGCTATCAATGCAAATTTTTCTCCAAAAATTCAATTGTTTAAATTCAAAATGGAAAATGGGATCACAATGTCATATCATATAAGTAATTTAAGGTCTCTCATTAGAACACTTGCAGAAGTTAAGGCTCCTGTTGATGATGATGATGCTAAGGCCATCCTGTTAAATACCTTATCTTCCAAATATAGTAATGTTGTCTTTACACTAAGTCAATTCACTTCACAAACTCTAGAGGATATGATTTCTTCCCTTCTAGTAGAATAAAATAGGACAAAGGAAGTCATAGAAGAAGATCATCACATAGACCAAGCATTATACTCAAAAAGTACTAAAAATGGTCAAATCAAAATAAAAGGGACAATAAATGTTTTTATTGTAAGAAAAAGGGGCACACAGCATGGGGTTGTAGAACCATAGCTAGTGATGTTCTTAAAGGAAAACTAAAAGAACAATTTAAAGAAGGCAAGGTTGCATGCTTTGAAGATAAAGACACATCAGATGATGGAGAGGTCGTTAATGATTTCCAGTCTCCTATTAATCACAATATTGTGCTTTGAACCTTCGCATCTAGAGGTTGGCGACATCGGAGGGTGGAGGAACTTCCATCATCTCAAGTCAGCTTCTTGCTTTGAGATGGTGTTCTGCATGAGAAGCATTTTTTGGCATTTTTTTGTTTTCATTTTTGTTTAGCTTTCTAATGCTGACAAGTTTGTAGAATGCATGTCTATTGAAGATTCCTTTTGGAGATAGGTTTTGGGACTTGATTTTGGGCTCAGGATGGATTGTTTTCCAGTGAGCTTTAGAGTATATAATCAAGAATTATACCCTTTTATGGTCATTAGACAATGATAGAGATCTGCCACATCTCTTAGAGATCATTGTTCAATAATTTAAAACTGTGATTCGAGAGTTCGGGACTGAGAGCTTAAGAACACAACTCGAAGCTACAAATTTCTGAGGGTTACAAGACAACTTGATGGTGCCTTTCTTGGTTCAGGATCTATTACTTGAAAAGAAGATTTTCTAAAAATATGTATTCGTATTATTCAAACAACTTGTTTTGTTATGTAAGCCTTAGGGGGGGTTCCTAGGGCAATGTGAGTATGATCATTCAGGATCAATGTATTAAGGGGCGAATGTTGGTGTAATACATTATAGTTTGGTTAACTGCTCACCTCCATTCCTGTAACAGTTAATAGTTATTGGTTAACTATTTACTATGTTATATAATTGTATTCAAAGATCATGTTGGTTCCTGATCAGGAGTTTACACTCAAAGAGACACCGATATGCCTATGATGGATATTAAGGATTGGTTAGTTCCAAATGTGGGCAATCTATAGGAAACCGGACCAACTATAGGGATGGATTTTCCCTCTTCTGCTTCTGGCTCTGTGAAACCAAGGTGGGTACACCTGATCCAATAGTATTAACTCTGACTGATAGTTCTAACTCTGCCCCTTATTTCTATATTGAATCTTTCAATAGATGATTATAGTGAGAGAATACTAAACAAGAACCTATTGTTCATTGATCCTCCATCACTGGTTAGGACAATACATAAATGTAAATGAAATTAAAAACTGGTATTGATTTAAAGTTTCTTGCAGAGTGTAAACAATCATGCAACACATGTAACAACACAAGGGATACTAGCTTATGATCAGTGCCTTATCCATTGGGCATCATACCTAAAGCAGACATGAAATACAAGAACAACTACTAGATTCATTTGAGAAACCAAGCCATAAACATAGTCAAACATCTCTTACACTGCTTGCAGATATCCTTCCTGATTGAACCCAATAAATCTATGCTTCACTCAGAGGCTTTTAACCTAATCCTAGATCAGGGCTGAGAGACAAAACACATACACCAGTAACCTAATGCAATGAGTTAGAAAACTCAAAATTCATCAAGAACAACTGAAGGAGAGATCCAAGAATGAGAAACTATATTAAGTGTGTGGGTTCAAATCCCTGTATTACAAACTGATTCACTGATACCATAGACAATATGCAAAAGATACATAAGTTTTCTTCCTAGTTTTGATACAGAAGCAAAAATGTTACAACCTAGACTGAGGATGCACACTTGGCTTTTCAGCTTCCTGTGTCAAGAATTTCCAGCCAGCCCCTCCAAATGATTACAAAATTCCCTTTATACCAGGGTTACAATGCAAGCACAATCATTTCAAATTCAAAATTTCAAAATCACCTAACCCCACCGAGAAATAAACACAGACATGACAGGGTTCAAGCCATAGCAATTGACAATCCACTCTGCCCACTCCAGCCACTCAAAAATGAATTTGGTACCTCCTACCACTGAAAACACTCAACAAGCTCAAACGGTCACATGCATTGTGCGAGCATTAAGTCTTTTAACCATTCACCTTCAGTCGCGCAACTACGCAGTCACATCTCTCATTGCCATAGGAAATGGGCTGCAATTTACGTTTGGTCGCATGATCGCATGGCTCCCAACTCACCCCTGCGATCATGCGACCGTGGTCTCCTAACCATAGCCAATGGTCAGTCCAAAAAACTCTGCAAAGTCTTTGGCCCCGCATCACCCTCAGCGACCAATCAAAAATTGAGCATGTCGACAAAACTGGCATTGTGGGCCCACCTCAAAATTCCGCAACCGCCATGTCCGGTGGTTAGTTGCATGATCACATAGCCCGGAGATGGGCTACGTGAACATGGGACAACCCATGAACACCATGTCTCAGCTTGGCCAACAACTGCCAGGCCTTAGATCTAGGCCCACCTGCCATGTGTCACACCACCACTCGCCCGGTCACCGGAAATAGGGACCCCACATATCTAGCGAACTGGAAAACAAAGAACTTCCACCAGTTCATGAAACATTTTGCACCTTTCGCTAAAAATCTAGCGACTCCATGACCGTTGTTCGCCAAGTCGCTAGACAAACTAGAAAACCGCCAAATCTTCTTGCGAATGCGCGACAAGACCACATTTTATCGGTACCGCCACCTTTTTATCTAGACCGCCAAACACTAGACTCCAACTGGGCCTACCTGAAGCCACATGTCACCTCATCATTCACTGATCCACGCCCAGTCACACTAACATGGGACCCACTTTCCTTAAGCGTCAAGATGAATGGATGGCATAAGATCTCATGGCCCCGACAAATCCCATGAGAACTTATGCCGGTCGTAGGATCCATCCTCGTCACAGACCCCTCTGACAATGGCCCCACCTCTGAGCACATCCACGTCGACCAATCGGAAGATGCCACAGGGACCATTGACCCATTCACAAATAGGCCCAAAAATGAATGGTGGGTGCATGATCACATGGGCTTGAAACCTCCCATGAGATCATGCACCAACCACAGGATCTACCACGTCACCCCCTGCGGATGCCACACTACCACCTTCTGCCAGTGAGAATAGGGACACGCATCAATCGGTCGCATGATCGCATAGCCAAAGAATGGGCTATACAATCATGCGACAGCCAACCAAAAGCTACCACATCACCACCTCGCATGAGCACCAAACTGCAACCACCACTTGCGAATCACCGGGACCCACGCGGATAGATGGCAAGCGGTCACATGATCCCATGTCAGAAAAGTCTGACATGCAGCCATGTGATAGCCAATAAGAGAAGAGCCTTTGAAAACCTGGGCCTACCACCCATTGCACTTGCACAAATAGGAAATGCTGGCAAATAGGAAACTGGTGCGAGGTTGAAAACACACAATATTTTTGACACAGAGAAAGACCGAAAACACACAGAGCTTTCGATGCCAAAGGATGAGCGTACAAAAGTAGGAATCAAAGGGTAAAAAACAATGAAGGCGAAAAATACACAGACCGAAAACATCATTGACTTTCAGAAACACTGTGGGTTTTTGACACTGTGGCAAATTTTGAGACAATTTCCAGCAGGCTTTGAAATTCGAATAACTTTTTGGATTTTATGATTCAGCATGTGCAAAATGGACCAGAGCTTGGTGAAAACACAAGGAACACAGGGAAAGACACAAACCATGAAACATTTGTAGGGAGGAGGCCATTTTCAAAGGATTTTTGCATGACAGAAAAATGGCCTAACAATGACTGTAGTTGGGGATGCATGCCTCCTGCAGGCATGGTAAGGATTTAGAATCACTAGGAGAGCAGACCAACCACTGGACAAAAAACAAGGGACTCAAAAAACACAGGGAACAGGAAGGAAAAGCAACACATAATAGGGAAGGCAAATATATTTATAGAATGTACATTTTTACAAAAACCTGCAGCAACAAACATGGTTGAATTCTTGCCTCTGTCAAAAATCTGATTTTCATTTCTTCCTCCATGAGGAACACCAGACATTTTGTTTTCATTTGTCTCCATAGGCCTATCAACATATTCAACCAGCAAATCAGGAAGAACAAAGAAGCTTTCTTCACAATGCATGTAAAACTTTTGGCACTCTCTTCTCCTTGCTCACTATGAAGAAACAAATCAGTATACCCATGAACAACACCATCAGATAAGAACCTACTCCTCTCCATTGATTCATGTATGCCATCAATTGGAAACACAAAGAACTCATACTCTGCCTACTGAAAGGCCGCATCTAGACCCTGTCTTTGCATTTCCCTAGGTGCAACCGGCTGGACCTCAAATGAAAAGTCAGATTGATACCCACAGCTGCAAAATGGGCATCCTGATTCAACTGAATCTAAGATCTCCACATGTTCTTCAAACAGAGGATTGATTATTCTATGCAATGCACCATGCTGAACATCATGACATAAAATGGGCTGATAATCAAATTCTTCATTAGATAAAGTATTAGCAAACACTTAAAAATCGGCACCCATCTCAACCTCATGGAAACCCACAGCACATGAAGAAAAATCAGAACCATATGGAGACTCACTGATATCACATTCAAACACCATTTCCTTGTCTTCATACTCCTCACTGGAGGAGTGTTCACATCCACCATTACTCTCTTCCTCCCATGCCCCATCTGATTCACATGAGGACACATCAGCATCACTGCCTTCATCATCCTCACCTGAATAGCCACTAAAATCATATTCAGACATTTTTGAATAAATGGAAGATCCTACACACCTTGACCCTGATTCTTGCTCACTGTCACAATCTAAATACTCCCCTGACAAAGATTCATCAGAAGAAGTACCCTCAGCACTAGAAATGGATTGCTCTAGAATACAACATTCATTCCCCTTTTGCTGACGGTCTCTTTGCAACCTTTTCCATTCATCATCATCAGAAAACTCCTCCAAGAACAACCACTTAAACTCAATCAAAGAAGAAATGCATTTTGGGGGCAGATTTAGATACCAATTAGATGCACTTCCCCTGAGGGATCTCCCAAAAAACATCATGCTAACATCCTCATCCAAAATCTGATATTCTATAATGAATCTATAGAATGCTAGGACATGTCTAACTGCTGAATCACACTTACAATCAAAGGCAAGAATCAAACCCAAAAGCTCACTAGGAAAAGAGTGAGGGGACTTTAGAAGAGCATAGTCCAAAGGCCTATCCAACCTGAGAAAACCCAGCAGCCTAGACTGACTTTTCCCCTGATTTTCCATTTGATTAAATGCAAGATGAGAGCCACTCATCTTATTTCAGTCTTCCCTTTATACTAGCACTAAATACTTGATAGGGAAACATTGTAATCATAAATATCTAGAAGTTTTGTAGCAGAAAGCTTTGTTGACTGAAAGGGAGGGCAGATCTTGAGCTCACCATGGAACTCCATCAGATTTTGCAAATGCAGAGTTGCTCCCAATCAACACAAAACTCCAAGTAACTCACTGTTTATCAGAAGGAACACTAATCAAACAGAGACAAATTAGAGCCGCCACTCGCAACTAGGTGAGAAAATTTTGCAAATGCTAATTTTGTCTATCTGACTCTTTCCAATGGCCACCAGAGATTATGATTTCCATAATAGGATTTGTTGTTTCTCCCCAGTGGAGTCACCATTTTGTTGGTTCTTGATCAGGAGTTTACACTTAAAGAGACACCGATATGCCTATGATGGATATTAAGGATTGGTTAGTTCCAAATGTGGGCAATCTATAGGCAACTGGACCAACTATAGGGATGGATTTTCCCTCTTTTGCTTCTGGCTCTGTGAAACCAAGGTGGGTACACCTGATCCAATAGTATTAACTCTGACTGATAGTTCTAACTCTGCCACTTATTTTTATATTGAATCTTTCAACAGATGATTATAGTGAGAGAATACTAAACAAGAACCTATTGTTCATTGATCCTCCATCACTGGTTAGGACAATACATAAATGTAAATCAAAGTAAAAACTGGTATTGATTTAAAGTTTCTTGCAGAGTGTAAACAATCATGCAACACATGTAACAACACAAGGGATACTAGCTTATGATCAGTGCCTTATCCATTGGGCATCATACCTAAAGCAGACATGAAATACAAGAACAACTACTAGATTCATTTGAGAAACCAAGCCATAAACATAGTCAAACATCTCTTACACTGCTTGCAGATATCCTTCCTGATTGAACCCAATAAATCTATGCTTCACTCAGAGGCTTTTAACCTAATCCTAGATCAGGGCTGAGAGACAAAACACATACACCAGTAACCTAATGCAATGAGTTAGAAAACTCAAAATTCATCAAGAACAACTAAAGGAGAGATCCAAGAATGAGAAACTATATTAAGTGTGTGGGTTCAAATCCCTGTATTACAAACTGATTCACTGATACCATAGACAATATGCAAAAGATACATAAGTTTTCTTCCTAGTATTGATACAGAAGCAAAAATGTTACAACCTGGACTGAGGATGCACACTTGGCTTTTCAGCTTCCTGTGTCAAGAATTTCCAGCCAGCCCCTCCAAATGATTACAAAATTCCCTTTATACCAGGGTTACAATGCAAGCACGATCATTTCAAATTCAAAATTTCAAAATCACCTAACCCCACCGAGAAATAAACACAGACATGACAGGGGTCAAGCCACAGCAATTGACAATCCACTCTGCCCACTCCAGCCACTCAAAAATGAATTTGGTACCTCCTGCCACTGAAAACACTCAACAAGCTCAAACGGTGACATGTATTGTGCGGGCATTAAGTCTTTTAACCATTCATCTTTAGGTGCGCAACTCTGTAGTCACATCTCTCACTGCCATAGGAAACGGGCTCCAATTTACGTTTGGTCGCATGATCGCATGGCTCCCAACTCACCCCTGCGATCATGCAACCATGATCTCCTAAGCACAGCAAATGGTCAGTCCAAAAAACTCTACAAAGTCTTCACCCCCACATCACCCTCAGCACCCAATCAAAAATTGAGCATGTCAGCAAAACTGGCATTACGGGCCCACCTCAGAATTCTGCAACTGCGATGTCTGACGGTTAGTTGCATGATCGCATAGCCTAGAGATGGGCTACACGAACATGCGACAACCTGTGAACACCATGCCTCGGCCTGGCCAACAACCACCAGGCCTTAGATCTGGGCCCACCTGCCATGTGTCACATCACCACTCCCCCGATCACCGCAAACACAGACCCCACATATCTGGCGAACTAGTGACCAAAGAACTTCCACCAGTTCGCGAAACATTTTGCACCTTTCGCTAATAATCTAGCGACTCTGCAACCGATGTTTGCCAAGTTGCTAGACAAACTAGAGAATCACCAAATCTTCTTGCGAATGCGTGACAAGACCACATTTTATCGGCACGGCCAGCTTTTTATCCGGACCACCAAAAACTAGACTCCAACCGGGCCCGCCCAGAGCCACATGTGACCTCGTCATTCGTTGATCCACGCCCAGTCACACTAACATGGGACCCACTTTCCTTAAGCATCAAGATGAACGACTGGCGTAAGATCTCATGGCCCCAAAAAATCCCATGACAACTTACGCCGGCCGTAGGATCCATCCTCATCACAGACCCCTCTGACAACGGCCCCACCTCTGAGCACATCCACATTGACCAACTGGAAGATGCCATAGGGACCGTTGACCCATCCGCAAACAGGCCTGAAAATGAATGGCGGGCACATGATCGCATGGGCTTGAAACCTCCCATGAGATCATGCGCCAACTACAGGATCTGCCATGTCACCCCCGCAGATGCCACACTACCACCTTCTGCCAGCGTGAACAGGGACACGCGTCGACTAGTCACATGATCGCATAGCCAAAGAATGGGCTATGCGATCATGTGACAGCCAACCAAAAGCCACCACATCACCATCTCGCATGACCACCAAACTGCAACCACCACCTGTGAATAACCGGGACCCACGTGGACAGATGGCAAGTGGTCGCATGATTGCATGTCAGAAAAGTCTGACATGTGGCCATGTGACAGCCAATAAGAGAAGAGCCTTTGAAAATTCGGGCCTACCACCTGTCGCACTTGCACAGATAGGAAATGCTAGCAAGCAGGAAACTGGTGCGAGGTTGAAAACACATAATGTTTTCGACACAAAGAAAGACTGAAAACACACAAAGCTTTCGACGCCAAAGGATAAGCGCACAAAAGCAGGAAGCACAAGGTCGAAAAAAACAAAGGCCGAAAACACACAGACCAAAAACATCATGGACTTTCAGAAACACTATGGGTTTTCGACACTGTGGAAAATTTTGAGACAATTTCCAGTAGGCTTTGAAATTTGAATAACTTTTTGGATTTTATGATTCAGCATGTGCAAAATGGACCAGAGCTTGGTGACAACACAAGGAACACAGGGCAAGACACAAACTATGAAACATTTGCAAGGAGGAGGCCATTTTCAAAGGATTTTTGGATGACAAAAAAATGGCCTAACAGATCAATTGAGTAATGGAAAAACATATTCTACATTCTTCATTGAGTTCCTTTTCCTTTACTGAAACATACTCTTCTTTTTTGAATTACATTTCTTGCTCGGTAGCCAAAACTATTTTACTTACCGACTTGTCAAATCATCATTACTATTCTTTACCAATTTGATATAATCATATGTTAGGCAAAAAAAATTATATCAACATAATATTAGCATTGTCAGATCTCTATCAGTTGCCAATTTAAGTTCTTCAACTTCATAACATCTCATTTCTTCTTCTCCTTAACTCATTTGACTTATATCATACTTCGAATGATATAGAAACATAATATAAGCTAGAAGTCAATTTCTTGACATCAGTGACAAGATAATAATTGAGCTAACATTTCTACTATCTTTTATTCCTTTGATCTTGGTCAGTCTTCATCATCATTACCATCAGTTATAGTAACATGATCAACAAGGTTGAAAACATTGTTGGATGTAGTACACTCAACATCATAGCCAACAACATGAGTGGATGAGGAAGGTAAAGATCGAGTATAATCAATGGTATTGGTTAAATGAGAAGGTAAAAGATTTCTATAGATTTTCAATTTTTAGTTGCGAGGTGCAAAAGATTTGTTTTCTTGATCATTAACAAACTCAACAAATATAGTATTGGAATCAATGAGGTCTTGAATATTATATTTCAAATACAAAAACTTGTCACTATCATGGCTAGGTTGGTGATGGTATTGAAAAAATTCTTTGTGATCAAAGAAATAATGAAAAGGTTTGAATGTGTCAATTGGTTTAATTGGAGGAAGTGTCAAAGAATTAGCATTAATTAAAATCAAAATTGCATTATGCAAAGATATAGAAAGAGGTATAAAATTATGAAAAGGTCTACAAATAGATGATAAAGTAGCCACACGTTTGGATGTTTTTAACATAGTTCATCAATATTGTTTGATGAATTACTAATCTTGATGAAGCCCATAGGTTTTTAAAACTTTTGAAAAGGACTGGGATGCAACATCAATCTTATCAAATAGAGCCATTGGAGTGGTTCTCTCAAATTGACTAACTTGAAGTCGATAATTATGAAGCATTTCACACAATTGAGTGAAGGAAGAGAATTAAAAAAGAAATATCTTATCTCGAATGTCTTTTTGTACATATAGAAATCAAAATATGTTTAATATCAACATTATGCCCAGGTTAAGAAATCTAAAAATGAAAATATTTAAATCTATCAATGAAATCAATTACCTTTTCTTTAACACCTTGTTTTTAATGCATCAAATCAATCAAAGAAATCTTAGGACCAATGTTGTTTTGAAACTGTTGAATGAAAGCATTAGAAAGTTTTTGAAAAGAATTAATGGAAAAAGGAGGCAAAGAACAATACCATTGCAAGGATTTATCTTGAAAGGTTATAGTAAATAATTTATCCATGAAACTATGATCGTGAGATAAATTACTACATAATGTTTGAAAGGTTTTAACATGAGTCAAGGGGTCAGCTTTATCATTATAAGTCTCTAAATGATAAATTTATATGTATTGAAGGATACCAACATAGATGATATGTAAGGAAAAAGGAATAGAAATATCACAAGTAGGAATATTGAACTTGGATTGAGTCATGGATGCAATATTTTGTTGCAAAGATGAAACCATTTGAGCCAAGCTATTGATAGTAGATTTGGTAAAAAGAATGGTAGGAGATATGTGTGAAAGATATGAACCATTATGGGAAATGGAAGGAATGGTAGAATATGTAAATGGAACACTATTGTACATAGGCATAGATGAAGGTAAGGAAATACATGAAACACTTGAAGGAGTAATAATAGGATTAAGAATGCTAACATGTGTAGGATTGATGTTCTCAACAAAATTGGTTATAAGAGGTGGACACACTAGGTATTGAAGTAAGAATAATAATATAAGTCTCAACACTTGTGGTAGGTGGAGTGAATCCTAGATCATTGGCACAATCTCTAATAGATTTGAAATTGTTATCTCTATAGTAGGAAAAGGGGAGAGAAATGCAACATATAATGGCCAAAGTAACTATCTCATGTGCCACTCTCAAGCATAAAGACATACTCAAACTTGTAGAGCTAGGTGGAGTCAATGTATGGTACTTTTTCACTAGGACATGCACACATCAAATGTTGTTTCTCATCTATAAATAGCCGAAGCACATATATAATAATCCATAAATAAAGTGAATTTGAAAGGAAATTTTACTGATGCAATCATTCTTAGTTATTCAAATGTTATGAAACTATTCATTTTCATGTTTAATCCCCAATAAACATCATAAATAGTCATCTCACTTAATCTAAGCATTTAAATAGCATTTTACAACATTTAAGAACATGTATCAAATAAACCCCAAATAGATAATAAATAAACATGGTGAAGCAAAAAAATTGGATGACCAATGATAAACACAAGAGTGAATCAGCCAGAACATCTCAATAAAAACTAGCACAAACATTGGTGAATCTGATAAAATAACATCGTGATAAACATAATTAATATATCCTCAAATTTAAAATAACGTAGATATCATCATATAACATCATGCACGCATGATCAACTTTGAAAGGATAAGTATAACCTATCATCTACATCGACATAGATATTGGTAATAAAAACATAACACATGTAACAAGGTGTATCTCATCATGCTAATACAAGATATTAACATATGAGTAGGCAGAGAATCACATAAAATAGTCTAGATCATATCCAAATAATTAGGAACACAGTAAGTCAAAAAAATCATAATAATAACCAAGAAAGGTCTAGCATCCCAAATAATTTATGTAAAAAGAAAATGCACTATTGTTCTCAGAATTAGGCACAAGGAAATAAGCACAACATAATGCAGATAAAAAAGAAAGCATAAATTCCTCTTGAGTTCAACATGAACATAAGTTATAAGCATAAGGTGAGCACCACCAATCACCTAGAGCCACAACGAGGCATCCAAAACCAAACCAAGATATCACAAAAAAGTCCTCATCCAAATGCATGGATGGCACCATAGACATTATAAAAATACTATATCCATATGGATGTCTTACAAGAAGCAAATGAGAGAGGCACTACATCCTCCCTCAAAGGACTAGGCTTACTCCAAGAAGCTTGTAAATAAAAAAAATGGTATACAATTAGCAGGATGCATAACCAAAGCCAACATAAAATAACCATTGACTCCTTCATAAGTTTGGCCATGGTACACCATCTCCTTAACAACCAACCTCACAACTTCTTAAAGGACCAGCACACACTAAAAAAGAGCTTCATCAACTCTCAAGGTCCTAAAAAGGAATCACAATATATGCTAGGAAGCTTCATCTTGCCATGATCTCTAAGAGAGGAGGCACAACACTAGCCGCTCTACCTCCTCATAAGGCATTTAGCTGAAAAATAATGCCCTCTAGTGTCTCCTCTTTCACCCAAGTGCCAAAACTCTCAAGTCAACAACTCAAGAACAAAGGGAAAGATCATCCCTAAAGGCTAAAAAGTACTACCATGTTCATATTTGTACTAAAGTCTCACAGTGATCCTAAAATAACAATAATTTTTTTTTCAAATTATCTACACAATTGTACATTTGGTCTTACATGAAATCAATACATCAAAGATATTCAAGTTTTACCATTACAAATGTATTGTGCTTTTTTTGATGAGATTTTTTTTTTTGTCAAGCAAATAACTAAAATGCTTAAATTTGTTCATAATAAAAAAAGATGTGCAAATTAGATAATAAAGAAAAATTCAAAGTAGAATTTGTGAATCCATAAAGAGGCTAATTAGTATAAGGCACTAATAATATAACGCTAGTGCTTTGAATCAATTTGTTATTTGAAACCTTCTATTCTCTAGACTTTGACTTCTTTCACCCTAGGATAGGCACTAGTTAGGTCTTTTTTGTTTTGCTAATTCCAAAACAAAATCCTAAATAAAAAATCAATTTCATTCATAAATTTTATGTTTTGACGAAGTAGTTTTAGATTAGATTTTTACATCTCATGCTAAAAGATGTCAACTTATCAATAAATGAAGCCAATTCTATTGAAATTAAACATTTTCTTGGTATATTTTATGGAGAGCCATCTTCTATATGCAACATTTGATAAATTATTTTATGATTTAATAGATGTCGTTGAAGGGTAACCCACTTAGGTTTTGCAGAGCCAAAAGTGTAAAGAATCTTAATCAAATTGACCTATTGATTGAAGCCTATTTGTTGGCCACTAATCCAAGGACTTGAGAACTTGGCTAATTTATAGAGCCAAATTGTATACTCAGTTGAAACTACCAACATAATTCTTGATTATATAAATTTTTGGAGTCCAAGAGTTTTGTCAAGCATTTTATTTAGGTTTTATGTCCTATTTTCTGTTCCAAGAATTTATGAGTGAGTGAGAGGTTCAATTGAAATATTATTAAATTATCTACTAAGGGTGGCAACTCTTTATATCTCCGAACTAGTGAACTGATTAAATGGCAGGATTAAGTGGCAAAGGACCTATACATGGTCTATACAAGATCTCAAAAGCAAGGTCAATTTGATAAGACTTCAAATCACTAATTTCCAAACAAAGCTTGGATTCCTGGGCTATAATGTATATTTAACCCACAAAATGCTACAAATATTGTTGCTTGTAATGTAAAGTCACAATGACAACACCATTTATGGGACAAAGATTAGGTATGAGTATGCATCAAGGATCTATGGAAAAAGCCCCAGTTGCTGTAGATTCTGAGGGAAAGGAATTCTTTTATTTTGAACTCTTGACTGATGTTGATGTCTTCCCGACAACTGTGGGTACTTCTCTGATAAAATTACAAACTCAGAATACAACATTTTATACAAAAACTTTATCTATAGCAATCTTAAGCTACACCCAATCACACTAAATCTGAAAGTTCTCAAAACTTCTTTTACTTGTTTAGAGCTTCACATTGATTTCTTCTTTTGTCTGGAGCTATAAGCTACTCCCTACGCACTTTTTCCTTGCGCACTTTTTCATGTCCACAACTACTACTGTACAAAACATTATTTTGGTCTTCTCTGAGTTTAACAAACCTCATTCTGACGATGAATCACCATTATGATTTGAAACATTGATAAAAAATATTACACGGTCAAATCCAAAAACAACTGTACTCGAAACAACTGTACACTGTACTCTCCTATTACTTCATGCATAATCACCTCACTGTTGAAAGGACATTCCTCTTTGTCTCAGTTTGTCCTCCGATAAACTCCCAAGTCAATTTAAATATTCAAATTTACCTATCGAGTTTAATTTCTGTTAGTGCAATGGAAGGGGAGGAGGAACGAAAATCCCAAGGAAATTTCCAATAGGAGTCTTTGGCAAGGTAGGTGGCTGGAGGAAAGCTCAGAGCAATTAATATTATAAACAGACATGGGTGGATTCTAATAATGACATTATTTTAATACACGTCAGTAATATTATATTGGACCAAGCAAATGGTATATAAAGTGAAGTGAAGTGAAGAATTGTGATAACAAACTACAATCAAAACATACACTTTGCATGCATGACGCTTCACTGATGTAGCGAAGCTTCCTTTATGAATCGCTACTAAATCTTTATGCAGTGAAATGTAGGCATACAAAGCTTAAGCTTATTCGGGATAGCTAATTTGCATACGAGATTGCAAATGAGATCGCCAACTCTTGCCACCAAAATAGACAAAAATGTCTTCCTTAGGAGAAGAGCGTGGATGTGAAAGTTGGAAGTTTGATAGAAAGCAAGAGAGTTGACAGTTGCAACTCTTATTGACAACTTACTTAGACTTTTGCACATACGTGCATCATTCTAAAACTTACATTCTTATTTTCTCAATTCCATAGACCTGATTACATGAGCTGCATCCCACTTAAAAATCAAAAGAAGAGGTCTAACATTAGGACCATTTCACCAGGCTAAAAATAGACTTTTATAAGAAAACAATTTTCCCTCCCTAGCTAAGATGTGAAGTGGAAAACAGATCCATGCTAAAAAAGGGTTTCTGATCTGCCTTGATGGGAATTCATTGAAGCTCTACGTCAAACGGGCAGGACTGAAGGTTGCCACTATCCACTTAAAGGTTTTTCTGGAATAGGTATCGCCTGTTATTGCAAAAGATTTTTAATTGGGCATCTGCCCAAACGCCACAACTGGTAGATCTGTGCAAGAGAGCCTTACACATTTATGTATAGATCACATAATTGCTCATAAAACCCCTTTCATTACAAAGACGAAAATCCGAGATCAATAAACTTTAAGAAAGTAAGGTAGTAGATGCATCAGTTTTTGAGATATATTACATAATGAAGAAAAACGTTCATGTAAACTTAACTGTACTGCTGTGAATCATATTTGTGACAAACATATCTAGTCAGAGAAACCTTCACTTTTAGGTATTATTATTTTTTAATTTTTGACTTAGAGAACCCTGAATTATATATAACTGATTTTGTTTGGCAAATCTGTTTAAAACTTCTATTCACAGAGAATCTTGCATTAAAACTTCTATGCACAGAGAATCTCGCATTATTATATAGGCTTGTTTTTCCCCTGTAAACACATTCACTATACCGCGTCTGTGAAATAAAGAGGGGAACAATAAACAAACTTAGAAATTATACTAAACATCATGAAACATTACATCGGTTGTCTGAGCTGTTGCTCTCATAATAGAGCCTAAAAATTATTCAGTGACTAAACTTCTTACAAACTCGCTGAAGTCTTCAGAATGAATACAAAATACAGACTCAAATAATATATAGAAAATTGACCACAAATGGACACGGAGAAGATCACATAAAATAATATATTTATTGCTACACACAAAACGCAAGAGACCTGCTGATGGAACAGTGGACAGGTTGGAGAAATTAAAATGAAATCCAATCGCATACATAGAAAATTCTGCCTTCAATGATGATCATAAATATCGAATGAGAGTGTTGATGGGGAGTATCTGGAGGAGATATGATATTGTTCAGCTGGAGATTTAATTCAATAAAAGGAATGTATGCATCAAATGGTATGTTATGTTTTTGTTATTTTCTTTAACTATAGGCTGTGTTTTCACCCATTAACTATCAGACCAGAGTATCCAACTTACAGCGATAAACGTTTTCTGCATCAGAAGATCTCTCGGCGTGTAGCACTGAAAAAATAAAGGCTTCATTTCATTTGTATTTATGAAATGTTTGAATGATGTCGGCAATAGGTCATACTTGATGAAAGATGCATTGATCTTTTGTTAATATGGCACTGTAGACTGTAGAGTACTGAAGTTACAAATGAAAGGTCCTATATTTGAGTTTTAGCTGTTTCAAAAATTATATCAATATGTTCTGATCAAAATAGTTCAGCGATAGAGCACTCAATCTTAAATGAAAGATCTATTTATGATCCTCCGTTAGATCTTAATTGATCTATAATAAACTCTTATTTATCATCAAATAAAAGTTCCCCCATTCGAACCCTAATTGATCTATGAGAATTCTTCTCTAGACTGATTGAAATTCTGATTGCCTTCGTAACCTCCAGTCCAAAAAAATGGTGCGAAAGAAAAAGGGAAAAATCTTAGTCAACCATCAGATATAGGAAGAGCATTAAACGCGACCTCCACAAAGTGTTTCAAAAGAAAAGGATAAAATCTTAATCAACCATCAGATGTAAGAACAGCATTATGTGGGCTCTGTTCGAAATAGAAACTCTACTTGGAAGGTATATTGAAACGCATACCTTTTGCTGCGCTTTGTGGAACGGTGAGCTCTGAATCGAATGATACTGTCAACCATGTCGTTGTAGACACACTCTGTTGTTTCCTTCCCCGCTTTGAGGTTTTAACACACTGTTTGATAGATTTGGCCATCTATTTTGCAAACTTAACCTAGTTTCCATGCGGAACATCCCCGTTTGTCCACACATACAGTGTTGCGAGTCATATCACGTTCATCAAAGCCAGGCACGTCAAGCAGCCAGTTTCCCGATCCTCTTTGACAAACAAGTATCATTGTTAGTCATACTCTGCCGTCTCTCTAATTTTCTGTAATTCTGATTTTAGTTGCAAGACTTATATCCATGTAGTCTTGTAGAAACTACCATTTACTTATCTTTCTCCTTTATGAGAGATCACAAGGCGGTCTTCTTCTTTTAAAGAAATAATGAGTGCATTACAAAAGCCTTGATAAATAGAGGTTTTAAAGAAGTTTCATGAAACTTATCTTAGAACAATCACAAACTCATGCAAATTCTATTTTGAGACATCTAATTTTAACCTAGGCATAAACTGTTGTTCTTTCTATGCAAATTTTCATGCAAACTGTTTAAATTAATTTCCAATTATCTCCCCTTAATTTCAAGCACTAATACATGCAACAAAAAGCAATTGTTTCTGGTAGCTCTCCTACCAAAATGCTCTATGCGGTAAGTTCCATTTGGATACGACATTCTTGGCTTCCAGACTCTTTTGTAAAACTTGGATATGACTTCATGCAAGTTAACTTGTTTTGATATGCAATCTACTCTTACTGCAAATTTGGTAAGGATAACCTTGTCCTCAAAGACAGCAATCTTCCGGTCTCATCGATCAGATCTCCTCTTTGTTTGGACAATTTTTGTCATCAATCATAAAGTTATAAAACCCCCTGATTTTTCTTATTAGACCATTAATTCCTTTGAAGATCAGCCTCACGTTTTCTAAAGGTGGCTTTATCCTTTCAACTTAGATGACTTTGATCCTCGATAAAGCCACTTTTAAGTTGCAGGCCTATTTCAAGGGCATGGGAAACACAAATCTATACTTCTCTTAATTCAAGCTAAAAGAAATTAAATAGTCGTACAATTATAAGGATAAAAATTTACAAATTCAACTAAAAAGAATTCCTATAGACCAATTTAAAAACTGCAAGACAATATCCTTTTAACAAAACAAGTTGCCAAACAGCAAATTTTGAAAACTGAAATAAAAGAAAACCGAAATAGTTTCATCTTTCACACAGATCTCAAGACAAAATAGTATGTTCAGGTGAAAACAACCATTTCACCAAATGTCCCGCAGCAAGTGGGGATTGCTTAGATCATACAAACATACATGTAATATAAGTGAACAGTAGGTACGACAATCAGTGAAAACAACCATTTCACCAAATTTCCTGCAGCAAATGGGGATTACTTAGAGCATAAAAACATACATGTAATATAAGTGAACGATGGGTATAACGATTACTGCAAAGCGTTGCCGATAACTTCTGCAAGCACACCACAGCCAACAGCTCCTGCAACTCTTACAACAAGATTAGCCGCGGCTGCTGGGATATCAATCCGATTTCCTTGCTGTGGACTAGATGGGTCTTGAAAGCGATGCTCCAGAAGGCCGTGCATGTCAAGTTTTGCACAGGCCAAATCTAGGGTAAAACTGCAGTGCTGACAGTCATATCGCCAACCCCGACACAGCCTATGGCAGAAGCTGCAATTGTAGTCTCCATCCTTGTCCTTCACAAGTCTTAGAGAATGATTCGCATGCTGGGTAAAGGTGAAAACCGGGGGAAGCGTAATACAAAGGGGATGGAACCTCAGACTAGGTTTTAACAGAGTCAATGATCTCCGTCTACCAGGAACCTTGAAAAGGAAACCTCTGATGGTATTCTGGCAGGCGCTGCAGTTGTGACGGGGGATTTTAGACCGGGAGCGGAAATCTAAGTCCTCAGAAACGTGAATGGAATTCTGGAACACACCCGGCAGTTGGGCACACTCTGGATGCAGCCTGAAATCATCACAGAATGGATCTGTGCACACAAACCCTCCATTTCGTCCCTCTTCCTTGCAGCCGCTGCACTCGTATCGTTGCCCCGGACGAAACCAATGAAGCGTATGCCTGTGCCGTGACAGAGCAGCTGCATCGAGCTGTATGGCCATAGTATTTGAGACGACCAAACTTGATGTAGATGGCGTTCTCCCTGCTGTTTTCCAAGAGAAAAATGAACGAACTTGCCCACTGTTTACCTATTATCGACTTAGAAGTTTGTACAGCGGAAAACAACGAATATATAAATATAAAATTCTATGAAGTCATACCTACCAGCCCACGATATCTATTATAGAAATCGCATGACTTTGATATGGAAAAAATATATTTAAGAAATTCAGATATTGAAGCCCACGTTATCGACTACAAAAATCATATGATTGTAAAATAAAACAGTTGATGGACCTTAACATAAATCATCATATGGATAAGTACAAAAGATGAAAACAAGTAGACTGTCAATATAGAGTTTATTCGATTTCCTTTTCTCTTTAGATCTTGGATCTTTGTTGTGTTCATTTATTAACCTTTCAATTTTAATTATTCATTTATCATCAAATAGATTACTTCAGGAACTCACGTTTTAGAACTTTCCTTTTCAACATATCAACGTTTATAGATTAATATTTCATAATTAATTAATATTATTTTTTATTTATAATGATTGATTATGATAAATTAATATTTGGTTAAAATTATTTTGATTAATTAAATTATAAAAAAGAAATTATGTGTAGAGAGCTTTTGAGTTTAGCTATGTCATTTTTTTAATAAAAAATTTCAGATCAAAATCATTGATGATTTCTAAAAGGTTGATAGAAAAAAGAAAATATAGCTAAATGTAGAAGTTCTAAATACATAGTTATGGATTGTGAAAATCTAATGTCTCAAAATAAAATTAATTAAAGTAATTAAAATAAATAGAGATGCAATTAGAGACAGGCTCGAGAAGTACAACCAAAAGATCCAACTCAGTCTGAATAATGAGTCCAACCTCTAAACAATATTAGATCTAATCCTATTTAATATCAGACCATTCACTTAAGAATTAGATTGAAAGAGATTTGAAAAGACTTTTCAAGATTCCAAAATATATATCTAAAAATAATATAAATATATATATATATATATATATATATATATATACATATATATATATATATATATATATACATATATATATATATATATATATATATATATATATATATATATATATATATATATATAAAATTGGAAATCTATCTTTTATATATAAGAATCTTGTTTTATCAACGGATGTGTCATCCATACGCATATGAATCCTACTTGGAAGTAAAATATGATAGCATAGACGTTACATAAAATGGTCCTCGAATTGACGACAGTTGTCGGTGGGGCTGCTCTAGAAAACAAGAATACTATTGTGGAGCTCAAACTACACTTGTGATGGAGGACGTGGTTTCCAGTCTGGCGACAATAATCTTCCCTATTGTTCCGTTGACTTCCCACCTACCGCAGACCTTCTCTATTTGCCTTGTCGCATGATCGCAAGGCACTTATTATGCTCTTGCGATCATGCGACTACCTAAAGCTTGCCCGATTTTATTTTTATATGCGAACCTATGATAATTTTGAGTGGGCCCCTCTCATTTTCACTTTTCGCATGATCGCATAAACATTATTCTGTTTATGCGATCATGCGACCAGTACTTGCTGCGTCCAGTCTCCTCTCCGTCCTCTCATCTGCCCTACCTACCGCACTCAGGGAATATGCTCTTGTCGCATGATCACATGACCATTATTTTATTCATGCGATCATGCAACCAGTCCTTATTTTTTTCAATCTGCCAGCTACCATTTTTATTGCAGTTTATTTTATATTTGTTTTTCTTTGACTTTTTGTTTCAATCGGATGTAATCCAGGCAATTCGAGAACTTTCTACAGGTAGAATATTTTGTAAACAAAAGGGAATGTTTTGATGTTTAGTCTTATATAGAAACAAAAATGATATTCTGAGCATTGGCAGCTCTTGGCATAATCTGTAAATTTGAAATTAATATATAAAAGTTTCATTTTAATCTCTGAGAGTTTTCTGTTTTGTTGGCTTTATATTTGAAGCTCTGTTGATTGCTCTGTTCCTTCCTCCATCAAATTGGTATCAGAGTAGGTTATTGAAGAGAAGATTTCTGCTAGAGATTGAAGAGCTCAAAAATATTTGGGTATTATTTCTTGGCAAAAATTTCATTGTGGGTAAAGAGCAAATCAGAGAAGAAAGAAAAGGGTTTGTTAAAAAAGGGAGAAAAAGTATTACTGGTAAACCATGGCAGGAACCAGTGGGAGTATTTCTCAGCTTCATATTCTAATTTTTAATGGCAAAAATTATGATTATTGGAGTATAAAAATGAAGACTCTCTTTCGTTCTCAAGATGTTTGGGATTTAGTGGAAAATGGGTTTCCTGAACCACCAGACCAGCAGGCATATCAGGCCCTTTCACAAGCTGATAAAGATTTATTGAAAGAAAATAAGAAGAAGGATGCAAAGGCTCTATTTTTCATTCAACAAGCAATGGAAGAATCAATCTTTCCAAAGGTTACAGCTGTCACAAGATCAAAACAAGCATGGGACAGTTTGCAAATAGCATACCAAGGCACAGGCAAGGTAATAATGGTTATTATGATAAATTAATTAATATTATTTTTGAATTATAATGATTGATTATGATAAATTAATATTTGGTTAAAATTATTTTGATTAATTAAATTATTAAAAATGAAATTATTTGTAAAGAGCTTTTGGGTTTAGCTGTGTAGATTTTTTTGTATAAATATTTCAGATTAAAATGATTGATAATTTCTAAAACGTTGATACAAAAAAGTTCACATAGTTAAATGTAGAAGTTGTAAACACATAATTATGGATTGTAGAAATCTAATGTCTCAAAATAAAATTAATTCAGATAATTAAAATTAATAGAAAGATGTAATTAGGGACAGGCTGGAGAAGTACAACTAAAAGATCCCAACACAGTCTAAATAATGAGTCCAACCTAAACAATATTAGATCCAATCCTATTTAATCTCACACCATTCAGATATGTATGAGATTGAAAGATATTTGAAAAGACTTTTCAAGATTCCAATATATATATATATATATATATATATATATATATATATATATATATATATATATATATATAGATATAAAATTGGAAAGATGTCTTTTATATATAAGAATCCTATTTTATTTGTGGATGTGTCACCCATACGCATATGAATCCTACTTGGAAGTGAAATATGATGGCATGGACGTTACATAAAATGGTTCTTGAATTGACGACAGTTGTCGGTGGGGTTGCTCTAGGAAACAAGAATACTATTGTGAATAGACTTGCTTATACAGAGTCAAACTACACTTGAGCTGCACAAGTGTAATGTAGTTTCGTCTCCATGATTGTCAGACAGAAGTAGTGGGACCTCTCACCCCACTTACTAAATTATTTTATTATATTAGTAAAAGTTAATTTTGGTTTTCTCTATCAACCACTCAATCAAGTTAACCAATGTTGGGTGACTCATGGAATGACATGGAGGGAAATTGTCTATCAGCCAATTAAATAGCATAAAAAATAAAAAATCACAACTCTATATTTTAAAGTGCTATTTAGTTGGCTACATAGGAAAAGTTGTCATTGGTTAACAATTTCACTCATTATATGTTGGGTAGGATCATTGTATTGGTGTCATTGCATAGAATTTGATTTTAAAAATATCATAATTGCAATCTATATCAATACAACTAATCAACTAATAGATCTAATTGATATCATTTTTTATTTTGATTAAATTAAGTAAGTTTTTGATACAGTCCAAACCTTGTTACAAAAGAAAAAACCAATTTGCCAAAGAAGTATCTAAAGTTAGGATTAAGAAGAATTAGAAACAATCTAATCCAACTTTACATCTTTCTTTCTTCTTTGTACTATTGTCCTACCATATTTATTTTAAACAATCAAAGATCCAAGTGACGTAGAAATTGAAACCTCTTTAACAACCTCAAATTATGAAAAAATAGATGAATTTTTAGCAACACAAATACAGTGCAAAAAGAAAATCATCATTAAGAATATCAACATTATGAGAAGAAATAGAAGAAAAATATTGAAACCAAATTGAACTTTAAACAAACCATTTTTTTTTAATCTAAAATAGGGCTACTTTGGCAAATAGTAGATAGAGAAACAAAAAAATGCTCATTTATCTCAACACTATCATTTTATTGTAACAATAAAAAAGTCTAACAAACAACAACTAAAGAAATAATAAAGGAATTTTGATCACTAGCATTAAAAGAAGTGTCAAGGTAAGATTCAGAGTGAGTCAACATTGGATAAGAGAGCTTAGAAGACTTTGAATCACATGGATCATTTAGGAATAACATAAGATTTTTGGTAAAAAAAAGTTGTCCACCCTAAAGAAGAGGACCTATAAGGGCCACAAACACAATTAGAGTCCAAATGTCTGATAAAAAAGAAGCAAATGCATAAAATAGAATGTCCTCGTAATCAATCAACTAGATCTAAGGATGATCATTCACCTATAAAATAATATTTCTTGAAAGATTTTTAAATAGATCAATCTCTACCAAAATATGAGAAACATAGGTAAAGAAAAACTAGCAACAAGATTATCCACCTACATGATATGCCTCTCAAGGCATTATTGATTGTCCCATAGGTAGATTTACACCAAAAATTTATAGGATATAAGACATTCTCACCCAAATAGGGGACACATGAACCACTTCCTTAAGAAGGCTATAGGAAGGCAACCAAGGATGGAAAAGGAGAGGGTGTGAACGCCATACATAGTCACCACCCTTAAGAAAAACATCTTCATCAACAAAAGAAGAAGAACTAATATTTATATTTTACCATCCACAAAAGGGAGATAATCTATAGAGATCCAACTATTCAAATCTAGCAAAGATGGAAAGAGATGAAAAACTCCACAAAATAAGCCAAGCTTAGACAAAATCTCATTCTCTGCAACTTATTTTACAAAAACCACTTTGGTGAAGGTAGGAAATAAATACATATAGGCTTATGAGAGAATTACCTAGCTTGAAAAGAGGTCAACAATATTTTCCTTATAAATTACTATGTCTTCATAGGTTAGAACTTGACAGGAGCTAGGGGAGATGGGGACAACAATATTAAAAGAGTTGATAACACCCTTTTGAGACAAAGACAAATAAGCCCCATCAAGAGCATCCACATTGCAACCTAGAATAATGGAGATACATTGTGGGTAAGTGTACAAAGTTGGGTGCCAATTCCCTAGAAGTCCACTATGCAAACAAAATTGCTGCCAGAAATGAGCATTCGTTTCTTAAAATACGGGTGCCCGTTTAGCTTTGGGTGACCAACCCATAAAAAAGGGTTGTCCATTTAGCATTGAGCAACTGAACCAAAACAAACGTCCATTTTTTACAAAATGGGTGACCATTTCTTAAAAATCGGGAGCCCACTTTGTAAATGTCTTTTTTTTATACCCGATTTCCATGTCATTTTCATTGGTTAGGAAATAGGCTAGCAATTTTTAGAGAGATGTTTGCCTTATTTTAGCTTCACTACTAACCCCCTCATCCTTTTTTTCATCATTCCAAATACATGCCTTTGTTTTTTAATATTTTCTTTCATTTTTTAAATTATAGTTTATTGTTATTTTTAAATTGTTAAACAGTAATTGTCATTCCAAATATGTGTTTTTAATAGTGAAAAATAAATTTAATTTAATGTTTAAAATAATTATTTTTTAGTTTTAATTTACTTCGTAAAATATTATATGGAAAACATGAAAAATAAAAATAGTTAAAACTTAAAACCATAGGTAGAAAACAAAAACAAAAACATAAACCCTAGGTAGAAAAATAAAATAAAATGTAAACCCTACGTAGAAAATAAAAATAAACATGTAAACCCTATGTAGAAAATAAAAATGTAAACCCTAGGTAGAAAAAATAAAAATGTAAACCCTACCTGTAGAAAATAAAAATGTAAACTCTCTCTCTCTCTCTCAACGTTGTTTAAATTTATATTTCTAAATGTTGTACAAATTTAATAATAATTTTTTCTTCGTAAGGTAAAATGTAATTTAAATTGTAATTGTAAATTTTTATGTTTGTATATATATGAAGATTATATTCGCGGATGATTTTAGCGTACATGAACTCTTAGGTCACTAGACACTGTTAGAGTAATAAAGTGTTTACTGATTAATTAAATCATGTTTGATTTAATTATTAAGTCACTTATTATCTCTTTCTACTTAAGATAAACTTTAAGCATATACTAATTAATTGCTTTATTAATTATTATCATGCAACCTAGTTTGTTCACCCTTTTAGGGTTTTGATCTCCTTTATAAGGATTGATCTCTCTTGTTTTCATACAGATTGAGAAACATTCATTTTATTGAATTGCAACTTTTGTTTTTGCACATCAAGAATTTATCCTCTTTCATGGATCCATGCATTCAGGCCTCTCTAGATTCTTTCTTCTCTCTCTTTTTGTGACATTTGTTTGAATGTAGGTGTTCTTAGGAGTTGTGAGTTGTTTACTCATCAACTCCAATATGGTATCAGAGCTCAGATCTATTTTCCCCTATCCTATTCCTAAGAGATTTGATCGTGTTCATCAGATCTGTAGTTTCAGAGGGTTTTCTATCGGATCTGGGAGAACCTCTCTTTTTGGTCATCTTGACATCAAACAGACCTCACCATTGTGTTTAGAGCGTACAAGAACTGCTAGATCCATATAAAGTTTGTCCATTTTGGACAAAATTAGAATTTGTGGCAAAAAAAAATTGTAACCGACCCTAACATGGATCCCGAGGCAGTCACTAGTATTTTGGAGCATTTTGGCTAAAATAGACCTCACCGTTGAGCACGCAATAGCCAAGAAACCCCATTTCTATATAAGGCACATCCTATTTTGGTGACGTTACATTATGAGATAAATTATTTGTTGCATACAAGGGTTGTTTGACCCTTACATGCATCCTGAGGTGTGCATGTGATTTTTTCAAAAAAAGTTTTTTTTTTCTTTTTTGGGGGGTTGACAACCATTTGGCCATCAACTTTAATCCCTTAGAAGATGTAGCCTTAGCCCCTGGTCATATGGTAACCAAGGGCCCAAATTTTCTAGCCCCAAAGGCTTTTTGCAATGACGACTATACGACTATCAATTTTAATGTCATGCAGTGCTGATGTCAGCACATGTCAGCACCTCTAGACACCATTTTTGAGCCCTTCAGCATACCTATGGTTTTTTGCTCATAACTTGAGCATACAATGTCAAAATCAAACAAAAAATATATCATCGGAAAGATGGTTCCAAACTCTATCTAGATCTAGAGGTTTGAATGTTTGATGTTTCCTTTTTGATAGTTTTTATTGCTATCAAAGCTAGATATTTATTTTTTCACTTCAAAAGCTCTATCTTATGCATCTGGACTCCATTTTGGAAAAAAATGATATATCATTGGAAAGCTTGTTCTGAGACCTTTCCAGTGCTATAATTCATTTTTCTAGATTATGCTCCAGA
The DNA here is from genome assembly GCA_027943335.1 of Chamaecyparis obtusa. Lineage (NCBI taxonomy): Eukaryota > Viridiplantae > Streptophyta > Pinopsida > Cupressales > Cupressaceae > Chamaecyparis > Chamaecyparis obtusa. Next base: position 325,664 of record BSBK01004545.1, on the reverse strand, counting down.
TATATTTTATTATGTTTCTTGCATTTTTGTAATCTGGTGGATATGTTGGATGTTTTAGGTCCTAGGATCTTTTCCTTTTGAGGAATGGCTCATCTTAGGCTATTATTTTATTTTAGCAGCCTTATTTCTTCTTTGAGCTGTGTATACTTCACTTTTGTAGCATTCTTTTATTCACATGCACTAAGATAAAGTGTCATTCTATTGCATGTATGGGATCTTGCACATGTTCGTGCTCTTTGTACTCACACTCCATTATAAAGTGCCAATGGGGGTTTGATGTGTGCCTTTGTTTACCATCTACTTTTATCATGTGAGCATTCCTCCAATGACATTAGCCTCAGGTATATCTATTTGTATTTGTACTCTCTCTGCACCTTCGATGTTCCTAGTTTTTATTCATTGTGCAGTTCATATTGGATGATAATTTTAGTGTGTTTTTAGAATTATGTGGGGGTTTCTACTATTGGTTCTACTGCTTTCTTGGTTTGATAGTGTGAGCAATTTATTCAGTATTTGATTTTATGTACTAGGTGGATGTAGTGGCTGGGTACCTATGCATCTGGTGAGATGGATCATTTACCATATAGAAACTCTTTCTTTCCTATTTTTGGACACACTCTTCCAACTTTGATTGATTAGATCTTCAGAATTTGGTGTTTTTATGCCATCTGTATCTTCGAGTTTAGGTGTTTTCCTTTGTTTGCCTCCTAATTCGAGTAGTGTCATTTGAGGTCACTCGTGTAGATTACAGTATTATGTATCTTCAACTTCAGTTGTTTGACTTTTTTTGCCTCTTGATTTGAGTAGTGTCATTTGAGGACACTCATGCAGATTAAAGTCTTCTCTATCTGGTCATATTTTAGTGGAGGTTCTTTAGATCAACATTTACTTCTTGATAGATTTTGCAGGTTCTTGCTTCAGTGATGTTGTACATGTTCATCCTTGTTCTTATTTTCTAGAACATTCCTAGATTTGGAGGCTTCTTCAGTCCTTCAGACTAGTCTTTGTCTCTTTTTGGAGTAGAGTTTTTCCCATGTGGTTTTCTCTATTTATCTACTTTCAGAGACTCTCTTTTGTACTTGGGTACTTAATTAGGCCTTTTGTTGTCGGGACTCATTTTCTTTCAGTAGTTCTTTCTAGTTTTTTAGCTTCTCCCAAATTTCATCTTAAGGGGGGTGTTAGAGTAATAAAGTGTTTAATGATTAATTAAATTATGTTTAATTTAATTATTAAGTCACTTATTATCTCTTTCTACTTAAGCTAAACTTTCGACATATAATAATTAATTACTTTATTTATTATTATCATTCAATCTAGGTTTGCTCACCCTTTTAGGATTTTTATATGCTTTATAAGGATTGATCTCTCTTGTTTTCATAACAAATTGAGAAACATTCATTTTATTGAATTGAAAATTTTATTTTTCCACATAAAGAATGTCTCCTCTTTCATGGATCCATGCGTTCAGGCCTCTCTAGCTTCTTTCTTCTCTTTCTTTCTATGATAGGTACTTGCATGTAGGTGTTCTTGGGAGCTGTGCATTGTTTACTCATCAACTCCAATACACACCTCCACCCCCAGCCCCTTCGTCTCCACCTCCATCTACTCTAGAAGAGTTGAGAGAAAATATGAGGAGAAATGTTTGTGCCACTATATGAGACATTGGTACCATTAGACATGATCCTCACCCCCCTCCCTAGCTACTACATCTTACAGATACCATGCAAGGCATTTTAGATTATGTACAAATATTAGAAAATGAGATGGATAGTTTTTGTATATGTGGGACTCCATGCATGCGTATTATGCTAACGACCTATCTTATAAAGAGGTACATGACTTAAAAATTACAAAATCTGATTTGAAATTTTAGTTTGTGAACCCTAAAATGGGCGAGACAATAAATGAGAAGAAACCCCATGTATCTATTAGATGGTGTTAGCACCCACAAATATCTAAGCATTTTTGGGAGTAGTGGTGGATGGTATTTGTCCATCTACTACGAGCTAATCATGGGGTGCCCATGTACTTCCTAAAAAATCTATGGACTGAATTTGAATTGGGTAAAAAACCCAATTACTTTGACATGAGTGCATTCTAGGGGATCAACAAAGGTATGCTACAAGATAGGCTAGTGGCCAAATTGAGTGATAGAGTTATAAATCATGTGTGTAATGATAGATAACTGATAGGGGGGGGGTGTGAATCAGTTAGTTCCAGTTATCCTACAGTCCCAATCTCCTAGATGTATATATTCAAACCTTTCAAATAAATTATCAAATTGGTAAGCTATCACCAATAACTTTCACTTCATATATCGATTGATAGTCAATTGACTGTGTTTACTAATCTGACTAGTTATGAAATGTGTAAAGTAAAATAATAATAGAATCACATAAAATACACGTAACACATAGATTTTTAATGTGGAAACCCTGTTAGGGGAAAAACCACCTGGGATCGGCAACCCAAAATATTTTACTCTTCTGAAGTGAGCTCAGTTAGGAGCCAAACTTGTCAAAGGTTACAAAAAACACTGTAAGGTGTAACTTGGTTAGAGGATTTTTTACTAATAGTTCTCGCTCGACCAACATTCACTATGGGGTCAACAAGAAAACAATCAACATTCATTGAGTATCATATTGAAATACAAAAAGACTGTTAAGTCTACTCAGTTAAGAGATTTTGCTATAAAAATAGTTAAACCGATACAATAATGATCTGATTTAAATACAACTAAGATTTACAGATTTTTAGATCTATGCTAAGTTCAAAAAACCTCCTCTGATAAATATTCACTTAACAATCCTTGATATCCTCCAACTTGTTCAACTCGGCAAATAATACCTTGACACTCGATAATACCTGGAGTTTAGCTTGATTCTATCTATAACTAGTTTGATCAGTGGTGTATGAAAATAGTCCTTTCACCTAAATTCTCCTGTAGTATCAATAAGCTCCAGACTCAAATAATGAATCTCAGGTGTCTTTAAATATACTTCATAAACTATTTTCTTATCATCCGTTAGATTTTGCCTCTTAATCTCCATCGTTCCTTTTTCTGCTTCAAGCTTCCTTGGTATATGTGTTTATAATACATTTCATCCTTCTCCATTCGATTAGTCCTCAATTTTGTGAGTCGTTAGATCACCATAAAAAACTTTATCTTCTACCTCAGAATTATAAACAATTGTCAGCTCATCAATTCAATCAACTATTATAAACTTTATTTGTTTCTCTTACTCAGTCAATAGTAGAATATGCCAGTGAATATCTACTCGGTTAATACTATACTCAGTATAAACTACACTAGCTCGATGTATATAGAAATCTTCAATTATCGACCACATAAAGTTGTTCAGTTTTGATCTTCAATACATAACAAATTCATGTAATAAAATCAAGTCAACAACAAAATTTCATAAACTTATCAATAAGTTACCTAATGTATACCTTAGCCATATATTTTATATCCATCTCATCTTCATGTAGATATCTCATTCCTTTACCATTTTCTTCTTCAGATATTTGTAACTATCTTGATAAGTACATTCAAAACTAGTTGACATCAATGATAATACATTGAATGATTTAATTTCCTTACATATCAGTTTAGTAGCTCGGTGATCTCTAATCATTTTCTATCACTTGTCCATTCATTTCATAAATATATTCAATTAGTTGTAGGTCATCATGTAATGAGTCCCTTGTTCCTCTTCTTGCTCTAGTTGTTACTGCATGTATCCGATGTTGAGTAGTGAACTCTTCTCTTGTTTTATTGAGTTCCCTTTTGGGTAATTTGTTAGAGTAGTTTACCCGGGCAAGGGTTTTTCCTAGCACAACCCATGTTTACACGAGTTCCATGGATATTTATAGGGGTCCATAGAGTGATCTTGCTAGTGCTGATGCTACCCATGGTGGATATAATTATGATGATGATGGTTGAAATTTTGATGACATCTCATCATATGTTGATCTTCTCTGTGTGGATGATGATCATCATGTAGAGGTAAATTTATTTATAATTTATAGTGCAATATTAAATTCCACATATATACATAGATGAACCATAACATGTGGATTTTTTTTGAATAGAGGAGGGATGAAACTATGCCTTCTAGGGACTGTCATCATCGTACCTTGACACCTCAAGATGTTAGTGCCCATTTCATGGTATGAAGTACATTTAAAATATTTACTATTAAAACTTGAATTTAATAATGCGTTTGATATATTTTTTTGTAATTTTGTCGGGTATTTCATGTAATACTGAGGTTGGCATTTCTTTACGCCTTGGCCCATTGGTCACTGAGGCTCAGCCTCATATAACCCTAGTATATTTTTCATTAATTCATTTTAAATGTTTATATGCTTACTAATTTATGTATAACTCTAATTCATGCCTATTTTTTGTAATTGTAGGCTTTAGGATAGTTTGATGATGCATCACATCTATGTCCTAACCCACCAAGGACTTTAGCTACATGTTAGACACCATATGTATGCTTTTCTTCCATAAATTTGTAGTCTTTATATGCTTTATAATTTATGTATATACAAGTTTGATTCATGCTTTATATATGTTGTTCAGGTCAACACCACTATGAGTCTTGGTATGGCTATGGGATTGAGCCAAATGCAGTCATCAACATCCTTCATTGAGGTCATGATTAAAACATTAATTTTTCAATGTCTATTATGTACATGTCTTTTATAGGGATTATCAAAACTTAATAATTTTTTTTTGTATAGGACTTGAATGTAGCCACTTGTTTTGTTCATGGGAGTGCACCTCCTCATCCCATAGAGAGCATTACTAATCACATTCGAATGGTAAAATTTTAAATGTTAATTATTTAATTTCTTTGCAAGTGAATTATGCAAGTCATTTGAATTAAACACACATAGTCTTCTCATTGAGTGTTAAGAATTTTTATTGCCATTCTTCAACCTATTCTGTATTATCACATTCTTCCCATTCACCTACAACAAAAAATTGACAAAAACATGCAAGATCCCTATTCTATAAAGTCCAAGTGTTAGCATTATAACTCCTAAATGAATGTCATTTAGATGACCCGCTAATTGTATCATAGTCATAGCTTGAAAGGATATTCTTCTCTTCAACTAGCTAGAAGAAACATCTAATTATAGAGTTTTGACTTGACCTATAGATAAAGTTGTACTACACCATTCCACAATTGCATATAAATTTTTAAATTTGGCCTTTTCCTCAAATTTGAGTTGCTCTTTGTAAAGGTCTCTCTTAACACATGCACCAACATTGACACTGTCATGTTCTTATTTTCCATGTCCAACCTCAAAAAGAGTCCACATATGTTGGACATTAGTTTTCTTATGTGTCCTACTCAGCAAATAAAACATTCTAGCATTCTTGAATTTCCTTGTGCAATTATCTAACCATATTAGATGTTGTGTCATATAAAATTTATCTCCCCTCAAATTCTCATAAAACATCTTGAAGCACTATTGGATAAAATCTTATGAGTGTAGTTTATTATCACTCATATAGAAATGGTATTCTCTCAAAACTTTTTGATCCTCTTTTGTACTATCAGGTGCATTCCTATAGACTATATGAACAAAAATTGCTACTTGCACTGAATTATAATATTATTCTTGGATATCATCTTGTGGGGCAAGTGTGTATCTCTCTGTAAAGTCAATGATTTAAAGTAAACTACCAATTGGAAATGTATTCTTGCATATGCAAAACTTTCCATCAAGACATCTAGCATTTTGAGAGTGTTTCACATATTTAGGTACGATCTTACTCCTAAATTCATTCATAAATGCATGAACACTAACTTTTTCAGTAATTAGATCACACCGTCTTCCAACATTTCCATCCTTCAATGAATATTCAATAGTTTTAAATCTTTTTACATCAATTAATTGTTGTCCAAAGTAAGTTGAAGTATTTTCATGCTAACATTCATCTAACAATGCAAGATTGCCACATATGTCACATACACTAGAAACACATGCATTGAAAAGAAAATATTACTCATGTTAGGTAGGTTAGGAAAAAAACTTGATATGGAACTAGTACATTTGAGGCCATATTCTGACGGCCATTTGTCAGATTTGCAACACCTATTTGTTGATAATTCGACAGACATGTTTGTCAGCATTTTTGCTTTGCAAATTACAATGGAAGTGATACCCATCAGTATTTCAACATCCTTTTCCGTCAAAACTTGTCACATTAATAACAACTTTACTATGGGATTTCATATGGTATATCTATTGGAACTCCAACAAACATCTATCGAAGAGTCTGTCAGATTGGTGACAGATATGCAACGATTCTCTGACAGGTAAACCCGTCAGAGAGATAACATTCTTGTCACCTATATCTATCAAAAAGTGACCCTCTTTGACATTATAATGGTTAGAAGTGCAACAGATAGGTATTGACTCTCTGACAGGAAATCCCATCAGACTTATAGCACTGCTGTTGAAATAAATAAAAGTTTTATCGAAAAAGTGACAGATACTCACATTAAAGATAACAGAGCTCAGGCGACCATCATAGGTGGTCTTCGTCTTTGGTCCATATACTGAAAAAAAAAATTACCTTTCATTAGCTCATCAAATGAGGGGATTTGAAATAGTTTAATAGAATATTTTTATGATAACATATATTATTTAAGTTGACATTGCAAAAATTTATCTACTTTGCACACTTGTAGACTACGAGGATAGTGATAAAGAAGCATCTCCTCCCATGGCCTACATTACTCAAGCAACGGGAGGGGATGCTTTTTTATGGCTATCATCGTAGTTTACAAGTGCACAAAGTAGATAAATTCATTCAACGTTAAACTAAAATAATGTATGTTATACATGAAAATATCATCCATTAAATTCTTTCAAATCGCCACATTTGATGAGCTAACGAAATGTAAAATGTTTTGTCAGTAATATGGACCAAAGACGAAGAGCAACTATAATGGTCTCTTGAGCTCTGCTATATTTAGTCCTAGCTACTAGGTAAGGCCTGGAAGACTTATACTTGTCAATCGTCGAGAATAATTATTGCCTTGCCTTTATGTACACTACATAGTATCCAATATAAGAGAAGGTAGAAAATATGAATGGATAAAATAAATGAAAGATATAATAATATTATCTTGTGGTTTACCTTCTCATAATTGATCCCAGTCTCACAAAAGTAATTTTATATGATCTGTTGGTGTTTGAAAATGCTTATGCCAACTAGGGCTGCCAATATGCCTTGAGACTAGTATTAGGAATGGTTAGTTCCAAGTATGAGAGCTCTGCAAGACAACTGGACCAACTATAGGGATAAGACTACCCTCTTCTGCTTCTAGCTCTACAAATCCAAGGTGGGTACACCTAATCCAATAGATATTAAGTCTAATATTTTTAACTATGCCCCTTATTGAATATTGGATCTTACAACAGATAATAGTGAGAAAGTACTAAACAACAACCTATTGTTCATTGACTCTCCATCACTGGATAGGAAAACATGTAAAGTAAATAAAAGTAAAAGACTGGTATTAATTTGTTTTTCAAGATTACAAGATTCCAATCATTCCATACAAAGATAAGATAGGAAGATCAAGGCCAGTACCTTATTCATTGGGCAATAGAGTCAGAAAATAGAATGAATACAATAGTTTCTGATGAAAGGTGGGTCTTGAACATTGTTGGGAGTTCCCTTTGATATTCAACTTGTAGATTTATACTTTGTTGGATAACTTTAATAAAACTTTGACTCTATCACCACTCCAAAGTCTACAAGGAAGAGGGCCAATTAACAAGGATCAAAAGAGATCCTCCTACACTTTGAGCCTTAATGCTTAGGCGGGTGTACCCTTGATTCACTTCTGAAAAGGAATCACTAAATATTATACCAATATACTCTTCACTAACTGATTTAAGGATTTTATCATTTGAATGTGTATGTGTGATTGAGGATGATGGACTGCCTCTAGAGAAAAGATCAGTGCCTTATCCTAGGGCAAAGAGTCACTAAATAACATATATCATCCTAAAACCTTAACTTAAATACATATGAACTCAGAGTAAGTGCTTTTCCTATTACTCCCCTCACTCCCAAACATGATCATCAAATTCCAATCTAACAATGAACTCACTGAAATCACCCTAAAGACTTTAATCCTAACTTTGTTAGGAACTCCAAGCTGGTCTCACAATACTCTTTGTTTACCATATGCTAATCCACTTTGTGACCTTAACATATATGAATCCACAATCATAAAAGAAGACAATCAGAGATTTGAAACATGAATTCAAGTGTATTCTCATTAATTTTTAGAAATCAATACATTACCAAGTAACAAAATACCAAAGGAAAAGACCCAAAATCCAGGTTCTCTTTGATCAGTATAATACCATCAACAACAACCAGGGACCAAAGTAATGTTTTGGAACCCACACTAAGTTAAAAAATCTGCTACTTATACTACCACTAGTCACCTTGGAATCCTCAAAGAGGATGCATCAAGCTTCAGGTAACTAGGGTTAGGGTTTCAACTACTAAACCCATTAGAAATGGTCACAAATTTAAATGCAGGGGAAGAAAAATAGTCGGCCATGCCTGAGAAAGATTTGCATTCATGATAGGTCTTTGGGAAGGTACTGCAAATCATGAAAATTCAAATTTGTCAACCCCTTTTAGCCACCTACAACACACCTCTAGCACAAAGAACTAGGTACAAACCCCTGCAGATGATCAAACAACACCATAGACCACACTGCAATAGCAAGCACCACCAAACAAATCAAATCTGGCTATGAAAACATTCAATTTTGGCCCTTTTTGTCACTAAGAAACCATCTGCAAATTCAAATTTGAAAATAAATGACTACTTCCAAGTGATAGTAGCAAATCGGCGGTGTAAATTTAAAATCAGGTTAACTTTAAGTCATGGCTGTTAGATCTCTCCCTTTCACGGTCTTTAAATCTTAACTCAACTGCCACCCTCAGGTTTACTCCTAGCGACTATGCGACAGTATTTTTCCTTAATCGCAGAATGAAATCTTAACTCACCACTTAACCCCGCAAACTGGTGACTGTAGGAAAACATTTAACCTCGGTCCCACATCTAGCGAATTGGTGACATAAGATTTTTGCCAGTTCACAAAACACTTTATAATACTGCCAAAAATTTTAGCGATTACATGAATTCTTGTTCACTGAACCGCTAAAACATTTAGAGAAATGCCATCTTACTTTGTGAACAAGCGAACCCATTGAAATCTGTCAGAACCGCTAAACATTTTTGTCTGGACCACTAAGACCTTAGACCCCACCTGGGCCCGCCTGAAACCTGCCACATGTCACCACATCATTCACTGCAATCACCCTATCATCACTGACAAAGGACCCACCACAAAGCTTTCACCTTTAGTGAAGATCAATGGCTATCATCATACCACTGACTTATCCATCGTGCAACTCTGATCAATGGTATCATGACAACTGTCAGATCCTACATCGTATTAACTTCCCTGAAACCAGTGGACACACTGACAAGTCCACCTCAGCACACCTATACCAATCACAGTTTTCCAACTAAGTAAACGTAGCAGTGGACCCACCGAAAGAAAAGGTTACATCACACAGAAGAATCAACAGTCATCTCAAAATCTCATACATCTGACAAATCCCTAGTGAAGAAACGCCCACCATCGATCCTCTATAGATGTCAGGATCCTCTGACACGCTGGCAACCCAGGACCCACTGAAAACTACCAAATCATAAATAGGTGGACCAATGAGAGACTGCCAATCGTGCACACCTGTCGGAAGGTCCCACTTCTTTGAAACACTGCATCATCAGGAAAGATCAACAATTGGCATAAGATCTTAAGCTTCTGACACATCCTATAAGAACTTACACTAACCATCAAATGGAGATGTTGTCAGAAAATTGGGCCCAAAAAATATTAAGCTGAAACATAGGAAAAATTAAACGCCGAGACCTAGGCTTTAAGGAAAATTAGGCACAGAGGACTTAGGAAAATTAAAGGTCGTCGGGGGTATGAAATCTTTAGTCGCAAGATCGCGTAACATGAGAAAAGTTCATGTGATCATGTGACAAAGGGGATAAAAATTAAGCACATGCAAATTAGGACCTTTAAGTGGCCGAAAAAGTTAACTTGAAATAGAACAGGGCCATGGTAATACAGAGGATTTTAAATGTAACGGCTAGTTTTTTGAATATTCTACTTAGGCCTTTAGCCAGAGACATGAAAAATGATACAAAGACCAGGGGAAAGATAATGAAGCCATAAAATTTTTTGCACGTGTTAACAGTGGCTCTATCTGGGGATGTATGCCTCCTGCAGGCATAGCAAGGATCTAGAATCACTGGTTTAAAGCAGACCATCCCACTGGACAAGATTGACAACAAAGAGCAATAGGACCAAAAACCTACAAGCTAGGAAAAAATAGGGTAGGGGCAAGCAACTTATTTACAAAATTTACAAAAATGTATAGACCTAACTACTATTCATGGAAAACAAAATACTTCAATAGAAGTATTTCTTCAAGAATTGTCCATGAACAGGCAATTCCTGAATATCACCATTTATTTCCTTGACAATATATGAATCTTGGCCCCATTTCTCATGAATTAGATATGGCCCTAACTAGATGGGATCAAATTTACCATGTTTTCCTTTATCCTCCAGTTCGGTATTCCAAATTAATACCAAATCACTAGGCTCAAACTTCCTATCAACAGTCTTCTTGTCATACAAATTCTTAACCTGCAACTGTAATTTGGCATTTCTTGCAACTGACTCTCTTCTAGTCTCATCCAACCTAATGAGGTCCTCAATTCTCAGCTGCATCTCATCATCTATGTCATCATCATATGACTGAACAAATTTATACATTTCCAATAAGTTATTCTGGGGCATTCTTTCCTATATTCCATATACTAGGTCAAAAGGTGCATAACCAATTGCCCTCTTCACAGTTACCCTATTAGCCCATAGAGCTAATGGTAGTTTTGAATTCCATGCCCTCTTATTCTTTTCAAGAATCCTCCTTAGAATTTTAATCAAACTCTTATTAGTAGATTCTACCTAACCATTTCCTTGTGGATGATAAGGTGAGGAATTAGAAATCTGAATTCCTAAACCTTTGCAAAAGTCCTTATATTCGACAGACCTGAAGCACATTGCATTATCACTAACTATCCTCTCAGGGCAACCAAACCTTGTAACAATTTTATTTAGCAGAAAATCAATTACTACCTTACTAGTTGCATTTCTTGTAGGTATAGCCTCTACCCACTTTGTAAAGTAATCAGTGGCAACTAAGATCCATGAGTGTCCTCCACTAGACTTGTTTGGTATCTCCCCTATGAAATCAATTCCCCATTGTTGGAAAGGAGCCTGTACTTCAACTGGTTTTAATGGCACATTACCTAAAAATTTAAGCTTACCAGAGAACCTTTGACAAGCATCACACCTCCTCACCAACTACTCTGCATCCTTGAAGATTGTGGGCCACCAAAATCTTGCTCTCAAGATTTTATGAGCAGTTGTTTTACCCATATAATGCCCACCACAAACTCCCTCATGCATTTCTTTCAACAACTTGTTATCCTGATCCTCATCAACACACTTCAACAGTATGCAATCTAAATTATTTTTATATAATTTACATCTCACAATTACATACTTGATGGCCTGTAATTTCAATGTCCTCTTCTGATTATCATTCATTCCTGCTAGACAACTCATATTTCTCAAGTAATAGATAATATCTTGATACCAGATACAATCATCCATATCACATGTATAATCAATTTCAAAATGATTTACTTGATTAGCATCAAGATTGGATTGGGCTATCAGTTTTGCCAATCCTTGTCCTATAACCAATTTAGTAATTTGGATGTCAACATTGAATTCTTGGATCCTACTGATCCATCTACATCTTCTTCCAGACACCTCGTGCTGTGAGAAAATATCCTTCACAGCTAAACTCAGCACAAAAGCAATCACAACTGCCCCCATCAAGTAACACCTAAAAGCCTTGAATACCTTCATAAGTGCATATGCTTGTTTCTCATTTCTATCATACTTCAATTCAGTAGCCTGCAAAGATTTACTGAAAAATGCAATAGGCTGCTCAAAACCATCCTTATTCTTTTGTAACAAAACTGCAACAATAGTGTGAAAAGATGCAAAGGAAAAAATGTGCATTGGGATATTATAATCAGGTGCCTTAAGCACTAGTGCATCTTTGATGGCCTGCTTGATGTTTTTGAAAGCCTCATCAGGCTCACCCTCCCAATTGATTGCAGATCCCTTCTTCAACATCTTAGAAATAGGTCTAGTATCCTCTACAAAATTTGTTACAAACCTCCTTAAGAAATTGACCTGACCAAAGAAGGACTGAATTCCTTTAACATTCTTTGGTCTCTAAATTTTATCAATGGTAGCTACCCTCTCAGGGTCAATTCTCACTCCTTGCTTCCCAACTAAGTGGCCAAGCAACTTACCTTCAATGACACCAAAAACACATTTCCTTGGGTTTAATGAAATGCCAAATTCCAAGGCCCTCACAAATATTTTCTCTAAATGAGTGCAATGGTCTTCTTCCTTCTTGGAATAGGCAGTTAAATCATCTTGATATACAACAAGGAAATCATTTATGAAATCTAAAAAGGAAACATCCATTGCCCTCTGAAAAGTAGCACCAACATTTGTGAGACCAAAAGGCATTCTCACATAAACATATGTCTCCCAAGGTGTTGTGAAAGCAGTCTTGAATTGTTCTGATTCCTTGACAATTACTTGATTGTAACCAGAGAAACCATCCATCATAGACATCAATTTTGATTTGGTTACTCTCTGCAACATAGCTTCCATATTGGGCAGACAATAATTATCCTTTAATGAGCTGATGTTCAAACTCTTGAAGTCCACACAAAGCTTGATGTCACCATTCTTTTTTCTCATAGGAACAAGGTTTGACACCCAAGAAGAGTGCCTTATAGGCTTAATAATTCCAGCATCTCTCAGCTTCATCAACTCTTCTTGCATCTTGGGTGCCAAAGTGGGATTAATAGGCCTTTAATTTTGCCATAAAGTTTTAGCATCTTCTTTCAATGGAATATAATATGCTGAAATAAATCTTCTCTATAAACCTTAGGTCATCATATAACCATGCAAAAACATGCCTGAATTTTCTCAATAATTCAATCAAAGATTTCTTTACCATTTGAGATATATCTCTACCAATGTATACTTTCTTAGGTGCTTCATGTGTTCCAAGATTTATCTCCTCTAGATCAGCATGATCTTCTCTTTTGATATTCTTTTGAACTCTATCCTGGTTGTCAAAGATAGTCTCCAAAACAACAAGCCCCTTAGGCATCTTGTTAGTTCTAAGTTGAATGATCTCATTGCCAAAGACAACCTCTCTTCCTTCTATTGACTTAACCAAGGCTGAACAATCAAATTCCTGACCATGATACTAATTTTCATTGCTCATAAACTTCAAGACATCATTATCATTATCAAAAACTTGCCAATTTTCAATATTATCTGGTATACTAGGCCTAGCCTGAATTTCATCTTAAGAGATACTAGCAAAAGTAATATCAGCGGGATTGACTGCAATATTGGCCAACAAGTCAGCCATCTTATTATTACTCCTATCCTTTCATTCAATATTGAAGGCATCAAAATGTTCAATCAAATCCCAAACTGCATTCCTATATTATTTTAGCCTTTTTTTCTTAGAAGCATAAACTGACCTGACTTGGGACACCACCAACTCAGAATCACCAACAACACTTAAACATTTAATACCATGCTTTTGTGCCAACCTCATTCCTAACAACAAAGCCTCATATTCTACTATATTGTTGGTACAAAAGAAATTCAATGTGAAATAAAATTTGTAGGTGTTTCCATCAGGGGAAATAAGTAGAATACCTCCTCCTACTCCATCTTTGCAATTTGCACCATCAAAATACATTATCCACAAATCACCCTTCACAGAATTAATACTTACTCAACAGAGATAGGTGATAAAATAGTTTCCTTTTCAAATATAGGGATCTCTGCCCTAAAAGCATTAATATCAATATCCACAAAACATGTAGTTTCATTATCAATATTCCTCTCAATCATGTGGCATACTCTTGGCTCTCAATCAATCTTAACAAACTGATCATCAATCTTGAAAGTGGCATAGGACAGATCACACTGTAAACTTTCACCCATGGCAGCACTCCACCTTCTAGATAGTAGCATCCCATAATGAGGAGGGATGTCCACCACCAAAAGACTCATTGTTAGCTCTTTCTCTGGATATGCTACCATCCTATATGGCATTGCATTGATAGTCCCAATGACTGGTACCTCCCTCTGATCCATTGCACAACATTTGCCTTGAACTGTATCAACTTTAATGCCCAACTTCTCCATGATTTTGAAAGGCATGATAGTATTAGAGGCACCACTATCAATCATACAATTTCTTAACTTCATTCCATTCACAAGAACACTTAAAAAGAATGGATCAATGTTTTCAAGGCTAGCATTGACAAAACTATCCAAATATATAGGAGGAATTTGAGACACAATTCCTTAAGTAGCAACACCTTTCAAAGCTTTATCCTAAGATCCATTGCATGCAACATCATTGTTATGAACATTATCTACCCATGCAATAGCTCTATCTTTATGTTCAGGGATCCTCAACAATTCTGACAATGGAGTCTTAACTGTAATTTGGGACAATACAACTAACATATCAACAGGAGCAAAAGAAGGGATTTCAATCTGCACTGCCTTAGCATCCTTTTGTTTGTCTGATACATTAGGTGTATTGGTCACCCTCATTTTTTCAATCTTAGCCATTGTGTTAACTGGCTTCTCAATCTCATTAGAAATTCTTTCAACTCCAACTCCCTTAGGCTCACAATTCTTACCTTTTACATTCTTGAATTTTGCCTTGTGATCACCTTTTGATTTGTTCTCATTAGGCTCTCCAGAGTTGGTACTCTTTATGAACATTCCTGTAGCTTTCTCATTTGTATTCCTTGCCACCATGCCTCTAGTTTGCACTTGGGAAATCATTTCTACAATAATCCTCTCCATCTCTTCTCTAGAAGGTCTTCTTAAATTTACTAGCTCAGAAGAAGAGTTCATGTTACATGTCTTCTTATGAATGTCTTCACTATCAGAAAAAACCTCTTAATGAAAAAGGGCCTGAATATGTCTCTTCACATTTACATCTACCTCTTCATCAAAATTATAATCATCTTCATATCCTAGATATGAAGTAGCCATGTTGCATCCAACATCATCTTGATCTTCTTCTTGATCTATCTCCTCATTGCCACAATCCTGATTTGTAGCCATAGAATGTGCAACCACACAATGCTCTATAGAATGAGGGGACTGGCATGCAACACACCAAGGTATGTCCTCCATGACATTTATTGAAGCCTTTTGTAGAGGGTCAGGGACACCTTTGTCATTATTTCCTCTTGCACCAGGGACAATAGGCTTGCCATCCTTCCATTGGGTGTTGTAGGGGTAGTTCTGCAATTTATTCTGCTTATTGAAATTGTTGTTGAACTAAGGCCTTTCATTGGTAGGAGCACTGATGTTCCTATTTTTAAGTGCCTAAAAATCCTTCAATGCATTGAGCACCTTATCCAATTTGTCTTCTTCTTGCCTCCTAGTTCCAACACTCCTATCATTTTCTTTTTTCTATTTCTTGTCCCCAAACAACCTTGGATCATCTCTCTTACCACCCAATTTTCCTGATATTTTCATATTGTTCTCAATATTGACAGCAATCCTAAAAGCATCTCTAAGAGTTCTTGGTTCTTTATCCCTCAACAAGTACCCCATCTTTCCATCAAATGCATTGAAGTATGTAGTTAGACAAACATTGTCATCTAACCACATAACTTGGAACAACTTATGCATACCCTTCTGAAATCTCATGTTGAATTCAGCTGCAGACTCATTATGATTTTTCCTTATGGTATTGAATTCATTCAACATGAAAATAGCATTAGGCCTATCACCATACTGCTCTTTAAAACATCTCTCAAAGGAATACCAAATATCAATACATGTATTAGGAAGTCTCTTAAACCAATCTCTAGCATCCTCCATTAGAGATTGAACAAAAAATTTCATGACTACATCCTCATGCTCTACCTCATAATCATTAATCATATCAACAAATAACCTAAGATGCTCCTCACAACTAATAGCATTATTACCAGCAAACTTAGGTACCTTTTCTTTTATATCTTTTGGAAAAGCATTCGGGTAACCAAGAATTCCATCAAAACTAATTTTCCTATAGCCTTCTAATTGCATAGGTCTTCTTTGGAAACTTGAACTAGTGTTAACCCTAGGATTAACATTTTCATTTACATTTCCATCTACTTTTGCATTTGACTGCTGCCTAGGATCAACACCTATCCTAACAGATGAAGAAGGAATTGAACTAGTAGCATTACTAAGTGGAATAGTAGTAGTCATAGATGGCATACCTAGTTTAGTAGTAGATGGACCAAGAACATTAGCTGATGAAGCCTTCAAGAACTGGATCTTTCTTCTCTTTTCTGCAATGGAAGCTTCAATTTCAGCCTTCTCTAATTCTCTTGCAAGGTCCTCATCTTCTTTTCTTCTTCTTTCTATCTCTATGTCCTTGTTTGAATTGGGTGGTGGGACCCCTGGTATTGTCAATGATCTACTTGTTTGATGTCCCACCATCTTTTGCTTTCCTTTCTCACCAGCGGCAACAACAAGCCTAGTGATCTCACGCCCATCTTTATCTTTAGGTAGGGAAGCATAACTTTGAACTTTTCTAACCACAGGGCCCTCCTGATCAAATTCATGGTCTTGTAGTAAGCACTCCTGCTCACTCCTCAAAGCCTCAAGATCACCAAAGATATCATGTTGCAAAGTCTTAGGAGCAGAAGCAAGCATCTTGTTTCTCTCCTTCATTTCATTAATCTTTCTAAGGAGAGACTATCTTTCTATTAGAGCATTCACCTTTTCAGCCTCTCTCTCCTCTTGTAACCTCATGTATGGCATCCTATTCTACCAATTGTAACCTTACTGCATTCAAATCATCTGGATCTACCATAATGTCATCAGAACTTGATGACACGTTGATATCAGTAATATTTTGATATGGGAAGTGGACTTGCCTTGGTCTCAAGGGTTCTCTTCTGAAATTATCTTCATCAAGATCTAAATAAATCTCCAAACCCATCTCTCTAGCTTGTTCATCTTGACCTACAGGCAATGGTCCCTTGTCTTGAAATACAGCCTTTGGGGTATCATAAAATCTATCTTCAGAGTGACCACCATCTGATCTAGAAACTCTATCTTGTGAACCTTCCTCACTTGAGGAAACATGTGGTGCTCTACCACTGGTATTTCTTTGTTCTCTGATGGGAGTACTAGTAGACTCACCATTCCTTCTGATCCAACTCTTCTTCTCCTATCTAGGCAATTTCTCTAGAGTGACCTCCAAATTCTTTTTGACAAAGGACCTAGTATTCCTCCTCTTGTCCATGATTTACAGTATTACACTGGTTCTAACCCTTTGAGTCACCACCCACCTAGATGGGAAATCCTTTAACTAAACACAATAGGAAAACAAGAGTGCACTTAATAGCTTCATCTCTAGACTCTCCCCAGTAGAGTTGCCATTTTGTTGGGAGTTCCCTTTGATCTTCAACTTGTAGATTTATACTTTGCTAGATAACTTTAATAAAACTTTGACTCTATCACCACTCCAAAGTCTACAAGGAAGAGGGCCAATTAACAAGGATCAAAAGAGATCCTCCTACACATTGAGCCTTAATGCTCAGGTGGGTGTACCCTTGATTCACTTCTGCAAAGGAATCACTAAATATTATACCAATATACTCTTCACTAACTGATTTAAGGATTTTATCATTTGAATGTGTGTGTGTGATTGAGGATGATGGACTAGCTCCAGAGAAAAGATCAATGCCTTCTCCTAGGGCAAAGAGTCACTAAATAACGTATATCTCCCTAAAACCTTAACTTAAATACATATGAACTCGGAGTAAGTGCTTTGCCTATTAGTCCCCTCACTCCCAAACATGATCATCAAATTCCAATCTAACAATCAACTCACTTTGATCATGTTAAAAATGATAAATAATAACAATGGAAATGCAGGAAATTATTTAATCGAAGAGTGAAGAGCTAGGAAAATACCATGAATTAGTGCAAAATCTAGGAGCATACACCAACAAAGCAAAGAGGAGACAAGAATTTGAAAGGGGAAAGCAAAGAAAACCCCTTGTGAATTATGAATGAGGCATGAAAAGCCTAAAAAGAAAGAGAGAGAGAGAGAGAGAGAGAGAGAGAGAGAGAGAGAGAGAGAGAGAGAGAGAGAGAGAGAGAGAGAGAGAGAGAGAGAGAGAGAGAGAGAGAGAATATGAGCACTTAGCTCAATACAATATGATAGAACTAAGAGAGAGAGAGAGAGAGAGAGAAAAAATGTGTGAGAAATGTGAGAGAATTGGTGTTGAGTGTGTGGAAAAATATCTCTATAAGTAGAGATGAGTGAAGGAGTTTGCATGTAACTCCCTCTGTGAATGAGTGCCACATTCATACTTGTGTGTGGGCCAAGTGTGAAATTCCTCTTAAGGAGGAATCAAGTAATTTGCAAATTACAATAAATATTTTTCCTCACATATTCCACTAGAGGATGAAATAGAATGTAGTGGAAAGAAGACAACAAAGAAGTATATTAGGATACCTTGGCTTATATCCTAATATATTACAACAAGAAAAGAATAATAGTCTAACCTTGGTTTATAAATACACCAAGGAAAGATTACAAATTCTAACATCCCCCTTTAATCTTTACTTGGGGTAATTGCATCAAGGGATATTAGCCCCAAATTATTACAATGTAATTCAAATTTCTCTCTAGAAAGAGGCTTTGTCAAAATATCAACAACTTGATCTTCTCCTTTGCAATGAATGAGGGAAATTTGGTTTTCTGCAATGTGTTCTCTAATGAAGTGGTGGTGGAGAGAAATGTGCTTTGACTTTGCATGGTAAACTATATTCTTTGCCAATGCTATTACACTTTGATTGTCACAATACAAGGATATAGGTTCTTGTTGAGGTAGACCCAAATCTTCAAGTATACTTCTAAGCCATAGAGCTTCTTTAGAGGCATGAGTACAAATTTTATATTCTGCTTCAGTAGAACATAAAGACAGAGATTGTTCTTTTTTACTTTTCTAAGAGATAGAACCTGAACCAAGAGAAAAACAATATCCAAAAGTAGATTTCCCATCATTAGAGTCTCCACCTAGATCTGAATCAGTAAAACCTTTTAAAGAGAAATCAGAATTTGCATCATAAAATAGACCTAAGTTAATAGTACCTTTAATATAACATAATATTCTTTTAGCAATTTTAAAATGAGTTTGTTGAGGTTTTGACATAAATCTGAAAACTAAACCAACACTAAAAGATAAATCAGGTCTAGTGAGGGTTAAATAAATCAGACTACCTACAAGTTCTCTATAGGGAGTAGCATCAATATAAGGAGATTCCATATCTACCATTAATTTAGTTCCTAAGTCACATGGAATTGAAACTGGATTAGCATCATTCATATGAAATCTATCTAAAAGATCTTTAGCATATTTACTTTGAGATATAAAAATACCATTAGAAGTTTGCCAAATTTGCATTCCTAAGAAATAATGTAACAATCCTAAGTCTGTCATTTGAAATTTCTAGTTGAGTTGAAATTTAACATCAGAAATTAAATGGTTAGATCTGGAAGTAAGAATTAAATCATCAACATATAGAATTATAATAATAATGTTATCTTCATTATGCTTGATATATAAGTTAGGATAATTTTTACTTCTTTCAAAACCTTGGGAAATAAAGAAGGCATTAATTTTAGCATACCATTCTCTAGGAGATTGTTTTAAACCATAAATAGACTTCTTTAATTTGCAAACTAAATGTTCATTACCTTCTTGAATAAAACTAGGAGGTTGAGACATATAGATCTCTTCATGTAGATCACCATTCAAAAAAGAACTTTTAACATTCATTTGGTGAATAGGCCAATTCATTTTAGCAGCTAAAGCAAGAACAACTTTAATGGTAGGCATTTTAGCAATAGGAGCAAATGTTTCATTGTAATCTATTCCTTCAATTTGAGAAAACCCTCTAGAAACTAGTCTAGCTTTAAATTTACTAATTTCATTGTTGGAGTTTAATTTAGTTTTATATAACCATTTACAAGAAACCAAATTCTTACCAGGAGGTAAAGTAACTAAATCCCAAGTATTATTGGAAATTAAAGAGTCATATTCTTCTTGCATAGTAGTTTGCTAATGAGTTTGATTTTTAGCTTGAGCAAAGGTTTGAGGATCATTAGAATTAGATAAAGGAGACATGAGAGCATAATTGCAGTAATTTATCCTTCTAGGTTTAAGTCCACCCATTCTAGCAATGTAATCATCACCTTCATTAAGTAAATCTTTAAACCATTTAGGATTTCTTCTAGAATTAATAGAAATATTACTAGGAGTAAATAAATTGTTACCATCATCATCATCATCACTACTACTACTAGTAGGAACAACATTATTAGGAGTATCATTACTATTTTTATGCTCATTATTAGTGTTATCCTGATTGTTAGAAATAGAAACAGAAGGAACATAAACTTTAGGAATGGGGTTGAGAGATGGAGGGTGGTCCTCCACAAGAACAATGTTGCTGTGATCAAAATCAGAATCTGAAATTTGAGAGCAATCATGAACACCATTTTCAGCAATGCAAACATCTCTAGCTATCTGAACTTTATTAGTAAGAGGATCATAAACTCTATAACCTTTAGTATTTTCAGAATAGCCAACAAAAATGTGAGGCATGGATTTAGGATCTAACTTTTCCCTTTTCTGTTTAGGTGTGTGAACATAAGCAGTGGAACCAAAAATACGTAAATGAGACAAATTGGGTTTTCTTCCTGACCAAACTTCTTTAGGAGTTTTATTGGGAAGAGCCTTAGTAGGAGTTCTATTAAGAATATAGGTGGCACATGCCATGGCTTTAGCACAAAATTTATAATCTATATTCCTAGCATGCAAAAAACATCTAGCCATTTCTACTATAGTTTTATGCTTACGTTCTGCCACACCATTCTGTTCCGGTGTATAAGGAACAGTAAGCTCATGTTTGATACCAAAAGATCTTAAAGAAGAATGAAAAGCATGATTAACATATTTAGTACCATTATTAGTTCTAAGAATTTGAATTTTATAGCCACTTTGTCTTTCTACAAATACATGAAATTCAGCAAAAGTATCAAGAACTTGATCTTTACTATGTAAGAAATAAATCCATGTTCTACGAGAGTAATCATCAACAAATGTTAGAGCGTATTTAGATCCTGAAAGTGAAGTATTTTCCATAGGACCTCGAAGATCACTATGGATGAGAACTAACTTATTATTAGCTCTCCACGATGATCTATGAGGAAAAGATTCTCTATGCATCTTACCACTCATACATCCATTGCAATCTAATTTAGAAGTAGTAAACTTAGGTAGTCCTTCTACCATATTTTCCCTTTGCATTAATGAAATATAATCAAAATTTAAATGTCCTAGCTTCTCATGCCAAATATGAAAATCAATAGTAGTAAGGAAAGAGTATCTAGGAGAGGAAAACTGGTAAAACTTAAAAATATTATCAGCATCTAACTTAGCATCAACAACTATTTGATTATTGTTAGGATCAATAATATGACAGTTATTTTTATGAAATTCAATCTTATAATCTTGACATAATTGAGGAACAAAAATAAGATTAGCTTTTAAATCAGGAACATAAAGAACATCATGTAATTTACCATTAGGGACAGAGACATTACTAGTTCCTTCAACTTTACAGCAATGATTATCAGCTAAAGAAATAAGAATATTCAAAGAATCAGGTTGCAGAGAATCAAAAACTTCTTTATGAGAAGTAACATGTTGAGATGCACCACTATCAACAATCCATTCAAGTGGTTTAGAAGCATTAAAGCTAACAGTAAAAGCAGAACGAGATTGATTATTAGAGTAATTTTGAGAATTATGTTGATCATCTTTTTGTTTCTTAAAACAATTATGAACTAAATGACCATTTTTACCACAATAAGTGCAATAAGGCCTATTTGAAGGGTTATTATTATTATTATTATTATTATTATTATTATTATTATTATTATTGTTATAGTTATTGTAATTGTTATTATTATTAGGTATTTGATAATTGTTATTAGGAGTTGAAGTGTTAATATTATTAGGTCTTTGATGATTTTGATTATAGTTGGAATTGTTTGATCGCTGATTATTTTGATTGTTATTTGAATTATTACTAACTCTATTATTATTATTATTATTATTATGAGATTGAGAAACATAAGCATGTTCATGAGATTTCAATATACCAAATTGAATTAGTTTATCCGCCTCTTGATGCAACATATTTTGAAAAATAACATAAGTTAATTGAGTTGCTAAAGAAGGAATAGCTAACTGAGAATAGATATTTGTAATAAATTGCTGAAACTGCCTAGGTAAACATTTACGAATTATAATATGAATTATCCTTAAATCAGATAAATTTACTTGTAACCCATTTAATAAAACTCTAATGGAATCAAATTTAAGAAAAAAGTCATCAACAGAATTAAAATTTGTATACCTGAGATCTTCAAGCTGGTCTTGAAGCTAGATTTTACGGGTCTCATCTGCACTGTCATAGGTCTTTTTTAGGATGTTCCAAGCTTGATGGGATTCTGTACAAGAGGAAATAAGGACATATAGTTCGAGACTTAAGGATATGCCAATTAAACCAAGTGCTTCATCTTTCTTAGCTTTCCAAGCATCTTGGTTAGCTTGAGAAGTAGTGGTAGTAGGTTTACAGCTGGCATTAGTGGCAATGTCTAAAAGATGACAGAATCTGAATATAAAGGTCATGTGGATTTTCCAGGCATGATAGTTGGTACTGGTTAATTTGATCTCAGGAATTAGGGTAGACATGATGGAGGTAGGAATATAGCAAAAAAAAAGGGAAGCTTGAAAGAAATCTCTGTTAATCTGTTATGATTTTAACAAGAGGTGCTCAAATACAAACCTGCAAAATAGATATTAGGATACTTGAAATAAAATAAAAGGGAAATCTAAAATAAGCCCTTGTGAATAATATTAGATTCAACAAAGGTTAACAAGTAATGTTATCAGAGATTGATAAAAGTTAATATCTAGAACAAGATCAATCGACTTTAAGAGAAAAGATGCATGAATTTGCATAAACTATGAAATATTAAACACAAAAAACAAAGCAATAATATCAATAGGCATGTGACAATAATAACAAATGCAAGAAAAGTTTAAAATGCAAACATGCAATGCAAAGAACCTTACTGATGTCATAGAATGAAAAGATGCTATATTTCCAAACCAATGCTTACGGTATGCAAGACAAAGATCAACTACAGAATTCTAACTTTTTACTCAGCACTATGCTTGATAGATACTTTTTACAGAGTGCAATGATACAAAAAATAAGGAACACACAATACTGAACAATACTCCTGCTAAGCTTGCACATTGATAATGATATCTTGATATTGAAATATCAAAAAGACTAAACACAGGGATCAAGAAATAAAAAACTATTGAAACGAAATAGAAATAACGTTAAAATCGTTAAAGTGCATGTATTAAAAAATGTTAATAACGTTAATAATACTGCAATATACTATACAACGCTACTAAAGTAAACATGCAAAGATTTTACTAGTAATATGAAAAAAATGTTAATATGAAAACAGTAATGCATAAAAGGAATAGAATATAATGATTAATTTAAAAAAATGCAATGCATGCAAATAAAGTGTACTAAATTAGAAAATGTTAATCTATAAAAAAAGGTATAACAGTTATTCAAAGAAACTATGCAGAATATAACATTAATCTATGTTGTAATACAACGGTTATTCAATGAAACTAAACTAGCAACCCAAATAATTTATTTTAAGTAACAAACATGCTGGTTTTAAATCCTGAAAAGACTGAATAAAAAGGAGTAGCGAGATTAGAGTGGAATCAGTCCAGATTACAACGGCAAAGTAATCGAGACAACATGAAATTGAACATGCAAAGGCTACGAACACTGAATAACCAAGAATAGAGAACAAATACTAATAACAAAATGAAATCCTGCTATTATTGCAAGCAATCAACGCAAGTTATGTGGTTGATTATTGCATGCAAAGTGAATCTCAGCAATGTGATATATATCAATGCATGTATCCTATGTATCAAAGTGTTGCAAAGCACAATAAATTGAATCTTTTAAAAAATGTGAATGCAGAGTCTATCGATTACATGCCTCGAGCCACAGAGAACAAAGCTAAAGAAGAGTTATATTTTTAAAAGGTAGATCACATGCAAAAAAGATATACCAAAGATGAAAAAAATGTTATCAAAGCAAGCTATGGTTAGTATATTTTGGAGCAAAAAAAACATAGCGCTAAGGGTTTGGAAAAGGAGCACATCTGTATTGAGAGTGGCAAGAGCTTTGCAGCAAAGTTTCTCCAGTCAAAATGAGAATCGAAGAACACATGCAATAATAATAAAACAATGATTTAAAAACGTATGCATACAAGGAATAAAAGACATGCAAGGAAGAAAAAAACATAACTTAAAGGAAGACAGAGTAATGAAATAACAGTCCTATATTAGCATACGAACAAAGAGAATGTTTTTTTTAAAAAAAAAATAGCAACTATGATAAAAAAAAGATGTTAACAGGTGCAAGAACTAGTTTTAGAAACAACAATGATAGCAAATTAAAAAAAAAATATTCTATAAATGCATATAACCTAAATTAATCAACAATGAATTTTTTGTAAAAAAATAAACCAATGGAAATAAATGAGATTAGACTAAAAAGAATTATATTTTTAAAGGAGCTATTATGATGTGATATAAAAAATATTTAAAAGAAACCTGCACCAAATACAAGGTTAGATGTTGAAATTGAGACAACAATGAATACAACAAACTAAATTAATAAAAATAATAAACTAGATAGACCGGGTTTGGTAGTAAACCAGCCAAACCCAAAATGTTTTTTGATTTTTTTTCCAACTTAAGAAGATTAAAGAAGAAATTAGTGAAATCTCTCTTAAGAGTCTCCAATTTGGAGTGCTCCAAAATATGATATCTCCTTCACCTGTACACTCAAAATGAGATTAAACCAACTTGCTCTGATACCATGTTAAAAATGATAAAGAATAACAATGGAAATGCAAGAAATTATTTAATCCAAGAGTGAGGAGATAGGAAAATACCATGAATTAGTGCAAAATCTAGGAGCATACACCAACAAAGCAAAGAGGAGACAATAATTTGAAAGGGGAAAGCAAAAAAAACCACTTGTGAATTATGAATGAGGCATGAAAAGCCTAGAGAGAGAGAGAGAGAGAGAGAGAGAGAGAGAGAGAAAATGTTTGAGAGAAATGTGAGAGAATTGGTGCCACATTCATACTTGTGTGTGGGCCAAGTGTGAAATTCCTCTTAAGGAGGAATAAACTAATTTACAAATTACAATAAATATTTGTCGTCACATATTCCACTAGAGGATGAAATAGAATGTAGTGGAAAGAAGACAAAAAAGAAGTATATTAGGATACCTTGGCTTATATCCTAATATATTACAACAAGAAAAGAATAATAGTCTAACCTTGGTTTATAAATACACCAAGGAAAGATTAAAAATTCTAACAGATCAGTATAATACCATCAACAACAACCAAGGACCAAAAGAATGTTTTGGAACCCGCACTAAGTCAAAAAATCTTCTACTTATACCACCACTAGTCACCTTGGAATCCTCAAAGAGGATGCATCAAGCTTTGGGTAACTAGGGTTAGGGTTTCAACTACTAAACCCATTAGAAATGGTCACAAATTTAAATGCAAGGGAAGAAAACTAGTCGGCCATGCCTGAGAAAGATATGCACTCATGATAGATCTCTGGAAAGTACTACAAATCATGAAAATTCAAATTTTTCAACCCCTTTTAGCCACCTGCAACACGCCTCAAGCACAAAGAACTAGGTACAAACCCTTGCAGATGATCAAAGAACACCCTAGACCACACTGTAACATCAAGAACCACCAAACAAATCAAATCTTGCCATGAAAACATTCAATTTTGGTCCTTTCTATTGCTGAGAAACCCTCTGCAAATTCAAATTTGAAAATAAATGGCTACTTCCAAGCGCCAGTAGCAAATCAGCGATCTAAATTTAAAATTAGGTTAACTTTAAGTCATGGCCATTAGATCTCTCCCCTTCGTGGTATTTAAATCTTAACTCAACCACCACCCTATCGCAAAATGAAATCTTAACTCACCACTTAACCCCACGAACTAGCGACTGCAGGAAAACATTTAACCTCGGTCCCACATCTAGCAAACTAGTGACAAAAGATTTCAGCCAGTTCATGAAACACTTTATAATACCGCTAGAAAGTTTAGTGATTACGTGAACACTTGTTCACTGAACCGCTAAAACATTTAGAGAAATGCCATCTTACTTTGTGAACGAGCGAACCCATTGAAATCTATCAGAACCGCTAAACATTTTTGTCTGGACCACTAAGACCTTAGACCCCACTTGGGCCCACCTGAAAACCTAGCACATGTCACCACATCATTTGCTGCAATCACCCGATCATCACTGACAAAGGACCCATCACAAATCTTTCCCCTTTAGTGAAGATAAATGGTTGTTGCCATACCGCTGACTTATCCATTGTGCA
Organism: Chamaecyparis obtusa; assembly: GCA_027943335.1. Taxonomy (NCBI): domain Eukaryota; kingdom Viridiplantae; phylum Streptophyta; class Pinopsida; order Cupressales; family Cupressaceae; genus Chamaecyparis; species Chamaecyparis obtusa. Next base: position 298,738 of record BSBK01004545.1, on the reverse strand, counting down.
ACTCCGATCAACGGTATCATGACAACCATCAGATCCTGCAGCGTATTAACTTCCCTAAAACTAGCAGACCCACTAATAAGTCCACCTTAGCACACTTGGACCAATCACAATTTTCCAACTAAGTAAACGTAGCAGTGGGCCCGCCGAAAGAAAAGGTTACATCACACAGAAGAATCAACGGTCGTCTCAAAATCTCATACATTTGACACATCCCTTGCGAAGACACACCCACCATCAATCCTCTGGATATGTCAGGACCCTCTGACATGCTGGCAACCTAGGACCCACCAACAACTGCCAAATCATAAATAGGTGGACCAATGAGGGACTAGCAATCATGTACACCTGTCGGAAGTTCCCACTTCTTTGAAATGTTGCGTCATCAGGAAAGATCAACGATTGGCGTAAGATCTTAAGCATCTGACACATTGTATAAGAACTTATGCTAACTGTTGGATGGCGATGTTGTTAGAAAATCAGGCCCAGAAAATATTAAGCCGAAACATAGGAAAAATTAAACGCCGAGACCTAGGCTTTAAGGAAAATTAGGCACATAGGACTTAGGAAAATTAAAGGCCACCGGGGTTATGAAACCTTTAGTCGCAAGATCACATAACATGAGAAAAGTTCACGCGATCATGCGATAAAGGGGATAACAATTAAGCACATGCGAATTAGGACCTTTAAGTGGCCAGAAAATTTAACTTAAAATAGAATAGGGCCAGGGTAATACAGAGGATTTTAAATGTAACAGCTAGTTTTTTGAATATTCTACTTAGGGCTTTAGCTAGAGACATGAAAAATGATATAGAGACCAAGGAAAAGATAATCAAGCCATAAAATTTCTTTTACCAGAAATCCCATGATCAGATAAATCTGAGACATAGTAAGTTCTGTAATGATTCAACCCAATGAAATCGAAAGATCCCCTTAGCTTTTCAGATTGTTCTTTAGTGAAAGTAGGCAGCATGGAGCCTGCAACCTTTTTCATGGTCGAAGGATAATCCCCAAATAAAACAGGATCTATGAACCTTTAAGACAAAAAGAAAGGAAAGATTTTCAATGTATTAAATTGATATATATCATGCAAAATTCTATCACGAGGTTCCAGAAGCATTCTCATTTGAAATCGGTAGAATCTTACCAACCATTATAAAAATCATATGTCCTTTGAGTTGCAGCTATGTCTTTGGGTGAGTTTGTTAATGGCACAAACCATGGCACAAAAATTGCCAAGGTGATGAAACTTCTTTGCGTGACCTGCAGAAAAAATTAACTAATCAAGCTGTTAAACTACAACTTCATACACTTATTAAAACATAAAATGCTTAGCTTGTGATTTCAAGTCACTAATATATTATTGAGTGGTTTGATAGTCCTCCATTGAAAGTTGTCCAGTTCTTCACTTTGTCCCAAAATTCTCTGAAACACACTTCTGCAAAGGCTCTGAAATCTTCTCTATTTAACAATAGCCCATAAAAAACTGTTAGGAATCTGTTTAAGAGTAAAGATTAGCTCCACGAATAACCATAGCCACTTTTGCAAACTTTTTAGTGAAGTGTAGCTTACAAGTTACAACAGAATACAAAGTTCAGGATTAATTAAATATTGAGACGTTACTCTACTTGGGGACTGAGCCATCCTCCATAGGCATCTTCCAAGCTCTGGGGAAAGTCGAAGTGGAATAAGGTTACATTCGGTTGAATCCCTGCAAATTTTATGAACTTATTCATTCACATGTTTTTGGGTTAAATTATTCGTTCAATCTTCAATTTAGGTTCTTGGTTCTCTATTCAGTTCCAAGATCTCTTACTGTTTTAACTTGATAGGGACCAGGAAATATTGTATTACGAAAGTGGCCTTTGGTTTCTGCGAAAAGCATTGAATACCATGGAGAATGAGTTCATTGATGAGATTATTGTAGTATTCCAAACCCTTCGGATTGACGACACCCCTTCCATCTGCAGCAAACAGCAAGTTAAAACAGTGTAATTAAACAAAAGAATTATGTTTTCTTCTAATGATATAACATTTTGTGGTATACAAGATAATAAAGGACAAACAACTTTGTGTGTTGCACTTTGAAAATAAAACCATTTAAATGACAAACAACTTTATGTTTTGCACTTAAAAAAAATGTAAAGGATGAATAACTTTATGTGTATGTATTTTTCAATTTATTAGTGTATTTTTTGTTTGTTGTAATATCATAATTTGATTTCTTGTAGAAAATGTGTCATACTTAGCAATTGATCAGTTAAAGGAGTTCTGTAATGAATGGTTCATAAGTCACAACATTTCTTGAAAGTTTTGTAAATTGGATAACAAATTAAGTGAACTTAATCTTGAAGAAAATTCCATTGTTAAACATGTTTAAGTTGGACTAGTACCATAATTTCACTTTTTGAAAAAATATTTTCTACTTATAAATAAATATCTTACTAAAAAATTAATTTGTTATTTATATAGAAACTTTTATATTCATTTTTTTAATTGTAAAACTGGAAAAAATTAATTTTATTTAAGATTGTTTTAAAAAAAAATAACAATCTCTAAATTCTTATAATTTACACTCTGTAAATATTTCTCTTATTTATAATAGAATAAAATCTAAAATAAATATATGATCAAAAAAATTGAGTGTTTTAATAGAAATTGTATACCGGAAAAATATTCAAAAGAAATATATCATTTAGGATATGAACGCAATATAAAGTAAATTTATTGTTGAATCTCCACCAAAAAAAATAATGTCTAGTCTAATATATTGTTTGGCAGTACCAGGTATAAGTCAAGACCATTAGATGGAAAATCTATATGCATCTAATCCCATTTCGAACATCAGACGGACGTCCTCCTAAAAATATGTTTAAAGTAAATCAAGTAAACCAACTGAGTTGAATCCTGATAAAATAATTAACGAATGTTTTGTTAATTTGGCTAGCAAAAATCAAGCATAGTATAGAAATAGAGATTACTTTATAATGGTGGTATTGATCTGCAGTAACATCCCCTGTGCTTCCATCAACCATTTTCCCTGTGAATATCAAGTTATGATGAACAAATGGATCGATTGGACGACCTTCACATTATAAGTTGTTAGAGGGAAAGGAGGGACTAACTAGAATGTGTGTAGGTATCCCAAATGGAAGGTTTACGCCCATCAAGTTGTGATACGCCTTCAACCTGTAATTTGTATACACCGACATCAAAATATAATTTACCAATATAACAACTAGTAGAAACTTGATGTGAGTGTTCCACGGTGCTTGCACTGCTACTTAAGAGACCTAGCTTGTCTCTTCTAGGTACCTAGTCTCCCCTAGGTCCTAATTGGTTTAGTAATTAACTAATTCCCAATCCTAACTCCTCTCCAAGAGTTTTATCCTTTATACTTAACCTTAGAAGACTAACACCCTAGTTTTAGTACTCTTATTCACACTCACTTAGAAGGCTCTAAGTGTCAAATCCTCATAAACTTGGTCCATCATTGAAGGGGTTTTCTACACCTTGAAAACATGCATAACTTTGTTCATTTGATCCATTCTTGTGGGATCTTCAATCTTGTTTCTACCGGGTTCCATATTTCATACTTTGGAGACCTTAAAACTAGGCTTTCCCTTGTAGCCTTTTCCAGTCACCTTTTGCTATTTCTTGCAAAATGTTCCTTAACACCCTAGAAAACTAAACCCATATTCAGATACCCATTTCAAAGTTTTAAAACATTCATTGGGTCTTGGGGCTTGACAGGCTCCGTACATAGGGTTCCTATATACTAGGACAAGAGACCTAATAGGCCTAATTTCTAGGACTTAACAGTGACTGTTGCTTAAAACTTGCTCAAACCTTATGCTAAGTGTTTGAAATGACTCCACCACTCATAACATGTTTAGTGATGTTGAAATCCTAGCTCGTATTTTACTTGTACCATACTATACCTTTCTACGCTGCATGAAACCATCTTTATTCCACTGTCAAGCCTCTAACTGGACCTTCCTAACTTGCCTAGGGCTTGGCATTAAAAATAGTAAAAAATCTCATCCAGGCTCCTACCTCTCTATAAACAATGTAAAATGGTCCCACTTTAAGATTAATCCATTTCTTTGAAGTTTCCATGGTTGAATCTTAGGTTGGAGCCATGAATTTACAAACAGTCTCACAGACACCAGCAGAGTGTCCTACACTAGACTATTTTTGCACAACCAAAATACTAACTTAAATCAACTAAATTTATAAATGAAAAAATATCAGAACATAGCAAAGAACACTAATTAGTCACTGGATTCGAGTTCTCAATCCATTACACACGACTGTCAACACAAAACCTGGAAGTCCTCTCTGAATCGCTGTTGCAGAGCTTCTAATTCAAACTATTACAATCCAACTAACTTCTTGAGATTAGAGTCTTGGCTTACATTAGATTCCATCTCCTTCATTTTAGGGCCTATTGGCCGAGCATCAAATCCTAAACTCTAGGGAATCCAAGGATAGTAAAGTTGCGTGCAACATTTGTAATAATTGCAAATGTTGTCATGATAACATTTTTACAACATTTGGCAATTTCCTTTAAGCCATGATCCTATTTCTTAGGATCTCTATCCTCATGAGATTCCGAGGAACCAACTAACTTAAAGACCCTAAGGCATCATAATAACATCCATTAACAACATTTATGTGCCTAAGACACATTAAAGACTCTATCTCACTATCATCTATTAACACTAGGAAATGAAATAACAACTAACAATGGCTACTTAGTGACCATAGTCCTAGTGATTAATTCACTTAGCCAACATTGCAAATGACCTTCTAAGGTCTTCAAACAAACTAATCTAACCTCTTGACTTGGCTAGGGTCAAGTACAAGCCAAAAACATTTAAACAATGGAGGCTAGCCTAGGTGCCCCTGCACCAAAACTATAGAGGAAATAAAGGAAGCGGTATTACCTGGTAAGCAGAAGTGCCTGCACTGAAGATGAAGTTTTCGGGAAAATCATCTCTGTTGAATTGCAGAGAGATATGAACTTGAATTCTTATGAAGAACCAAAACGAAAGTGCTTCGCTCTTGGCAATCTTTATTTTTCACCCCCTGCTATGAGTAAATCCTTTTACAAATGGGGTATCATGATCAGTTGAACTTTAAATTGTTTGGTTTTCAAGTAAGACGTGCGTTGGTAAATCGAGATATGCACGTAATGAAGAGAGGGAGAAGGGAAACGTGACCCGGCAGCTTTAGTTTGCAGCCACAAATATAATACATCAATCAAATCCTGTGACAAGAACATTTTTGTGCAGAGCATAAAATTATTTGTCTTGCCAAATTAAATGACATTAATGAGACTGAGAAATTAGTAGAGCGTTTGGAGCATATATGGAGTCGTGCTGTATTAGAAATTGTTGGGCATATTGGTGCGGGTTTTTTTAGTTCTGGTGTCCGGCCATCATTGGTTTGCTCGGCCATTCCGATTTGACCCTTTGCCTACAAAACAACAACAATATTAGATGTTAGAAAGGATGGCAAAATTCTTCATGGAAGAGGAATTTTTGGCTATACTACAGGTGGGTAAGCAATTCATGAATGGTCTCATATTCTAGTAGTTCACATGCTTATGCAAGCCAAACTCAACATACAGTTTTTTGATGAAATAAAATGACAGATCCATTTTGTTATTGAGTGGTCATAAAAAACAATCCACCAAAGATCCTAGAAATTATCTTACATTTCATCATGTGTATACCATTTCATAGAAAGCTTTAGTTTTATAGGATTCATTAGACACCATTTCATAGAAAGCTTTAGTTTTATAAGATTCATTAGTTGTCTAGTATGGGGATCAATAAAGAGGGCAGTTATATCAGCTTTTGTTATTTTGAGGTCCCTCACCTCCTCATAAGACAAGCCATTTGCATAGTGAGCCTTCATAGCTTCTCATTAAAAAAGTGTAGAATTATGCTAGGTGGCGTTAGGTGGTGAGAGTTTCTGCATTTGAAATTATCGACTATAGTGTGTCAAACATGGGAGTTAATTGAGGGATTGTACAATAAATATTTGTAATGCTCCTCAATACCTGATTAACTTGTAAATTTATATAATTAAGATATAATTTTAAAAATACAAATAATTTCAAATAGAAAAACCTAATTTAAACCAAAAAAAATGAAAAAGGGAACAAAAGAATGTAAATAAAAGATTAGAAATGAAGAATATTAATTGTTACTTTAATTTTAATCTCACCCTACCCCTCACCCTCACTCTCACGCTCACCCTCACCCTCACCCTACCCCTAACCCTAAATATAATTGTAATCATTAACATAATATTACTCCTAACTTTAAACCGTTCACCCTAATTATAATCATAACCCTACCATTACCTTAGGTGATATGCTAAGGTTAACTGTGATACTAGCCCTAATTATAACTCTAACCCTAATACTAACCTTAAGACTAACCCTAATTACATCATTGACCTTAAATGTTACCCTAACACTAACCTAAACGGTAATCCTAACACTAACCTTAACCATAAGAGTAACACTAAACTTAACCATATTGTCTTCAGCATTAATGCCTTTAGCGTTGATAAACATTAGAATCTATTCGTGGTAGTTCTAAGTTGACATACTGAACTATACGCTCTAATCTCATATAATTTATTTACAAATTCATTCAATATTATTTAAATTTTCAAGATGGAGAAGATATGATCAAGGATAGAATACCCAAGTGTAAAAACCTGCAAGATCTAGTGATAATAAGAAGCATAATAATGAAATGAGCCCAAAGTCAACATAAACATTCATTGGAGGCATGAACAAGTGTCATACATGTATGGATGACTAATTAGGATTAAAATCCCAAATGAAATTAATTAAGTAATTACAATAACACCCCCCTTAAGCATAACTTATGAAGACAAGATAAAAATGGGTCCTAGTCTGGTGAGGTACCCATGTACAATGCAATCTCTTAGAAAGTGGAGAAACAAAATTCAGTGCGAAAAAGATATTCTCCGAAAGATAGAAATAAGAAGAGAAGAAGTCTATAAGGCTACCCCTAAAAGATGATTCTCTCATTGATGTAGACCACACACCAAGAAGATCTTGTGGCTCTTCATAAAAATTTGGCTAAATATGAATGTCATCTACCGAATCATCTCAATTATTAGGACTGAAATATGGATTTGAAGAATCCACATCATGTTGAGAGCCCATACACTGTGTAGCACTAGAATCTACAATTGTTTGATCAAATAAGACCATGCCCTTCAATTTCTCTTTGTCCTTAGTAATTTCCTAATTTTAAAAGCTTTGACAAAATTAGTTACCTCAATATTATTCTTTTTGAGTAGAAAAGTGAGATGCTCAATTTATTTCTTCATGCTTTAGTGTTCTTCATGACCAGTATTGTTACAAGCAAAAAACTTAACTCTCTTAGTAGTTGATTTTGGAGATGAGTTATCCTTTTTGAAGTTGTCGATTTTATCTTGTTTGTTCCCTTCCTTGTCTGTTTTAGCTTTTTGATGCTTTTCATTTCCTATGATTAGAACTCGTGCCTTAGTAGTTTTAAAGTACCTATTTGAATTAAATTTTCTTACATTCCCTTGTAGGATTAGCAATAAAATTATCAAGTGAGGGCATAGACCATGAGGTACTAAGGGATCTTTTAGTAGAATAGAAAGTACAGACAAACACAAAAGATTTAGGACCTAGTTTTGAAAGTACAAAAAGGATTAATTGATCCTCTTTCTTATCAATTCCACAATATTTTAACTGCAGCTTCAAAGATTTAACTTTAGTGAAGAAGTCCTCTAAAGTTGAAAAACTAGTAGGACTAAGACCTAGAAGTTGATATCCAACTCATGACTTCTAAATTCATGAGTTGTCCCAAATAGTTTGTTTAGAGCTTACCAAACTTTGTTGGGTGTTTTAAACTTCTCAACATGAAATAATACTTTAGGAGATATGTTTAAACATATAAAGCCAAACAATTGGTCACAAATATTGAGAAACTTTTCTTTTCCCTTAGTTGCATTAGGTTCTTTTTCTATTCCTATTGTTACCCTATATAAGCTTTTATTATTTAGTGCCAAAATTACTTAAATAGCTTCCAATTATGATAATTAAAAGGAGTTATGGGTTTGATGCAGGAGCATCTTGGGTTTGTGGCAATCTTGCATTACCCAAAAATATCTCCTTTTAATTTATTTTTTTACTATTCCAATTGGGCAGTTTCTATTGTTTCTAGTCAATCCAGTTGGCACATCCTCTTATGCCTGATCATTATATTATGTTCTAGACATCATGAAAATCTTATCTCTATGATCACATGTTGATCTAATGTTTCAAGATAAAGTTATCTTATGATTGGGTCTGGTCCTATATTGGTTTCCTCTTCTAACAGACAGGATGGTGATATCTAGCTTGCATTGAAGATTCAAAGTTTGTAGTTTATCATGGCACATTTTTTGATGTTCTTATGTTCATGGATGATCTCCTTGTACAATCGCACACCATGAAATAATTATTGGGGTTTGTTCTTATGGATTTGCATCCTACCTTATTTTTTGTAAACCATTTTCTTTATCTTGGGATTCATGATCAGATAACCTGACATGTGGCTAGAGATCTTGTATATAAGTAGGCTTGTAGCTCTTTTTTTAGGTAGTGCTACTGGATGGGAGATAGCTGGTAGACTAGCATCTGATTTTGTAAATAATCAAGCTTGTACGCCTGGAATGTAGGAATGTGTGTTTGTTGGTTGATTGGATGTAAATTCTTGGTTCTTTGTCAATGAGAATATCAGTTTAGTTGGCTCAATGTATTGTTTGGTATAAGTTGTTGTTGATTTCCTATTTGTTGTCTCTACTTTCAAGATTGGAAATCTCCTTTGGGGATTTCTTTGGTCTTGACTATGTCAAGTGGTATCAGAGCAAGATTCTCTCTTGTGATGGTACATCCAGTGTCCTAGACTTGCGAAGTTCCAGATTTATTATTTGTCGGGTGGAAGAACTAAGGATCTAACCTGCATCATCAAATAATTTACGCAAGGTGGTTAAGAAGGATTTTTTGTTGGACGTTGAGTGTGGAATTTGATGAGAGCTAACCGATTAGAGTTTTGACCTTGTGAATTCCTATATCTATTGGTTGTGAGGTGGCAGAGCATGAATTTGGCTCAAAATTGTAGAGTACTTGCACATGAGAACTACATAAGAATTGTTGGTCTTTAGGAGTGTTGTTCCTAAGATGTTAGATTGTTTGTCCTGTGCTTAAAAATCTTGAATGACTTGTTGTGGGGTGGTAGAAAGAAAATATGACCTCCAATTGCAAAATATTTATTGAAGGATGGATCGAGAGGAAGTTGTTCAAGGTTGTGAACCTTGGTATGAGTTGATGAGCCATTCCATGGGTAAACAAAATTCCAAATGGAGTCCAATGGTGAAGGCATGTTCAATAAATCATGAAAGGAGAGGAAATTGAAATCTTGCAATCAAATCTCCAAGTTAGGGAAGTTGCACTATGGATAAGGAGAGATGTCACCAAAGAGAAGAATGAAACCTAGATGGTTAGGGATGATGATGAATAAATTCCTAGCTGAGATGAAGAATGAAATGATATCTATGCATTTGGAGATATGCATGTAGAAGAGATAACATTGTTGGAAAGGCATTTTTTGAGTAAGAGTTCAATATTGGTGGAGTAGCTATGGTTGTAGATGTTTAGTTGGCATTTGCCGATTAAGAAGAAACTTGTTTGGCCTATTAGAAGGATGATCTGGAATCAGGAGATGCATGTGGAGGTTACTATCAAGGAAGACATAGAGATCCTTGAGGTAAACAAGTCTATGAGGACTTTGATCTCAAACATTTTAGAGGTTAAGGTAGATGTGGATGTGGTTGACCATCATAATCAGTTAATTGGATATGATGACCTAGTTGAGGTTGGAATTTAATTTCCTTTTATTGAATTTGGTAACCTAGTTAGGTTTTTTGAAGAGTTTACTATGGTTGGGGCTGACAATGCGGGTAATGACATTATTTTTTTTGGTGAATACTTGTTCAGAATGAGTTGTTTTAGTTCCTTAGTGATTTGTAGTAGGTGGTTAAAAATGCACCTAAGGTTGTGAAGTTGCAAGTTGTTGAGAGTGTGACTAAGGGTGTAGAGTTGAGGAAGAATTTGATGGATAGATCTGAATCCAAGGAGTTGATGAAGGTTGATGATAACCATATGGTGTTGTAGCTATAGAAAATTGGTGTAGTATCAGAATTTCTTGGTCGTCTTGTGATGGGATCATAGGCAAGGAAGTTGTTGAGTAGTGACAAAGGTAAAAGGAAGAAAACATTTATTGTTGGTTGTTTGGGCAACAAAGGCAGAAGAATTTTGAATAAGTTTTGTAAGAAGATAGAGATGATGGCATTGATGTCATTAGTTTGGATAAAGGATCAGATTGGTGGATTTAGAGGAACTAATGAGTTCATTGTTTTTGATGGACTAATGACTAATTATGATCAGATGAACAAGGATGAATAGTTGAGGACATCAAGAAGATTTGTGAAGTGAGTACAAATCCAGTGCTTGATTGTGTTGCTAATCAGTTTGGTCTTGGTAGAAGGTTTTTTGACGGGTTTGTCCCTATGCAAAGGATGTGAAAATTATATTGGAGGAGGCAGAGAGTTGTGGTGTGTTGATTCATATTCTTGACCATGAGGGTTTCAAAAATGAAGGTCAAAATGAAGACTGAAGATCTGATACAAATTTAGTTGCATCATCAAAGTGAGAGGCTCCCCTTCTTATTAACCCTGAGTGTTTGATGCAGGAGCATCTTGGGTTCTTCGCAATCTTGCATCATCCAAAATGATTTACTTTGAGTTTGTTTACTATTCTAGTATGACATTTTTTATTGTTTATAGGTGCAGTCGATCCAATTGGAACGTCATCTTATGCTATCATTATATTGTGTTATATACATCATGAGGATCTTATGTCTATGATTGCGTCTCAATCTAATGTTTCCAGATAGAGTTATCTTATGATTGGGTCCATTCCTATATTCGTTTCTTGTTTTAATAGTTAGGTTGGTGAGGTTTGGCTTACGGTAAAGTTTCACGGTTTATGGTTTCTCATGGATAAATGTTCAATTTTCTTATCTTCATGGCTGACCTCCTTGTATAGTCACACATCATGAAATACTTATTAAGGTTTGTTCTTATGGATTTGGGTCCCGCCCTATTTGTTGTAAATCATTTTCTTTATCTTGGGATTGATGATTGTATAAGTTGACTTGTGGATGGTGATCTTGTATATAAGTAGGCTTGTGGTTCTTATTTTAGGCAGTGCTAGTGGATGAGAGATAACTAGTAGTCTAGCATCTAATTTTGCAAATAATTAGGCCTATATATCTAGAATGTAATACTCTATGTTTGCAGGCCAATTGGATGTAAATTCTTGGTTCTTTGTCAATGAGAATACTAGTTTAGCTAGCTCAATATGTTGTTTAGTATCATTTGTTTTTAATTTTCATTGTGTTGTCTCTAGCTACAATATTGGACATCTCCTTTGGGGATTTCTCCAGTCTTGACTGTGTCAAGGTTGTATACTAACATTAGGTCCATGCTGCTAGGATTAGGTTGTTTCTTGTAGAATTCAGAAATGAACAACACTTCATGAAGAAGTGTGAAAAATAGAAAAGACACAACACCCCTTTGATTGTCTTCCCCGCTTTATTTTTGGCAATTTATAGGAGTGGGTTGCAATTAAACCGCCAAAAAGGTAAAAATGGCACTTTATAATGATAGTGCAAGAGTGAGCCATTTGGATTCATGACGGATAAATATTCACTTTTGGAAATAACACCCAATTTCAAGTTACTGAGAAAAAGTTATGAGAAAAATAAATTTTCCTCCGCAAAAGTTATGAGCAAAATAGATGGGCCAATGTTAATCTCCCTTAAGTAGGAAAGAACTAGGGGCTAAAAACCATGTGACCAAGGGCTAGACTCTAAAAATATACACCTTTTGGGAGATGAAAAGTGCTAACCATCCATGCATTAAACTTGATGGCCATTGCGATGGTCCACCTTTCTCAAGTTGCACATGCGGTCTTTTTCAAAACCACAGGGGGTTTCTTGAACCACACATTGCTACCGTAAACTGCTAGCCTTTTTAGATGTTCCGACCAAGATTGCACAGAGGGTTTTTGTCTGCTTCAAGCTGAAAGGCATGAAGGTCACCACCATAGATTTGTCTCACCAAGGAGGATGCATGGGTGCTTAGCTGTAATGTTACAACTACAATAGCTAGATGCAAGGGAGCTACAATGTGAGTAGATCTTGCGACATATTTCAGCAATGACTAGGGGCCACAACTATGACCACTATAGAAATATGAAAGTCTATATAACCTCACTACCTTCTTTTATGACATTAGCTTTAAAAAAATTTCAAATCAACTTTGATGCCATGTAAAAACCAAAAAGATCTCAAGAGATAATAAGAAGCACAATAAGCCCAAGTTGACATACCATTCATTGGAGAAGAAATATACATATATGAAGAGTGATTGGATTGAATCAAAAGTTGACCTCAACACTCAATGAGTGGTGGCGAGTTGCCGCCAAAAAACCTAGGGTAAGGTGTCGAAATGAGATCGACACATCTACTAAACAACTCCTAAATGATGACTACTTGCATGAACAAGTGTCATAGATGTATGGATGACTAATTAAGAGTAAAATCCTAAGTAAAATTAATTAAATAATTACACTAACACCAAGAAAAGAGAATGAACTCATTAGACATGTGAATGTATTTATTTGTATCATTCTAGTAACACTGTATATGTTTTCTTATGTCTAAGAGAGTTTTCTTACTGACTTTGAATATTCTTTCTTTAATATTTTTTTATAGCTTATACATATTTTATTATTTATAAAACATTAAAAAATAAAATAAGGAAAGAACATTAAAATCAAACCTAGATATATTAGATTTTTTATTGCTATTTGTTTAGATAGTTTTTAGATTTTTAAAATTTAGGGTTAATTAAATTGTGTTTTACTCTCTTTACTTTTAAATATAAGAAACCCAATATCTATTATTATTTTATTGTAAAATTTCTTTTAATTAGCGTGAAATTTAAATAGGCATTTTTTTCTATTATTTAGTTAAATATGATTTTTTGTTTTCCAAAAATAAATAGGCCTTGTAGACTTTGAGAGAGAATTTTAGAGTAATAATAATTTTTCTTTTCTGGAAAAGAGGTTTGAGAAAGTTAAATTATTCAATTATTATTCTTTCATAAATATGTATTTTAATTTTTAATTTTTTAATTTTGAGAAAGTTATTTGAAATAGGATTACAAATTTCTCATAAATTTATTCTAATATTTTAAATTTCTTATCAATTAATTTAGGAATATCAACAATAACAATATCATAGATACTTCAAATTAATATCTTTATGTTTCAAAATTAAAAATTATTTTTTCCATGAATACAACTTTTTCTAGAGATTTTTTTGAAGAAGAACTTTTAATATCTAGGCGACTAAATATTTGAACTTCAATTTTCTTCATGTATTTTGAAACTTTGGACCCAAGAAATTTAGGTTCAAACTTTCAAAATAATATTGTTCAAATATCTGGATTTAGTTTTTAATTTATTTTAAAATTAGTAATAATCATTGTAGATTTATTTAAAAATAATATAAATTTTATTTAATTAATTTTTATCAGATAATTATGGTTTAAATATATATTATAGTTAGAATTATAGTTAGGCACGTTTTAAAATTTAGTTAGGATTTTGATTTTATATATTATATTATATTATTGTAAGAGAAATAATAATTAATATTTAAAATTATATTAAATTCATCAAAATATTAATACAAGTTGTATTTACATTTACAACTCTACATTTTGTTTTTAACATTGATATCTCTAAGCTTTCTTTATGTAAATTTGATAAAATATAAGTATGCTAGTTGTATATTTAGTTAAAACATTATTGATGCTCTTACATATTTAGTCTTCGAAATTTGATATCTCTTCTTATATAAATTTCTAAAATAAATATGCCAGTGTTTTTCTTTTAAATAAAAGTGGCAGTGCCACTAAACCTTTATTACTAATAGAGAGCAAAGTGCAGTATAATAAACGCTGAAGTCAAATGAAGCCCATTACAGAACTAGGCCCAAAAGCACAAAGCATTACGACAGAAGGAAGATGGAGCCCTAAACAGTAGACATGCTGATAGAAATCCCTAAACCAAGGAACAGAACTGGAGAGAGGAAATCTCTAAACAGAAGAGCCCATACAACCGAAGCTCATAAGAAAACAAAATTTCCCACAAAAACAAAATTGGGCAACGATACAAACTATTACATATGTTAGTTATATTTATTAATCGATCAAATTATAAAAAATGTTGTACATAGGATTTTAATTTTAAACTGATTCTTTCTAAAATTTCTACAACACAGATCTAATTTTCTAACTATCGTGACATGATAAAATCATTATTGCTATATTGTTGTTTAGTATTGTATATAGATTTATAACTTAATGATTCAAATATCTTTTATTTCTTTCACATCGATTGAAAAAATACACTCAATTTTATCAAAATCTTGATCAAACTAATTCATAAACTAAATTGTAAAATTTTTATTACATCAAGATTTTACAAATTAAAACTATACTAGTATTAAATATAAAATGTAAGGCTTCAAATCAATTTATAGAAAACAACACAATACACACAAATTTGAAAACTGACTACTGTAACAAAGATTCCCCATAATATACGGATTAGTCGCATGCATGGTGATACCTAGTAGATTCCTCCGAGTACAATTACAATAAAACAAAAAGCAAATTAAAATTTTCTGAATATTGATTAGTACTTGACAATGGAAACGCCAAAACCAGGTGATCAAGCTGTTCACCAAACATGACTTATCACCAGCTTTCGGAATATTGTGAATAAATAAGGCTGTCATGTCCCACACTGACATTTTATAAAGGGATAAAGGGCCATCATTCATGAACCTGTCACAAACTTAAAATCAATTTTCACACAGTCCATTAGGAAGACAATTGGTGAAGCAGAAACCGTGGACAAAGCTTCTGCCACCCGGAATATTATATGCGCTTTTCACGACTTGATTCCAAGTTTAACGCTTTTCAGCCTAATACGTTTCTAATTATTACATAATTCTAATTATAGAATTATAATATTATACAATATTTTTATATATTAATATTTGTATGTTTTTGATAGAAAAAAAAAGCAACAGGGTGCTGGCCCGTGGAACAGGGAACACTAAGGGCACATTAACAACACATTAACATCACTAGCTTCACAACATATAATTATCAGAGTAACAGTGTCTAGTCTACCTCTATAAAAAATAAACTTGAAGATCCTTAACAAAAAGAATGAACCAGTGTTGTAGTTTAACCAAACAGCTTTGAACATAATAATAGTAAACTGCCTCATAGGGCTAAACCATAGTCTTAAGTACTTAACCATATAATAGAAAAACACAAAATAAACCCTGGGACCCAAGGGCTCGGAACAAGACAAAATCACCATGGCTCCAGCAACAGTTAGGTCCTCTCACCTAGCCACTTGGACATCAAGGTGGCGGCCTATTCTTCCTGTAGAAATAGGAAGATGTCTTTGTTGTCCTCATCAGCTTCCATCTTACCACCAGTAATTTTCTCCTGCACATTACATAGAGTAACCGCCGATGCGTGCATCACTTTCAGGGAAAATTTATTGGAGTTAGCGATGCGGGCCTTGATTTCCTTCATATCTTGCTTGAGACCTAGTATTTCATTGTTCAGCTTAGTGAATTTCTACTTGAGGGATCCTTTGAACCTGCCATTCCCAGCCACAGCCATGGTAGCATGCTCAGTGCAGGGGCGTTGACCTACTGTGTGTGGGGAGAGGGCGGGGTCGGGGTATTGTTGCGAGGGATTTCATTCACCACGGGTGGGGGATTCAAAGGAGGAGCGCTGTCAGACCTGGGGGAGCTCAAATGCTTGGCCGAGGAGCCCTTAATCGACCTAGAGGTATCCACATCCTCCGAAAGCATCATGTCCTTAGAGGCCATTTCCTTGAGTCATCTTTTACATTTTTCTTAGCAATTATGTTGGAGTGCCGAACGGTACCACCCATTTCAACCTCCGACCCCACTTGACTGCCTGACTTTTTTGATTTCTTAAGCCTCTTCTCAGCTTCAAGGGTGCTCTCATCAACCGTGTTATCTTTTACTTACAAGGAATTAGAAATATGGGAATCCTCTAATTTCTTCAACCTTTTGAAGGGGTTCCTCACACACCTCTTGCAACCTTTGGCATCATGGGGGATAAGGTTAGTCTCCTGGATGGACTGGGAGGGGGATTGAGAGGGCTTATTAGCTCCCGAAGGACTAACGTCCAGGGTGATATCCATGATAATTAGGGGAGGTTGAGGTGGGGGGAAAATGTTTTTGTGAAACTTGAACAAACAGAGTAAAAGGCCTTGGTGCAGGATGGTGTTACTTTCCAACAAGTGGAGGAGGTAGAATGGGATGTCTCTATTTCCAATATGATTAAGGAATGATAGATGATAGTAGCAAAAGACAATAAATTTGCCCTCTAAAGTGAAATACTTCATGATAATATGACAAACCTTAGGCCATAAATCATGGAGCAACTCACGGTTGAAACCCCTAGAATTTTTAACAAACTTTTATCCAGGCCTGAAGAATTGGTTGAGACTAGTCATGTCCAGTGTTCGACTGATTTTCCTATATTTCCTTCCCTCTGTCGAGACCACTGTCACTTTGCCAATGACTTCTTTGTTGATTTGAAAGTGGATACCCCCGACAGACACCTTTCTATTGTTCCATGGTGACACAAATTGCTTAGAAATATGTTCATCATGGCCTCCCTTCATTCTATCCATAAAACCCCAAATGTCATTGTCTTTGTAGTAGTGAATAACCAGAGGATCAGAAGTGAACTCCTCTTTGATTTTGTTAGGTTCAATGTGCAGTTTTTTGCCACCCATCATGACCGGACTTGTTTCCACAATAGACGGCTTCTGAAAATTATAGAGCCGAACTTTGCATGCTAGGGCATAAAATATTTCTTTTTGAATTAACTGTGTAGTGCGAATTTTTCTCATAAAAGACATGGGTTGGGTGGTCTATGGGGAATCGAGCCCCGTACAGAGAAATCTAGCATATCTCCAGGCATAATAATTAGACATTAAGCCATTTTTGCCATTAATGTCCTTGGTAGTCGAAATGACCTGCTGATGTGGACAACCTCCATTCCACATGTAATATCTCAAAGGGAAATTATTATTTGTATGTTATATTAATATGAAAAAATGTTATTTTGGTAAAAAAACATTTGGTCAAAATATTTTATTAATTTTAAACTTATATTACAGCTCATCTGACTAGGAGCACTACTAGGAAATAGTTGAGCACAGAAAACCTCCAGCCTTGCCCCAAAAATAAGAAGACATATCACAGATTGTTTTATCTTACAATCATCGTGATATACATAATTAAAATCACACTTATTTACATAATGTATTATAGAGCCATTTAAAATACAACTCAAATATGAATATTGAATAAATGTTGGTGTAAACTTATGATTATAATATAATAATAATATTAAATTATCTCTCTCTCTCTCTCTCTCTCTCACACACACACACACACACACACACACACAGATATATATATATACGTTTATAATTTGTCATTAGAAATATATTAAATTTTATTTTTCTCTTTTTTTAAATTTATCTTTATTCTTACAACAAGCATTTCAAAATTATCTTATTTTTTAATTTTGAAATGTAAATTTTTTAATAATAATAAATGAAAAAAAAAAAAAAAAAAAACTAGAGTAAAGTTTAAAATAAAATGATAACTAAAACAAATGAAAAATTAAGAAAGAGATAAAAATTTCTAAAACTGATAAATTTAATTATTGAATTACTTTTATGCTGATCTTTTACTTATCAAAAATTGGTAACAAAGAAAATCATATATATTATTTGATATTATTTTTAAAATTATATGTTTAGAGAACAATTAATAGTTCTAATATAAAGTTTGTATAAGAATTAGCTAGTGCACTTTATATGCAATGGGTATGCTCAAGAGGTTCGGAAGGTCATTTGGGAAAATAATTAGTTTATTTATTCATAAATTTGAGTAGTATATGAAGTCAACAAGCCATTAAGAATATGCTATTGTTTTTTGTAAGAAAGGAATCAATAAAAAAGTGATAACTTCAAATCATATATACATTCAATTACAAGAAGCTAATCATAACTAAGACAAAACTTTCAAATCATTGAGATAATAAAGTTCTAACTTTTCTAATTAAAAAATGAGTTATTCATTTCACATACAAAATGCTTGCATAAATATAAATTATAGATACCCTTAGCGTTAAGGATAAGCTAGGGTTCATATTGTTCGATAAATATTACAATAATGTGATGTTGACAATTACAACTATAATTAGATAAGAATTATGATTCACTTAAGATTGAATTAGTGAATATAATTTATTAGCATAGAAGTAATAATGTAATAATATATGGGGAATTTTGGCCAATGCTTGTATGGTGGTTCTGCTTGAGGAATAGTTTAAATTTTATGCTCATACCATTGATTATTTGTTCAGGGTGAGGAAAACTATTTCCTATTACTAATCCAACCTTCAATGGCTTAAACAAACTCTTGGTCTCTAATATAGATGATGGTAGCTTTCTTCTAACATATTGCCTAGCAATTCGACCTCTCACTTATATTGATAATCTTGGCCAACTTTTTTGAAATGGCTCTATTTGAGGAACAATTAGATTTAACATTCTTAGTTCACTGATTATTTGGTTAGGGTGATGGAAATTGTTCCCTCTCTCTGATCCAATCTTCATTAATTTGTGCGTGTTCTTAATCACTAATATGGATGGTGGCATCTTTATTTTGAAATGTATTTCTTAATGTCCCTTTGTGGTAATATATAAGAATATATTTTCTACAACTCTTATATTTTCCTATCCATTGACATTACTCTAGCCTTGGCTCTCACTTACAATTGGAGGGATAGCTTATCTGGCTCCTTTCTCTTGGATGTACAATGGTTTGAGACATTTATTAATGCTCCTACTTAGGATTTTTTTCCTTATTTGGTATGGTTAACTTTATCCCTATTGTTATTAGAGACAGATTGGTATGAGATTGTTTTTAAATGGAAATAAGAGAATTCCATTTGTTTATTCTCATAGATTCCTTCTTAATCACATGCTTGTGCTATACCATCTCCACAAGATGTACTTATAGATCTCTTCCCTCATGCTGACGTATTAACTTGAAGTTTTTAAACTTAGTTTGTTATGATCGTTTGGTACTTTTCTCGGTCCTTAGATTTTTTTGTTTCTTCTTAAGGTGCCCACTTATCTTTTCTCTCTAACTATTTGTACTTATTCCTCCCTCTAACTTGATTCAAAATCCATTTTATGATCCTCTTCTTGCATCACAATTGTAAGGTTTCTATGTGATTGAATTTCCTTGCATTCCTTTAAATGCATTATATTAACTTTTCTCATGCTGACTTGACTGTATTTCTAAACTCGATGGAACCAATATTTATCTTTTTCCTTGGTTCACATTTTGTATTACTTGCATTTATTGTTTATTGGTTTGGTTGTGCCTCTTCTACTGGTATCGTGGCATGGAGTTAAAAATCTAGCTTCCTCAATTACCATGGGAGACTAGGAATTATTATGAGTTTTATTCTCAAGAAATTTCTACAATTTTTAACATTGCATGTGCACACATTGAAGTTTCTATCCGCACTCTTCTAGGATTGGATTGGCTAAATCCTCATCCATCTTCCCTATCGATAGATTTGGCTTCTCGATTTCTCACTATCATAATGGACCTAGCCCTTGATGTTGATTTTATTTCTAATATTGGAAAGAAGATCTTAAACTCATAAATTTATGATGATGATCTCATAATTATGTTGCTTCAATCTCACAAGCTTGATAATGGTTCTTTTCCCATCACTAGATTAAAATTTTTAAAATATTTATGGCTAAACAGGTTTGTAGAGAAATTTTGGTTGTGGTTAGAGATGCCTTGCAAGATGGCAAGTCGAAATTCATTACTCAAGAATTCATGCACTATTGATGCACATCATTGACCTACACATGGTTGATCCTGCACTTGATTTATTTTTGGTAGTTTGCAATTTGATACTTCACCTAGATCACTTCATCGGGGATGACATCCTTCCCATCCCTCTTCTTCAGGTGGTTGAATGTTATCAAGAGGATCACCTTCCCCTTCTTGTGGATGATTATCCTTATGCTTCTTTGGAGGACTCCTCTATCTTGGCTTCATTTTATGAGCATCATGTGTGAGGCCCCTCTTCTATTGTTTCTTTTCTGGATGCTACTTCTTCCTCTTTCTCATAGCCATACTACTGCCATGTTATCAATTTTTTTCTATTGGTATGATATGAGGCTAGTCTAGGGAAGTCTTAGGGGTTCTTTTTTATTATTTGTCTAGTTGGATATTTTCTACTGGGCTCCTTCCATACATATTGGTGGACCCTTTGAGATTTGTGTCTGGATTCCATGTTATGTATTTATTGTTCACTAAACAAGCTACTTTTAGTATTGCGGTAGGTATCCTAGGTTCTAGGTTTTTGCATCAAGAGATACAACTAGAGGTATTCTTTACCCAGTTTTTGTTGGAAATTTGGCTGAGTTGGTTACATAGATGTTTTCATTATGGCAACATATGATCTACATGAAGATCGCATAGGTCACAGAGCTAGTATGTCAGGGCGCAATGCAAAATTGTCTAAGTATGAGACAGTGTATTTTTACCAGTGAACTTGAAGACAATTTTTGTTTGTGATGTTGACTGGAGTAAGTTCAGTGCTTGCACACTTGAACATAGACTCTATGGTGACTATTGAAGACTCACCTCAGATTGTAAGTTAGTACGACATGTACGGAAGAATTTATGATAGTTTTACTAAAGACAGTGTTAAGCCGACCGGACAGAATATGAAGACAGAATAGATACAGAGTTAAGGGATTATTTTGTTTATCAAAATAATGACTTAACAATATAAAGGGATGACATCCTATATGTTAACCCTTGGATAAAGATATTTTGTAATATGATAGCCGACTGGAAAGTTATTAATCTTAATAACTTGTATAAAGATATGTAAAGATGTAATTGTAAAAAGAGAAGTAACAAATGTATGTAACAGCGATAGTGAAAGAGCAGTGAAGAAATATTGATTCAAGTAGTATAAGGTTATGTACCTTGACCTACTTTTGTAATTAGTAAATATTGTATATTACTTGTTTGGGTAGTGGGCTCATCTGGTAATCACATTTTGTACTGCCAACTCCTAATAGGGTTGAGGCTTCTAACAAGGCCTATAGTCCCTTAATCAGGACTGATACACTATATGCATGTAATAGACTCCTAATAGGGTCAACATCCTTAATAGGATACTTTTGATTATTCGATCTTTGTGGGTACCATCCCCACCGGGGTTTTCCCTTGGCTAGGGTTTCCTCGAGAACAAATAATGTGTTATGAGTTCTTTAGATTTATTGCTATGCATGTTGTTTAGCTTCTTATGTTATGCATGTGTTAATATAATCTGTTATATCCATAATTGGGCAAAAGTTAAAGTTTTTAGAATACTGATTCACCCCCCCTCTCACTATTCCCTATTTCTAACAATTGTTATCAGAGCTTAGTTACTTAGAAAAGAATCATTCAAGGAAAGCCTAACAGCTTCAGTAAGATCTCTATGGATATGGATCAGCTACATAAGAAGCTTGAAGAAGCTCTTGAATAGATTGATATGCTTACTAAAGAAAGAGATACTTTGAAAGGAAAATATGATGATGCAAAGAACCTCATTGAGAAACTAAAAAACAAATTCGAAGATCTGAAATCTGAAAAGGAATTTGAAATTCACATTGAAGATTGTGATGACAATTTAGAAAAAGAAAATGAGATCCTTAAACATGAACTAAAGATAGAAAATCTGAAGCTAAGTTTGAAAGATGAACAATAGAGTTTTTCATACCAATCCTAATCCTAGAAGTCATGCAAGAAGAAATGAAGATGGAAGCAATAGTCAGAAAGGATGTTGTAGTAATTTAGATGAAGTGAAGTTTGTTAAAAGCATAGATTAAGGAGACACATTCAATACTGAAGGTAGTCAGAAAGGTGAATTATTAAATGGTAAGAATGAATCTTTACCTGACCCATCTCAAAGCACTTAATTCATGAAGATTACAGTAGAATAGGAACTTAGATTAGTGTAGAAGTTGATATATGATGAATTGAGTCTTGCACAATTAATGCAAGGTATTATATGATGTTCTAATGCTATGGTTAAGAGCGCAAAGAAAAATATTATGTTTTACGAGATCACAAGAAGTTTTAAGTTTTGCAGGTTAACAGAATCAAATTTTTGGAAAGAAGCGGCAAAAGAATTGAATGCGATGTCAGATCTAAGTGAGATTGAATTAATAAAAGGTCACAATTGATGTTATTTGATCATCAAAGTGAATACAAGTGTTAAGGAGATCAAAGAGCAGTGATTGGAGGCATTTTTGCAAGGATTTGGTGAAGAATTTTGTGCTGAATCTATGCAAACCCTAAATCATGAAATCAAGGTATTTTACTTGGTAGATCTTTAAATCATTTAAGGAATTAGAGGAAATCATGGATGTTTCTTTGATTCACAATGTCAGAGATAAAAATAGACCTAAGATGAAAAGGGAACTAGTAGAACCCTTGGAAGATGATCCTAGGTTAGCTTTATCATCTGTACCAGATAGAGTGTTACATCTAGAGAATGTTAGAAGTTATCTAGGATGTAAACTAGAGACTATCAGTGATAGTGAATTCATGGAGGAATATCAAAAAATCTATAATCAGGACATGTCATTGAAAGTAGGGTTTGAGAATTTGAAAGATAATGAGATTATTAAGTATACTTTGCAATATGAATTTGATGATGAAGAATGTACCAAGATAATCCTAAGAAGAATTCACAATGGAAAGTTTTGGTTAGATGAATGGAAATTTTTTTATAGTTTTTTACATTTTTCTCTATATCATTGAACATAATGTATTATAATTATCTTGTCATTATCTTTTATTAATACAATTACTACATCCTTGGTCATGTCTTACTTAGAAAAAAAAATATACTCATCTAAAAAATTAATTATAATATTTTACAATTTTTGATTAATGACAAAACCTCTTTGAATGGGACCTAAAACACAACATGATCAGATTTTAGCTAGGATATCAAAGTTTCCAAAATATATAGCATTGAAAAAGTACATACATCCAACAATAGGAGATAAGAAAGAACTAAAGGGAACAAGACACAATAAAGCATTAAAGGGAACTCAAAACTCTTTTCAAACATCAAAATGCTTTGTAAACAACTAAATGAGAAGTTGAAGATAGGAATAAACCAGTTTTGTAGCCATAAAGCCACCATGAATACCCTTGACCAAAGATTCAGAGGCATCAAAATGTTTTGTTAAATCTCTCTTTCTTCTTTTCACAACTATAAACAAAATATCATTATTTGAAGGTGAAGAACAAGGGGATAGTGGATGAAAAATGAGCAAGGGATGAGAAAGAGGAGCCAAAATTAAAATATCGCACATTCTAGGAAAATAAGTCTTAGATTCCATCAAACCAACATCGACTATCAAGGGTGAACCAATAATGACTTTCAAAGGAAAACCAATATCGACTATCAAAGATGAATCAATAGTAAATGGAGAACTAGAATTTTTAGTAGCCATATGAAATCCACATGCTTACTAGATACAAGAGGATTTTTAAGAATATTATTAGGACCATTATTAGCATAAACCAAATTATCTTCCCTAGAATCATCATCAACATAAGAAGTAATATGCTCATGAAGAGAATTTTTCCACTAAGTAGCATCACTATGGAAAGATTCTTGATTGTTTGCAACCAAATGACTAGTAGTTAAACATATCTTATAAAAAAAGGGAAGACCCTCATAATCAAGAATCTAAGGAAAAGGTCTATCCCCAACCATCAAGACAACTTTTCTAAGAAGGTCTTGTGAGATGTCAATATCCACAAGAATGCACACAAAAGTAGGATGCTCATATAAGAGAAGAATAATTAGAGAAAAAAAGTATTCTAATACAATTACTAATAGATTCAAAGAAAGACTTAGCCTAGACCTAGAGAGGAAGATAATGATGTTTGATCCAAGTAAGGAAAATAATAATAGATTTTGTAAAATATAGTTAAAGTAAAGGAGCCAAGGGCTACGAGAATTATAGTTCTTTCCCTATAATCAAATACCTTCTCCCAGCACTTGATCACTATCGTCCATAGATTGAAAGGCATCCAAAAAAGAACCCTATTTGTAGGATAAAGTTAAATCCTATCCTCAACAAGGGGCCTCCAAGAATCCAACACCAATTTGTACAAATTAGGAAGAGAAGACCGCAAACCATTGAACCTACAAATAAGAGCATGCTTGGAGAAGTATTATTTATTATCCAACACTTGTTTCCCACAATAATAGTAGGGATTGAAGAAGAAAAACACAAGAATTTTACCATGATGAGAGGGATGAGAATGAGCATATTAAGAGATTTTACAACTAGAAGAGTCAAAATCCTTAGAAAAGGAGAGTGAAGTTTAGGAAGACATAGGAGAACTCATTTGCAGTTAACTAGAACCTAGTGGTGGGAAATTAGTTGTAATAGGGGAACCACCATTCACACATAGTGAACTAGTAGGTTATGCATCATAAGACAAAAAAGAAACTATAATAATTAATAGAGAACTCAAATAAAGTGGTAGATCACAAGGTGAAAGAAAAAATACAAAAATGGATGATGACCTAGTAGTAGTAGATGAAAAAATAGGAGCACAGCTCACATGGGTTTCAAAATTGAGCAAGAAAGTCATTTTAGTATATGATGAATTGTTAATATTTTGTAATGTTATTGATGATGTGAGTGGAGATTAAAAAACATGATATAACATGTGTTGTAACTAATTATGTGATTGGAGGTCCAAAAATACATGTTTAGATGTTTTTATGATCTTTGGTGTTTCTCTTGAGTGAACATGTGTTATTTCTATAAGGTAACAATAGGGAAAGCTAGATTATGAAGGAAAAAGTATTTGAGGTTTGTATGGGAGAATTATTTGCATTACTTTTAATTTATAGACATAATGTCTATTTTTTATGGATATTGTACTATTATATTATTAGGTCCTCAATATTATAGTTAATAAGTTTGGTAGTTGTAGTTTCTTAAAAATCTAGTTGTCTATCAAGATTGGTCCAGAGAATGATTTGCATCATTCTATAGTATTTTTTCTTGTTGCCTAATTTGGAGGACATGTTCAAGATGTTTATGACTCTTTTTAGTTTATTTTTTAGGTGTTTTTTTTCTTTTTTGATATGATTAGTTTGTTGGTAGAGTGTTTGGTGTTGGTCTCTAACCAACTCAATTAATATTACTTGTTTGGATAATATTTATTTTGGTTTGTACTTGTGTTGGAGATTTATTTAAAAATTTAATGGGTCTTACCTTGGCATGTGAAATATTTATTTAGATCCCCTTTATCTATTGAGGTGGGCTGCAACAATTAGAAGTATACTTGGTGGCCAAATTTGTTTAAGTTATGTATATATTATTTATGGATAACCTAATTGAGTATTTTGATAAATAAGAGAGAGAGAGAGAGAGAGAGAGAGAGAGAGAGAGAGAGAGAGAGAGAGAGAGAGAGAGAGAGAGAGAGAGAGAGAGAGAGAGAGAGAGAGAGAGAGAGAGAGTTGTAATATTTACCAACTTTAAAAGAAATTTAAAAACAAATATTTAAATTAATAATTTTTATAAGATTAGTGGAACCTAAGATACATGAATGGGTCCTACGACATACTAAGATACATTAATGGGTGTTTCAGGTCATATGTGTCTTAAGACATCGTAAGGGATGGATAAGTTTCCTAGAATGTATTAAGGGGTCACATGTGTTGTAAGTGGTCCTAAGGGATCCTAGGTTATATTAATCAATTCTAGCATGTATTAAGGGTTGTTCAGGGTGACAATGGGTCCTCATATCAATTAATAGAACCTAAGATACATGAATGGGTCATAGGGAATCCTAAGATACATTAATTGGTCTTGGAGGTCTGAAGGGTTCATATGTGTCTTTAGGTGTCATAAGGTATGGATAAGGTTCCTAGAATGTCTTAAGGCTTCGTAGGTGTCATAAATGCTTCTAAGGGATTATAGGTTAAATTAATTGATCCTAATATATATCTTAAGGGTCCTGGAGGCAAACAAATGGGTCCTCTTGTGTATTAATGGAATGTAAGATACATGAATGGGTCCCAAGACATCCTAAGATACATTAATGTGTCTTGGGGGTCCTAATGCATCCTAGGTATCTTAAGATGTTGTAAGGGATGGATAAAGGTCCTAGAATGTCTTAAGGGGTCGTATGTGTCATACGAGGTCCTTAGGGATCCTAGTATTTCTTAAGGGGTATTTAGGGCGAAAATGGGTCCTTGTATGTATTAATGGAACATAAGATACATCAATGGGTCCTAGGACATCCTAAGATTCTTTAATGGGTCTTGGGGGTCCTAAGGTTTCATATTTGTTTTAAGATTTCATAAGGGATCCAGATAAGAGTCCTAGAATGTTAATGAGTCATAGGTGCAATAAGTGGTCCTAATTGATCCTACATTACATTAATTGATCCTAGTATGTCTTAAGGTTTCTTGAGGGAAACAATGGGTGCTATGTGTCTTAAGATAGTGTAAGGGATGGATAAGGTTCCTAGAGTGTCTTAAGGGGTCGTGGGTAACATAAGAGGTCCTAAGGGGTCATAGGTTACATTATTGGATCCTCGTATGTATTGATCGAATCTAAGATACATAAATGTGTCCTAGGACAACCTAAGATATGTTAATGGGTCTTGAGGATCTGAAGGGGTCATATATGTCTTAAAATGTCGTAAGGGATGTATAATGGTCCAATAATGTTAATGGGTCATAGGTGTGATAAGTGGTCTAAGGGATCTTAGCTTACATTAATTGATACTAGTATGTCTTAAGGGTTCTTGTGGGAAACGATGGGTTCACATATGTATTAACAGAATCTAAGATAGATGAATGGGTCCTAGGATAATTTAAGATATAATTATGGGTTGTATGGGTCCTAAGGGGTCCTATGTGTCTTAAAATGTCATAAGCGATGTGTAAGGGTCCTAGAATGTCTTAAGGGGTTGTAGGTGTCATAATAGGTCCTAAGGCATCATAGGTTACATTAATTCATCCTAATATGTCTTAAGGAGCCTGGAGGGAAACAATGAGTCCTTGTATGTATTAATGGAACCTAACATACATCAATGGGTCCTAGGACATCCTAATATGTATTATAAGGTCTTGAGATTCCTAAGGGATCTTATTTATCTTAATATGTCGTAAGGGAGGGATAAGGCTCCTAGAAACTTACTAGTACAATTTTCTAACATATACTAACATACTACTAGATCATTTTCTAAAATTTAACTACGATTTTCTAAGATTTCTACAAACTAAAAATTATTTAAAACAAATAAATAACTAATATTTACTAACTTTACTAAAAATGCATGTACCTGAGAGAGAGAGAGAGAGAGAGAGAGAGAGAGAGAGAGAGAGAGAGAGAGAGAGAGAGAGAGAGAGATTCCTAATATTTACTAACTTTAAAAGAAATTTAAAAACAAATATTTTTAATAATTTTTATAAGATATTAATATGTTCTAACATTTCTACTATGGTTTCTAATGTTTTGTAAATATTTCTAATAGTTGCTAACAAACTACAATGATTTTCTATCATTTTCTAACATATTCTAACATTTATACTATGGTTTTTGATGTTTTCTAACATTTTCTAACAATTCTACTATGAGTTTATAACATTCTACTATCATTTTCTAACATATTCTAATATTTAACTATGATTTTCTAACATTTCTACAAACTAAAAATTATTTAAAATAAATAACTAACTAAAATAAATATAAAACATATAATTTACAATAAAAAATGAGAAAACTACGTGTACCTGATACTACTAACAATCTGAAGAAGTCAAAAAATCTCGGGAGGTGTTGATGTCATACTGGATGTCACTGGTTCTCTCTAAGCCCTGGGTCCACAAAATCCAAATAGTAAACAATCAAAATAAAAAAGGAATCCCAGAAATTTATAAAGAAATTCGGCCAAAAGGGGCTTCAAGCGAAGTGGGTCTTCCCCTTCGCCCGAAGTAATCAATTTGAGTGAAGGCCCTAATTTTTTTTTCTTTTGTAGAAAGCCAATTTTCTTCGTCCCAAAAAGTGGGACACACTATTGTGTGTTAACCCCATATTGGAAGTAAATGTTAAACTTTTAGAGCTTATTGTATATCAAATATGAAGAAAACACATTTGGAGAAGATTGAAGAGGTTTTATTTCTATTTGATAGTTATATCTTCTCCTAATCTGTTTAGACCATTCAAAACTAGTCTTGAAAGGATGCATGAGGTTCATAGGGAAGTTTTTAGGGTTTTTAAGAGCTTGAATCTATATTTATTTGAATACTTTTTTTTCAAAATTTTTGTACCTAGCCATCCATTTTGGGAGCATTTTTGGTACTTCTAGAATGCATATTTTGTGAGAAGCTCCAATTATGTAGTGAGCTTTGACCTATAAGTACTTTGTATCTTTTCCTAGGGTTATGCATCTTAGCCTACAAGTAACTTGTATCTTTCCCTAAGGTTGTATGATTTATCCTACAAGTCAAACCAAGAAAAGTGAGCTACCTTGTCCTTAAACCTAAAACAAAATTGTATATAATTAAATTCATCTAGCAACTTATTCTCATCCTTATTTTTTCCATATTGAGTTTCCACATAAAAAAATTTTGTTCATGTGTATGTTGTTCATCTAGTTATATTTTTTTTTATGTTAATATTAATTGCTGTGTAAATAAGATTGAAAAAGGTTAGTTATATTAATTAATATTGATTCACCCCCCTCTCAATCTTGTAGAGTATTTAACAATTGGTATGAGATTAAAGTTCCTCTATGATAAGTTTAACTACTTGAGGAAGCTTTGAGATGGAGAAAAACATAATTTACAAAGTACCAAAGTTTGAAGGCATGAACTATTCTTTTTGGAAGAATTTGATGGAATATTCTTTGAATGCCCTATCATTTGGAATATGGGTGAATAAGAGGAAAATGGAAGCAATGTAAAGGGGTTGATTTCTCCTCATCCAAATTGTTCAATGGAAAGGAATATGTCCTAATAGGCTCAAGTAGATCCTTGTACAATGGTAGGGATTTATTAAAATTCAATGTGTACCAAACACAAGTCAACTTTCATAACGTATTCCCAATACTTCCAGATTAGATTGTCATAAAATTTGCAAAATTGTTCATGTACTAGACAAAAAAGATTCTATAGCTCTATAACCTATTTCTGCACACATAAAAATGGGGAAAATATTGAGAAAATGGATTTACCTTGGTCAAACCCTTGTTTAGGGATCAACCTTGAAATATGATAGGAATTTCATAAAGGAAATGATGTAAAAAGGAAAATTCATGATTTAACATGCATAAAATCCTCGTGAACAGATGTAGTAGTCACTCAAATCCATGAAGATGATTGAATGAACTTGGAGTCCAAAGATTTGTCTTTGAAATGAGATGTAGAATCAAGAATTCCCCTACAAATACATAGATCTATGATTGCCACTCCTAGATCAAGAATGTAGATACTCTTGATAAGCAAATGTAAGGAAGAAGAGAGATAAGGGTGGATGAATGAATCTTATTTCTTGATTGATAATTCCTCTACCTGACCATCATGGGAGAGAAAATTTCATCAATTGGAGAAGATCTCCTTTGACTTAATGGATCTTGAAGAAATGGAGACTTGGATATCTTGAATAGGAGGATTTCCTTCAAATCTTAAATCCAGATCCTTAATTGCTCAACTTGAATTCTTAATTTCTTGATGGATAGCTTCCACTCTATTATGATATGCCAAATAAGGTGAGAGGAGGTCTTTTTATCCTCCAATCCCTCTATTTGGGATTCAAATTTGATCTAGGCCAAGCATAATTGTATTTTGAGAAGAAGACCTTGATATTAGGCTCTAGACAAAATGTAGGGCGAAAACCCTAGGGATAGGTTGTCATTGGTGTTGTGTCCTAAGAAAATTAAACTTAAATTTCATGGGGATGCTGGGGATAGTGAATAAGTGCACAGAAAAAAGTGATAGGTCACAGAGCTCAAGCCTAACAGACATTTAGACCTTGAAATCACCAAAATAGGTCCTAATAGGTACTAAAGCATCCAATTATGGGTATTAAAATTTTAGGACTATATAGGCCTAAGCGCTTAATGGGAAAATGATCCTTTGATAAAAATATGTCAATTGAAAATAGAAAGATAAAATATATAATACAAAATGAAATATAAACAAATATAGACAAAACTAGAAATTATAGTCTGATAACTAATTGCCATAAATAAGAAATGAGCTAAATTGGGATCCAGACTACTGTACGGAACTAGAATTTTAGTTTGGACTAAAATTGTAGGCTACTGAACATTTCAAACATTTTCTACGTAAGAACAAAATATTTTATGCATTCTATTCGATACACTTTTAGCAAAAACATTTTGGGACTCTATGATTGTTCTCAATCTACCCAAAAAAGGTCTACTAGCTCTATAACCTATTCCTACACACACAAAAATAAGGAAAAGGTTGGGAAAAGAGATTTTTACTTGGTCAAATATATTTTTAAGGAATCAACCTTGAAAATGAAAGGAAATTGTATATAAAGGAAAGTATGTAAAAGGTAAATGTTCGATTTACCTTGCATAAACCCTCATAGATTGATGTAGAAATCACTGATACCCATAAAGATGTTTGAATGTTCTTAAATTCAAGGATTTAACGTTGGAATGTAGAATAGGATAAAGTAATCTCAGACAAATGTATGGAAATATGAACACCATTCCTAGATCTTCAACATAGATATTCTTGATAATCTCTTGCAATGGAGAGATGAACATGAATGGAAAGAAGGATCTTCTTGCTTGATTGAGAAATCCTCTACTTTTCTATAATAGGAGATAAATTGATTCAATGGAGAATATTTCTTTATAATTTCATTGGATGGTTGATAAGAAACTAGATCTTGGATGATTTCCTTAAAATCTTGAATCCAATCGCTTGAATGCTTGATCTTTTGAAAATGTTTGGGTTTCTTGTAATTTATCATGAATGTTTATGAATGCTATCCAAAATTAGGAGAGATAACATATTTATATACCTCATCCTAAATTTTAGGAATAAAAAAAGCTAGGATAACCATGAGACCTAATTTCCCATCAAAACTCTGACATAGGGTTGAGCCAAATTTTAGCCAAAACAAGTGGGAACATAATGTCTCAAATGGTATGTTCCTATGTATATAACATTTGAAACATTATGTACCTAGGGTTTTGAGCTAAATTTTTCTTCGGTGTTAAGATGGTGGATAAGATGCATAAAAAGAAGAATCAGGTTGTTAGGATCAAGCATAACAGACATTAGATATCAAAATCACCAAAATAAAGCCTAATAGTTGAGAATCCAATTATGAGTGCTAACATTTTAGGAAGGTTCATTTATCCCCCACTTTAGCCATAATATGCGATAAACTCATTCGTGTGGTAAAGTAGATCAATGCATAGTAAAAATCTTATGAAGGTCAAGGAGACAAAGAAACATCTAGCCCCCAAGTGACTTAAGTACTCATCAAATCCAAAACCAAGATAAAAGAGGCATCTCATGAGAGGAGAAAGAAGGAAAAGAGAGAGAGACATGATGACTATCCTAGTAAGGTATTTCCTTACTATGGATCATGTGAAGAAAAATAACTACTACAAAAGGCAACATTGATTTTTTAGAAAGCCATATTATGCTAGTCAACCCATCATAAAAAAGTGGACTAGTCATTAAGGAAAGCATTGTCTACATTAAGGGATCCTAAAAAGGTGATCAATAGTAAGGAAAGAGTTGTCTCCAAAGGTATCTAAGAAAGGAGAATCAGTCTAAGGATCTACTAAATAAAGCACTGAGGCATGAGAATATAAAGATGAATGCAAGGAAAATATTATCGCCTTAGTCATTTTTAGAAATACATTGTAGTGAATCTTTCTGTGTGTATGAAAAATGGTGAAGTATTAGTAGAATATTTGGGCCAACATTAAAGAAATTACCAATGTCTTATTGAGAGAAAATTCTTTAAAAAATCATACATGCACCCTACAAGATATTTTTTCACTATGAGATGCCCCAAAGTAAGTACAAACCAAGTGAAATTAACACGTAACTTAAGAGGGCATGAAATGGATCTACTAAATTAGGGGTCAGTATGATCATATGATTCAACTCATGTATATCAGAATTATATCAAAATGACTATCTTCATTCCTTAAAGATTGTAGAAATAAAAGCACAATTGAAGAATAAATGTACGATGCATGAAGAAGAGTCTTTTTGGGTTGGTATCATGGTGACAAAAAATAATACGTATCTACTGCTTTGCATCATCCCTAATTAGAAAACACAAAGATATATTAACAAACAATAGCAGATTTACAACATAATATGTAACATGTAGAAGAAATGAGATAAAAATAGAGGAATGTCATCATAGGTTGGTTCCTTTATCATGTTGTATCAACAAATAAATAAGGGTCATTTAAGGAAATCTAAATGAAACATATAACAATCAACACATTATGAGGGAGGCACATTATAATAGGAAAAAAAAAAGAATCCACCACACAAGAGGATATAGTCAATCATATTGCTTTCCCAAAATCTCTATCCGTATTATTTAGGGAAGGTGGGAAACACATAAGAGGAGAAGCATAAATCATAGTAAATGGAAAATAACTATTTCCAAACAAGGAAGGTGGGTCACTTGGTTCATCACTAGGACTAAGATATTAGTGTTTTCCAAATGTAGTTGTTAAATCATGATTAACATTAATAAGCTCATACATATCATCAAAATTAGTAGCATGGATATCATCATTTGTATTAGAAACATTGAAATCATTATCATCAAGAATATATTATTTACCCAAATTAAATGCAATAGAATCTAATATACAAATAGTATCATCATGATTGTTTAATTTCATCATTTTAAAATTAACTTCATCCCTTGGGCTATAGGTTGGTAAAAGGGAATCATGACATTACTAGATTTCTTAGAGGAAGAAAGGATTTGGGAACCACACTCATGAGCTTTAGAAGAGTTTTTGTGGTGGCAGTCTCAAGAATAATAGTTATATTTGGTTTTATTATAAATTTGACTTCGTATAGGATCAATCAACACCAAGTCCTTTTATTCTTTAGGGGGGAGAATGTAAGGCATCACACTAGGTTAAGAGATATAATATACATAATTTATGATTGATATAGGAGGTGGAATACAAGAATAAATAGGAGATGAAGGAGGTTTAGGAAGAAGTTCATGTCCAAAGAAAGGATATGAAACAATATTAGGATCACTAAGATCAAAAATCTTGTTAATTTTGATTTTATGATAAGATAGAAAAAATTAGCTTGGCAAGGTTGGACTCATTAATGCATGGAATGCAAAAAAATGTCAACGTCAAAGTTTACTTGATGCATTAAAGCCTTATATAGATGATGATTAATCGTTATGATTTCACCATTATGAGGTAATTTCAAACACTTATGGATACAAGAGACTATAACTTTCATGAAAGTGAGCCAAAGAAGACCAAGTCTAACTTGAAACTGATTAGAATTTGGGATGATAATGAAGGTGACATCTAGGGTTCTAATACTAACTTCTATGGGAAAACTAATGTAACCATGATTAGGGTAAGTGAAAATATAAAAAAAATTTATCATCACATCATATTTTGCATATAAATCTCATTTCATCTATCTAGTGTAAAGATGTTAGATTCAATTATAAAATTTACTATACAAGTAGGATCTATAAAGACACCATGAGAAATAAGACCATTAAGATTTGATAAATTATAAAGAGGACCATCATGTTCTTTAATATCCTCAAAAGGATCATATGTAATGTAAATCTCAATATTAGGCTTGGGTTTGGATTGAAATGTTGGATTACAGAGAGGGGGGAGGGGGGTGAATCAATAATCCTTGATTCTCTATACCTTAAAACTTTTCTCTGATTAACTTAGTTAAAGATAATTTACTATTTATCAACAATAGTAAAAAAACTTTAACAATCAACGAATCATTCACATAAATCATTCATCACATGTAATACTAGTATTTAACATTAAAACCTAGCTTTGGGAAAAACCACTGTGGAAATTGTCACCCATTAAAGAAAATACGTATTTGAAGTATGCCTTGTTAAGAGCCAATATGGTTAAAGATTATAATACACACTATTAGGTGTGAATCGATCAAGGAATTTACCTCAGATCTATTAGGATCTTCACCCTATTAGGAGTGGCCTGGTAAAAGGACTTTGAACACACTTTAGAATGTTACCTTTTGAAAGGATCTTACAATAAAATTGTTAAGTCTACTTGATTAAGAGATGATGATCATCATCATCATCATGAATTTTCCTGATCGTAGATCTCTCTAACTAACTTTACTTATCATCATAACCTTCCAACTCATCATAGCTAATTATTAAATATCATTCTGATCATTGTATTTAATTTATGTTCCTTGCACAGTGGATAGCTCTGAATTTTGGTTAACTTTTCTTGGTGCCTAAAACTTATTTTTGGTGTCTAGATTTCCTTTTCCTTTACCAAAAATTACTTTGCTTAATTTTTTGAATTATATTTCCTTCTCGGTAGCCAAAATTATTTTTCTTACCAACTTGTTAAATCTTCATTACCATTCTTTATTGATTTGATATAATCATATGTTAGGTAGAAAACAATTATATTAACATAATCTTAGTATTTTATGATCTATATGAGTTTCCCATTTAACTTATTCAACTTCACAACATCTCATTTCTTCTTCTCCTTAACTCATTGAACTTATATCATACTCTGAATGATATGGCAACATAATATAAATCAAAAGTCAATTTATTGACATCAATGACAAGATAATAACTGATCTAACTATTCTACTATCTTGTATTCCTCTGATTTTGGTCGGTCTTCATCATCATTACCATCAGCTATAGTAACAAAGTCCCTCTTTGGAATTTATGGTGATACACTAACTATATTTAGTGTTCAATCTATCAGTAACAATCATCTATCAGTAACAATCATCTTCTTTAATAGATCTTATTTACTATCCCTCTTTGACAACTTCTTTTATGATCTTCTCTTTCAATAATCAATTCCTTTACAAACTTCTCCCTCTTTATGATCATTAATTGTAATCTTCTCCCTCTTAGACAATAATGCCAAAGACACATACTCTTGAAATTTTTTCTCAGGCATTAAATTATACCTCAAATGTATTGATTTTTCATTTCACTCATAAATATTTTCACAACTTCAGGCTTCACCTAAAGAGTGAAAAAATAGCATCAACTCACAAAATAGATATTCAGTTGAATACTTGAATTGATGCAGCACGCATCTTTCCCTAGTGAATATTTCATAGGGGAAGAACCCCTGACTTACCTTGTAGACATTGAAAAGAATCCTTTGGTATTGGTTTTGTAATTATATCATCTATTTGTTTCCTTGAATTCATATACTCCAATATCACATGCTTATCTTGTACTTTCCCTCTCAAGTAATCACACTTGATAGAAATATGCTTTGTCTTTGAATGCATCACTAGATTCTTTGATATGTTAATAACACTTATATTATCATAATAAATTATAACTGGATCAGTAATCTCTTCTTGCATACCTTCAAGTAATTATTTGATCCACACAATGTTAGATCAATTCATAGTTGTAGCAACATACTCAGCTTTAGTAGTAGATTGTGAAATACAATTTTGTTTCTTTCTTAACCATGTCACTAATCTTTCTCCTAAAAAGAAAGCTCTTCCACTTGTTCTTTTTTTGTCATCAATGTTTCCAGCCCAATCAAAATCACTATATATATTGAGATTAAAATCTCCTCCTTTTGTGTATAAAAGCCTGAAATCTTCAGTCCCTTTCAAATATCTAAATATTCTTTTCATTGTAGACATATGTGTCTCCTTTGGGTTGGTAGAAAACCTTGCCACAATACCAACTAAATATACAATATCAGGCCTACTGTGTACAACATACTATAGTTTATCAATCATGAATTAGTAAAGTGTCTCATTTACATCCTTTGCATCATTTTCCTTTAACAATTTACAACTAGTAGCCATCGGTATTCCAACCAGTTTTGATTCTTCCATATTGAATGTCTTTAGGATCTCCTTGATATTATTTGACTGTGCTATGTAGATCCCATCCTTTACTTGTTGAATTTTTAGTCCAATAAGGAATTTAATCTCTCCAATCATAGTCATCTCAAATTCATTTCTCATATCCTCAGCAAATGATTTAGACATTATCTCATTTCCACCAAATATAATATTGAATTAAAAAATAACTCAAAAATCAAAATCTTATCAGTACAATCACATTTTAAATACAAATTATTTTTATCACTTTTCCTTTGAAATCCAATCTTGATTAAATAAGAGTGTAGTCTTTCATACCATACTCGGGGTGCTTTCTTTAATCCATAGAGTGTTTTATATAGTTTTCATACCATATCCAAGTTAAAATTTTGAACAAATCCTTTAGGTTGATCAACATACACTTCTTCTTCAAGATTTCCATTTAAAAATGCAGACTTAACATCCAC
Organism: Chamaecyparis obtusa; assembly: GCA_027943335.1. NCBI lineage: Eukaryota > Viridiplantae > Streptophyta > Pinopsida > Cupressales > Cupressaceae > Chamaecyparis > Chamaecyparis obtusa. Next base: position 261,731 of record BSBK01004545.1, on the reverse strand, counting down.
TAATAAAATTTGAATCCTTTATAGGCAGCATATGCAAGTAATGTTCTTGCACCCTCTAATCTAGCAATAGGGGAAAATGTCTCACCATAGTCAATAGCTTCTTCTTGTTCATACCCTTTGTAGAATAATCTTTCTCAATTTCTGATCACATATCCATTATCATTGAGTTTATTTCTAAAATTCAACTTTGTTCCAATCACATTCTTATCCTTAGGACCCGATACCAATGACCAACTATTTTTATTTTCAATCTAATCAATTTCTTATTTCATTGCATTACTCCAATCTTCATTTCCTAGTATATCCTTGACTACTCTTGGCTCAAACCCAAAAATTAAACATTTTTTTATCTTTAAACTTACTTCTTTCTATGACTCCTCCATTCTTGTATCGAATACTTTTTCTCGGTGAGTGGTCTCTTCTCATATATTTTTCTAATATAGGATTGATAGGCTATTTATCAATGTTTTCATCTCTTGATGAAGGCTTTGTTAGGCCATTTTCCAGTCAATGTAAAAATCCAATGAAAATGGCCTTTTCCCCTGCAATCTTTGTTGAGTTGTCTCTACCTGGCCTACAGTCACAGTTTTGTCTTACGAAGTAGATCCACTTGGTTCTATGATGTGCACCCTTAGCCCTGTGCTCTTTATTGTGTCACCTAGCTCTAGCTCTGATCGCATCTCCTAAATCGCAAAACCCAAGTTAAATTTTAAGTTTTAAGGTTTACAGGAAATGTTCTCAGAATCTGCCTAAGTGTCAAAAACCCACAATGTTTTTGAAAATCCATGATGTTTTCAGTCTCCCTGCTACCTTTTGGTCTTCATACAAACCTTGTGTGTTTTCGACCTCACACTTCTACTCTATTTGTTGGCATTCTCTAACTACGCATGTGTGATCTGTTGGTGGGCCTGGGTCTTCAAAAGTTTTAAATGATTGGTTATCACATGATTGCATGTTAGAGTTTTCTGACATGCGACCATGCGATCGATTCCTTCTTTGTGCATGGGGCCCATTGGCGAAAAGGTAGTGGTCCTGCTGGTGGTTATGTGGCGGCCTGAGGTTGGCTATCGCATGATTGCATGTCAGATTTTTTTGACATGTGATCATGTGATCAGTTGACACATGTCCTAGCCGGTCCATCTCAGGGGGCTCTAACAGATTGTCAATGGGTGTGCAGGATCAACGATCCTCCCTATACTATGAGGAAAAGATGCAAGCTTTTTAATCTCTGCGCTTTAACGAGGGTCATCGATGTAGTTCAAAAAAAAAAAATGTTCGGTGCGGTCCTACTATCAGAAGAGGTGGTGATGTGGCATCTTTTGGCCTTGTCGCATGATTACCAGAGCCATTTTCATTGCTTGCGATCATGCAACAAGGGTGCCACATTGTGCTAGGGCCCGGTGGCAGGTGGTTTGTGATGGAACCTATCTCCTCAGCGGTGTTGATATGCTCGATTCTCATTGGTCAGTGGGCTGACGAGTTGGATGTTGTCAGTGGGGCCATAGTTTTCAAAGGAAGTAGAGCATTTGCAAGTCTGTGAAGATTGAGTGGTTGTCATTATACCACTAAGGTGAGATGCTCGACTTTTAGCATCATGGTGTAACGATGACTGTCGATTTTGTTTAAAGAAATATAAAGTGTGCCAGCCTGAGAAAAGTAAATGAATCGAATGGTGGTGATATAAAGTTAATCTCAGTTCAAATGTTGACTGTTGATAGATTGCTGGCACCCTAAGGATGACTGTTGCATTTCAAATTCAAACTTCTGAGTGGGTTTGTGATCGCAGTTGTGTGGCTAAGTGATTGCAGTTGCATGATCAAAAGGGTGAGTAGGGTGTCTTGTGATCATGCAACCAAGCATAAATGTAAACCAGGATTCCTTTTTGGGCTGCCCAATTTGCCGAAAGAGAATGAATCGATGGCTGTGTTTTAAAGTTGACCGGCTAACCGTTGGTGCCCAAATTCAAATATGATTGCAGGGTTTCTTGCCAATGTTTTCACAGTGAGCTGTTTTTGATGAGTGTGGTAGCTCAGAATTGATTTTTGTAGGATAGTAGTAGTTGCGATGATGATGGTGAGGGTCTAGACGACTGCGCAGATCAGATTTTCTTGCCTCGGGTGTCTTACTAGTTTAAATGCAGTGGACTGTTTCTTTTTGCAGGTAGCTAGGGTTTGATATATGTCAGAGATTTCCATGGTTAGTACATGCAAAGTCATCAGACTAGCTCTGGCATTGAAATTGTTCTTCCTATAGCAAAATATCATTATAATTTATTGATCGCAGTTAGCCTATAGTGAGGAAACCAATGCATTATAAATAAGATTTGATCTGATTTTCCTAGGTTTCTAGGCTTCTCTACACTCTTTCTCTTCTTGTTGTACTGGGTGGTTGCAGACTTAAATTTTGAGCCCTAATGATCTGTATCTTGTTGCATCCTTGTTCGTATAAAAGGATTTTCATGATCATTAGGAATGGTTCTGAATTTTGTCAGTTCCAGGAAGGGTTCTTTTCTTGTAGATTTTCTTCTTCTTCTTTGCATATAGGGTGTTCTTCTTCTTCCATTGTTGGTTCAGAGAATATAATGCATGTTGCAATAGATTTATCTCATGTATGAGAACTCAATATACTCTTACTATTACCAAGCTATCTCCATTTGAATTCTGAGTCCATTAATCATACATCAAGGGTGTTTAATTTTTCTATTTGCATTACCTATGAGTTTGCAAGTGGAGTTGTCTTCACAGAGATAACTGGTTTAGGGTTAGTGTTTATGTATGTATGAGCTGAGGTGTGAAAGATATTTCATGCTTGTCTTCTAGTGGATGCCGGTAAATGTATTATCTGTTTATAGGTCTCTTCTAAGGGGAGGGTTAAAATCCTTTGAGTGGATAATAACATACTTAAATACACAGGTGGGTGCTAAGTTGAGGTTTGGTCATGGTGTATGATTGATGTAAGGCATCAACACATTGAATATATTATTTCCTTGTATCATAGTTGTCTCTCGCAGTAGGGTATTTGACTCTGTGGCCCATTGGATAAGGCACTGGTCTATGAGAGACTTAGGGGATCTCAGGGTTTCCTTCAATCCATTTAAAATCATTAATCATTCAGTCCCACCCTTTCCCTTTCATGTTGGTAGTAATAGAAGTTTCTGTCTAGTCTTTAGACTCATTCTATGCAAGTAGGGCTTTTGCATGTGAATTGGCTGCATTGGGGTACAGGATACCTAAAGGGGTTTGAAGACTATTCCACATTAATGTATCTTCAAGCCTATGGTTAATCATGAGGTGTCTTGAGTGTGTAGATAAGGCAATACCTGCCTGAGTGATTGTGGAGCTCAAAGAAGAAGGAGGATGTTCTCTATCTTCATCAATTGGATTGTTTCCTTGTCAAACTTGAGTGCGTAACCGAGATCTAAGCCCAACTATTTGATTCAAGTTTGGTCCTGCAAGGAAAAGATCCAACAAAATGGTAACTTTTCTGGGGAGAACAACAATGAAGAAGTATATTTGTTAAGATCTCTGGTAGGGAAGGAGTAAAAGACAGCAAGCTCCCTTGCTTGGCTAGATTATCCCAGAGTCTTGGTTGAAAGAATAGAGTCAGATGAACAAACAAGCATTTGCAAAATTTTCTCACCTAGTTGTGAGTGGTGGCTTTGATGTCTTTGTTTGATCAGTGCACTCCCTAATAAACAATGCAAATCCTAGTGAAGTTGTGGTTGATTGGAAGAAGCTACAATACAAGTGATAAATTTTCCTCTCCAAGGAGGTGGCGACTCTACACTACAAAGAACCTAATGGAGTTGCATGGTGAGCTCTAGATCTACCCCGCCTTCCAGTCAATAAGGTCCTTTTTCAAGGCTTCCAGGTATTTTTTTTTTCATATGCCCTATTTTTATGAAGATCAGCTCTATAGAATGTATCCCTGTCAAGTGTCTAGCACTATTGTAAAGGGATGGTAGTTAGTGGGCGGTTCCACATGGAGGAATATAGGCCCTTTTTTTTTTATGGCATTGAAGATGCCCCTAATGAGTTTTCTGCTGAGGATGGGGAGTGCTTGCCTAGATTCATGGCTGATGGATCCATTTATGCAAGCCAGCATGATGATGATGTTATGGATCTTTTTGGAGATATGGATATCGAACATGAAGATGTTGCTATGAGGCTTTTTGTGCGTACATTTTTTGATAGTGCAAGGAGGTGGTTCTTTTCCTTGCCTCCATGTTCAATCCCATCTTGCGATGTATTGAGAGATGAGTTTATTGAACATTTTGATGAGGTTGCTGCTCTCAAGATGAAGATTGCAAAAAGAAAAATTGATATCTGGTAGTTTGAGGAGGACAAAAGATTGAGAAGACTGGTGGTTCCTTATGGTGGTCATGAGGAGGTCATTATTTCTGATGTTGAGTGTCATTATTTAGAAAGTGTGAACTATAGAGCTGATACTGAGGATAGTGCATATGAGGTTGTTGAAGGTGAATCTAAGGTTGACAACATTTCCATCTTGTCTATAGATCTTTCTTCTTTTCAACATCAGGATTCTTTCTTCTTGTCCCGGTTTGATGATGTTTTGTGTGAGAAGCAAGAACATTGTTATGATGCAAATGATGATTCCTGCATTGATTTATTCACAGAAGATGATCTAAAGTTGGAGTTTTCCATTCTTGTCTTGGACAAGAATGATGTTTGCAATAACAAGGATGTAGCTGATGAAGAAGAAAATGAAGCTCAAAGTCCACTAAGTAGTGAAATGATTTCAATACTCTTGGCTGAACAGTTGCAAAGGTATGCACCTTGTGTGGGATTTGATTTGCAGCTCCCCTGTGATACACACTTTGACATTGATAATTAGGCTAGTGTTCAAAGTGACCATGAAGATCCATGTATATTAGGTCCCCCCTCTGGTAGTGACTCTACAGAAAGAGAAGTAGAAGGACATGACAATGTGTTTTTCTATCATCAAGATTACAGTGATGAACAAATTTCTTGTTCAAGCCCTTTTCCTATTTATGCTAAATATGATACTGAGTGTGATAGTGTTGAGGACTTAGTCTTCAATAGTTGGGACATAATTTCTTTTGGTGAAAATAATGATGATGCAGTGCTCCCTTGTCACCAAAGTTTTGATATAAACCTTCACTTGGTTCATGATCTAGTTCATGAGGATGTCATTGATGAACCAAGTTGCTTAGTGGTGAGGCAATACATGAAGGTAAATCAGAGGGTTCAAATCCTTTTTAGCCAGGTAATTATGATGTAATGCATGATGCTTAGTATGTTTTATTTTTTGATGCATTACAAGGTGAGCTTTTTATTTTTAACAGTCATCAAGAAGTAGATGATGTTCCCTACTTCTTGGAGTTTGAACATAAATGTAATAGTCTTGACTAGAAAAACATGGGTAATGATCATTATATTTTTATTTTTCAGCCCATGAATATTCACATATGTTTGTAGTAGAATGGTAAAGAAATTTTCAGACTTGGGATCACATATGTGGATGAAAATTAGATTTTTGACTTAGGGGGGTCATTGATTTCATTTTGGTGGCCTGGGGCCATCAAGTAAATTTGTGAATATTGTAAATTCTATAAATATTCTTTCCTTTCTTTTTGTGTGTTTTCCTTCCGGTTTCCTGCTGCGGTTGCTAGTTTTTGAGGTCCCTGCCTTTTTGTCCTGTTGGTGGTTTGCTCTCCCAGAAATCCTGATTTCTCACATGGGCACAAGTTACCCATCATCCCTAGATAGAGCCACTATTAGGCCATTTTCCAGTCAATGCAAAAATCCAATGAAAATGGCCTTTTTCCTTGCAATCTTTGTTGAGTTGTCTCTACCTAACCTGCAGTCACAGTTTTGTCTTGCAAAGTAGATCCACTTGGTTCTATGATGTGTGCCCTAAGCCCTGTGCTCTTTATTGTGTCACCTAGCTCTAGCTCTGATCACATCTCCTAAATCACAAAACCCAGGGAGAATGTTAAGTTTTAAGGTTTGAGGAAATGTTCTCAGAATCTACCTAAGTGTCGAAAACCCACAATGTTTTTGAAAACCCATGATGTTTTCAGTCTCCCTGCTACCTTTTGGTCTTCATGAAAGCCCTATGTGTTTTTGACCTCACACTTCTACCCTATTTGTTGGCATTCTCTAACTACGCATGTGCAATCTGTTGGTGGACCCGGGTCTTCAAAAGTTTTAAATGATTGGTTGTCGCATGATCGCATGTCAGAGTTTTCTGACATGCAACCAGGCAACTGATTCCTTCTTTGCACATGGGGCCCATTGGTGGAAAGGTAGTGGTCCTGCTGGTGGTTATGTGGCCGCCTGAGGTTGTCTATCGCATGATCACATGTCAGAGTTTTCTGACATGTGATCATGCGACTGGTTGACACATGTCCCAGCGGGCCCATCTCAGGGGGCTCTAACAGATTGTCAATGGGTGTGTAGGATCAATAATCCTCACTATACCATGAGGAAAAGATGCAAGCTTTTTAATCTCAGTGCTTTAATGAGGGTCGTCGATGCAGTTAAAACAAAAATATGTTCGGTGCAGTCCTGCTATCAGAAGAGGTAGTGACATGGCATCTTTTGGCCTTGTCGCATGATCACCATAGCCATTTTCACTACTTGCAATCATGCGACAAGCATGCCACATTGTGCAGGGGCCCGGTGGTAGGTTGTTTACGGTGGGACTTGTCTGCTCGGTGGTGTTGATATGCTCGATTCTCATTGGTCAGTGGGGTGACGAGTTAGATGTTGTCAGTGGGGCCATAATTTTCAAAGGAAGTAGAGCGTTTGCAAGTTTGTGAAGATTGAGTGGTTGTCATTATACCGCTAAGGTAAGATGCTCAGCTTTTAGCATTGCAGTGTAACGATGACCGTCAATTTTGTTTAAAGAAATATAAAGCATGCCGGCCTAAGAAAAGTAAATGAATCGAATGATGGTGATATAAAGTTAATCTCAATTCAAATTTTGACCATTGATAGATTGTTGGCACCTTGAGGATGACCATTGCGTTTCAAATTCAAACTTCTGAGTGGGTTTGTGATCGCAGTTGCACAGCTAAGTGATTGCAATCGCATAATTGCAAGGGTGAGTAGGGTGTCTTGTGATCATGCAACCAGGCATAAATGTAAACCAGGATTCATTTTTGGGCTGCCTAATTTGTCAGAAGAGAATGAATCAATGACTGTGTTTTGAAGTTGACCGGCTAACTGTTGGTGCCCAAATTCAAATATGATTGTAGGGTTTCTTGCCGGTGTTTTCACAATGAGCTGTTTGTGATGAGTGTGGTAGCTCAGAATTGATTTTTGCAGGACAGTAGTAGTTGCAATGATGATGGTGAGGGTCTAGGTGACTGCGCAGATCAAGTTTTCTTGCCTGGGGTGTCTTGCTGGTTTAAATGCAGTGGACTATTTCTTTCTACAAGTAGCTAGGGTTTGATATATGTCCGAGATTTTCATGGTTAGGACATGTGAAGTCATCAGACTAGCTCTGGCATTGAAATTATTCTTCCTCCAGCAAGAAATCATTATAATTTATTGATCGCAGTTAGCCTATAGTGAGGAAACCAATGCATTGTACATCAGATTTGATCTGATTTTCCTAGGTTTCTAGGCTTCTCTCCACTCTTTCTCTTCTTGTTGTACTGGGTGGTTGCAGACTTAAATTTTGTGCCCTAATGATTTGTAGCTTGTTTCATCCTTGTTCGTATAAAAGGATTTTCATGATCATTAGGAATGGTTCTGAATTTTGTCAGTTCCAGGAAGGGTTCATTTCTTGTAGATTTTCTTCTTCTTCTCTGCATATAGGGTGTTCTTCTTCTTCCCTTGTTGGTTTAGAGAATATAATGCATGTTGCAATAGATTTGTCTCATGTATAAGAACTCAATATACTCTTACTGTTACCAAGCTATCTCCATTTGAATTCTGAGTCCATTAATCATACATCAAGGGTGTTTGATTTTTCTATTTGCATTGCCTATGAGTTTGCAAGTGGATTTGTCTTCGCAGAGATAACTAGTTCAGGGTTAGTGTTTATGTATGTATGAGCTGAGGTGTCAAAGATATTTCATGCTTTTCTTCCAATGGATGCTGGTAAATGTATTATCTATTTATAGGGGAGGGTTAAAATCCTTTGAGTGGATAATAACATACTTAAATACACAGGTGGATGCTAAGTTGAGGTTTGGTCATGGTGTGTGATTGATGTAAGGCATCAACACATTGAATATAGTATTTCCTTGTTTCATAGTTATCTCTCGCGGTAGGGTATTTGACTCTGTGGCCCATTGGATAAGGCACTGGTCTATGAGAGACTTAGGGTATCTCAGGGTTTCCTTCAATCTATTTAAAATCATAAATCATTAGTCCCACCCTTTCCCTTTCATGTTGGTAGTAATAGAAGTTTTTGTCTAGTCTTTAGACTCATTCTATGCAAGTAGGGCTCTTGCATGTGAATTGGCTGCATTGGGGTACAGGATACCTAAAGGGGTTTGAAGACTATTCCACATTAATGTATCTGTAGGCCTATGGTTTATCATGAGGTGTCTTGAGTGTGCAGATAAGGCAATACCCACCTGAGTGATTGTGGAGCTCAAAGAAGAAGGAGGATGTTCTCTATCCTCATCAATTGGACTGTTTCCTTGTCAAACTTGAGTGCGTAACTAAGATCTAAGCCCAACTATTTGATTCAAGTTTGGTCCTGCAAGGAAAAGGTCCAACAGGCTCAATTTTCTCATCGGTTCCTTCTTGTTGCAACTCGATTGCATCAACTAAATAACCTTCTTGTACATAAATAAATCTTTGATAATCCTTAGGTTACCTTTTTCTATCTTCTTCATTCCTTTCTGTAAATTTATTAATCTGCACATTTTCACTTTCAACAATTTTGTTAGTAGCCTTGATCAAACATTTATATTCTTTTCTCTTTGATGAATATCCTAGGAATATACCTTCATCTCCTTTAGAGTCAAACTATCCATTTCTATCATCTTTCAGTATGTAACACCTACTTCAAAAACTTTTAAAGTAACTTATATTTGGTGTATTCCCATACTAGAGTTCGTAAGGTGTCTTATTTTTTCTTTTCTTCAATTGTACTTGGTTGAGTATGTAGATAATAGTACTTATGTCTTCTCTCTAGAATGTTTGTGATACCTTTTTGTTAATCAACAATGTTCTAGCACAATGAACTATAGATCTATTCCTTATTTTAGCTATACCATTTTTTATGGAGCCCTTAGTGCAAATACTTGTCTTTTGATTTAATTTTCATTGTAGAAGATAGTAAATTCATCAAAGATAAATTCACCTCCTCTATATGATCTTAAACATTTCAACTCTTTACTTGTTTCCTTTTCAACTCTAGCTTTATACCACTTGAATATTTGGAATGTGTCATACTTCTCTTTTATAAATATAACAAACATCATTCTTGAATACTCATAAAAAAACAAAATGAAATACTGATCTTCATAATAGCTTTCTATCTTCATAGGATCATAAAGGTTAGTATGAACTAATTCCAAAATATCATTAGAAGATCAAGACTTTCTTGAGAAACTTGATTTGGTCATCTTACCAATCTGACATTCCTTACACATCAATTTATCAGGTTTTCTTAATTTTGGTAGTCCTCTGACTCTATTCTTTTTGCTCACTTTAATCATGTTATCAAAATTTACATGACAAATTATTTTATGTCATAAGGTCATACATCATCAATTTTAACAAACATGCAAATATTTTTCTTAGTATCAAGATAGGATAGGTTTCCTTTAGATTGTTCGCCAGTTTCAATTAGATCTCCATCACTACCATAAATCTTCACCTTTCTATTTTGAAATTCTAGTAAGTGACCTATATTGTTCAATTGTGCAACACTCAACAAATTATAGTTTACACCTTTAACCCAATATGCGTCATTAAATCTCATCTTTTCATTCAATACAATAGATCCTTTACCTTTCAAAGGACATTGAGCATCATTTGCAAATCTGACAAATCCTCCATTATATTATTCTAGGTTCTCAAACTTATCAATATCACCAGTCATATGATGTGAACATCCGCTATCAATAATCCATGGGTTAGTTTTACTTACATGATAAATAAAATATTTTTCATCTTCATACTTTTCTTCATCCGAGTCTTCCTTTACAACAACATAGACAACTTCATATCCTTCTTCTATATCATTAGATTCATCATAGGTTACACCTTCCTCAACTAGGTAGAAACACTTCTTACCTTTGTCCTTGTAGTCTCTAAATCTTTGGTGTCAGTTCTCCTTCTTATCAGTTTTATCATTCCTATTATTGTGAGGACATCTCTAGATGCAATGTGGCCAATCTTACTACAATTGAAACATTTCAAGGGTAATTTTCCTTTATACTTTCCTTTGCCTCTCGGTAGTCTCTTAGCTAGTAGTACTTCCAACTTTTCTTGTTCTTTCTCTTCAGTTAGGATACTATCATATTCATTTCCACATGAACTACTATGATTCTCTCTTTCTTTTCTTGAAGCTCCAATACTCACAGATGATTTGAATGTAGTTTCAATAGTCGGTAGACTATTGTCACAATTGCTAAGCTCAAATGTCATCCACTTATTGATTAAGGCTTCAAGAGTAACAACATTATTTCGTATGGATATCAATTCCTCAATAGAAGATACTCTAATATCATACTTGGAAGAAAGAGTTCTCAAAATTTTATTTACCACTTCTTCATTAGTTAATGTTCCACTACCACCTTTGATGGCATTAACAACATCCTTGATTCTAAAACTATATTGAGTAATGTTCTCTTTGTCTTTCATTCTCATTTCATCATACCTTCCTCTGAGACTATCAACCTTAGCTTTTTGTATATGCTAATCACCTCCATAAATAAGTGTAAGCCTATCCCACATCTCTTTGGAATTAACATAGTCCTTAACATCATTGAATTTAGCATTGATCAAGGAAGAGGAAAATTCAATTACTACTGAGTTGTGTTCCTTCTTTTCTCTCATCTAATCAATTGGCATAGGTCCAGGAGGTGGTGGACTATAGTCATTATCCAAAAGATCTAGTGGAGATTATCCAATCCAAGATAGGTACAATCTCATCCTTCTTTGGCATGTAGAAAAAATTTCCTTGTTCAACTTAGGTATTTATCTCCTATAAATCTTTAGATCTTTTACTCAAGTCTTTCAAACTTATCTCTCTGGAGTACTTAGCTATGATACTGATTGTTGGATTACTTAGAGTGGGGCTGAATAGGTAACCCTAATTCTTTGTACCTTAAAATATTTCTCTGATTAACTCGATTAAACATAATTCACTATTTACCAAAAATAATAAATAAACATTAACAATCAACAAATAATTCACATAAATCATTCATCACATGTAACACTAGTATTTAATGTGGAAACACAACTTTGGGAAAAAACACTATGGGGATTGTCACCCAATAAAGAAAATACTCTTCTGAAGTATGCCCGATTAAGAGCCAATATGGTTAAAGATTACAATACACACTGTTAGGTGTGACCTGATCAAGGGATTTACCTCAAATATGTTAGGAACTTTACCTTGTTAGGAGTGGCCTAGTAAAAGGACTTTGACCACTCTTTAGAATGTTACCTTTTGCAAGGATTTTACAATAAGATTGTTAAGTCTACTCAGTTAAGAGATTTCTCTATTACAAATGCTAATAAGAAATAGTAAATAAATTGACCTGTAGATTTCCAACTATCCTTTTCATAATCATATCATTTGTGCACTCTCTATATTCACTTCAATATTTCACTTTCCACTAGCTTCACCACTTCATCAAATTCTTCTTTTTGACTCAGAATCTATCTTTTCCTTCTTCACTGCATCAGTCGGTGATTTATCACCCTTCTATTTTCCAACCATTTGTCCATACAAAATCATCCTTTATATAAACTTTCTTTTGCCTCTTAATCTCCTCTATTACATTTTTCTTTGATCAACCTTATCTGTTCAATTCATTTCACAAACTTATTCAATGTATCTGGATCTCCATAACACATTTTACGTTCACCTTGGAACTTGAACTTTCTTGAAACTTTTTCCTTCTATTTTAACCACTTAGATCGAAGCCATAGATCATCATCATCAATTTTCCTGATTGTAGATCTCTCTAACTAACTTTCCTTATCATCATAACCTTGTAGCTCATCATAGCTTATTATTAAATGTCATTCTTATCCTTGTATTTAATTTATCTTCCTTTCTCAGTGGATAACCCTGAATTTTGGTTAAGTTTTCTCGGTCCCTAAAACTTCTTTTCTATATCTTGAGTGTTGGCGTAATACATTAAAGTTTGGTTAACTGCTCACCTCCATTCCCATAAGCAGTTAAAAGTTATCGGTTAACTATTTATTGCATTATATAATTGTATTTGTAGATCAATTAAGTAATGGAAAAATATATTCTACGTTCTTCATTTGGTATTAGAGCATTGAAAATAAAATATGTGAGATTTGTCATTCGGTAATGGAATGCCATGAATATTGGGTAGTACGCCTCCATTAGCAATTGTTGTAGCTATGAATATTGAGTATTGCAGCATTTCTAGCCATGAATATTGAGCATTTGTAGTATGCCATGAATATTGAGCGTTGCAGTGTTTCCATCCAATTCAAGAACCTACGGTGAGATAATCTAAAATGACAGCCATATAGACAAGGGCCACTACTCCTATGTGATCTACATTTTTGCCTTCCTTGAGAATGCTCACACTTTGCATACTTCCCCACCTTGAGAAAGTGAGCAATTCGACCAATAGGAAATTGCAATCCTATTTTTTGTGAGCACTAGACAGCTTTGGTGGCATTGCTCTTCCATCGACCTCCATCTCTTGGAGAACTCATTTTTTTTTCTCTTGTGATTTATAGATAGGAGTTGGTATTTTCTTCAGCTCACACAAACATAAATATGGATTTGAGGTCATAAATCATTCTATAGACAGTGGTTGTGCATTGAATCATCAAATATTTTGTATTCCATCGAACAATGGCTCTCTTTTGATCTTCAATTAGATTCAGCGCACGTGTGATGAGGAATGGCTAAGAAATGTGGAGAGGATTTTTGTGAATGATGGGAGTAATATATGATATGTTTGGGGACCGTTACTTCCTACAGTTACTGATATAATACAACCAAAATATAGTAAGTACATACTTTCGGCCAAGTATAGAATACATAGTATTTTCAATTTTGTGAGTGGTTGACAGTAAGAAGAATGAGTTTCTAGTGTTCAATGGATATTCCATTAGATAGATATCTGGTTTCAATTTTCATACATGGAGAATAAAAATACAAATGCAATTGATGAATAAAAATCTATGGGGCATAGTAAGCGGAAAAGAAAAACCACCTCTAGATGCAAATAAATTGTTGGAGTAGAACAATAGAGATGATAAAGCCAAGGCTATTATTGGCCTTCCTCTTGCAGATTCTGAACTTCATCACGTACATTTAGATAACACTTTTGTTGACATTTGGGATAATCTAAAAAAGTTGTTTGGAGCAAAAGCTATCAATGCAAATTTTTCTCCAAAAATTCAATTGTTTAAATTCAAAATGGAAAATGGGATCACAATGTCATATCATATAAGTAATTTAAGGTCTCTCATTAGAACACTTGCAGAAGTTAAGGCTCCTGTTGATGATGATGATGCTAAGGCCATCTTGTTAAATACCTTATCTTCCAAATATAGTAATGTTGTCTTTACACTAAGTCAATTCACTTCACAGACACTAGAGGATATGATTTCTTCCCTTCTAGTAGAATAAAATAGGACAAAGGAAGTCATAGAAGAAGATCATCACATAGACCAGGCATTATACTCAAAAAGTACTAAAAATGGTCAAATCAAAATAAAAGGGACAATAAATGTTTTTATTGTAAGAAAAAGGGGCACACAGCATGGGGTTGTAGAACCATAGCTAGTGATGTTCTTAAAGGAAAACTAAAAGAACAATTTAAAGAAGGCAATGTTGCATGCTTTGAAGATAAGGACACATCAGATGATGGAGAGGTCGTTAATGATTTCCAGTCTCCTATTAATCACAATATTGTGCTTTGAACCTTCGCATCTAGAGGTTGGCGACATCGGAGGATGGAGGAACTTCCATCATCTCAAGTCAACTTCTTGCTTTGAGATGGTGTTCTGCATGAGAAGCATTTTTTGACATTTTTTTGTTTTCATTTTTGTTTAGCTTTCTAATGCTGACAAGTTTGTAGAATTGATGCAGGAGCATCCTGGGTGTAAGAGCAATCTTGCATCACCCAAAAATATTTCTATTTTTGTATTCAATAAGGGCTATTTTGTGCAGAGCTGCTATTTATGGAAAGTTACTATTTTTGGTAATTTTTGTATGTGCTCAGAATGATCTAATTTCTTTCTTGGAGGTTGATTTTGGTCATATAAGTCTGCCAGTAAAGTTTCATTGCCAGATCAAGTGTATATTGGAAGATATTGAAGATTTTCAGTATTGGCAGCAGGGTACAGAAACTTTGAACTCAGTTTTGAAGGCTTTAGAGGCCTCGGATGAGGTCAAAAATTTGGGTGACGGGCACTTGCATGGGTCAAGCCTGTAGAGCGCTTCGTGGCATTTCCGAAATGGGGTTATAATAGCCGATCGGGTCAACTAGTGATGACTTATGGTCTTCGGAAGTTGGGCCACCCGAAATGGCGAAAAAAAAATTTCTTCAAAATTTCTATTCAGGTTTCAAAAGTTATCTTGAGCCGACTATGATGTAATAAAATGTAAAATAAAATAATTCTAAATTTGGTCGGCCTTATTGGCTAAAATTCTGGAACCTTCCCAGGCGGTGGAAAATTGCCTATATAAGGAAGGCTGTATTATTGTCTTAGGCAGTTCGGAATAATTCTGGGTAGTAAATCTGGGTATTGATTCGAGGCTTTGTCCTACAGAATATTGTAAGGGAATGCCCATGTGGCTTTGCATATTGTAATTCTGAAAGTTTGTAATTCCACATTTGTGGAGATAATAAGAAGCCAATTTTCTGTTCTTGCATATTACTGTTGTTGTTTCTCTATTTCTGTTATGTGTTTGTGGTATTAAGGGGAGCACCCTTCATCAAGTGGTATCAAAGCAGGTTTTCTTGAGTGTGTAAACAGATCGCCGACTGTGAGGCAGTTTGCACCAGGACCGTGGTAAGGGTTTTAGCGTGCATCGCGAAAATGCCTCCACGAAGAGAACGTGGCGGAAGAGCTAGTGCTGTGACACCTGAGGTTAGAGAGCTGCAGAGACAAGTGCGAGCATTGCAAGAAGAGATTCGTAGAGGAATGAATCTTAATGTCAGAGATGAAAGCGAGGATGAAGCCGAAGAAGAATATCAAGAAGGAGAAGTTGAAATTGTGAACCAGGAGGAAGAAAGACTTTTTCGGGTGATTTCCAAGATTGTGAAAAGACCTAAGATTGAGGTTCCTACATTTTCTGGAAATCTTAACCCAGAGGAATTGATCGACTGGATCAATGAATGTGAAGAATATTTTGAGTATGAAGATGTTGAGGATCCTGATAGGGTCAAATTTGTGAAGGCCAGACTGAAAGGTCATGCGAAGATATGGTGGCAAGAGATTCAGTTGGAGCGAAATAGAAGGGGAAAGGAGAAAATCATGAGATGGGATCGGATGGTGGATAAATTAAAGCGACAGTTCATTCCTATTGATTACGAGCTTGACTTACTAAAGAAAATGCAAAGTTTGAAGCAAGCAGGAAGATCTGTTCAGGAGTATACAGAGGAGTTCTATCGACTTCTCATCAGAACAGGCCATGCAGAAGCTGATAAAGAGAAAGTTGCCTGATACCTTAATGGGTTAAGGCCAAGCATTCAGGAGGAGCTGAATCTGGTTCGAATGAACAGTATTGAAGAGGCATACCAGTTTGCCCTAAAAGTAGAGGAAAAGCTAAACAAGAAGTTTGAGAGCAGACAAAATGGAAGAGGTCACGATGGATGATCTGGTGGACGGTCATATGGTGGCTGAAATGAAGATCCGAAAAAGAAGGATGAGGCCAGTAGCAGTCAGAATCAGCACGGAAATAATTCCAATCGCTTCCAGGATCAGAATAATAGATATCAGAGAGGAAGAGGAAGAGGATAAGGATCTGGAAGAGGTGGCTTCCGTGGAACATGTTTTCACTGTGGAGAAGGTCATAGGGCATTTGAATGTCCTCAGCACCAAGGCAGAATAGACAGGAGAAATGAAGGCCAGGCCAGAGTTGCACATATAGATGAAGATGCCAGATCATCAAATTCTGAAGATGCCGAGAGAGGAGAAACGTTGATTAACAAAAGAGTCCTG
The DNA here is from genome assembly GCA_027943335.1 of Chamaecyparis obtusa. Classification (NCBI taxonomy): domain Eukaryota; kingdom Viridiplantae; phylum Streptophyta; class Pinopsida; order Cupressales; family Cupressaceae; genus Chamaecyparis; species Chamaecyparis obtusa. The sequence goes on along the minus strand of BSBK01004545.1, from coordinate 245,382 downwards.
TTGAGTGGTGAGAATGAACCTGAGCAAAGGAGGAGCCTGTTTCGCACTAGATGCAAGTGTGAGGGTAAATGCTGTGATGTGATTATCGATAGTGGAAGCACTGACAATTTGGTGTCAGAAGAGATGGTGACAAAGTTGAAGCTCAAGAGACAGAAACACCCACATCCATATCAGATTGCCTGGGTGCAGGATGACCACAAGGTCATGGTCAGTGAACAGTGCCTGGTAAAGTTCAAGATCGGCGGGTACCAATATGAGGTACTATGTGATATCATCTCTATGGATGCATGTCATATGTTGTTAGGTAGACCGTGGCAGTTTGACATATGTGCTGTACATGATGGTCGTGCGAATACCTATTCCCTGACAAAGGATGGAGTGCGACATAAGCTAAAACCATTGAAGGAGACTGAAGAAAAGGTATGTGGTAATGCAAGGATAACTTTTGTTGATGGAAGAAATTTCCTAGATGGTATGAGGCATGAGCATGTATGTTTTGCTTTAATTCCAAAAGCTGGTAAAGAGGAAGTAGAAGATGTTCCTGTAGAAGTTGTAGATTTGTTGAATGAGTTTCAGGATATTGTATCCGATAACATGCCTGATGGATTACCACCAGTCAGGAAGATCAGTCATCAAATGGACTTGATCCCAGGAGCGAGTTTACCGAATAAGGCAGCGCACAGAATGACACCTGCACAAAGTGAGAAGTTGAAGAGACAAGTACATGAGTTGTTACAGAAAGTATTGATTCAAGAGAGTCTGAGTCCCTGTGCTGTACCCGCGGTATTAGCACCAAAGAAGAATGGAGAGTGGAGGATGTGTACAGATTCCAGAGCAATAAACAAGATCATAATCAAGTACAGGTTTGCATTGCCACGAATGGATGATATTATGGACTGTTTGAGTGGAGCTGTGTATTTCTCAAAGATAGATCTGAAGAGTGGATATCATCAGATTTGGATCAGAGAAGGAGATGAATGGAAGACTGCCTTCAAGACAAAGGAAGGACTGTATGAGTGGTTAGTCATGCCTTTTGGGCTAACCAATGCACCGAGCACTTTCATGCGGCTCATGAACGAGGTTCTGAAAGAATTTCTGGGTAAGTTTGTCATTATTTACCTAGATGATATTTTGATCTTTAGTAAGACATTGGATGAGCATATGATGCATATTCGTATGGTATTTGAGAAGTTGAGAGAAGAGAAATTGTTGATTAATTTGAAGAAGTGCAGTTTTGTGAAGAAAGAGTTAGTGTATTTGGGATTTGTAGTTTCAGTAGAAGGTCTAAAAATGGACCCAGAGAAGGTGCAGGCTATCCTTGAATGGCCTACTCCAAGGAGTGCTACTGAGGTAAGATCTTTTCACGGTCTAGCTAACTTTTACAGAAAGTTTATCAAAAATTTTAGCAGTATTTGTGGACCCTTGACTGAAACAATGAGAGGGGATAGGAAAGAGTTTAAGTGGACTAAAGGAGCAGAAAAGAGTTTTCAATTATTGAAACAAAAAGTTACAGAACAACTTGTTTTAGCACTTCTAGATTTTAATAAGGTGTTTCAAGTAGATTGTGATGCTAGTGGTACTGCAATAGGAGCTGTTATGAGCCAAGAAGGTAAACTTGTTGCTTATTTCAGTGAGAAGTTAAATGATGCCAAGAGAAAATATTCTGTTTATGATCAGGAATTTTATGCTATAGTTCAGGCATTAAAGAAGTGGAGACATTATCTACTTCCTAAGGAGTTTATTTTGTATACTGATCATCAAGCTTTGCAATATTTGAATAGTCAAGGAAAATTGAATCAAAGGCATTTGAAATGGGTTGAGTTTTTGTAGAGTTATACATTTGTTTTGAAACACAGAAGTGGAAAGTCTAATAGGGTTGCAGATGCTCTTAGCAGAAGGAAACTATTGCTGATAGAAATGCAGATTGAAGTGGTTGGGTTCAAGGAACTCAAGAATTTGTATCCAGAGGATCCTGATTTTGGTGAAGCTTGGAAAGCTTGTACAGAACCTGTTACTCTAGACAAGACAAAAAGGTTGGATTTCATCATCCAGGATGATATGCTATTCAGAGGGAGTCAGTTGTGCATTCCATGAAGTTCTATGAGGGAGAATCTCATCAAGGAGGAGCATAGCGGAGGATTGGCTGGACATTTTGGTCATGATAAAACCCTTGGTTTGGTTAGTGAGAATTATTATTGGCCACAATTGCAGCAAGATGTGAAGAAGTTTGTACAGAGTTGTAGAGTATGTCAGATGGTGAAAGGAGTGAAGCAGAATACAGGGTTGTATCAGCCATTACCTGTACCAGAGAATCCTTGGGAGGATATCAGCATTGACTTTGTTCTTGGTTTACCGAGGACACAGCAGGGACATGATTCAATTTTTGTGGTAGTTGACAGATTTTCAAAGATGGCACATTTTATTTCCTGCAAGAAGACTAATGATGCTGTTCATGTAGCAGAATTGTTTTTCAGAGAAGTAGTGAGACTTCATGGTTTGCCAAAGACCATAGTTTCAGATCAGGACACTAAGTTTGTTGGATATTTCTGGCGTACATTGTGGAAGAAGTTGAAGACAGATTTGAAGTTTAGTTCATCACATCATCCACAGACTGATGGACAGACAGAGGTGGTGAATAGAAGTTTGGGAAATTTGCTGAGATGTTTGGTTGGAGATAAGCCAACAGGATGGGATTTGATTTTACCACAGGCGGAATTTGCATACAATAATTCTGTCAACAAGAGCACTGGTAAATCACCATTCCAGATTGTATATGGAAGTAGTCCAAGAAATGCATCTGAATTGAGGAAGATAGATAAAGGAGAAATAAGTAGTGCTAAAGCTGAGGATTTTGCAGAATACTTGAAGAACATCCATGAAGAGGTGAGGAAGCATATTACCAAGATGAATGCATAGTATAAGGCTAAGGCAGATGAGAAAAGGAGGTATAAAGAATTTCAAGTGGTTGACGAAGTCATGGTTCATTTGCGGAAGGAGCGGTTTCCAGTTGGTACATATAACAAGCTGAAAATGAAAAAGTTTGGACCATGCAGGATACTGAAGAAACATGATTCAGGAAACGCATATGAGGTAGAATTGCCTACTGAGCTAAATATTTCACCAGTGTTTAACATTTCAGATCTGACAGAGTATCATGAAGGAGGTGTTGAAGATGAGATCACAGCAGCACAGTGGAGTATTCCAGCAACTAGTTCAGACACTAAGGAGATCGAAGATATACTGGACAGTCATGTTGGCAGAAGCACAAGGAACAGGACATATGAAGAATATCTGGTAAAGTGGAAAGGATGACATGTTGAAGATTCATCATGGCTGACAAAGGAGGAGGTTAGCCGTCTTGGTTTTCCTCTGCACACCTGAGTCGTGACAGGGTCACTTCTCAAATTACCCCGGGTGTCTGATGCAGGAGCATCTTGGGTGTAAGAGCAATCTTTCATCACCCAAAAATATTTTTGTTTTTGTATTCAATAAGGGCTATTTTGTGCAGAGCTGCTATTTATGGAAAGTTACTATTTTTGGTAATTTTTGTATGTGCTCAGAATGATCTGATTTCTTTCTTGGAGGTTGATTTTGGTCATATAAGTCTTCCAGTAAAGTTTCATTGCCAGATCAAGTGTATATTGGAAGATATTTAAGATTTTCGGTATTGGCAGCAGGGTACAGAAACTTTGAACTCAGTTTTAAAGGCTTTAGAGGCCCCGAATGAGGTCAAAAATTTGGGTGATAGGCGCTTGCATGGGTCAAGCTTGTAGAGCGCTTCGTGGCATTTCCGAAATGGGGTTATAATAGCCGATCGGGTCAACTGGTGATGACTTATGGTCTTCGGAAGTTGGGCCACCCGAAATGACGAAAAATAATTTTCTTCAAAATTTATGTTCGGGTTTCAAAGGTTATCTTGAGCCGACTATGATGTAATAAAATGTAAAATAAAATAATTCTAAGTTTGGTCGGCCTTATTGGCTAAAATTCTGGAACCTTCCCAGGTGGTGGAAAATTGCCTATATAAGGAAGGTTGTATTATTATCTTAGGCAGTTCGGAATAATTCTGGGTAGTAGATCTAGGTATTGATTCGAGGCTTTGTCCTACAAAATATTGTAAGGGAATGCCCATGTGGCTTTGCATATTGTAATTCTGAAAGTTTGTAATTCCACATTTGTGGAGATAATAAGAAGCCAATTTTCTGTTCTTGCATATTACTGTTGTTGTTTCTCTATTTCTGTTATGTGTTTGTGGTATTAAGGGGAGCACCCTTCATCAAGAATGCATGTCTATTGAAGATTCCTTTTGGAGATAGGTTTTGGGACTTGATTTTGGGCTCAGGATGGATTGTTTTCCAGTGAGCTTTAGAGTATATAATCAAGAATTATACCCTTTTATGGTCATTAGACAATGATAGAGATCTGCCACATCTCTTAGAGATCATTGTTCAATAATTTAAAACTGTGATTCGAGAGTTCAGGACTGAGAGCTTAAGAACACAACTCGAAGCTACAAATTTCTGAGGGTTACAAGACAACTTGATGGTGCCTTTCTTGGTTTAGGATCTACTACTTGAAAAGAAGATTTTCTAAAAATATGTATTCGTATTATTTAAACAACTTGTTTTGTTACGTAAGCCTTAGGGGGGGTTCCTAGGGCAATGTGAGTATGATCATTCAGGATCAATGTATTAAGGGGTGAATGTTGGTGTAATACATTGTAGTTTGGTTAACTGCTCACCTCCATTCCTGTAAGCAGTTAATAGTTATTGGTTAACTATTTACTACGTTATATAATTGTATTCAAAGATCATGTTGGTTCCTGATCCGGAGTTTACACTCAAAGAGACACCGATATGCCTATGATGGATATTAAGGATTGGTTAGTTCCAAATGTGGGCAATCTATAGGCAACCGGACCAACTATAGGGATGGATTTTCCCTCTTTTGCTTCTGGCTCTGTGAAACCAAGGTGGGTACACCTAATCCAATAGTATTAACTCTGACTGATAGTTCTAACTCTGCCCCTTATTTCTATATTGAATCTTTCAACAGATGATTATAGTGAGAGAATACTAAACAAGAACCTATTGTTCATTGATCCTCCATCACTGGTTAGGACAATACATAAATGTAAATGAAAGTAAAAACTGGTATTGATTTAAAGTTTCTTGCAGAGTGTAAACAATCATGCAACACATGTAACAGCACAAGGGATACTAGCTTATGATCAGTGCCTTATCCATTGGGCATCATACCTAAAGCAGACATGAAATACAAGAACAACTACTAGATTCATCTGAGAAACCAAGCCATAAACATAGTCAAACATCTCTTACACTGCTTGCAGATATCCTTCCTGTTTGAACCTAATAAATCTATGCTTCACTCAGAGGCTTTTAACCTAATCCTAGATCAGGGCTGAGAGACAAAACACATACACCAGTAACCTAATGCAATGAGTTAGAAAACTCAAAATTCATCAAGAACAACTGAAGGAGAGATCCAGGAATGAGAAACTATATTAAGTGTGTGGGTTCAAATCCCTGTATTACAAACTGATTCACTGATACCATAGACAATATGCAAAAGATACATAAGTTTTCTTCCTAGTTTTGATACAGAAGCAAAAATGTTACAACCTGGACTGAGGATGCACACTTGGCTTTTCAGCTTCCTGTGTCAAGAATTTCCAGCCAGCCCCTCCAAATGATTACAAAATTCCCTTTATACCAGGGTTACAATGCAAGCACAATCATTTCAAATTCAAAATTTCAAAATCACCTAACCCCACCAAGAAATAAACACAGACATGACAGGGTTCAAGCCATAGCAATTGACAATCCACTCTGCCCACTCCAGCCACTCAAAAATGAATTTGGTACCTCCTACCACTGAAAACACTCAACAAGCTCAAACGGTCACATGCATTGTGTGAGCATTAATTCTTTTAACCATTCGCCTTCAGTCACGCAACTACGCAGTCACATCTCTCATTGCCATAGGAAATGGGCTCCAATTTACGTTTGGTCACATGATCGCATGGCTCCCAACTCACCCCTGCGATCATGCGAACGCGGTCTCCTAACCATAGCCAATGGTCAGTCCAAAAAACTCTGCAAAGTCTTCGGCCCCACATCACCCTCAGCGACCAATCAAAAATTGAGCATGTCGGCAAAACTGGCATTGCGGGCCCACCTCAGAATTCCGCAACCGCCATGTCTGGTGGTTAGTTGCATGATCACATAGCCTGGAGATGGGCTACGTGAACATGGGACAACCCATGAACACCATGCCTTAGCCTGGCCAACAATCGCCAGGCCTTAGATCTAGGCCCACCTGCCATGTGTCACACCACCACTCACCCGGTCACCGCAAATAGGGACCCCACATATCTAGCGAACTGGCAAACAAAGAACTTCCACCAGTTCGTGAAACATTTTGCACCTTTCGCTAAAAATCTAGCGACTCCACGACCGTTGTTTGCCAAGTCGCTAGACAAACTAGAAAACCGCCAAATCTTCTTGCGAATGCGCGATAAGACCACATTTTATCGGTACCCGCCACCTTTTTATCTGGACCGCCAAACACTAGACTCCAACCGGGCCCGCCTGAAGCCACATGTCACCTCATCATTCGCTGATCCATGCCTAGTCACACTAACATGGGACCCACTTTCCTTAAGCGTCAAGATGAATGGATGGCATAAGATCTCATGGCCCCGACAAATCCCATGAGAACTTACGCCGGCCGTAGGATCCATCCTCGTCACAGACCCCTCTGACAATGGCCCCACCTCTGAGCACATCCACGTCGACCAATCAAAAGATGCCACAGGGACCATTGACCCATTCACAAATAGGCCTGAAAATGAATGGCGGGTGCATGATCACATGGGCTTGAAACCTCCCATGAGATCATGCACCAACCACAGGATCTACCACGTCACCCCCCGCGGATGCCACACTACCACCTTCTGCCAGTGAGAATAGGGACACGCATCGATCGGTCGCATGATCGCATAGCCAAAGAATGGGCTATACGATCATGCGACAGCCAACCAAAAGCTACCACATCACCACCTCGCATGAGCACCAAACTACAACCACCACTTGTGAATAACTGGGACCCACGCGGATAGATGGCAAGCGGTCACATGATCCCATGTCAGAAAAGTCTGACATGCAGCCATGTGATAGCCAATAAGAGAAGAGCCTTTGAAAACCTGGGCCTACCACCCATTGCACTTGCGCAAATAGGAAACTGGTGCGAGGTTGAAAACACACAATATTTTTGACACAGAGAAAGACCGAAAACACACAGAGCTTTCGACGCCAAAGGATGAGCGTACAAAAGTAGGAAGCAAAGGGTCGAAAACAATGAAGGCCAAAAATACACAGACCGAAAACATCATGGACTTTCAGAAACACTGTGGGTTTTTGACACTGTGGCAAATTTTGAGACAATTTCCAGCAGGCTTTGAAATTCGAATAACTTTTTGGATTTTATGATTCAGCATGTGAAAAATGGACCAGAGCTTGGTGAAAACACAAGGAACACAGGGAAAGACACAAACCATGAAACATTTGTAGGGAGGAGGCCATTTTCAAAGGATTTTTGCATGACAGAAAAATGGCCTAACAATGGCTGTAGTTGGGGATGCATGCCTCCTGCAGGCATGGTAAGGATTCAGAATCACTAGGAGAGTAGACCAACCACTGGACAAAAAACAAGGGACTCAAAAAACATAGGGAACAGGAAGGAAAAGAAACACACAATAGGGAAGGCAAATATATTTATAGAATGTACATTTTTACAAAAACCTATAGCAACAAACATGGGTGAATTCTTCCCTCTGTCAAAAATCTAATTTTCATTTCTTCCTCCATGAGGAACACCAGACATTTTGTTTTCATTTGTCTCCTTGCTCACTATGAAGAAACAAATCAGTATACCCATGAATAACACCATCAGATAAGAACCTACTCCTCTCCATTGATTCATGTATGCCATTAATTGGAAACACAAAGAACTCATACTCTGCCTACTGAAAGGCCTCATCTAGACCCTTTCTTTGCATTTCCCCAGGTGCAATCGGCTGGACCTCAAATGAAAAGTCAGATTGATACCCACAGCTGGAAAATGGGCATCCCGATTCAACTAAATCTAAGATCTCCACATGTTCTTCAAACAAAGGATTGATTATTCCATGCAATGCACCATGCTAAACATCATGACATAAAATGGGCTGATAATCAAATTCTTCATTAGATAAAGTATTAGCAAACACTTTAAAATCAACACCCATCTCAACCTCATGGAAACCCACAGCACATGAAGAAAAATCAGAACCATATGGAGACTCACTGATATCACATTCAAACACCATTTCCTTGTCTTCATACTCCTTACTGGAGGAGTGTTCACTTCCACCATTACTCTCTTCCTCCCATGCCCCATCTGATTCACATGAGGACACATTAGCATCACTGCCTTCATCATCCTCACCTGAATAGCCACTAAAATCATATTTAGACATTTCTGAATAAATGGAAGATCCTGCACACCTTGACCCTGATTCCTGCTCACTGTCACAATCTGAATACTCCTCTGACAAAGATTCATCAAAAGAAGTACCCTCAGCACTAGAAATGGATTGCTCTAGAATACAACATTCATTCCCCTTTTGCTGACGGTCTCTTTGCAACCTTTTCCATTCATCATCATCAGCAAACTCCTCCAAGAACAACCACTTAAAATCAATCAAAGAAGAAATGCATTTTGGGGGCAGATTTAGATACCAATTAGATGCACTTCCCCTGAGGGATCTCCCAAAAAACATCATGCTAACATCCTCATCCAAAATCTGATATTCTATAATGAATCTATAGAATGCTAGGACATGTCTGACTGCTGAATCACACTTACAATCAAAGGCAAGAATCAAACCCAAAAGCTCACTAGGAAAAGAGTGCGGGGACTTTAGAAGAGCATAGTCCAAAGGCCTATCCAACCTGAGAAAACCCAGCAGCCTAGACTGACTTTTCCCCTAATTTTCCATTTGATTAAATGCAAGATGAGAGCCACTCATCTTATTTCAGTCTTCCCTTTATACTAGCACTAAATACTTGATAGGGAAACATTGTAATCATAAATATCTAGAAGTTTTGTAGCAGAAAGCTTTGTTGACTGAAAGGAAGGGCAGATCTTGAGCTCACCATGGAACTCCATCAGATTTTGCAAATGCAGAGTTGCTCCCAATCAACACAAAACTCCAAGTAACTCACTGTTTATCAGAAGGAACACTGATCAAACAGAGACAAATCAGAGCCACCACTCACAACTAGGTGAGAAAATTTTGCAAATGCTAATTTTGTCTATCTGACTCTTTCCAATGGCCACCAGAGATTATGATTTCCATAACAGGATTTGTTGTTTTTCCCCAGTGGAGTCACCATTTTGTTGGTTCCTGATCAAGAGTTTACACTCAAAGAGACACCGATATGCCTATGATGGATATTAAGGATTGGTTAGTTCCAAATGTGGGCAATCTATAGGCAACTAGACCAACTATAGGGATGGATTTTCCCTCTTTTGCTTCTGGCTCTATGAAACCAAGGTGGGTACACCTGATCCAATAGTATTAACTCTGACTGATAGTTCTAACTCTGCCACTTATTTTTATATTTAATCTTTCAACAGATGATTATAGTGAGAGAATACTAAACAAGAACCTATTGTTCATTGATCCTCCATCACTGGTTAGGACAATACATAAATGTAAATGAAAGTAAAAACTGGTATTGATTTAAAGTTTCTTGCAGAGTGTAAACAATCATGCAACACATGTAACAGCACAAGGGATACTAGCTTATGATCAGTGCCTTATCCATTGGGCATCATACCTAAAGTAGACATGAAATACAAGAACAACTACTAGATTCATTTGAGAAACCAAGCCATAAACATAGTCAAACATCTCTTACACTGCTTGCAGATATCCTTCCTGATTGAACCCAATAAATCTATGCTTCACTCAGAGGCTTTTAACCTAATCCTAGATCAAGGCTGAGAGACAAAACACATACACCAGTAACCTAATCCAATGAGTTAGAAAACTCAAAATTCATTAAGAACAACTGAAGGAGAGATCCAAGAATGAGAAACTATATTAAGTGTGTGGGTTCAAATCCTTGTATTACAAACTGATTCATTGATACCATAGACAATATGCAAAAGATACATAAGTTTTCTTCCTAGTATTGATATAGAAGAAAAAATGTTACAACCTAGACTGAGGATGCACACTTGGCTTTTCAGCTTCCTGTGTCAAGAATTTCCAGCCAGCCCCTCCAAATGATTACAAAATTCCCTTTATACCAGGGTTACAATGCAAGCACGATCATTTCAAATTCAAAATTTCAAAATCACCTAACCCCACCGAGAAATAAACACAGACATGATAGGGGTCAAGCCACAGCAATTGACAATCCACTCTACCCACTCCAGCCGCTCAAAAATGAATTTGGTACCTCCTGCCACCGAAAACACTCAACAAGCTCAAACGGTCACATGCATTGTGCGGGCATTAAGTCTTTTAACCATTCACCTGCAGGTGCGCAACTGCGCAGTCACATCTCTCACTGCCATAGGAAACGGGCTCCAATTTACGTTTGGTTGCATGATCGCATGGCTCCCAACTCACCCCTGTGATCATGCAACAGTGATCTCCTAAGCACAGCCAACGGTCAGTCAAAAAAACTCTACAAAGTCTTCAGCCCCACATCACCCTCAGCGACCAATCAAAAATTGAGCATGTCGGCAAAACTGGCATTGCGGGCCCACCTCAAAATTTTGCAACCGTGATGTCCGACGGTTAGTCGCATGATCGCATAGCCCAGAGATGGGCTACACGAACATGTGACAACCCATGAACACCATGCCTCGGCCTGGCCAACAACCGCCAGGCCTTAGATCTGGGCCCACCTGCCATGTGTCACATCACCACTCCCCCGGTCACCGCAAACACAGACCCCACATATCTGGTGAACTAGCAACCAAAGAACTTCCACCAGTTCGCGAAACATTTTGCACCTTTCGCTAATAATCTAGCGACTCTGCAACCGCTGTTTGCCAAGTTGCTAGAAAAACTAGAGAATCACCAAATCTTCTTGCGAATGCGTGACAAGACCACATTTTATCGGCACCGCCAGCTTTTTATCCGGACCGCCAAAAACTAGACTCCAACCGGGCCCGCCTAGAGCCACATGTGACCTCGTCATTCGTTGATCCACGCCCAGTCACACTAACATGGGACCCACTTTCCTTAAGCATCAAGATGAACGACTGGCGTAAGATCTCATGGCCCCAAAAAATCGCATGAGAACTTATGCCGGCCGTAGGATCCATCCTCATCATAGACCCCTCTGACAACAGCCCCACCTCTGAGCACATCCACATCGACCAACTGGAAGATGCCATAGGGACCGTTGACCCATCCGCAAATAGGCCTGAAAAATGAATGGCCGGCACATGATCGCATGGGCTTGAAACCTCCCATGAGATCATGCACCAACCACAGGATCTGCCATGTCATCCCCGTGGATGCCACACTACCACCTTCTGCCAATGTGAACAGGGACACGCGTCGACCAGTCACATGATCGCATAGCCAAAGAATGGGCTATGCAATCATGTGACAGCCAACCAAAAGCCACCACATCACCATCTCGCATGACCACCAAACTGCAACCACCACCTGTGAATAACCGGGACCCACGTGGACAGATGGCAAGTGGTCACATGATCGCATGTCAGAAAAGTCTGACATGTGGCCATGTGACAGCCAGTAAGAGAAGAGCCTTTGAAAACTTGGGCCTACCACCCGTCGCACTTGCGCAGATAGGAAATGCTAGCAAGCAGGAAACTGGTGCGAGGTTGAAAACACACAATGTTTTCGACACTGAGAAAGACCAAAAACACACAAAGCTTTCGATGCCAAAGGATAAGCACACAAAAGAAGGAAGCACAGGGTCGAAAACAACAAAGGCCGAAAACACACAGACCAAAAACATAATGGACTTTCAGAAACACTGTGGGTTTTCGACACTGTGGCAAATTTTGAGACAATTTCCAGTAGGCTTTGAAATTCGAATAACTTTTTGGATTTTATGATTCAGCATGTGCAAAATGGACCAGAGCTTGGTGACAACACAAGGAACAAAGGGCAAGACACAAACTATGAAACATTTGCAAGGAGGAGGCCATTTTCAAAGGATTTTTGCATGACAAAAAAATGGCCTAACAGATCAATTGAGTAATGGAAAAACATATTCTACATTCTTCATTGAGTTCCTTTTCCTTTACTGAAACATACTCTTCTTTTCTGAATTACATTTCTTGCTCGGTAGCCAAAACTATTTTACTTACCGACTTGTCAAATCATCATTACTATTCTTTACCAATTTGATATAATCATATGTTAGGCAAAAAACAATTATATCAACATAATATTAGCATTGTCAGATCTCTATCAGTTGCCAATTTAAGTTCTTCAACTTCATAACATCTCATTTCTTCTTCTCCTTAACTCATTTGACTTATATCATACTTCAAATGATATAGAAACATAATATAAGCTAGAAGTCAATTTCTTGACATCTGTGACAAGATAATAATTGAGCTAACCTTTCTACTATCTTTTATTCCTTTGATCTTGGTCAGTCTTCATCATCATTACCATTAGTTATAGTAACATGATCAACAAGGTTGAAAACATTGTTGGATGTAGTACACTCAACATCATAGCCAACAACATGAGTGGATGAGGAAGGTAAAGATCGAGTATAATCAATGGTATTGGTTAAATGAGAAGGTAAAAGATTTCTATAGATTTTCAATTTTTAGTTGCGAGGTGCAAAAGATTTGTTTTCTTGATCATTAACAAACTCAACAAATATAGTATTGGAATCAATGAGGTCTTGAATATTATATTTCAAATACAAAAACTTGTCACTATCATGGCTAGGTTGGTGATGGTATTGAAAAAATTCTTTGTGATCAAAGAAATAATGAAAAGGTTTGAATGTGTCAATTGGTTTAATTGGAGGAAGTGTCAAAGAATTAGCATTAATTAAAATCAAAATTGCATTATGCAAAGATATAGAAAGAGGTATAAAATTATGAAAAGGTCTACAAATAGATGATAAAGTAGCCACACGTTTGGATGTTTTTAACATAGTTCATCAATATTGTTTGATGAATTACTAATCTTGATGAAGCCCATAGGTTTTTAAAACTTTTGAAAAGGACTGGGATGCAACATCAATCTTATCAAATAGAGCCATTGGAGTGGTTCTCTCAAATTGACTAACTTGAAGTTGATAATTATGAAGCATTTCACACAATTGAGTGAAGGAAGAGAATTAAAAAAGAAATATCTTATCTCGAATGTCTTTTTGTACATATAGAAATCAAAATATGTTTAATATCAACATTATGCCCAGGTTAAGAAATCTAAAAATGAAAATATTTAAATCTATCAATGAAATCAATTACCTTTTCTTTAACACCTTGTTTTTAATGCATCAAATCAATCAAAGAAATCTTAGGACCAATGTTGTTTTGAAACTGTTGAATGAAAGCATTAGAAAGTTTTTGAAAAGAATTAATGGAATAAGGAGGCAAAGAACAATACCATTGCAAGGATTTATCTTGAAAGGTTATAGTAAATAATTTATCCATGAAACTATGATCGTGAGATAAATTACTACATAATGTTTGAAAGGTTTTAACATGAGTCAAGGGGTCAGCTTTATCATTATAAGTCTCTAAATGATAAATTTATATGTATTGAAGGATACCAACATAGATGATATGTAAGGAAAAAGGAATAGAAATATCACAAGTAGGAATATTGAACTTGGATTGAGTCATGGATGCAATATTTTGTTGCAAAGATGAAACCATTTGAGCCAAGCTATTGATAGTAGATTTGGTAAAAAGAATGGTAGGAGATATGTGTGAAAGATATGAACCATTATGGGAAATGGAAGGAATGGTAGAATATGTAAATGGAACACTATTGTACATAGGCATAGATGAAGGTAAGGAAATACATGAAACACTTGAAGGAGTAATAATAGGATTAAGAATGCTAACATGTGTAGGATTGATGTTCTCAACAAAATTGGTTATAAGAGGTGGACACACTAGGTATTGAAGTAAGAATAATAATATAAGTCTCAACACTTGTGGTAGGTGGAGTGAATCCTAGATCATTGGCACAATCTCTAATAGATTTGAAATTGTTATCTCCATAGTAGGAAAAGGGGAGAGAAATGCAACATATAATGGCCAAAGTAACTATCTCATGTGCCACTCTCAAGCATAAAGACATACTCAAACTTGTAGAGCTAGGTGGAGTCAATGTATGGTACTTTTTCACTAGGACATGCACACATCAAATGTTGTTGCTCATCTATAAATAGCCGAAGCACATATATAATAATCCATAAATAAAGTGAATTTGAAAGGAAATTTTACTGATGCAATCATTCTTAGTTATTCAAATGTTATGAAACTATTCATTTTCATGTTTAATCCCCAATAAACATCATAAATAGTCATCTCACTTAATCTAAGAATTTAAATAGAATTTTACAACATTTAAGAACATGTATCAAATAAACCCCAAATAGATAATAAATAAACATGGTGAAGCAAAAAAATTGGATGACCAATGATAAACACAAGAGTGAATCAGCCAGAACATCTCAATAAAAAATAGCACAAACATTGGTGAATCTGATAAAATAACATCGTGATAAACATAATTAATATATCCTCAAATTTAAAATAACATAGATATCATCATATAACATCATGCACGCATGATCAACTTTGAAAGGATAAGTATAACCTATCATCTACATCGACATAGATATTGGTAATGAAAACATAACACATGTAACTAGGTGTATCTCATCATGCTAATACAAGATATTAACATATGAGTAGGCAGAGAATCACATAAAATAGTCTAGATCATATCCAAATAATTAGGAACACAGTAAGTCAAAAAATTCATAATAATAACCAAGAAAGGTCTAGCATCCCAAATAATGTATGTAAAAAGAAAATGCACTATTGTTCTCAGAATTAGGCAAAAGGAAATAAGCACAACATAATGCAGATCAACAAGAAAGCATAAATTTCTCTTGAGTTCAATATGAACATAAGTTATAAGCATAAGGTGAGCACCACCAATCACCTAAAGCCACAACGAGGCATCCAAAACCAAACCAAGACATCACAAAAAAGTCCTCATCCAAATGCATGGATGGCACCATAGACATTATAAAAATACTATATCCATATGGATGTCTTACAAGAAGCAAATGAGAGAGGCACTACATCCTCCCTCAAAGGACTAGGCTTACTCCAAGAAGCTTGTAAATAAAAAAAATGGTATACAATTAGCAGGATGCATAACCAAAGCCAACATAAAATAACCATTGACTCCTTCATAAGTTTGGCCATGGTACACCATCTCCTTAACAACCAACCTCACAACTTCTTAAAGGACCAGCACACACTAAAAAAGAGCTTCATCAACTCTCAAGGTCCTAAAAAGGAATCACAATATATGCTAGGAAGCTTCATCTTGCCATGATCTCTAAGAGAGGAGGCACAACACTAGCCGCTCTACCTCCTCATAAGGCATTTAGCTGAAAAATAATGCCCTCTAGTGTCTCCTCTTTCACCCAAGTGCCAAAACTCTCAAGTCAACAACTCAAGAACAAAGGGAAAGATCATCCCTAAAGGCTAAAAAGTACTACCATGTTCATATTTGTACTAAAGTCTCATAGTGATCCTAAAATAACAATAATTTTTTTTTCAAATTATCTACACAATTGTACATTTGGTCTTACATGAAATCAATACATCAAAGATATTCAAGTTTTACCATTACAAATGTATTGTGCTTTTTTTTATGAGATTTTTTTTTTTGTCAAGCAAATAACTAAAATGCTTAAATTTGTTCATAATAAAAAAAGATGTGCAAATTAGATAATAAAGAAAAATTCAAAGTAGAATTTGTGAATCCATAAAGAGGCTAATTAGTATAAGGCACTAATAATATAACGCTAGTGCTTTGAATCAATTTGTTATTTGAAACCTTCTATTCTCTAGACTTTGACTTCTTTCACCCTAGGATAGGCACTAGTTAGGTCTTTTTTGTTTTGCTAATTCCAAAACAAAATCCTAAATAAAAAATCAATTTCATTCATAAATTTTATGTTTTGACGAAGTAGTTTTAGATTAGATTTTTACATCTCATGCTAAATAATGTCAACTTATCAATAAATGAAGCCAATTCTATTGAAATTAAACATTTTCTTGGTATATTTTATGGAGAGCCATCTTCTATATGCAACATTTGATAAATTATTTTATGATTTAATAGATGTTGTTGAAGGGTAACCCACTTAGGTTTTGCAGAGCCAAAAGTGTAAAGAATCTTAATCAAATTGACCTATTGATTGAAGCCTATTTGTTGGCCACTAGGACACGCACACATCAAATGTTGTTGCTCATCTATAAATAGCCGAAGCACATATATAATAATCCATAAATAAAGTGAATTTGAAAGGAAATTTTACTGATGCAATCATTCTTAGTTATTCAAATGTTATGAAACTATTCATTTTCATGTTTAATCCCCAATAAACATCATAAATAGTCATCTCACTTAATCTAAGCATTTAAATAGCATTTTACAACATTTAAGAACATGTATCAAATAAACCCCAAATAGATAATAAATAGCAAAAAAGTTGGATGACCAATGATAAACACAAGAGTGAATCAGCTAGAACATCTTAATAAAAACTAGCACAAACATTGGTGAATCTGATAAAATAACATCGTGATAAACATAATTAATATATCCTCAAATTTAAAATAACGTAGATATCATCATATGACATCATGCAAGCATGATCAACTTTGAAAGCATAAGTATAACCTATCATCTACATCGACATAGATATTGGTAATAAAAACATAACACATGTAACTAGGTGTATCTCATCATGCTAATACAAGATATTAACATATGAGTAGGCAGAGAATCACATAAAATAGTCTAGATCATATCCAAATAATTAGGAACACAGTAAGTCAAAAAAATCATAATAATAACCAAGAAAGGTCTAGCATCCCAAATAATGTATGTAAAAAGAAAATGCACTATTGTTCTCAAAATTAGGCACAAGGAAATAAGCACAACATAATCCAGATCAACAAGAAAGCATAAATTCCTCTTGAGTTCAACATGAACATAAGTTATAACCATAAGGTGAGCACCACCAATCACCTAAAGCCACAACGAGGCATCCAAAACCAAACCAAGACATCACAAAAAAGTCCTCATCAAAATGCATGGATGGCACCATAGGGTAACCCACTTAGGTTTCGCAGAGCCAAAAGTGTAAAGAATCTTAATCAAATTGACCTATTGATTGAAGCCTATTTGTTGGCCACTAATCCAAGGACTTGAGAACTTGGCTAATTTATAGAGCCAAATTGTATACTCAGTTGAAACTACCAACATAATTTTTGGTTATATAAATTTTTGGAGTCCAAGAGTTTTGTCAAGCATTTTATTTAGGTTTTATGTCCTATTTTCTGTTCCAAGAATTTATGAGTGAGTGAGAGGTTCAATTGAAATATTTTTAAATTATCTACTAAGGGTGGCAACTCTTTATATCTCCGAACTAGTGAACTGATTAAGTGGCAGGATTA
Source organism: Chamaecyparis obtusa (assembly GCA_027943335.1). Taxonomy (NCBI): domain Eukaryota; kingdom Viridiplantae; phylum Streptophyta; class Pinopsida; order Cupressales; family Cupressaceae; genus Chamaecyparis; species Chamaecyparis obtusa. The sequence continues at coordinate 227,574 of BSBK01004545.1, read as the reverse complement.
AGTGGCAAAGGACCTATACATGGTCTATACAAGATCTCAAAAGCAAGGTCAATTTGATAAGACTTCAAATCACTAATTTCCAAACAAAGTTTGGATTCCTGGGCTATAATGTATATTTAACCCACAAAATGCTACAAATATTGTTGCTTGTAATGTAAAGTTACAATGACAACACCATTTATGGGACAAAGATTAGGTATGAGTATGCATCAAGGATCTATGCAAAAAGCCCCAGTTGCTGTAGATTCTGAGGGAAAGGAATTCTTTTATTTTGAACTCTTGACTGATGTTGATGTCTTCCCGACAACCGTGGGTACTTCTCTGATAAAATTACAAACTCAGAATACAACATTTTATACAAAAACTTTATCTATAGCAATCTTAAGCTACACCCAATCACACTAAATCTGAAAGTTCTCAAAACTTCTTTTACTTGTTTAGAGCTTCACATTGATTTCTTCTTTTGTCTGGAGCTATAAGCTACTCCCTAAGCACTTTTTCCTTGCGCACTTTTTCATGTCCACAACTACTACTGTACAAAACATTATTTTGGTCTTCTCTGAATTTAACAAAACCTCATTCTGACGATGAATCACCATTATGATTTGAAACATTGATAAAAAATATTACACAGTCAAATCCAAAAACAACTGTACTCGAAACAACTGTACACTGTACTCTCCTATTACTTCATGCATAATCACCTCACTGTTGAAAGGACATTCCTCTTTGTCTCAGTTTGTCCTCCGATAAACTCCCAAGTCAATTTAAATATTCAAATTTACCTATCGAGTTTAATTTCTGTTAGTGCAATGGAAGGGGAGGAGGAACGAAAATCCCAAGGAAATTTCCAATAGGAGTCTTTGGCAAGGTAGGTGGCTGGAGGAAAGCTCAGAGCAATTAATATTATAAACAGACATGGGTGGATTCTAATAATGACATTATTTTAATACACGTCAGTAATATTATATTGGACCAAGCAAATGGTATATAAAGTGAAGTGAAGTGAAGAATTGTGATAACAAACTACAATCAAAACATACACTTTGCATGCATGACGCTTCACTGATGTAGCGAAGCTTCCTTTATGAATCGCTACTAAATCTTTATGCAGTGAAATGTAGGCATACAAAGCTTAAGCTTATTCGGGATAGCTAATTTGCATACGAGATTGCAAATGAGATCGCCAACTCTTGCCACCAAAATAGACAAAAATGTCTTCCTTAGGAGAAGAGCGTGGATGTGAAAGTTGGAAGTTTGATAGAAAGCAAGAGAGTTGACAGTTGCAACTCTTATTGACAACTTACTTAGACTTTTGCACATACCGTGCATCATTCTAAAACTTACATTCTTATTTTCTCAATTCCATAGACCTGATTACATGAGCTGCATCCCACTTAAAAATCAAAAGAAGAGGTCTAACATTAGGACCATTTCACCAGGCTAAAAATAGACTTTTATAAGAAAACAATTTTCCCTCCCTAGCTAAGATGTGAAGTGGAAAACAGATCCATGCTAAAAAAGGGTTTCTGATCTGCCTTGATGGGAATTCATTGAAGCTCTACGTCAAACGGGCAGGACTGAAGGTTGCCACTATCCACTTAAAGGTTTTTCTGGAATAGGTATGGCATAAGACTTTTGACTTTTCTTGAATACTGTTATTGCAAAAGATTTTTAATTGGGCATCTGCCCAAACGCCACAACTGGTAGATCTGTGCAAGAGAGCCTTACACATTATGTATAGATCACATAATTGCTCATAAAACCCCTTTCATTACAAAGACGAAAATCGGAGATGAATAAACTTTAAGAAAGTAAGGTAGTAGATGCATCAGTTTTTGAGATATATTACATAATGAAGAAAAACGTTCATGTAAACTTAACTGTACTGCTGTGAATCATATTTGTGACAGACATATATAGTCAGAGAAACCTTCACTTTTAGGTATTATTATTTTTTAATTTTTTGACTTAGAGAACCCTGAATTATATATAACTGATTTTGTTTGGCAAATCTGTTTAAAACTTCTATTCACAGAGAATCTTGCATTAAAACTTCTATGCATAGAGAATCTCGCATTATTATATAGGCTTGTTTTTCCCCTGTAAACACATTCACTATACCGCGTCTGTGAAATAAAGAGGGGAACAATAAACAAACTTAGAAATTATACTAAACATCATGAAACATTACATCGGTTGTCTGAGCTGTTGCTCTCATAATAGAGCCTAAAAATTATTCAGTGACTAAACTTCTTACAAACTCGCTGAAGTCTTCAGAATGAATACAAAATACAGACTCAAATAATATATAGAAAATTGACCACAAATGGACAAGGAGAAGATCACATAAAATAATATATTTATTGCTACACACAAAACGCAAGAGACCTGCTGATGGAACAGTGGACAGGTTGGAGAAATTAAAATGAAATCCAATCGCATACATAGAAAATTCTGCCTTCAATGTTGATCATAAATATCGAATGAGAGTGTTGATGGGGAGTATGTGGAGGAGATATGATATTGTTCAGCTGGAGATTTAATTCAATAAAAGGAATGTATGCATCAAATGGTATGTTATGTTTTTGTTATTTTCTTTAACTATAGGCTGTGTTTTCACCCATTAACTATCAGACCAGAGTATCCAACTTACAGCGATAAACGTTTTCTGCATCAGAAGATCTCTCGGCGTGTAGCACTGAAAAAATAAAGGCTTCATTTCATTTGTATTTATGAAATGTTTGAATGATGTCGGCAATAGGTCATACTTGATGAAAGATGCATTGATCTTTTGTTAATATGGCACTGTAGACTGTAGAGTACTGAAGTTACAAATGAAAGGTCCTATATTTGAGTTTTAGCTGTTTCAAAAATTATATCAATATGTTCTGATCAAAATAGTTCAGCGATAGAGCACTCAATCTTAAATGAAAGATCTATTTATGATCCTCCGTTAGATCTTAATTGATCTATAATAAACTCTTATTTATCATCAAATAAAAGTTCCCCCATTCGAACCCTAATTGATCTATGAGAATTCTTCTCTAGACTGATTGAAATTCTGATTGCCTTCGTAACCTCCAGTCCAAAAAAATGGTGCGAAAGAAAAAGGGAAAAATCTTAGTCAACCATCAGATATAGGAAGAGCATTAAACGCGACCTCCACAAAGTGTTTCAAAAGAAAAGGATAAAATCTTAATCAACCATCAGATGTAAGAACAGCATTATGTGGGCTCTGTTCGAAATAGAAACTCTACTTGGAAGGTATATTGAAACGCATACCTTTTGCTGCGCTTTGTGGAACGGTGAGCTCTGAATCGAATGATACTGTCAACCATGTCGTTGTAGACACACTCTGTTGTTTCCTTCCCCGCTTTGAGGTTTTAACACACTGTTTGATAGATTTGGCCATCTATTTTGCAAACTTAACCTAGTTTCCATGCGGAACATCCCCGTTTGTCCACACATACAGTGTTGCGAGTCATATCACGTTCATCAAAGCCAGGCACGTCAAGCAGCCAGTTTCCCGATCCTCTTTGACAAACAAGTATCATTGTTAGTCATACTCTGCCGTCTCTCTAATTTTCTGTAATTCTGATTTTAGTTGCAAGACTTATATCCATGTAGTCTTGTAGAAACTACCATTTACTTATCTTTCTCCTTTATGAGAGATCACAAGGCGGTCTTCTTCTTTTAAAGAAATAATGAGTGCATTACAAAAGCCTTGATAAATAGAGGTTTTAAAGAAGTTTCATGAAACTTATCTTAGAACAATCACAAACTCATGCAAATTCTATTTTGAGACATCTAATTTTAACCTAGGCATAAACTGTTGTTCTTTCTATGCAAATTTTCATGCAAATTGTTTAAATTAATTTCCAATTATCTCCCCTTAATTTCAAGCACTAATACATGCAACAAAAAGCAATTGTTTCTGGTAGCTCTCCTACCAAAATGCTCTATGCGGTAAGTTCCATTTGGATACGACATTCTTGGCTTCCAGACTCTTTTGTAAAACTTGGATATGACTTCATGCAAGTTAACTTGTTTTGATATGCAATCTACTCTTACTGCAAATTTGGTAAGGATAACCTTGTCCTCAAAGACAGCAATCTTCCGGTCTCATCGATCAGATCTCCTCTTTGTTTGGACAATTTTTGTCATCAATCATAAAGTTATAAAACCCCCTGATTTTTCTTATTAGACCATTAATTCCTTTGGAGATCAGCCTCACGTTTTCTAAAGGTGGCTTTATCCTTTCAACTTAGATGACTTTGATCCTCGATAAAGCCACTTTTAAGTTGCAGGCCTATTTCAAGGGCATGGGAAACACAAATCTATACTTCTCTTAATTCAAGCTAAAAGAAATTAAATAGTCGTACAATTATAAGGATAAAAATTTACAAATTCAACTAAAAAGAATTCCTATAGACCAATTTAAAAACTGCAAGACAATATCCTTTTAACAAAACAAGTTGCCAAACAGCAAATTTTGAAAACTGAAATAAAAGAAAACCGAAATAGTTTCATCTTTCACACAGATCTCAAGACAAAATAGTATGTTCAGGTGAAAACAACCATTTCACCAAATGTCCCGCAGCAAGTGGGGATTGCTTAGATCATACAAACATACATGTAATATAAGTGAACAGTAGGTACGACAATCAGTGAAAACAACCATTTCACCAAATTTCCTGCAGCAAATGGGGATTACTTAGAGCATAAAAACATACATGTAATATAAGTGAACGATAGGTATAACGATTACTGCAAAGCGTTGCCGATAACTTCTGCAAGCACACCACAGCCAACAGCTCCTGCAACTCTTACAACAAGATTAGCCGCGGCTGCTGGGATATCAATCCGATTTCATTGTGTGGACTAGATGGGTCTTGAAAGCGATGCTCCAGAAGGCCGTGCATGTCAAGTTTTGCACAGGCCAAATCTAGGGTAAAACTGCAGTGCTGACAGTCATATCGCCAACCCCGACACAGCCTATGGCAGAATCTGCAATTGTAGTCTCCATCCTTGTCCTTCACAAGTCTTAGAGAATGATTCGCATGCTGGGTAAAGGTGAAAACCGGGGGAAGCGCAATACAAAGGGGATGGAACCTCAGACTAGGTTTTAACAGAGTCAATGATCTCCGTCTGCCAGGAACCTTGAAAAGGAAACCTCTGATGGTATTCTGGCAGGCGCTGCAGTTGTGACGGGGGATTTTAGACCGGGAGCGGAAATCTAAGTCCTCAGAAACGTGAATGGAATTCTGGAACACACCCGGCAGTTGGGCACACTCTGGATGCAGCCTGAAATCATCACAGAATGGATCTGTGCACACAAACCCTCCATTTCGTCCCTCTTCCTTGCAGCCGCTGCACTCGTAACGTTGCCCCGGACGAAACCAATGAAGCGTATGCCTGTGCCGTGACAGAGCAGCTGCATCGAGCTGTATGGCCATAGTATTTGAGACGACCAAACTTGATGTAGATGGCGTTCTCCCTGCTGTTTTCCAAGAGAAAAATGAACGAACTTGCCCACTGTTTACCTATTATCGACTTAGAAGTTTGTACAGCGGAAAACAACGAATATATAAATATAAAATTCTATGAAGTCATAACTACCAGCCCACGATATCTATTATAGAAATCGCATGACTTTGATATGGAAAAAATATATTTAAGAAATTCAGATATTGAAGCCCACGTTATCGACTACAAAAATCATATGATTGTAAAATAAAACAGTTGATGGACCTTAACATAAATCATCATATGGATAAGTACAAAAGATGAAAACAAGTAGACTGTCAATATAGAGTTTATTCGATTTCCTTTTCTCTTTAGATCTTGGATCTTTGTTGTGTTCATTTATTAACCTTTCAATTTTAATTATTCATTTATCATCAAATAGATTACTTCAGGAACTCACGTTTTAGAACTTTCCTTTTCAACATATCAACCTTTATAGATTAATATTTCATAATTAATTAATATTATTTTTTATTTATAATGATTGATTATGATAAATTAATATTTGGTTAAAATTATTTTGATTAATTAAATTATAAAAAAGAAATTATGTGTAGAGAGCTTTTGAGTTTAGCTATGTCATTTTTTAATAAAAAATTTCAGATCAAAATCATTGATGATTTCTTAAAGGTTGATAGAAAAAAGAAAATATAGCTAAATGTAGAAGTTCTAAATACATAGTTATGGATTGTGAAAATCTAATGTCTCAAAATAAAATTAATTAAAGTAATTAAAATAAATAGAGATGCAATTAGAGACAGGCTCGAGAAGTACAACCAAAAGATCCAACTCAGTCTGAATAATGAGTCCAACCTCTAAACAATATTAGATCTAATCCTATTTAATATCAGACCATTCACTTAAGAATTAGATTGAAAGAGATTTGGAAAGACTTTTCAAGATTCCAAAATATATATCTAAAAATAATATATATATATAATTGGAAATCTGTCTTTTATATATAAGAATCTTGTTTTATCAGTGGATGTGTCATCCATACGCATATGAATCCTACTTGGAAGTAAAATATGATAGCATAGACGTTACATAAAATGGTCCTCAAATTGACGACAGTTGTCAGTGGGGCTGCTCTAGAAAACAAGAATACTATTGTGGAGCTCAAACTACACTTGTGATGGAGGACGTGGTTTCCAATCTGGTGACAATAATCTTCCCTGTTGTTCCGTTGACTTCCCACCTACCACAGACCTTCTCTATTTGCCTTGTCGCATGATCGCAAGGCACTTATTATGCTCTTGCGATCATGTGACTACCTAAAGCTTGCCCGATTTTATTTTTATATGCGAACCTGTGATAATTTTGAGTGGGCCCCTCTCATTTTCACTTTTTGCATGATCGCATAAACATTATTCTATTTATGCAATCATGCGACTAGTACTTGTTGCGTCCAGTCTCCTCTCTGTCCTCTCATCTGCCCTACCTACCGCACTCAGGGAATATGCTCTTGTCGCATGATCACATGACCATTATTTTATTCATGCGATCATGCGACCAGTCCTTATTTTTTTCAATCTGCTAGCTACCGTTTTTATTGCAGTTTATTTTATATTTGTTTTTCTCTGACTTTTTGTTTCAATCGGATGTAATCCAGGCAATTCGAGAACTTTCTATAGGTAGAATATTTTGTAAACAAAAGGGAATGTTTTGACGTTCAGTCTTATATAGAAACAAAAATGATATTCTGAGCATTGGCAGAGCTTGGCACAATCTGTAAATTTGAAATTAATATATAAAAGTTTCATTTTAATCTCTGAGAGTTTTCTGTTCTATTGGCTTTATATTTGAAGCTCTGTTGATTGCTCTGTTCCTTCCTCCATCAAATTGGTATCAGAGCAGGTTATTGAAGAGAAGATTTCTGCTGGAGATTGAAGAGGTCAAAAATATCTGGGTATTATTTCTTGGCAAAAATTTCATTGTGGGTAAAGAGCAAATCAGAGAAGAAAGAAAAGGGTTTGTTAAAAAAGGGAGAAAAAGTATTACTGGTAAACCATGGCAGGAACCAGTGGGAGTATTTCTCAGCTTCAGATTCCAATTTTTAATGGTAAAAATTATGATTATTGGAGTATAAAAATGAAGACTCTCTTTCATTCTCAAGATGTTTGGGATTTAGTGGAAAATGGGTTTCCTGAACCACCAGACCAGCAGGCATATCAGGCCCTTTCACAAGCCGATAAAGATTTATTGAAAGAAAATAAGAAGGATGCAAAGGCTCTATTTTTCATTCAACAAGCAATGGAAGAATCAATCTTTCCAAAGGTTGTAGCTGTCACAAGATCAAAACAAGCATGGGACAGTTTGCAAACAGCATACCAAGGCATAGGCAAGGTAATAATGGCAAAACTACAAATACTTAGAAGGGATTTTGAAAATCTACAAATGAAAGACTCAGATTCAATAGATGCTTTTTTCACTCATGCAATGTCTAGAGTAAATCAGTTAAGGACCTATAGAGACACTATTGAAGATCAAAAGATTATTGAAAAAATACTTAAAAGTCTGCCTGCTAAATTTGATGCTGTAGTAATAGCCATCCAAGAGGCTAAAGATCTTTCTCAGTTATCAGTAGATGAATTAATGGGATCACTTTTAGTCCATGAGCAAAGATTGAACCAAACAGGGTCATCATCATTTGAGAATGCATTCAAGACTCAGCTCTCATTTGGCAAGTCAAGAGGGAGATCAAACAACAGCAAAGTCAGAGGACTTTTTTCATCAAGAGGAGGAAGAGAAAACACACAATTTGAAAGTAGAAGACCACCATCAAGCCCAAATGCCCATTCTACATCAACAAGAGGAAGGGGGAGTAGTCACTCTCAAAGCCATCATCAAGGAGAAAGATATGATAAATCCAACATCCAATGTCATTATTGTAGCAAATTTGGGCATTATGCATCAGAATGTAGGAAAAAGCAATATGATTTGAATAAGCAAAAGGCACATTTCACAGATGAAAATCAGTCAAACACTAGTGAACAGGACACAATATTCATAGCATGCAATGTAGCACAAGAAAGTTCTAAAGAACTGTGGTTTTTAGATAGTGGGTGTAGTAACCACATGAGTTTTAAGAAGGAGATGTTTTCAACAATAGATGATTCAGTAAAATTAGAAGTTAAATTGGAAAATGATCAAAAAGTTTCAGTCATGGGCAAAGGGTCAATTAACATAAAAACAAAACAAGGCAAAGATAAACAAATTTAAGATGTTTACTATGTTCCCGGATTACAACACAACCTTATAAGTATTGGGCAATTGGTACAAAAAGGATATAGAATATGTTTTGAGAATGGTGAATGTGTGATCCTAGACAAGAAACCAAGCAATAGGCTGATTGCAAGAGTTGAAATGACAAAGAATAGGATGTTCCCATTAAAAATTCAAAGTGAATTAATGATAGAGCCACAAGGTTTACAAAAGGTTGCTGAAATAGCTTTTAAAGCTTCATACAAAAATGAATCTTGGCTATGGCATTTGAGGCTTGGACATTTAAACTTCAAAGGATTACAACTGTTATACAAGAAGAAAATGGTATATGGGTTGCCACAAATAGAGCCACTTAAAACCACATGTGAGAGTTGCATATTGGCAAAGCAACATAGGAAATCATTTCCAGTTGGGGAGTCATATAGAGAAAAATAGCTATTAGAGATAGTACATTCAGACATTTGTGGACCTATGCAAACATCTTCCATAAGTGGAAAACTTTATTTCATAACATTTATTGATGATTTCAGTAGAAAAACATGGGTTTATTTCTTGAAGTATAAATCTGATACATTTGCTGTTTTCAAAGATTTCAAGGCAAAATTTGAAAAAGAAAGTGGATATTCTATCAAGACATTGAGAACTGATCAAGGTGGAGAGTATGTCTCAACTGATTTTCAAAATTTTTGCAAAGAAAATGGCATAAACAAATAATTTACAGCAAGGTACACACCTCAACAAAATGGAGTAGCAGAGAGAAAGAATAGAACAATCATGGAAATGGCACGTAGCATGATAAAGGAAAAATATCTACCAAATGAATATTGGGCTGAAGCAGTTGCATGTTCAGTGTATATTTTGAATAGGTGTCCAACAAAAGCAGTGATAAATAAAACACCAGAAGAAGCTTGGAGCAAAAGGAAGCATAACATATCACATTTAAGAGTTTTTGGATGTGTGGCATACTCATTGATACCTCAAGAGTTGAGAAGAAAATTAGATGACAAAGGAGAGAAATATATATTTGTGGGATATAGTGAACATTCAAAGGCATATAAGCTATACAATCCCATTACAAAGAAGCTAATAGTAAGCCATGATGTTGAATTTGTTGAAGAAGAGGCATGGGATGGAATCATAGATAAAATAAATTCAAGCACACCTAGTGTCCTACAAGAGAATGAAGAAGATGAAAATCAGGTTGCAAATCCTCCTATACAAGTAAATGCTCCTACAACACCATCAAGAGCACCTAGCACTCCAAATCCCACTACAACAAATAATAACAGCAGCGAATCTTCTGATCCAACACTTGCATCTTTAAGATCTAGTCCCATAAACACATCAAAGAAGGCAAGAAGTCTTAGGGAGATTTATGATGAAACTCAAAAAGATGAAAATGTTGATTTTTGTTGTGATTTTGCATTGTTAACACAAGCTGATCCAATTTATTTTGAAGAAGCCATAAAAGAAGACAAATAGATTACAACCATGGATGAAGAGATTCAGTCAATAGAAAAGAATGAAACATGGGATCTAGTAGAACTTCCGAAAGGCAAGGATGTGATTGGAGTTAAATGGGTTTATAAGACAAAGTATGATGTTGATGGAAATGTAGCAAAGCACAAGGCAAGACTAGTGGCAAAAGGTTTTACACAAAAGCCAGGTATAGATTTCAATGAAACATTTGCACCCGTAGCAAGAATGGATACAATAAGAATGGTCCTATCTATTGTAGCTCAAAACAAATGGAAAGTTTATCAAATGGACGTGAAATCAGCATTCTTAAATAGAATTTTGGAAGAAGAAGTGTATGTAAGTCAGCCACCTGGTTATGAAGTTTTGGGAGAAGAACATAAAGTATGTAGATTGAAAAAGGCATTACATGGTTTGAAACAAGCTCCTAGAGCATGGTACAACAGGATAGATTTCTATTTTGTGAACAATGGCTTTAACAAGTGTGGTAATGAACCTACTTTGTATATCAAAGTGAATGATGAAGAAGAAATATTGATAGTTTGTTTGTATGTAGATGATTTGATATTCATAGGAAATATGCAAACCAATACATTCAAAACAGCCATGAAAAAGGAATTTGATATGACTGATTTGGGCCTCATTAGATACTTTCTTGGCATGGAGGTAAGTCAAAATGATCAAGGAATTTTCATATGTCAAAGAAAGTATGCTGGTGAATTGTTGAAAAGATTTAAGATGACAAATGTGAATCCAGCCCCTACACCAGTTGCATTGGGTTTGAAGCTTAGTAAGGATGATCAAGGTCCAAGTGTAGATCCAACTTTATTTAAAAGATTAGTGGGCAGCCTCATGTATTTAACCGCCACAAGACCAGATATCATGTTTGGTGTTAGCCTTATTTCTAGATTCATGGAGAAACCGAAAGAGTCACATTTGAAAGCTGGAAAAAGAATTTTGAGATACATAGCTAGAACAAAGAATTTTGGAATTTTGTATACTTCTTCAGATGATTACAAATTGATTGGATATACAGACAGTGATTGGGGAGGTAGCATAGATGATAGAAAAAGCACTTTCGGATACATTTTTCATCTAGGTTCCGGTGCTATCTCTTGGGAATCAAAGAAACAATCAATTGTTACTCTCTCATCAGCTGAAGTAGAGTATGTAGCAGCAACATCAGTATCTTGTCAAGCAGTTTGGATAAGAAGAGTACTTTTAGATTTGGGGCATCATCAAGAAGAATCTACGAAGATATATTGTGATAACAATTCAGCAATTGCCTTATCCAAAAATCATGTATTCCATAAACAAAGCAAACATATTGATACTAGATATCATTTTATCAGAGAATTAGTAAACAATGGTGACATTCATCTTGAGTTTTGCAAGTTAAATGAACAACTTGCTGATATTTTCACAAAACCACTGGAAAAATGTTTTTGAACATCTACGAGAAGAAATCGGCATTGCAGATACACATAACAGTGAAGATTAAGGGGGAGTGATGGAGGACGTGGTTTCCAGTCTGGCGACAATAATCTTCCCTATTGTTCTATTGACTTCCCACCTACCGCAGACCTTCTCTATTTGCCTTGTTGCATGATCGCAAGGCACTTATTATGCTCTTGCGATCATGCGACTGCCTAAAGCTTGCCCAGTTTTATTTTTATATGCGAACCTATGATAATTTTGAGTGGGCCCCTCTCATTTTCACTTTTCGCATGATCGCATAAACATTATTCTATTTATGCGATCATGCGACCAGTACTTGCTGCATCCAGTCTCCTCTCCGTCCTCTCATCTGCCCTACCTACCACACTCAGGGAATATGCTCTTGTCACATGATCGCATGACCATTATTTTATTCATGCTATCATGCCACCAGTCCTTTTTTTTTTCAATCCGCCAGCTACCATTTTTATTGCAATTTATTTTATATTTTCTTTTCTCTAACTTTATGTTGCAATCAGATGTAATCTAGGCAATTCGAGAACTTTCTATAGGTAGAATATTTTGTAAACAAAAGGGAATGTTTTGGCATTCAGTCTTATATAGAAAAAAAAATGATATTCTGAGCATTGGCAGCCCTTGGCACAATCTGTAAATTTGAAATTAATATATAAAAGTTTCATTTTAATCTCTAAGAGTTTTCTGTTTTGTTTAGCTTTATATTTGAAGCTTTGTTGATTGCTCTGTTCCTTCCTCCATCAACTTGAACTCCACAAGTGTAACGTAGCTTCATCTCCATGATTGTCGGACAGAAGTATCAGGACCTCTCACCCCACTTACTAAATTATTTTATTATATTAGTAAAAGTTAATTTTGGTTTTCTCTATCGACCAGTCAATCAAGTTACCCACTGTTGGGTGACTCATGGAATGACATGGAGGGAAATTGTCTATCAGCCAATTAAAAAATAAGAAATCACTACTCTATATTTTAAAGTGCTATTTAGTTGGCTACATAGGAAAAGTTGTCATTGGTTAACAATTTGATTCATTATATGTTGGGTAGGATCATTGTATTGGTGTCATTGCATAGAATTTGATGTTAAAAATATCATAATTGTAACTTATATCAATACAAGTAATCAACTAATAGATCTAATTGATATCATTTTTTGTTTTTCTTAAATTAAGTGAGTTTTTGATAGAGTCTAAACCTTGTTACAAAAGAAAAAACTAAGTTGCTAAAGAAGTATCTAAAGTTAGGATTGAGAAGAATTAGAAACAATCTAATCCAATTTTACATCTTTCTTCATTGTTTGTACTATTGTCCAACAGGATTTATTTTCAACAATCAAAGATCCAAGTGAAGTAGGCATTAAAACCTCTTTAATAACAATCTCAAATTAGGAAAAAATAGAAGAATTTTTACCAACACAAATATAGTGAAAAAGAAAATTATCATTAAGAATATAAACATTATGAGAAGAAATAGAAGAAAAATATTGAACCCAAAGTGAACCTTAAACCAACCATTTTTTTAAATCTAAAATAGAGTTACTAAATGGAAAATAATAGATAGAGAAACAAAAAAATGCTCATTTATCTCAAGATTATTATTTTATTGTAAAAATTAAAAATAGTCTAACAAACAACAACTAAAGAAATAATAGAGGAACTTCAATCACCGGCATTAAAAGAAGTGTCAAGGTGAGATTCAAAGTGAGTCAACATGGGATAAGAGAGCTTAGAAGACTTTGAATTGCATGGATCATTTAGGAATAACATAAGATTTTTGGTAAAAAAAAGTTTCCCATCTTAAAGAAGAGAACCTATAAGGGCCACAAACACAATTAGAGTCCAAATGTCCCATAAAAAAAGAAGCAAATGTATGAAAAAAGAATGGCCTCATAATCAATCAACTAGATCTAAGGATGATCATTCACCTGTGAAACAATATTTCTTGGAATATTTTTAAATAGATCAATCTCTACCAAAATATGACAATCATAGGTAAGTAAATACTAGAGGAACAACATTATCCACCTGCAGGATATGCCTCAAGGCATTCTTGATTTTCTCATAGGTAGATTTACACCAAAACTTTGTTGGGAATAAGACATTCTCACCCAAATAGGGGACACATGAACCACTTCCTTAAGAAGGTTAAAGGAAGGCAACCAAGGATGGAAAAGGAGACGGTGTGAACCCCATACATAGTCACCACCCTTAAGAACAACACCTTTATCAATAAAAGAAGAAAAACTAATTGTAAAGAAACCTCTAGCACAAAAGTAAATTTATATTTTACCATCCACAAAAGGGAGTTAATGTGTAGAGATCCAACTATTCAAATCTAGCAAAGATGGAAAGAGACGACAAAATCCACAAACTAAGGCAAGTTTAGACATGCAAATCTCAAAATTTTGCCACTTTTTTTCCCAAAACCACTTTGGTGGAGGTAGAAAACAAATACATATAGGCTTATGAGAGAATTACCTAGCTTGAAAAGAGGTCAACGATAATTTCCTTAGGAATTGCTATGTCTTCATAGCTTAGAACTTGACAAGAGCTAGGGGAGATGGAGACAACAATATTAAAAAAGTTGATAACACCTTTTGAAACAAAGACACATAATCCCCAACAAGAGAATCCACACTACCACCTAGAATAATGGAGACACATTGTGGGTAAGTGCACAAAGTTAGGTGCCAATTCCGTAGAAGTCCACTCGGAAAAAAAAAATTCTTCCAAAAATGAGCATCTATTTCTTAAAATACGGGTGCTCATTTAGCTTTGGGTAACCGAACCATAAAAAAAGGGTGCTCATTTAGCATCGAGAAACTGAAGCAAAACAAGCGTCCATTTTTTTACAAAATGGGTGCCTGTTTCTTAAAAATTGGGAGCCCATTTTGTAGATGTATTTTTTTAAACCAAATTTATGTGTCATTTTCATTGGTTAGAAAATAGGCTAGCAATTTTTGGAGAGATGGTTTCCTAATTTTAGATTCACTACTGACCCCCTCAGCCTTTTTTCATCATTCCAAATATGTACCTTTATTTTTTAATATTTTCTTTCATTTTTTAATTTTTTCTTAAAGTATAGTTTATTGTTATTTTGAAATTGTCAAATAGTAATTACATTGTTCCAAATATGTTTTTTTATAGTAAAAATATAAATTTAATATAATTTTTAAAATAATTGTTTTTTAGTTTTAATTTACTTTGTACAATATTATAGAAAACATGAAAAATTAAAATAGTTAAAACTTAAAACCCTAGGTAGAAAACAAAAACAAAAAAGTAAACCCTAGCTAGAAAACAAAATCAAAAACCTAAACCTTACATAGAAAACAAAAATAAAAATATAAACCCTACGTAGAAAATAAAAACATAAACCCTAGGTTAAAAAAAATTAAAAAATGTAAACCCTAGGTAGAAAACAAAAACAAAAAAAGTAAACCCTACGTAGAAAACAAAAACAAAAAGGTAAACCCTACATAGAAAATAAAAATAAAAATGTAAACCCTACGTAGAAAATAAAAATATAAACCCTAGGTAAAAAAACAAAAGAAAATGTAAACCCTAGGTAGAAAACAAAAACACTCTCTCTCTCTCTCTCTGACCTCTTACTAGGACATATATATTATGACATTATAACCCTTAACAGGACCTATTATTCAACATAATGTCCCTTAATAGAACCTACTTAGATGTTTAAATGAACTATATACATGTACGTCTAGTTAGATGTATTTAATTTATGTTCTATATGTTTCCAATGTTATGTTTAAACACACACACACACTCTTTCTCTCTAATAATATAAGATTACAATATAATAACAAATGCCACATAGTGGCCAAGTACTTGCCTTTAATTTTGTAATTAATTATAATTATAATTATAATTTATCACTAAATTTTTTTTTGAAAATAAAATAATAATCATAATTTATTTTTATATGTTGAATACTTAATAATGAAGTATATATGATGTACAATATTAAGATTTTATAATAGTTATATTTATATAATATTATTAAATAAGTGTAATATGTAATATATTAAATAATTTGTAATAAAATTAGCATTTTAGTGTCATTTAATTTTAAAATTTTATTATATACTTGTTAGAGGAATTTTATTTTATTTTATTTTTCAATTAATAAAAAAATCATATTTTTTTTCAAAATTTTATTTCAATAGTCATAATTGTAGAAATGAAAAATATAATTATTAAATATAAATTTGTAAAATTTTATAATCTATAATAAAAAAATATATAAAATAATTTATGTTAAAATAAATATTTATTATTAAAAATTATATTTTAATATTATTGGTTTGGTGGAGCCAGATAGGGTAGGTTTAACATTTCACCTGCGACCTTTGTTATGATTAAAACCAAATTGTCAATGATGTAATAAATCTTTTTAGTGATCCACATAACCTAACATTTGTTTTTCGGGACAAAATTATGGACATGCATTTAGTGCTCTTTCACATTAACGACCCTAAGTTGAATTTACAACCTTTTTAGTGAATGCTTTTAGCTAAATATGAAAAATGAAATGAACATTATAATTAAATAGCTTTAAAAATTAATTAGCGCAAATGACAAATCAAACATGTATCAAAATATTCAATTGATTTTGAACTTCAACGATTATAATAAAGTTTTATTAAAAAATTAAGAATTTTATATTGGTGAGGACAAAATAAGTTAAAGAGGTCATAATTAGGGTATCTCTTTTTATTACATTATCATCCTTCATTTAATAACTATTGCACTACACATTAATTGACAATTATATAATTATTAAAATAATTTTATATTATTAATTTTAGATTTATTTTCTATATATATATATATATATATATATATATATATATATATAATGTTATGTAAATATTAATTAATATTTTTAAACTAAAAATAATCATATTTAAATATAACATATACTATTAACAAGTGACAAGAAAAAAATAAAAAAATAAAAAATTTTAATTTATATTATATTGATCCATTTAATAGTCAAGATGGAATGTCAAATTTTAAAATAAAATGTAGTCCTAAATGTTCTATTTTATTAAATTGTTTCATCTTTTATGTACTCTTATGATCTAATAATAAATAATTAATAAGTGATATAAAAATATATTAGCTTATATAATATTTATAGACAAGATGTTGTATTTCTTATTCTTTATTTTTAATAAGTTATAGTCTATAAATGTTCAAATGAAGTGTTCATTAAATTGTATCTCATTTTATATATGTTTATGATTATTCTAGAACAAAGCTATATTATATAAATTTTTAAAAAGTAAAAAGTAAAATATTTATTTACTATGTTTAATTTAAATTATAATATTTTGTAAGGGAAAATATTCAAATATATCACACATTTGTTTACCTAAATATTTATTAATGCATAATTAACACATAATAAATTTTTAAATATTTTAAATATATATATAAATGAGAATAAATATATATTATATTATATCATATATTTACAATATTTTTATTTACGTTAGAAAAAGTGAGTTATATACTAAAATAAACTTATGTAATATAATTTAAATTTTTTAAAACTCAAAAACTGATAAAATAGTACTTAGGCTATTGGCAAGTACTAATAATATTAAATTGTCTATATATATTCATATTGTTACATAATAATATTAATAATTAATCTTTAAAAATAAAAGATTTAAACTATATTCAATAATTAAATCTTAAATAAATCATAATTCTTATATAATTATAGTTGTAATTGTCAACATCGCATTAATTGTAATCTTTATGAAACAATGTGAATCCTAGCTTATCCTTAATGCTAAGGGTATCTATAATTGATCTCTAAATAATTTTTTTTTAATAATATTTACATTATTGTATTATACTAATGTATATTTATGAAATAATTTTGTATATAAAATGAACAACTCATTTTTTAATTAGAAAAGTTAGAACTTTATTATTTCATTGATTTGAAAGTTTTGTCTTAGTTAAGATTACCTTCTTGTAATTGAACGTATACATGATTTGAAGTCATCACTTGTCTATTGATTCCTTTCTTACAAAAATAATAGTGTATTCTTAATGGTCTATTGACCTCATATACTACTCAAATTTATGAATAAATAAACCAATTCTTTTTCTAAATGACCTTCTAAACCTTTTAGCATACCCATTGCATATAAAGTGCCTAGTTCTTATATTAAATTTATATTAGAACTAGTAATTGTTCTAACATGAAGTCATAAACTTAAATTTCTTTAAACATGTGATTTTTAAAAATAATATCAAATAATATATATATTTTTCTTTGTTACCAATTTTATGTAAGTAAAAGTTTGTAAAAGTAATTCAATAATGAAATTTTAGCATTTTTAGAAATTCTTATCTCTTTCTTATTTTTTGATTTGTTTTAGTTATCATTTTATTTAAAAATTTATTATAGTTTATTTTTTATTTTTATTTATTATTATTAAAAAATTTACATTTCAAAATTAAAAAATATGATAATTTTGAAATGCTTGTTATAAGAATAAAGATAAATGTGAAAAAAGAGAAAAATAAAATTTAATATATTTCTATGAAAAATTATAAATGGAATTAACATAAAATACTTATTACTTAAAATAACATAGCTAATATTAGATTTATCTAATTATTTTTTAATTTTAAAATATGCTGGATTCTTATTTGTTAACAAATTTATTTTTTTAATTCATACAATATGATTATAATATTTAATTTATATTTTATTATTATTTTTTAAATGTATTTTAGATTTTATTTTTTATTTGTTTATGTTTTATTATTAAAATTGTTTGTAAGAAAATTCCAATGAGCTTCAACAACATCGTTGAAATAGAGGCTTTCAGTTTGGGGGTCTCTATAGCCCTTTAAAAAACATTAAAAAGCTTGTTATTAAAGGGGATTCAATGATCATATACCAAGCAATCATAAATAAAAGTACAAATTGTTGGAACCTTAGATATCATTTGGAGAAGGTATTGCTACAACTACTCTATCTCATTATTACATTAAACATTGCTATTGTGAAATTAATGTGATTGTTGACTTTCTAGCAAACAATGCTATTGATGATTATCTTCCTCTACAGTATGTGTTAGAAATTTGTACAGCGGAAAACAAGGAATATATAAATATAAAATTCTATAAAGTCAGACCTACCAGCCCACGATATCTATTATAGAAATCGCATGACTTTGATATGGAAAAAATATATATAAGAAATTCAGATCTTGAAGCCCACGTTATTGACTACAAAAATCATATGATTGTAAAATAAAACAGTTGATGGACCTTAACATAAATAATCATATGGATAAGTACAAAAGATGAAAACGAGTAGATTGTCAATATAGAGTTTATTCGATTTCCTTTTCTCTTTAGATCTTGGATCTTTGTTTTGTTCATTTATTAACCTTTCAATTTTAATTATTCATTTTTCATCAAATTGATTACTTCAGGAACTCACGTTTTAGAAAAAAAAATTTCAATATTTCAATGTTTATAGATTAATATTTGATAATTAATTAATATTATTTTTGAATTATAATGATTGATTATGATAAATTAATATTTGGTTAAAATTATTTTGACTAATTAAATTATTAAAAATGAAATTATTTGTAAAGAGCTTTTGGGTTTAGCTGTGTAGATTTTTTTGTATAAATATTTCAGATTAAAATCATTGATAATTTCTAAAACATTGATACAAAAAAGTTCACATAGTTAAATGTAGAAGTTGTAAACACATAATTATGGATTGTAGAAATCTAATGTCTCAAAATAAAATTAATTCAGATAATTAAAATTAATAGAAAGATGTAATTAGACACAGGCTGGAGAAGTACAACTAAAAGATCCCAACACAATCTAAATAATGAGTCCAACCTAAACAATATTAGATCTAATCCTATTTAATCTCACACCATTCAGATATGTATGAAATTGAAAGATATTTGAAAAGACTTTTCAAGATTCCAAAATATATATATATATATATATATATATATATATATATATATATATATATATATAAATAATTGGAAATATGTCTTTTATATATAAGAATCCTATTTTATTAGTGGACGTGTCACCCATACCCATACGCATATGAAATATGATGGCATGGACATTACATAAAATGGTTCTCGAATTGACGACAGTTGTCGGTGGGGTTGCTCTAGGAAACAAGAATACTATTGTGAATAGACTTGCTTATTCAGAGTCAAACTACACTTGAGCTGCACAAGTGTAACGTAGTTTCGTCTCCATGATTGTCGGACAAAAGTAGTGGGACCTCTCACCCCACTTACTAAATTATTTTATTATATTAGTAAAAGTTAATTTTGGTTTTCTCTATCGACCACTCAATCAAGTTAACCAATGTTGGGTGACTCATGGAATGACATGGAGGGAAATTGTCTATCAGCCAATTAAATAGCATAAAAAATAAAAAATCACAACTCTATATTTTAAAGTGCTATTTAGTTGGCTACATAGGAAAAGTTGTCATTGGTTAACAATTTCACTCATTATATGTTGGGTAGGATCATTGTATTGGTGTCATTGCATAGAATTTGATTTTAAAAATATCATAATTGCAATATATCAATACAACTAATCAACTAATAGATCTAATTGATATCATTTTTTATTTTGATTAAATTAAGTAAGTTTTTGATAGAGTCCAAACCTTGTTACAAAAGAAAAAACCAATTTGCCAAAGAAGTATCTAAAGTTAGGATTAAGAAGAATTAGAAACAATCTAATCCAACTTTACATCTTTCTTTCTTCTTTGTACTATTGTCCTACCATATTTATTTTAAACAATCAAAGATCCAAGTGACGCAGAAATTGAAACCTCTTTAACAACCTCAAATTAGGAAAAAATAGATGAATTTTTAGCAACACAAATATAGTGCAAAAAGAAAATCATCATTAAGAATATCAACATTATGAGAAGAAATAGAAGAAAAATATTGAAACCAAATTGAACTTTAAACAAACCATTTTATTTTTTTTTGTCTAAAATAGGGCTACTTTGGCAAATAGTAGATAGAGAAACAAAAAAATGCTCATTCATCTCAACACTATCATTTTATTGTAACAATAAAAAAGTCTAACAAACAACAACTAAAGAAATAATAAAGGAATTTTGATCACCAGCATTAAAAGAAGTGTCAAGGTAAGATTCAGAGTGAGTCAACATTGGATAAGAGAGCTTAGAAGACTTTGAATCACATGGATCATTTAGGAATAAAATAAGATTTTTGGTAAAAAAAAGTTGTCCACCCTAAAGAAGAGGACCTATAAGGGCCACAAACACAATTAGAGTCCAAATGTCTGATAAAAAAGAAGCAAATGCATAAAATAGAATGTCCTCGTAATCAATCAACTAGATCTAAGGATGATCATTCACCTATAAAATAATATTTCTTGGAAGATTTTTAAATAGATCAATCTCTACCAAAATATGAGAAACATAGGTAAAGAAAAACTAGCAACAAGATTATCCACCTACATGATATGCCTCAAGGCATTATTGATTGTCCCATAGGTAGATTTACACCAAAAATTTGTAGGATATAAGACATTCTCACCCAAATAAGGGACACATAAACCACTTCCTTAAGAAGGCTATAGGAAGGCAAACAAGGATGGAAAAGGAGAGGGTGTGAACGCCATACATAGTCACCACCCTTAAGAAAAACATCTTCATCAACAAAAGAAGAAGAACTAATATTTATATTTTACCATCCGCAAAAGGGAGATAATCTATAAAGATCCAACTATTCAAATCTAGCAAAGATGGAAAGAGATGAAAAACTCCACAAAATAAGCCAAGCTTAGACAAAATCTCATTCTCTACCACTTATTTTCCCAAAATCACTTTGGTGAAGGTAGGAAATAAATACATATAGGCTTATGAGAGAATTACCTAGCTTGAAAAGAGGTCAACAATATTTTCCTTATAAATTACTATGTCTTCATAGGTTAGAACTTGGCAGGAGCTAGGGGAGATGGGGACAACAATATTAAAAGAGTTGATAACACCCTTTTGAGACAAAGACAAATAAGCCCCATCAAGAGCATCCACATTGCAACCTAGAATAATGGAGATACATTGTGGGTAAGTGTACAAAGTTGGGTGCCAATTCCGTAGAAGTCCACTAGGCAAACAAAATTGCCGCCAGAAATGAGCATTCATTTTTTAAAATACGGGTGCCCGTTTAGCTTTGGGTGACCAACCCATAAAAAAGGGTTGTCCACTTAGCATCAAGCAATTGAACCAAAACAAACGTCCATTTTTTACAAAATGGGTGACCATTTCTTAAAAATCGGGAGCCCACTTTGTAAATGTCTTTTTTTTATACCCGATTTCCATGTCATTTTCATTGGTTAGGAAATAGGCTAGCAATTTTTAGAGAGATGTTTGCCTTATTTTAGCTTCACTACTAACCCCCTCATCCTTTTTTTCATCATTCCAAATACATGCCTTTGTTTTTTAATATTTTCTTTCATTTTTTAAATTATAGTTTATTGTTATTTTTAAATTGTTAAATAGTAATTGTCGTTCCAAATATGTGTTTTTAATAGTGAAAAATAAATTTAATTTAATGTTTAAAATAATTATTTTTTAGTTTTAATTTACTTCGTAAAATATTATATGGAAAACATGAAAAATAAAAATAGTTAAAACTTAAAACGATAGGTAGAAAACAAAAACAAAAACATAAACCCTAGGTAGGAAACAAAAAAAAAATGTAAACCCTACGTAGAAAATAAAAATAAACATGTAAACCCTATGTAGAAAATAAAAATGTAAACCCTAGGTAGAAAAAATAAAAATGTAAACCCTACCTGTAGAAAATAAAAATGTAAACTCTCTCTCTCTCTCTCTCTCTCTCTCAACGTTGTTTAAATTTATATTTCTAAATGTTGTATGAATTTAATAATAATTTTTTCTTCGTAAGGCAAAATGTAATTTAAATTGTAATTGTAAATTTTTATGTTTGTATATGTATGAAGATTATATTCGCGATGATTTTAGCGTACATGAACTCTTAGGTCACTAGACACTGTTAGAGTAATAAAGTGTTTACTGATTAATTAAATCATGTTTGATTTAATTATTAAGTCACTTATTATCTCTTTCTACTTAAGATAAACTTTAAGCATATACTAATTAATTGCTTTATTAATTATTATCATGCAACCTAGTTTGTTCACACTTTTAGGGTTTTGATCTCCTTTATAAGGATTGATCTCTCTTGTTTTCATAATAGATTGAGAAAAATTCATTTCATTGAATTGCAACTTTTGTTTTTGCACATCAAGAATTTATCCTCTTTCATGGATCCATGCATTCAGGCCTCTCTAGATTCTTTTTTCTCTGTCTTCTTGTGACATTTGTTTGAATGTAGGTGTTCTTAGGAGTTGTGAGTTGTTTACTCATCAACTCCAATATGGTATCAGAGCTCAGATCTATTTTCCCCTATCCTATTCCTAAGAGATTCGATCGTGTTCATCAGATCTGTAGTTTCAGAGGGTTTTCTATTGGATCTGGGAGAACCTCTCTTTCTGGTCATCTTGACATCAAACAGACCTCAACATTGTGTTTAGAGCATACAAGAACTGCTAGATCTATATAAAGTTTGTCCATTTTGGACAAAATTAGAATTTGTGGCAAAAAAAAATTGTAACCAACCCTAACATGGATCTCGAGGTAGTCACTAGTATTTTGGAGCATTTTGGCTCAAATAGACCTCACCGTTGAGCACGCAACAACCAAGAAACCCCATTTCTATATAAGGCACATCCTATTTGGGCAACGTTGCATTTTGAGATAAATTTTTTGTTGCATACAAGGGTCATTTGACCCTTACATGCATCTTGAGGTGCACATGTGATTTTTTCTAAAAAAGTTTTTTTTTTCATTTTTGGTGGGTTGACAACCATTTGGCCATCAACTTTAATCCCTTAGCAGATGTAACCTTAGCCCCTGGTCATATGGTAACTAGGGGCCCAAATTTTCTAGCCCCAGAGGCTTTTTGTAGTAATGACTATATGACTATCAATTTTAATGTCATGCAGTGCTGATGTCAGCACATGTCAGCACCTCTAGACACCATTTTTGAGCCCTTCAGCATACCTATGGTTTTTTGCTCATAACTTGAGCATACGATGTCAAAATCAAACAAAAAATATATCATCAGAAAGATGGTTCCAAACTCTATCTAGATCTAGAGGTTTGAATTTTTGATGTTTCCTTTTTGATAGTTTTTATTACTGTCAAAGCTAGATATTTATTTTTTCACTTCAAAAGCTCTATCTTATGCATCTGGAATCCATTTTGGGAAAAAATGATATATCATTGGAAAGCTTGTTCTGAGACCTTTCCAGTGCTATAAGTCATTTTTCTAGATTCTGCTCTAGATATATTTTATTATGTTTCTTGCATTTTTGTAATCTGGTGGATATATTGGATGTTTTAGGTCCTGGGATCTTTTCCTTTTGAGGAATGGCTCATCTTAGGCTATTATTTTATTTTAGCAGCCTTATTTCTTCTTTGAGCAGTGTATACTTCACTTTTGTAGCATTCTTTTATTCACATGCACTAAGATAAAGTGTCATTCTATTGCATGTATGGGATCTTGCACATGTTCGTGCTCTTTATACTCGCACTCCATTATAAAGTGCCAATGGGGGTTTGATGTGTGCCTCTGTTTACCATCTACATTTATCATGTGAGCACTCCTCCCAGGACATTAGCCTCTGGTATCTCTATTTGTATTTGTACTCTCTCTGCACCTTCGATGTTCCTAGTTTTTATTCATTGTGTAGTTCATATTGGATGATAATTTTAGTGTGTTTTAAGAATTATGTGGGGGTTTCTACTATTGGTTCTACTGCTTCCTTGGTTTGATAGTGTGAGCTATTTATTCAGTATTTGATTTTATGTACTAGGTGGATGCAGTGGATGGGTACCTATGCATTCCGGTGAGATGGATCATTTACCATATAGAAACTCTTTCTTTCCTATTTTTGGACACACTCTTCCAACTTTGATTGATTAGATCTTCAGAATTTGGTGTTTTTATGCCATCTGTATCTTCGAGTTTAGGTGTTTTCCTTTGTTTGACTCCTAATTCGAGTAGTGTCATTTGAGGTCACTCGTATAGATTATAGTATTATGTATCTTCAACTTCAGTTGTTTGACTTTTTTTGCCTCCTGATTTGAGTAGTGTCATTTGAGGACACTCATGCTGATTAAAGTCTTCTCTAGCTGGTCATATTTTAGTGGAGGTTCTTTAGATCAACATTTACTTCTTGATAGATTTTGCAGGTTCTTGCTTCAGTGATGTTGTACATGTTCATCCTTGTTCTTATTTTCTAGAACATTCTTAGTTTTGGAGGCTTCTTCAGTCCTTCAGACTAGCCTTTGTCTCTTTTTGGAGTAGAGTTTTTCCCATGTGGTTTTCTCTATTTATCTACTTTCAAAGACTCTCTTTTGTACTTGGGTACCTAATTAGGCCTTTTGTTGTCGGGACTCATTTTCTTTTAGTAGTTCTTTCTAGTTTTTTAGCTTCTCCCAAATTTCATCTTAAGGGGGGTGTTAGAGTAATAAAGTGTTTAATGATTAATTAAATTATGTTTAATTTAATTATTAAGTCACTTACTATCTCTTTCTACTTAAGCTAAACTTTTGACATATAATAATTAATTACTTTATTTATTATTATCATTCAATCTAGGTTTGTTCACCCTTTTAGGGTTTTTATATGCTTTATAAGGATTGATCTCTCTTGTTTTCATAACAAATTGAGAAACATTCATTTTATTGAATTGTAAATTTTATTTTTCCACATCAAGAATGTCTCCTCTTTCATGGATCTATGCGTTCAGGCCTCTCTAGCTTCTTTCTTCTCTTTCTTTCTATGATAGGTACTTGCATGCAGGTGTTCTTGGGAGCTGTGCATTGTTTACTCATCAACTCCAATAGACACCTCCACCCCTAGCCCCTCCATCTCCACCTCCATATACTCTGGAATAGTTGAGAGAAAATATGAGGAGAAATGTTTCTACCACTATATGAGACATTGGTACCATTAGACATGATCCTCACCCCCCTCCCTAGCTACTACATCTTACAGATACCATGCAAGGCATTTTAGATTATGTACAACTATTAGAAAATGAGATGGATAGTTTTTGTATATGGAGGGACTCCATGCATGTGTATTATGCTAACGACCTATCTTATAAAGAGGTACATGACTTAAAAATTACAAAATCTGATTTGAAATTTTAGTTTGTGAACCCTAAAATGGGTGAGACAATAAATGAGAAGAAACCCCATGTATCTATTAGATGGTGTTAGCACCCACAAATATCTAAGCATTTTTGGGAGTAGTGGTGGATGGTATTTGTCCATCTACTACAAGCTAATCATGGGGTGCCCATGTACTTCCTAAAAAAACTATGGACTGAATTTGAATTGGGCAAAAAACCCAATTACTTTGACATGAGTGCATTCTAGGGGATCAACAAAGGTATGCTATAGGATAGGCTAGTGGCCAAATTGAGTGATAGAGTTATAAATCATGTGTGTAATGTTAGATAATTGAGAGGGGGGGTGTAAATCAATTAGTTCTAGTTATCCTATAGTCCCAATCTCATAGATGTATATATTCAAACCTTTCAAATAAATTATCAAATCGGTAAGCTATCAACAATAACTTTCACTTCATATATCGATTGATAGTCAATTGACTGTGTTTACTGATCTGACTAGTTATGAAATGTCTAAAGTAAAATAATAATACAATCACATAAAATACACGTAACACATAGATTTTTAATGTGGAAACCCTGTTAGGGGAAAAACCACCTAGGATGGGCAACCCAAAATATTTTCCTCTTCTGAAGTGAGCTCAGTTAGGAGCCAAACCTGTCAAAGGTTACAAAAAACACTGTAAGGTGTGATCTGGTTAGAGGATTTTTCACTAATAGTTCTCGCTCGACCAACATTCACTATGGGGTCAACAAGAAAACAATCAACATTCATTGAGTATCATATTGAAATACAAAAAGACTGTTAAGTCTACTCAGTTAAGAGATTTTGCTGTAAAAATAGTTAAACCGATACAATAATGATCTGATTCAAATACAACTAAGATTTGCAGATTTTTAGATCTATGCTAAGCTCAAAATACCTCCTTTGATAAATATTCACTTAACAATCCTTGATATCCTCAAACTTGTTCAACTCGGCAAATAATACCTTGACACTCGATAATGCCTGGAGTTTAGCTTGATTCTATCTATAACTAGTTTGATCAGTGGTGTATGAAAATAGTCCTTTCACCTGAATTCTCTTATAGTATCAATAAGCTCCAGACTCAAATAATGAATCACAGGTGTCTTTAAATAGACTTCATAAACTATTTTCTTATCATCCATTAGTTTTTGCCTCTTAATCTCCATCGTTCCTTTTTCCGCTTCAAGCTTCCTTGGTAGATGTGTCTATAATACATTTCATCCTTCTCCATTCGATTAGTCTTCAATTTTGTGAGTTGTTAGATCACCATAACAAACTTTATCTTCTACCTCAGAATTATAAGCAATTGTCAGCTCATCAATTCAGTCAGCTGTTATAAACTTTATTTGTTTCTCTTACTCAGTCAATAGCAGAATATGCCGATGAATACCTACTCGGTTAATACTATACTCAGTATACACTACACTAGCTCGATGTATATAGAAATCTTCAATTACCAACCACATAAACTTGTTCAGTTCTGATCTTCAATACATAACAAATTCATGTAATAAAATCAAGTCAACAACATAATTTCATAAACTTATCAATAAGTTACCTAATGTATACCTTAGCCATATATTTTATATCCATCTCATCTTCATGTAGATATCTCATTCCTTTACCATTTTCTTCTACAGATATTTGTAACTATCATGATAAGTACATTCAAAACTAGTTGACATCAATGACAATACATTGAATGCTTTAATTGCCTTACATATCACTTTAGTAGCCTGATGATCTCTAATCATTTTTTGTCACTTGTCCATTCATTTCATCAAGATATTCAATCAGTTGTAGGTCATCATGTAATGAGTCCCGTGTTCCTCTTTTTGCTCCAGTTGTTACTGCATGTATCCAATGTTGAGTAGTGAACTCTTCTCTTGTTTTATTGAGTTCCCTTTTGGGTAATTTGTTAGAGTATTTTACCTGGGCAAGGGTTTTTTCTAGCACAACCCATGTTTACACAAGTTCCATGGATATTTATAGGGGTCCATAGAGTGATCTTGCTAGTGCTGATGCTACCCATGGTGGATATAATTATGATGATGATGGTTGAAATTTTGATGACATCTCATCATATGTTGATCTTCTCTGTGTGGATGATGATCATCATGTAGAGGTAAATTTATTTATAATTTATAGTGCAATATTAAATTCCACATATATACATAGATGAACCATAACATGTGGATTTTTTTTGAATAGACAGATGAAACTATACCTTCTAGGGATTGTCATCATCGTACCTTGACACCTCAAGATGTTAGTGCCCCTTTCATGGTATGAAGTACATTTAAAATATTTACTATTAAAACTTGAATTTAATAATGCATTTGATATATTTTTTTGTAATTTTGTCAGGTATTTCATGTAATACTGAGGTTGGCATTTCTTTACGCCTTGGCCCATTGGTCACTGAGGCTCAGCCTCATATAACCCTAGTATATTTTTCATTAATTCATTTTAAGTGTTTATATGCTTACTAATTTATGTATAACTCTAATTCATGCCTATTTTTTGTAATTATAGGCTTTTGGATAGTTTGATGATGCATCACATCTATGTCCTGACCCACCAAGGACTTTAGCTACATGTTAGACACCATATGTATGCTTTTCTTCCATAAATTTGTAGTCTTTATATGCTTTATAATTTATGTATATACAAGTTTGATTCATGCTTTATATATGTTGTTCAAGTCAACACCACCATGAGTCTTGGTATGGCTATGGGATTGAGCCAAATATAGTCATCAACATCCTCCATTGAGGTGATGATTACAACATTAATTTTTCAATGTCTATTATGTACATGTCTTTTATAGGGATTATCAAAACTTAATAATTTTTGTTTCTATAGGACTTGAATGCAGCCACTTGTTTTGTTCATGGGAGTGCACCTCCTCATCCCATAGAGAGCATTACTAAACATAGTCGAATGGTAAAATTTTAAATGTTAATTATTTAATTTCTTTGTAAGTGAATTATGCAAGTCATTTAAATTAAACACACATAGTCTTCTCATTGAGTGTTAAGAATTTTTATTTCCATTCTTCAACCTATTCTATATTATCACATTCTTCCCATTCACCTACAACAAAAAATTGACAAAAACATGCAAGATCCCTATTCTATAAAGTCCAAGTGTTAGCATTATAACTCCTAAATGAATGTCATTTAGATGACCCGCTAATTGTATCATAGTCATAGCTTGAAAGGATATTCTTCTCTTCAACTAGCTAGAAGAAACATCTAATTATAGAGTTCTGACTTGACCTATAGATAAAGTTGTACTACACCATTCCACAATTGCATATACATTTTTAAATTTGGCCTTTTCCTCAAATTTGAGTTGCTCTCTGTAAAGGTCTCTCTTAACACATGCACCAACATCGACATTGTCATGTTCTTATTTTCCATGTCCAACCTCAAAAAGAGTCCACATATGTTGGACATTAGTTTTCTTATGTGTCCTACTCAACAAATAAAACATTCTAGCATTCTTGAAATTCCTTGTGCAATTATCTAACCATATTAGATGTTGTGTCATCTAAATTTCTCTCCCCTCAAATTATCATAAAACATCTTGAAGCACTACTAGATAAACTCCGATGAGTGTAGTTTATTATCACTCATATAGAAATGGTATTCTCTCAAAACTTTTACTCATGTTAGGTAGGTTAGAAAAAAAACTTGATATGGAACTAGTACATTTGAGGCCATATTTTGACATCCATTTGTTAGATTTGCAACACCTATTTGTTGATAACTCGACAGACGTGTCTGTTAGCATTTTTGCGTTGCAAATTGCAATGGAAGTGATACCCATCGGTATTTTGACATCCTTTTCCGTCGAAACTTGTCACATTAATAACAAATTTACTATGGGATTTCATACGGTATATCTATTGGAACTCCAACAAACATCTGTCGAAGAGTCTGTCAGATTGGTGACAGATATGCAATGATTCTCCGACAGGTAAACTCGTCAGAGAGATAGCATTCTTATCACCAATATATATCAAAAAGTGACCCTCTTTGACATTATAATGGTTAGAAGTGCAACGGATAGACATTGACTCTCTGATAGGAAATCCCGTCAGACTTATAGCACTGCTATCGAAATAAATAAAAGTTTTGTCAAAAAAGTGACAGATACTCACATTAAAGATAACGGAGCTCAGGAGACCATCATAGTTGGTCTTCGTCTTTGGTCCATATACTGAAAAAAAAAAACCCTTTCATTAGCTCATCAAATGAGGGGATTTGAAATAATTTAATAGAATATTTTTATGATAACATATATTATTTAAGTTGACATTGCACAAATTTATCTACTTCACACACTTGTAGACTACGAAGATAGTGATAAAGAAACATCTCCTCCCATGGCCTACATTACTCAAGCAATGGGAGGGGATGCTTTTTTATGGCTATCATCATAGTTTACAAGTGCACAAAGTAGATAAATTCATTCAACGTTAAAGTAAAATAATGTATGTTATACATGAAAATATCATCCATTAAATTCTTTCAAATCACCGCATTTGATGAGCTAACGAAATGTAAAATGTTTTGTCAGTAATATGGACCAAAGATGAAGAGCAAGTAATAATCATCTCTTGAGCTCTGCTATATTTAGTCCTAGCTACTAGGTAAGGCTTGGAAGACTTATACTTGTCAATCATCGAGAATAATCATTGCCTTGCCTTTATGTACACTACATAGTATCCAATATAAGAGAAGGTATAAAATATGAATGGATAAAATAAATGAAAGATATAATAATATTATCTTGTGGTTTACCTTCTCATAATTGATCCCAGTCTCAAAAAAGTAATTTTATATGAATTGTTGGTGTTTGAAAATGCTTATGCCAACTAGGGCTGCCAATATGCCTTGAGACTAGTATTAGGAATGGTTAGTTCCAAGTATGAGAGCTCTGTAAGACAACTGGACCAACTATAGGGATAAGACTACCCTCTTCTGCTTTTGGCTCTACAAAACCAAGGTGGGTACACATGATCCAATAGATATTAACTCTACTAGTTTTAACTCTGCCCCTTATTGAATATTGGATCTTACAATAGATAACAGTGAGAAAGTACTAAACAACAACCTATTGTTCATTGACTCTCCATCATTGGATAGGAAAACATGTAAAGTAAATAAAAGTAAAAGACTGGTATTAATTCAATGTTTTTTAGGATTACAAGATTCCAATCATTCCATACAAAGATAAGATAGGAAGATCAAGGCCAGTGCCTTATCCATTGGGCAATAGAGTCAGAAAATAGAATGAATACAACAGTTTCTGATGAAAGGTGGGTCTTGAACATTGTTGGGAGTTCCCTTTGATATTCAACTTGTAGATTTATACTTTGTTGGATAACTTTAATAAAACTTTGACTCTATCACCACTCCAAAGTCTACAAGGAAGAGGGCCAATTAACAAGGATCAAAAGAGACCCTCCTACACTTTGAGCTTTAATGCTTAGGTGGGTGTACCCTTGATTCACTTCTGCAAAGGAATCATTAAATATTATACCAATATACTCTTCACTAACTGATTTAAGGATTTTATCATTTGAATGTGTGTGTGTGATTGGGGATGATGGACTGCCTCCAGAGAAAAGATTAGTGCCTTATCCGAGGGAAAAGAGTCACTAAATAACATATATCACCCTAAAACCTTAACTTAAATACGTATGAACTCAGAGTAAGTGCTTTGCCTATTACTCCCCTCACTCCCAAACATGATCATCAAATTCCAATCTAACAATGAACTCACTAAAATCACCCTAAAGACTTTAATCCTAACTTTGTTAGGAACTCCAAGCTGGTCTCACAATACTCTTTGTTTACCATATGCTAATCCACTTTGTGACCTTAACATATATGAATCCACAATCAGAAAAGAAGACAATCAGAGATTTGAAACATGAATTCAAGTGTATTCTCATTAATTTTTAGAAATCAATACATTACCAAGTAACAAAATACCAAAGGAAAAGACCCAAAATCCAGGCTCTCTTTGATCAGTATAATACCATCAACAACAACCAGGGACCAAAAGAATGTTTTGGAACCCGCACTAAGTCAAAAAATTTGCTACTCATACTACCACTAGTCACCTTGGAACCCTCAAAGAGGATGCATCAAGCTTCAGGTAACTAGGGTTAGGGTTTCAACTACTAAACCCATTAGAAACGGTCACAAATTTAAATGCAGGGGAAGAAAACCAGTCGGCCATGCCTGAGGAAGATTTGCACTCATGGTAGATCTCTGGGAAAGTACTGCAAACCATGAAAATTCAAATTTGTCAACCCCTTTTAGCCACCTACAACATGCCTCGAGCACAAAGAACTAGGTACAAACCCTTGTAGATGATCAAAGAACACCCTAGACCACACTACAATAGCAAGCGCCACCAAACAAATCAAATCTGGCAATGAAAACATTCAATTTCGATCCTTTTTGTCACTAAGAAACCCTCTGCAAATTCAAATTTGAAAATAAACAGCTACTTCCATGTGCTAGTAGCAAATCGACGGTCTAAATTTAAAATCAGGTTAACTTTAAGTCATGGCCGTTAGATCTCTCCCTTTCGTGGTCTTTAAATCTTAACTCAACTGCCACCCTCAGGTTTACTCCTAGTGACTATGCGACAGTGTTTTTCCTTAATCACAAAATGAAATCTTAACTCACCACTTAACCTCGCAAACTGGCAACTGCAGGAAAACATTTAACCTCAGTCCCACATCTAGCGAACTGGTGACAGAAGATTTTTGCCAGTTCACAAAACACTTTATAATACCACCAGAAATTTTAGTGATTACGTGAATGCTTGTTCACTGAACTACTAAAATTTTTAGAGAAATGCCATCTTACTTTGCGAATGAGCAAACCCATTGAAATCTATCAAAACCACTAAACATTTTTGTCCAGACCGCTAAGACCTTAGACCCCACCTGGGCCCACCTGAAAACCTACCACATGTCACCATGTCATTCACTACAATCACCCAGTCATCACTGACAAAGGACCCACCACAAAGCTTTCCCCTTTAGTGAAGATCAATGGCTATCGCCATACCACTGACTTATCCATCGTCTAACTCTGATCAACGGTATCACGAAAACCATCAAATCCTGCATCATATTAGCTTCCCTGAAACTAGTGGACCCACTAACAAGTCCACCTCAGCACACATGGACCAATCATAGTTCACCAAGTAAGTAAACATAGCAGTGGACCGACCAAAAGAAAAGGTTACGTCACACAGAAGAATCAACGGTCGTTTCAAAATCTCATACATCTAACACATCCCTAGTGAAGACACGCCCATCGTCGATCCTCTATAGATTTTAGGACCCTCTGACACACTGGCAACCCAAGACCCACCGACAACTACCAAATCATAAATAGGTGGACCAATGAGAGACCGCCAATCGTGCACACTTGTCGGAAGGTCCCACTTCTTTGAAACACTGCATCATCAGGAAAGATCAACGATTGGCATAAGATCTTAAGCTTCTGACACATCCTATAAGAACTTATGCTAACCATCGGATGGAGATGTTGTCAGAAAACTGGGCCCATAAAATATTAAGCCGAAACATAGGAAAAATTAAATGCCGAGACCTAGGCTTTAAGGAAAATTAGGCACAGAGGACTTAGGAAAATTAAAGGTCATCGGGGGTATGAAACCTTTAGTCGCAAGATCATGTAACATGAGAAAAGTTCATGTGATCATGTGACAAATGGGATAACAATTAAGCACATGCAAATTAGAACCTTTAAGTGGCTGGAAAAGTTAACTTGAAATAGAACAGGGCCAGGGTAATACAGAGTATTTTAAATGTAACGGCTAGTTTTTTGAATATTCTACTTAGGGCTTTAGCCAGAGACATGAAAAATGATACAAAGACTAGGGGAAAGATAATGAAGCCATAAAATTTTTTGCACGTGCTAACAGTGGCTCTGTCTGGGGATGTATGCCTCCTGCAGGCATAGCAAGGATCTAGAATCACTAGTTTAAAGCAGACCATCCCACTGGACAAGATTGACAATAGAGAGCAACAGGACCAAAAACCTACAAGCCAGGATAAAATAGGGCAGGGGAAAGCAACTTATTTATAGAATTTACAAAATGTACAGACCTAACTACTATTCATGGAAAACAAAATACTTCAATAGAAGTATTTCTTCAAGAATTGTCCATGAACAGGTAGTTCCTGAATATCACCATTTAATTCCTTGACAATATATGAATCTTGGCCCCATTTCTCATGAATTAGATATGGCCCTAACCATATGGGATCAAATTTACCATGTTTTCCTTTATCCTCCAGTCTAGTATTCCAAATTAATACCAAATCACCAGGCTCAAACTTCCTGTCAATAGTCTTCTTGTCATACAAATTCTTAACCTCCAACTGTAATTTGGCATTTCTTGCAACTAACTCTCTTCTAGTCTCATCCAACCTAATGAGGTCCTCAATTCTCAGCTACATCTCATCATCTATGTCATCATCATATGACTGAACAAATTTATACATTTCCAATAAGTTATTCTGGGGCATTCTTTCCTGTATTCCATATACTAGGTCAAAAGGTGCACAAACAATTGCCCTCTTCACAGTTACCTTATCAGCCCATAGAGCTAATGGCAGTTTTGAATTCCATGCCCTCTTATTCTTTTCAAGAATCCTCCTTAGAATTTTAATTAAACTCTTATTAGTAGATTCTGCCTGACCATTTCCTTGTGGATGATAAGGTGAGGATATAGAAATCTGAATTCCTAAACCTTTGCAAAAGTCCTTATATTCGGCAGACCTGAAGCACATTGCATTATCACTAACTATCCTCTTAGGGCAACCAAACCTTGTAACAATGTTATTCAACAGAAAATCAATTACTACCTTACTAGTTGCATTTCTTGTAGGTATAGCCTCTACCCACTTTGTAAAGTAATCAGTGGCAACTAAGATCCATGAGTGTCCTCCACTAGACTTGTTTGGTATCTCCCATATGAAATCAATTCCCCATTGTTGGAAAGGAGCCTGTACTTCAACTGGTTTTAATGGCACATTACCTAAAAATTTAAGCTTACTAGAGAACCTTTGACAAGCATCACACCTCCTCACCAACTACTCTGCATCCTTGAAGATTGTGGGCCACCAAAATCCTACTCTCAAGATTTTATGAGTAGTTGTTTTACCCATATAATGCCCACCACAAACTCCCTCATGCATTTCTTTCAACAACTTGTTAGTCTGATCCTCATCAACACACTTCAACAGTATGCAATCTAAATTCTTTTTATATAATTTACATCTCACAATTACATACTTGATGGCTTGTAATTTCAATGTCCTCTTCTGATTATCATTCATTCCTACTGGACAAATCATATTTCTCAAGTAATAGATAATATCTTGATACCAGATACAATCATCCATATCACATGTATAATCAATTTCAAAATGATTTACCTGATTAGCATCAAGATTGGATTGGGCTATCAGTTTTGCCAATCCTTGTCCTCTAACCAATTTAGTAATTTGGATGTCAACATTAAATTCTTGGATCCTATTGATCCATCTATATCTTCTTCTAGACACCTCTTGCTGTGAGAAAATATCCTTCACAGCTGCACTCGGCACAAAAGAAATCACAACTGCCCCCATCAAGTAACACCTAAAAGCCTTGACTGCCTTCACAAGTGCATATGCTTGTTTCTCATTTCTGTCATACTTCAATTCAGTAGCCTGCAAAGATTTACTAAAAAATGCAATAGGCTGCTCAAAACCATCCTTATTCTTTTGTAACAAAACTGCAGCAATAGTGTGAAAAGATGCAAAGGAAAAAATGTACATTGGGATATTATAATCAGGTGCCTTAAGCACTGGTGCATCTTTGATGGCTTGCTTGATGTTTTTGAAAGCCTCATTAGGCTCACCCTCCCAATTGA
Organism: Chamaecyparis obtusa; assembly: GCA_027943335.1. NCBI lineage: Eukaryota > Viridiplantae > Streptophyta > Pinopsida > Cupressales > Cupressaceae > Chamaecyparis > Chamaecyparis obtusa. The sequence goes on along the minus strand of BSBK01004545.1, from coordinate 191,541 downwards.
TTGCAGATCCCTTCTTCAACATCTTAGAAATAGGTCTAGTAACCTCTGCAAAATTTGTTACAAACCTCCTTAAGAAATTGACCTGACCAAAGAAGGACTGAATTCCTTTAACATTCTTTGGTCTCTGAATTTTATCAATGGTAGCTACCCTCTCAAGGTCAATTCTCACTCCTTGCTTCCCAACTAAGTGGCCAAGCAACTTACCTTCAATGACACCAAAAGCACATTTCCTTGGGTTTAATGAAATGCCAAATTCTAAGGCCCTCACAAATATTTTCTCTAAATGAGTGAAATGGTCTTCTTCCTTCTTGGAATAGGCAGCTAAATCATCTTGATATACAACAAGGAAATCATTTATGAAATCTAAAAAGGCAACATCCATTGCCCTCTGAAAAGTAGCACCAACATTTGTGAGACCAAAAGGCATTCTCACATAAACATATGTCCCCCAAGGTGTTGTGAAAGTGGTCTTGAATTGTTCTGATTCCTTGACAATTACCTAATTGTAACCAGAGAAACCATCCATCATAGACATCAATTTTGATCTGGTTACTCTCTACAACATAGCTTCCATATTGGGCAGACAATAATTATCCTTTAATGAGCTGATGTTCAAACTACTGAAGTCCACACAAAGCTTGATGTCACCATTCTTTTTTCTCACAGGAACAAGGTTTGACACCCAAGAAGAGTGCCTTATAGGCTTAATAATTCCAGCATCTCTCAGCTTCATCAACTCTTCTTGCATCTTGGGTGCCAAAGTGGGATTAATAGGCCTTTAATTTTTCCATAAAGGTTTAGCATCTTCTTTCAATGGAATATAATATGCTGAAATAAATCTTCTCTATAAACCTTTAGGTCATCATATGACCATGCAAAAACATGCCTGAATTTTCTCAATGATTCAATCAAAGATTTCTTTACCTTTTGAGATATATCTCTACCAATGTATACTTTCTTAGGTGCTTCATGTGTTCCAAGATTTATCTCCTCTAGATCAACATGATCTTCTCTTTTGATATTCTTTTGAACTTTATCTTGGTTGTCAAAGACAGTCTCCAAAACAACAAGCCCCTTGGGCATCTTGTTAGTTCTAAGTTGAATGATCTCATTTCCAAAGACAACCTCTCTTCCTTCTATTGACTCAACCAAGGTTGAAAAATCAAATTCCTGAACATGATACTGATTTTCACAGCTCATAAACTTCAAGATATCATTATCATCATCAAAAATTTGCCAATTTTCAATATTATCTGGTATACTAGGATAGCTTGAATTTCATCTTAAGAGATACCAGCAAAAGTAATATCAGTGGGATTGACTACAATATTGGCCAACAAGTCAGCCATCTTATTATTACTCCTATCCTTCCATTCAATATTGAAGGCATAAAAATGTTCAATCAAATCCCAAACTGCATTCCTATATTGTTTTAGCCTTTTGTTCTTAGAAGCATAAATTGACCTGACGTGGGACACCACCAACTCAGAATCACCAACAACACTTAAACATTTAATACCATGCTTTTGTGCCAACCTCATTCCTAACAACAAAGCCTCATATTCTGCTATATTGTTGGTACAAAATAAATTCAATGTGAAAGAAAATTTGTAGGTGTTTCCATTAGGGGAAATAAGTAGAATACATGCTCCTGCTCCATCTTTGCAATTTGCACCATCAAAGTACATTACCCACAAATCACCCTTCATAGAATTAATACTTACCTCAACAAAGATAGGTGACAAAATAGTTTCCTTTTCAAATATAGGGATCTCTGCCCTAAAAGCATTAATATCAGTATCCACAAAACATGTAGTTTCATTATCAATATTTCTCTCAATCATGTAGCATACTCTTGGCTCTCAATTAATCTTAACAAACTGATCATCAATCTTGAAAGTGGAATAGGACAGATCACACTGTAAACTTCCACCCATGGTAGCACTCCACCTTCTAGATAGTAGCATCCCATAATGAGGAGGGATGTCCACCACCAAAACACTCATTGTTAGCTCTTTCTCTGGATATGCTGCCAGCCTATATGGCATTGCATTGATAGTCCCAATGACTGGTACCTCCCTCTGATCCATTGCACAACATTTTCCTTGAACTGTATCAACTTTAAGGCCCAATTTCTCCATGATTTTGAAAGGCATGATAGTATTAGAGGCACTACTATCAATCATACAATTTCTTAACTTTATTCCATTCACAAGAACACTTAAAAAGAATGGATCAATGTTTTCAAGGCTGGCATTAACAGAACTATCCAAATATATAGGAGGAATTTGAGACACAATTCCCTGAGCAGAAACACCTTTCAAAGCTTTATCCTAAGATCCATTGCATGCAACATCATTGTTATGAACATTATCTACCCATGCAATAGCTCTGTCTTTGTGTTCAGGTATCCTCAACAATTCTGACAATGGAATCTTAACTGTAATTTGGGACAATACAACTAACATATCAACAGGAGCAGAAGAAGGGATTTCAATCTACACTGCCTTAGCATCCTTTTGTTTGTCTGATACATTAGGTGTATTGGTCACCCTCATTTTTTCAATCTTATCCATTATGTTAACTGGCTTCTCAATCTCATTAGAAATTCTTTCAACTCCAACTCCCTTAGGCTCACAATTCTTACCTTTTACATTCTTGAATTTCGCCTTGTGATCACCTTTTGATTTGTTCTCATTAGGCTCTCTGGAGTTGGTACTCTTTATGAACATTCCTGTAGCTTTCTCATTTGTATTCCTTGCCACCATGCCTCTTGTTTGCACTTGGGCAATAATTTCTGCAGTAATCCTCTCCATCTCTTCTCTAGAAGGTCTTCTTAAATTTATTGGCTCAGAAGAAGAGTTCATGTTACATGTCTTCTTATCAATGTCTTCACTATCAGAAAAAACCTCTTGATGAAAAAGGGCCTGATTATGTCTCTTCACATTTACATCTGCCTCTTCATCAAAATTATAATCATCTTCATATCCTAGATATGAAGTAGCCATGTTGCATCCAACATCATCTTGATCTTCTTCTTGATCTATCTCCTCATTGCCACAATCCTGATTTGTAGCCATAGAATGTGCAACCACACAATGCTCTACAGAATGAGGGGACTGGCATGCAACACACCAAGGTATGTCCTCCATGACATTTATTGAAGCCTTTTGTAGAGGGTCAAGGACACCTTTGTCATTGTTTCCTCTTGTAGTAGGGACAATAGGCTTGCCATCCTTCCATTGGGTGTTGTAGGGGTAGTTCTATAATCTATTCTGCTTATTGAAATTGATGTTGAACTGAGGCCTTTCATTGGTAGGAGCACTGATGTTCCTATTTGTAGGTGCCTAAAATTCCTTCAATGCATTGAGCACCTTATCCAATTTGTCTTCTTCTTGCCTCCTAGTTCCAACACTCCTATCATTTTCTTTTTTGTATTTCTTGTCCCCAAACAACCTTGGATCATCTCTCTTACCACCCAATTTTCCTGATATTTTCATATTGTTCTCAATATTGACAGCAATCCTAAAAGCATCTCTAAGAGTTCTTGGTTCTTTATCCCTCAACAAGTACCCCATCTTTCCATCAAATGCATTGAAGTATGTAGTTAGACAAACATTGTCATCTAACCGCATAACTTGGAACAACTTATGCATACCCTTTTGAAATATCATGTTGAATTCAGCTGCAGACTCATTCTGATTTTTCCTTATGGTATTGAATTCATTCAACATGAAACTAAAATTAGGCCTATCACCATACTTCTCTTCAAAACATCTCTCAAAGAAATCCCAAGTATCAATACATTTATTAGGAAGTCTCTTAAACCAATCTCTAGCATCCTCCATTAGAGATTGAACAAAAGATTTCATGACTACATCCTCATGGTCTACCTCATAATCATTAAGCATATCAACAAATAACCTAAGATGCTCCTCACAACTAATAGCATTATTACCAAAAAACTTAGGTACCTTATCTCTTATATCTTTTGGAAAAGCATTCGGGTAACCAGGAATTCCATCAAAACTAATTTTCCTATAGCCTTCTAATTGCATAGGTCTTCTTTGGAAACTTGAACTAGTGTTAACCCTAGGATTAACATTTGCATTTACATTTCCATCTACTTGTGCATTTGACTGCTACCTAGGATCAACACCTATCGTAGCAGATGAAGAAGGAATTGAACTAGTAGCATTACTAAGTGGAATAGTAGTAGTCATAGATGACATACCTAGTTCAGTAGCAGATGGACCAAGAACATTAGCTGATGAAGCCTTCAAAAATTGGATCTTTCTTCTCTTTTCTACAATGGAAGATTCAATTTCAGCCTTCTCTAATTCTCTTGCAAGGTCCTCATCTTCTTTTCTTCTTCTTTCTATCTCTATGTCATTGTTTAATTGGGTGGTGGGACCCCTAGTATTATCAATTATCTACTTTTTTGATGTCCCACCATCTTTTGCTTTCCTTTCTCACCACCAGTAGCAGCAAGCCTAGTGATATCACGCCCATCTTTATCTTTAGGTAGGGAAGCATAACTTTGAACTTGTCTAACCACAGGGCCCTACTGATCAAATTCATGGTCTTGCAGTAAGCACTCCTGCTCACTCCTCAAAGCCTCAAGATCACCAAAGACATCATGTTGCAAAGTCTTAGGAGCATAAGCAAGCATCTTGTTTCTCTCCTTCATTTCATTAATCTTTCTAAGGAGAGTCTGTCTTTCTATCAGAGCATTCACCTTTTCAACCTCTCTCTCCTCTTGTAACCTCTTATGTATGGCATCCTGTTCTACCAACTGTAACCTTAGTGCATTTAAATCATTTGGGTCTACCATAATGTCATCAGAACTTGATGAAACATCCATATCAGTAATGTTTTGATATGGGAAGTGGAGCCTTGGTCTCACGGGTTCTCTTCTAAAATTATCTTCATCAAGATCTAAATCAATCTCCAAACCCATCTCTCTAGCTTGTTCATCCTGACCTACAGGCAATGGACCCTTGTCCTGAAATATAGCCTCTGGGGTATCATAAAATCTATCTTAAGAGTGACCACCATCTGATCTAGAAACTCTATCTTGTGAACCTTCCTCACTTGAGGAAACATGTGGTTCTCTACCACTGGTATTTCTTTGTTCTTTGATGGGAGCACTAGTAGACTCACCATTCCTTCTGATCCAACTCTTCTTCTCCTATCTAGGCAATTTCTCTAGAGTGACCTCTGAATTCTTTTTGACAAAGGACCTAGTATTCCTCCTCTTGTCCATGATTTACAATATTACACTAGTTCTAACCCTTTGAGTCACCACCCACCTAGATGGGAAATCCTTTAACTAAATACAATAGGAAAACAAGAGTGCACTTAATAGCTTCATCTCTAGACTCTCCCCAATAGAGTCGCCATTTTGTTGGGAGTTCCCTTTGATCTTCAACTTGTAGATTTATACTTTGCTGGATAACTTTAATAAAACTTTGACTCTATCACCACTCCAAAGTCTACAAGGAAGAGGGCCAATTAACAAGGATCAAAAGAGATCCTCCTACACTTTGAGCCTTAATGCTCAGGTGGGTGTACCCTTGATTCACTTCTGCAAAGGAATCACTAAATATTATACCAATATACTCTTCACTAATTGATTTAAGGATTTTATCATTTGAATGTGTGTGTGTGATTGAGGATGATGGACTACCTCCAGATAAAAGATCAGTGCCTTATCCTAGGGCAAAGAGTCACTAAATAACGTATATCTCCCTAAAACCTTAACTTAAATACATATGAACTCGGAGTACTTTCTTTTCCTATTACTCCCCTCACTCCCAAACATGATCATCAAATTCCAATCTAACAATGAACTCACTTTGATCATGTTAAAAATGATAAAGAATAACAATGGAAATGCAGGAAATTATTTAATCCAAGAGTGAGGAGTTAGGAAAATACCATGAATTAGTGCAAAATCTAGGAGCATACACCAACAAAGCAAAGAGGAGACAAGAATTTGAAAGGGGAAAGCAAAGAAAACCCCTTGTGAATTATGAATGAGGCATGAAAAGCCTAGAGAGAGAGAGAGAGAGAGAGAGAGAGAGAGAGAGAGAGAGAGAGAGAGAAATGTGAGAGAATTGGTGTTGAGTGTGTGGAGAAATATCTCTATAAGTAGAGCTGAGTGAAGGAGTTTGCATGTAACTTCCTCTATGAATAAGTGCCACATTCATACTTGTGTGTGGGCCAAGTGTGAAATTCCTCTTAAGGAGGAATAAACTAATTTACAAATTACAATAAATATTTGTCCTCACATATTCCACCAGAGGATGAAATAGAATGTAGTGGAAAGAAGACAACAAAGAAGTATATTAGGATACCTTGGCTTATATCCTAATATATTACAACAAGAAAAGAATAATAGTCTAACCTTGGTTTATAAACACACCAAGGAAAGATTACAAATTCTAACACCCCCCTTTAATCTTTACTTGGGGTAATTACATCAAGGGATATTAGCCCCAAATTATTACAATGCAATTCAAATTTCTCTCTAGAAAGAGGCTTTGTCAAAATATCAACAACTTGATCTTCTCCTTTGCAATGAATGAGGGAAATTTTATTTTCTGCAATGTGTTCTCTAATGAAGTGGTGGTGGAGAGAAATGTGCTTTGACTTTGCACGGTAAACTAGATTCTTTGCCAATGCTATTGCACTTTGATTGTCACAATACAAGGCTATAGGTTCTTGTTGAGGTAGACCCAAATCTTCAAGTATTCTTCTAAGCCATAGAGCTTCTTTAGAGGCATGAGTACAACTTTTATATTCTGCTTCAGTAGAACATAAAGACATAGATTGTTCTTTTTTACTTTTCTAAGAGATAGAACCTAAACCAAGAGAAAAACAATATCCAAAAGTAGATTTCCCATCATTGGGGTCTCCACCTAGATCTGAATCAGTAAAACCTTTTAAAGAGAAATCAGAATTTGCATCATAAAATAGACCTAAGTTAATAGTACCTTTAATATAACGTAATATTCTTTTAGCAATTTTAAAATGAGTTTGTTGAGGTTTTGACATAAATCTAGAAACTAAACCAACACTAAAAGATAAATCAGGTCTAGTGAGGGTTAAATAAATTAGACTACCTAAAAGTTCTATATATGGAGTAGCATCAATATAAGGAGATTCCATATCTACCATTAATTTAGTTCCTAAGTCACATGGAATTGAAACTGGATTAGCATCATTCATATGAAATCTATCTAAAAAATCTTTAGCATATTTACTTTGAGATATAAAAATACCATTAGAAGTTTGCCAAATTTGCATTCCTAAGAAATAATGTAACAATCCTAAGTCTGTCATTTGAAATTTCTGGTTGAGTTGAAATTTAACATCAGAAATTAAATGGTTAGATCTAGAAGTAAGAATTAAATCATCAACATACAAAATGATAATAATAATGTTATCTTCACTATGCTTGATATATAAGTTAGGATCATTTTTACTTCTTTCAAAACCTTGAGAAATAAAGAAGGCATTAATTTTAGCATACCATTCTCTAGGAGATTGTTTTAAACCATAAATAGACTTCTTTAATTTTCAAACTAAATGTTCATTACCTTCTTGAATAAAACTAGGAGGTTGAGACATATAGATCTCTTCATGCAGATCACCATTCAGAAAAGAACTTTTAACATCCATTTGGTGAATAGGCCAATTCATTTTAGCAGCTAAAGCAAGAACAACTTTAATGGTAGGCATTTTAGCAACAAGAGAAAATGTTTCCTTGTAATCTATTCCTTCATTTTGAGAAAACCCTCTAGCAACTAGTCTAGCTTTAAATCTACTAATTTCAGTGTTGGAGTTTAATTTAGTTTTATATAACCATTTACAAGAAACCAAATTCTTACCAAGAGGTAAAGTAACTAAATCCCAAGTATTATTGGAAATTAAAGAGTCATATTCTTCTTGCATAGCAGTTTGCCAATGAGGTTGATTTTTAGCTTAAGCAAAGGTTTGAGGATCATTAGAATTAGATAAAGAAGACATGAGAGCATAATTGCAATAATTTATCCTTCTAGATTTAAGTCCACCCATTCTAGCAATGTAATCATCACCTTCATTAAGTAAATCTTTAAACCATTTAGGATTTCTTCTAGAATTAACAGAAATATTACTAGGAGTAAATAAATTGTTACCATCATCATCATCATCATCATCATCATCACTACTACTACTAGTAGGAACAACATTATTAGGAGTATCATTACTATCTTTATGCTCATTATTAGTGTTATCCTTATTGTTAGAAACAGAAATAGAAGGAACAGAAACTTTAAGAATGGGGTTGAGAGATGGAGGGTGGTCCTCCACAAGAACAATGTTGTTGTGATCAAAATCAGAATCTGAAATTTGAGAGCAATCATGAACACCATTTTCAGCAATGCAAACATCTCTAGCTATCTGAACTTTATTAGTAAGAGGATCATTAACTCTATAACCTTTAGTATTTTCAGAATAGCCAACAAAAATGTGAGGTGTCGATTTAGGATCTAAATTTTTCCTTTTCTATTTAGGTGTGTGAACATAAGCAGTGGAACCAAAAATACGTAAATGAGACAAATTGGGTTTTCTTCCTGACCAAACTTCTTTAGGAGTTTTATTGGGAAGAGCCTTAGTAGGAGTTCTATTATGAATATAGGTGGCACATGCCATGGCTTTAGCCCAAAATTTATAATCTATATTCCTAGCATGCAAAAAACATCTAGCCATTTCTACTATAGTTCTATGCTTACATTCTGCCACACCATTTTGTTCTAGTGTATAAGGAATAGTAAGCTCATGTTTGATACCAAAAGATCTTAAATAAGCATGAAAAGCATGATTAACATACTCAGTACCATTATTAGTTCTAAGAATTTGAATTTTACAACCACTTTGTCTTTCTACAAATACATGAAATTCAACAAAAGTATCAAGAACTTGATCTTTATTATGTAAGAAATAAATCCATGTTCTATGAGAGTAATCATCAACAAATGTTAGAGCATATTTAGATCCTGAAAGTGAAGTATTTTCCATAGGACCTAGAAGATCACTATGGATGAGAACTAACTTATTATTAGCTCTCCAAGATGATCTATGAGGAAAAGATTCTCTATGCATCTTATCACTCATACATCCATTGCAATCTAATTTAGAAGTAGTAAACTTAGGTAGTCCTTCTACCATATTTTCCCTTTGCATTAATGAAATATAATCAGAATTTAAATGTCCTAGCCTCTCATGCCAAATATGAAAATCAACAGTAGTAAGGAAAGAGTATCTAGGAGAGGAAAACTGGTAAAACTTAAAAAGATTATGAGCATCTAACTTAGCATCAGCAACTATTTGATTAGTGTTAGGATCAATAATATGATAGTTATTTTTATGAAATTCAATCTTATAATCTTGACATAATTGAGGAACAGAAATAAGATTAGCTTTTAAATCAAGAACATAAAGAACATCATGTAATTCACCATTAGGAATAGAGACATTACTAGTTCCTTCAACTTTACAGCAATGATTATCAGCTAAAGAAACAAGAATATTCAAAGAATCAGGTTGCAGAGAATCAAAAACTTCTTTATGAGAAGTAACATGTTGAGATGCACCACTATCAACAATCCATTCAAGTGGTTTAGAAGCATTAAATCTAATAGTAAAAGTAGAACGAGATTGATTATTAGAGTAATTTTGAGAATTACGTTGATCATCTTTCTATTTCCTAAAACAATTATGAACTAAATGACCATTTTTACCACAATAAGTGCAATAAGGCCTATTTGAAGGGTTATTATTATTATTATTATTATTATTATTATTATTATTATTATTATTATTATTATTATTATTATTATTATTATTATTATTATTATTATTGTTATAGTTATTGTAATTGTTATTATTATTAGGTCTTTGATAATTGTTATTAGGAGTTGAAGTGTTAATATTATTAGGTCTTTGATGATTTTGATTACAGTTGAAATTGTTTGATCGCTGATTATTTTGATTGTTATTTGAATTATTACTAACTCTATTATTATTATTATTATTATTATTATTATTATTATTATTATTATTATTATTATTATTATTATTATTATTATTATTATTATTATTATGAGATTGAGAAACATAAGCATCTTCATGAGATTTCAATATACCAAATTGAATTAGTTTAGCCTCCTCTTGATGCAACATATTTTGAAAAATAACATAAGTTAATTGAGTTGCTAAAGAAGGAATAGCTAACTGAGAATAGATATTTGTAATAAATTGCTAAAACTGCCTAGGTAAAAATTTACAAATTATAATATGAATTATCCTTAAATCCGATAAATTTACTTGTAACCCATTTAATAAAACTCTAATGGAATCAAATTTAAGAAAAAAGTCATCAACAGAATTAAAATTTGTATACCTGAGATCTTCAAGCTGGTCTTGAAGCTAGATTTTACGAGTCTCATCTGCACTATCATAGGTGTTTTTCAGGATGTCCCAAGCCTGATGGGCTTCTGTACAAGAGGAAATAAGGACATATAGTTTGAGACTTAAGGATATGCCAATTAAACCAAGTGCTTCATCTTTCTTAGCTTGCCAAGCATCTTGGTCATCTTGAGAAGCAGTGGTAGCAGGTTTAGAGCTGGCATTAGTGGCAATGTCTAAAAGATGGCGGAATCTGAATATAAAGGTCATGTGGGTTTTCTAGGCATGATAGTTGGTACTGGTTAATTTGATCTCAGGCATTAGGGTAGACATGATGGAGGCAGGAATATAGTGAAAAAATAGGGAAGCTTGAAAGAAATCTCTGTTAATCTATTATGATTTTAACGAGAGGTGCTCAAATACAGACCTGCAAAATAGATATTAGGATACTGGAAATAAAATGAAAGGGAAATCTAAAATAAGCCCTTGTGAATAATATTAGATTCAACAAAGGTTAACAAGTAATGTTATTAGAGATTGATAAAAGTTAATATCTAGAACAAGATCAATTGACTTTAAGAGAAAAGATGCATGAATTTGCATAAACTATGAAATATTAAACACGAAAAACAAAGCAATAATATCAATAGGCATGCGACAATAATAAAAAATGCAAGAAAAGTTTAAAATGCAAACATGCAATGCAAAGAACCTTACTGATGTCATAGAATGAAAAGATGTATTTCCAAACCAATGCTTACGGTATGCAAGACAAAGATCAACTACAGAATTCTAACTTTTTACTCAGCACTATGCTTGATAGATACTTTTTATAGAGTGCAATGATACAGAAAATAAGGAACACACAATACTGAACAATACTCCTGCTAAGCTTGCACATTGATAATGATATCTTGATATTGAAATATCAAAAAGACTAAACACAAGGATCGAGAAATAAAAAAACTATTGAAAGGAAATAGAAATAACGTTAAAATCGTTAAAGTGCATGTATTAAAAAATGTTAATAACGTTAATAATACTGCAATATACTATACAATGCTCCTAAAGTAAACATGCAAAGCTTTTACTAGTAATATGAAAAAAAATGTTAATATGAAAATAGTAATGCATAAAAGGAATAGAATATAATGATTAATTAAAAAAAAAGCAATGCATGCAAAGAAAGTGTACTAAATTAGCAAATGTTAATCTATAAAAAAAGGTATAACAGTTATTCAAAGAAACTATGCAGAATATAACGTTAATCTATATTGTAATATAACAGTTATTCAACGAAACTAAACTAGCAACCCAAATAATGTATTTTAAGTAGCAAACACGCTGGTTTTAAATCCTGAAAAGACTAAATAAAAAGGAGTAGCGAGATTAGAGTGGAATCAGTCCAGATTACAATGGTGAAGTAACTGAGACAACATGAAATTGAACATGCAAAGGCTACGAACACCGAATAACCAAGAACAAAGAACAAATACTAATAACAAAATGAAATGCTGCTATTATTGCAAGCAATCAACACAAGTTATGTGGTTGATTATTTCATGCAAAGTGAATCTCAGCAGTGTGATATATATCAATGCATGTATCAAAGTGTTGCAAAGCACAATAAATTGAATCTTTTAGAAAATGTGAATGCAGAGTCTATCGATTACGTGCCTCAAGCCATAGAGAACAAAGCTAAAGAAGAGTTATATTTTCAAAAGGTAGATCACATGCAAAAAAGATATACCAAAGATGAAAAAAATGTTATCAAAGCAAGCTACGGTTAGTATATTTCAGAGCAAAAAAAACACAGCACTAAGGGTTTGGAAAAGGAGCGCAGCTGTATTGAGAGCGGCAAGAGCTTTGCAGCAAAGCTTCTCCAGTCAAAATGAGAATTGAAGAACACATGCAATGCAAAGATAATGCACAAGAACACATGCAATAATAATAAAACAATGATTTAAAAACGTATGCATACAAGGAATAAAAGACATGCAAGGAAGAAAAAAATGTAACTTAAAGGAAGACAGAGTAATGAAATAACAATCCTATATTAGCATACGAACAAGGAGAATCTTTAAAAAAAAAAAAAATAGCAACTATGATAAAAAAGATGTTAACAGGTGCAAGAACTAGTTTTAGAAACAACAATGATAGCAAATTTAAAAAAATATTCTATACATGCATATAACCTAAATTAATCAACAATGAATTTTTTTTTTTTAAATAAACCAATGAGAATAAATGAGATTAGACTAAAAAGAATTATATTTTTAAAGCAGCTATTATGATGTGATATAAAAAATATTTAAAAGAAACCTGCACCAAATACAAGGTTAGATGTTGAAATTGAGACAACAATGAATACAACAAACTAAATTAATAAAAATAATCAACTAGATAGACCGGGTTTGGCGGTAAACCATCCAAACCCAAAAAAAATTTTGATTTTTTTTCTAACTTAAGAAGATTAAAGAAATTAGTGAAATCTCTCTTAAGAGTCTCCAATTTGGAGTGCTCCAAAATATGATATCTCCTTCACCTGTACACTCAAAATGAGATTAAACCAACCTGCTCTGATACCATGTTAAAAATGATAAAGAATAACAATGGAAATGCAAGAAATTATTTAATCCAAGAGTGAGGAGTTAGGAAAATACCATGAATTAGTGCAAAATCTAGGAGCATACACCAACAAAGCAAAGAGGAGACAAGAATTTGAAAGGGGAAAGTAAAGAAAACCCCTTGTGAATTATGAATGAGGCATGAAAAGCCTAGAGAGAGAGAGAGAGAGAGAGAATGTGTGAGAGAAATGTGAGAGAATTGGTGTTGAGTGTGTGGGGAAATATCTCTATAAGTAGAGATGAGTGAAGGAGTTTGCATGTAAGTCCCTATGTGAATGAGTGCCACATTCATACTTGTGTGTGGGCCAAGTGTGAAATTCCTCTTAAGCAGGAATAAACTAATTTACAAATTACAATAAATATTTGTCGTCACATATTCCACTAGAGGATGAAATAGAATGTAGTGGAAAGAAGACAAAAAAGAAGTATATTAGGATACCTTGGCTTATATCCTAATATATTACAACAAGAAAAGAATAATAGTCTAACCTTGGTTTATAAATACACCAAGGAAAGATTAAAAATTCTAACAGATCAGTATAATACCATCAACAACAACCAGGGACCAAAAGAATGTTTTGGAACCCACACCAAGTCAAAAAATCTGCTACTTATACCACCACTAGTCACCTTGGAAACCTCAAAGAGGATGCATCAAGCTTCGGGTAACTAGGGTTAGGGTTTCAACTACTAAACCCATTAGAAACGGTCATAAATTTAAATGCAGGGGAAGAAAACTAGTTGGCCATGCCTGAGAAAGATATGCACTCATGATAGATCTCTAGAAAGTACTACAAATCATGAAAATTCAAATTTGTTAACCCCTTTTAGCCACCTACAACATGCCTCGAGCACAAAGAACTAGGTACAAACCCCTGTAGATGATCAAAGAACACCCTGGACCACACTGCAACATCAAGTGCCGCCAAACAAATCAAATCTGGCCATGAAAACATTCAATTTCAGTCCTTTCTATTGTTGAGAAACCCTTTGTAAATTCAAAGTTGAAAATAAATGGCTACTTCCAAGCGCCAATAGCAAATCGACGGTCTAAATTTAAAATCAGGATAACTTTAAGTCATGGCCATTAGATCTCTCCCCTTCATGGTATTTAAATCTTAACTCAACCACCACCCTCGGGTTTACTCCTAGCGACTATGCGACAGTGTTTTTCCTTAATCGCAGAATGAAATCTTAACTCACCACTTAACCCCGCGAATTGGCGACTACAGGAAAACATTTAACCTTGGTCCCACATCTAGCAAACTAGCAAGAAAATATTTCCGCTAGTTCATGAAACACTTTATAATATCGCTAGAAAGTTTAGCGATTACATGAACGCTTGTTCGTTGAACCGCTAAAACATTTAGAGAAATGTCATCTTACTTTGTGAACGAGCGAACCCATTGAAATCTATTGAAACCGCTAAACATTTTTGTTTGGACCACTAAGACCTTAGACCCCACTTGGGCCCACCTGAAAACCTACCACATGTCACCACATCATTTGCTGCAATCGCTCAGTCATCACTAACAAAGGACCCATCATTAATCTTTCCCCTTTAGTGAAGATCAATGGTTGTCACCATACAGATGACTTATCCATCGTGCAACTCTGATCAACGGTATCATGAAAACCATCAGATCCTGCACCATATTAACTTCCCTAAAACTAGCGGACTGACTCACAAGTCCACCTCAGCACATCTAGACCAATCACAATTTTCTAACTAAGTAAACGTAGCAGTGAACCCGCTGAAAGAAAAGGTTACATCACATAGAAGAATCAACGGTCGTCTCAAAATCTCATACATTTGACACATCCCTTGCGAAGACACGCCCACCATTGATCCTCTGCATATGTCAAGACCCTCTGACACGCTGGCAACCTAGGACCCACTGACAACTACCAAATCATAAATAGGTGGACCAATGAGAGACTGGCAATTGAGCACACCTATCGAAAGTTCCCACTTCTTTGAAATGTTGCATCATCAGGAAAGATCAATGATTGGCGTAAGATCATAAGCTTCTGACACATCCTATAAGAACTTACGCTAACTGTCAGATGGAGATGTTGTCAGAAAATTGGGCCCAGAAAATATTAAGCCGAAACATAGGAAAAATTAAACGCCAAGACCTAGGCTTTAAGGAAAATTAGGCACAGAGGACTTATGAAAATTAAAGGCCACCGAGGGTATGAAAGCTTTAGTCGCAAGATCGCATAACATGAGAAAAGTTCACGCGATCATGTGACAAAGGAGATAACAATTAAGCACATGTGAATTAGGACCTTTAAGTGGCTGGAAAATTTAACTTGAAATAGAACAGGGCCAGGGTAATACAGAGGATTTTAAATGTAACGGCTAGTTTTTTGAATATTCTACTTAGGGCTTTAGCCAGAGACATGAAAAATGATATAGAGACCGGGGGAAAGATAATAAAGCCATAAAACTTTTTACACGTTCTAACAAACATAAACACAAACTAATTCAAATCTTTCCTACTTTTAGAAATCCTTGAATAGATTCAGTAAACATGCATCCAACTCTAAGCAATTTTAATCCAATCCTAGATTAGAACTCAAAGTTCAAACACATACATATAAACCTCAAAGAGACTTAAAAATTTACTAAACAAACTCACAAGAGAGACAAAGATCCAAGATTCATATTGAGTTTGGCCTTTAAACGTTGCATACGTCAAATCCTGAACAAAGCTTGCAAAATAACAACACCAACCTGTACTTCTTCTCTATTTCTTTGATAAAATGATACAAAATTGTCAATCCCTGACTTACTGTTAGGTTTTTAGAATTTCTATATTTTTCTCCTAAGCTCTCCTTTTTTAGAATGATCATGAAAAATCCTTTTTATATGAGGAAATGCAACAAGCCATCGATCATTCTAGGGTTATATATTTTAATCTAGAAAAACTTTACAACAACTTTTACATATTTACAATAAATACATTGTCAAAGTAGATGAGATATTGTAGGAACACCACCCTATTTTATGCTTCTTTTTCTATATCTGGTTTCCTTCATGAAATCTGTCCTGTACTCCTCGCTGTTCACTCGGTAATAAATGTCTTCAAAATACCTCACCAACTATTGTTACCAAAAAATATCTAAATTTATTCACTCTAAGAGGTGGGTGGAGTACTATCCTTTTGAACATGAGGTATGTACTGATACCTCCACCTATTATACATCTCTTCTCTTGGGAACTCAAAATTGGCAAACTTAGCCTTTTTCTTTGATAACTGCTCCCATTCATTTTCTATCTAAGTCACTCGGTGTTGAATGTTATCAAACATTGACCTGGCATTTATTAACAATTTAACTATGTTATTGAGGGAAAATGTGTCATCTAGGACACCGGTCACCCTTTCTAAGAAGAGTGCATCCATTTCCTCTCTCCACTGATATGCTTCTTTGATTTCCCCTTTATCAGGAAAAACTGTGGGTACCATTTCATAACTTGAAAGCATTAATTCAGCCTTCAGCATGTGTGACTTCCTTATGAAATTATCCAACATAATATCATACTGTACAATCTTCTTCATCACCTGATGCACTGGCTTTATTAATGGATCAGGGTCTTCTTGGCCCTTTGACAACATTCGAAAGAGTTTTATGTTTGAAGCCCTTTCAATACATTTTTTCAAAGTCGGGGACATTTCTCTCTTTTCCTTATTTAAAGCTATAAACAAAGAATTCAACTTATTTACATGATTGTGAAAAATTGAAGGCTTTAAATCAATGGAAAACTGCATGATGGCATCAATCATCTTCTCTTCATACTTCCCGATTGCCAAAACTGTAGCCTTCTTGTTCTCATCCTTCTCCTTCTTAAGTCGCAATCTAGTTTCTTTTAATCTATTTGTATCTTCTGCTAATCTCTATTTTTCCCAACTGACCCTTGAATCCAAGCTTGTATCTGGTAGTGGTGAAGGTGCAAATTCAACAATTGGGCTAGAAGATGAAGCTACTGTAGGCTTATCAGCTATCACCAATTGAGGAGACCGATGGTCTAAGGGTCCTGACAATTGTACAATTAATTTGTCTTTCTGGATTAGCTCAACCTTAAGCTCATTGTAGGATTTGAGAACCATTTCAAATTTGAGCCTAAGCTCTTCCTTCTCTCTAGCATCTTTCTCTGCCACTTGGGCATTAAATTTGGTAGTTTCTAAAATCAAATTTGATGCTTCAACTCTAGATGTCTCTCCTACTCTCTGAACTAACAAACTGCCTGTATATCCTACAGAGAGATCCTTTCTCTTTCCTTTATTTTCATCTTTATTTAGAGACCACATCACAAGAGTAACATGATCTTTAGAGAAAGCAAATCCTCTTGTAGCCTGTTCAGCCTATTCTACTATAGCAAGAGTCTTCACTTTTCTTTTTTTCAATTGGTCAAAGATAATTGCATCAACAATGTCCCACTCTGGTAAAATTAAGACCCCTGTAGCATGTACCATGGTTCTCCCCTCCTCAGGAGTGATCCTTTCAAATTCTTTGGCCATTTCTACCTTCGTCTTAGTCTCTATTTCTATGATACCCCTAGTAGGGGATTCATTTTTCTTCTTTTCACAGATCTCCTTAAATTGATTTATCTTCATTCTCCAAATAAATTGGGAGAATGCCCTAGTTTTAACAAATTTATCATCAGCAAGGAAAGAATCTATGGCCTATTTTAGAATAGGGTCCATCTATTTACCCTCAAACTCTTCTATTGAAAGATCCATGGCCACCTCCTTAGGTGCCTCAGGCATTCCTTCCTGCAAATCTTCATTAGAAACAAAAATGTTTCCTTTATTTCTTAGTTGCACAAGTTGTTCTGCCACCCCATGTTCATCTAATTGAATAGGGGATTGATAAGGGGAATAAGCCTCCTCTCCTGGTCTTATTTCCTCTTGTTTCTGCCTCTTTGGAGAGGGCTCTTGCTTTGTTGCATCATCAATGGGTCTTTTCCCTCTTGAAGTAGAAGGGATATCTTCACTTCTTTTTTGTGGTGGTAGGAGAGCAGTGTAACCACTCCTTTGCATTGTATAAATTCCCCTTGGGGTCAATTTCATGTATTTAGGCTGGCTCAAAATTTGCCTAGCCTTCTCAGGGTCTGTCTTACTCACTGCTGCCCTTTTTTCATTAACTACATGCATGATGCCTTCAAAATGTTCCATAATGGCATCCACTTTTCTTTCCCACGGTTCAAACCCCTTCAATGGGTTATAAGCTCTATCAAAATTCTGAATAAAATCTAGAGTCTTCTTATAGATGACCCACTTTTCTTTCTTGATTTCCCGAGTTTGAAGATCAAAGTCATTCCTGATTACATCCTCAGGAAAATTAAATTGATGCTCTATAAGAGCACACCTCACCTTATCTCTAAATACTCCTGAGAGAAAACCCTTAGTATCTATGCATCTCACCTTTTCTTTGGACATTCTATAGGGTTGCAAGACCTTATTCAAATGCACCCATCCTCCTTTTGTAATCACATATTGATGTGCAATAGTTATGTCTGGGAAAAAAGTTCCCCTTCCTTTACCAGTGAGAGTGGATTCTTGCAAGTCTCCAATTTTCCTTATAATTTCTACATATCCCAACTTCAATGGGACTTGATATGGTAAAATATAAGGTGCTACCTTGCAACCATAAACTTTGAACACCGTGGAAACTGGGAATAAGATAATATCCCCAAAATTGTGGACAATAGTAATATCCTGGCAAAACTCCTTTGGCCTAATTAGCCTCAGCAAATCTCTTGGAATCCTTGGATTGTCAAAATGTAAAAGAGTTCTAAGTCTAGAGGCAAAATCTCTGTCAAAAATAATATAGCTTGCATCAATTATGTCCCATGATAGAGCTGTAGTCCACAACTGCACTGGAAGAATTTCTCCATTCCTTTCCTTCACAATATCTATTGTTGTACCAAAATATCGATCACCCTTGTATAGAAACATGTGCATGAGCATTGAGTACCACCCAAAAGGTCTAGATACCTTCATATTTTTTATTCCCATCAACCCCTCATGGATTAGATCAGCTAGATGAGATGCAAAGTCAAAAATAAGGGCTAATTGGGGGTGCAGTGACTGTACCATGGTGAACATATAAGGTACTGGCATATGAGTTGCCTCATCATGCCCTAGAATCAAATTCAAAGATTTCTAAACTTCCTGCGCTCTTCTACTGAATAAGTCTAATCTAAAAGGCTTAAGTGTGCTTGCACTGATAGCACACATTGATCCAATTTGATCAAAAATTTGCCTCAAAGGGCTTGTCCTTAGATAATCTTTCTGTGCTTCATAGATTTTAGTAAACTCTGTGAAATCTATCTTCTCTAATCCCACAGATGGGTCATTCAATGAAAATACTTCCCTAATCTCATCCTCTATGATGCTGATTAGGTCTCTACCATTTATATCCTTGACACACTTTGTCATAGGATCATAGCACTTAGCTATCTGAATTAATAACTCATCTTCCATAAAAACACCAAGGACAACCAACTTCCCAATATCAAATTTCCATATATTACTTAAGGGGGCGCAAGCATTCCTTTGTGAATAAGTTGACTTGAACAAAATAAGACCTTTATGCTTGTCACCCACCTTGGCATCTCTCATCTAGTTTCCCCTATCATGGAGACTGTCTGCAACTAAATCTCTAGGGTTTCTTGGAACTAGTTCTTTCATCCTAGCTGCCCCATTATCTGAATGTGGAAGTAATTGCATTAAATCCCCAAAAATCCCTCTCTTGATATACTCTATTTGACTAGACAAGTTCCTCTTGGGTGACATCTTGAAATTAGGGCTTTTACAATAATATATGAGAACTTCAAGAAAAACCCTAAAATGTTGACCAGTAACATAAAACCTTTACAAATCTTCACAGTCCTCAAGAAATTCAAAAGAAATAAAAAATTAGAGCTACCGGGCACCTGCATATTCTTTGCTTGAATTCGCCCTGAGAGAAAAATGAGCTCGCCAAAAATGCTTATGAGAACGGTGAATAGAAACAATGATTCAAATTTGATGTATAGTGCCGCTAACTACTTACAATCTGTTCACATGTAACACATTAAATCCACCATTACTGAAAGTTGGTGGCCTTAGTTATTCACAAGACATGAAAAATGTCACTGAACATAAATTTGAATTTAGGTGGTTGATCTATTTTTCTTTCGGTGCATCGGACTGTTGGCAAATCGGCAAGCAAAAATCCTGTTTACTTTTCCTAAGTCAGTTCTTGACCAATGAGAACATTTCAAAATTGCCATGTGGGGAAGCAAAATAACTTATCTTTACTTTGCCTAGAAAAGATAGGTGTCACCTCATCGCTAAAGCACAAACCAAAACTTCTCAAAAGAACCAACTCAAGATATAACGACCACCGTAGATGCACTTTGATCGGATGATCACCAGAATTTAATAAAACCTTAGCCCCACTAAACATTTTAAAAAACCTTCGATGAATCAGGAGATGGCACCTCAAAAAGGCCAACAAGCCGAAAAAATCCCGTGTCATCTGTGGTGTCAGAAACACCTGGAAATCAAAACTCGTCATTAGCACCACGTGCCAATAAAAAAGAAACACATCATTAAAAGTTCTGACAACTGAGGACCCACTGAATAGTTCATATCCTTGGGCAAGATCGACGATCATCGCTATACCGTGATGCATAAAAGATATGCATCTCATCTCAATGGTATAACGATAGCCGTAATATCTTTCCACACTTTAATCTTGATACTGCTCAGGTCCCATGGTGACACATCATCCAACTGAAAATTGAACCAAAAGACAACACATTGCAGAAAAATGACAAGTGGAAGACCTGTCATCCTTAATATCAATCTTGAAAGAACCTGACAGACGCCACCTCAATACTGCTAACAACCAATAAAAAGTTTACACGAGAATACGACCTGACAGTGTCAGGACCCACCTCAAACTTTATTCACCAAAAGGTAATCTGATGGTCATCACTATACCGTGATGCATAAAAGACATGCATCTTAGTGCAACAATATAACGACAACTATGGATTAGATTCATTCATTAAAGGCTAGCGCATTACAAAATCAAATGGGCCCGCAAGGACAGGTGGCACGTGATCACCATTTCGCATGTCAGGAAATCTGACAAAGAGCAATCTTGCGGTGCAATGAAAACCATACAATTTTAAAGGCTTTCCTTTATGAAAAATTAATCTAAAACTTAGGCTTTGGCAGATTTAATTAAATAAAAGGGGAAGATAGTTCAAAAGCCTAACCACTTCGACACATAAAACAATGAACAAAGTGAGTCAAGATATTAGCACATGTTTTATGAAAAGATGAATGACTCAAAAAGGTAACGCAGAAACATAACATGACCTAGGGTGAGTTAGGGCTTCAGATAAGACTTAGGGTTTACACCTTGAAGAATATTACCACTAGGTCAATAATCTCAGACTACTTTGAAACATTATCACAGAGCTGAAATTTTTTATATGGTGATAATAGTGGCTTTTGCTTGGGGATGTGTATCTCCTGCAAATACAATGAGAAAACCAGAATCTCCTGGGACAGTAGACCAAATAAAAAACTCAAAGAAAAGACAAGGAACTATATACAAAAAGAAGCAAACCTATATAGGGGTTGAAAAGATCTCTTTTAAGAGAAATAGAACTTTAAGAATTGACCATGAACTAGCAATTCCATGAGCTCACCTGTTAAACTTCTCAATAGATAAGAATTTGTTCCCCATTTGTCTTCAATAATATATGGTCCTAACCAGATGGGATCAAATTTTCCATGTTTTCCTTTGTCTTCTAGTCTTGCATTCCACATTAAGACCATGTCACCACTTGTAAAAGTTCTTTGAGTAGTCCTTTTGTCATACAGGGCTTTACATTGAGCCTGCATCCTTTCATTCTTATCATGTGCTTCATCTCTTACTTCATTGAGTTGAATCAAATCATTTATCCTGACTGTCATATCTTATTCTATATCATCATCATATGTCTGAATGAACTGATACATTTGTAATAGATTTTTTTGAGGTAATCTTGCATTGATTCCATACACCAAGTCAAAAGGGGCACACCCTATTGCCTTTTTAACTGTAACCCTATCAGCCCATAGGGATTGCAACAATTTGGAATCCCAAGCTTTCTTGTTTTTGTCCAGGACTCTTCAGAATTTTGAACAAACTTTTATTGCTAGATTCTGCCTGTCCATTACCTTGTGGATGATAGTGAGATGAATAAGAAATTTTTATACCATTATTTTGACAAAAACCAACAAACTCCTCTGACCTGAAACATAATGCATTATCCACAACTATGGATTCTGGGCAACCAAATCTTGTCAAGATATTTTGCATCATAAAATCTGTCACCACTTTGCTAGTTGCTCTTTTTGTAGGGATTGCCTCAGCCCACTTGGTGAAATAGTCAGTTGCCACTAGAATGTAAGAATGTCCACCACTAGATTTATTAGGGATTTCACTAATAAAGTCCATACCCCATTTCTAGAAAGGGGCCTGAACAGAAATAGGTTTAAGAGGCAAATTTATACCAAATTTCAATTTTCCAGCAAATCTTTGACAAGGGTCACATTTTTTAACAAATTGATGGGTATCTTTGAAAAGTGAGGGCCACCAAAAGCTTTCTCTAATGATCTTATGGGCTATTTTCTTTTCCATATAATGCCCTCCACAAACTCCATTATGCATTTCATTCATCAAAAAATATGCCTTATCTTGATCTACACACCTGAGTAAAACACCCTCATTATTTCTCCACCAAAGTTCACCATTTAGAATTTCATACCTTATTGATTGGAGTTTAATAGTTCTTTTCTTATTTTCATCCATTTCAGGGGGTAAAACTATCCTTTGTAGATACTTGACAATATCCTTGTACCATTCACAATAATCCATGTTACACACATAAGGTCTCTGATCTTCTTCTAGCACATTTATTTGATTTGCATTCAAATTACTCTAAACCATCAATTTTGCTAATCCCAATCCTCTAACCAACTTTGTAATGTGAATATCAATGTTAAACTCCTAGATCCTATTAATCCACCTACATCTTCTTCCTAAAATCTCTTGTTGGACCAGAATGTCTTTGACTACAGCACTTGGAACATATGCAACCACTGTGGCTCACACCAAATAGCATCTAAATTTTTTAATGACCTTCACCAAGGGATAAGATTGATTTTGAATAATGTCATAATTTAATTTTGCTGCCTACAAGGTTTTACTGAAAAAAGAAATTGGTTGCTCAAAACCTTCAACATTTTTTTGTAATAGTACTGCAGCAATGGTATGGGCAGATGCAAAGGAAAAGATTTGCATGGGTTTGATGTAGTCTGGTGTTTTCAAGACTAGAGCATGCTTAATGGCCCTCTTGATATCATTAAAGGCCTGTATTGCTTCCATAGTCCATTCAACCTTTGCTCCTTTCTTCAACATTCTTGATATAGGAATACTGATATTTGCAAAGTTTGTAATAAACCTTCTTAAAAAATTAACCTTTCCTAAAAAGGACTGAATTCCCTTAATGTTCTTTGGTAGGGATAATCTATCAATAGCTTCCACTCTTTCAGGGTCTATCCTTACCCCATCCTTTGAAACAATATGCCCAAGTAACTTTCCTTCTATCACACCAAAGGCACATTTCTTCGGGTTCAAGGAAGCCCCATACTCTAGTGCTCTGACAAATTTTTCTTCTAAATGTTGACAATGTTGTTCCTCTTTAGCTGAAAAAGCTATTAAGTCATCTTGGTACACCACCATAAATCTATCAATAAAATTTGCAAAAGCTACATCCATAGCCCTTTGAAAAGTGGTGCCAACATTAATCAAACCAAAAGGCATCCTCACATATACATATGTCCCCCATGGGGTTGTGAAAGTAGTTTTAAATTGCTCAATATCCTTAACTATAACTTGGTTGTAACTAGAAAATTCATCCATCATAGACATTAGTTTAGATCTAGTGACCTTCTATAACATGTTCTCCATATTTGGAAATCCATAGTTATCCTTCAGAGAATTTATATTAAGATTCCTAAAATCTACACATAACCTGATGTTGCCATTTTTCTTTCTAACAGGCACCAAATTTGAAACCCAGGTGGAATGCTTGATAGGCTTGATTATTCCAGCATCCATCATCTTCTTGAGTTCATCTTGCATTTTAGGTGCTAGGGTTGGATTAACAGGTCTCAATTTTTGCCTAAAGGGTTTTGTGCCTTCTTTGAGTGGAATCTCATGTTGGAAAAGATCTTCCCTGTAAGCTTTAATAGCTTCATAAGACCAAGTGAAAACATGCTTGAATTTTCTAAGAAGATCAATCAAATTTTTCTTGACTCTTGGGGATAAAGACTTACCAATATAAACCTTCTTAGGAACAAAACTTGTGCCTAAGTTTACTTGCTCAAATTCATCAATTTTATCAGTATTGGCAAAGAAAGCCTTGTCCTTATTATCAAATGCTCTTTCAAGCACAACCAATCCTTTAGGAACTTTGTTTGATTTTAACTGTAGAATTTATTTTCCAAAGATAACATCTTTACCATCCATTATGTTAACATAAGTACTAAAATCCATTTCTTTGTCACCAAAGTGAGACTCACAATGGAGAAACCTTAGTATATCTTGGTCATCAGAAAAAACTTGCCAATTATCTAGATTGTCAGGGATAGAAGGGCTGGCTTGTACATCTATTTTGGAAACATCTGCAAATGTAACATCTTCTGGTCTAAGAGCTTTATTAGCCAATAAGTCTACCATTCTATTCTAACTTCTTTCCATCCAACAAATATTAAAAGCATTAAAGCTTTCAATTTCATCCCACACTACATTCCTATACTGTTTCAACTTCTGGTTTTTTGAAGTATATTTTGATCTAACTTGGGAAACCACTAAATCTAAATCCCCTATTAGTTTCAAACATTTTATACCATGCCTTGATTCCATCCTTAGACCTATTAGTAAAGCCTCATATTCTGCAACATTATTTGTGCATGAAAATAGAAAAGAAAAGGAGAATTTGAAAGTTTTACCATTAGGAGATATAAGCAATATTCTGGCTCCAAACCCCTCCTTGCTATTGGCTCCATCAAAATACATGGTCCACAAGGAATCAAGGTCAATCCATCCCTCCTGATTTTCTAACTTGTGGATTATCTTATCATCCTTTTGTACCTCCTTATCTTCAACTCTGAAAGCATTAATGTCAGTATCTAGGAAACAATTCATGTTATCCTCTTCTTCTTCAATCCTATGTGGAGTTCTAGATTCCCTAGTAACTTTGATACTTTCCCCTTCAAAATTGAAAGTAGCAAATGATAAGTCACATTTTATGCTACCTCCCATAGATGCACTCCACTTTCTTGACAGTAACATCCCATACTGGGGAGGAATATCCACTACCAAGACACTCATGGTTAGTTGTTTACTGGGGCATGCAGCCAATCTATAAGGTAAGGCCTTAATAGTACCTACAACTGGAACCTCCCTTGAATCCATTGCCTGACATCTACCATGAGGTGTGTCCACCTTTAATCCCAAAGATTTCATGACCTCAGTAGGCATAACAGTATTTGATGCTCCAGAATCAATCATACAATTTTTTAACATCTTTCCATTTATCTGTAAAGTCAAAAAGAAAGGGTCAACTAGTCCTGCTATGGTACTGACAACATTTGTATGCAAATAGATTTGAGGAATTTTAGAAATAATCTCCTTAGTACAATTTGCATTTTCATTATTCAAGGATGTTATTTGTTCTTCAACTCCTGCAAATTTTTGGGAATCTATGGGGATCATACTATTAACCCAATTTAGAGCTTTTTCTTTATGTTCTTCAATTCTCATCATTTCTAGCAATGGAATTTTGACAGTACTATGAGATAATAACTTTCTCATATCAACTGGGACATACTTTGAATCAGATACATCAGGCCTTAAATCTACAACCTCTTTAATCTCCTGAATAGGTATGTCTACAGTTTTTTTTATTTTGGACTTCATTCCCTTTATGCAAAACTGGCACTTCCTCAGCTATGGGTTTAGGTTTCACCTTATAGACAATGTTAGGCTTGGCATTTTTCTTTATCTTAAGCTTATCAATAGGACTAGTAGCCTTAGGCTTATCTTGTGATACTTTTACATCTTTATTTGTCTTCTTGATGAAAATACCAGCTAGCTTCTGATTTGGACTACCAATCACTCTATTTCTCAAGTTGTAGTTTTTTTTTGCTTGAGTAACCAAATCTGATGTTATTAAAGCAATTTGCTCATTAGAAGGCCTGCTTAAAGTAACTATCTCTTTACTCTTTACAACATTACACTCAATAGTATCAGGTTCACCATCCTCATCAGAAAAAACTTTCTGATGATACAATTCAGTCTTAGTCTGAGAATTTAGACTATCTTGATTTTCATCCTCATCATCAGAATCCACCTCATCCCAAACATGGGAAGAAATCATTCCATAGCCCTGATCATCATAAGGTTGTTCCTCATTACAATCTTGCTCTTCACGTGCAGAAACATTCTAGGATATGACACAATAATCAGGATCATGAGGTGACTGACAAGCAATACACCATGGGACCACTTCCACTACATTCATTAAATTTATTTGCAATGAGTCAGGAGTCCTATCATTTTATTTACCCTTTCTCTCATGAATAATGGGCCTTCCATCTTTCCATTGAGTGTTGTAAGGGTAATTCTGCATTCTTGGTGCCTTGTTAAAATTATTAAAGGGAGGTTTATCCCCTCCTATAACTTTATTTTTGTTTTCACTAGGCTTTAAATCCTTGATTTCCTTTAAGATCTACTTTAGACTCTCATCCTCCTTAGGCTTGACATTTGTAGGTTTCCCTGGATCTTTTCTATTTAACAAAGGGGATTGGTTATCCTCCCTTCTTCCCAATTTCCCTGAAATCCTTCTATTAATTTCTATGTTCATAGCTAACTTATAAGCTTCAACAAGACTTCTTGGATTCTTATCCCTAAAAAGGTATCCCATCTTAGAGTCAAAAGCATTTAAATATGTGACAAGACATACCCTATCATCAAGTTTGATAACCCGCAATAGCTTATGCATAGCTTTCTAAAACCTGACATTAAATTCAACAACATCCTAATTGAAGTTTTTCTTTATGTTGTTAAATTCATTGAGCATAAAACCTTCATGTGTTTTGTCACCATATTTTTCTTTGAAACAATGTCTAAGTTGATTCCATGAACCTATGCTACCATGTGGCAAAGCCCTAAACCAATCCCTTGAATCTTTTGTTAGGGATTGCACAAACAGTTTCATGATAACATCATCAGGGACAATATTGTAATCATCAATGACATCAATAAATTTCTTTAAATGTTCCTCACAGGTAACAAAATTGCTTCTAGTAAAATTAGGAAATTTCTTTCTAATTTCTTTAGGGAAGGGGTTAGGATAACCAGGGATACCAGTAAACATCAACTGCTTACACCTTTCATGTATAACCCATGTACTAAAAATACCAACACCCTGAGATGTAGATGCATTAATATTTGTAGTGGTAGTAGTTCCAAGTCCACCTGGTGGGAGTAGACTTGTTGTCTAATTTTCTACATTTGCAACATTTGCTCCTTGTGTCATGGTAGAGCTAGCAAAATTTGTAGGCCCTGCGGACCTTTTGAGAAAATCAATTTTCTTTTTCATTTCTAGTGTTGTAGCTTCTAGTTCTACTTTTTCAATTTCTTTGGTTAGCAATTCCTATTCCTTTTTGGCCTTTTCAAGGTCCGCTTCCAACCTTAAAGCCTAGTCTATAGGGAGTTTAGGGGATACAGGTTCTTTAATTGAAATTCCCACTTCCTTTTGTTTCCCTTTATCCCTTGGTTTCCTTGTTTCAAATGTTTGATGGACAACATGAAACTCATTCATCTTTTCAGGGATGGGAACATAATTTATAGCCTCCAAATCTAACAACTTCCTTCTTAATTGGTCAGCCCTTATCATGGCATGTCTAACCTTTTCTTCTTTTTCATTTTCTCTTTTTTGCCTAATAACTGCTTGTTCTTGAATTCTTCTTTCCAATTGATATACTTCTTCAAATATCTCTTCAGAATTAGGCAAAGTTGTTTCAGATTCAGCCTGTTGTGCTTGAGGCTCTTCTTGTTGATTCTGAGACTCATGAAGGTGCCGGGGTAAAGATGAACCAAGGGTGAAAGGAGGAAGAAATTCTTGTCCACTCCTACTTTTACTTCTAGATCTTCCCTCCCTTCCATGCTATCTTTTAGGAATCATCCTCCTATTTTGGGGTGGTCTTTCACCCTCTCCCTCTATGGGGGAATAATAATCCTCATATTGGTTCAGGCCTAGATCAACGGCCTCCTCATATTTTGAGGCATTTCCTTCTTGACTAGGAGGAGCAATATTTCCATATCTTGGGTTTCCTTTTTGTTTCTAGGTAAGAGACATATCATCTATAACCTTTTCTCTCCTAACATGAGTTCTTCTAGATGTGGCAAGAAGCTCACCCTGCAAACTTTCCTCTGGGTGCTCCTTCCTCCAAGACCTTGTGTTTCTAGAGCTCATAACGATGTAGTTATTAAAGAACTAGCACAGAGATGCTTTAGAGTCACCACTCACAATTTGGTGAGAAGGTATTGAAAGTTTTGAAATTGACTCTTATATATTTTAATTGAAACTACTGGATATGATAAAAAAGCCAGCCAGGAGTCTAGCTCTACTCATACCTGCGTTGTTTATAGCTGATTTATTACACAAGGGATATCAAATGATTAAAATAGGCAAGTCAAGAGTCCAGCTCAACTTGGAACCTGGACTATTTGCTTGTGATTATAATCTCTAAATCTCTAGCAGAGTCACCATTTTGTTGGTGTTTGAAAATTCTTATGCCCACTAGGGCTACCAATATGCCTTGAGACTAGTATTAGGAATGGTTAGTTCCAAGTATGAGAGCTCTGCAAGACAACAAGACCAACTATAGGGATAAGACTACCCTCTTCTACTTTTAGCTCTGCAAAACCAAGGTGGGTACACCCGATCCAATAGATATTAACTCTAATAGTTTTAACTCTGCCCCTTATTGAATATTGGATCTTATAAGAGATAACAGTGAGAAATTTCTAAACAACAACCTATTGTTCATTGACTCTCCATCATTGGATAGGACAACATATAAAATAAATAAAAGTAAAAGACTGGTATTAATTCAATGTTTTTCAGGATTACAAGATTCCATTCATTCCATACAAAGATAAGATAGGAAGATCAAGGCCAGTGCCTTATTCATTAGGCAATAGAGTTAGAAAATAGAATAAATACAATAGTTTCTGATGAAAGGTGGGTCATGAACATAAACACAAACTATTTCAAATCTTTCCTACTTTCAGAAATCTTTGAATAGATTTAGTAAACATGCATCCAACTCTAAGCAATTTTAATCCAATCCTAGATCAGAACTCAAAGTTAAAACACATACATATAAACCTCAAAGAGACTTAAAAATTTACTGAACAAACTCACAGGAGAGAAAAAGATCCAAGATTCAAATTAAGTTCACCCTTTAAACATTGCATACGTCAAATCCTGAACAAAGCTTGCAAAATAACAACAGCAACCTGTACTTCTCTATTTCTCTGATAAAATGATACAAAATTGTCAATCCCTGATTGAGTGTTAGGTTTTCAAAATTTTTATCATTTTCTCCTAAGCTGTCCTTTTTTAGAATGATCTTGAAAAATCCTTTTTATATGAGGAAATGCAACAAGCCATCGATCATTCTAGGGTTACATATTTTAATCTAGAAAAACTTTACAACAACTTTTACATATTTACAATAAATACAATGTCAAATTAGATGAGATATCGTAGGAACACCACCCTATTTTATGCTTATTTTGTTGTATCTGGTTGCCTTCATGAAATCTATCCTGTACTCCTCATTGTTCACCTGGTAATAAATGTCTTCAAAATATCTCACCAACTATTGTTACCCAAAAATATCTATCTTTATTCACTCTAAGAGGCAGGTGGAGTACTAACCTTTTGAACATGAGGTATGTACTGATACCTCCACCTATTATACATCTCTTCACTTGGGAACTCAAAATTGGGAAACTCAACCCTTTTCTTTGATAACTGCTCCCATTCATTTTCTATCTGAGTCACTCGCTGCTGAATGTTATCAAACATTGACCTAGCATTTATTAAAAATTTAACTGTGCTATTGAGGGAAAATGTGTCATCTAGGACACCAGTTACCCTTTTTGAGAGGAGTGCATCCATTTCCTCTCTCCACTGATATGCTTCTTTGATTTCCCCTTTATCAGGAAAAATTGTGGGTACCATTTCATAACTTGAAAGCATTAATTCAGCCTTCAGAATGTGTGACTTCCTTATGAAATTATCCAACATAATGTCATACTGTGCAATCTTCTTCATCACCTAATGCACTGGCTTTATTAATGGATCAGGGTCTTCTTAGTCCTTTGATAGCATTCAGAAGAGTTTTATATTTGAAGCCCTTTCAATCCATTTTTTCAAAGTTGGGGACATTTCTATCTTTTCCTTATTTCAAGCTATAAACAAAGAATTCAATTTATTTACATGATTGTGAAAAATTGAAGGCTTTAAATCAGTGGAAAACTACATCATGGCATGAATCATCTTCTCTTCATACTTCCTGATTGCCAAAACTGTAGCCTTTTTGTTCTCATCCTTCTCCTACTTAAGTCGCAATCTGGTTTCTTTTAATCTATTTGTCTCTTCTGCTAATCTCTATTTTTCCCAACTGACCCTTAAATCCAAGCTTGTATCTGGTAGTGGCAAAGGTGGAAATTCAACAATTGGACTGGAAGACGGAGCTACTGTAGGCTTATCAGCTATCACCAATTGAGGAGACTGATGGTCTCAGGGTCCTGACAATTGTGCAATTAATTTGTCTTTCTAGATTAGGTCAACCTTAAGCTCATTGTAGGATTTGAGAACCATTTCAAATTTGAGCCTAAGCTCTTCCTTCTCTCTAGCATCTTTCTCTGCCACTTGGGCATTAAATTTGGCAGTTTCTAAAATCAAATTTGATGCTTCAACTCTAGATGTCTCTCCTACTCTCATAACTAACAAACTGCCTGTATATCCTGCAGAGAGATCCTTTCTCTTTCCTTTATTTTTATCTTTATTTAGAGACCACATCACAAGAGCAGCATGATCTTCAGAGAAAGAAAATCCTCTCATAGCTTGTTTAGCCTGTTCTACTATAGCAAGAGTCTTCACTTTCCTTTTTCTCACTTGGTCAAATACAATTGCATCAGCAATGTCCCACTCTGGTAAAATTAAGACCCCTGTAGCATGCACCATGGTTCTCCCCTCCTTGGGAGTGATCCTTTCAAATTCTTTGGCCATTTCTTCCTTGGTGTCTATCTCTATTTTTGTGATACCCCTAGCAAGGGATTCATTTTTCTTCTTTTCATAGATCTCCTTAAATTGATTTATCTTCATTCTCCAAAGAAATTGGGAGAATGCCCTAGTTTTAACAAATTTATCATCAACAAGGAAAGAATCTATGGCCTATTTTAGAATAGGGTCCATCTATTTACCCTGAAACTCTTCTATTGAAAGATCTATGGCCACCTCCTTAGGTGCCTTAGGCATTCCTTCCTGCAAATCTTCATTAGAAACAAAAAGGTTTCCTTCATTTCTTAGTTGCACAAGTTGTTCGGCCACCCCATGTTCATCCAATTGAAGAGGGGATTGAGAAGGGGAATAAGCCTCCTCTCCTGATCTTATTTCCTCTTGTTTCCACCTCTTTGGAGATGGCTCTTGCTTTGTTGGGTCATCAATGGGTCTTTTCGCTCTTCAAGTAGAAGCGATATCTTCACTTCTATTTTGTGGTGGCAGGAGAATAGTGTAACCACTCCTTCTTTGCATTGTATAAATTCCCCTTGGGGTCAATTTCATGTATTTAGGTTAGATCAAAATCTGGCTAGCCTTCTCAGGGTATGTCTTACTCAGTGCTATCCTTTTTTCATTAACTACATGCATGATGCCTTCAAAATGTTCCATAAGGGCGTCCACTTTTCTTGCCCATGATTCAAACCCCTTCAATGGGTCATAAGCTCTGTCAAAATTCTGAATAAAATCTAGAGTCTTGTTATAGATGACCCACTTTTCTTTCTTGATTTCCTGAGTTTGAAGATCAAACTCATTCCTGATTACATCCTCAGGAAAATTGAATTGATGCTCTATAAGAGCACACCTCACCTTATCTCTATATACTCTTGAGAGAAAACCCTTAGTATCTATGCATCTCAGCTTTGCTTTGGACATTTTGTAGGGCTACAAGACCTTATTCAAATGCACCCATCCTCCTTTTGTAATTGTTGGCTCTTTTCCTTGCAGGACCAAGCTTGAATCAAATAGTTGGGCTTAGATTCACAGGTTAGGCACTCAAGCTTGACAAGAAAAACACACGAATTGATGAGGATAGAGAGAAATCCTCCTTCTTCTTTGAGCTCCACATTCACTCAGGTGGGTATTGCCTTATCTACACACTCAAGACACTTCATGGAAAAACTAAAGACCTGCAAACAGATTAATATGGAATAGCAATCAATCTCCTATAGGTATCCTGTACCCCAATGATAGAAAGTCTCATGCAATAGCCCTACTTGCATGGAATGAGATTGAAAGCCAAAAACCTATCCTAACAACATGAAAGGGAAATGGTGGAATTGGATGGAAATGATTTTAAATGGATTGAAAGGACCACTGAGATGCCCTAAGTCCCTGATAGACCAGTGCCTTATCCAATGGGCCAGAGAGTCAAATACAATATTGCAAAGGACAACTATGAAACAAGAAAATAATATACCCAATGTGTCGATGCCTGACATCAATCACACACCATGACCAAACCTCAACTTAACACCCACCTATGCATTCAAGCATGCTATTATCCACTTAAAGGATTTTAACCCTCCCCTTAGAAGAGACCTATGAAAGGACAATACATTAACCAACATCCACTAGAAGACAAGCATGACCTATCTTTGATATCTCAGCTCATACATGCATAAACACTAACCCTGAACCAGTTACCTCTGCGAAGATAACTCCACTTGCAAACACATAGGCAATGAAAATAGACAAATCAAACACCCTTGATGTATGATTAATACATTCAGAATTCAAATGGAGATAGCTTGGTGATAGTAAGAACAAATTGAGTTCTCATACATAAGACAAATCTGTTACAATATGTATTATATTCTCTCAACCAGCAATGGAAACAGAACACCCTATATGTAGAGAGAAGGAGAAATCTATAGGAAAAGGACCCTTCACTAGAACCAATTCTCCTCAAAAATTTGCAGAAAAAGGAACCCTTACAAAATTGAACAACCTGCAAATTATACCACTAGCTGCCTTGGAATTCTCAGAGAGAATGCAACAAGCTACGGACAACTAGGGCTAGGGTTAGGGTTTCACCCAACAGTCACAAAATTTATTGCAAAAACACCTTGAGCCAAGAAAAAATGTCCTCCTCCACATGGCACAAATCCATGCAAACACTCATGACACCCTGGACCACACTAGAATGGCAGAGAAGATCAATCTCACCAACTCTGGCCCCCTTTGTCATCAATTTTAGTCCTTCCTGGTCGCTGGAAATGTCTCTAAGATTCAAATTCAAACTCCAATGGCTAAGTCTTGGTGCTAGCAACACATCAGCGGTCCTGATTCGATTGGAGATCAGCAATAAGTTCCGACTGTTAGATCTCTCATCTTTTTCGGCTTCATATCCTAACCCATCAAGAACCTTGGGTTTCATTCCGTGAACTGGCGACAAGGCAATATCCCAGTTGTGGAATGAAAATCTTAACTCCAATTATACCCTACAACCACATGACCACTCATCGCCAAGTCGCCAGACCAACTAGCGAACCACCAAATCATCTCGTGAACCAGTGACAAGAAGGAATTTTGTCACATCGCTAAACTTTATCCACTCTACTAAACCTGAGACCCCACCTTTAACTCCACAACCGCGACACCTGATGCCACCTATCATCATGCCACTCACTGAATACCACCCAGTCACCAACACCAAACCCACACCCTGCATGCCTCAGATCGAACAATGGTCGCATGATCGCAAGGGGAAAGAATATTCCTTGCGATCATGTGGCAACTGTAGATCTCCCGCAAAGTTATTCCGCTTAAGAAAAACCGTCAAGCAACCGAACACAATGAAGAGCTAGGACCACGCGGACAGGTGGCCAGTGGTCACATGATCGCATGTCAAAAAAGTATGACATGCGGCCATGCGACAGCCAATCAGAACACATCTCCACCTCCCCTCTAACACCGGGACCACTGCACTCTGCAAAGAAAATCAATGGCAGGTGCATGATCTCAAGGGGAAAGAAAATTCCTTGCAATCACACGCCGACCGTCGATCTCCTTTCCTATCGCTTGAAGAAACAAGCCCACCTGCCAACCACCAAGCATCCAGCGACTTCGTGACAAACCGCTCGCCAAGTCATGAGATGCTAACCGCTAACCACCAGTAAAGAGGAGATTGTGCAACAACATAGTCACCAGGTCACTGAATGAAGACTTAACTTCCAGCTAAGATGAACAACAGGAAGAATCGGACCCACACGAACAGGTGGCAGGCAGTCGCATGATCGCATGTCAGAAAAGTTTGACATGTGGCCATGTGACAGCCAATCAGGAAGAACTTTTGAAGGCCCGGGCCCACCTATCATCACACTTGCACACTTAAGGATAAGCGCACAAAAGCAGGAAGCACAGGGTCGAAAACAATGAAGACCGAAAACACACAAACTGAAAACATCATGGACTTTCAAAAACACTGTGGGTTTTCGACACTGTGGCAAATTTTGAAATATTTCCAGCAGGCTTTAAACTTTGAATAACTTTCTAGGTTTGGCAATTTAGGAGATGCAGTTTGGACTGAAGCAAGGTGACAACAATGAAGAGCACGAGGCAGGACATTTGACAAAAACATTGCAGGGAACAGACCAATTTCATAAGATTTTGCTATGACAAAAAATTGGCCTAACAGTAATCACATATTGATGTGCAATAGTTATGTCTAAGAAAAAAGTTCCCCTTCCTTTACCAGTGAGAGTGGATTCTTGCAAGTCTCCAATTTGCCTTAGAATTTCTACATATCCCAACTTCAATGGGACTTGATATGGTAAAATATAAGGTGCTACCTTGCAACCATACACTATGAACACTGTGGAAACTAGATATAAGATAATATCCCCAAAATTGTGGACAATAGTAATATCCTGGAAAAAATCCTTTGGCCTAATTAGCCTCAGAAACTCTCTTGGAATCCTTGGATTGTCAAAATGTAAAAGAGTTATAAGTCTAGAGGCAAAATCTCTGTCAAAAATAATATAGCTTGCATCAATTATGTCCCATGACATAGCTGTAGTCCACAACTACACTGGAAGAATTTCTCCATTCCTTTCCTTCACAATATCTTTTGTTGTACCAAAATATCGATCACCCTTGTATAGAAATATGTGCATGAGCATTGAGTACCACCCAAAAGGTCTAGATACCTTCATATTTTTTATTCCCATCAACCCCTCATGGATTAGATCAGCTAGATGAGATGCAAAGTGAAAAATAAGGGCTAATTGGGGGTGCAATGACTGTACCATCATGAACATATAAGGTACTGGCATATGAGTTGCCTCATCATGCCCTAGAATCAAAGTCAAAGATTTGTAAATTTCCTGTGCTCTTCTACTAAATAAGTCTAATCTAAAAAGCTCTGGTGTGCTTGCACTAAGAGCACACATTGATCCAATTTGATCAAAAAATTGCTTCAAAGGGCTTGTCCTTAGATAATCTTTCTATGCTTCATAGATTTTAGTAAACTCTGTGAAATATATCTTCTCTAATCCCATAGATGGGTCATTCAATGAAAATACTTCCCTAATCTCATCCTCTATGATGTTGATTAGGTCTCTACCATTTATATCCTTGACACACTTTGTCACAGGATCATAGCACTTAGCTATCTGAATTAATAACTCAACATCCATAAAACCACCAGGGACAACCAACATCCCAATATCAAATTGCCATATATTACTTAAGGGGGCACAAGAATTCCTTTGTGAATAGGCTGACTTGAACAGAATAAGACCGTTATGCTTATCACCCACCTTGGAATCTCTCATCTAGTTTCCCCTATCATGGAGACCGTCTGCAACTAAATCTCTAGGGTTTCTTGGAACTAGTTCTTTCATCCTAGCTGACCCATTGTCTGAATGTTGAAGAAACTGCATTAAATCCTCAAAAATCCCTCTCTTGATATACTTTGTTTGACTAGACAAGTTCCTCTTGGGTGGCATCTTGAAATTAGGGCTTTTATAATAATATATGAGCACTTCAAGAAAAACCCTAAAATACTGACCAGTAACATGAAACCTTTACAAATCTTCACAGTCCTCAAGAAATTCCCAAGAAATAGAAAAGTAGACATACCAGGCACCTGCAGATTCTTTTCTTGAAATTGCCTCAAGAGAAAAATGAGCTAGCCATAAATGCTTATGAGAACGGTGAATAGAAACAATAATTCAAATTTGATGTATAGCACCGGCAACTGCCTACAATCTATTCACACCTAACACATTAAATCCACCATTACTGAAATTTGGCGGCCTCAGTTATTCACAGGACACAAAAAATGTCATTGAACAAAAATTTGAATTTAGGCCGTTGATCTATTTTTCTTCTGGCACATCAGACGATTGGCAAATCAGCAAGTAAAAACCCTGTTTAATTTTCCTAAGTCAGTTCTCGACCAATGAGAACATTTCAAAATTGCCATGTGGGGGAACAAAATAACTTATCTTTACTTTGCCCAGAAAAGATAGGTGTCACCTCATCGCTAAAGCACAAACCAAAACTTGTCAGAAGAACCAACTCAAGATATAATGACCACCGTAGATGCACTTTGATCGAGCGATCACTAGAATTTAATAAAACCTCGGCCCCACTGAACATTTTAAAAACCCTTTGATGAATCAGGAGATGGCACCTCGGAAAGGCCAACAAGATGACAAAATCCCGTGTCATCTATGGTGTCAGAAACACCTGGCAATCAAAACTCATCATTAGCACCACGAGCCAATAAAAAAGAAACACATCATTAAAAGTTTTGACAACCGAGGACCCATTGAACAGTTCATATCCTTGGGCAAGATCAATGGTCATCTCTATACCGCGATGCATAAAAGACATGCATCTCATCTCAATGGTATAACAATAGCTGTAAGATCTTTCCAAACTTTAATCTTCATACGACTCAGATCCCACAGTGACACATCATCCTATTAGGCCATTTTCTTGTTACAGCAAAATCCTTTGTATTTGGCCTTTTTTTCCCTGCAATCTTTGTTATGTTGTCTCTACCTGGCCTGTAGTCACAGTTTTAACTTGCAAAGAAAATCCACTTGGTTTTATGGTGTGCGCTCCTGCCTTGTGCTCTTTGTGTGTCACCTTGCTTCAGTGCAAGTTGTGTCTACTAATGTGCAAAACCCAGTAAGATTTTCGAGTTTCAAGGTCCATGGGAAGCATTTTTAAAAAGTTCTACCTCAATGTCGAAAACCCACAGTGTTTTTGAAAACCCATGATGTTTTTGGCTTCCTTGCTATCTTTCAGTCTGTTGAAAATTCCTCTGTGTTTTCGATCTTTTGCCAAAAACTTGCGTTATTTTTGACTCTTTGCCTTCAAGCTTTTTCCACTTGTCTTATGGTGCCAAAAACTTTGTGTGTTTTCAACGTTCCCTCAACTGCGCAAGCCCGACGTGGATGGTGGGTCCAGGCTCCTCCTGATTGGCTATCGCATGGCCGCATGTCTGACTTTTCTGACATGCGATCATGCAACCGCTTGCCACCTGGCTGTGCGGGTCCCAGTTCTTGTTCGGCTGCCTGGCGGTTTGCTTTGCTTTAGTGCGCAGGTGCGATGGATGGTGGGGCCTAGTCTTTGTAGGGTGTTAGTCGCGCTCTCTCCAGGTCTCTGGGTGGTTACTTTTTCTATCCAGCGACCTGGTGACTGTGTAGTCACGTGGTCTCTTCATGCCTGGTGGTTAGCCCTTAACATCTGGTGACTTGGCTAGCGGTTAGTCACATAGTTGCTGAATGCTTGGCAGTTTGTATCTTCTTATGCTTCCAGCACGGTTAAAGTTCAGACAGGATCGATGGTTGCCGCAAGTTCTCATAGTGAAGATGCATGAGGTTTATTTCTTCCGCTTTCGCGACAACCGTCCGATCCTCTGAAGGGGATGAGGCTTCTTTGGTGTGGTCTCGAGGGTGGACATGTGGCAGCTTGTGATTGGCTATCACATGGTCACATAGCCTAGTTTTTGGCTATGCGATAATGCGACTGATTGACATGTGTCTGTGGCAGTGTGTTGGTGTTATGGTAGGTGGGCCGATTAGCTTTTGTTGTAGAGATGATGATGAGTTGGTCTATGTCAGAGGGGCCCACATTGAAAGGCTTTTAATCAACGGTCAGCGTATAATCTCAAGGAATATTCTTGGCCTTTGAGATCATGCGCCATCCGTTGATTTTATTCCATCTTGCCAGGTTGTCTATTGTCCGCAGTGGGTCCAGTGTGACATGTTTGCGCAGGTGGAGGTTTCTTATTGGTCGACCTGGATGTGCTCAGAAGTGGGGCCGTTGTCAGAGATTTTTGTGACGAGGATGGATCCTACGACCGACGTAAGTTCTCATGGGATTTGTTAGAGCCATGAGATCTTATGCCAGCTGTTCATTTTCAAAGGCTTATGGAAAGCGGGCCCTATGCCAGTGACTGGACGTGGATCAGCGAATAGTTTTGTGACATGTGGCTTTGGGCGGGCCCAATTGGAGTCTAGTGTTTGGCAGTTCAGATAAAAGGTGGCAGTGCCGATAAGATGTGGTCTTGTCACGCATTCGCAAGAAGATTTGGAGATTCGCTATTTTGTCTGGCGATTGCGCGAATGATGGTCGGGAAGTTGCTAAGTGTTTAGCAAAGGCATGAATTGTTTAGCGAATTGGAAAAGGTTCTTTGTCGCCAATTCACTAAGTCTAGTGGGGTGTCTTCCAGGTGCTGAGGTGTTGATGTTTGATTGGTCGGTGATTGGTGGTGGGGCCGAGGATTTCTGTGGGTGGTCTGCGGTCGACATTGTGCGGTTAAGAAGTTGCCATCGCATGATCGCAAGGTTTAGTGTGGTGCCTTGTGATCATGTGACCAAACATATATGTGAAGCCAGATTTGTATGGCGATGAAGTTCATGACCGCGCAGTAGCGTGACTAAAGATAAGTGTTAAAGCATAAGCCCGGGAAAGTAATAAAGATCGACGGTTGCGACTTAAAGTTGATCCCAATTTAAATGAGGACCACCGATGTGTTTCTGGCGCCATGAAAGTGACCGTTGGGATTTCAAATTCAAGTTTGCAAAGGGGTTTGCAGGGACCAAAGGTACCTAGTTTTAATGCTTTTTGGGCAGATTTCTTGCTAGTTTGATGGCGGTAGGTTGTTGCGATGTGGTCCAGGGCTCTTGTGGTCATTTGCGGAGGTGTTTTTGTACTTGGTGGAGTAGGGTTTTGTGCTCAAGGAGCTGTTTGCAGGTGGCTGATTTAACTAATTTTCATGGCATTCCTAGGTATGTGCAGGATCATGAGGGGCCAAACTATGCCCTTAAGTGGCAATGAAAAATTAGAAAATCAAGATTAGTCAACTTGACGTGAAAAAATGAACTAGTTATCTACCTAATATCAAAAAGTTGTAAGAACATAATTTGTAGGAAATTGAATGCAGTTTCTAAACTACTAAGCCTTTTTTGAAAAAAATGAATATGATTGGTAAAAAGTATAGATTGCAATGCAGCACTACAAACATTTCAGAAAAAAAATAAGAAGTATGTGTATGTCTGACCACCCTAATCAAAAGAAAATGATAATATTTTTTTATAATATTCTATATATAAGTAGCTGACTCATGCCTAGATGTGACGCATATTTTTTGGTATTTTTATTCCAAACAGATAATTAATTATGATTTTTTTGCTACAGTGCTTTCAGAATTTAAAAACTCTCATGTCTAACCACCTTTACTCATTGAAAACTTATCATAATTCAATTTTTTTTTATTTTTTCTTATACTAGATGAAGCATAGAATGTGACGCACCTTTCAAATTTCAAAAATGTTATACGGTTTGAACGTTATAGCTATTTTTCCATCAGTATGTCAATCAGGACTTTATACGTAAGTGAACTAG
Organism: Chamaecyparis obtusa; assembly: GCA_027943335.1. Taxonomy (NCBI): domain Eukaryota; kingdom Viridiplantae; phylum Streptophyta; class Pinopsida; order Cupressales; family Cupressaceae; genus Chamaecyparis; species Chamaecyparis obtusa. The sequence continues at coordinate 151,110 of BSBK01004545.1, read as the reverse complement.
AAAACAACTAATAAATACTTAACGAATTCAAAATCTGACAGCACTTATATCGTTGGAAAGCTAACAATCATCCAAAGAAACCCTTTTCATTTTATCGAAATCGGGTGGAAAAAAAGTCGTCAACCTAATGGTCGAAGTGTCGATATAAGAAAAATAGAGAAAAAACACATTTTTTGCACACCTTCAGCGTTGACCATGGGGCTTTGGTTTCCAAAGCTATTACCAAGCCTAATTGGGTACCTGAAAAAATTGGGTACCCGATTTTTTCATGTACCCGATTTTGTTTGAATTTGAATTTTGAAAAGTTTCCCCCTCCCACTCTTTTTTTATTTCCCTTTAATTTTGATGTTTTTTTCTTTCACACTGACAATCAATAATTTATATATTTTATATTTATGTTTTATATTTTATGTTTTATATTTTATATTATATAGTATATATATTATATATATTATTTATTTATATTATATATTCGATAATATCAATTTAAACGACCTAAGTATATAGTCCGTTCAGGTTTATATTAAATGCAATATTTTTATATTATAATATAAATGTTACATAATATATATATATATATATATATATATATATATATATATATATATATATATATATATATATATATATATATATATATATATATATATATATATATATATATATATATATATATATATATATATATATATATATATATATATATATATATATATATATATATATATATATATATATATATATATATATATATATATATATATAATATTGTTGCACGTATATAATATAATGTCTAATATATATAATATATAAAATAAATAGGACATTAATATATTGTATATTTGATAATATATATTAAATGTAATACCTAATATATCTTATAATATATATTATATATTTAGTCTATTAAATATTATATTTTTTGAAATATTTTATATATTATTTTAATATTTAATTTAAGTTATAACAGATCCTCTCATGAGACAACAGGTCGAATCGGGGTCACTAGACGTCTTAAGGGGTAATTAGGGTTTGTGAGGCATCTTCAGATGTACAGTGACCATTTGGAAGGCAATAGGGCATGTCCAAGGACCAATGTACCAAATTTTAATGACTTTTTCCTAGTAGAACTCGAAAAGGGTCCATGGAGTGCTCTCAGGAGACCACATGTCCAATCAGTGTCGCTAGGCATCTTAAGGGGTCATCAGGGCTCGTGAGATAACCTTTGATGCACGGTGACCATTTGGAACATGTCAAAGGACCATTAGGACATGTCAAAGGACCTAACTCCACAATTTAGATGAATTTTGATTAGTCAAACTCGAAAAGGGTCCATGGGGTGCTCTTGGGAGACCATTGCATGATTTAGGGTCGATAGGTGACTTAAGGGGTCATTGGAGTTCCAAATGAAACTTTCGATGAACAGTGATCCTTTGGAATGCATTAGGACATATCAAATGACCTAAATACCAAATTTGGATAAATTTTGCCTAGTAGAACTCGAAAGGGGTCCATGGGGTGCTCTCGGGAGACCACATGTCGAATTGGGGTCGGTAGGCCTGTTAAGAGGTCATTAGGGTTCCAAATGAAACTTTGATGGAACGGTGACCCTTTGGAATGCATTAGGATATGTCATAGGACCTATGTACCAAATTTGGATGACTTTTGCCTAGTAAAACTTGAAAGGGGTCCATGGTGTGCTCTCAGGACACCACGTGTCAAAATGGGGTCGGTAGGCCTGTTAAGGGGTCATTAGGGTTCCAAATAAAACTTTGATGGAATTGTGACCCTTTGGAATGCATTAGGACATGTCATAGGACTTACATACCAAATTTGGATGACTTTTTCTTAGTAGTACTCGAAAGGGGTTCATGGGGTTCTCTTAGAAGACCACATGTTGAAACAGGGTTGGTAGGCCTGTTAAGAGGTCATTAGGGTTACAAATGAAACTTGGATGGAATGGTGACCCTTTGGAACACATTAGGACATGTTAGAGGACCTATGTACCAAATTTGTATGACTTTTTCCTAATAGAACTCAAAAAGGGTCCATGGGGTTCTCTGAGGAGACCACATGTCAAATCAGGGTTAGTAAGCCTGTTAAGGGGTCACTAGGGTTCCAAATGTGACTTTTATGGAATAGTGACCCTTTGGAATGCATTAGGACATGTCAGAGGACCTACGTACCAAATTTGGATAACTTTTTTCTAGTAGAACTCAAAAGGGGTCCATGGGGTGGTCTTGGGAGACCACATGTTGAATCATGGTGTGTAGGCATGTTAAGGGGTCATTAGGGTTCTAAATGCAACTTCTATGGAATGGTGACCCTTTCAAATTCATTAAGACATGTCAGAGGACCTATGTACCAAATTTGGATGACTTTATCTTAGGAAAACATAAAAGGGGTCCATGGGGAGCTCTCGGGAGACCACATGTCAAAATGGGGTCAGTAGGCATGTTAAGGGGTCATTAGGGTTTGAAATGCAACTTCTATGGAACCATGACCCTTTGGAATGCATTAGTACTCCCTAGGGGTCAAAAGGGGTTTGGGGGACTCCCTAGGGGTCCTAACGTGTACTAGGACCCCTAGGGAGTCCCCATGACCCCTTTTGACACATTGAAATACTCAAGTGTGTCTTTAGGGGTCCCTTTCACTCCCTAGGGTTCCTAACATGTGATAAGGCATACTAGGACCCCTATGGAGTCATCGTGACCCCTTTTGACACATTGGAATGCTCATGTGTGTCTTAAGGGGTCCTAGAACCCCTTAAGACACACTTGAGCATTCCAATGTGTCAAAAGGGGTCACGATGAATCCCTAGGGGTCCTAGTACACTTTATCATGCGTTAGGACCCCTAGAGAGTCCCCGTGACCCATTTTGACACATTGGAATGCTCAAGTGTGTCTTAAGGGGTCCTACAAGCCCTTATGACACACTAGAGAATTCCAATGTGTCAAAAGGGGTCACGATGATTCCCTAGGGGTCCTAGTATGCTTTATCACATAATAGGACACCTAGGGAGTCCCTGTGACCCCTTTTGACACATTGGGATGGTCTAGTGTGTCTTAAGGGGTTTTAGGACCCCTTAAGATACACTTGAGCGTACCAATGTGTCAAAAGAGGTCATAGGGACTCCCTAGGTGTCCTAGTACGCATTAGGACCCTTAGGGAGTCCCCCTGACCCCTTTTGACACATTGGAATGCTCAAGTGTGCCTTAAGGGGTTGTAGGACCCCTTAAGACACACTTGAGCTTTCCAATGTGTCAATAGGGGTCATGGGGACTCCTTAGGGGTCCTAGTATGCTTTACCACGTGTTAGGACACCTAGGGAGTCCCCCTGACCCCTTTTGACACATTGGAACGCTCAAGTGTGCCTTAAGGGGTCCTATGACCCCTTAAGGCACACTTGAGCATTCCAATGTGTCAAAAGGGGTCATGGGGACTCCCTAGGGGTCCTAACATGTACTAGGACCCCTAGGGAGTCCTTGTGACCCCTTTTGACACATTGGAATGCTCAAGTGTGTCTTAAGGGGTCCTTTTGACTCCCTAGGGTTCCTAACATGTGATAAGGCATACTAGGACCCCTAGGGAGTCATCGTGACCCCTTTTGACACATTGCAATGCTCTAGTGTGTCTTAAGGGGTCGTAGGACCCCTTAAGACACACTAGAGCTTTTCAATGTGTCAAAAGGGGTCACGAGGACTCCCTAGATGTCCTAGTACATGTTAGGACCCTGAGGGAGTCCCCCTGACCCCTTTTGACACACTGGAATGCTCAAGTGTGCCTTAAGGGGTCATAGGACCCCTTAAGGCACACTTGAGAATTTCAATGTGTCAAAAGGGGTCACGGGGACTCCCTAGGTGTCCTAACGCGTGATAAAGCATAATAGGACCCCTAAGGAGTCCTCGTGACCCCTTTTGACACATTGGAATGCTCAAATGTTCCTTAAGGGGTCCTACGACCCCTTAAGGCACACTTGAGCATTCCACTATGTCAAAAGGGGTCACAGGGACTCCCTGGGTGTCCTAGTACGCATTAGGACCCCTAAGGAGTCCCCTTGACCCCTTTTGACACATTGGAATGCTCAAGTGTGCCTTAAGGGGTCGTAGGACCCCTTAAGACACACTTGAGCATTCCAATGTGTGAAAAGGGGTCACGAGGACTCCTTAGGGGTCCTAGTATGCTTTATCACATGTTAGGACACCTAGGGAGTCCCCGTGACCCCTTTTGACACATTGGAACACTCAAGTGTGCCTTAAGGGGTTGTAGGACCCCTTAAGACACACTTGAGTATTCCAATGTGTGAAAAGAGATCACGGGGACTCCTTAGGGGTCCTAGTATGCTTTATCACGTGTTTGGTCACCTAGGGAGTCCCCGTGACCCCTTTTGACATATTGGAATGGTCAAGTGTGCCTTAAGGGGTCCTACAATCCCTTAAGGCACACTTGAGCATTCCAATGTGTCAAAAGGGGTCACGGGGACTCCCTAGGTGTCCTAACATGTGATAAAGCATACTAGGACCCCTAAAGAGTCCCCGTGACCCTTTTTGACACATTGCAATGCTCAAGTGTGTCTTAAGGGGTCAAAGGACCCCTTAAGACACACTTGAGCATTGCAATGTGTCAAAAGGGGTCACGATAACTCCCTAGGGGTCCTAGTATGCTTTATCATGCGTTAGGACCCCTAGGGAGTCCCTGTGACCCCTTTTGACACATTGGAATGCTCAAGTGTTCCTCAAGGGTTCGTAGGACCCCTTAAGACACACTTGAGTGTTCCAATGTGTTAAAAGGGGTCACAGGGACTCCTTAGGGGTCCTAGTATGCTTCATCACGCATTAGGACACCTAGGGAGTCCTTGTGACCCCTTTTGACACATTGGAATGCTCAAGTGTGCTTTAAGGGGTCGTAGGACCCCCTAAGATGCACTTGAATGTTTCAATGTGTGAAAGGGGTCACGGGGACTCCTTAGGGGTCCTAGTACACTTTATCACGTGTTAGGACACCTAGGGAGTCCCCATGACCCCTTTTGACACATTGGAATGCTCAAGTGGGCCTTAAGGGGTCATAGGACCCCTTAAGACACACTTGAGCATTGCAATGTGTGAAAAGGGGTCACGGGGACTCAGGGTCGGTAGGCCTATTAAGGGTTCAATAGGGTTCAAAATGCAACTTTGATGGAAGGGTGACCCTTTGGAAAGCATTAGATCATGTTAGAGGACCTACATACCAAATTTGGATGACTTTTGCCTAGTAGAACTCGAAAGGGGTCCATGGGCTGCTCTCGGGAGACCACATGTAGAAATAGGGTCTGTAGGCCTGTTGAGGGGTCATTAGGGTTTTAAATGCAACTTCAATGGAATGGTGACCCTTTCTAACACATTAGAACATATTAGAGCACCTACATACCAAATTTGGATGACTTTTTCCTAGTCAAACGTGAAACGGGTCCATGGGGTGCTCTCGAGATACCTCATGTCGTATTGGGGTCGGTAGGCCTGTCAAAGGGTCATTAGGGTTAGAAATGAAACTTTGATGGAATGATGACCCTATGTACTAAATATAGACATCTTTTGCCAAGTAGAACTTAAAAGGGGTCCATGGGGTGGTCTTGGGAGACCACATGTCGAATCGAGGTCGGTAGGCCTGTTAAGGGGTCATTAGGGTTACAAATGCAACTTGGATGGAATGGTGACCCTTTGGAACACATTAGGAAATGTTAGAGGAGCTATGTACCAAATTTGTATGACTTTTTCCTAGTAGAACTCAAAAAGAGTCAATGGGGTTCTCTAAGGAGACCACATGTCGAATCAGGGTCGGTAGGCTTGTTAAGGGGTCATCAGGGTTCCAAAAGTGACTTCAATGGAATGGTGACCCTTTGGATTGCAATAAGACATGTTAGAGGACCTACGTACCAAATTTGGATGACTTTTTTATAGTAGAACTCAAAAGGGGTCCATGGGGTGGTCTCGGGAGACCACATGTCAAATCATGGTGTGTAGGCCTGTTAAGGGGTCATTAGGGTTCTAAATGCAACTTCTATGGAATGGTGACCCTTTCAAATTCATTAAGACATGTCAGAAAATCTATGTACCAAATTTGGATGACTTTTTTCTAGTAGAATGCAAAAGGGGTCCATGGGGAGCTCTCGGGAGACCACATGTCGAAATGGGGTCAGTAGGCATGTTAAGGGGTCATTAGGGTTCGAAATGCAACTTTTATGGAACCGTGACCCTTTGGAATGCATTAGGACTCCCTAGGGGTCAAAAGGGGTCATGGGGACTCCCTAGGGGTCGTGCGTACTAGGACCCCTAGGGAGTCCCCCTGACCCCTTTTGACACATTCAAACACTCAAGTGTGTCTTAAGGGGTCCTTTTGACTCCCTAGGGTTCCTAATGCATGATAAGGCATACTAGGACCCGTAGGGAGTCATCGTGACCCCTTTTGACATATTGGAATGCTCAAGTGTGTCTTAAGGGGTCGTAGGACCCCTTATGACACACTAGAGAATTCCAATGTGTCAAAAGGGGTCACGATGATTCCCTAGGGGTCCTAGGATAGCTAGGGAGTCCCCGTGATCCCTTTTAACACATTGGAATGCTCAAGTGTGCCTTAAGGGGTCATAGGACTCCTTAAGACACACTTGAGTGTTCCAATGTGTGAAAAGGGGTCACGGGGACTCCTTAGGGGTCCTAGTATGCTTTATCATGCGTTGGGACACCTAGGGAGTCCCCGTGACCCCTTTTGACACATTGGAATGCTCAAGTGTGCCTTAAGGGGTCCTAATGCATGATAAAGTGTACTAGGACCCTTAGGGAATCATCATGACCTCTTTTGACACATTGGAATGCTCTAGTGTGTCATAAGGGGTCGTGGGACCCTTTAAGACACACTTGAGCATTTCAATGTGTCAAAAGGGGTCACAGGGACTCCCTAGAGGTCCTAACGCATGATAAGGCATACTAGGACCCCTAGGGAGTCATCGTGACCCTTTTTGACACATTAGAACACTCAAGTGTGTCTTAAGGGGTCACGATGACTCCCTAGGGGTCCTAGTATGCTTTATCATATGTTAGGAACCCTAGGGAGTCAAAAGGACCCCTTATGACACACTTGAGCGTTCCAATGTATCAAAAGGGGTCACGGGGACTCCCTAGGAGTCCTAACGCATGATAAAGCATACTAGGACCCCTAGGGAGTCATCGTGACCCCTTAAGACACATCGTGACCCTTAGGGAGTCCCCATGACCCCTTATCACGTGTTAGGACCCCTAGGGAGTCTCTCTTTGCCTCTAGTGAACTATTCTTCAAAGCGTCCATTTTTGCATAGCTAGGGTTTACGACACCTGTAAAAGGCACATTTAATACAAATATTTAGCCGACGACATTAGTACATATATAATATACATTATATATATCATATGCCTCTTTTTTATATATATTATATACATAAATATATGTAAAAGTTCAATTGTTTTCATTTGCTCCCGCTATTTTTTCATCAGTCGGGGAATATCGGGTACCCGATATTTTTGGGTACCCAATTTTTGCCAGGCAATATTTGACAAAAATATTCCCTGTCCCCACAGAGCAGACAATCACAGGATTTTATACTTTTTTCACGCATTGCAAAACAAAAAATGTGATTTGGGGCCCATTGTTTGATTTTTGTCGACTTGTGGTTTCACCATGGGAAGCACAAGTTGTCGAAAGGCTAAACGTAAGAGGAAGCTGACAGATGATGAAATTCAGGCATATAGGGAAAAAGATAAGGAAAATCACCGAAGAAGGAGAGAAGGTATGTTAACCATTAATCAAGGTGACCCCGTAAATGTAGTTGTAAGTGAAGAGGATGTTCAATTTGAAAATGCATAGATGGAGATTGAAAATGTAGACTTTGGGAATGAAAATGTTGCACAAGAATGACATGAATGTTATACATCTCCAAATTATATGTGAAATGAAGTCCCTTGTAATAAAGATAATCAATCTTCAAATTTAGGGCTTTCAAAAACACCTAAATGGTTAATTGAAATTGAGGAGAACATTATGAATAATTGGGAAGGAAAGAGGTCACATAGAACCGTTAGGTTGTGGGCTTCAAGACTTTATGATCAATTTTTTCAAAACAAGACATTGGTTGAGAAATGTCAAATTTTTGTGCAGTTGTTAAAGATGCAAAAGATGAGACCTGTGCTTCTGAAATTGAAGATTCGTGTGAACAAAAAAATGGAGAGAAATGCCATTGTTGTGAAAAATCTTTTCAATGCTCTCAATAACATTGGGAAGACCAGCAGGGAAAAAGACAAGAGAGTAGGTTGGAGGGTTATTACAACCTCCTTAGTAAGTCATCAGTTGAGAAAGGCTCATTTGATGAGACAAACTTGTGTTGACTTCAATATAGACCATAAAACTTTGGGTAGAGCACTTACAAGAAGAGAAAGACTTGATGATCCGCTTCAAATTGATACATGGGCTTATGGTGGGAGACTTCCATGTTTCGATAAGAAGCTAACAGACGTTGTCAAGGATGAAATTCAACAATTTTGGGATGCTAACTCAAGAGTGTCACCAAATGTGAAGGATGTCTTGAAGTTGAGAGTTGGCAATCGAGACCGCACTCCACATCCTAAACATTATGTGGAGGTAAGTCAAACAATGTTGTATAAAAATTTTTGTGAGACACATCCAACATTGAAAATATCACAAAGGTCTTTTGAATCTGTGAAGCCATTTTATTGTGTACCCCTTAAGATTTGAAATACATGTTGCAAATATCATGTTGAGTTTTCAATGCATCATGAATTATTACGGTCCATTCATTCTAAATTGCATACTAATGAAATGCTAGAGGATTGTGGTGCAAGTGGTCTTCCCAAATCATCAAGAGACTTGCTAGATCAATTTTTATTTCATAGAGATGATGGTTGTTTATTTTATAAAAAAAATTGCTTAAATGCCAAGTGCTCAAAATGTGTGGCTTGTCCAAGTTTAGAACATGTTTTCATGAGGGTTTGGAACACAATTTTGGAAAGACACTCATCCAAAAAAAGGTATATGAAACAGTGAAATATACATTCAAGAGTGGAGGTGAAGGCTCTAGATGTGAGTTAGTTGCAAAAGAATACAATGTTGTTGATTTTATCTCAGATTTCAAGAAAAATCTTTTTTACAAGTATGCAAGTCATAGTCACAGGTCTCAATGGTTGGATCAATAATTCAGGACATGTAAGGACACTTTCCCCATTGCAACTATTATATCTGTTGTAGACTTTGCGGAGAACTATACATTGCAGCCCCAAAATGAGACTCAAGCTCAATATTACAATTCGATTCAGGTTGCTATTTTTGTACACATCACATATAGACATTCCCCTGATAGCACAAAAGATGAGTGAAAGATAATCAGAGAGTACCATTTTTATATGAGCGACGACAGGTCTCACTCTCATGAGTTTGTTCAACATTGTTTCCAGAACTATTTTGACTTCTTGTAGGAAAATGGTATTGCTATGGATAGGCATCTCATTTGGTTGGATAATTGCACTGGTCAATTTAATAATTCCAAAATGCTTTATTGGTTGTGTAGAATGCATGTGGAGAGAGGTGTACCTCATATTTGGAGTTTTTTTGAGTCAAAGCATGGGAAAGGGGAGCATGACGAAGTAGGTGCGTGTGTCAAGAGAGCTCTAGTTAAGGAGCAATTGAGGATTTCAGGTGCTGTACTTCTTAATGCTCATTCTATTGTTTATTGGTGTACTTTAGCATTGTCACAGGGGAGGACTCTTGATTCTACAGTGCATAGATTCTTTTGGTTGGTTGAGGATGAAACTATAGGAGATAGATTGGATTGTCAAACAATGAAAGACTCTTCAAAAATGCATTCATTCTGAAGCTCCAATAGTAGTACATGGACCATTTGGACATGAGAGTTGGCTTTTTTTTGCCCCATGTGTTTTTAGTATGATTGGGATCATTGCGAGTCAAGTGAGTGGGTGGATACATGGGTTCCACAGTATCTGACTCCTTTATCTTTGACACTCTCTATAAGAAATGATGACATGGACACTTCAATTGACTATGACCATCTTTCAGATCTTTTGAAGCCAGGAGATGTTTTTGCATTGGTTGCACCGTAGGGGAATGATGAGAGGTCAGATTATTGGTTAGCACGTTGTGTACAAGGTAAACAAAAGCTTGTACAACCGATGACAGATGGTGATGGGTTCACATATCCTACTGGTTCAGTTGTTGTTGCAAGAACATGGCTATGAACATACATGATTAGAAAGAATGGAGTTCCTGCATTTGAAGACTATGAGAAGCACAAAACTATTCTTATGTATTCACACCTTATTATAGCAACAAATGTCAAGTTGTCAAAACATCAAGGAAGACCAAAGACAAAAGAACTTTGGACTATTACTACTGCTGATCATGAAGCACTATTGGAGACCCTGAAGCAAAGAGATGACCCTTCAGGAACACTTGACTAGGTAATAAGTTAACTTAGTGCATTATTTTCTAAGTTTTTTAAGCTTAATTTCAATACATTAATTTGACCTTTCTTAGATTGTATTTTGAGTCAATAAACTTGGTTTTGTATGTGGAATGTAACTTGTCCAGGAGCACCTATGAAGACGCCTATGGTCACCATGGATCCAATTAGAGATAGAAGGACAAAAGGATCCTTAATGGTTAATTGAGATCTTTTGAAGCCTATAATGGCAATTTGTAACAATCAATTTGATTTAAAAGTTAAATGTCTTAAAACTCTTCATAAGGACTTATGACCAAAATCATGTATGGGTGGCCAATAGTGCCAAGAAGAGATCTTACATGTCATATACTTATGTCATTTGCATGGTTTGAATTCTTACATGTTTGATTGTTGTTTGTAATGCTTTAAGGATATTATTTTTTATCAAATTTAACAAGCTTAATCATGATTAATTTCACAGTTCAAATTTCAAACATACCACTAATAGTTAGTTAAAAGTGGCTCATATCTCAGACCTCGTGAGAGGTATTGACAAACTGTCAGGTGCTACGAGATCATGTTTTCAAGATCTACAATAACCTCTCTCAGTTTTGGGCAATTCGACTTCATTTGTATTTGGCAAGGTGATCTTAGTCGATGCCAAAACTTGCAGTGAGGGTCAGTTGAAAGTGGCTCAGCAGCGTATCTTTCAAACCGTCTAACCTGGCATTGAACCGTCTACTCCATTGGCAATGGTTGGCTGGGTAAACGCCAGTGACAACCCCATTCTACCCACAGATTCATGAAAATGCTCGCAACCATGCTCGACCCAAGTGACCCCAAGGTGCACTAAGCACGATTGGGTAGTGATCTTCTAGGGCTCATATCTTGGACCTCGTGAGAGCTATCGATAAACTATTAGGTGCTACGGGATCATGTTTTCAAGGTCTATAATAACCTCTCTCAGTTTTGGGCGATTCGACTTCATTTGCATTTGGCAAGGCAATCTCAGTCGATGCCAAAACTTGCAGTGAGGGTCAGTTGAAAGTGGCTCAGCAGTATATCTTTCAAACTATCTGACCTGGCATCAAATCATCTGCTCCATCAGCTCTGGTTGGCTGGGTAAATTCCAGTGACAACCCCATTCTACCCACAGAGTCACAAAAATGCTCGCGACGACGCTCGACCCAAGTGAGCCCAAGGTGCACTAAGCACGATTGGGCAGCGATCTACTGGGGCTCATATCTCAGACCTTGTGAAAGCTATCAACAAATCATTAGGTGCTATGGGATTTTGTTTTCGAGGTCTACAATAACCTCTCTCAGTTTTGGGCAATTCAACTTCGTTTGCATTTGGCAAGGCGATCTCAGTCGATGCCAAAACTTGTAGTGAGGGTCAGTTGAAAGTGGCTCAGCAGCATATCTTTGAAACCGTCTGACCTGGCATCAAACTATCTACTCCATCGGCTCTAGTTGGCCGAGTAAACACCAGTGACAACCCCATTCTACCCATAGAGTCAGGAAAATGCTCGCGACCACGCTTGACCCAAGTGACCCCAAGGTGCACTAAGCACGATTGGGCAGTGATCTTATGGGGCTTGTATCTCAGACCTCGTGAGAGCTATCAAAAAATCATCAAGTGCTATGGGATCATGTTTTTGAGGTCTACATTAACCTCTCTCAGTTTTGGGCGATTCAACATCGTTTGCATTTGGCAAGGCGATCTCAATTGATGCCAAAACTTGCAGTGAGGGTCAGTTGAAAGTGGCTCAGCAGTGTATCTTTCAAATCGTCTGACCTAGCATCAAATCGTCTACTCCATCGGCTCCAGTTGGCCAGGTAAATGCCAGTGACAACCCCATTCTACCCACAGAGTCACGAAAATGCTCACGACCACGCCCGACCCAAGTGACCCCAAGGTGCACTAAGCATGATTGGGAAGTGATCTTCTGGGGCTCATATCTCAGACCTCTTGAGAGCTATTCATAAACTATCAGGTGCTACAGGATCATGTTTTTGTGGTCTACAATAACCTCTCTCAGTTTTGTGTGATTCGACTTCGTTTGCATTTGGCAAGGTGATCTCAGTTGATGCCAAAACTTGAAGTGAGGGTCAGTTGAAAGTGGCTCAGCAGCGTATCTTTCAAACCGTCTGACCTCGCATCAAACATTCTATGCCATTGGCTCCGGTTGGCTGCGTAAACACCAGTGACAACCCCATTCTAGCCACAGAGTCATGAAAATGCTCGCGACCACGCTCGACCCAAGTGACCCCAAGGTGCACTAAGCATGATTGGGCAGCAATCTTCTAGGGCTCATATCTTGGACCTCATGAGAGCTATCGACAAACTGTTAGGTGCTATGGGATTGTGTTTTCAAGGTCTACGATAACCTCTCTCCATTTCAGATGATTTGACTTCGTTTGCATTTGGCAAGGCTATCTCAATTGATGCCAAAACTTGCAGTGAGGGTCAGTTGAAAGTGGCTCAGGAGCGTATCTTTCAAACCATCTGACCTGGCATCAAATCATCTACTCCATTGGCTCTAGTTGGCCAGGTAAACACTAGTGACAACCCCATTCTACCCACAGAGTCATGAAAATGCTCGCGACCACGCTCGACCCAAGTGACCCCAAGGTGGACTAAGCACGATTGGGCAGTGATGTTCTAGGGCTCGTATCTCAGACCTCATGAGAGCTATGAACAAAATATTAGGTGCTGTGGGATCATGTTTTTGAGGCCTACAATAACCGCTCTCAGTTTTGGGCGATTCAACATCGTTTGCATTTGGCAAGACAATCTTAGTCGATGCCAAAACTTGCAGTGAGGGTCAGTTGAAAGTGGCTCAACAGCGTATCTTTCAAACCGTCCAACCTGGTATCAAACCATCTGCTCCATCGGCTCCATTTGGCCGGGTAAACACTAGTGACAACCCCATTCTACCCACAGAGTCATGAAAATGCTCGCGACCACGCTCAACCCAAGTGACCCCAAGGTGCACTAAGCATGATTGGGCAGCGATCTTCTGGGGCTCGTATCTCAAACCTCATGAGAGCTATTGACAAAAACTTAGGTGCTACAGGATCATGTTTTTGAGGTCTACAATAACCTCTCTTGATTTTGGGTGATTCGACTTCGTTTGCATTTGGCAAGGCTATCTCAATTGATGCCAAAACTTGCAGTGAGGGTCAGTTGAAAGTGGCTCAGCAGCGTATCTTTCAAACCGTTCGACCTGGCATCGAACCGTCTACTCCATCAACTCCGGTTGGCCAGGTAAACACCAGTGACAACCCCATTCTACCCACAAAGTCACAAAAATGCTCGCGATCACACTTGACCCAAGTGACCCCAAGGTGCACTAAGCATGATTGGGCAGTGATCTTCTAGGACTCGTATCTCAAACCTCGTGAGAGCTATTAACAAACTATCAAGTGCTACGGGATCATGTTTTTGAGGTCTAAAATAAGCTCTCTCAATTTTTGGTGATTCAACTTTGTTTGCATTTGGCAAGGCGATCTCAGTCAATGCCAAAACTTGTAGTGAGGGTCAGTTGAAAGTGGCTTAGCAGCGTATCTTTAAAACCGTCTAACCTGGCATCGAACCGTCTGCTCCATTGGCTCTAGTTGGCCAATTAAACACCAGTGACAACCCCATTCTACCCATAGAGTCATGAAAATGCTCGCGACCACACTCGACCCAAGTGACCCCAAGGTGCACTAAGCACGATTGGGCAGCGATCTTCTGGGGCTCGTATCTCGGACCTCATGAGAGCTATTGACAAACTATCAGGTGCTACAGGATCATGTTTTTGAGTTCTATAATAACCTCTCTTAATTTTGGGTGAATCAACTTCGTTTGCATTTGGCAAGGTGATCTCATTCGATGCCAAAACTTGCAGTGAGGGTCAGTTGAAAGTGGCTCAACAGCATATCTTTCAAACCGTCTGACCTGGCATCAAACCATCTAGTCCATTGGCTCCAGTTGGCCAGGTAAATGCCAGTGACAACCCCATTCTACCCACAGAGTCATGGAAACGCTCACGACCACGGTCGACCCAAGTGACCCCAAGGTGCACTAAGCACGATTGGGCAGTGATTTGCTGGGGCTCATATCTCAGACCTCATGAGAGCTATTGAAAAACTATTAGGTGCTACAGGATCATGTTTTTGAGGTCTATAATAACATCTCTCAGTTTTTGGCGATTCGACTTCATTTGCATTTGGCAAGGCGATCTCAGTTGATGCCAAAACTTGCAGTGAGGGTCAGTTGAAAGTGGCTTAGCAGCGTATCTTTCAAACCGTCTGACCTAGCATCGAACCGTCTACTCCATCAGGTCTGGTTGGCCGGGTAAATGCCAGTTAAAACCCCATTCTACCCATAGAGTCATGAAAATGCTCGCGACCACGCTCGACCCAAGTGACCCCAAGGTGCACTAAGCACGATTGGGCAGCAATCTTCTGGGGCTTGTATCTCAGACCTCGTGAGAGCTATCGACAAACTATTAGGTGCTATGGGATTTTTTTTTTGAGCTCTACAATAACCTCTCTCAATTTTGGGCGATTCAACTTTGTTTGCATTTGGCAAGGCGAACTCAGTCGATTGCAAAACTTGTAGTGAGGGTCAGTTGAATGTGGCTCAGCAGTGTATCTTTGAAACCATTCAACCTAGCATCGAACCATCTACTCCATCAGGTCTGGTTGGCTGGGTAAACACCAGTGACAACCCCATTCTACCCACAAAGTCATGAAAATGCTCGTGACCATGCTCGACCCAAGTGACCCCAAGGTGCACTAAGCACGATTGGGTAGTGATCTTTTGGGGCTCATATCTCAGACCTCGTGAGAGCTATCGACAAATTGTCAGGTGCTACGAGATCATGTTTTTGAGGTCTACAATAACCTCTCTCAATTTTGGGCGATTTGACTTCATTTGCATTTGGTAAGGCGATCTCAGTCGATGCCAAAACTTGCAGTGAGGGTCAGTTGAATTGGCTCAGCATCGTATCATTCAAAGCGTCTGACCTAGCATCGAACCGTCTATTCCATCAGCTCCGGTTGGCCAGGTAAATGCTAGTGACAACCCCATTCTACCCACAGAGTCACGGAAACGCTCGCGACCACGCTCGACCCAAGTGACCCCAAGGTGCACTACGCATGATTGGGCAGCGATCTTTTTGGTTGTTGGATTCATAGAGGACTGGGACTATATCAGTGGGAAACTCAAGAGCAATTTTCAATACCAAGCTGATGATGCCTTCATGACACATGATAATGTAGTTCTTTGTGTTGACATCAATCATGATTCAGAGATGTTGGCTTCAGGTTCACAGGGTGGGAAAATTGAGGAGGACGTGCTCACAATTGAATCCCAAAATACATATGTATGATGGCTTCGACAAAATATTTATTGGTGTCACTTGCATGAAGCGGTATGTTTGTGGAGAGCCAGAAATGACACACTCTAGTTATAGCACCAAGCGTCCAATCAAAACACAGACGCATTAACACTTGTGTTGCAATAAGATCCAGATGGCACTATTCAGTAAATTAGTCCCTTCGCGTCTATCTCATGTTTATGAATAGATGTTTGTAAGCCTTTATTTCTTTCAGGTTAAAAGCATTATCATTTATAGTTTAGTTGATTCATTGTAAATCCTGCACGGGGAGTTGTACTCGGATAATTGAAAGGGCACTTACGCTTCTCAATAGCGAAGTGACCCAACTGTTGGTGTTGGTTGAGTCTTTTTATTTGGGCTTTAAAGGTCATTTTGTAAGTGTTTCTTTCAAAGACAAATCTGTTCACCAACAAGAAGTTAAACCTCAAACATAATAAGCTCCATGAACAGGGTATTCTAGAGTAAAGAAAAACAAATGTAACTTCAACAAGATATAATTTAAATCATAATGATAATCATAGTCAAGATATAACTTCACCATTCAATTCCAAAAACATGAATAATAAATATGTATATACAAAAGATGACGCAAATATAACATATAAATGAATATGTTCTATATATGTATCAAATGTATCAAAAGTATGTCCATATACAAATATGGCACATGCCATTTCTAAATGTCTACAAAATCAATGTTTTAAGGTGTACAATGTGGCATATATGCAATCTCAAAATGTGCCAAGTGTCATCTCTAAATGACCACAAAACTAAAACTACATCCTATGCTATAGGGGGATCATCAAAATGTAGCCTCTTTGAAGAAGTGTTGGGCTCTAATTGATCCTGCATAAAAAATGAGTTCAAACCAAAGTTAGATTGCTTACTTTATATGATTTGTACACACACAAACACAGATATATATATATATATATATATATATAATTCATAATTTTCAAACACTAATTTAATTAAAATTATAACTGAATACAAATAAATTTGTACCTAGTCTCTCGATCACCTACCACGATCAAGTGTCCTAACATAAGCCCTAGGTAGCGAAGGGACCATGCCAACAATACCAACTCTGACCTATAAATATATATTTGCAATAATGAGATTAGTAGACTGGTGCAACATAGAGTAATAAATCTACAAAATAGGATGATAGCATAATAAAATTACAAATTGATTGAACTAAAATTAAAACTTACATCTGGTGATCCCTCCTCTGGAATAGTGGGCTGGGTCAACAAAGAAATGAAAGATTCTCGTGGGACCTCCCTCACAGTCGGAGTAACCTATGAGAGTAAAAAGATTGTCAATTATATATCAATGTACTTCATCATAGCAACCCTAGTTACAAAATACAAATAAAAATATGTAAAAGTCTATGTACAATCGGGCTATCACTCCGAATCGAGATGCCTGTAACCCTACACCACCAAACTAGTGTCGGGACATCATCAATAGCCACACCCTATACAATAAAGTGCAAGTAAAATATTTATTACTACACACAAGTGGCATACATATGCATGCATAATTAATCTTAAACAATTAACTACCTTTCCTTTGTCGACACCTGATGAAGGAACCCCCTCACGCCCCCCACTGACATTGGCTGTAGCCTGCAAGAACACAATAAGATGACAATATATATTAGTAAATGTATGAATTTTATTGCTCTAATTGATAGAGATTTAGGCATGTACACCAAATGATATAAAAAAAAACTAATGGGTTCATAATTTATAATATATCGTATAGTCATCAAGGCCAAATGAAATGGCCGAAAGTGTCGACTCATCCACCTGTCTCACCTCCTCCTGTGTCATCGACTAAACATAAATGGAAAAAATATATATACATAAGTGCATGCAATCTTTAAAACTAATCTAAATAAATAAATTATTTTTAAATTAAATAAGTCATGTGACAAATTTATTTATAATGTTTACTGTTACCATATCAACAGGAGTCAATGGCTCTACGTGCACCTCCTGAGCACTCTCATGAGATGTAGATGCTCCATGAGGTGTTGCAGCCTTTGCAGTAGCCTCTCCTGTATCTCCCTCATCAATATCATGAAACTGATATATATCAGAATCAGTAAGCAGTTCAAGGCACATATGCCTGCACATAATGCATGTATGGGGCTCACATACATGTGACCTCCGACGAGATGTCGATGTGCCAGTAGCATCCACAGGAGGTAACACTGACCTAGTCTGTGTGATCAACTGATCACTCAGTAAATGAATTGCCCTAATAGTCTATTCAACAGCCTCTCTAATGATATCAGGATGCTGCACTGAAGGAGGGGGTGCAACATCAGTGGGGGGGACAAAGGTAGTGGCCTTTCAACGCTGGGAAGATGGCCTAGTCTAAGGAGCTCCTCTGCCTACACCCATGTTGGGCCTCATACTCCAATAGTCAACATGTTGACCAAGCATAAACTCAGCATACAATTTTTTAAGGAAATAAAATGGGACCTCCAAATTGCTATGTGGTGGTTTATCAAAAACCATCCACCAGCAATCCCAAAAGTTTGTGCACATTGCTTCATTTATGCACCATTTTATTGATAATTTGGGCTTTTTGGGGTCAACTGGTATTCCAGTTTTAGGATCGACAAAAAGGGTAGCTATATCTTCCTTAGTTATATTAAGGGCTGCAATCCCATCATGGTCAAGCCCGTCATCAAATTAGTCATGCCTATCATCATGCCAATGAAGAGCAGCATTATGTTGTTGCATGAGTGTGTCAATATTTCCAACAATTGTATTTAGTGTGGTAAGCATGGGAGCTAATGTAGGTATATTTTGATACATGTTTTGGAAACCTCGTATTGTGTTCAAATTTTCTTCTATCAAATCTTGTAAAGATTTATGGTTTAGATATGGGGGATTGTTTTCAGGATTGTTATTTGGAGGGTTATTTTCTTCATTGTTGTCAGCCATGCCTGATTAAATAAAAAACAAATCTAGGTTTCAAATATTATTACAAATATAAATACAAAACCCTATTTAAAAAAAAATGCTACATTTACAATGAAAATGAAATAGATTAATAAAAATATACAATTAACTACTTACCAAATATGCTTGAAGTCGAATTTGATGTTTCGAATATCAGGTATCCGAAAATATATCGGGTATCAGAAAACCACGGCTAGAAAATGATAAAATCGTGCTAGGAAATGAAGAATAGGGCTCGCGGGTGCGGGATATATGCCACAGTTATCAGGTACCCAAAAATATCAAGTACCCGATTAGGAATGTGCTTTGGTGGTAGGCTTGCCTAGGTGTACTGACACCCAGGCCTACTAAAAAGTCAACAAGCACTTTCATGCACTTTTGGACGAGTGAAAAGTGAATATTTTTCACATCGCCACTTTTTGGCCCCTCATCTTCTTGCACATACCCTCCTGGTGTACTATGCTAAGCTCGCAGATTTTCATGATTGTCGATTTGCTAGAGATTTGTTTTCTCTAGGCTGCTTATGCTTCATGCTCCTGCAGTAAATTTTGTGACTGTTTGAATTGGTTGGGTGGTTGAGACCCTAGCCCTAGCTGTCTGTAGCTTGTTGCATTCTCTCTAAGAATTCCAAGGCAGCTAGTGGTATAAGTTGCAGAATTTTGGATTTTGAAAGGGTTCCAAAACATTGTTGTTTTTTGGTCCCTGGTTCTTAACTGTAATATACTGATAGAAGTCTGGTTTTGTGACTTCTCTTGTCTTGGTGTCATTCTAATTGTATGTTGATTCTAGATTTGTTAATGAAAATGTCATTGAATCCCAATCTTGTATCTTGTGTATGTCTTCTTGCTTGTCTCTGAGCTCATATATGTTAATATCACAAAGTGTGTTAATGTATGGTAAACAAAGAGTATTTTGAATTCATCTCTGAGTTTCTAAAAAATTTATGATTAAAGCCTTTTAGGTGAATTCAGTGAGTTTACAACCAGGTGTATAATTTGATGTCCTTGTGCTTGGGGAAAGGGGTAATAGGCAAAGCACTTACTCTGGTTTCCATTATGTTTGATTTGAGGTATTCAGTTGAGGTATATAGTTAGGTGATTCTGAGCCCTGGGATAAGGCACTGGTCTTTCCTCTTGAGGTATTCATGGTTAACAACCACAAACACAAACATCATTTGATAAACCTTTAGCAATTCTATATGAGATATAGTGGAATATTGTTTTAGACTCCTTTAGAGAAGTGAGTCAAGGGTACACCCACCTAAGCATTGAAGCTCAAAGAGTAGAAGGATCCTTTGATCCTTGTTAGTTGGCCCTCTTCCTCATGGACTTTGGAGTGGTGATAGAGTCAGGATTTTATTTATATTGTCCATCAAAGTGTAAATCTGCAAGTTGAAGATCAAAGGGAATAATCCACAACCAACACATCCAACTGAAAATTGAACCAGAAGACAACACGTTGTAGAAAAATGACAAGTGGAAGACATGTCATCCTTAATATCAATCTCAAAAGAACCTAACAATCACCAACTCAATACTGCTAACAACCAATAAAAATTTTACACGAGAATACGACCTGACAGTGTTAGGACCCACCAAAAACTTTATTCATCAAAAGGTAATTTGATGGTCATCGCTATACCGCGATGCATAAAAGACATGAATCTTAGTGCAACGGTATAACAACAACCATGGATTAGATTCATTCATTAAAGGCTAGTGCATTACAAAATTAAATGGGCCCACAAGGATAGGTGGTGCGTGGTCGCCATTTCACATGTGAGGAAATTTGACAAAGAGCAGTCTTGCGATATTACGACAACCGCACAATTTTAAAGGCTTTCCTTTATAAAAAATTAATCTAAAACTTAGGCTTTGGTGGATTTAATTAAATAAAAGGGGAAGATAGTTTGAAAGCCTAACCACTTCGACACATAAAATAAGGAACAAAGTGAGTCAAGATATTAGCACATGTTTTATGAAAAGATTAATGACTCAAAAAGGTAACACAAAAACATAACATGACCTAGGGTGAGTTAGGGCTTCGGATAAGACTTAGGGTTTACACCTTGAAGAATATTACCACTAGGTCAATAATCTTAGGTTACTTTGAAACATTATCATAGAGCTCAGAATTTTTATATGATGATAACACGATCTCTAGCACATTTCATGCATGGATGAGAAACAAAATCCAAAGTTTCTAGATTCTGAGAAGAGGTATGAGTGGAGGCCAAAAAAGAGATATTTGTGAAGGTTTCATAGATGAAGGTTACTGAATCATCATCTCTGCACTGGTAATGAATCTGGAAACCCTCTCTATAAAATCTCCACATCTAGAAAATCTCCACATGTAGAAAATTGTCTGGGTATACCATTCAATTATGTTGTGTCTCCAAAAAATTGTGACCATGATGCCTAAAATTATGTTTCTCAACTGTTGTGATATCTACATTTATGTTTCTCAGCTGTCATGTTTATGTGCATGTTCTTTATGTGTTTGACTTCTCTCCCTCGCATCCAAAATAAGATTTTCCCATTCTGAATCAAGAATGCATGTGTAATAGGTATGTATGTTTTATCAAACATTTATCCACAACAGAATGGGAAGACATCTTTCTAGCCTGGGCCTGGATCCTTTGGCAATTAGCTTCATAATAAATGAAGTAGATGAGAGCTGAGCAATTAGCTTCCCAAGAAAAATTTCATAAATGAACTATGTGTACCCCAATTCCTGTGCCCTATGTGCATACCTAAATGATATATTTGAAACAAAAAGGGTAAAGCTTAAAGAAGTTAATTTTGCATCACAGTTTGTAGTTGCTGTAGCAGTAGAGCATCAGGTGCCACCTTCAGCACAATATGATCACCTATCCACAAAGACCAAACTTCATAAAACACACAGACCTGTCTAGTGATCATATTGTGATGAAGGTGGTGCCCGATGCTCTACTACTGCAACAACTACAAACTGTCATATGGTTACTACAGCCATTGTCCAAATACCAAACTTCAGGGTTTCCTTCTTCACCAATATTGCACATGATGAAGGTTGTGGAGTTGTTTCTTTCTGCAAAATTTACAATAGAAACATTAACATGTTGTGGCTGGTCACTTTGTTTCTTCCAGAATTCATAAGCATAGTGCCCAAACTTGTGGCAATAATAGCATTCAACATTTCTCTTATTAGAGCTTCTACTTCTTCTTCATCATTGGGAGCTATTCTGAGAGCTGTTTGCTCCTTCATGGCCAACTCCTCCAACATTTCTTTGTCAGGAGCTCCCACATCCTCTTCCTCTAGAACTACATCCAGATCAGTTATTTCTTCCTCTCCCCCTGCCTCTTGCATTGGCTTGAGCTCTGAAAGCTAGGTCTTGAATGGAACTTGTGGACCTATTAATGTGATGCTCATGAGTATGGAAAGAACCCATCAACTCATCAACTGTCAACTTGGACAAGTCCTTGGACTCTTCAATTGACATCACAAGTGTATCAAATTTCTTAGGTAAACTCCTAAAAATATTCTCCACAACTCTTTGTTCTTCAATCTCTTCTCCATTAGCTTTCAACTGACTTAATAAAGTGGAGACTCTAGTGCTGAACTCAAAAATAGATTCATTTTCTTTCATGAGAAGAGACTCAAACTCTCTTGAAAGCATTTGTAACTTCACAACATGGACTTGATCAGTCCCTTTGAATGTGGTTTCAAGAATATCCTAAGCTTCTTTGGAATAACTAGCTATTGCTATTCTTGGAAATAAAGCCTCTGTCTAGGCTACTTTAATTAGGCTCATGGCCTTAGCATTTTTCCTTCTTGTTTCTCTCAACTGAGTCTTCTAACCATTTGTGAGAGTAGTGAACAGAGAAGGGTATGTTGTATCCGTGAAGCCATTCTTCACTAGATCCCACAAATCATTTTCTATCATGATGGTCTTCATTTTTCTTGCCCAAACATGATAGTTTTGTCCATTAAAGGATGATGCCTACTGTCAAACTTTTCTCTCATCTCTGCCATGTCTCTTGCATAATAAATTCAAACACCCAATGAATACAAATGCCCAACTCAATAGGATTAAGGGCTTAGTAGCTCTGATACCATGTGAAGA
This sequence comes from Chamaecyparis obtusa, assembly GCA_027943335.1. NCBI lineage: Eukaryota > Viridiplantae > Streptophyta > Pinopsida > Cupressales > Cupressaceae > Chamaecyparis > Chamaecyparis obtusa. The sequence goes on along the minus strand of BSBK01004545.1, from coordinate 128,154 downwards.
TTTTGAAAGAAAAAACAAACAAGAAGTACAGAAAAATATCTTCCAAAAATCCAAAATTTTCACCCAAACTAGATAGAGTAGTGGAACACGGACATGGCTGCTCTGTTTACAACCACACAGCAAAAGGAATCAAATAGAGACAACAATAATAATGATAAAAGAGAGAAAGAGATATATAAGTTGCTATCTTACTTCTACTTCAAATCTGAAAATTACTTTTACACCTACAAAGCTGAAAATATAATCTCAACAAATAAACTAATGTCTTCAACTATACAGACTAAAAAAAAACTTGCAACAATTTGGAGGCTGCATACAAAATGACTAGAGCTCCTTAGATCTTTTTCAATATGCCTGGAGTAATCACTGCTCAACAAAACATACACATACAACTGTTGCTGTAAGTTCTCTGCTAAAAAATAGAGCACAAAAAAAACATTCCTTGCTGCTGCATACCAAACAACCAATATCAACTCTCATCTATATGTGAAACTAGAAACATTCATTTTCTTTTTATAAGTTTCTTTTGCCCCAAAATAAATTAGATTTCCTCAATCAGATTCAAAACTTAACTCCTAAGTTACGAGAGGATTAGGATAAGATCATTGAGTTGCAATTAATTTTGAGTTGTTGAAAGCTCTTGGAGAATACTGTCAAAAAAGGAAAGGTGAGGTGTTGACAACTACTGCAAGCTACTGAAATTCCTGGAAGCTCCTGAAGATTAAATGAGTAGCTTAGTGTGTGTCAGTGAGGCTCAGACAATCAGATTTAATCTATAAAATCCAACATCATAACCATACAAAAACTCAAAACCGTCTACCAATCTCCAGACAAAGTATCCTAGAGTGTTGGATCCATTGCTGCATCCACATAACTATGCTCTCTGTAACTCTAAACCATTTAATAGAATAAGCTCCTTAGAGTTAAAAGGGTGTGGTTTATATTTAGCTTACCTGATAGCTGTAAGAAAACTCTCAATATAGTCATTGAGATACTCCATCCTTGACCTATCATTTAATGCCTCCCAGAGTGAAAGGGATCGATTGTTTATGGCTCCATATCCTATTCAGCAATTTATATAACATTTTAGAATGAAACAAAACAAAATGAAATCACAATAAAGCACAACATTGTATACTAAATGCTAATAGACTAAATGAAACTAAAACCTAAATATTAGTAGAGTAAAGACTAGTAAAAACAACCAAAGAGGATCAATATTATGAGTGTGAGAAAGGCTTTAATTTGAGAGTTAATTGAGATTGCATTAATGGGTACTGTGGAAAAAAAACCAGGTATAATAGAAATATCTAAGTGTCGGTCTATGTAATATATTTTTAAAAATATTGAATACTTATATAAAGAAGAGATTAATATTGTTGTTGAGCTATGAAGAGAAGATTAAACACAAAATAGAAATATTAAAAATGGAGACAATCAGAAAGAGACATAGCTCAACCAATTATGTGGTTCATTATTAATGGTTAAATCTAAATAAAATAGAGCAATATCATCTATTCAGTGTCATAGTAGATACATCGTCAATAGGTGAGAGAACTTAGTAGTTGAGCACCTTCTACATGGAAATTTCAAAGTGCCACATCATCAAATATGATGCCACATCAGCATGCTTTTTGTCAAGATGTCCAAAATAGTGCAAAAAAAAGTGAGACCAGTTGTAGTGCATTAAGGACCCCATACTTGTGTAGCTGATGTGGCATTACCTGATAAATTTCTTTTTAGAATAAAGGATACATTTCATTCGATTATCGGTAGTCATCATTAGCAAAAACAACTTTAAAGTCACAACTGTTGGTACAATGTCATAAAAAATATTAGATACTAAATCAGCAAGTGGAGGTATTAAATTAACAATTGCTATCACAACCATTAAACACTTTCTAGGTCTTCTCCCCTATCCAATATATATACAAATGCTTTTAATCTTCAAATTAAAAAATTAACAAAAAAGCCAAGGTTAATAAATAAAAAATAATAATTTTATAATCATTACACTTCACATACTCAACAATTAGTAGAGAGATGATAGGCTATCTTTAAAACACTATCCTATTTCCAACTAATCTTGACTATTTAATCTAAACCCAACTCTTGTGAGTTAGATATGTAAATCCAAAACATATCATAAATCATCTACGTACACATAAATAATACCATTTTCAAAGATTAGTATAGGCGGGTTGTCATAGTTTTTCTTGAAATATTCCAATAATGCCTCCAATCCCCATGGAACAACTGCTAGTCCAGATGGTGCTATCTGCAATTAAATAATAAGATTTTCTTATCCACGCGACAAGTTTGATTTCATATAGGAGATTTTGGCTAATTAGAAATGTGGAAGGAATAAATTATATGTTTACCTTTCCAATAGGGACATCAGCTCGCATTACTTTACACAGATAAACATTTACACACGTCAGTGTCTAAAATAGTGTACCACTCTTCCAAGCTCAGTAATCTATTTCAAAGTTTATACCTACCAGTGAGATTTGAGCCCATATCACTTGTAAAATTTCTTTTACCAGAAATCCCATGATCAGATAAATCTGAGACATAGTAAGTTCTGTAATGATTCAACCCAATGAAATCGAAAGATCCCCTTAGCTTTTCAGATTGTTCTTTAGTGAAAGTAGGCAGCATGGAGCCTGCAACCTTTTTCATGGTCCAAGGATAATCCCCAAAGAAAACAGGATCTATGAACCTTTAAGACAAAAAGAAAGGAAAGATTTTCAATGTATTAAATTGATATATATCATGCAAAATTCTATCACGAGGTTCCAGAAGCATTCTCATTTGAACTCGGTAGAATCTTACCAACCATTATAAAAATCATATGTCCTTTGAGTTGCAGCTATGTCTTTGGGTGAGTTTGTTAATGGCACAAACCATGGCGCAAAAATTGCCAAGGTGACGAAACCTCTTTGATTGACCTGCAGAAAAAATTAACTAATCAAGCTGTTAAACTACAACTTCATACACTTATTAAAACATAAAATGCTTAGCTTGTGATTTCAAGTCCCTAAACTAATATATTATTGAGTGGTTTGATAGTCCTCCATTGAAGGGAGAATACTTGAGCCTTCTTAGAAGCGAGCATGGGAAACCACTCAACTTAAGAAACAAATACCACAATACATTAAATGTTTAAAATTAGAACCTGAAATTTTTCTCTGTAGAGCTTCAGCTCAACTGCCTGAGCATGAGATAACAAAACATGATGACCCACAATGTATGGTTCCACTGTAGAATCTCCTGCACTGTAGTTGCCGTATAGTCCAAATGGATAAGAACAGCGTTGGGGAGGCCACCAACCAAGGTCATAACTTAGAGGGGGAAATGCATTTGGCTCATTGAAAGTTGTCCAGTTCTTCACTTTGTCCAAAAATTCTCTGAAACACACTTCTGCAAAGGCTCTGAAATCTTCTCTATTTAACAATAGCCCATAAAAAACTGTTAGGAATCTGTTTAAGAGTAAAGATTAGCTCCACGAATAACCATAGCCACTTTTGCAAACTTTTTAATGAAGTGTAGCTTACAAGTTACAACAGAATACAAAGTTCAGGATTAATTAAATATTGAGACGTTACTCTACTTGGGGACTGAGCCATCCTCCATAGGCATCTTCCAAGCTCTGGGGAAAGTCGAAGTGGAATAAGGTTACATTCGGTTGAATCCCTGCAAATTTTATGAACTTATTCATTCACATGTTTTTGGGTTAAATTATTCGTTCAATCTTCAATTTAGGTTCTTGGTTCTCTATTCAGTTCCAAGATCTCTTACTGTTTTAACTTGATAGGGACCAGGAAATATTGTATTACGAAAGTGGCCTTTGGTTTCTGCGAAAAGCATTGAATACCATGGAGAATGAGTTCATTGATGAGATTATTGTAGTATTCCAAACCCTTCGGATTGACGACACCCCTTCCATCTGCAGCAAACAGCAAGTTAAAACAGTGTAATTAAACAAAAGAATTATGTTTTCTTCTAATGATATAACATTTTGTGGTATACAAGATAATAAAGGACAAACAACTTTGTGTGTTGCACTTTGAAAATAAAACCATTTAAATGACAAACAACTTTATGTTTTGCACTTAAAAAAAAATGTAAAGGATGAATAATTTTATGTGTATGTATTTTTCAATTTATTAGTGCATTTTTTGTTTGTTGTAATATCATAATTTGATTTCTTGTAGAAAATGTGTCATACTTAGCAATTGATTAGTTAAAGGAGTTCTGTAATGAATGGTTCATAAGTCACAACATTTCTTGAAAGTTTTGTAAATTGGATAACAAATTAAGTGAACATAATCTTGAAGAAAATTCCATTGTTAAACATGTTTAAGTTAGACTAGTACCATAATTTGACTTTTTGAAAAAATATTTTCTACTTATAAATAAATATCTTACTAAAAAAATTATTTTTTTATTTATATAGAAACTTTTATATTCATTTTTTTAATTGTAAAACTAGAAAAAAATAATTTTATTTAAGATTGTTTTAAAAAAATATAACAATCTCTAAATTCTTATAATTTACACTCTGTAAATATTTCTCTTATTTATAATAGAATAAAATCTAAAATAAATATATGATAAAAAAAATTGAGTGTTTTAATAGAAATTGTATAGAGGAAAAATATTCAAAAGAAATATATCATTTAGGATATGAACGCAATATAAAGTAAATTTATTGTTGAATCTCCACCACAAAAAATAATGTCTACTCTAATATATTGTTTGGTAGTACCAGGTATAAGTCGTGACCATGAGATGGAAAATCTATATGCATCTAATCCCATTTTGAACATCAGACGGACGTCCTCCTGAAAATATGTTTAAAGTAAATCAAGTAAACCAACTGAGCTGAATCCTGATAAAATAATTAACGAATGTTTTGTTAATTTGGCCAGCAAAAATCAAGCATAGTATAGAAATAGAGATTACTTTATAATGGTGGTATGGATCTGCAGTAACATCCCCTGTGCTTCCATCAACCATTTTCCCTGTGAATATCAAGTTATGATGAACAAATCGATTGATTGGACGACCTTCACATTATAAGTTGTTAGAGGGAAAGGAGGGACTAACTAGAATGTGTGTAGGTATCCCAAATGGAAGGTTTATGCCCATCAAGTTTTCATATGCCTTCAACCTTTAATTTGTATACACCGACATCAAAATATAATTTACCAATATAACAACTAGTAGAAACTTGATGTGAGTGTTCCACAGTGCTTGCACTACTACTTAAGAGACCTAGCTTGTCTCTTCTAGGTACCTAGTCTCCCCTAGGTCCTAATTGGTTTAGTAATTAACTAATTCCCAATCCTAACTCCTCTCCAAGATTTTTATCCTTTGTGCTTAACCTTAGAAGACTAACACCCTAGTTTTAGTACTCTTATTCACACTCACTTAGAAGGCTCTAAGTGTCAAATCCTCATAAACTTGGTCCATAATTGAAGGGGTTTTCTACACCTTGAAAACATGCATAACTTTGTTCATTTGATCCATTCTTGTGGGATCTTCAATCTTGTTTCTACCGGGTTCCATATTTCATACTTTGGAGACCTTAAAACTAGGCTTTCCCTTGTAGCCTTTTCCAATCACCTTTTGCTATTTCTTGCAAAATGTTCCTTAACACCCTAGAAAAATAAACCCATATTCAGATACCCATTTCAAAGTTTTAAAACATTCATTGGGTCTTGGGGTCTGACAGGCTCCGTACATAGGGTTCCTATATACTAGGACAAGAGACCTAATAGGCCTAATTTCTAGGACTTAACAGTGATTGTTGCTTAAAACTTGCTCAAACCTTATGCTAAGTGTTTGAAATGACTCCACCACTCATAACATGTTTAGTGATGTTGAAATCCTAGCTCGTACTATACTTGTACCATACTATACCTTTCTACGCTGCATGAAACCTTCTTTATTCCACTGTCAAGCCTCTAACTGGACCTTCCTAGGTCGCCTAGGGCTTGGCATTAAAAATAGTAAACAATCTCATCCAGGCTCCTACCTCTATATAAACAATGTAAAATGGTCCCACTTTAAGATTAATCCATTTCTTTGAAGTTTCCATGGTTGAATCTTTGGTGGGAGCCATGAATTTACAAACAGTCTCACAGACACCAGCAGACTGTCCTACACTAAACTATTTTTGCACAACCAAAATACTAACTTAAATCAACTAAATTTATAAATGAAAAAATATCAGAACATAGCAAAGAACAGTAATTAGTCACTCGATTCGAGTTCTCAATCCATTACACACGACTGTCAACACAGAACCTCGAAGTCCTCTCTGAATCGTTGTTGTAGAGCTCTATTTTCTAATTCAAACTATTACAATTCAACTAACTTCTTGAGATTAGAGTCTTGGCTTACATTAGATTCCATCTCCTTCATTTTAGGGCCTGTTGGCCGAGCATCAACTCCTAAACTCTAGGGAATCCAAGGATAGTAAAGTTGCATGCAACATTTGTAATAATTGCAAATGTTGTCATGACAACATTTTTACAACATTTGGCAATTTCCTTTAAGCCATGATCCTATTTCTTAGGATCTCTATCCTCATGAGATTCCGAGGAACCAACTAACTTAAAGACCCTAAGGCATCATAATAACATCCATTAACAACATTTATGTGCCTAAGACACATTAAAGCCTCTATCTCACTATCATCTGTTAACACTAGGAAATGAAATAACAACTAACAATGGCTACTTAGTAACCATAGTCCTAGTGATTAATTCACTTAGCCAACATTGCAAATGACCTTCTAAGGTCTTCAAACAAACTAATCTAACCTCTTGACTTGGCTAGGGTCAAGTACAAGCCAAAAACATTTAAACAATGGAGGTTAGCCTAGGTGCCCCTGCACCAAAACTATAGAGGAAATAAAGGAAGCGGTATTACCTGGTAAGCAGAAGTGCCTGCACTGAAGATGAAGTTTTCGGGAAAATCATCTCTGTTGAATTGCAGAGAGATATGAACTTGAATTCTTATGAAGAACCAAAACGAAAGTGCTTCGCTCTTGGCAATCTTTATTTTTCACCCCCTGCTATGAGTAAATCCTTTTACAAATGGGGTATCATGATCAGTTGAACTTTAAATTGTTTGGTTTTCAAGTAAGACGTGCGTTGGTAAATCGAGATATGCACGTAATGAAGAGAGGGAGAAGGGAAACGTGACCCGGCAGCTTTAGTTTGCAGCCGCAAATATAATACATGAATCAAATCCTGTGACAAGAACATTTTTGTGCAGAGCATAAAATTATTTGTCTTGCCAAATTAAATGACATTAATGAGACTGAGAAATTAGTAGAGCGTTTGGAGCATATATGGAGTCGTGCTGTATTAGAAATTGTTGGGCATATTGGTGCGGGTTTTTTTAGTTCTGGTGTCCGGCCATCATTGGTTTGCTCGGCCATTCCGATTTGACCCTTTGCCTACAAAACAACAACAATATTAGATGTTAGAAAGGATGGCAAAATTCTTCATGGAAGAGGAATTTTTGGCTATACTACAGTTGGGTAAGCAATTCATGAATGGTCTCATATTCTAGTAGTTCACATGCTTATGCAAGCCAAACTCAACATACAGTTTTTTGATGAAATAAAATGACAGATCCATTTTGTTATTGAGTGGTCATAAAAAACAATCCACCAAAGATCCTAGAAATTATCTTACATTTCATCATGTGTATACCATTTCATAGAAAGCTTTAGTTTTATAGGATTCATTAGACACCATTTCATAGAAAGCTTTAGTTTTATAAGATTCATTAGTTGTCTAGTATGGGGATCAATAAAGAGGACAGTTATATCAGCTTTTGTTATTTTGAGGTCCCTTACCTCTTCATAAGACAAGCCGTTTGCATAGTGAGCCTTCATAGCTTCTCACTACAAAAGTGTAGAATTATGCTAGGTGGCGTTAGGTGGTGAGAGTTTCCGCATTTGAAATTATCGACTATAGTGTGTCAAACATGGGAGTTAATTGAGGGATTGTACAATAAATATTTGTAATGCTCCTCAATACCTGATTAACTTGTAAATTTATATAATTAAGATATAATTTTAAAAATACAAATAATTTCAAATAGAAAAACCTAATTTAAACCAAAAAAAATGAAAAAGGGAACAAAAGAATGTAAATAAAAGATTAAAAATGAAGAATATTAATTGTTACTTTAATTTTAATCTCACCCTACCCCTCACCCTCACTCTCACGCTCACCCTCACCCTCACCCTACCCCTAACCCTAAATATAATTGTAACCATTAACATAATATTACTCCTAACTTTAAACCGTTCACCCTAACTGTAATCATAACCCTACCATTACCTTAGGTGATATGCTAAGGTTAACTGTGATACTAGCCCTAATTATAACTCTAACCCTAATACTAACCCTAATTACATCATTGACCTTAAATGTTACCCTAACACTAACCTTAACAGTAATCCTAACACTAAGCTTAACCATTAGAGTAGCACTAACTGTAATACTAAAAGTAACCATAATACAATTGTTGTCAATTCAATAGTTGCCATTGTAGCATTACACCTTTTATACAATTAAATCAACTGTATTACTTGGTTTGTGGAAAAAAATTGCATGCAACTAATTTGTGGTATCTACATGGTTTGAATTTATATAACAAAGAAACTTTTCATTTTATGTAATCCAAAAAAAATGACCGTCACAAATTTTTATGTTTGGTTGGTTTGAAATTTGAATTATATTTAATAGAATTATTTATTTATTTTTTGTTTTCTATTTTATTAAAAAATTTAATGAAAAATATTAGTTTTAATTCTAAATTTTATAGAGATATATTTTAAAACTATTGATTTATAATAATACTTATTGACTAAGATGAGTTTATATTTTATATAAATTTTTATATTCAATTTACTTTTCATCAGTAACTTTTTGGCGATTAAGTCGAGATGCATCAATCTTCAATGTAAAGTGGCATATTAATTTTTTTAAAATATGGAATGGAAAGAGTCCCGCCAACTGTATTTTCACTATGTTTAGAGTTGACTATTGAAAATTTAATACATACGAAAGTGGAAACGGAGATGAAATTGCAAGTCATGTTTGTGAATAATTAGTTTGGCATTGATAAAACAGAAATATCACCACGGCTACCTGCTCTACAGAAATTCAGAGTTATTTGTATTTTCCATCCATTGACTAACGGTGCGATTGTTGTGTCCATCGAAAGGATTAAATCAAATTCCGGATTGAAAGTTGTGTCCATCAAAAGGATTAAATCAAATTCCGTACTCTTCCATCTTCTTTGTACAACGCAGATAATTATTTTATGCATAGCCTACACGAAAAGTGGTCAATATTTTAGAAATGTTGCCAAATGTAAAAATCTATTTTCTATGAATTTTGTGAAATATTAGCTAGAATAGTCCATAACAAATTGTATGCATCTACTATTTTGTGCATTTCCATTTCAAGGAGGCTAAAAGTCCTATGCAGTAAATTCCCATTCTTTTCAGAGCCATGAAGAAATGGGTAGAGTATATGGATGCCAAGAGCTATTCCTACGCAATATCAATTCTGCAGAAGCATTGTCATATGATATTTCTAACTTCAATTGAAAAAATTCTAGTCCTTTAGCATTGATGACAGTCAAGACATATTGTCTTCAGCATTAATGCCTTTAGCGTTGATAAACGTTAGAATCTATTCGTGGTAGTTCTAAGTTGACATACTGAACTATACGCTCTAATCTCATATAATTTATTTAAAAATTCATTCAATATTATTTAAATTTTCAAGATGGAGAAGATATGATCGAGGATAGAATACCCAAGTGTAAAAACCTGCAAGATCTAGTGATAATAAGAAGCATAATAATGAAATGAGCCCAAAGTCGACATAAACATTCATTGGAGGCATGAACAAGTGTCATACATGTATGGATGACTAATTAGGATTAAAATCCCAAATGAAATTAATTAAGTAATTACAATAACACCCCCCTTAAGAATAACTTATGAAGACAAGATAAAAATGGGTCCTAGTCTGGTGAGGTACCCATGTACAATGCAATCTCTTAGAAAGTGGAGAAAGAAAATTTAGTGCGAAAAAGATATTCTCCGAAAGATAGAAATAAGAAGAGAAGAAGTCTATAAGGCTACCCCTAAAAGATGATGCTCTCGTTGATGTAGACCACACACCAAGAAGATCTTGTGGCTCTTCCTAAAAATTTGGCCGAATATGAATGTCATCTACAGAATCATCTGAATTATTAGGACTGAAATATGGATTTGAAGAATCCACATCATGTTGAGAGCCCATACAGTGTGTAGCACTAGAATCTACAATTGTTTGATCAAATAAGACCATGCCCTTCCATTTCTCTTTGTCCTTAGTAATTTCCTAATTTTAAAAGCTTTGACAAAATCAGTTACCTCAATATTATTCTTTTTGAGGAGAAAAGTGAGATGCTCAATTTATTTCTTCATGCATTAGTGTTCTTCATGACCAGTATTGTTACAAGCACAAAACTTAACTCTCTTAGTAGTTGATTTTTGAGATGAGTTATCCTTTTTGAAGTTGTCGATTTTATCTTGTTTGTTCCCTTCCTTGTCTGTTTTAGCATTTTGATTCTTTTCATTTCCTATGATTAGAACTTGTGCCTTAATAGATTTTAAAGTACCTATTTGAATTAAATTTTCTTACATTCCCTTGTAGGATTAGCAATAAAATTATCAAGTGAGGGCATAGACCATGAGGTACTAAGGGATCTTTTAGTAGAATAGAAAGTACAGACAAACACAAAATATTTAGGACCTAGTTTTGAAAGTACAAAAAGGATTAATTGATCCTCTTTCTTATCAATTCCACAATATTTTAACTGTAGCTTCAAAGATTTAAATTTAGTGAAGAAGTCCTCTAAAGTTGAAAAACTAGTAGGACTAAGACCTAGAAGTTGATATCCAACTCATGACTTCTAAATTCATGAGTTGTCCCAAATAATATGTTTAGAGCTTACCAAACTTTGTTGGGTGTTTTAAACTTCTCAACATGAAATAATAATTCAGGAGATATGTTTAAACATATAAAGCCAAACAATTGGTCACAAATATTGAGAAACTTTTCTTTTCCCTTAGTTGCATTAGGTTCTTTTTCTATTCCTATTGTTACCCTATATAAGCTTTTATTATTTAGTGCCAAAATTACTTAAATAGCTTCCAATTATGATAATTAAAAGGAGTTATAGGTTTGATGCAGGAGCATCTTGGGTTTGTGGCAATCTTGCATTACCCAAAAAGATCTCCTTTCAACTTATTTTTTTACTATTCCAATTGGGCAATTTCTATTGTTTCTAGTCAATCCAGTTGGCACATCCTCTTATGCCTAATCATTATATTATGTTCTAGACATCATGAAAATCTTATCTTTATGACCACATCTTGATCTAATGTTTCAAGATAAAGTTATCTTATGATTGGGTCTGGTCCTATATTGGTTTCCTATTCTAACAGACAGGATGGTGATATCTAGCTTGCATTGAAAATTCAAAGTTTGTAGTTTATCATGGCACATTTTTTTATGTTCTTATGTTCATGGATGATCTCCTTGTACAATCGCACACCATGAAATACTTATTGGGGTTTGTTCTTATGGATTTGCATCCTACCATATTTTTTGTAAATCATTTTCTTTATCTTGGGATTCATGATCGGATAACCTAACATGTGGCTAGAGATCTTGTATATAAGTAGGCTTGTAGCTCTTTTTTTAGGTAGTGCTCCTGCATGGGAGATAGCTGGTAGACTAGCATCTGATTTTGTAAATAATCAAGCTTGTACGCCTGGAATGTAGGAATGTGTGTTTGTTGGTTGATTGGATGTAAATTCTTGGTTCTTTGTCAATGAGAATATAAGTTTAGTTGGCTCAATCTATTGTTTGGTATAAGTTGTTGATTTCCTATGTGTTGTCTCTACTTTCAAGATTGGACATCTCCTTTGGGAATTTCTTTGGTCTTGACTGTGTCAAGTGGTATCAAAGCAAGATTCACTCTTGTGATCGTACATCCAGTGTCCTAGACTTGCGAAGTTCCAGATTTATTATTTGTTGGGTGGAAGAACTGAGGATCTAACCTGCATCATCAAATAACTTATGAAAGGTGGTTAGGAAGGATTTTTTGTTGGATGTTGAGTGTGGAATTTGATGAGAGTTAACCGATCAGAGTTTTGACCTTGTGAATTCCTATATCTATTGGTTGTGAGGTGGCAGAGCCTGAATCTGGCTCACAATTGGAGAGTACTTGCACATGAGAACTACATAAGAATTGTTGGTCTTTAGGAGTGTTGTTCCTAAGATGTTAGATTATTTTTCCTGCACTTAAAAATCTTGAATGACTTGTTGTGGGATGGTAGAAAGAAAATATGACCTCCAATTGCAAAATATTTATTGAAGGATGGATCGAGAGGAAGTTGTTGAAGGTTGTGAACCTTGGTATGAGTTGATGAGTCATTCCATGGGTAAACAAAATTCCAAATGGAGTCCAAGGGTGAAGGCATGTTCAATAAATCACAAAAGGAGAGGAAATTGAAATCTTGCAAACAAATCTCCAAGTTAGGGAAGTTGCACTATGGATAAGGAGAGATGTCACTAAAGAGAAGAATGAAACCTAGATGGTTAGGGATGATGATGAATAAATTCATAGCTGAGATGAAGAATGAAATGATATCTATGCATTTGGAGATATGCATGTAGAAGAGATAACATTGTTGGAAAGGAATTTTTTGAGTAAGAGTTCAATATTGGTGGAGTAGTTGCGGTTGTAGATGTTTAGTTGGCATTTACCAGTTAAGAAGAAAATTGTTTGGCCTATTAGAAGGATGATCTGGAATCAGGAGATGGATGTGGAGGTTACTGTCGAGGAAGACATAGAGATCCTTGAGGTAAACAAGTCTATGAGGACTTTGATCTCAAACATTTTATAGGTTAAGGTAGATGTGGATGTGGTTGACCATCATAATCAGTTAATTGGATATGATGACCTAGTTGAGGTTGGAATTTAATTTCCTTTTATTGAATCTGGTAACCTAGTTAGGTTTTTTGAAGAGTTTACTATGGTTGGGGCTGACAATGCGGGTACTGACATTATTTTTGTTGGTGAATACTTGTTCAGAATGAGTTGTTTCAGTTGCTTAGTGATTTGTAGTAGGTGGCTAAAAATGAACCCAAGTTTGTGAAGTTGCAAGTTGTTGAGAGTGTGACTAAGGGTGTAGAGTTGAGGAAGAATTTGATGGATAGATCTGAATCCGAGGAGTTGATGAAGGTTGATGATAACCATATGGTGTTGTAGCTATAGAAAATTGGTGTAGTATCAGAATTTCTTGGTAGTCTTGTGATGGGATCATAGGCAAGGAAGTTGTTGAGTAGTGACAAAGGTAAAAGGAAGAAAACATTTATTGTTGGTTGTTTGGGCAACAAAGGCAGAAGAATTTTGAATAAGTTTTGTAAGAAGATAGAGATGATGGCATTGATGTCATTAGTTTGGATAAAGGATCAGATTGGTGGATTTAGAGGAACTAATGAGTTCATTGTTTTTGATGGACTAATGACTAATTATGATAAGATGAACAAGGATGAATAGTTGAGGACATCAAGAATATTTGTGAAGTGAGTACAAATCCAGTGCTTGATTGTGTTGCTAATCAGTTTGGTCTTGGAAGAAGGTTTTTTGACTGGTTTGTTCCTATGCAAAGGATGTGAAAATTATATTGGAGGAGGCAAAGAGTTGTGGTGTGTAGATTCATATTCTTGACCATGAGGGTTTCAAAACTAAAGGTCAAAATGAAGACTAAAGATCTGATACAAATTTATTTGCATCATCAAAGTGAGAGGCTCCCCTTCTTATTAACCCCCGAGTGTATGATGCAGGAGCATCTTGGGTTCTTGGAAATCTTGCATCACCCAAAATGATTTACTTTGAGTTTGTTTACTATTCTAGTATGACATTTTTTATTGTTTATAGGTGCAGTCGATGCAATTGGAACGTCATCTTATGCTATCATTATATTGTGTTATATACATCATGAAGATCTTATGTCTATGACTCCATCTCAATCTAATGTTTCCAGATAGAGTTATCTTATGATTGGGTCCATTCCTATATTCATTTCTTGTTTTAATAGTCAGGTTGGTGAGATTTGGCTTGCGGTAAAGTTTCACGGTTTACGGTTTCTCATGGAGAAATGTTCAATTTTCTTATCTTCATGGCTAACCTCCTTGTATAGTCACACATCATGAAATTCTTATTAAGGTTTTTTCTTATGGATTTGGGTCCCACCCTATTTGTTGTAAATCATTTTCTTTATCTTGGGATTGATGATTGTATAAGTTGACTTGTGGATGGTGATCTTGTATATAAGTAGGCTTGTGGTTCTTATTTTAGGCAATGCTAGTGGATGAGAGATAACTGGTAGTCTAGCATCTAATTTTGCAAATAATTAGGCCTATATATCTGGAATGTAAGACTGTATGTTTGTAGGCCAATTGGATGTAAATTCTTGGTTCTTTGTCAATGAGAATACTAGTTTAGCTAGCTCAATATGTTGTTTAGTATCATTTGTTTTTAATTTTCATTGTGTTGTCTCTAGCTACAATATTGGACATCTCCTTTGGGGATTTCTCCAGTCTTGACTGTGTCAGGGTTGTATACTAACATTAGGGTCCATGCTGCTAGGATTAGATTATTGCTTGTAGAATGCAGAAATGAACAACACTTCATTGTCTTCCCCACTTTATTTTTGGAAATTTATAGAAGGAGTGTGTTGCAACTAAACCCCCCAAAAGGTAAAAATGGCACTTTATAATGATAGTGCAAGAGTGAGCCATTTGGATTCATGACGGATAAATATTCACTTTTGGAAATAACACCCAATTTCAAGTTACTGAGCAAAAGTTATGAGCAAAAGAATTTTTCCTCCACAAAAAAAAGAAATTATGGTGAAATTTTTTAACTTAGCCAAAAATAAAATTCCAAAAATAAAATAGATGGGCCAATGTTAATCTCCCTTAAGTAGGAAAGAACTAGGGGCTAAAAACCATGTGACCAAGGGCTAGACTCTAAAAATATACACCTTTTGGGAGATGAAAAGTGTTAACCATCAATGCATTAAACTTGATGGCCATTGCGATGGTCCACCTTTCTCAAGTTGCACATGCGGTCTTTTTCAAAACCACAGGGGGTTTCTTGAGCCACACATTGCTACCGTAAACTGCTAGCCTTTTTAGATGTTCCAACCAAGATTGCACAGAGGGATTTTGTCTGCTTCAAGCTGAAAGGCATGAAGGTCACTGCCATAGATTCATCTCACCAAGGAGGATGCATGGGTGCTTAGCTGTAATGTTACAACTACAATAGCTAGATGCAAGGGAGCTACAATGTGAGTAGATCTTGCAACATATTTCAGTAATGACTAGGGGCCACAACTATGACCACTATAGAAATATGAAAGTCTATATAACCTCACTACCTTCTTTTATGACATTAGCTTTAAAAAAATTTCAAATCAGCTTTGATGCCATGTAAAAACCAAAAAGATCTCAAGAGATAATAAGAAGCATAATAAGCCCAAAGTTGACATACCATTCATTGGAGAAGAAATATACATATATGAAGAGTGAATGGATTGAATCAAAAGTTGACCTCAACACTCAATGAGTGGTGGCGAGTTGCCGCCAAAACACCTAGGGTAAGGTGTCGAATTGAGATCGACACATCTACTAAACAACTCCTAAATGATGACTACTTGCATCAACAAGTGTCATAGATGTATGGATGACTAATTAAGATTAAAATCCTAAGTAAAATTAATTAAATAATTACACTAACACCAAGAAAAGAGAATGAACTCATTAGACATGTGAATGTATTTATTTGTATCATTCTAGTAACACTGTATATGTTTTATTATGTCTAAGAGAGTTTTCTTACTGACTTTGAATATTCTTTCTTTAATATTTTTTTATAGCTTATACATAATTTATTATTTATAAAACATTAAAAAATAAAATAAGGAAAGAACATTAAAATCAAACCTAGATATATTAGATTTTTTATTGCTATTTGTTTAGATAGTTTTTAGATTTTTAAAATTTAGGGTTAATTAAATTGTGTTTTACTCTCTTTACTTTTAAATATAAGAAACCCAATATCTATTATTATTTTATTGTAAAATTTCTTTTAATTAGTGTGAAATTTAAATAGGCATTTTTTTCTATTATTTAGTTAAATATGATTTTTTGTTTTCCAAAAATAAATAGGCCTTGTAGACTTTGAGAGAGAATTTTAGAGTAATAATAATTTTTCTTTTCTGGAAAAGAGGTTTGAGAAAGTTAAATTATTCAATCATTATTCTTTCATAAATATGTATTTTAATTTTTAATTTTTTAATTTTGAGAAAGTTTATTTGAAATAGGATTACAAATTTCTCATAAATTTATTCTAATATTTTAAATTTCTTATCAATTAATTTAGGAATATCAACAATAACAATATCATAGATACTTCAAATTAATATCTTTATGTTTCAAAATAAAAAATTATTTTTTCCATGAATACAACTTTTTCTAGAAATTTTTTTGAAGAAGAACTTTTAATATCTAGGTGACTAAATATTTGAACTTCAATTTTCTTTATGTATTTTGAAACTTTGGACCCAAGAAATTTAGGTTCAAACTTTTAAAATAATATTGTTCAAATATCTGGATTTAGTTTTTAATTTATTTTAAAATTAGTAATAATCATTGTAGATTTATTTAAAAATAATATAAATTTTATTTAATTAATTTTTATTAGATAATTATGGTTTAAATATATATTATAGTTAGAATTATAATTAGGCACGTTTTAAAATTTAGTTAGGATTTTGATTTTATATATTATATTATATTATTGTAAGAGAAATAATAATTAATATTTAAAATTAATTTAAATTCATCAAAATATTAATACAAGTTGTATTTACATTTACAACTCTACATTTTGTTTTTAACATTGATATCTCTAAGCTTTCTTTATGTAAATTTGATAAAATATAGGTATGCTAGTTGTATATTTAGTTAAAACATTATTGATGCTCTTACATATTTAGTCTTCGAAACTTTATATCTCTTCTTATATAAATTTCTAAAATAAATATGCCAGTGTTTTTCTTTTAAATAAAAGTGGCAGTGCCACTAAACCTTTATTACTAATAGAGAGCAAAGTGCAGTATAATAAACGCTGAAGTCAAATGAAGCCCATTACAGAACTAGGCCCAAAAGCACAAAGCATTACGACAGAAGGAAGATGGAGCCCTAAACAGTAGACATGCTGATAGAAATCCCTAAACCAAGGAACAGAACTGGAGAGAGGAAATCTCTAAATAGAAGAGCCCATACAACCGAAGCTCATAAGAAAACAAAATTTCCCACAAAAACAAAATTGGGCAACGATACAAACTATTACATATGTTAGTTATATTTATTAATCGATCAAATTATTAAAAATGTTGTACATAGGATTTTAATTTTAAACTGATTCTTTCTAAAATTTCTACAACACAGATCTAATTTTCTAACTATCGTGACATGATAAAATCATTATTGCTATATTGTTGTTTAGTATTGTATATAGATTTATAACTTAGTGATTCAAATATCTTTTATTTCTTTCACATCGATTGAAAAAATACACTCAATTTTATCAAAATCTTGATCAAACTAATTCATAAACTAAATTGTAAAATTTTTATTACATCAAGATTTTACAAATTAAAACTATACTAGTATTAAATATAAAATGTAAGGCTTCAAATAAATTTATAGAAAACAACACAATACACACAAATTTGAAAACTGACTACTGTAACAAAGATTCCCCATAATATACGGATTAGTCGCATGCATGGTGATACCTAGTAGATTCCTCCGAGTACAATTACAATAAAACAAAAAGCAAATTAAAATTTCCTGAATATTGAATAGTACTTGACAATGGAAACGCCAAAACCAGGTGATCAAGCTGTTCACCAAACATGACTTATCACCAGCTTTCGGAATATTGTGAATAAATAAGGCTGTCATGTCCCACACTGACATTTTATAAAGGGATAAAGGGCCATCATTCATGAACCTGTCACAAACTTAAAATCAATTTTCACACAGTCCATTAGGGAGACAATTGGTGAAGCAGAAACCGTGGACAAAGCTTCTGCCACCCGGAATATTATATGCGCTTTTCACGACTTGATTCCAAGTTTAACGCTTTTCAGCCTAATACGTTTCTAATTATTACATAATTCTAATTATAGAATTATAATATTATACAATATTTTTATATATTAATATTTGTATGTTTTTGATAGAAAAAAAAAGCAACAGGGTGCTGGCCTGTGGAACAGGGAAGACTAAGAGCACATTAACAACACATTAACAGCACTAGCTTCACAACATATAATTATCAGAGTAACAGTGTCTAGTCTACCTCTATAAAAAATAAACTCGAAGATCCTTAACAAAAAGAATGAACCAGTGTTGTAGTTTAACCAAACAGCCTTGAACATAATAATAGTAAACTGCCTCACAGGGCTAAACCATAGTCTTAAGTACTTAACCATATAATAGAAACACAAAATAAAACCTGGGACCCAAGGGCTCAGAACAAGACAAAATCACCATGGCTCCAGCAACAGTTAGGTCCTCTCACCTAGCCACTTGGATATCAAGGTGGCGGCCTATTCTTCCTGTAGAAATAGGAAGATGTCTCTGTTGTCCTCATCAACTTCCAGCTTACCACTAGTAATCTTCTCCTGCACATTAAATAGAGTAACCACTGACGCGTGCATCACTTTCAAGAAAAATTTATTGGTGTCAGCGATGCGGGCCTTGATTTCCTTCATATCTTGCTTGAGACCCAGTATTTCATTGTTCAGCTCAGTGAATTTCTACTTGAGGGATCCTTTGAACTTGCCATTCCCAGCCACAGCCATGGTAGCATGCTCAGTGCAGGGGGGTTGACCTACTATGTGTGGGGAGAGGGCGGGGTCGGGGTATTGTTGCGAGGGATTTCGTTCACCACGGGTGGGGGATTCAAAGGAGGAGCATTGTCAGACTTGGGGGAGCTCAAATGCTCGGCTGAGGAGCCCTTAATCAACCTAGAGGTATCCATATCCTCTGAAAGCATCATGTCCTTAGAGGCCATTTCCTTGAGTCATCTTTTACATTTTTCTTAGCAATTATGTTGGAATGCCGAATGGTACCACCCATTTCAACCTCCGACCCCTCCTGAATACCTGACTTTTTTGATTTCTTAAGCCTCTTCTCAGCTTCAGGGGTGCTCTCATCAACCATGTTATCTTTTGCTTACAAGGAATTAGAAATATGGGAATCCTCTAATTTCTTTAGCCTTTTGAAGGGGTTCCTTACACACCTCTTGCAGTCCTTGCCATCATAGGGGATAAGGTTAGTCTCCTGGATGGAGTGGGAGGGGGATTGAGAGGGATTATTAGCTCCCGAAGGACTAACGTCTGGGGTGATATCCGTGATAATTAGGGGAGGTTGAGGCGGGGGTAAAATGTCTTTGTGAAACTTGAACAAACAGAGTAAAAGGCCTTGGTGCAGGATGGTGTTACTTTTCAACAAGTGGAGGAGATAGAATGGGATGTCTCTATTTCCAATATGATTAAGGAATGATAGATGATAATAGTAAAGGATAGTAAATTTTCCCTCTAAAGTGAAATACTTCATGATAATATGACAAACCTTAGGCCATAAATCATGGAGCAACTCACGGTTGAAACCCGCTGACTTTTTAATAGACTTTTATCCAGGCCTGAAGAATTGGTTGAGACTAGTCATGTTCAGCATTCGACTAATTTTCCTATATTTCCTTCCCTCTACCGAGAGCACTGTATATTTCCTATATTTTTTAGGAATCAACCTTGAAAATGAAAGGAAATTGTATATAAAGGAAAGTATGTAAAAGGTAAATGTTCGATTTACCTTGCATAAACCTTCATAGATTGATGTAGAAATCACTGATACCCATAAAGATGTTTGAATGTTCTTAAATTCAAGGATTTAACTTTGGAATGTAGAATAGGATAAAGTAATCTCAGACAAATGCATGGAAATATGAACACCATTCCTAGATCTTCAACATAGATATTCTTGATAATCTCTTGCAATGGAGAGATGAACACGAATGGAAAGAAGGATCTTCTTGCTTGATTGAGAAATCCTCTACTTTTCTATAATAGGAGATAAATTGATTCAATGGAGAATATTTCTTTATAATTTCATTGGATGGTTGATAAGAAACTAGATCTTGGATGATTTCCTTAAAATCTTGAATCCAATCGCTTGAATGATTGATCTTTTGAAAATGTTTGGGTTTCTTGTAATTTATCATGAATGTTTATGAATGCTATCCAAAATTAGGAGAGATAACATATTTATATACCTCATCCTAAATTTTAGGAATAAAAAAAGCTAGGATAACCATGAGACCTAATTTCCCATCAAAACTCTGACATAGGGTTGAGCCAAATTTTAGCCAAAACAAGTGGGAACATAATGTCTCAAATGGTATGTTCCTATGTATATAACATTTGAAACATTATGTACCTAGGGTTTTGATCTAAATTTGTCTTCAGTGTTAAGATGGTGGATAAGATGCATAAAAAGAAGAATCGGGTTGCTAGGATCAAGCATAACAGACATTAGATATCAAAATCACCAAAATAAAGCCTAATAGTTGAGAATCCAATTATGAGTGCTAAAATTTTAGGAAGGTTCATTTATCCCCCACTTTAGCCATAATATGTGATAAACTCATTCCTGTGGTAAAGTAGATCAATGCATAGTAAAAATCTTATGAAGGTCAAGGAGACAAAGAAACATCTAGCCCCCAAGTGACTTAAGTACTCATCAAATCCAAAACCAAGATAAAAGAGGCATCTCACGAGAGGAGAAAGAAGGAAAAGAGAGAGAGAGAGAGACATGATGACTATCCTAGTAAGGTATTTCCTTACTATGGATCATGTGAAGAAAAATAACTACTACAAAAGACAACATTGATTTTTTAGAAAGCCATATTATGCTAGTCAACCCATCATAAAAAGGTGGACTGGTCAGTAAGGAAAGCATTGTCTACATTAAGGGATCCTAAAAAGGTGATCAGTAGTAAGGAAAGAGTTGTCTCCAAAGGTATCTAAGAAAGGAGAATCAGTCTAAGGATCTACTAAATAAAGCACTGAGGCATGAGAATATAAAGATGAATGCAAGGAAAATATTATCGCCTTAGCCATTTTTAGAAATACATTGTAGTGAATCTTTCTATGTGTATGAAAAATGGTGAAGCATTAGTAGAATATTTGGGCCAACATTAATGAAATTACCAATGTCTTATTGAGAGAAAATTCTTTAAAAAAGAATACATGCAACCTACAAGATATTTTTTCACTATGAGATGCCCCAAAGTAAGTACAAACCAAGTGAAATGAACACGTAACTTAAGAGGGCATGAAATGGATCTACTAAATTAGGGGTCAGTATGATCATATGATTCAACTCATGTATATCAGAATTATATCAAAATGACTATCTTCATTCCTTAAAGATGGTAGAAATAAAAGCACAATTGAAGAATAAATGTAAGATGCATGAAGAAGAGTCCTTTTGGGTTGGTATCATGGTGAGAAAAAATAATATGTATCTACTGCTTTGCATCATCCGTAATTAGAAAACACAAAGATATATTAACAAACAATAGCAGATTTACAACATAATATGTAACATGTAGAAGAAATGAGATAAAAATAGAGGAATGTCATCATAGGTTGGTTCCTTTATCATGTTGTATCAACAAATAAATAAGGGTCATTTAAGGAAATCTAAATGAAACATATAACAATCAACACATTATGAGGGAGGCACATTATAATAGGAAAAAAAAAAGAATCCATCCCACAAGAGGATCTAGTCAATCATATTGCTTTCCCAAAATCTCTATCCGTATTATTTAGGGAAGGTGGGAAACACATAAGAGGAGAAACATAACTCATAGTAAATGGAACAATAATTATTTCCAAACAAGGATCATGACTTGAAGGTGGGTCACTTGGTTCATCACTAGGACTAAGATATTATTGTTTTCCAAATGTAGTTGTTAAATCATGATTAACATTAATAAGCTCATACATATCATCAAAATTAGTAGCATGGATATCATCATTTGTATTAGAAACATTGAAATCATTATCATCAAGAATATATTATTCACCCAAATTAAATGCAATAGAATCTAATATACAAATAGTATCATCATGATTGTTTAATTTCATCATTTTAAAATTAACTTCATCCCTTGGGCTATAGGTTGGTAAAAGGGAATCATGACATTAGTAGATTTCTTAGGGGAAGAAAGGATTTGGGAACCACACTCATGAGCTTTAGAAGATTTTTTATGTTGGTGGTATCAAGAATAATAGTTATATTTGGTTTTATTATAAATTTGACTTCGTATAGGATCAATCAACACCAAGTCCTTTTATTTTTTAGGGGGGAGAATGTAAGGCATCACACTAGGTTAAGGGATATAATATACATAATTTATGATTGATATAGGAGGTGGAATAAAAGAATAAATAGGAGATGAAGGAGGTTTAGGAAGAAGTTCATGTCCAAAGAAAGGATATGAAACAATATTAGGATCACTAAGATCAAAAATCTTGTTAATTTTGATTTTATGATAAGATAGAAAAAATTATCTTGGCAAGGTTGGACTCATTGATGGATGGAATGCAAAAAAATGTCAACGTCAAAGTTTACTTGATGAAATAAAGCCTTATATATATGATGATTAATCATTATGATTTCACCATTATGAGGTAATTTCAAACACTTATGGATACAAGAGACTATAACTTTCATGGAAGTGAGCCAAAGAAGACCAAGTCTAACTTGAAACTGATTAGAATTTGGGATGATAATGAAGGTGACATCTAGAGTTCTAATACTAACTTCTATGGGAAAAGTAATGTAACCATGAGTAGGGTAAGTGAAAATATAAAAAGTTTTTATCATCACATCATATTTTTCATATAAATCTCATTTCATCTATCTAGCGTAAAGATGTTAGATTCAATTATAAAATTTACCATACAAGTAGGATCTATAAAGACACCATGAGAAATAAGACCATTAAGATTTGATAAATTATAAAGAGGACCATCATGTGCTTTAATATCCTCAAAAGGATCATATGTAATGTAAAGCTCAATATTAGGCTTGGGTTTGGATTGATATGTTGGATTACAGAGAGGGGGGAGGGGGGTGAATCAATAATCCCTGATTCTCTATACCTTAAAACTTTTCTCTGATTAACTTAGTTAAAGACAATTTACTATTTATCAACAATAGTAAAAAAACTTTAACAATCAACAAATCATTCACATAAATCATTCATCACATGTAATACTAGTATTTAACGTTAAAACTTAGCTTTGGGAAAAACCACTATGGAAATTGTCACCCATTAAAGAAAATACGTATTTGAAGTATGCCTCTGTTAAGAGCCAATCTGGTTAAAGATTATAATACACACTATTAGGTGTGAATCGATCAAGGAATTTACCTCAGATCTATTAGGATCTTCACCCTATTAGGAGTGACCTGGTAAAAGGACTTTGAACACACTTTAGAATGTTACCTTTTGAAAGGATCTTACAATAAAATTGTTAAGTCTACTGGATTAAGAGATTTATCTGTTACAAGTGATAATAAGAAACACTAAATAAATTGACCTATAGATTTGCAACTATCCTTTTAATAATTAGATCCTTTGTGCACTCTCTATCTTCACTTCAATCCTTCACTTTATATTGGCTTCAACACTTCATCAAATACGCTTTCTGACTTGGAATCTATCTTTTCCTTCACTACATCAGTCAGTGACTTAGCAACCCTACAGTTTGCTAGCCATTTGTCCACACAAATTCATCCTTTAAATAGACTTTCATTTTATTCTTAATCTCCTATATTACATTTTCCTTTGATTAATCTTAGCTGTTCAATTCATTACACAAACTTATTCAATGTATCTAGATCTTAGTAGTACATTTTACCTTCACCTCAGAAATTGAACTTTCTTAAAACTTGTTCCTTCTATTTTAACTATTTAGATCTAAGCCATAGATCATCATCATGAATTTTTCTAATCGTAGATCTCTCTAACTAACTTTACTTATCATCATAACCTTCCAACTCATCATAGCTAATTATTAAATATCATTCTGATCATTGTATTTAATTTATGTTCCTTGCACAGTGGATAGCTCTAAATTTTGGCTAACTTTTCTTGGTGCCTAAAACTTATTTTTGGTGTCTTGATTTCCTTTTCCTTTACCAAAAATTACTCTTCTTAAATTTTTGAATTATATTTCCTTTTTGGTAGCCAAAATTATTTTTCTTACCAACTTGTTAAATCTTCATTACCATTCTTTACCGATTTGATATAATCATATGTTAGGTAGAAAACAATTATATTAACATAATCTTAGTATTTTATGATCTATATGAGTTTCCCATTTAACTTATTCAACTTCACAACATCTCATTTCTTCTTCTCCTTAACTCATTGAACTTATATCATACTCTGAATGATATGGCAACATAATATACACCAAAAGTTAATTTATTGACATCAATGACAAGATAATAACTGATCTAACCATTCTACTATCTTGTATTCCTCTGATTTTGGTCGGTCTTCATCATCATTACCATCAGCTATAGTAACAAAGTCCCTCTTTGGAATTTATGGTGATACACTAACAATATTTAGTGTTCAATTGATGATGGTAACACTTCACACTTATTTGTGTACTCCCTCTGAGCTGTAACTTTTTCTTTGTTGTACTTGACCTTCTTCTGTACATATTCTCCATCTATCAGTAGCAATCATCTTCTTTAATAGATCTTCTTTAATATCCCTCTTTGACAACTTCTTTTATGATCTTCTCTTTCAATAATCAATTCCTTTACAAACTTCTCCCTCTTTATGATCATCAATAGTAATCTTCTCCCTCTTAGACAATAATGCCAAAGACACATACTCTTGAAATTTTTTCTTAGGCATTAAATTATACCTCAAATGTATTGATTTTTCATTTCACTCATAAATATTTTCACAACTTCAGGCTTCACCTAAAGAGTGAAAAAATAGCATCAACTCACAAAATAGATATTCAATTGAATACTTGAATTGATGCAGCACACATCTTTCCTTAGTGAATATTTCATAGGGGAAGAACCCCTAACTTACCTTGTAGACACTGAAAAGAATCCTTTGGTATTGGTTTTGTAATTATATCGTCTATCTGTTTCCTTGAATTCATATACTCCAATATCACATGCTTATCTTGTACTTTCCCTCTCAAGTAATCACACTTGATAGAAATATGCTTTGTCTTTGAATGCATCACTAGATTCTTTGATATGTTAATAACACTTATATTATCATAATAAATTATAACTGGATCAGTAATATCTTCTTGCATACCTTCAAGTAATTATTTAATCCACACAATGTTAGATCAATTCATAGTTGTAGCAACATACTTAGCTTCAGTAGTAGATTGTGAAATACAATTTTGTTTCTTTCTTAACCATGTCACTAATCTTTCTCCTAAAAAGAAAGCTCTTCCACTTGTTCTTTTTTTGTCATCAATGTTTCTAGCCCAATCAAAATCACTATATATATTGAGATTAAAATCTCCTCCTTTTGTGTATAAAAGCTTGAAATCTTCAGTCCCTTTCAAATATCTAAATATTCTTTTCATTGTAGACATATGTGTCTCCTTTGGGTTAGTAGAAAACCTTGCCACAGTACCAACTAAATATACCATATCAGGCCTACTTTGTACAACATACTATAGTTTATCAATCATGAATTAGTAAAGTGTCTCATTTACATCCTTTGCATCATTTTCCTTTAACAATTTACAACTAGTAGCCATCGGTATTCCAACTAGTTTTGATTCTTCCATATTGAATGTCTTTAGGATCTCCTTGATATTATTTGACTGTGCTATGTAGATCCCATCCTTCACTTGTTGAATTTTTAGTCCAACAAGGAATTTAATCTCTCCAATCATAGACATCTCAAATTCATTTCTCATATCCTCAGCAAATGATTTAGACATTATCTCATTTCTACCAAATATAATATTGAATCAAAAAATATCTCAGAAATCAAAATCTTATCAGTACTATCACATTTTAAATACAAATTATTTTTATCACTTTTCCTTTGAATTCCAATCTTGATTAAATAAGAGTGTAGTCTTTCATACCATACTCGGGGTGCTTGCTTTAATCCATAGAGTGCTTTATATAGTTTTCATACCATATCCAAGTTAGAATTTTGAACAAATCCTTTAGGTTGATCAACATACACTTCTTCTTCAAGATTTCCATTTAAAAATGCATACTTAACATCCACTAATAAAATTTGAATCCTTTATAGGCAGCATATGCAAGTAATATTCTTGCACCCTCTAATCTAGCAAGAAAGGCAAATGTCTCACCATAGTCAAAAGCTTCTTCTTGTTCATACCCTTTGTAGAATAATCTTTCTCAATTTATGATCACATATCCATTATCATTGAGTTTATTTCTGAAATTCAACTTTGTTCGAATCACATTCTTATCCTTAGGTCTCGATACCAATGACCAACTATTTTTCTTTTCAATCTAATCAATTTCTTATTTCATTGCATTACTCCAATCTTCATTTCCTAGTGTATCCTTGACTACTCTTGGCTCAAACCCAAAAATTAAACATTGTTTTATCTTTCAACTTACTTCTTTCTATGACTCCTCCATTCTTGTATCGAATACTTTTTCTCGGTGAGTGGTCTCTTCTCATATATTTTTCTAATACAGGATCGATAGGCTATTTATCAATGTTTTCATCTCTTGATGAAGGCTTTGTTAGGCCATCTTCTAGTCAATGCAAAAATCCAATGAAAATGGCATTTTCACCTACAATCTTTGTTGAGTTGTCTCTACCCGGCCTGTAGTCACAGTTTTGTCTTGCGAAGTAGATCCACTTGGTTCTATGATGTGTGCCCTTAGCCCTGTGCTCTTTATTGTGTCACCTAGCTCCAGCACTGATCACATCTCCTAAATCACAAAACCTAGGGAGAATTTTAAGTTTTAAGGTTTGCAGGAAATGTTCTTAGAATCTGCCTAAGTGTTGAAAACCCATAATGTTTTTGAAAACCCATGATGTTTTTGGTCTCCCTGCTACCTTTTGGTCTTCATGCAAACCCTGTGTGTTTTCGAGCTCGCACTTCTACCCTATTTGTTGGTATTCTCTAACTGCGCATGTGCGATCTGTTGGTGGGCCCAAGTCTTCAAAAGTTTTAAATGATTGTTTGTCACATGATTGCATGTCAGAGTTTTCTGACATGTGACCATGTGACTGATTCCTTCTTTGCACATGGGGCCCATTGGTAGAAAGGCACTGGTCCCGCTGGTGGTTATGTGGTGGCCCAAGGTTGGCTGTTGCATGATTGCATGTCAAAGTTTTTTGACATGCGATCATGTGACCGGTTGACACATGTCCCAGCGGGCCCATCTTAGGGGGCTCTAACAGATTGTCAATGGGTGTGCAGGATAAACGATCCTCGCTATACTGTTAGGAAAAGATGCAAGGTTTTTAATGTTTGTGCTTTAACGAGGGTCGTCGATACAGTTCAAAAAAAAATATGTTCAGTGCGGTCCTACTGTTAGAAGAGGTGGTGATGTGGCATCTTTTGGCCTTGTCACATGATCACCAGAGCCATTTTCACTGCTTGTAATCATGTGACAAGGGTGCCATGTTGTGCTAGGGCCCGGTGGTAAGTGGTTTGTGGTGGGACCTGTCTGCTTAGTGGTGTTGATATGCTCGATTCTCATTGGTCAGCGGGGTGACAAGCTGGATGTTGTCAGTGGGGCCATAGTTTTCAAAGGAAGTAGAGAATTTGCAAGTCTGTGAAGATTGAGTGGTTGTCATTATACCGCTAAGGTGAGATGCTCAACTTTTAGCATCGCGGTGTAACGATGACCATCAATTTTGCTTAAATAAATATAAAGCGTGCTAGCCTAAGAAAAGTAAATGAATCAAATAGTGGTGATATAAAGTTAATCTCAGTTCAAATGTTGACTATTGATAGATTGCTGGTGCCCTGAGGATGACCGTTGCGTTTCAAATTCTAACTTCTGAGTGGGTTTGTGATTGCAGTTGCATGGCTAAGTGATTGCAGTCACATGATCATAAGGGTGAGTAGGGTGTCTTGCGATCACGCAACCAGGAATAAATCTAAACCAAGATTCCTTGTTAGGTTGCCTGATTTGCTGGAAGAGAATGAATTAATGATTGTGTTTTAAAGTTGACCAGCTAACTGTTGGTGCCCAAATTCAAATACGATTGCAGGGTTTCTTGCCGATGTTTTCACAGTGAGCTATTTGCGATGAGTGTGGTAGCTCAGAATTGATTTTTGTAGGATAGTAGTAGTTGCGATTTGATCTAATTTTTCCAGGTTTCTAGGCTTCTCTAAACTCTTTCTCTTCTTATTGTACTGGGTGCTTGCAGACTTAAATTTTGTGTCCTAATGAGTTGTAGCTTGTTGCATCCTTGTTCCTATAAAAGTATTTTCATGATCATTAGGAAGGGTTCTTTTCCTATAGATTTTCTTCTTCTTCTCTGCATATAGGGTGTTCTTCTTCTTCCATTGTTGGTTTAGAGAATATAATGCATGTTGCAACAGATTTGTCTCATGTATGAGAACTCAATATACTCTTACTGTTACCAAGCTATCTCCATTTGAATTCTGAGTCCATTAATCATACATCAAGGGTGTTTAATTTTTCTATTTGCATTGCCTATGAGTTTGCAAGTGGAGTTGTCTTTGCAAAGATAACTGGTTCAGGGTTAGTGCTTATGTATGTATGAGCTGAGGTGTCAAAGATATTTCATACTTGTCTTCCAGTAGATGCTGGTAAATGTATCATTTATTTATAGGTTTCTTCTAAGGGGAGGGTTAAAATCCTTTAAGTGGATAATAACAGACTTAAATACATAGATGGGTGCTAAGTTGAGGTTTGGTCATGGTGTGTGATTGATGTAAGGCATCAACACATTGAATATATTGTTTCCTTGTTTCATAGCTGTCTCTCGCAGTAGGGTATTTGACTCTGTGGCCCATTGGATAAGGCACTGGTCTATGAGAGACTTAGGGTATCTCAGGGTTCCCTTCAATCCATTTAAAATCATTAATCATTCAGTCCCACCCTTTCCCTTTCATGTTGGTAGTAAAAGAAGTTTCTGTCTAGTCTTTAGACTCAATCTATGCAAGTAGGGCTCTTGCATGTGAATTGGCTGCATTGGGGTAGAGGATACCTAAAGGGGTTTGAAGACTATTCCACATTAATGTATCTGTAGGCCTATGGTTTATCATGAGGTGTCTTGAGTGAGTAGATAAGGCAATACCCACCTGAGTGATTATGGAGCTCAAAGAAGAAGGAGGATGTTCTCTATCCTCATCAATTGGACTATTTCCTTGGCAAACTTGAGTGTCTAACTAAGATCTAAGCCCAAGTATTTGATTCAAGTTTGGTCCTGCAAGGAAAAGATCCAACAAAATGGTAACTCTGCTGGGGAGAACAACAATGAAGAAGTATATCTATTAAGATCTCTGGTTGGGCTTGTGTTGTTATATTCAAAATATTTTGTTGACCAGATTGATTTTCCCTATCTGAGTCACCAACAAAATGGCAACTCTGCTGGGGAAGGAGTAAAAGACAGCAAGCTCCCTTGCTTGTCTGGATTATCCCAGAGTCTTGGTTGAAAGAATATAGTCAGATGATCAAACAAGCATTTGCAAAATTTTCTCACCTAGTTGTGAGTGGTGGCTTTGATGTCTCTATTTGATCAGTGCACTCCCTGATAAATAGTGCAAATCCTGGTGAAGTTGTGGTTGATTGGAAGAAGCTACAATACAAGTGATAAATTTTCCTCTCCAAGGAGGTGGCAACTCTACACTGCAAAGAACCTGATGGAGCTGCATGGTGAGCTCTAGATCTGCCCCGCCTTCTAGTCAATAAGGTCCTTTTTCAAGGCTTCTAGGTATTTTGGTTTTCATATGCCCTATTTTTATGAAGATCAGCTATATAGAATGTATCCCTATCAAGTGTCCAACACTATTGTAAAGGGATGGTAGTTAGTGGGCGGTTCCTCATGGAGGAATATAGGCCCTTTTTTTTGATATGGCATTGAAGATGCCCCTAATGAGTTTTATGCTGAGGATGGGGAGTGCTTGCCTAGATTCATGGCTGATGGATCTATTTCTGCAAGCTAGCATGATGATGATGTTATGGATCTCTTTGGAGATATGGATATCGAACATGAAGATGTTGCTATGAGGAATTTTGTGCATACATTTTTTGATAGTGCAAGGAGGTGGTTCTTGTCCTTGCCTCCATGTTCAATCCCATCTTGGGATGTGTTGAGAGTTGAGTTTATTGAACATTTTGATGAGGTTGCTGCTCTCAAGATGAAGATTGCAAAGAGAAAAATTAACATCTGGTAGTTTGAGGAGGACAGAAGATTGAGAAGACTGGTGGTTCCTTGTGGTGGTCATGAGGAGGTCATTATTTTTGATGTTGAGTCTCATTATGTAGAAAGTGTGAACTATAGAGCTGATACTGAGGACAGTGCATATGAGGCTGTTGAAGGTGAATCTGAGGTTGACAACATTTCCATCTTGTCTGCAGATCTTTCTTCTTTTCAACATCAGGATTCTTTCTTCTTGTCCCAGTTTGATGATGTTTTGTGTGAGAAGCAAGAACATGGTTATGATGCAAATGATGATTCCTGCATTGATTTATTCACACAAGATGATCTAAAGCTAAAGTTTTTCATTCTTTTCTTGGACAAGAATGATGTTTGCAATAACAGGGATGTAGCTGATGAAGAAGCAAATGAAGCTCAAAGTCCACTAAGCAGTGAAATGATTTCAGCACTCTTGGCTGAACAATTGCAAAGGTATGCACCTTGTGTGGGCTTTGATTTGTAGCTCCCCTATGATACACACTTTGACACTAATAATGAGGCCAGTGTTCAAAGTGACCATGAAGATCCATGTATATTAGGTCCCCCCTCTAGTAGTGACTCTACAGAAAGAGAAGTAGAAGGACATGACAGTGAGTTTTCCTGTCATCAAGATTACAGTGATGAACAAATTTCTTGTTCAAGCCCTTTTCCCATTTTTGCTAAATATGATATTGAGTGTGATAGTGTTGAGGACTTAGTCTTCAATAGTTGGGACATAATTTCTTTTGGTGAAAATAATGATGATGCAGTGCTCCCCTGTCACCAAAGTTTTGATATAAACCTTCACTTGGTTCATGATCCAGTTCATGAGGATGTCATTGATGAACCAAGTTCCTTAGTGGCTAAGGAAATACATGAAGGTAAATCAGAGGGTTCAAATTCTTTTTAGCTAGGTAATTTTGATGTAATGCATGATGCTCAGTATGTTTTATTTTCTGATGCATTACAAGGTGAGCTTTTTATTTTTAATAGTCATCAAGAAGTAGATGGTGTTCCCTACTTCTTGGAGTTTGAACATAAATGTAATAGTCATGACTGGAAAAACATGGGTAATGATCATTATATTTTTATTTTTCAGCCCATGAATATTCACATATGTTTGCAGCAAAATGGCAAAGAAATTTTCAGACTTGGGGTCACATATGTGGATGAAAATTAGATTTTTGACTCAGGGGGGTCATTGATTTCATTTTGGTGGCATGGGGCCATTAAGTAAATTTGTAAATATTGTAAATTCTATAAATATTCTTTCCTTTCCTATTGTGTGTTTTCCTTCCGGTTTCCTGGTGCGGTTGCTAGTTTTTGAGGTCCCTACCTTTTTGTCCTGTTGGTGGTTTGCTCTCCTAGAAATCTTGATTTCTCACATGGGCACAAGTTACCCATCATCCCCAGATAGAGTCACTATTAGTCCATTTTCCAGTCAATGCAAAAATCCAATGAAAATGGCCTTTTTCATTGCAATCTTTGTTGAGTTGTCTCTACCCAGCCTCCAGTCATAGTTTTGTCTTGCAAAGTAGATCCACTTGGTTCTATGATGTGCACCCTTAGCCCTATGCTCTTTATTGTGTCACCTAGCTCTAGCTCTGATCACATCTCCTAAATCGCAAAAATCAGGGAGAATTTTAAGTTTTAAGGTTTGAGGAAATGTTCTCATAATTTGCCTAAGTGTCGAAAACCCACAATGTTTTTGAAAACCCATGATGTTTTCGGTCTCCCTACTACCTTTTGGTCTTCATAAAAACCCTGTGTGTTTTTGACCTCACACTTCTACCCTATTTGTTGGCATTCTCTAACTACGCATGTGCGATCTGTTGGTGGGCCCGGGTCTTCAAAAGTTTTAAATGATTGGTTGTCGCATGATCGCATGTCAGAGTTTTCTAACATGCAACCATGTGACCAATTCCTTCTTTGCACGTGGGGCCTATTGGTGGAAAGGCAGTGGTCCTACTGGTTCTTATGTGGCGGCCTAAGGTTGGCTGTCGCATGATCGCATGTCAGAGTTTTCTGACATGCGATCATGCGACCA
This sequence comes from Chamaecyparis obtusa, assembly GCA_027943335.1. NCBI lineage: Eukaryota > Viridiplantae > Streptophyta > Pinopsida > Cupressales > Cupressaceae > Chamaecyparis > Chamaecyparis obtusa. Next base: position 95,414 of record BSBK01004545.1, on the reverse strand, counting down.
ATTGACACATGTCCCAGCGGGCCCTTCTCAGGGGGCTCTAACAGATTGTCAACGGGTGTGCAAGATGAAAGATCCTCGCTATACCATGAGGAAAAGATGCAATACTTTTAATCTTTGTGCTTTAACGAGGGTCGTCAATGCAGTTCCAAAAAAAAAATGTTCGGTGCGGTCCTGCTGTCAGAAGAGGTGGTGACGTGGCATCTTTTGGCCTTATTGCATGATCGCTAGAGCCATTTTCACTTCTTGCAATCATGTGACAAGCGTGCCACATTGTGCAGGGGCCCGGTAGTAGGTGGTTTATGGTGCACTAGTACAAAAACAACAATATATGACCAAATAAACTACCAAAAATTGTAGATAAATGACCAAATTTGGTCACGTGACCACTGGTAGTTTATTGCCAGTCATTTATCTCGCAACCAAATTTATGACTAAACTATTTTAGTCATTTATTTGGTCATTGATTTGGTAATATATTTAGTCATTTATTTGGTCATTTGGTAGTTTATTTGGTCTTTAATTTAGTCATTAATTTGGTCATTGATTTGGTCATTAATTTAGTCATTGATTTGGTCATTAATTTAGTCATTTATTTAATTATTTAGTCATTAATTTAGTCATTTATTTAGTCATATATTTGGTCATATATTTGGTTGTATATTTGGTTAATTTAGTCATTAATTTAGTAGTTTATTTAGTCATTTAATTGGTCGTATATTTGGTTAATCTAGTCATTTATTTAGTCATATATTTGGTCATATATTTGGTTGATCTATTCATTTATTTAGTCATATATTGGGTCGTATATTTGGTTAATCTAGTCATTTATTTAGTCATTTATTTAGTCATATATTTAGTCATATATTTAGTCATATATTTAGTCATTTATTGAGTCATATATTCAATCATATATTTAGGCATTAATTTAGTCGTTGAAGTAGTCATTAATTTAGTCGTATATTTAGTCATAAAATGCAAAGTATTTTAAATAGCATAAATTTTATAATGTCAAAAAAACATCATATTAAACTTGAACTAATGCCAAAAAACATCATATTAAATTTTACAATGCCAAAAAAACATCATACTCAATGTATGCAGTGTCAAAATATATATATAAGATGTCAAATTTATCTAAAGAGTATATACGTAAATATAATAAAAAATATCAAAGTTGTCTCAAATATAAAATACTGAGCCAAGATGTCTAACTAGTACATGATAAACATGTTGATCAACTATGTCATTTTTTGCAAATATTTTAGTGGCCACCGTGTGAAGGTTCCTTCTTTCTCTTTCAGACGAACAGCGCCATCTATTTTGTCTTCGTAAGCAAGGGGTACGTTACTTGTGACCTTTAAAATGTTTACATTTGCATCTTCTGTTCCTTTCAAGTTGATTTCATGTAAAATAGATAGAGAGTGAATCTGCCCAATGCCCACAACATCACCATCATATGGATCCAACACCTTAACTTTATCACCTTCTTTGAGTTTATCAACACATTTCTACAAAAAGAAAAATAAAATAACACATTATATTAAATAGGTAATGAAAGGCCACAAATATCATATAAATATCATAAGACTCTAAATAAGAAAGACCAAAATTATTGTTCATTACTATTGCACTTCTCTTTTTTATGTTCAGAACTAAAGGTGACAACTTTAGAATTGCAAAAAATAATGAAGCATTTATAGTTCATCTAAAGACTAAAATAGTATAGATCATCTAAATAAAAGATTCTTTAATCTCTTATTGCACAATAAATAATTTCACCTTCCCTGGATCTTTCTTATGACCCACCTTGCAGGGCTTCTTTGAAGCACCCTTTTTAAGGGACTTTTATTGCAATCCCAAAGCAACTGAGGCCTGACTACCTTTACCTGTATCCAATACTTCCTTCTTTGGACGAGGAGTAGAAATAGTCAAAACACAACCATCCTTTGAATTCTTGATTCCTTGTGTTTCCAAGTCAGCAATAACAATAGTCTGATATGTTTCCATTTGTGCATCTTGGGTGTCAACTTGTAACACTTTACAACTATCAATCACTCTAAGAACTGAATGATCATCGTCTAAGGAACCAGTTCCAGGAAGAAAATCAACTGGAATCCCTTCTACCTGCATCAAATCTTCCATGACATCAAACTGATCGAAGATCTCATATTTTTGTCTATCTTTGAGGGTTCTCTTTTGACCTCTACCCTTATTACGAGGTTTCTCAGGAATGAAACCTTCCTTGTTTGTAGTTCATGCTGCCATAGGAGTTTTTTCTTTATCAGCCTATGCTGTAGAATGAAAGGGATGAAGGATCGCCAACTGGATTTCTAAGGAAAAATATGATTTTTGTTTGCATTTTTTGTCTTTGGCCAGTGATTCAGTAAGGGATCTAATTGTCTTTTTATTTTTTGCAATATATGATTTTTTTGGCATTTTTCTCTTTCCTGATTTTATTGGTATAACAAATGCAATGCTTGAGAAATGATGACAGTTTTGAAAAGAAACTAACTATGGAAACAAATTACACCAAGATCTAAAATATTGAGCTTAATTTTTATTCAAACAATCTCTAAATGCTCTGTACCAGGCTTTACAACTTGGTTGTAACTTGTAAGTAATAGTGGAAATTTATTTGAACTAAAATTAATGTTGCAGCCTATGATCCTCTCCCTGTGAGTGGATCTGCTAATGATATCCAATAAAATCTCTAAAGTGAAGATGCTTGTAGCTGCTATTGTCTCCAAGCTAGGGGTGATGTATACTTTTCCTGGTAATGTACAATAGTTTAATAATGCTCAGAAAATAACTAAAATACTGGCTTTACCACCGATTTGCTACTATTTTAGATATTCTACACAAAAACCAGTCTGATGCAATATTATTTCCCCCCAAAGATGACATCAGCCTTGCTTTGAAGTGTTCGGCTAGGCTAGGAGGAAAGAAATAACATAAGTCTACCCTCAAATCTCAGATCTGCAATTTTTGGGCACTCTATGTGATCACTACAATTCTGATTCAAAGTTTATTCTTCATAATCCAATCCCTCTCTGAGAACAGTTCTGAAACATACTGAAGAGAGAATGTTTGATGAAGTTTAGGGACAACCCAAACCTGGGAGCCATTCCCTAAATTGGCAAAATACAATGCCCTAAAAGCTTATAATGCACTGATATTTAACAATGAAGACTTTCAAAACACTTGAAACAACTAATGCAATAGCAACATTTTGGCAATGCGAAAAAAAAACTCATTAAGCACATCCAATGTTGATTTTTATGTCTCTCGTACAACTATCTTCTTGCTGTATCATACAGATCAAACTTTTATGATTTGTACCATTTCTAATTTTATGGACAACCATATTTAGTAGTGGGGTCATGCCCTAGGCACATGTTGAACACCATAATCAGGATTCAAGATTATAATGTCACATTTTAGTGTTCCTTTTCTAGAATGTGTTGAATGCATTTTGAAACTATATTGCTATACATTTATTGCTGAAACTATATTGCTGTACATATATGAAACCATATTGCTGAAATTCTCATTATTGAATCAGTCATTTTAATTTATGAAACTATATTGTTGTACATATATTCATCAATGTCTTAGTTTTTTGTACAACTAATAGTTTAAATTAACAACTAACAATCAGATCCTAATCTGGTAAAAGTAAAGTTTATAGCACTCACCTTGAATTTATCATTGCTAGTACTATAAATATCATGCACATCCTGTTTAAAATCAGCATAATCACCATCATCATTGTCTTCTACTTTTTGTTTTGCTTTCATATGTTTTCTCTGCATGTGGGTTTAATCATGAAAAGTTAACATAAGTCAAGTAAAGGATGCAAAAGCTATAATTTTTTTTTCATAATAACTATTATATTACCTCAGCTTCAACTGAACTATGATCGGGCTGCACATTCTTGTCCACTAGTTCATCATGATCACTATCGATATCGACTACTTTGTTGGCATCAAGGTGTTTTTGTTTTTGTGTTGCTTTAGTAAAATTGTTTTCCATGTAGTTAAAATTGATAAAAGCTTGGTAGAAAGGAAAGGTCATAAAATAATGGTGTGAAAATGCAATATCAACAATGCTATGTGTATGAGAATCAATGCTTAGGGATAGTGTTTTGTATATAAAAATTCATAAAGACATTAATCAAAATGATTCTCTCAACAATGCAAAGCTAGATTACTATGAACCAAAACTAACTCATCAATATAGCCTCTTACCTGATATGAATTCATAAAATTATGATCATTCCATGAAGAAACTATAGGCTGAACCCAGGAAGTCAACTGTGAAACTTTCTCAGTGAGACTATGTAAGTGTGTCATTATATGTTCATACACTTCATTTGAGTTGACATGATTTGCAGGGGCTCTTACTGGGAGTTCCAAAGATGGCTGTGAAGTTTTTGTTGATGAACTAGACTTCCACTTCATACTATTCTTAGATTTATTAGGATCTAGTTCTGCCATATAATTGACAATATCTTCTGCACCTGCTTCTCTATTATTGTTTTCCACCTAAAATACAATGTCAATTTTAACATAGTCAGTTCAATAAAAAAATTAAAATAAATAATATAATTTAAATTGAACCAAAAAGCCATACACTTACTCCAAATTTGTTTATTTTGGTCTGCAACCCACCTCAGCCAAATGTATATTCAGCCTTCACACTGTCTCTTGCTCTCTTTCCTTTATTACTCTTTGTCAAATATTATTCAGAATGCATACTTTCCTTCAATTTTTCCCACTATTTGGGAGATAGAGTGTTGTCTAAACTCTCTTTTCCCTCCATGATTGCTTTTCTTAGTGTCATTGCCAGCGCATTACAAAATCAAATGGGCCCGCAAGGATAGGTGGTGCGTGGTCCCCATTTCACATGTTAGGAAATCTGATAAAGAGTAGTCTTGCGATGCAATGACAACCGCACAATTTTAAAGGCTTTCCTTTATGAAAAATTAATCTAAAACATGTTGTGGCTAGTCACTTTGTTTCTTCCAGCATTCATTTGCATAGTGCCCAAACTTTTGGCAATAATAGCATTCAACATTTCTCTTATTAGAGCTTCTACTTCTTCTTCATCATCGGGAGCTTTTCTGAGAGCTATTTGCTCCTTCATGGCCAACTCCTCCAACATTTCTTTGTTAGGAGCTCCCACATACTCTTCCTCTAGATGTACATCCAGATCAGTTATTTCTTCCTCTCCCCCTGCCTCTTGCATTGGCTTGAGCTCTGAAAGCTAGGTCTTGAATGGAATTTGCTGACCTATTAATGTGATGCTCATGAGTATGGAAAGAACCCATCAACTCATCAACTGTCAACTTGGACAAGTCCTTGGACTCTTCAATTGAAATCACAAGTGTATCAAATTTCTCAGGTAAACTCCTCAAAATATTCTCCACAACTCTTTGTTCTTCAATCTCTTCTCCATTAGCTTTCAACTGACTTAATAAAGTGGAGACTCTAGTGCTGAACTCAAACATAGATTCATTTTCTTTCATGAGAAGAGACTCAAACTCTCTTTGAAGTATTTGTAACTTCACAACATGGACTTGATCAGTCCCTTTGAATGTGGTTTCAAGAATATCCTAAGCTTCTTTGGAATAACTAGTTGTTGCTATTCTTGGAAATAAAGCCTCTATCTAGGCTGCTTTAATCAGGCTCATGGCCTTAGCATCTTTCCTTCTTGTTTCTCTCAACTGAGTCTTCTAACCATTTGTGAGGGCAGCAAATAGAGAAGGGTATGTTGTATCTGTGAAGCCATTCTTCACTAGATCCCACAAATCATTTTCTATCATGATGGTCTTCATTTTTCTTGCCCAAACATGATAGTTTTGTCCATTAAAGGATGATGCCGACTGTCAAACTTTACTCTCATCTCCTACCATGTCTCCTGCACAATAAATTCAAACAACCAATGAATACAAATGCCCAACTCAATAGGATTAAGGGCTTAGTAGCTCTGATACCATGTGAAGATTTTGAAAGAAAAAAAAAAAAAACAAGTACAAAAAAATATCTTCCAAAAATCCAAAGTTTTCACCCAAACTGGGCAGAGTGCTGGAACACGGACATGGCTGCTCTATTTACAACCACACATCAAAAGGAATCAAATAGAGACAACAATAATAATGATAGAAGAGAGAAAGAGATATATAAGCTGCTATCTTACTTCTACTTCAAATCTGAAAATTACTTTTACTCCTACAAAGCTGAAAATATAATCTCAACAAATAAACTAATGTCTTCAACTATACAGACTAAAAAACAACTTGCAACAATTTGGAGGCTGCATACAAAATGTCTGGAGCTCCTTAGATCTTTTTCAGTATGCCTGGAGTAATCACTGCTCAACAGAACATACACATACAACTGCTGCTGTAAGTTCTCTGCTAAAAAATAGAGCACAAAAAAAACATTCCTTGCTGCTGCATACCAAACAAGCAATCTCAACTCTCATCTATATGTGAAACTAGAAACATTCATTTTCTTTTTATAATTGTCTTTTGCCCCAAAATAAATCAGATTTCCTCAATCAGATTCAAAACTTAACTCCTAAGTTACGAGAGGATTAGGATAAGATCATTAAGCTACAATTAATTTTGAGTTGTTGAAAGCTCTTGGAGAATACTATCAAAAAAGGAAAGGTGAGGTGTTGACAACTACTGGAAGGTACTGAAATTCCTGGAAGTTCCTGAAGATTAAATGAGTAGCTTAGTGTGTGTCAGTGAGGCTTAGACAATCAGATTTAATCTATAAAATCCAACATCATAACCATACAAAAACTCAAAACCGTCTACCAATCTCGAGACGAAGTATCCTAGAGTGTTGGATCCATTCTTTCATCCACATAACTATGCTCTCTGTAACTCTAAACCATTTAATAGAATAAGCTCCTTAGAGTTAAAAGGGTGTGGTTTATGTTCAGCTTACCTGATAGCTGTAAGAAAACTTTCAATATAGTCATTGAGATACTCCATCCTCGACCTATCATTTAATGCCTCCCAGAGTGAAAGGGATCGATTGTTTATGGCTGCATATCCTATTCAGCAATTTATATAACATTTTAGAATGAAACAAAACAAAATGAAATCACAATAAAGCACAACATTGTATACTAAATGCTAATAGACTAAATGAAAGTAAAACCTAAATATTAGTAGAGTAAAGACTAGTAAAAACAACCAAAGAGGATCAATATTATGAGTGTGAGAAAGGCTTTAATTTGAGAGTTAATTGAGATTGCATTAATGTGTACTGTGGAAAAAAAACCAGGTATAATAGAAATATCTAAGTGTCAGTCTGTGTAATATATTTTAAAAAATATTGAATACTTATATAAAGAAGAGGTTAATATTGTTGTTGAGCTATGAAGAGAAGATTAAACACAAAATAGAAATATTAAAAATGGAGACAATCAGAAAGAGACATAGCTCAACCAATTATGTGGTTCATTATTAATGGTTAAATCTAAATAAAATAGAGCAATATCATCTATTCAGTGTCATAGTAGATACATCGTCAATAGGGGAGAGAACTTAGTAGTTAGCACCTTCTACATGGAAATTTCAAAGTGCCACATCATCAAATATGATGCCACATCAGCATGCTTTTTGTCAAGATGTCCAAAACAGTGCAAAAAAAAGTGAGACCAGTTGTAGTGCATTAAGGACCCCATACTTGTGTAGCTGATGTGGCATTACCTGATTGGTTTCTTTTTAGAATAAAGGATGCATTTCATTCGATTATTGGTAGTCATCATTAGCAAAAACAACTTTAAAGTCACAACTGTTGGTACAATGTCATAAAAAATATTAGATACTAAATCAGCAAGTGGAGGTATTAAATTAACAATTTCTATCACAACCATTAGAACACTTTCTAGGTCTTCTCCCCTATCCAATATATATACAAATGCTTTTAATCTTCAAATTAAAAAATTAACAAAAAAGCCAAGGTTAATAAATAAAAAATAATAATTTTATAATCATTACACTTCACATACTCAACAATTAGTAGAGAGATGATAGGCTATCTTTAAAACACTATCCTATTTCCAACTAATCTTGACTATTTAATCTAAACCCAACTCTTGTGAGTTAGATATGTAAATCCAAAACATATCATAAATCATCTACGTACACATAAATAATACCATTTTCAAAGATTAGTATAGGCGGGTTGTCATAGTTTTTCTTGAAATATTCCAATAATGCCTCCAATCCCCATGGAACAACTGCTAGTCCAGATGGTGCTATCTGCAATTAAATAATAAGATTTTCTTATCCACGCGACAAGTTTGATTTCATATAGGAGATTTTGGCTAATTAGAAATGTGGAAGGAATAAATTATATGTTTACCTTTCCAATAGGGACATCAGCTCGCATTACTTTACACAGATAAACATTTACACACGTCAGTGTCTAAAATAGTGTACCACTCTTCCAAGCTCAGTAATCTATTTCAAAGTTTATACCTACCAGTGAGATTTGAGCCCATATCACTTGTAAAATTTCTTTTACCAGAAATCCCATGATCAGATAAATCTGAGACATAGTAAGTTCTGTAATGATTCAACCCAATGAAATCGAAAGATCCCCTTAGCTTTTCAGATTGTTCTTTAGTGAAAGTAGGCAGCATGGAGCCTGCAACCTTTTTCATGGTCCAAGGATAATCCCCAAAGAAAACAGGATCTATGAACCTTTAAGACAAAAAGAAAGGAAAGATTTTCAATGTATTAAATTGATATATATCATGCAAAATTCTATCACGAGGTTCCAGAAGCATTCTCATTTGAACTCGGTAGAATCTTACCAACCATTATAAAAATCATATGTCCTTTGAGTTGCAGCTATGTCTTTGGGTGAGTTTGTTAATGGCACAAACCATGGCGCAAAAATTGCCAAGGTGACGAAACCTCTTTGATTGACCTGCAGAAAAAATTAACTAATCAAGCTGTTAAACTACAACTTCATACACTTATTAAAACATAAAATGCTTAGCTTGTGATTTCAAGTCCCTAAACTAATATATTATTGAGTGGTTTGATAGTCCTCCATTGAAGGGAGAATACTTGAGCCTTCTTAGAAGCGAGCATGGGAAACCACTCAACTTAAGAAACAAATACCACAATACATTAAATGTTTAAAATTAGAACCTGAAATTTTTCTCTGTAGAGCTTCAGCTCAACTGCCTGAGCATGAGATAACAAAACATGATGACCCACAATGTATGGTTCCACTGTAGAATCTCCTGCACTGTAGTTGCCGTATAGTCCAAATGGATAAGAACAGCGTTGGGGAGGCCACCAACCAAGGTCATAACTTAGAGGGGGAAATGCATTTGGCTCATTGAAAGTTGTCCAGTTCTTCACTTTGTCCAAAAATTCTCTGAAACACACTTCTGCAAAGGCTCTGAAATCTTCTCTATTTAACAATAGCCCATAAAAAACTGTTAGGAATCTGTTTAAGAGTAAAGATTAGCTCCACGAATAACCATAGCCACTTTTGCAAACTTTTTAATGAAGTGTAGCTTACAAGTTACAACAGAATACAAAGTTCAGGATTAATTAAATATTGAGACGTTACTCTACTTGGGGACTGAGCCATCCTCCATAGGCATCTTCCAAGCTCTGGGGAAAGTCGAAGTGGAATAAGGTTACATTCGGTTGAATCCCTGCAAATTTTATGAACTTATTCATTCACATGTTTTTGGGTTAAATTATTCGTTCAATCTTCAATTTAGGTTCTTGGTTCTCTATTCAGTTCCAAGATCTCTTACTGTTTTAACTTGATAGGGACCAGGAAATATTGTATTACGAAAGTGGCCTTTGGTTTCTGCGAAAAGCATTGAATACCATGGAGAATGAGTTCATTGATGAGATTATTGTAGTATTCCAAACCCTTCGGATTGACGACACCCCTTCCATCTGCAGCAAACAGCAAGTTAAAACAGTGTAATTAAACAAAAGAATTATGTTTTCTTCTAATGATATAACATTTTGTGGTATACAAGATAATAAAGGACAAACAACTTTGTGTGTTGCACTTTGAAAATAAAACCATTTAAATGACAAACAACTTTATGTTTTGCACTTAAAAAAAAATGTAAAGGATGAATAATTTTATGTGTATGTATTTTTCAATTTATTAGTGCATTTTTTGTTTGTTGTAATATCATAATTTGATTTCTTGTAGAAAATGTGTCATACTTAGCAATTGATTAGTTAAAGGAGTTCTGTAATGAATGGTTCATAAGTCACAACATTTCTTGAAAGTTTTGTAAATTGGATAACAAATTAAGTGAACATAATCTTGAAGAAAATTCCATTGTTAAACATGTTTAAGTTAGACTAGTACCATAATTTGACTTTTTGAAAAAATATTTTCTACTTATAAATAAATATCTTACTAAAAAAATTATTTTTTTATTTATATAGAAACTTTTATATTCATTTTTTTAATTGTAAAACTAGAAAAAAATAATTTTATTTAAGATTGTTTTAAAAAAATATAACAATCTCTAAATTCTTATAATTTACACTCTGTAAATATTTCTCTTATTTATAATAGAATAAAATCTAAAATAAATATATGATCAAAAAAATTGAGTGTTTTAATAGAAATTGTATAGAGGAAAAATATTCAAAAGAAATATATCATTTAGGATATGAACGCAATATAAAGTAAATTTATTGTTGAATCTCCACCACAAAAAATAATGTCTACTCTAATATATTGTTTGGTAGTACCAGGTATAAGTCGTGACCATGAGATGGAAAATCTATATGCATCTAATCCCATTTTGAACATCAGACGGACGTCCTCCTGAAAATATGTTTAAAGTAAATCAAGTAAACCAACTGAGCTGAATCCTGATAAAATAATTAACGAATGTTTTGTTAATTTGGCCAGCAAAAATCAAGCATAGTATAGAAATAGAGATTACTTTATAATGGTGGTATGGATCTGCAGTAACATCCCCTGTGCTTCCATCAACCATTTTCCCTGTGAATATCAAGTTATGATGAACAAATCGATTGATTGGACGACCTTCACATTATAAGTTGTTAGAGGGAAAGGAGGGACTAACTAGAATGTGTGTAGGTATCCCAAATGGAAGGTTTATGCCCATCAAGTTTTCATATGCCTTCAACCTTTAATTTGTATACACCGACATCAAAATATAATTTACCAATATAACAACTAGTAGAAACTTGATGTGAGTGTTCCACAGTGCTTGCACTACTACTTAAGAGACCTAGCTTGTCTCTTCTAGGTACCTAGTCTCCCCTAGGTCCTAATTGGTTTAGTAATTAACTAATTCCCAATCCTAACTCCTCTCCAAGATTTTTATCCTTTGTGCTTAACCTTAGAAGACTAACACCCTAGTTTTAGTACTCTTATTCACACTCACTTAGAAGGCTCTAAGTGTCAAATCCTCATAAACTTGGTCCATAATTGAAGGGGTTTTCTACACCTTGAAAACATGCATAACTTTGTTCATTTGATCCATTCTTGTGGGATCTTCAATCTTGTTTCTACCGGGTTCCATATTTCATACTTTGGAGACCTTAAAACTAGGCTTTCCCTTGTAGCCTTTTCCAATCACCTTTTGCTATTTCTTGCAAAATGTTCCTTAACACCCTAGAAAAATAAACCCATATTCAGATACCCATTTTGAAGTTTTAAAACATTCATTGGGTCTTGGGGTCTGACAGGCTCCGTACATAGGGTTCCTATATACTAGGACAAGAGACCTAATAGGCCTAATTTCTAGGACTTAACAGTGATTGTTGCTTAAAACTTGCTCAAACCTTATGCTAAGTGTTTGAAATGACTCCACCACTCATAACATGTTTAGTGATGTTGAAATCCTAGCTCGTACTATACTTGTACCATACTATACCTTTCTACGCTGCATGAAACCTTCTTTATTCCACTGTCAAGCCTCTAACTGGACCTTCCTAGGTCGCCTAGGGCTTGGCATTAAAAATAGTAAACAATCTCATCCAGGCTCCTACCTCTATATAAACAATGTAAAATGGTCCCACTTTAAGATTAATCCATTTCTTTGAAGTTTCCATGGTTGAATCTTTGGTGGGAGCCATGAATTTACAAACAGTCTCACAGACACCAGCAGACTGTCCTACACTAAACTATTTTTGCACAACCAAAATACTAACTTAAATCAACTAAATTTATAAATGAAAAAATATCAGAACATAGCAAAGAACAGTAATTAGTCACTCAATTCGAGTTCTCAATCCATTACACACGACTGTCAACACAGAACCTCGAAGTCCTCTCTGAATCGTTGTTGTAGAGCTCTATTTTCTAATTCAAACTATTACAATTCAACTAACTTCTTGAGATTAGAGTCTTGGCTTACATTAGATTCCATCTCCTTCATTTTAGGGCCTGTTGGCCGAGCATCAACTCCTAAACTCTAGGGAATCCAAGGATAGTAAAGTTGCATGCAACATTTGTAATAATTGCAAATGTTGTCATGACAACATTTTTACAACATTTGGCAATTTCCTTTAAGCCATGATCCTATTTCTTAGGATCTCTATCCTCATGAGATTCCGAGGAACCAACTAACTTAAAGACCCTAAGGCATCATAATAACATCCATTAACAACATTTATGTGCCTAAGACACATTAAAGCCTCTATCTCACTATCATCTGTTAACACTAGGAAATGAAATAACAACTAACAATGGCTACTTAGTAACCATAGTCCTAGTGATTAATTCACTTAGCCAACATTGCAAATGACCTTCTAAGGTCTTCAAACAAACTAATCTAACCTCTTGACTTGGCTAGGGTCAAGTACAAGCCAAAAACATTTAAACAATGGAGGTTAGCCTAGGTGCCCCTGCACCAAAACTATAGAGGAAATAAAGGAAGCGGTATTACCTGGTAAGCAGAAGTGCCTGCACTGAAGATGAAGTTTTCGGGAAAATCATCTCTGTTGAATTGCAGAGAGATATGAACTTGAATTCTTATGAAGAACCAAAACGAAAGTGCTTCGCTCTTGGCAATCTTTATTTTTCACCCCCTGCTATGAGTAAATCCTTTTACAAATGGGGTATCATGATCAGTTGAACTTTAAATTGTTTGGTTTTCAAGTAAGACGTGCGTTGGTAAATCGAGATATGCACGTAATGAAGAGAGGGAGAAGGGAAACGTGACCCGGCAGCTTTAGTTTGCAGCCGCAAATATAATACATGAATCAAATCCTGTGACAAGAACATTTTTGTGCAGAGCATAAAATTATTTGTCTTGCCAAATTAAATGACATTAATGAGACTGAGAAATTAGTAGAGCGTTTGGAGCATATATGGAGTCGTGCTGTATTAGAAATTGTTGGGCATATTGGTGCGGGTTTTTTTAGTTCTGGTGTCCGGCCATCATTGGTTTGCTCGGCCATTCCGATTTGACCCTTTGCCTACAAAACAACAACAATATTAGATGTTAGAAAGGATGGCAAAATTCTTCATGGAAGAGGAATTTTTGGCTATACTACAGTTGGGTAAGCAATTCATGAATGGTCTCATATTCTAGTAGTTCACATGCTTATGCAAGCCAAACTCAACATACAGTTTTTTGATGAAATAAAATGACAGATCCATTTTGTTATTGAGTGGTCATAAAAAACAATCCACCAAAGATCCTAGAAATTATCTTACATTTCATCATGTGTATACCATTTCATAGAAAGCTTTAGTTTTATAGGATTCATTAGACACCATTTCATAGAAAGCTTTAGTTTTATAAGATTCATTAGTTGTCTAGTATGGGGATCAATAAAGAGGACAGTTATATCAGCTTTTGTTATTTTGAGGTCCCTTACCTCTTCATAAGACAAGCCGTTTGCATAGTGAGCCTTCATAGCTTCTCACTACAAAAGTGTAGAATTATGCTAGGTGGCGTTAGGTGGTGAGAGTTTCCGCATTTGAAATTATCGACTATAGTGTGTCAAACATGGGAGTTAATTGAGGGATTGTACAATAAATATTTGTAATGCTCCTCAATACCTGATTAACTTGTAAATTTATATAATTAAGATATAATTTTAAAAATACAAATAATTTCAAATAGAAAAACCTAATTTAAACCAAAAAAAATGAAAAAGGGAACAAAAGAATGTAAATAAAAGATTAAAAATGAAGAATATTAATTGTTACTTTAATTTTAATCTCACCCTACCCCTCACCCTCACTCTCACGCTCACCCTCACCCTCACCCTACCCCTAACCCTAAATATAATTGTAACCATTAACATAATATTACTCCTAACTTTAAACCGTTCACCCTAACTGTAATCATAACCCTACCATTACCTTAGGTGATATGCTAAGGTTAACTGTGATACTAGCCCTAATTATAACTCTAACCCTAATACTAACCCTAATTACATCATTGACCTTAAATGTTACCCTAACACTAACCTTAACAGTAATCCTAACACTAAGCTTAACCATTAGAGTAGCACTAACTGTAATACTAAAAGTAACCATAATACAATTGTTGTCAATTCAATAGTTGCCATTGTAGCATTACACCTTTTATACAATTAAATCAACTGTATTACTTGGTTTGTGGAAAAAAATTGCATGCAACTAATTTGTGGTATCTACATGGTTTGAATTTATATAACAAAGAAACTTTTCATTTTATGTAATCCAAAAAAAATGACCGTCACAAATTTTTATGTTTGGTTGGTTTGAAATTTGAATTATATTTAATAGAATTATTTATTTATTTTTTGTTTTCTATTTTATTAAAAAATTTAATGAAAAATATTAGTTTTAATTCTAAATTTTATAGAGATATATTTTAAAACTATTGATTTATAATAATACTTATTGACTAAGATGAGTTTATATTTTATATAAATTTTTATATTCAATTTACTTTTCATCAGTAACTTTTTGGCGATTAAGTCGAGATGCATCAATCTTCAATGTAAAGTGGCATATTAATTTTTTTTAAATATGGAATGGAAAGAGTCCCGCCAACTGTATTTTCACTATGTTTAGAGTTGACTATTGAAAATTTAATACATACGAAAGTGGAAACGGAGATGAAATTGCAAGTCATGTTTGTGAATAATTAGTTTGGCATTGATAAAACAGAAATATCACCACGGCTACCTGCTCTACAGAAATTCAGAGTTATTTGTATTTTCCATCCATTGACTAACGGTGCGATTGTTGTGTCCATCGAAAGGATTAAATCAAATTCCGGATTGAAAGTTGTGTCCATCAAAAGGATTAAATCAAATTCCGTACTCTTCCATCTTCTTTGTACAACGCAGATAATTATTTTATGCATAGCCTACACGAAAAGTGGTCAATATTTTAGAAATATTGCCAAATGTAAAAATCTATTTTCTATGAATTTTGTGAAATATTAGCTAGAATAGTCCATAACAAATTGTATGCATCTACTATTTTGTGCATTTCCATTTCAAGGAGGCTAAAAGTCCTATGCAGTAAATTCCCATTCTTTTCAGAGCCATGAAGAAATGGGTAGAGTATATGGATGCCAAGAGCTATTCCTACGCAATATCAATTCTGCAGAAGCATTGTCATATGATATTTCTAACTTCAATTGAAAAAATTCTAGTCCTTTAGCATTGATGACAGTCAAGACATATTGTCTTCAGCATTAATGCCTTTAGCGTTGATAAACGTTAGAATCTATTCGTGGTAGTTCTAAGTTGACATACTGAACTATACGCTCTAATCTCATATAATTTATTTAAAAATTCATTCAATATTATTTAAATTTTCAAGATGGAGAAGATATGATCGAGGATAGAATACCCAAGTGTAAAAACCTGCAAGATCTAGTGATAATAAGAAGCATAATAATGAAATGAGCCCAAAGTCGACATAAACATTCATTGGAGGCATGAACAAGTGTCATACATGTATGGATGACTAATTAGGATTAAAATCCCAAATGAAATTAATTAAGTAATTACAATAACACCCCCCTTAAGAATAACTTATGAAGACAAGATAAAAATGGGTCCTAGTCTGGTGAGGTACCCATGTACAATGCAATCTCTTAGAAAGTGGAGAAAGAAAATTTAGTGCGAAAAAGATATTCTCCGAAAGATAGAAATAAGAAGAGAAGAAGTCTATAAGGCTACCCCTAAAAGATGATGCTCTCGTTGATGTAGACCACACACCAAGAAGATCTTGTGGCTCTTCCTAAAAATTTGGCCGAATATGAATGTCATCTACAGAATCATCTGAATTATTAGGACTGAAATATGGATTTGAAGAATCCACATCATGTTGAGAGCCCATACAGTGTGTAGCACTAGAATCTACAATTGTTTGATCAAATAAGACCATGCCCTTCCATTTCTCTTTGTCCTTAGTAATTTCCTAATTTTAAAAGCTTTGACAAAATCAGTTACCTCAATATTATTCTTTTTGAGGAGAAAAGTGAGATGCTCAATTTATTTCTTCATGCATTAGTGTTCTTCATGACCAGTATTGTTACAAGCACAAAACTTAACTCTCTTAGTAGTTGATTTTTGAGATGAGTTATCCTTTTTGAAGTTGTCGATTTTATCTTGTTTGTTCCCTTCCTTGTCTGTTTTAGCATTTTGATTCTTTTCATTTCCTATGATTAGAACTTGTGCCTTAATAGATTTTAAAGTACCTATTTGAATTAAATTTTCTTACATTCCCTTGTAGGATTAGCAATAAAATTATCAAGTGAGGGCATAGACCATGAGGTACTAAGGGATCTTTTAGTAGAATAGAAAGTACAGACAAACACAAAATATTTAGGACCTAGTTTTGAAAGTACAAAAAGGATTAATTGATCCTCTTTCTTATCAATTCCACAATATTTTAACTGTAGCTTCAAAGATTTAAATTTAGTGAAGAAGTCCTCTAAAGTTGAAAAACTAGTAGGACTAAGACCTAGAAGTTGATATCCAACTCATGACTTCTAAATTCATGAGTTGTCCCAAATAATATGTTTAGAGCTTACCAAACTTTGTTGGGTGTTTTAAACTTCTCAACATGAAATAATAATTCAGGAGATATGTTTAAACATATAAAGCCAAACAATTGGTCACAAATATTGAGAAACTTTTCTTTTCCCTTAGTTGCATTAGGTTCTTTTTCTATTCCTATTGTTACCCTATATAAGCTTTTATTATTTAGTGCCAAAATTACTTAAATAGCTTCCAATTATGATAATTAAAAGGAGTTATAGGTTTGATGCAGGAGCATCTTGGGTTTGTGGCAATCTTGCATTACCCAAAAAGATCTCCTTTCAACTTATTTTTTTACTATTCCAATTGGGCAATTTCTATTGTTTCTAGTCAATCCAGTTGGCACATCCTCTTATGCCTAATCATTATATTATGTTCTAGACATCATGAAAATCTTATCTTTATGACCACATCTTGATCTAATGTTTCAAGATAAAGTTATCTTATGATTGGGTCTGGTCCTATATTGGTTTCCTATTCTAACAGACAGGATGGTGATATCTAGCTTGCATTGAAAATTCAAAGTTTGTAGTTTATCATGGCACATTTTTTTATGTTCTTATGTTCATGGATGATCTCCTTGTACAATCGCACACCATGAAATACTTATTGGGGTTTGTTCTTATGGATTTGCATCCTACCATATTTTTTGTAAATCATTTTCTTTATCTTGGGATTCATGATCGGATAACCTAACATGTGGCTAGAGATCTTGTATATAAGTAGGCTTGTAGCTCTTTTTTTAGGTAGTGCTCCTGCATGGGAGATAGCTGGTAGACTAGCATCTGATTTTGTAAATAATCAAGCTTGTACGCCTGGAATGTAGGAATGTGTGTTTGTTGGTTGATTGGATGTAAATTCTTGGTTCTTTGTCAATGAGAATATAAGTTTAGTTGGCTCAATCTATTGTTTGGTATAAGTTGTTGATTTCCTATGTGTTGTCTCTACTTTCAAGATTGGACATCTCCTTTGGGAATTTCTTTGGTCTTGACTGTGTCAAGTGGTATCAAAGCAAGATTCACTCTTGTGATCGTACATCCAGTGTCCTAGACTTGCGAAGTTCCAGATTTATTATTTGTTGGGTGGAAGAACTGAGGATCTAACCTGCATCATCAAATAACTTATGAAAGGTGGTTAGGAAGGATTTTTTGTTGGATGTTGAGTGTGGAATTTGATGAGAGTTAACCGATCAGAGTTTTGACCTTGTGAATTCCTATATCTATTGGTTGTGAGGTGGCAGAGCCTGAATCTGGCTCACAATTGGAGAGTACTTGCACATGAGAACTACATAAGAATTGTTGGTCTTTAGGAGTGTTGTTCCTAAGATGTTAGATTATTTTTCCTGCACTTAAAAATCTTGAATGACTTGTTGTGGGATGGTAGAAAGAAAATATGACCTCCAATTGCAAAATATTTATTGAAGGATGGATCGAGAGGAAGTTGTTGAAGGTTGTGAACCTTGGTATGAGTTGATGAGTCATTCCATGGGTAAACAAAATTCCAAATGGAGTCCAAGGGTGAAGGCATGTTCAATAAATCACAAAAGGAGAGGAAATTGAAATCTTGCAAACAAATCTCCAAGTTAGGGAAGTTGCACTATGGATAAGGAGAGATGTCACTAAAGAGAAGAATGAAACCTAGATGGTTAGGGATGATGATGAATAAATTCATAGCTGAGATGAAGAATGAAATGATATCTATGCATTTGGAGATATGCATGTAGAAGAGATAACATTGTTGGAAAGGAATTTTTTGAGTAAGAGTTCAATATTGGTGGAGTAGTTGCGGTTGTAGATGTTTAGTTGGCATTTACCAGTTAAGAAGAAAATTGTTTGGCCTATTAGAAGGATGATCTGGAATCAGGAGATGGATGTGGAGGTTACTGTCGAGGAAGACATAGAGATCCTTGAGGTAAACAAGTCTATGAGGACTTTGATCTCAAACATTTTAGAGGTTAAGGTAGATGTGGATGTGGTTGACCATCATAATCAGTTAATTGGATATGATGACCTAGTTGAGGTTGGAATTTAATTTCCTTTTATTGAATCTGGTAACCTAGTTAGGTTTTTTGAAGAGTTTACTATGGTTGGGGCTGACAATGCGGGTACTGACATTATTTTTGTTGGTGAATACTTGTTCAGAATGAGTTGTTTCAGTTGCTTAGTGATTTGTAGTAGGTGGCTAAAAATGAACCCAAGTTTGTGAAGTTGCAAGTTGTTGAGAGTGTGACTAAGGGTGTAGAGTTGAGGAAGAATTTGATGGATAGATCTGAATCCGAGGAGTTGATGAAGGTTGATGATAACCATATGGTGTTGTAGCTATAGAAAATTGGTGTAGTATCAGAATTTCTTGGTAGTCTTGTGATGGGATCATAGGCAAGGAAGTTGTTGAGTAGTGACAAAGGTAAAAGGAAGAAAACATTTATTGTTGGTTGTTTGGGCAACAAAGGCAGAAGAATTTTGAATAAGTTTTGTAAGAAGATAGAGATGATGGCATTGATGTCATTAGTTTGGATAAAGGATCAGATTGGTGGATTTAGAGGAACTAATGAGTTCATTGTTTTTGATGGACTAATGACTAATTATGATAAGATGAACAAGGATGAATAGTTGAGGACATCAAGAATATTTGTGAAGTGAGTACAAATCCAGTGCTTGATTGTGTTGCTAATCAGTTTGGTCTTGGAAGAAGGTTTTTTGACTGGTTTGTTCCTATGCAAAGGATGTGAAAATTATATTGGAGGAGGCAAAGAGTTGTGGTGTGTAGATTCATATTCTTGACCATGAGGGTTTCAAAACTAAAGGTCAAAATGAAGACTAAAGATCTGATACAAATTTATTTGCATCATCAAAGTGAGAGGCTCCCCTTCTTATTAACCCCCGAGTGTATGATGCAGGAGCATCTTGGGTTCTTGGAAATCTTGCATCACCCAAAATGATTTACTTTGAGTTTGTTTACTATTCTAGTATGACATTTTTTATTGTTTATAGGTGCAGTCGATGCAATTGGAACGTCATCTTATGCTATCATTATATTGTGTTATATACATCATGAAGATCTTATGTCTATGACTCCATCTCAATCTAATGTTTCCAGATAGAGTTATCTTATGATTGGGTCCATTCCTATATTCATTTCTTGTTTTAATAGTCAGGTTGGTGAGATTTGGCTTGCGGTAAAGTTTCACGGTTTACGGTTTCTCATGGAGAAATGTTCAATTTTCTTATCTTCATGGCTAACCTCCTTGTATAGTCACACATCATGAAATTCTTATTAAGGTTTTTTCTTATGGATTTGGGTCCCACCCTATTTGTTGTAAATCATTTTCTTTATCTTGGGATTGATGATTGTATAAGTTGACTTGTGGATGGTGATCTTGTATATAAGTAGGCTTGTGGTTCTTATTTTAGGCAATGCTAGTGGATGAGAGATAACTGGTAGTCTAGCATCTAATTTTGCAAATAATTAGGCCTATATATCTGGAATGTAAGACTGTATGTTTGTAGGCCAATTGGATGTAAATTCTTGGTTCTTTGTCAATGAGAATACTAGTTTAGCTAGCTCAATATGTTGTTTAGTATCATTTGTTTTTAATTTTCATTGTGTTGTCTCTAGCTACAATATTGGACATCTCCTTTGGGGATTTCTCCAGTCTTGACTGTGTCAGGGTTGTATACTAACATTAGGGTCCATGCTGCTAGGATTAGATTATTGCTTGTAGAATGCAGAAATGAACAACACTTCATTGTCTTCCCCACTTTATTTTTGGAAATTTATAGAAGGAGTGTGTTGCAACTAAACCCCCCAAAAGGTAAAAATGGCACTTTATAATGATAGTGCAAGAGTGAGCCATTTGGATTCATGACGGATAAATATTCACTTTTGGAAATAACACCCAATTTCAAGTTACTGAGCAAAAGTTATGAGCAAAAGAATTTTTCCTCCACAAAAAAAAGAAATTATGGTGAAATTTTTTAACTTAGCCAAAAATAAAATTCCAAAAATAAAATAGATGGGCCAATGTTAATCTCCCTTAAGTAGGAAAGAACTAGGGGCTAAAAACCATGTGACCAAGGGCTAGACTCTAAAAATATACACCTTTTGGGAGATGAAAAGTGTTAACCATCAATGCATTAAACTTGATGGCCATTGCGATGGTCCACCTTTCTCAAGTTGCACATGCGGTCTTTTTCAAAACCACAGGGGGTTTCTTGAGCCACACATTGCTACCGTAAACTGCTAGCCTTTTTAGATGTTCCAACCAAGATTGCACAGAGGGATTTTGTCTGCTTCAAGCTGAAAGGCATGAAGGTCACTGCCATAGATTCATCTCACCAAGGAGGATGCATGGGTGCTTAGCTGTAATGTTACAACTACAATAGCTAGATGCAAGGGAGCTACAATGTGAGTAGATCTTGCAACATATTTCAGTAATGACTAGGGGCCACAACTATGACCACTATAGAAATATGAAAGTCTATATAACCTCACTACCTTCTTTTATGACATTAGCTTTAAAAAAATTTCAAATCAGCTTTGATGCCATGTAAAAACCAAAAAGATCTCAAGAGATAATAAGAAGCATAATAAGCCCAAAGTTGACATACCATTCATTGGAGAAGAAATATACATATATGAAGAGTGAATGGATTGAATCAAAAGTTGACCTCAACACTCAATGAGTGGTGGCGAGTTGCCGCCAAAACACCTAGGGTAAGGTGTCGAATTGAGATCGACACATCTACTAAACAACTCCTAAATGATGACTACTTGCATCAACAAGTGTCATAGATGTATGGATGACTAATTAAGATTAAAATCCTAAGTAAAATTAATTAAATAATTACACTAACACCAAGAAAAGAGAATGAACTCATTAGACATGTGAATGTATTTATTTGTATCATTCTAGTAACACTGTATATGTTTTATTATGTCTAAGAGAGTTTTCTTACTGACTTTGAATATTCTTTCTTTAATATTTTTTTATAGCTTATACATAATTTATTATTTATAAAACATTAAAAAATAAAATAAGGAAAGAACATTAAAATCAAACCTAGATATATTAGATTTTTTATTGCTATTTGTTTAGATAGTTTTTAGATTTTTAAAATTTAGGGTTAATTAAATTGTGTTTTACTCTCTTTACTTTTAAATATAAGAAACCCAATATCTATTATTATTTTATTGTAAAATTTCTTTTAATTAGTGTGAAATTTAAATAGGCATTTTTTTCTATTATTTAGTTAAATATGATTTTTTGTTTTCCAAAAATAAATAGGCCTTGTAGACTTTGAGAGAGAATTTTAGAGTAATAATAATTTTTCTTTTCTGGAAAAGAGGTTTGAGAAAGTTAAATTATTCAATCATTATTCTTTCATAAATATGTATTTTAATTTTTAATTTTTTAATTTTGAGAAAGTTTATTTGAAATAGGATTACAAATTTCTCAAAAATTTATTCTAATATTTTAAATTTCTTATCAATTAATTTAGGAATATCAACAATAACAATATCATAGATACTTCAAATTAATATCTTTATGTTTCAAAATAAAAAATTATTTTTTCCATGAATACAACTTTTTCTAGAAATTTTTTTGAAGAAGAACTTTTAATATCTAGGTGACTAAATATTTGAACTTCAATTTTCTTTATGTATTTTGAAACTTTGGACCCAAGAAATTTAGGTTCAAACTTTCAAAATAATATTGTTCAAATATCTGGATTTAGTTTTTAATTTATTTTAAAATTAGTAATAATCATTGTAGATTTAATTAAAAATAATATAAATTTTATTTAATTAATTTTTATTAGATAATTATGGTTTAAATATATATTATAGTTAGAATTATAATTAGGCACGTTTTAAAATTTAGTTAGGATTTTGATTTTATATATTATATTATATTATTGTAAGAGAAATAATAATTAATATTTAAAATTAATTTAAATTCATCAAAATATTAATACAAGTTGTATTTACATTTACAACTCTACATTTTGTTTTTAACATTGATATCTCTAAGCTTTCTTTATGTAAATTTGATAAAATATAGGTATGCTAGTTGTATATTTAGTTAAAACATTATTGATGCTCTTACATATTTAGTCTTCGAAACTTTATATCTCTTCTTATATAAATTTCTAAAATAAATATGCCAGTGTTTTTCTTTTAAATAAAAGTGGCAGTGCCACTAAACCTTTATTACTAATAGAGAGCAAAGTGCAGTATAATAAACGCTGAAGTCAAATGAAGCCCATTACAGAACTAGGCCCAAAAGCACAAAGCATTACGACAGAAGGAAGATGGAGCCCTAAACAGTAGACATGCTGATAGAAATCCCTAAACCAAGGAACAGAACTGGAGAGAGGAAATCTCTAAATAGAAGAGCCCATACAACCGAAGCTCATAAGAAAACAAAATTTCCCACAAAAACAAAATTGGGCAACGATACAAACTATTACATATGTTAGTTATATTTATTAATCGATCAAATTATTAAAAATGTTGTACATAGGATTTTAATTTTAAACTGATTCTTTCTAAAATTTCTACAACACAGATCTAATTTTCTAACTATCGTGACATGATAAAATCATTATTGCTATATTGTTGTTTAGTATTGTATATAGATTTATAACTTAGTGATTCAAATATCTTTTATTTCTTTCACATCGATTGAAAAAATACACTCAATTTTATCAAAATCTTGATCAAACTAATTCATAAACTAAATTGTAAAATTTTTATTACATCAAGATTTTACAAATTAAAACTATACTAGTATTAAATATAAAATGTAAGGCTTCAAATAAATTTATAGAAAACAACACAATACACACAAATTTGAAAACTGACTACTGTAACAAAGATTCCCCATAATATACGGATTAGTCGCATGCATGGTGATACCTAGTAGATTCCTCCGAGTACAATTACAATAAAACAAAAAGCAAATTAAAATTTCCTGAATATTGAATAGTACTTGACAATGGAAACGCCAAAACCAGGTGATCAAGCTGTTCACCAAACATGACTTATCACCAGCTTTCGGAATATTGTGAATAAATAAGGCTGTCATGTCCCACACTGACATTTTATAAAGGGATAAAGGGCCATCATTCATGAACCTGTCACAAACTTAAAATCAATTTTCACACAGTCCATTAGGGAGACAATTGGTGAAGCAGAAACCGTGGACAAAGCTTCTGCCACCCGGAATATTATATGCGCTTTTCACGACTTGATTCCAAGTTTAACGCTTTTCAGCCTAATACGTTTCTAATTATTACATAATTCTAATTATAGAATTATAATATTATACAATATTTTTATATATTAATATTTGTATGTTTTTGATAGAAAAAAAAAGCAACAGGGTGCTGGCCTGTGGAACAGGGAAGACTAAGAGCACATTAACAACACATTAACAGCACTAGCTTCACAACATATAATTATCAGAGTAACAGTGTCTAGTCTACCTCTATAAAAAATAAACTCGAAGATCCTTAACAAAAAGAATGAACCAGTGTTGTAGTTTAACCAAACAGCCTTGAACATAATAATAGTAAACTGCCTCACAGGGCTAAACCATAGTCTTAAGTACTTAACCATATAATAGAAACACAAAATAAAACCTGGGACCCAAGGGCTCAGAACAAGACAAAATCACCATGGCTCCAGCAACAGTTAAGTCCTCTCACCTAGCCACTTGGATATCAAGGTGGCGGCCTATTCTTCCTGTAGAAATAGGAAGATGTCTCTGTTGTCCTCATCAACTTCCAGCTTACCACTAGTAATCTTCTCCTGCACATTAAATAGAGTAACCACCGACGCGTGCATCACTTTCAAGAAAAATTTATTGGTGTCAGCGATGCGGGCCTTGATTTCCTTCATATCTTGCTTGAGACCCAGTATTTCATTGTTCAGCTCAGTGAATTTCTACTTGAGGGATCCTTTGAACTTGCCATTCCCAGCCACAGCCATGGTAGCATGCTCAGTGCAGGGGAGTTGACCTACTATGTGTGGGGAGAGGGCGGGGTCGGGGTATTGTTGCGAGGGATTTCGTTCACCACGGGTGGGGGATTCAAAGGAGGAGCATTGTCAGACTTGGGGGAGCTCAAATGCTCGGCTGAGGAGCCCTTAATCAACCTAGAGGTATCCATATCCTCTGAAAGCATCATGTCCTTAGAGGCCATTTCCTTGAGTCATCTTTTACATTTTTCTTAGCAATTATGTTGGAATGCCGAATGGTACCACCCATTTCAACCTCCGACCCCTCCTGAATACCTGACTTTTTTGATTTCTTAAGCCTCTTCTCAACTTCAGGGGTGCTCTCATCAACCATGTTATCTTTTGCTTACAAGGAATTAGAAATATGGGAATCCTCTAATTTCTTTAGCCTTTTGAAGGGGTTCCTTACACACCTCTTGCAGTCCTTGCCATCATAGGGGATAAGGTTAGTCTCCTGGATGGAGTGGGAGGGGGATTGAGAGGGATTATTAGCTCCCGAAGGACTAACATCCGGGGTGATATCCGTGATAATTAGGGGAGGTTGAGGCGGGGGTAAAATGTCTTTGTGAAACTTGAACAAACAGAGTAAAAGGCCTTGGTGCAGGATGGTGTTACTTTCCAACAAGTGGAGGAGATAGAATGGGATGTCTCTATTTCCAATATGATTAAGGAATGATAGATGATAATAGTAAAGGATAGTAAATTTGCCCTCTAAAGTGAAATACTTCATGATAATATGACAAAC
The DNA here is from genome assembly GCA_027943335.1 of Chamaecyparis obtusa. Lineage (NCBI taxonomy): Eukaryota > Viridiplantae > Streptophyta > Pinopsida > Cupressales > Cupressaceae > Chamaecyparis > Chamaecyparis obtusa. The sequence goes on along the minus strand of BSBK01004545.1, from coordinate 69,591 downwards.
CTTAGGCCATAAATCATGGAGCAACTCACGGTTGAAACCCGCTGACTTTTTAATAGACTTTTATCCAGGCCTGAAGAATTGGTTGAGACTAGTCATGTTCAGCATTCGACTAATTTTCCTATATTTCCTTCCCTCTACCGAGAGCACTGTATATTTCCTATATTTTTTAGGAATCAACCTTGAAAATGAAAGGAAATTGTATATAAAGGAAAGTATGTAAAAGGTAAATGTTCGATTTACCTTGCATAAACCTTCATAGATTGATGTAGAAATCACTGATACCCATAAAGATGTTTGAATGTTCTTAAATTCAAGGATTTAACTTTGGAATGTAGAATAGGATAAAGTAATCTCAGACAAATGCATGGAAATATGAACACCATTCCTAGATCTTCAACATAGATATTCTTGATAATCTCTTGCAATGGAGAGATGAACACGAATGGAAAGAAGGATCTTCTTGCTTGATTGAGAAATCCTCTACTTTTCTATAATAGGAGATAAATTGATTCAATGGAGAATATTTCTTTATAATTTCATTGGATGGTTGATAAGAAACTAGATCTTGGATGATTTCCTTAAAATCTTGAATCCAATCGCTTGAATGATTGATCTTTTGAAAATGTTTGGGTTTCTTGTAATTTATCATGAATGTTTATGAATGCTATCCAAAATTAGGAGAGATAACATATTTATATACCTCATCCTAAATTTTAGGAATAAAAAAAGCTAGGATAACCATGAGACCTAATTTCCCATCAAAACTCTGACATAGGGTTGAGCCAAATTTTAGCCAAAACAAGTGGGAACATAATGTCTCAAATGGTATGTTCCTATGTATATAACATTTGAAACATTATGTACCTAGGGTTTTGATCTAAATTTGTCTTCAGTGTTAAGATGGTGGATAAGATGCATAAAAAGAAGAATCGGGTTGCTAGGATCAAGCATAACAGACATTAGATATCAAAATCACCAAAATAAAGCCTAATAGTTGAGAATCCAATTATGAGTGCTAAAATTTTAGGAAGGTTCATTTATCCCCCACTTTAGCCATAATATGTGATAAACTCATTCCTGTGGTAAAGTAGATCAATGCATAGTAAAAATCTTATGAAGGTCAAGGAGACAAAGAAACATCTAGCCCCCAAGTGACTTAAGTACTCATCAAATCCAAAACCAAGATAAAAGAGGCATCTCACGAGAGGAGAAAGAAGGAAAAGAGAGAGAGAGAGAGACATGATGACTATCCTAGTAAGGTATTTCCTTACTATGGATCATGTGAAGAAAAATAACTACTACAAAAGACAACATTGATTTTTTAGAAAGCCATATTATGCTAGTCAACCCATCATAAAAAGGTGGACTGGTCAGTAAGGAAAGCATTGTCTACATTAAGGGATCCTAAAAAGGTGATCAGTAGTAAGGAAAGAGTTGTCTCCAAAGGTATCTAAGAAAGGAGAATCAGTCTAAGGATCTACTAAATAAAGCACTGAGGCATGAGAATATAAAGATGAATGCAAGGAAAATATTATCGCCTTAGCCATTTTTAGAAATACATTGTAGTGAATCTTTCTATGTGTATGAAAAATGGTGAAGCATTAATAGAATATTTGGGCCAACATTAATGAAATTACCAATGTCTTATTGAGAGAAAATTCTTTAAAAAAGAATACATGCAACCTACAAGATATTTTTTCACTATGAGATGCCCCAAAGTAAGTACAAACCAAGTGAAATGAACACGTAACTTAAGAGGGCATGAAATGGATCTACTAAATTAGGGGTCAGTATGATCATATGATTCAACTCATGTATATCAGAATTATATCAAAATGACTATCTTCATTCCTTAAAGATGGTAGAAATAAAAGCACAATTGAAGAATAAATGTAAGATGCATGAAGAAGAGTCCTTTTGGGTTGGTATCATGGTGAGAAAAAATAATATGTATCTACTGCTTTGCATCATCCGTAATTAGAAAACACAAAGATATATTAACAAACAATAGCAGATTTACAACATAATATGTAACATGTAGAAGAAATGAGATAAAAATAGAGGAATGTCATCATAGGTTGGTTCCTTTATCATGTTGTATCAACAAATAAATAAGGGTCATTTAAGGAAATCTAAATGAAACATATAACAATCAACACATTATGAGGGAGGCACATTATAATAGGAAAAAAAAAAGAATCCATCCCACAAGAGGATCTAGTCAATCATATTGCTTTCCCAAAATCTCTATCCGTATTATTTAGGGAAGGTGGGAAACACATAAGAGGAGAAACATAACTCATAGTAAATGGAACAATAATTATTTCCAAACAAGGATCATGACTTGAAGGTGGGTCACTTGGTTCATCACTAGGACTAAGATATTATTGTTTTCCAAATGTAGTTGTTAAATCATGATTAACATTAATAAGCTCATACATATCATCAAAATTAGTAGCATGGATATCATCATTTGTATTAGAAACATTGAAATCATTATCATCAAGAATATATTATTCACCCAAATTAAATGCAATAGAATCTAATATACAAATAGTATCATCATGATTGTTTAATTTCATCATTTTAAAATTAACTTCATCCCTTGGGCTATAGGTTGGTAAAAGGGAATCATGACATTAGTAGATTTCTTAGGGGAAGAAAGGATTTGGGAACCACACTCATGAGCTTTAGAAGATTTTTTATGTTGGTGGTATCAAGAATAATAGTTATATTTGGTTTTATTATAAATTTGACTTCGTATAGGATCAATCAACACCAAGTCCTTTTATTTTTTAGGGGGGAGAATGTAAGGCATCACACTAGGTTAAGGGATATAATATACATAATTTATGATTGATATAGGAGGTGGAATAAAAGAATAAATAGGAGATGAAGGAGGTTTAGGAAGAAGTTCATGTCCAAAGAAAGGATATGAAACAATATTAGGATCACTAAGATCAAAAATCTTGTTAATTTTGATTTTATGATAAGATAGAAAAAATTATCTTGGCAAGGTTGGACTCATTGATGGATGGAATGCAAAAAAATGTCAACGTCAAAGTTTACTTGATGAAATAAAGCCTTATATATATGATGATTAATCATTATGATTTCACCATTATGAGGTAATTTCAAACACTTATGGATACAAGAGACTATAACTTTCATGGAAGTGAGCCAAAGAAGACCAAGTCTAACTTGAAACTGATTAGAATTTGGGATGATAATGAAGGTGACATCTAGAGTTCTAATACTAACTTCTATGGGAAAAGTAATGTAACCATGAGTAGGGTAAGTGAAAATATAAAAAGTTTTTATCATCACATCATATTTTTCATATAAATCTCATTTCATCTATCTAGCGTAAAGATGTTAGATTCAATTATAAAATTTACCATACAAGTAGGATCTATAAAGACACCATGAGAAATAAGACCATTAAGATTTGATAAATTATAAAGAGGACCATCATGTGCTTTAATATCCTCAAAAGGATCATATGTAATGTAAAGCTCAATATTAGGCTTGGGTTTGGATTGATATGTTGGATTACAGAGAGGGGGGAGGGGGGTGAATCAATAATCCCTGATTCTCTATACCTTAAAACTTTTCTCTGATTAACTTAGTTAAAGACAATTTACTATTTATCAACAATAGTAAAAAAACTTTAACAATCAACAAATCATTCACATAAATCATTCATCACATGTAATACTAGTATTTAACGTTAAAACTTAGCTTTGGGAAAAACCACTATGGAAATTGTCACCCATTAAAGAAAATACGTATTTGAAGTATGCCTCTGTTAAGAGCCAATCTGGTTAAAGATTATAATACACACTATTAGGTGTGAATCGATCAAGGAATTTACCTCAGATCTATTAGGATCTTCACCCTATTAGGAGTGACCTGGTAAAAGGACTTTGAACACACTTTAGAATGTTACCTTTTGAAAGGATCTTACAATAAAATTGTTAAGTCTACTGGATTAAGAGATTTATCTGTTACAAGTGATAATAAGAAACACTAAATAAATTGACCTATAGATTTGCAACTATCCTTTTAATAATTAGATCCTTTGTGCACTCTCTATCTTCACTTCAATCCTTCACTTTATATTGGCTTCAACACTTCATCAAATACGCTTTCTGACTTGGAATCTATCTTTTCCTTCACTACATCAGTCAGTGACTTAGCAACCCTACAGTTTGCTAGCCATTTGTCCACACAAATTCATCCTTTAAATAGACTTTCATTTTATTCTTAATCTCCTATATTACATTTTCCTTTGATTAATCTTAGCTGTTCAATTCATTACACAAACTTATTCAATGTATCTAGATCTTAGTAGTACATTTTACCTTCACCTCAGAAATTGAACTTTCTTAAAACTTGTTCCTTCTATTTTAACTATTTAGATCTAAGCCATAGATCATCATCATGAATTTTTCTAATCGTAGATCTCTCTAACTAACTTTACTTATCATCATAACCTTCCAACTCATCATAGCTAATTATTAAATATCATTCTGATCATTGTATTTAATTTATGTTCCTTGCACAGTGGATAGCTCTAAATTTTGGCTAACTTTTCTTGGTGCCTAAAACTTATTTTTGGTGTCTTGATTTCCTTTTCCTTTACCAAAAATTACTCTTCTTAAATTTTTGAATTATATTTCCTTTTTGGTAGCCAAAATTATTTTTCTTACCAACTTGTTAAATCTTCATTACCATTCTTTACCGATTTGATATAATCATATGTTAGGTAGAAAACAATTATATTAACATAATCTTAGTATTTTATGATCTATATGAGTTTCCCATTTAACTTATTCAACTTCACAACATCTCATTTCTTCTTCTCCTTAACTCATTGAACTTATATCATACTCTGAATGATATGGCAACATAATATACACCAAAAGTTAATTTATTGACATCAATGACAAGATAATAACTGATCTAACCATTCTACTATCTTGTATTCCTCTGATTTTGGTCGGTCTTCATCATCATTACCATCAGCTATAGTAACAAAGTCCCTCTTTGGAATTTATGGTGATACACTAACAATATTTAGTGTTCAATTGATGATGGTAACACTTCACACTTATTTGTGTACTCCCTCTGAGCTGTAACTTTTTCTTTGTTGTACTTGACCTTCTTCTGTACATATTCTCCATCTATCAGTAGCAATCATCTTCTTTAATAGATCTTCTTTAATATCCCTCTTTGACAACTTCTTTTATGATCTTCTCTTTCAATAATCAATTCCTTTACAAACTTCTCCCTCTTTATGATCATCAATAGTAATCTTCTCCCTCTTAGACAATAATGCCAAAGACACATACTCTTGAAATTTTTTCTTAGGCATTAAATTATACCTCAAATGTATTGATTTTTCATTTCACTCATAAATATTTTCACAACTTCAGGCTTCACCTAAAGAGTGAAAAAATAGCATCAACTCACAAAATAGATATTCAATTGAATACTTGAATTGATGCAGCACACATCTTTCCTTAGTGAATATTTCATAGGGGAAGAACCCCTAACTTACCTTGTAGACACTGAAAAGAATCCTTTGGTATTGGTTTTGTAATTATATCGTCTATCTGTTTCCTTGAATTCATATACTCCAATATCACATGCTTATCTTGTACTTTCCCTCTCAAGTAATCACACTTGATAGAAATATGCTTTGTCTTTGAATGCATCACTAGATTCTTTAATATGTTAATAACACTTATATTATCATAATAAATTATAACTGGATCAGTAATATCTTCTTGCATACCTTCAAGTAATTATTTAATCCACACAATGTTAGATCAATTCATAGTTGTAGCAACATACTTAGCTTCAGTAGTAGATTGTGAAATACAATTTTGTTTCTTTCTTAACCATGTCACTAATCTTTCTCCTAAAAAGAAAGCTCTTCCACTTGTTCTTTTTTTGTCATCAATGTTTCTAGCCCAATCAAAATCACTATATATATTGAGATTAAAATCTCCTCCTTTTGTGTATAAAATCTTGAAATCTTCAGTCCCTTTCAAATATCTAAATATTCTTTTCATTGTAGACATATGTGTCTCCTTTGGGTTAGTAGAAAACCTTGCCACAGTACCAACTAAATATACCATATCAGGCCTACTTTGTACAACATACTATAGTTTATCAATCATGAATTAGTAAAGTGTCTCATTTACATCCTTTGCATCATTTTCCTTTAACAATTTACAACTAGTAGCCATCGGTATTCCAACTAGTTTTGATTCTTCCATATTGAATGTCTTTAGGATCTCCTTGATATTATTTGACTGTGCTATGTAGATCCCATCCTTCACTTGTTGAATTTTTAGTCCAACAAGGAATTTAATCTCTCCAATCATAGACATCTCAAATTCATTTCTCATATCCTCAGCAAATGATTTAGACATTATCTCATTTCTACCAAATATAATATTGAATCAAAAAATATCTCAGAAATCAAAATCTTATCAGTACTATCACATTTTAAATACAAATTATTTTTATCACTTTTCCTTTGAATTCCAATCTTGATTAAATAAGAGTGTAGTCTTTCATACCATACTCGGGGTGCTTGCTTTAATCCATAGAGTGCTTTATATAGTTTTCATACCATATCCAAGTTAGAATTTTGAACAAATCCTTTAGGTTGATCAACATACACTTCTTCTTCAAGATTTCCATTTAAAAATGCATACTTAACATCCACTAATAAAATTTGAATCCTTTATAGGCAGCATATGCAAGTAATATTCTTGCACCCTCTAATCTAGCAAGAAAGGCAAATGTCTCACCATAGTCAAAAGCTTCTTCTTGTTCATACCCTTTGTAGAATAATCTTTCTCAATTTATGATCACATATCCATTATCATTGAGTTTATTTCTGAAATTCAACTTTGTTCGAATCACATTCTTATCCTTAGGTCTCGATACCAATGACCAACTATTTTTCTTTTCAATCTAATCAATTTCTTATTTCATTGCATTACTCCAATCTTCATTTCCTAGTGTATCCTTGACTACTCTTGGCTCAAACCCAAAAATTAAACATTGTTTTATCTTTCAACTTACTTCTTTCTATGACTCCTCCATTCTTGTATCGAATACTTTTTCTCTGTGAGTGGTCTCTTCTCATATATTTTTCTAATACAGGATCGATAGGCTATTTATCAATGTTTTCATCTCTTGATGAAGGCTTTGTTAGGCCATCTTCTAGTCAATGCAAAAATCCAATGAAAATGGCATTTTCACCTACAATCTTTGTTGAGTTGTCTCTACCCGGCCTGTAGTCACAGTTTTGTCTTGCGAAGTAGATCCACTTGGTTCTATGATGTGTGCCCTTAGCCCTGTGCTCTTTATTGTGTCACCTAGCTCCAGCACTGATCACATCTCCTAAATCACAAAACCTAGGGAGAATTTTAAGTTTTAAGGTTTGCAGGAAATGTTCTTAGAATCTGCCTAAGTGTTGAAAACCCATAATGTTTTTGAAAACCCATGATGTTTTTGGTCTCCCTGCTACCTTTTGGTCTTCATGAAAACCCTGTGTGTTTTCGAGCTCGCACTTCTACCCTATTTGTTGGTATTCTCTAACTGCGCATGTGCGATCTGTTGGTGGGCCCAAGTCTTCAAAAGTTTTAAATGATTGGTTGTCACATGATTGCATGTCAGAGTTTTCTGACATGTGACCATGTGACTGATTCCTTCTTTGCACATGGGGCCCATTGGTAGAAAGGCACTGGTGCCGCTGGTGGTTATGTGGTGGCCCAAGGTTGGCTGTTGCATGATTGCATGTCAAAGTTTTTTGACATGCGATCATGTGACCGGTTGACACATGTCCCAGGGGGCCCATCTTAGGGGGCTCTAACAGATTGTCAATGGGTGTGCAGGATAAACGATCCTCGCTATACTGTTAGGAAAAGATGCAAGGTTTTTAATGTTTGTGCTTTAACGAGGGTCGTCGATACAGTTCAAAAAAAAATATGTTCAGTGCGGTCCTACTGTTAGAAGAGGTGGTGATGTGGCATCTTTTGGCCTTGTCACATGATCACCAGAGCCATTTTCACTGCTTGTAATCATGTGACAAGGGTGCCATGTTGTGCTAGGGCCCGGTGGTAAGTGGTTTGTGGTGGGACCTGTCTGCTTAGTGGTGTTGATATGCTCGATTCTCATTGGTCAGCGGGGTGACAAGCTGGATGTTGTCAGTGGGGCCATAGTTTTCAAAGGAAGTAGAGAATTTGCAAGTCTGTGAAGATTGAGTGGTTGTCATTATACCGCTAAGGTGAGATGGTCAACTTTTAGCATCGCGGTGTAACGATGACCATCAATTTTGCTTAAATAAATATAAAGCGTGCTAGCCTAAGAAAAGTAAATGAATCAAATAGTGGTGATATAAAGTTAATCTCAGTTCAAATGTTGACTATTGATAGATTGCTGGTGCCCTGAGGATGACCGTTGCGTTTCAAATTCTAACTTCTGAGTGGGTTTGTGATTGCAGTTGCATGGCTAAGTGATTGCAGTCACATGATCATAAGGGTGAGTAGGGTGTCTTGCGATCACGCAACCAGGAATAAATCTAAACCAAGATTCCTTGTTAGGTTGCCTGATTTGCTGGAAGAGAATGAATTAATGATTGTGTTTTAAAGTTGACCGGCTAACTGTTGGTGCCCAAATTCAAATACGATTGCAGGGTTTCTTGCCAATGTTTTCACAGTGAGCTATTTGCGATGAGTGTGGTAGCTCAGAATTGATTTTTGTAGGATAGTAGTAGTTGCGATTTGATCTGATTTTTCCAGGTTTCTAGGCTTCTCTAAACTCTTTCTCTTCTTATTGTACTGGGTGCTTGCAGACTTAAATTTTGTGTCCTAATGAGTTGTAGCTTGTTGCATCCTTGTTCCTATAAAAGTATTTTCATGATCATTAGGAAGGGTTCTTTTCCTATAGATTTTCTTCTTCTTCTCTGCATATAGGGTGTTCTTCTTCTTCCATTGTTGGTTTAGAGAATATAATGCATGTTGCAACAGATTTGTCTCATGTATGAGAACTCAATATACTCTTACTGTTACCAAGCTATCTCCATTTGAATTCTGAGTCCATTAATCATACATCAAGGGTGTTTAATTTTTCTATTTGCATTGCCTATGAGTTTGCAAGTGGAGTTGTCTTTGCAAAGATAACTGGTTCAGGGTTAGTGCTTATGTATGTATGAGCTGAGGTGTCAAAGATATTTCATACTTGTCTTCCAGTAGATGCTGGTAAATGTATCATTTATTTATAGGTTTCTTCTAAGGGGAGGGTTAAAATCCTTTAAGTGGATAATAACAGACTTAAATACATAGATGGGTGCTAAGTTGAGGTTTGGTCATGGTGTGTGATTGATGTAAGGCATCAACACATTGAATATATTGTTTCCTTGTTTCATAGCTGTCTCTCGCAGTAGGGTATTTGACTCTGTGGCCCATTGGATAAGGCACTGGTCTATGAGAGACTTAGGGTATCTCAGGGTTCCCTTCAATCCATTTAAAATCATTAATCATTCAGTCCCACCCTTTCCCTTTCATGTTGGTAGTAAAAGAAGTTTCTGTCTAGTCTTTAGACTCAATCTATGCAAGTAGGGCTCTTGCATGTGAATTGGCTGCATTGGGGTAGAGGATACCTAAAGGGGTTTGAAGACTATTCCACATTAATGTATCTGTAGGCCTATGGTTTATCATGAGGTGTCTTGAGTGAGTAGATAAGGCAATACCCACCTGAGTGATTATGGAGCTCAAAGAAGAAGGAGGATGTTCTCTATCCTCATCAATTGGACTATTTCCTTGGCAAACTTGAGTGTCTAACTAAGATCTAAGCCCAAGTATTTGATTCAAGTTTGGTCCTGCAAGGAAAAGATCCAACAAAATGGTAACTCTGCTGGGGAGAACAACAATGAAGAAGTATATCTATTAAGATCTCTGGTTGGGCTTGTGTTGTTATATTCAAAATATTTTGTTGACCAGATTGATTTTCCCTATCTGAGTCACCAACAAAATGGCAACTCTGCTGGGGAAGGAGTAAAAGACAGCAAGCTCCCTTGCTTGTCTGGATTATCCCAGAGTCTTGGTTGAAAGAATATAGTCAGATGATCAAACAAGCATTTGCAAAATTTTCTCACCTAGTTGTGAGTGGTGGCTTTGATGTCTCTATTTGATCAGTGCACTCCCTGATAAATAGTGCAAATCCTGGTGAAGTTGTGGTTGATTGGAAGAAGCTACAATACAAGTGATAAATTTTCCTCTCCAAGGAGGTGGCAACTCTACACTGCAAAGAACCTGATGGAGCTGCATGGTGAGCTCTAGATCTGCCCCGCCTTCTAGTCAATAAGGTCCTTTTTCAAGGCTTCTAGGTATTTTGGTTTTCATATGCCCTATTTTTATGAAGATCAGCTATATAGAATGTATCCCTATCAAGTGTCCAACACTATTGTAAAGGGATGGTAGTTAGTGGGCGGTTCCTCATGGAGGAATATAGGCCCTTTTTTTTGATATGGCATTGAAGATGCCCCTAATGAGTTTTATGCTGAGGATGGGGAGTGCTTGCCTAGATTCATGGCTGATGGATCTATTTCTGCAAGCTAGCATGATGATGATGTTATGGATCTCTTTGGAGATATGGATATCGAACATGAAGATGTTGCTATGAGGAATTTTGTGCATACATTTTTTGATAGTGCAAGGAGGTGGTTCTTGTCCTTGCCTCCATGTTCAATCCCATCTTGGGATGTGTTGAGAGTTGAGTTTATTGAACATTTTGATGAGGTTGCTGCTCTCAAGATGAAGATTGCAAAGAGAAAAATTAACATCTGGTAGTTTGAGGAGGACAGAAGATTGAGAAGACTGGTGGTTCCTTGTGGTGGTCATGAGGAGGTCATTATTTTTGATGTTGAGTCTCATTATGTAGAAAGTGTGAACTATAGAGCTGATACTGAGGACAGTGCATATGAGGCTGTTGAAGGTGAATCTGAGGTTGACAACATTTCCATCTTGTCTGCAGATCTTTCTTCTTTTCAACATCAGGATTCTTTCTTCTTGTCCCAGTTTGATGATGTTTTGTGTGAGAAGCAAGAACATGGTTATGATGCAAATGATGATTCCTGCATTGATTTATTCACACAAGATGATCTAAAGCTAAAGTTTTTCATTCTTGTCTTGGACAAGAATGATGTTTGCAATAACAGGGATGTAGCTGATGAAGAAGCAAATGAAGCTCAAAGTCCACTAAGCAGTGAAATGATTTCAGCACTCTTGGCTGAACAATTGCAAAGGTATGCACCTTGTGTGGGCTTTGATTTGTAGCTCCCCTATGATACACACTTTGACACTAATAATGAGGCCAGTGTTCAAAGTGACCATGAAGATCCATGTATATTAGGTCCCCCCTCTAGTAGTGACTCTACAGAAAGAGAAGTAGAAGGACATGACAGTGAGTTTTCCTGTCATCAAGATTACAGTGATGAACAAATTTCTTGTTCAAGCCCTTTTCCCATTTTTGCTAAATATGATATTGAGTGTGATAGTGTTGAGGACTTAGTCTTCAATAGTTGGGACATAATTTCTTTTGGTGAAAATAATGATGATGCAGTGCTCCCCTGTCACCAAAGTTTTGATATAAACCTTCACTTGGTTCATGATCCAGTTCATGAGGATGTCATTGATGAACCAAGTTCCTTAGTGGCTAAGGCAATACATGAAGGTAAATCAGAGGGTTCAAATTCTTTTTAGCTAGGTAATTTTGATGTAATGCATGATGCTCAGTATGTTTTATTTTCTGATGCATTACAAGGTGAGCTTTTTATTTTTAATAGTCATCAAGAAGTAGATGGTGTTCCCTACTTCTTGGAGTTTGAACATAAATGTAGCAGTCATGACTGGAAAAACATGGGTAATGATCATTATATTTTTATTTTTCAGCCCATGAATATTCACATATGTTTGCAGCAAAATGGCAAAGAAATTTTCAGACTTGGGGTCACATATGTGGATGAAAATTAGATTTTTGACTCAGGGGGGTCATTGATTTCATTTTGGTGGCATGGGGCCATTAAGTAAATTTGTAAATATTGTAAATTCTATAAATATTCTTTCCTTTCCTGTTGTGTGTTTTCCTTCCGGTTTCCTGGTGCGGTTGCTAGTTTTTGAGGTCCCTACCTTTTTGTCCTGTTGGTGGTTTGCTCTCCTAGAAATCTTGATTTCTCACATGGGCACAAGTTACCCATCATCCCCAGATAGAGTCACTATTAGTCCATTTTCCAGTCAATGCAAAAATCCAATGAAAATGACCTTTTTCATTGCAATCTTTGTTGAGTTGTCTCTACCCAGCCTCCAGTCATAGTTTTGTCTTGCAAAGTAGATCCACTTGGTTCTATGATGTGCACCCTTAGCCCTATGCTCTTTATTGTGTCACCTAGCTCCAGCTCTGATCACATCTCCTAAATCGCAAAAATCAGGGAGAATTTTAAGTTTTAAGGTTTGAGGAAATGTTCTCATAATTTGCCTAAGTGTCGAAAACCCACAATGTTTTTGAAAACCCATGATGTTTTCGGTCTCCCTACTACCTTTTGATCTTCATAAAAACCCTGTGTGTTTTTGACCTCACACTTCTACCCTATTTGTTGGCATTCTTTAACTACGCATGTGCGATCTGTTGGTGGGCCCGGGTCTTCAAAAGTTTTAAATGATTGGTTGTCGCATGATCGCATGTCAGAGTTTTCTAACATGCAACCATGTGACCAATTCCTTCTTTGCACGTGGGGCCTATTGGTGGAAAGGCAGTGGTCCTACTGGTTCTTATGTGGCAGCCTAAGGTTGGCTGTCGCATGATCGCATGTCAGAGTTTTCTGACATGCGATCATGCGACCAATTGACACATGTCCCAGCGGGCCCTTCTCAGGGGGCTCTAACAGATTGTCAACGGGTGTGCAAGATGAAAGATCCTCGCTATACCATGAGGAAAAGATGCAATATTTTTAATCTTTGTACTTTAACGAGGGTCGTCAATGCAGTTCCAAAAAAAAAATGTTCGGTGCAGTTCTGCTGTCAGAAGAGGTGGTGACGTGGCATCTTTTGGCCTTATTGCATGATCGCTAGAGCCATTTTCACTTCTTGCAATCATGTGACAAGCGTGCCACATTGTGCAGGGGCCCGGTAGTAGGTGGTTTATGGTGCACTAGTACAAAAACAACAATATATGACCAAATAAACTACCAAAAATTGTAGATAAATGACCAAATTTGGTCACGTGACCACTGGTAGTTTATTGCCAGTCATTTATCTCGCAACCAAATTTATGACTAAACTATTTTAGTCATTTATTTGGTCATTGATTTGGTAATATATTTAGTCATTTATTTGGTCATTTGGTAGTTTATTTGGTCTTTAATTTAGTCATTAATTTGGTCATTGATTTGGTCATTAATTTAGTCATTGATTTGGTCATTAATTTAGTCATTTATTTAATTATTTAGTCATTAATTTAGTCATTAATTTAGTCATTTATTTAGTCATATATTTGGTCATATATTTGGTTGTATATTTGGTTAATTTAGTCATTAATTTAGTAGTTTATTTAGTCATTTAATTGGTCGTATATTTGGTTAATCTAGTCATTTATTTAGTCATATATTTGGTCATATATTTGGTTGATCTATTCATTTATTTAGTCATATATTGGGTCGTATATTTGGTTAATCTAGTCATTTATTTAGTCATTTATTTAGTCATATATTTAGTCATATATTTAGTCATATATTTAGTCATTTATTGAGTCATATATTCAATCATATATTTAGGCATTAATTTAGTCGTTGAAGTAGTCATTAATTTAGTCGTATATTTAGTCATAAAATGCAAAGTATTTTAAATAGCATAAATTTTATAATGTCAAAAAAACATCATATTAAACTTGAACTAATGCCAAAAAACATCATATTAAATTTTACAATGCCAAAAAAACATCATACTCAATGTATGCAGTGTCAAAATATATATATAAGATGTCAAATTTATCTAAAGAGTATATACGTAAATATAATAAAAAATATCAAAGTTGTCTCAAATATAAAATACTGAGCCAAGATGTCTAACTAGTACATGATAAACATGTTGATCAACTATGTCATTTTTTGCAAATATTTTAGTGGCCACCGTGTGAAGGTTCCTTCTTTCTCTTTCAGACGAACAGCGCCATCTATTTTGTCTTCGTAAGCAAGGGGTACGTTACTTGTGACCTTTAAAATGTTTACATTTGCATCTTCTGTTCCTTTCAAGTTGATTTCATGTAAAATAGATAGAGAGTGAATCTGCCCAATGCCCACAACATCACCATCATATGGATCCAACACCTTAACTTTATCCCCTTCTTTGAGTTTATCAACACATTTCTACAAAAAGAAAAATAAAATAACACATTATATTAAATAGGTAATGAAAGGCCACAAATATCATATAAATATCATAAGACTCTAAATAAGAAAGACCAAAATTATTGTTCATTACTATTGCACTTCTCTTTTTTATGTTCAGAACTAAAGGTGACAACTTTAGAATTGCAAAAAATAATGAAGCATTTATAGTTCATCTAAAGACTAAAATAGTATAGATCATCTAAATAAAAGATTCTTTAATCTCTTATTGCACAATAAATAATTTCACCTTCCCTGGATCTTTCTTATGACCCACCTTGCAGGGCTTCTTTGAAGCACCCTTTTTAAGGGACTTTTATTGCAATCCCAAAGCAACTGAGGCCTGACTACCTTTACCTGTATCCAATACTTCCTTCTTTGGACGAGGAGTAGAAATAGTCAAAACACAACCATCCTTTGAATTCTTGATTCCTTGTGTTTCCAAGTCAGCAATAACAATAGTCTGATATGTTTCCATTTGTGCATCTTGGGTGTCAACTTGTAACACTTTACAACTATCAATCACTCTAAGAACTGAATGATCATCGTCTAAGGAACCAGTTCCAGGAAGAAAATCAACTGGAATCCCTTCTACCTGCATCAAATCTTCCATGACATCAAACTGATCGAAGATCTCATATTTTTGTCTATCTTTGAGGGTTCTCTTTTGACCTCTACCCTTATTACGAGGTTTCTCAGGAATGAAACCTTCCTTGTTTGTAGTTCATGCTGCCATAGGAGTTTTTTCTTTATCAGCCTATGCTGTAGAATGAAAGGGATGAAGGATCGCCAACTGGATTTCTAAGGAAAAATATGATTTTTGTTTGCATTTTTTGTCTTTGGCCAGTGATTCAGTAAGGGATCTAATTGTCTTTTTATTTTTTGCAATATATGATTTTTTTGGCATTTTTCTCTTTCCTGATTTTATTGGTATAACAAATGCAATGCTTGAGAAATGATGACAGTTTTGAAAAGAAACTAACTATGGAAACAAATTACACCAAGATCTAAAATATTGAGCTTAATTTTTATTCAAACAATCTCTAAATGCTCTGTACCAGGCTTTACAACTTGGTTGTAACTTGTAAGTAATAGTGGAAATTTATTTGAACTAAAATTAATGTTGCAGCCTATGATCCTCTCCCTGTGAGTGGATCTGCTAATGATATCCAATAAAATCTCTAAAGTGAAGATGCTTGTAGCTGCTATTGTCTCCAAGCTAGGGGTGATGTATACTTTTCCTGGTAATGTACAATAGTTTAATAATGATCAGAAAATAACTAAAATACTGGCTTTACCACCGATTTGCTACTATTTTAGATATTCTACACAAAAACCAGTCTGATGCAATATTATTTCCCCCCAAAGATGACATCAGCCTTGCTTTGAAGTGTTCGGCTAGGCTAGGAGGAAAGAAATAACATAAGTCTACCCTCAAATCTCAGATCTGCAATTTTTGGGCACTCTATGTGATCACTACAATTCTGATTCAAAGTTTATTCTTCATAATCCAATCCCTCTCTGAGAACAGTTCTGAAACATACTGAAGAGAGAATGTTTGATGAAGTTTAGGGACAACCCAAACCTGGGAGCCATTCCCTAAATTGGCAAAATACAATGCCCTAAAAGCTTATAATGCACTGATATTTAACAATGAAGACTTTCAAAACACTTGAAACAACTAATGCAATAGCAACATTTTGGCAATGCGAAAAAAAAACTCATTAAGCACATCCAATGTTGATTTTTATGTCTCTCGTACAACTATCTTCTTGCTGTATCATACAGATCAAACTTTTATGATTTGTACCATTTCTAATTTTATGGACAACCATATTTAGTAGTGGGGTCATGCCCTAGGCACATGTTGAACACCATAATCAGGATTCAAGATTATAATGTCACATTTTAGTGTTCCTTTTCTAGAATGTGTTGAATGCATTTTGAAACTATATTGCTATACATTTATTGCTGAAACTATATTGTTGTACATATATGAAACCATATTGCTGAAATTCTCATTATTGAATCAGTCATTTTAATTTATGAAACTATATTGTTGTACATATATTCATCAATGTCTTAGTTTTTTGTACAACTAATAGTTTAAATTAACAACTAACAATCAGATCCTAATCTGGTAAAAGTAAAGTTTATAGCACTCACCTTGAATTTATCATTGCTAGTACTATAAATATCATGCACATCCTGTTTAAAATCAGCATAATCACCATCATCATTGTCTTCTACTTTTTGTTTTGCTTTCATATGTTTTCTCTGCATGTGGGTTTAATCATGAAAAGTTAACATAAGTCAAGTAAAGGATGCAAAAGCTATAATTTTTTTTTCATAATAACTATTATATTACCTCAGCTTCAACTGAACTATGATCGGGCTGCACATTCTTGTCCACTAGTTCATCATGATCACTATCGATATCGACTACTTTGTTGGCATCAAGGTGTTTTTGTTTTTGTGTTGCTTTAGTAAAATTGTTTTCCATGTAGTTAAAATTGATAAAAGCTTGGTAGAAAGGAAAGGTCATAAAATAATGGTGTGAAAATGCAATATCAACAATGCTATGTGTATGAGAATCAATGCTTAGGGATAGTGTTTTGTATATAAAAATTCATAAAGACATTAATCAAAATGATTCTCTCAACAATGCAAAGCTAGATTACTATGAACCAAAACTAACTCATCAATATAGCCTCTTACCTGATATGAATTCATAAAATTATGATCATTCCATGAAGAAACTATAGGCTGAACCCAGGAAGTCAACTGTGAAACTTTCTCAGTGAGACTATGTAAGTGTGTCATTATATGTTCATACACTTCATTTGAGTTGACATGATTTGCAGGGGCTCTTACTGGGAGTTCCAAAGATGGCTGTGAAGTTTTTGTTGATGAACTAGACTTCCACTTCATACTATTCTTAGATTTATTAGGATCTAGTTCTGCCATATAATTGACAATATCTTCTGCACCTGCTTCTCTATTATTGTTTTCCACCTAAAATACAATGTCAATTTTAACATAGTCAGTTCAATAAAAAAATTAAAATAAATAATATAATTTAAATTGAACCAAAAAGCCATACACTTACTCCAAATTTGTTTATTTTGGTCTGCAACCCACCTCAGCCAAATGTATATTCAGCCTTCACACTGTCTCTTGCTCTCTTTCCTTTATTACTCTTTGTCAAATATTATTCAGAATGCATACTTTCCTTCAATTTTTCCCACTATTTGGGAGATAGAGTGTTGTCTAAACTCTCTTTTCCCTCCATGATTGCTTTTCTGCACATGTATCTAAAATTATTCATTAGAAGTCTCATCTTGTGCTTGTAATATTTTCTCGAGATTTGTCCACCAATAGTGTCAAAGACATTTTCCATTTTTTGTATAACACTCTCCACATGATGTGGATCTTGCTCTGCAAAATTTGATTTGCAAATATCCAAATGGGCCCTACATCTTACACCCAATTCAAAGGCCCACCTTGCAGCATTTTTCCCAATGGGTTCACCATCTCTTGACACCTCAACCAAGAATGGCTTCTTCCCTTCTAGTATCCTTTCTTTTGAATGCCTCTCTGTAGATCTATATAAATCTTGACTCAATTTCTTTCTTTTAACAAAAGCAGACACATCTTTTGTTGAACCACTACCAACAGGTTCACTCTGAGGCACATCAGATGCAAGCAGACTCTCTTCATGACTTTCATTAAGTTGTACATCACCATGTGCTATATCAGGTTCCACATCATCACAATTACCTTTTTCACCAACTACATTTGTTGGATCAAAAAAGCATTGGCTTTTACGAATTGGCAACTTTGTAGCTTTATTTGCTACTTGTTCTTTCTCTTCTTTTTCTTTGCACTCTTTTTCTTTCCTGTAAAACCAAAAATAAATATCGTATCAAGTCTTATATACATAAATATTTTCCATATAAAATTTCATTAAATAGTATTAAACAAATAATATACTAGTTAGTAAATGTACAACTTGCCTATTTGCCAAACCAAGACGTGCAAAACATTCATTATTCTTGGCCACACATTCTTCATGAAAGCACTCATAATCTGTTACTAGAATTTCAACATTATGATCACTATCATCTAATTTGTGCCTTGAATTCTTTCTCCTCATTCCCTAATGTCCAAAAAAACAATAATGTATAAATTCCTGAAATAAGAGGTGATAAGTAGTAGCAGTGGTTATAACAAAGAGGCTATAGAAACAAGAAAACAACACACAACTATAAAAGTGGCACATAAAAACTACAACAGTGAAATAACAACCAAATTAGAGAAACAATTATAACAGCCAATTTCAGCTGTAAAAATAACAACCAATTTCAGACAATTATCAATAACTTGATTCCACACTTCTTTAAGCATGAATTACTGTTATCAAAGGTCTTTTAACCTATCAATTATTTACATCGCTGCTAGATATTGGTATCACACACAATTTTATTATTTCTTAAAAGCATTCAGCAAGATATCAAAATGATGACACATGATTTTTTGATAGATCATTGACTGCCAAGTTTTTATCTATATTTACAATTTTTTTCTGATTGTTTCACATTAAATCATGATTTTATACAAGTAAATTCATCAGATATCACCTAACCACATCAGTAGGCCTTATGCCCATGCATTTTCACTTTTTTTCTGTTTCCATTGGCAGTTTTCTCTGACAACTTCACAGCGTGATTGACTTTCTTCCCTCCAACAGTTTTGCTACAATTTCTCATCTCTAGCATTTGCTATGATTTTATTTCTGCATTACTGTTGTGGTAATAGTTGCATTTGCCTATAAAGCAAATAAGTTCAAATCAAGACTAAATTTAAAATTTTGGGGGTGATTAACCCATAAAAGCTCAAAATCTCTGCTAACAAAGTCCTGTTAAAAGCTTGAAATTGTATATTCAAGGATAGCCTAGTTAATCAGATATCTTAAAGGTACTTGGCAAAGGAGCATTTCATTTTGTTTCTTATTTCTATCCAAGCAGACCACATGGATGCATCAGTATTAGCTAATCAGGACTCAACAAGAGTAGACCAATCTTATGATTTATGTTAAAAGCATTGGAGAATAAGAGACAATGAATATTTGAACATGAAAAAAACCACATGAATGATTGGAAGATTCATAAATGGGCATTGAAAATTCAAAAATTATAAACAATTATGTAAACAATACATGCACAATACATATTAATATTGGAGCGCTACTTATATAAGGCCTGAAATCTTTGGGAAAACAAGCCGATTGAAGATATAAGTCCTTATGGCCCCAATAAAGTTCCTAGAGGAATAGCTCTATTCCATAGATAACTCCTAATAGAACAGAGCTAAATGCCCAAAGTAATTAGGAGCTAATTAAATTGGACATTTCCAATTACATGTACCATAGAATAGAGCTAAATGCGCAAACTAATTAGGAGCTAATTAAATTGGACATTTCCAATTATCTGTACCATGGAATAGAGCTAAATGTCCAATCTAATTAAGAGCTAATTAGATTGGACATTTCCAGTTATCTAGTTTGGACATTTCTAGTTATCTACCATTGTATAGAGCTATTCCTCTAGGAAGCTTATTGGAGCTGTAAGGGCTTTTATATCTTGAAATTTTTTTTGTTCTATACTCCAGGAATTTTCAAAAAAAGTCTGATTCAAGATATTAAAGCCCATATAGTCTCAATAAGGTTAATGGAAGACGGGCACTATTCCATGGTACAAATTACTAGAACCTAATCATTACACCTACATCTTATTATCCATAACAGTCCTACTTTACTCATTCTGTAAACAATGAATGAACAATTTTTAAGTTACTTTAGCGAAAATGTTCAGACTTGAGAAAATTCCTTAATTATGTGCTTTTTCTAAATACAGGAAAATTGCAAACGCAATCAAACAATGCCATTGTTTGCGAGGCACAAGTGACTGACACAAAGTATAGATATTTCCCTTTTCAAGCAATTTATAAAGCTTCCGTCTATAGAAATATCCCAGCCTTTCATATTGCTTTTCTCTGATACAGAACATGTTGTAAACTTTCATGCAAAAATCAACAAAGTACATGTCTTAGTATTTTTATAAAATCTTTTTAATTATTTTTTCTTCCGTTTTCAAGCACATGAATAAAATCAAAGAGTCCATGTCAATTATCTGATGTATTTAAGAAGCTCTTCAATTGGACGTCTCTTTATTTTTGATGGTTGTTTCTGGTAGATGAATAGAACGCTACATGACATCAGTTGAAAGTCTCTTGATGTCTGGAGTTGTTCACATACGTGAATAAAATGGATTTGTGTTCTGAGAGTCAAGGTATGACTTTTCAGACAATTATGATTGTTTTCTTAAATAGAGTGGAATTGATAATGTTTTATTTTGAAAGATTTGTAAACTCTTGTAAATTCCTGCTTGAAGTCTGGATGAACATATGTAATTCTTGTTTGAGGTCCGTAATGCTCTGTACAAGTGCTTTTGTGCAAAACATTTTGGCTGTAGACAACAACACTTCAGAACTAATTATATTGAAATTATGTTGTTTTCAAGCATGCACACATTGATGTACTCATTTGTTGCCGTGTTTTAAAATCTAAAGCTTTGGTTTCTCCAAAATACTAACTTTTATCTCTTGAATTCTAGGTTTTGGTTCGAAGGAGCATTTAGGCAACTCATACGGTCAAACAGCTGATAAATAGGATCAGCCTGTCTGTAGAGTTCACCAAGTAAATTTGATGAGAAACATATCATATAGTTGAACTTTATTTGTCAAAATATTAGCTTAAGGAAGAATATAGTGCCAAGTTTTTGCATACTATGCTAGACAAAAGTGCAAATGTTGACAACAATTGCACCTCTCTGCAGTTGGCTTATTGCTGCTTGCATTTCTAGGACTATATTTGAAGTCTCTGGCAATGAACCCAAGGCCATTTCTTCTCCTCTGTGAAGGAGAGCTAAAAGGCGAATTGGCTGGTCCAGACAGATGTCATCAAATTATTTGTTGACTCTCTTTTGTAAGGATCATGCAGTAGTAGGAGGAAGTTTAGTTGGCCTCTGTGGCTTGAGCTTTCAAGGTCTAGGTTCTTGCTTTTCCTTTGAAGCATGTCCTGAGTACAATAACTTAAAGAGTTCACAGTTTTTCCCAGACAGCTTCTTTGGATCCAAACCTATAAAGACTGGTTGGAGACGGCAAAAATTAAGAGATACAGGTGTGCAATTTAATTTCTGTAACATCTACATACCCAATTTTAGATTCCTACAGGAATGATTGAGTATTTTATTGCAAGAAGTTGTATATGTTTACTTCATTATAGATGTACATAGTTGATTAACAATACATAGAATCATTGCTAGTAGGTTTCCACAATCCATAATAGTATTCTTTTTGCTTCTAGATCTTGATTGTGTGCCAAATTTTTGAGCCAAAAGAAAAAAAAAATAGTACATAGAATGTTTGCCCTATGTATGCTTATTTTAGAAAGGAATCCAAGATCTTTATTAGCACAAGCTCTTAGAACTGATACACTATTTTTAAATGTGGGCAATTTGTTTTCTAATTCAGTCCATTCAATTTGTAGGCAGAGCAATGGCTGTCGCTTTGCAACCTGTGAAAGGTGCACCAGAGAAGAAGAAGATTACTACTAAACAAAGAAGAGTAGTTGTGACTGGAATGGGTGTTGTCACTTCCCTTGGTCATGATCTAGATACTTTCTACAATAATCTTCTTCAGGGAAAGAGTGGTATCAGTGAAATCGAGATCTTTGACTACAAGGATTTTCCAACTATAAATGTTCTTATATTTTGATTTTTCTAGGATGCTTCTTGTAGTCTAAATTATGAAACTGAACTGCACAAGATGAAAATTTCTTAGGAGGCTATAGTAAACTCATATGACCCATTCTTTGAAAATAAGCTATATAAAGTTTTCTAATTCAGTTCCCAGGCATCAAATTCATATTCTAGTTTGGTGCTCAGGTATCAAATGATTAGAACTTCATGATGTATAATTTAGAAATGAGCATTACTTGTTCCAAGAAATTATAGAATAGAGTTAATAAATCCAGAGTTTATACTTGACATGGAGGTGCTTTAATGAATGCATTTAAAATTTCTTTGACAATTCAAAATTCCTTTAAGATTAATGAGAAAAGATGGAAATTCTTCTGATTTACAGGCTGTGTTGTGTAGAGAATAGCAGGTGAAATAAAGTCATTCTCAACAGATGGTTGGATTGCACCAAAACTTTCAAAATGAATGGATAAATTTATGCTTTACATGCTTACTGCTGGAAAGAAAGCACTGGCCGATGGAGGAATGGATGAGGAAGTACTCAAAGATTTGGACAAGTCAAAATGTGGAGTTTTGATTGGTTCTACATTGGGTGGAATGAAGGTAATGTCAAATTTCTGATAACATCTGCTTGAAGCCAGCAAAAGCAGTCAACATCAATGGATATACATCCACTTCTGTGAGGGTAGATTTTTGGTAAATATTACATATTCTCACATTAAGTTTAAACTATTCCATTAGGTATTCAATGATGTAGTAGAAGAACTAAGGATTTCTTACAGGAAAATGAACCCATTTTGTGTACCTTTTGCAACAACGAATATGGGATCTGCAATGATGGCAATGGATCTAGTTAGTTAACTATGTCGCTACTAACTAATTACCTAATGTTTGAAACTCTATAGAATAGATGCACACTTACTAATCATGGATCTTGTCAAGCAATTGGTTCCTCATAAGGAGGAAAGCTATTGAAGGTTTTTTTTAAAAAATCTAGAGAGTTGGAGCTACAGGAGTTGTAGGCAGCAACAAAGAACAATATAAAGGTTTCTAAATTTCTAGACCTATACGATTTCTTAGTAAATCTACAGTTTCATGGTATTAATCTATTGTTGAATTTCTCTATTAAAAAAGTTGGCACTAACACATCAAAAGTAGATTTATGTGTGATGCAGTCAATGCAGGACTGATTAAACAATTTGAAAGGAATCCCACAGGGACTAGGTAGGTAGTTGGCTAGTTCTGAGTGTGTTGTATTATATTTCTGGTTCTATATTATGCAACTAGTAGCTTCAATTGGTAGGAAAAGACATTCTACAAATAACTATTATTCCAATCAAGTTTTTTGACACCCTAGCATTATTGATAAGCATCATAGGAACAGTTCAATTTATAGATAACCACAGAATAAAAGAAACAATAATTTCCAGAAAACATCAACAATAATTTCCAAATAACCACGTAAAACTTTGTTCAACATTAAATCCCTTGCATTCATATAGAAACTTTGTTCAACATTAAAGCCCTAAAACAAGTATCTATTTGAAGGTCCATGTCCTTAAAACATAGAATAGTCTAGAAACAACATAAAAGTCTTAAATAAAAGATCATAAAATTGGCCTCATCAATAATCATGTGCATTTCTAGCAAGATCAGAATCCTGATCACTTGTATCTGCATCTACTTGATTTTCTTCCTCATCCTCATTTGTGACTTGCAATACATTCCCTCTCTCAATTTCTTCATTGGTAATCAAAATCTCTTCTTCAAAAAATCCCTCATTATTGTCTTCATCCACTTCTTCCAATGTTTCTCCTAAATTAACAAATTGTCCATCAGGCATTACATTGACAACTTCCATAAACTTTCATCTCAAACGAGACTCTGTTTGAATGACATATGACCAACCTGGGCTTCTTACATCATCAATTAAAAATGACTGATTAATTTGAAGAGGGGAAACATATGGCTCATCTGTCTCTGATAAAAATTGTCGTGCATTTGCACGTATAAATCCATACTCATCAAATTGTACTGTAGATGGTCGAATCCATTTACATTTTAATAATATAGGACTATTTTCACCAAAATCCACTTGAATAATTTCTTGGATGAATCCAACATAAAATTTCTTCTCAATTTCATGAAGAAATTCAGCACTAACAACACAATCACAATTTGTCTTTCCTTTGTCCTTTTCTTCCACTCTTAAATGACTGCCATAGGCCCACATCCCACTAAAACATATAGCCCATATATGTGGAGATTGTGAAAGCTCACTTTCCTCTATTGTTATATATTGACCTTCTTCTTTTGCATCATTGATTGCATTAAAAATCCACTCTTCAAATTTTGGAAAAGAATCGCTTCCAATAAAATTATGATGTCTGCGCTTTTGAGGTTGATGCTGCATCCAAATTTTATTCTCTTCTTCATATTTTCTACATAAAATAATGACATAAAAATATTAAGATTAATAATATGAATGTGGAAATGAAATTGAGTAAAAAAATTAGTGTAATTTTTTTACCTACGCCACTTGTCAAATGAAGATGTGTTTTGAAGAATAAAGGCATGTATTGCACTTCTTTCCTGATATGAGAGCTTGAAGCGACTTCCATTTCCTTCTAATAGTTCACTTGCAACTCTCTCATCTTCCTCATCATCCCATACATGTCGATTGACATTTTTAAAATCCTTCATATATTCTGTGCAAAACCCCATGGCCTCTTGCATTGAATATCCCTCAGACATGCTACCTTCTAGTTTTGCCCTATTACAGACAAATTTTTTCAAAACTTTCATATATCATTC
Source organism: Chamaecyparis obtusa (assembly GCA_027943335.1). Lineage (NCBI taxonomy): Eukaryota > Viridiplantae > Streptophyta > Pinopsida > Cupressales > Cupressaceae > Chamaecyparis > Chamaecyparis obtusa. Next base: position 44,493 of record BSBK01004545.1, on the reverse strand, counting down.
TATAGGATACATCCATCTCATTCTTATTGGACCACAATACTCTAGTTCATATTCTAGATGTATCAAAAGATGCATAGAAATGTTAAAAATTGCTGGTGGAAATTCTCGCTCCAATAGACAAAGGACTTCAACAACCTCCTCTCTCAAACTATCAAAGTTTGAAGGATCTAATACATGTAAACTCATTCTTTTTAATATTAGGCCCAACCTTATAACTGTCAATCTTGGCCCCTTTTCCAAACCTAATATATTTACCACAATAGGTAAAATATTCTCAATTATGACATGATAGTCATGGGTCTTGAGGCCTCTTAAGCCATTAATGTCAATTTGGCTAATAATGTTGCTACTCACATATCCAGTGGGAAAGTGGGTCTGAGACATCAACTGTAAGAATTGTGCATGTTGTTCCTTTGTACAGACATAAGGAGCACTAGGCTTTCTATATTTTTCATTATCATATTTTTTAACCCAAAGATTTCGATGAATCTTTATTTCTCAAAAGTCTTCACGAGATGAAATAGTATCAAAAGAGCCAAAAAGAGTTTCTATAATAGCATAAGCTATATTTTTCTCAGTATGCATAAAGTCAATAGTATGTCTGATGGCTATATCCTTAAAGTATGGCAACTTATACAATATGAACAATCATTTTACACCACTTTCATTACATGGATCATATCTGCTTCGAGCAATCCCAACATTTTCAATAAATGACATTCTTTTTAGTCCATTCTCAACAATGTAATCACCTGTTATTAGTAATGGCACTTCACGATTCTCTTCTTGACCATTGAAACATGTTTTTTGTCAGCGATATGGATGATCCATTTTAAGGTAAGCACGATGTCCACAATAAATACACTTACGCAAACTTCTTGAGTGCCTCACAAATTCTTAAAGTTGCAAGCAGGACATCAATGGTATCCATGAACAGAGAGACCAAACAATGTGCCATATGCAGGAAGATCATGAATTGTAAACAATAAGGAAGCTTTTAAAGTGAATTTGATTGAACGACCATCCCTTAAATGCTGAAATGCTTCAATTCCATTCCACAATTCCATTAGCTCATCATATAATGGCTCTAGATAAGCATCTATTGTATTTGAAGTCACACTTTTCTTTCCCGATATAATCAATTATAACATTAAGAAAAATGGTTTAGTTGCTAACCATGGAGGCAAGTTATAATTTATTAGAAACACTGGCCAAGTTGACCATTTTACTCTGATCTGAGAATGGGTTCACCCCATCTAGAGCCAAACCCAACCTTATATTACGAGGATCTTGAGAAAAATCAGGCCATTTTTTATCAAATTCCATCCATGTCTTAGAGTCTGGAACATGTCATTGTTTTCCATCAGTGCTCTTATTTTGGGCATGCCACTGCATAAGTTCAAAAATGTCTTTGCACCTATACATTCATAGTAATCGCAGGATTATTGGAAAGTGGCGAAGAACCTTTCTAGGAACCACAATTGATTTCAACCCTTGTCTATACCTCGCTTCATGACATTTCAGACATTCACTCTCATTTGCAATATTTTTACAAAATAATACATAGCCATTCACACATGTGTGGATATTTTCATACCCCAAGCCGAGCTTACTGATTTGATTTTTACATTGACTTTGTTGCTTTGGCAATGTGGAGTCAGCTGGTAATAATGAACTTAATAATGTCAATAAGTGATCTACACTCTCATTTGTCCAACCATGCACCACTTGCAAGTTAAGAATTTGAAGAGTTGTTGTCAAATGGCTTAACTTGCAATTAGCATAAACAGGCTTTAAAGCATCCTCCATTGACTTGGCCTAATCATCATTTAGACCCTCATTAGCATTCTATCAACTTCAAACCCTTCATCAAACATTTCTATCTCTTCATTTATATTTGTTTCCCCTTCATCTCTCATTGTCTACAATTCTATCATATCTTCATAATAATTGTAAGCCCAAGAGCTAATACCACTGTGCCCATATCTTATCATATGTCGATAAATCACACTTCTCTTTTTCACCTTTCCACCAAGACAATTTTTACACGGACATGGATATTTGTCAATGCCCCGTCATCAGCTACTCTCTCATCATATGCATGATATTGATCCGTAGTCAACCTATGATGTTCATCCATCTATAATATTTTGCATTCCAATAATAATTTAGTTTCTAAATTAAAGAAAAAACATCAATCTAAAAATAGAGATGCTGAAACATTGTTTAAAGTAGTCACTTTTAGTAGAGACCATAAAAGAAAGAAGAGGATATAATGATTCATTTTCCTGACATCTATCTTACATTCATTTGAAGTTTACCTAGTGAGAATGGAATATGTCTATATTTTAGGTTTCAAATTACCTTTGAATTTGTTGTAGAGGGCCTTGCTAACTTCAAATTTGTTGCAGAAAACTTTGAATTCCTTGCCCGCCTTTTCAAAAGTCTCCAAGTCCTATCTAAAGAAGATTTATCACCCATGCAAGTGCTTCAATACCTATCCATGAGAATAAAAAATGTTAACAACTATGATGAGCATGTATTAACAACTTATGAATCAAATTAAATAGGCCATGTTATCCTGTCTAGGAAATTCCAATCCAAGAGCTTACACAACAAGAACACATAAAATAAAATGAAATTAGTTCTAGATTGAGACATTGATTCTATAGCATCATTTTTTATGTATATATAAACAAGTTTCAATTGGATTCTTAAAATTTTAATTTGATTTCTAAATCTGGCATTGATTGCAAGTAAGAAATCCTAGTTTTCTTGTTAATTTTGAAGGTTTAATGGATCCATAGGACCTATCTCATGAATGTAAGGGCTTATTTTCATGTCATAGGTCCTATATAACATTTATGATACAAAAATAATCAAATAAAGTGCAGGAAAGAAGGATTGAGGGGTGTACACCGTGAGGAAGCATGATTTGGGGGTATGGAGTCGATGCCAAGAGTATAGCAGCCAATGATCTGCCTTAATAAGGGGTAATTTTTTTATTTTCTGTTGATCATATATGTTGAATTAAAGGTGTGAATTGAAGGAACTAGTTCTGGAAGTGATTGGAGATTGGATTTCAAGAAGGCCCTAGTTTTAGGAGCAAATTGGTGAGGGTTTTATGGTTGGGCATGTAAAAAAGGTCAAGGGGACTTAAAACCTATTGAATCTATGGTTTTGACACCTAATTAAATACTATAAAAAGTCTGGAAGTCAGGGGTTAAGGATAAAGAGTAGTTTCTTTGTAAAAGTGGGCTAATTAAGGCTCCAAAAAGTGAAATCAGAAATTTTGGAAGGAGATGTTCCAAAACAAGGGCCACTAAAATTAAGATATGATATGTAACTCCCAAAAGGGTATTGGGATAAATGATTATTTTTCTGCATTATTTGGATAAATTTAAAGAAAAAGCCAAAAAAAAATTGAGGCCTAAAACTAGACTAGGTCCAAGTTGGTGGAGGTATTTGGGTTTGTAAGTACAACAAGTGGTTTGAACTTTGTAAACAGCCAAAATAAGTTGGATTAGACACCTTAATTTCATTCAAGGGGTTTGGGATCACCACTAAGTTAGAAACTTCATTGGAGCCATAGAGATGCACTTGGTTCCTTAAGGGAAAGCCAGGAATTTGTGAACGCTTGAGTTGAATCAAGTTGACTTTTTTTTGGTTTCTTTGAAGGCTTTGCATTACTGTGGGATTGTAATTCTATAAGTCTAATATGATATATGTTAATTCAGTTTCAATAACACTATTTTAGATCTCTTGGAATTTCATTCAATGCACTTGAAAGCTCTAATATATATGTTTTCACTTGCACTATCTTCATGGTCCTAATAATTGACTGTAACCTGCTCTATTACCTTTAGGCTTTGACAGTAGTAATGTTTTCATGGCAATGATTGCAATCAACATTGAAGAAGCTTAGAGGACATCAAACTCAGGAGAAGTTGGCTAGTGAAGGAGAGTAACCATGAATAGCAGAATTTCAATAATAAGCCAAGGAACCATCGAATGGAAGGAACAACTGTAGAGGGTGAGATTGAAATCATCCAAGAATCACAGTGATTTCCAATGCGAGAGTGGAAATCATGGGAGCTAAAGAAAAGATTACAAGCAGTGAGCAGACAATTGAGCATTGTTAAGGGTATTCTATCCAAGCCACTGGCTTCCAAGCTATAATGATGAGATTGTTGTTAGGAAAAGAGATAGAATCTTATAACATAGCTAACATAGAGAGTTCAATTCATTACAAATAGGGGTTTATATAGATATGCACATATAGAAATATATATTTCTCATATAATAATGAACAAATCTATATGGATATATATATTATGCAAATATATATTTGTAATAAAAGGGAAATGAAGCATATGACACATTTTCGAAGAAGATATGGAAAATCAGTGAAAATTAAGAGTAGGAATCCATGTGAAGAGATTGTCACTTTAACTAGATTGGTGAAAGGATGTTGTGTGGTGAACCAAGAGATATATGAATACAAGGAACCAATTGGATGCCACATGGAAAATGATACAGGAATGATACGTCTTTGTGAAATATTATAAAAAAAAGACAATAATCAAGTAACTCAATCATAATATGTAGCTGGTGCAAGTGGGGTTTCTTATAGTGCTGGTGAGAACGTCAGTGTGCTATCTTCCTGCTCGTTTGGACCAGCTAGGACTCAAACCTAGGAGTTTTCATATGCTGCTGGAGTGCTCTACCAACTAAACTACTAGCTCCTCTTGGCCAACCCATCTTGGTTTGGGTGCGTCTTGTTTCTAACACCCCCCTTAAGCCACACTACAAGTGCTTGGGGCTTCTAGCTTGCCTCTGGTACCACTTGATAGAGCTACTGCTCATTTGGACCAGCTCAGACTCAACCTAGGACTTTCCATTTGTTGCTGGAGTGCTTGACAAACATAAGGCATGGCTTGTTGCAAAGAGATATACTCAACAAGAGGGCATAACAGTATAAAGAAACCTTACACATATAGAGAAGTGGACTATCTTTCCTTCTTTGTTCACTCTTCTAGCATAACATAGATGTAAAGTTTATCAAATAGATGTAAAAACTTCCATTCTTGATTGATGCTCTCAAAGAAACCTGGTATCAATCTCAACTAGAAAGATATGCCATCAATAGTCAAGAATACCAAATATACAGGCTTATAAAATCAAATTGTTGTATAGTGTAAAGCAAGCCCCACCAGCATAAAATGAAAAACTCACTAAGCACCTCATGGAGTTGAAATTCAAACACTTTAAATTTGATGAAGTAACTATTTTTGTCAAAAGAGGTTTATTTGTTTGACAACAAATTAAATTCAAACCATTTTGCCTTGCTTTTCGATTCTGACTTGACACATTTACTCAGTTGCATTTTACATACTAACTATCCTGATCACATGAAAGGGTTTAAAAAACATGATGCACATGAATGGTATACAAGGATTCCTTCCTCTCGCATGGAGATGGCAACTACTAACAACTAATTACTAGTTGGGTATGGGCCTAGAAGACTAAGGAAATGAGAACATCAAGAATCATGCAAGAGTCCAAAGTGGATACAATATTGCAATACTTGATAGGATTTTAAAATTTTGATGAATAGCAAAATCATGTTATCAATAACGTGTAGTTAACTTGAATCGTTAAGACTCAATCCATATGATCACTCCCATTAAGGGGTCATTTGGGCAGGAAAAGTCTCTTCCATGTATGCTTATCCACCCGTTACAGGCTTCCAATGTGCCTATTGGCCTTTGTTACACCTGGGGTCCACATATTAATCTTCTCACATCACAATTTTTATGAAGCTCTGGTTTTATCAAGGCTTTAACTATCTTTTTTTTCCATAAGCTAGTTGCAGAGTTTAAAGAATATTTACTCTAGGTTTCAAATATTGTAATTTGAAGTTGGAATAATTTGGGTTTTAGTGTTTTGCTCATGTTAATGATGTTTGTGTTATTGACCTTTGATGCAATATTTATTATAGAATGGACCATGTAGAGAGGTTTCCTCTAGTTCATAATTGTAATGTTACTGTTCCTGACAATTGCAAAGCGTCTAGTTAAGATACTATTGCCCTTTTGGAATCACTTATAGACAATGAATATGTGTCTTGTAGGAACCTTACCACCTAGTGGGAACAACTGTAACACATTCTCTAGAGGAATTCAAGGGCAGTGTTGGGTCAATAATCAAAGAATATTTTTCTACCGATCATGTGGCTGCAACTGCTGCTGATCTTACTGATCTTGACTGTCCAAGCTATCACCATTATTTTGTTAAAAAACTTATTTCCATGGCCATGGATAGGCATCATAGAAAGGAGATGGCTACAGTCCTCTTGTCCTCACTGTATGCAGATGTGATTGAACCTGAGTAGGTTAGTAAAGGTTACAACAAATTGTTGGACTTGGCTGATGATTTGGCCTTGGATATCCCTGATGCAATAGATTTTTTAGCATTATTTATTGCTTGTGCAATGGTTGATGACATACTTCCACCTACTTTTCTGACGAAAACATTGAAATCTCTTCCTGATGATTCAAAGGGGGTTGAAGTAATTTAGAAGGCAGAAAAAAGTTATTTATCTGCACCTCTTCATGCAAAAGTTATTGAACGTTGATGGGGTGGTAGTACCCACATCACTATAGAAGAAATGAAAAAAAAAATAAGTGACCTGCTAAATGAGTATGTTGAGAGTGGAGATAAGGCTGAAGATTGTCAGTGTATAAGAGATTTGAATGTTCAATATCTCACTCCCATACATTAAAAATACTCAAGGACACTTGAGCAATAGTAAAGCTACAATGTGCAAGCTGCTCATGGCATTTCTAGTCAAATGCAATGGCAGTTTCCTCCAAGTCAAGAATCTCATCCTATGAGTTTTAATTCAAACACCCCTAGCCTAGACCTTCTAATAGGAAGGAGGCCTCTGGAGTAGACATCATCAGAGTTTATGGGTTCTCGCCAGCCTCAAATAAGTATTACTTTATGTGCCTTAGACTTTCTCAAATAGAATATGATGGTGCCTACAGAAGCAAATATTGAAGAGTGCATCATATATGGAGAGATGTGTATTTCTAATTTTAATTTTCGTGAGCTATTGGAGAATTCACTTCAGTGAAAAGAGATAGGAACACTGAAACCACTAGGAGTAGGACCTTTGTTATATCTTCCTTTCAATGTTCAGATTTGGAAATGTGTGGAGCCTCTCAACATTCATGATAACTATCCAACTAAAGCCTAGGAGGAATTTCACAAGTTTCAATTAAGTTCAGAAGGGTATGAGGCAATGATGAAATCTGAGAAGCGATATCATGCAGCATTAATATAAGTCATTTTTCTTGAAAAGTATTACACTAGGGGAGATTTTGCATATGTTGTAGCTTGCTATTAATGCGAAGCGGTGGATAAGACACCATTATTCAAAGTGGCAGATATTGTCTATTCAAATTAGGCCATAGTGATAGATTTTGGAGATAAGACTATTATGAGAATAATTTTGCTTTCAGACACATTGAAGACAATATTCCTAAAGTTAACATATTAAATAGAATATATGGGGCTAGTGGGTGGAAGTAGTAGAATATTAGGTAGAGTATGGGATCATGCTCATGGTCATGACATATATTGAATATGACGAGTCTACAAAATGCATGATGGTGTGTTGATATGGATAGGACATATGAAGCTTTTGTGGCACTTGTGGAACAATGGAGCACTATTTTGATTGTTTTGAAGGAAAGAATTTCAGAGAAGTTGAGGGTTTGTGGGATTGGCTGTCATATCTCAAGGTAGTTGGGGCATACTAGTAAGTAGTATGGATCAGTGCCAGAACATCTTTTGGTTATATTTGACAAAGAAACTCCTTTCAATGGAGTCATTCATATTATTTCCTACATTGTTATATGTGAGGATTTGACCAAACAATTGTAGTAAGGATTGGTACATCAGCCTTAAAATGTTTGAGTCGACTAAAATATTAAACTTGGAAGGTTTAAGTTTGAAAAAATGTTACTGAAAGTACAACAGTACAGTATGATTTGTTGGTTGCCTAGAGCTTTTGGGTTGTACCATGTTATAGAAGTTTACATGAAGATGTTGGTGTTCTTTCTATGTATCTGGTGTATGATGGCATGTAAGGGCATGGGCAATATCCAGAAGCAGGTTTTCATTATAGAAGATATCAGCTTGCATTGTATGATACTTGACCATAGATTAGTTGAAACTTAATGGGTGAAAATAAAATAAAACTAGTTCTACTAATGGGCATATGTATTAAGATCATTGCTCTGATTATATCCGCTTCTGTAGCTTGATGGGGAAATCAGTACAAGGAACAGTGTCATATGAGAGAATTTTATGATCCTTTCAATTACAAACTTTAGGGAGAACTGGCTACATCTATTCTCCATGGTTGCTACGTTAGTTTGATGAAAACTATATGCTTGATCATCATAGCTATCTTGGGATTACTATTAGTGTTTTCTATTTGCTGTGTGGGCCCAAGTTATATGATTAATTACTATGTTACAAGAAGTTATATCTACCTAACTATTGACAATCTTGGTGGACCTATTAAATAGATGCATAGGTTGGAGACAGATGAGAATCCCATTATTATTCCAAATTTTAAAATATATATGTGTATATAATCAAGAGTTACAGAGTAGAAACATCTTTCTTACAGAAGTTGAAATGCTCCATTGCTTAAATATTGATTTCACATTCCTTACCTTTCCTCAAACATGCAGATGAAAAGGAAAATAAGAAAATAGAGTCTATTTCTCTCTCAGAAAATATAGTGCAATATTTGATATTGCTCAATCCTCTCTTTCTCCACCCTCTCTCAAAAGTTACCTTCAAATGTGAAGTTACTATGTCAATTCGCATGTAAAGTTGCAGTGCCAATTCGCATGTTAATAAATTTGTGCAATTTTTTGGGGGCCTGCTCATAATTCTGTGTTGGCTATGTGAAGCCAATGCCTGATCTCTAAAATGGGGTTTGCAGACCATGAAAATCCATCATTTATATGGGTTTCTAGATGTATATATACAATGTGTATGTACTTTATTCATAGTGCCTTTCCTGGTACTCTAGATTGGTGATGAATTCTCAAAACTCTAGATATATAATGTATATATAATGTGAACATTGAAGATAGGTGGTTTTGGCCAAGGGCTAGTTTGACCCTATCAATTAGTGCAACTGCAAATGCATCAACTTCAATGTTCACTACCAGTAGATGAAGATGAAGATGAAAATGGCCCCCAAGAAAATATTATTACAATCCCTAAATATGCATCCAGCCCCAAGCATTGAAGGATTTCCTATGGAGGGGAAAATCTATAATCTTGTTTCAAATTTACTATACATGGGCATGTGTTCTTTTTCCTATTCTATCATATTTTGATAGTGAGAAGATTTTTATTTTTATCTGTTATTTCCCTGAAACATGTTCATATAGAATATTAATAAAATTTATGGATTGGTATGCAATGATACCCAAGCAATTCAAAACCCTCATGGAACCACAAAATCTCCATTGTGGAGACGTTTAAACAAACAAATAATGTACAAAAACAAAAAAAATTATAGTTCAAACACAAGATACCCAAAGGAATTGAAACATTTTTTCCTATTTTACAAAAAAATAGAGCATGTGTACCTGCAAAATGAGGAGCCACAACCTGCAAGGAGAAATCCTCGGGAAAAAAAATCATGTGTAACATTCCAGAGATCCACTATGAAGGCACCAAGAGTAGATTAAGAATGAAAAGGAAGGCACCAAGAGCAAATAGAGAACGAAAAAAAAATGTGAGAGGTTGCTTGCCAAGAGTTTTATTTTTTTCATTTGTTTTTATTTCTCTTGTTCTTGCTTTGAACTTTATAATATTGTAAAGTCTAGATCCAAAATTAGAAAATTAGATTTTTTAGATTTTTTTTTTGTTTTTTCATGTGCTTAAATGAAAAATATTTTATAAATTGCTTTTTACTAAATATTATTTTTAAATGTAAAAAAATAATAAAATAGTTTTGGTCATTGGTCATGTATTTTTAGAAGAGTTTAGAAGAGTTTTAGGGTAATTTTACATCGATTTTGGAGCCCACATGAAAGGGCAATTTTTTTTTTACATTTCAAGTTTAAATGTAAAATATATCTATTAAGTAATATCGTAGTTTAATCAACCACTTAATAGATATTATTTTTTATACAAAATATTTGTATTGGTCTTTAGAGATTTGTCAAATTAAAGTAATTGATGTGCTAAAAGTGAATAAAAATATTATGGGGGACAAATGAGGGAGTTTTTGAGAAGTTTAGGGCAGTTTGGCTTCAGCTAGGGGCATGTGTACGTCAATTATGACTTAAGGGGATTTTTAAGGAGGTTACCTTTATTTTGAATAGCCTCGACCATTATGTTTCTACAATTTATGTAATTAATTGAGTCTTATAGCTTATAAAAATAACTACTTTACCTTACATTTTTAAGGCACTACTTCTAGAAATAATTACTTTTATAGACATTATGTTTCTACAATCCATGTAAATTGATCATCTTCCTCACGCATAAATGAAAATGCATGGAACCCTCATTTTTCCTCTTTGTCACCAATCCTCTAAGAAATGAAGACAAATTTTTAGACATGAGATGAGAAACCAATTCGAAATAGTAAGCCATGACTGGAATTTGTTTGATGAAAACATGCTCTCACAATAAAATGAATGAAATTGTGGAACCAAAAAGGAAAAACCCCTCAAACTATTTATTTAGTCATTTATTTGGTCATTTTACTTGATGACCAAATTGGTCATTTATTTAGTCATTTTACCCGATGACCAAATTGGTCATTTATTTAGTCATTTTACCTGATGACCAAATTGGTCATTTATTTAGTCATTTTAGTTGTGATTTTACCCAATGACCAAAGTGGTCATTTATTTAGTCATTTATTTACCAAATATGATCAGTTTTGGTCATGTAACTAAAACTTTTAGTCACGTGACTAAAATTTTTAGTCGCTTAGTCATTTATTTGCCAAATTCTACTAGTGGTGGGACCTGTTTGCTCGGTGGTGTTGGTATGCTCAATTCTCATTGGTCAGTGGGGTGACGAGCTGGATGTGGTTAGTGGGGCCATAGTTTTCAAAGGAAGTAGAGTGTTTGCAAGTTTGTGAAGATTGAGTGGTTGTCATTATACCGCTAAGGTGAGATGCTCAACTTTTAGCATCACGGTGTAACGATGACCGTCAATTTTGTTTAAACAAATATAAAGCGCACCGGCCAGAGAAGAGTAAATGAATCAAACGGTGGTGATATAAAGTTAATCTCAGTTCAAATGTTGACCTTTGATAGATTGTTGGCACCTTGAGGATGACCATTGCATTTCAAATTCAAACTTCTGAGTGGGTTTGTGATTGCAATTGCACAGCTAAGTGATTGCAGTCGCATGAAAGCAAGGGTGAGTAGGGTGTCTTGTGATCATGCGACCAAGCATAAATGTAAACCAGGATTCCTTTTTGGGCCACCTGATTTGCTGAAAGAGAATGAATTGAAGGCTGTGTTTGAAAGTTGACCGGCCAACCGTTGGTGCCCAAATTCATATATGATTGCAGGGTTTCTTGCCGATGTTTTCACAGTGAGCTATTTGTGATGAGTGTGGTAGCTCAAAATTGATTTTTGCAGGACAGTAGCAGTTGTGATGATGATGGTGAGGGTCTAGGTGACTTCACAGATCAGATTTTCTTGCCTAGGGTGTCTTGCTGGTTTAAATGCAGTGGACTATTTCTTTCTATAGGCAGCTAGGGTTTGATATATGTCAGAGATTTCCATGGTTAGGACATGCGAAGTCATCAGACTAGCTCTGGCATTGAAATTATTCTTCTTGCAGCAAGAAATCATTATAATTTATTGATCACAATTAGCCTATAGTGAGGAAACCAATGCATTGTACATCATATTTGATCTGATTTTCCCAAGTTTCTAGGCTTCTTTGCACTCTTTCTCTTCTTTTTGTACTGGGTGGTTGCAGACTTAAATTTTGTGCCCTAATGATTTGAAGCTTGTTTCATCCTTGTTCCTATAAAAGGATTTTCATGATCATTAGGAAGGGTTCTGAATTTTGTCAGTTCCAGGAAGGGTTCTTTTCCTGTAGATTTTCTTCTTCTTCTCTGCATATAGGGTGTTCTTCTTCTTCCATTGTTGGTTCAGAGAATATAATGCATGCTACAACAGATTTGTCTCATGTATGAGAACTCAATATACTCTTACTGTTACCAAGCTATCTCCATTTGAATTATGAGTCCATTAATCATACATCAAGGGTGTTTGATTTTTCTGTTTGCATTGCCTATGAGTTTGCAAGTGGAGTTGTCTTCACAAAGATAATTGGTTCAGGGTTAGTGTTTATGTATGTATGAGCTGAGGTGTCAAAGATATTTCATGCTTGTTTTCCAGTGGATACTGGTAAATGTATTATCTGTTTATAGGTCTCTTCTAAGGGGAGGGTTGAAATCCTTTAAGTGGATAATAACATACTTAAATACATAGGTGGGTGCTAAGTTGAGGTTTGGTCATGGTGTGTGATTGATGTAAGGCATCAACACATTGAATATATTGTTTCCTTGTTTCATAGCTGTCTCTTGCAGTAGGGTATTTGACTCTGTGGCCCATTGGATAAGGCACTAGTCTATGAGAGACTTAGGGTATCTTAGGGTTCCCTTCAATCTATTTAAAATCATCAATCATTTAGTCCCACCCTTTCCCTTTCATGTTAGTAGTAATAGAAGTTTTTGTCTAGTCTTTAGACTCATTCTATGCAAGTAGGTCTCTTGCATGTGAATTGGCTGCATTGGGGTAGAGGATACCAAAAGGGGTTTGAAGACTATTCCACATTAATGTATCTGCAGGCCTATGGTTTATCATGAGGTGTCTTGAGTGTGCAGATAAGGCAATACCTACCTGATTGATTATGGAGCTCAAAGAAGAAGAAGGATGTTCTCTATCCTCATCAATTGAACTATTTCCTTGTCAAACTTGAGTGCCTAACCGAGATCTAAGCCCAACTATTTGATTCAAGTTTGGTCCTGCAAGGAAAAGATCTATCAGGCTCAATTTTCTCATCGCTTCCTTCCTGTTGCAACTCGATTGCATCAACTTAATAACCTTCCTGTACATAAATAAATCTTTGATAATCCTTAGGTTACCTTTTTCTATCTTCTTCATTCCTTTCTGTAAATTTATTAATATGCACATTTTCACTTTCAACAATTTTGTTAGTAGCCTTGGTCAAACATTAACATGCTTTTCTCTTTGATGAATATCCTAGGAATATACCTTCATCTCCTTTAGAGTCAAACTATCTATTTCTATCATCTTTCAGTATGTAACACCTACTTCAAAAACTTTTAAAGTAACTTATATTCGGTGTATTCCCATACTAGAGTTCGTAAGGTGTCTTATTTTTTCTTTTCTTCAATTGTACTTGGTTGAGTATGTAGATAATAGTACTTATGTCTTCTCTCCAGAATGTTTGTGAAACCTTTTTGTTAATCAACAATGTTCTAGCATAGTCAACTATAGATCTATTCCTTATTTTAGCTATACCATTTTTTATGGAGCCCTCATTGCAAATACTTGTCTTTTGATTTAATTTTCATTGTAGAAGATAGTAAATTCATCAAAGATAAATTCACCTCCTCTATATGATATTAAACATTTCAACTCTTTACCTGTTTCCTTTTCAACTCTAGCTTTATACCACTTGAATATTTAGAATGTGTCATACTTCTCTTTTAGAAATATAACAAACATCATTCTTGAATACTCATAAAAAAACAAAATGAAATACTGATCTTCATAATAGCTTTCTATCTTCATAGGATCATAAAGGTTACTATGAACTAATTCCAAAATATCATTAGAAGAGCAAGACTTGCTTGAGAAACTTGATTTGGTCATCTTACCAATCTGACATTCCTTACACATCACTTTACCAGGTTTTCTTAATTTTGGTAGTCCTCTGACTCTATTCTTTTTGCTCACTTTAATCATGTTATCAAAATTTACATGACAAATTATTTTATGTCATAAGGTCACACATCATCAATTTTAACAAACACGCAAATATTTTTCTTAGTATCAAGATAGGATAGGTTTCCTTTAGATTGTTCGCCAGTTTCAATTAGATCTCCATCACTACCATAAATCTTCACCTTTCTATTTTGAAATTCCAGTAAGTGACCTATATTGTTCAATTGTGCAACACTCAACAGATTATAGTTTAGACCTTTAACCCAATATGCGCCATTACATCTCATCTTTTCATTCAATACAATAGATCTTTAGCTTTCACAGGACATTGAGCATCATTTCCAAATCTGACAAATCCTCCATTATATTATTCTAGGTTCTCAAACTTATCAATATCACTAGTCATATGATGTGAACATCCACTATCAATAATCCATGGGTTAGTTTTACTTACATGATAAATAAAATATTTTTCATCTTCATACTTTTCTTCATCCGAGTCTTCCTTTACAACAACATAGACAACTTCATATCCTTCTTCTATATCATTAGATTCATCATAGGTTACACCTTCCTCAACTAGGTAGAAACACTTCTTACCTTTGTCCTTGTAGTCTCTAAATCTTTGGTGTCGGTTCTCCTTATCAGTTTTATCATTCCTATTATTGTGAGGACATCTCTAGATGCAATGTGGCCAATCTTACTACAATTGAAACATTTCAAGGGTAATTTTCCTTTATACTTTCCTTTGCCTCTCGGTAGTCTCTTAGCTAGTAGTACTTCCAACTTTTCTTGTTCTTTCTCTTCAGTTAGGATACTATCATATTCATTTCCACATGAACTACTATGATTCTCTCTTTCTTTTCTTGAAGCTCCAATACTCACAGATGATTTGAATGCAGTTTCAATAGTCAGTAGACTATTGTCACAATTGCTAAGCTCAAATGTCATCCGCTTACTGATTAAGGCTTCAAGAGTAACAACATTATTTAGTATGGATATCAGTTCCTCAATAGAAGATACTCTAATATCATACTTGGAAGAAAGAGTTCTCAAAATTTTACTTACAACTTCTTCATTAGTTAATGTTCCACTAGCACCTTTGATGGCACTAACAACATCCTTGATTCTAAAACTATATTGAGTAATGTTCTCTTTGTCTTTCATTCTCATTTCATCATACCTTCCTCTGAGACTATCAACCTTAGCTTTTTGTATATGCTAATCACCTCCAAAAATAAGTGTAAGCCTATCCCACATCTCTTTTGAATTAACATAGTCCTTAACATCATTGAATTTAGCATTGATCAAGGAAGAGGAAAATTCAATTACTACTGAGTTGTGTTCCTTCTTTTCTCTCATCTGATTAATTGACATAGGTCCGAGAGGTGGTGGACTATAGTCATTATCCAGAAGATCTAGTGGAGATTATCCAATCCAAGATAGGTACAATCTCATCCTTCTTTAGAATGTAGAAAAAATTTCCTTGTTCAACTTAGGTATTTATCTCCTATAAATCTTTAGATCTTTTACTCAAGTCTTTCAAACTTATCTCTCTAGAGTACTTAGCTATGATATCGATTGTTGGATTACTTAGAGTGGGGCTGAATAGGTATCCCTAATTCTTTGTACCTTAAAATATTTCTCTGATTAACTCAGTTAAACATAATTCACTATTTACCAAAAATAATAAATAAACATTAACAATCAACAAATAATTCACATAAATCATTCATCACATGTAACACTAGTATTTAATGTGGAAACACAACTTTGGGAAAAACCACTATGGGGATTGTCACCCAATAAAGAAAATACTCTTTTGAAGTATGCCTGATTAAGAGCCAATATGGTTAAAGATTACAATACACACTGTTAGGTGTGACCTGATCAAGGGATTTACCTCAAATATGTTAGGAACTTTACCCTGTTAGGAGTGGCCTAGTAAAAGGACTTTGACCACTCTTTAGAATGTTACCTTTTGCAAGGATTTTACAATAAGACTGTTAACTCTACTCAGTTAAGAGATTTCTCTATTACAAATGCTAATAAGAAATAGTAAATAAATTGACCTGTAGATTTCCAACTATCCTTTTCAAAATCAAATCCTTTGTGCACTCTCTATCTTCACTTCAATATTTTACTTTCCACTAGCTTCACCACTTTGTCAAATTCTTCTTTTTGACTCAGAATCTATCTTTTCCTTCTTCACTGCATCAATCGGTGATTTATCACCCTTCTATTTGCCAACCATTTGTCCATACAAAATCATCCTTTATATAAACTTTCTTTTGCCTCTTAATCTCCTCTATTACGTTTTTCTTTGATCAACCCTATCTGTTCAATTCATTTCACAAACTTATTCAATGTATCTGGATCTCCATAACACATTTTACCTTCACCTTGGAACTTGAACTTTCTTGAAACTTTTTCCTTCTATTTTAACCACTTAGATCGAAGCCATAGATCATCATCATCAATTTTCCTGATTGTAGATCTCTCTAACTAACTTTCCTTATCATCATAACCTTGTAGCTCATCATAGCTTATTATTAAATGTCATTCTTATCCTTGTATTTAATTTATCTTCCTTTCTCAATGGATAACCCTGAATTTTGGTTAAGTTTTTTCAGTCCCTAAAACTTATTTTCTGTATCTTGAGTGTTGGCGTAATACATTGCAGTTTGGTTAAATACTCACCTTTGTTCCCGTAAGCGGTTAACAATTATTGGTTAACTATTTATTGCATTATATAATTGTATTTGTAGATCAATTGAGTAATGGAAAAATATATTCTACGTTCTTCATTTGGTATTAGAGCATTGAAAATAAAATATGTGAGATTTGTCATTCGGTAATGGAATGCCATGAATATTGGGTAGTACGCCTCCATTAGCAATTGTTGTAGCTATGAATATTGAGTATTGCAGCATTTCTAGCCATTCATATTGAGCATTTTTAGTATGCAATGAATATTGAGCGTTGCAGCGTTTCCACCCAATTCAAAAACCTATGGTGAGATACTCTAAAATGACAACCATATAGACAAGGGCCACTGCTCCTATGTGCTCTGCATATTTGCCTTCCTTGAGAATGCTCACGCTTTGCATACTTCCCCGCCTTGAGAAAGTGAGCAATTTGACCAATAGGAAATTGCAATCCTATTTTTTGTGAGCATGAGACAGGTTTGGTGGCATTGCTCTTCCCTCGACCTCCATCTCTTGGAGAACTCATGTTTTTTTCTCTTGCGATTTATAGATAGGAAATGGTATTTTCTTTAGCTCACACAAACATAAATATGGATTTGATGTCATAAACCATTCCATAGATAGTGGTTGTGCATTGAATCATCAAATATTTTGTATTCCATTGAACAATGGCTCTCTTTTGATCTTCAATTAGATTCAACACACGTGTGATGAGGAATGGCTAAGAAATGTGGAGAGGATTTTTGCAAATGATGGGAGTAATATATGATATGTTTGCGGACCGTTACTTCCTACAGTTATTGATATAATACAACCAAAATATAGTAAGTACATACTTTCGGCCAAGTATAGAATACATAGTATTTTCAATTTTGTGAGTGGTTGATGGTAAGAAGAATGAGTTTCTAGTGTTCAATGGATATTCCATTAGATAGATACTCTGGTTTCAATTTTCATACATGGAGAATAAAAATACAAATGCAATTGATGAATAAAAATCTATGGGGCATAGTAAGCGGAAAAGAAAAACCACCTCTAGATGCAAATAAATTGTTGGAGTAGAACAATAGAGATGATAAAGCCAAGGCTATTATTGGCCTTCCTCTTGTAGATTCTGAACTTCATCACATAGATTTAGATAACACTTCTGTCGACATTTGGGATAATCTAAAAAAGTTGTTTGGAGCAAAAGCTATCAATGCAAATTTTTCTCCAAAAATTCAATTGTTTAAATTCAAAATGGAAAATGGGTCACAATGTCATATCATATAAGTAATTTAAGGTCTCTCATTTGAAAACTTGTAGAGGTTAAGCCTCCTGTTGATGATGATGATGATGCTAAGGCCATCCTGTTAAATAGCTTATCTTCCAAATATAGTAATGTTGTCTTTACACTAAGTCAATTCACTTCACAGACTCTAGAGGATATGATTTTTTCCCTTCTAGTAGAATAAAATAGGACAAAGGAAGTCATAGAAGAAGATCATCACATAAACCAAGCATTATACTCAAAAAGTACTAAAAATGGTCAAATCAAAATAAAAGGGACAATAAATGTTTTTATTGTAAGAAAAAGGGGCACATAGCATGGGTTTGTAGAACCATAGCTAGTGATGTTCTTAAAGGAAAACTAAAAGAACAATTTAAAGAAGGCAATGTTGCATGCATTGAAGCTAAGGACACGTCAGATGATGGAAAGGTCGTTAATGATTTCCAGTCTCCTATTAATCACAATATTGTGCTTTGAACCTTTGCATCTAGAGGTTGGTGACATTGGAGGATGGAGGAACTTCCATCATCTCAAGTCAGCTTCTCGCTTTGAGATGGTGTTCTACATGAGAAGCATTTTTTGGCATTTTTTGGTTTTCATTTTTGTTTAGCTTTCTAATGTTGACAAGTTTGTAGAATGCATGTCTATTGAAGATTCCTTTTGGAGATAGGTTTTGGGACTTGATTTTGGGCTCAGGATGGATTATTTTCCAGTGAGCTTTAGAGTATATAATCAAGAATTATACCCTTTTACGGTCATTAGACAATGATAGAGATCTGCCACATCTCTTAGAGATCATTGTTCAATAATTTAAAACTGTGATTTGAGAGTTCGGGATTGAGAGCTTAAGAACACAACTCGAAGCTACAAATTTTTGAGGGTTACAAGACAACTTGATGGAGCCTTTCTTGGTTCAGGATCTACTACTTCAAAAGAAGATTTTCTAAAAATATGTATTTGTATTATTTAAACAACTTGTTTTTTTATGTAAGCCTTAAGGGGGGGTTCCTAGGGCAATGTGAGTATGATCATTCAGGATCAATGTATTAAGGTGGTAATGTTGGTGTAATACATTGTAGTTTGGTTAACTGCTCACCTCCATTCCTATAAGCAGTTAATAGTTATTGGTTAACTATTTACTACATTATATAATTGTATTCAAAGATCAATTGAGTAATGGAAAAACATATTCTACATTCTTCATTGAGTTCCTTTTCCTTTACTGAAACATACTCTTCTTTTCTGAATTACATTTCTTGCTCGGTAGCCAAAACTATTTTACTTACCGACTTGTCAAATCGTCATTACTATTCTTTACCAATTTGATATAATCATATGTTAGGCAAAATAAAATTATATCAACATAATATTAGCATTGTCAGATCTGTATCAGTTGCCAATTTAAGTTCTTCAACTTCATAACATCTCATTTCTTCTTCTCCTTAACTCATTCGACTTATATCATACTTCGAATGATATAGAAACATAATATAAGATAGAAGTCAATTTCTTGACATCAGTGACAAGATAATAATTGAGCTAACCTTTCTACTATCTTTTATTCCTTTGATCTTGGTCACTCTTCATCATCATTACCATCAGTTATAGTAACATGATCAAAAAGGTTGAAAACATTGTTGGATGTAGTACACTCAACATCATAGCCAACAACATGAGTGGATGAAGAAGGTAAAAATTGAGTATAATCAATGGTATTGGTTAAATGAGAAGGTAAAAGATTTCTATAGATTTTCAATTTTTAGTTGTGAGGTGCAAAAGATTTGTTTTCTTGATCATTAACAAACTCAACAAATATAGTATTGGAATCAATGAGGTCTTGAATATTATATTTCAAATAGAAAAACTTGTCACTATCATGGCTAGGTTGGCGATGGTATTGAAAAAATTCTTTGTGATCAAAGAAATAATGAAAAGGTTTGAATGTGTCAATTGGTTTAATTGGAGGAAGTGTCAAAGAATTAGCATTAATTAAAATCAAAATTGCATTATACAAAGATATAGAAAGAGGTATAAAATTATGAAAAGGTCTACAAATAGATGATAAAGTAGCCACACGTTTGGATGTTTTTAACATAGTTCATCAATATTGTTTGATGAATTACTAATCTTGATGAAGCCCTTAGGTTTTTAAAACTTTTGAAAAGGACTAGGATGCAACATCAATCTTATCAAATAGAGCCATTGGAGTGGTTCTCTCAAATTGACTCACTTGAAGTTGATAATTATGAAGCATTTCACACAATTGAGTAAAGGAAGAGAATTTAAAAAGAAATATCTTATCTTGAATGTCTTTTTGTACATATAGAAATCAAAATATGTTTAATATCAACATTATGCGCAGGTTAAGAAATCTAAAACTGAAAATATTTAAATCTATCAATGAAATCAATCACCTTTTCTTTAACACCTTATTTTTAATGCATCAAATCAATCAAAGAAATCTTAGGACCAATGTTGTTTTGAAACTATTGAATGAAAGCATTAGAAATTTTTTGAAGAGAATTAATGGAATAAGGAGGCAAAGAACAATACCATTGCAAGGATTTATCTTGAAAGGTTCTAGTAAATAATTTATCCATGAAACTATGATCATGAGATAAATTACTACACAATGTTTGAAAGGTTTTAACACGAGTCAAGGGGTCAACTTTATCATTATAAGTCTCTAAATGATAAATTTATATGTATTGAAGGATACCAACATAGATGATATGTAAGGAAAAAGGAATAGAAATATCACAAGTAGGAATATTGAACTTGGATTGAGTCATGGATGCAATTTTTTGTTGCAAAGATGAAACCATTTGAGCCAAGCTATTGATAGTAGATTTGGTAAAAAGAATGGTAGGAGATATGTGTGAAAGATATGAACCATTATGGGAAATGGAAGGAATGGTAGAATATGTAAATGGAACACTATTGTACATAGGCATTGATGAAGGTAAGGAAATACATGAAACACTTGAAGGAGTAATAATAGGATTAAGAATGCTAACATGTGTAGGATTGATGTTCTCAACAAAATTGGTTATAAGAGGTGGACACACTAGGTATTGAAGTAAGAATAATAATATAAGTCTCAACACTTGTGGTAGGTGGAGTGAATCCTAGATCATTGGCACAATCTCTAATAGATTTGAAATTGTTATCTCTATAGTAGGACAAGGGGAGAGAAATGCAACATATAATGGCCAAAGTAACTATCTCATGTGCCACTCTCAAGCATAAAGACATACTCAAACTTGTAGAGCTAGGTGGAGTCAATGTATGGTACTTTTTCACTAGGACACGCACACATCAAATGTTGTTGCTCATCTATAAATAGCCGAAGCACATATATAATAATCCATAAATAAAGTGAGTTTGAAAGGAAATTTTACTGATGCAATCATTCTTAGTTATTCAAATGTTATGAAACTATTAATTTTCATTTTTAATCCCCAATAAACATCATAAATAGTCATCTCACTTAATCTAAGTATTTAAATAGCATTTTACAACATTTAAGAACATGTATCAAATAAACCCCAAATAGATAATAAATAGCAAAAAAGTTGGATGACCAATGATAAACACAAGAGTGAATCAGCCAGAACATCTCAATAAAAACTAGCACAAACATTGGTGAATCTGATAAAATAACATCGTGATAAACATAATTAATATATCCTCAAATTTAAAATAACGTAGATATCATCATATGACATCATGCAAGCATGATCAACTTTGAAAGCATAAGTATAACCTATCATCTACATCGACATAGATATTGGTAATAAAAACATAACACATGTAACTAGGTGTATCTCATCATGCTAATACAAGATATTAACATATGAGTAGGCAGAGAATCACATAAAATAGTCTAGATCATATCCAAATAATTAGGAACATGGTAAGTCAAAAAAATCATAATAATAACCAAGAAAGGTCTAGCATCCCAAATAATGTATGTAAAAAGAAAATGCACTATTGTTCTCAGAATTAGGCACAAGGAAATAAGCACAACATAATCCAGATCAACAAGAAAGCATAAATTCCTCTTGAGTTCAACATGAACATAAGTTATAAGCATAAGGTGAGCACCACCAATCACCTAAAGCCACAACAAGGCATCCAAAACCAAACCAAGACATCACAAAAAAGTCCTCATCCAAATGCATGGATGGCACCATAGACATTATGAAAATACTATATCCATATGGATGTCTTACAAGAAGAAAATGAGAGAGGCACTACATCCTCCCTCAAAGGACTAGGCTTACTCCAAGAAGCTTGTAAATAAAAAAAATGGTATACAATTAGCAGGATGCATAACCAAAGCCAACATAAACTAACCATTGAATCCTTCATAAGTTTGGCCATGCTACACCATCTCCTTAACAACCAACCTCACAACTTCTTAAAGGACCAGCACACACTGAAAAAGAGCTTCATCAACTCTCAAGGTCCTGAAAAGGAATCACAATATATGCTAGGAAGCTTCATCTTGCCATGATCTCTAAGAGAGGAGGCACAACACTAGCTGCTCTACCTCCTCATAAGGCATTTAGCTACAAAATAATGCCCTCTAGTGTCTCCTCTTTCACCCAAGTGCCAAAACTCTCAAGTCAACAACTCAAGAACAAAGGGAAAGATCATCCCTAAAGGCTAAAAAGTACTACCATGTTCATATTTGTACTAAAGTCTCACAGTGATCCTAAAATAACAATAATTGTTTTTTCAAATTATCTACACAATTGTACATTTGGTCTTACATGAAATCAATACATCAAAGATATTCAAGTTTTACCATTACAAATGTATTGTGCTTTTTTTGATGAGATTTTTTTTTTTGTCAAGCAAAGAACTAAAATGCTTAAATTTGTTCATAATAAAAAAAGATGTGCAAATTAGATAATAAAGAAAAATTCAAAGTAGAATTTGTGAATCCATAAAGAGGCTAATTAGTATAAGGCACTAATAATTTAATGCTAGTGCTTTGAATCAATTTGTTATTTGAAACCTTCTATTCTCTAGACTTTGACTTCTTTCACCCTAGGATAGGCACTAGTTAGGTCTTTTTTGTTTTGCTAATTCCAAAACAAAATCCTAAATAAAAAATCAATTTCATTCATAAATTTTATGTTTTGACGAAGTAGTTTTAGATTAGATTTTTACATCTCATGCTAAAAGATGTCAACTTATCAATAAATGAAGCCAATTCTATTGAAATTAAACATTTTCTTTGTATATTTTATGGAGAGCCATCTTCTATATGCAACATTTGATAAATTATTTTATGATTTAATAGATGTTGTTGAAGGGTAACCCACTTAGGTTTTGCAGAGCCAAAAGTGTAAAGAATCTTAATCAAATTGACCTATTGATTGAAGCCTATTTGTTGGCCACTAATCCAAGGACTTGAGAACTTAGCTAATTTATAGAGCCAAATTGTATACTCAGTTGAAACTACCAACATAATTCTTGGTTATATAAATTTTTGGAGTCCAAGAGTTTTGTCAAGCATTTTATTTAGGTTTTATGTCCTATTTTCTGTTCCAAGAATTTATGAGTGAGTGAGAGGTTCAATTGAAATATTATTAAATTATCTACTAAGGGTGGCAACTCTTTATATCTCCGAGCTAGTGAACTAATTAAGTGGTAGGATTAAGTGGCAAAGGACCTATACATGGTCTATACAAGATCTCAAAAGCAAGGTCCATTTGATAAGACTTCAAATCACTAATTTCCAAACAAAGCTTGGATTCCTGGGCTATAATGTATATTTAACCCACAAAATGCTACAAATATTGTTGCTTGTAATGTAAAGTCACAATGACAACACCATTTATGGGACAAAGATTAGGTATGAGTGTGCATCAAGGATCTATGGAAAAAGCCCTAGTTGCTGTAGATTCTGAGGGAAAGGAATTCTTTTATTTTGAACTCTTGACTGATGTTGATGTCTTCCCGACAAACGTGGGTACTTCTCTGATAAAATTACAAACTCAGAATACAACATTTTATACAAAAACTTTATCTATAGCAATCTTAAGCTACACCCAATCACACTAAATCTGAAAGTTCTCAAAACTTCTTTTACTTGTTTAGAGCTTGACATTGATTTCTTCTTTTGTCTGGAGCTATAAGCTACTCCTTACGCACTTTTTCCTTGCGCACTTTTTCATGTCCACAACTACTACTGTACAAAACATTATTTTGGTCTTTTCTGAGTTTAACAAACCTCATTCTGAGGTTGAATCACCATTATGATTTGAAACATTGATAAAAAATATTACACAGTCAAATCCAAAAACAACTGTACTCGAAACAACTGTACACTGTACTCTCCTATTACTTCATGCATAATCACCTCACTGTTGAAAGGACATTCCTCTTTGTCTCAGTTTGTCCTCCGATAAATTCCCAAGTCAATTTAAATATTCAAATTTACCTATCAAGTTTAATTTCCCGTTAGTGCAATGTAAGGGGAGGAGGAACGAAAATGCCAAGGAAATTTCCAATAGGAGTCTTTGGCAAGGTAGGTGGCTGGAGGAAAGCTCAGAGCAATTAATATTATAAACACACATGGGTGGATTCTAATAATGACATTATTTTAATTTACGTCAGTAATATTATATTGGACCAAGCAAATGGTATATAAAGTGAAGTGAAGTGAAGAACTGTGATAACAAACTACAATCAAAACATACACTTTACATGCATGACGCTTCACTGATGTAGCGAAGCTTCCTTTATGAATCGCTAAAAACCTTTATGCAGTGAAATGTAGGCATACAAAGCTTAAGCTTATTCGGGATAGCTAATTTGCATACGAGATTGCAAATGAGATCGCCAACTCTTGCCACCAAAATAGGCAAAAATGTCTTCCTTAGGAGAAGAGCGTGGATGTGAAAGTTGGAAGTTTGATAGAAAGCAAGAGAGTTGACAGTTGCAACTCTTATTGACAATTTACTTAGACTTTTGCACATACCGTGCATCATTCTAAAACTTACATTCTTATTTTCTCAATTCCATAGACCTGATTACATGAGCTGCATCCCACTTAAAAATCAAAAGAAGAGGTCTAACATTAGGACCATTTCACCAGGCTAAAAATAGACTTTTATAAGAAAACAATTTTCCCTCCCTAGCTAAGATGTGAAGTGGAAAACAGATCCATGCTAAAAAAGGGTTTCTGATCTGCCTTGATGGGAATTCATTGAAGCTCTACGTCAAACGGGCAGGACTGAAGGTTGCCACTATCCACTTAAACGTTTTTCTGGAATAGGTATGGCATAAGACTTTTGACTTTTCTTGAATACTGTTATTGCAAAAGATTTTTAATTGGGCATCTGCCCAAACGCCACAACTGGTAGATCTGTGCAAGAGAGCCTTACACATTTATGTATAGATCACATAATTGCTCATAAAACCCCTTTCATTACAAAGACGAAAATCAGAGATCAATAAACTTTAAGAAAGTAAGGTAGTAGATGCATCAGTTTTTGAGATATATTACATAATGAAGAAAAACGTTTATGTAAACTTAACTGTACTGCTGTGAATCATATTTGTGACAGACATATATAGTCAGAGAAACCTTCACTTTTAGGTATTATTATTTTTTAATTTTTTGACTTAGAGAACCCTGAATTATATATAACTGATTTTGTTTGGCAAATCTGTTTAAAACTTCTATTCACAGAGAATCTTGCATTAAAACTTCTATGCACAGAGAATCTCGCATTATTATATAGGCCTGTTTTTCCCCTGTAAACACATTCACTATACCGCGTCTGTGAAATAAAGAGGGGAACAATAAACAAACTTAGAAATTATACTAAACATCATGAAACATTACATCGGTTGTCTGAGCTGTTGCTCTCATAATAGAGCCTACAAAATTATTCAGTGACTAAACTTCTTACAAACTCGCTGAAGTCTTCAGAATGAATACAAAATACAGACTCAAATAATATATAGAAAATTGACCACAAATGGACAAGGAGAAGATCACATAAAATAATATATTTATTGCTACACACAAAACGCAAGAGACCTGCTGATGGAACAGTGGACAGGTTGGAGAAATTAAAATGAAATCCAATCGCATACATAGAAAATTCTGCCTTCAATGTTGATCATAAATATCGAATGAGAGTGTTGATGGGGAGTATGTGGAGGAGATATGATATTGTTCAGCTGGAGATTTAATTCAATAAAAGGAATGTATGCATCAAATGGTATGTTATGTTTTTGTTATTTTCTTTAACTATAGGCTGTGTTTTCACCCATTAACTATCAGACCAGAGTATCCAACTTACCGCGATAAACGTTTTCTGCATCAGAAGATCTCTCGGCGTGTAGCACTGAAAAAATAAAGGCTTCATTTCATTTGTATTTATGAAATGTTTGAATGATGTCGGCAATAAGTCATACTTGATGAAAGATGCATTGATCTTTTGTTAATATGGCACTGTAGACTGTAGAGTACTGAGGTTACAAATGAAAGGTCCTATATTTGAGTTTTAGCTGTTCCAAAAATTATATCAATATGTTCTGATCAAAATAGTTCAGCGATAGAGCACTCAATCTTAAATGAAAGATCTATTTATGATCCTCCGTTAGATCTTAATTGATCTATAATAAACTCTTATTTATCATCAAATAAAAGTTCCCCCATTCGAACCCTAATTGATCTATGAGAATTCTTCCCTAGACTGATTGAAATTCTGATTGCCTTCGTATCCTCCAGTCCAAAAGAATGGTGTGAAAGAAAAAGGGAAAAATCTTAGTCAACCATCAGATATAGGAAGAGCATTAAACGCGACCTCCACAAAGTGTTTCAAAAGAAAAGGATAAAATCTTAATCAACCATCAGATGTAAGAACAGCATTATGTGGGCTCTGTTCGAAATAGAATCTCTACTTGGAAGGTATATTGAAACGCATACCTTTTGCTGCGCTTTGTGGAACGGTGAGCTCTGAATCGAATGATACTGTCAACCATGTCGTTGTAGACACACTCTGTTGTTTCCTTCCCCGCTTTGAGGTTTTAACACACTGTTTGATAGATTTGGCCATCTATTTTGCAAACTTAACCTAGTTTCCATGCGGAACATCCCCTTTTGTCCACACATACAGTGTTGCGAGTCATATCACGTTCATCAAAGCCAGGCACGTCAAGCAGCCAGTTTCCCGATCCTCTTTGACAAACAAGTATCATTGTTAGTCATACTCTGCCGTCTCTCTAATTTTCTGTAATTCTGATTTTAGTTGCAAGACTTCTATCCATGTAGTCTTGTAGAAACTACCATTTACTTATCTTTCTTCTTTATGAGAGATCACAAGGCGGTCTTCTTCTTTTAAAGAAATAATGAGTGCATTACAAAAGCCTTGATAAATAGAGGTTTTAAAGAAGTTTCATGAAACTTATCTTACAACAATCACAAACTCATGCAAATTCTATTTTGAGACATCTAATTTTAACCTAGGCATAAACTGTTGTTCTTTCTATGCAAATTTTCATGCAAACTGTTTAAATTAATTTCCAATTATCTCCCCTTAATTTCAAGCACTAATACATGCAACAAAAAGCAATTGTTTCTGCTAGCTCTCCTACCAAAATGCTCTATGCGGTAAGTTCCATTTGGATACGACATTCTTGGCTTCCAGACTCTTCTGTAAAACTTGGATATGACTTCATGCAAGTTAACTTGTTTTGATATGCAATCTACTCTTACTGCAAATTTGGTAAGGATAACCTTGTCCTCAAAGACAGCAATCTTCCGGTCTCATCGATCAGATCTCCTCTTTGTTTGGACAATTTTTGTCATCAATCATAAAGTTATAAAACTCCCTGATTTTTCTTATTAGACAATTAATTCCTTTGAAGATCAGCCTCACGTTTTCTAAAGGTGGCTTTATCCTTTCAACTTAGATGACTTTGATCCTCGATAAAGCCACTTTTAAGTTGCAGGCCTATTTCAAGGGCATGGGTAACACAAATCTATACTTCTCTTAATTCAAGCTAAAAGAAATTAAATAGTCGTACAATTATAAGGATAAAAATTTACAAATTCAACTAAATTGAATTCCTATAGACCAATTTAAAAACTGCAAGACAATATCCTTTTAACAAAACAAGTTGCCAAACAGCAAATTTTGAAAAATGAAATAAAAGAAAATAGAAATAGTTATGCAATCCGTATATCAGAGATGACATAACCTTCAAACAATGAACCTCTTTTGTAGTCCCACTGGGCATGCCAGAATTGTTATACACTAAGTTTGCACCCTTGTTTCAAGCTCTCATAGTCTTGATAACCTAGTATAACATGAGAATCATCTCCAGGTGTGGGACCTATGCTAACTGAGATGAGACCTCCAGGTTCTAGGCTGGTTCCTCTTAGATAATCACCTTAATTTGCTTCTTTGACAGGAAAAGTAAATTTTTTGAGGGAAAGGGATAGAAGGAATGCATGAAAGGGAAAAGACTTGAAAGCAAACTACCTACTAGGTGATGCACCGAAATAATGGTATGAATTGCAGTATAAAAGATGGATTCAATGAATGAACTTAGGTCTAGGAGATCACAACTCACTGAATAGGTTTGCATAAGTATTTCATAGAAGAGTCTGCAAATTAAAGAGGGTATTCAGGGAAAGAAAGATTCTTTCACAAACAATAACACTCTTTGGAGTTAGACAACAATCTATAACCTGCAATAACCATTCACCTCTGCAACTAGGTATAGGAATGAGATGAAATTGTTAAGGGGTTATATTATACCCACAAAAGCATTCACATCAAATCATCCACAATAATACACAGAATTGCAGGAAGAAAGAGGGATCAAGAACCCTAAGATAACACTGAGAACATACAAAATACTGAATTCATTAAGGGATAACTCACACAAGAAGGCATAGGGACATGAGAAATGTCACAAAATAGCTTCAATATCTGAATTATTGATGGGAGGTTACAGAATGTAGAAAAACCAGAGGATAGAAAAATGTCACAGATAGCCTTCTAAAAAAAGATATTTTTTTCTCTTTACAAAATGTGAACTCTGAGCTCTAAAAGCTCCAAAAAACAATATATACATCCCCATTTGGCACACAAGCTGGAGAAAAACCTAATTAGGGTTACATTGATTTTACATATAATAATCAAACCCTAGCTGTATTGATGACCCATCATCAAATTCTGAGAATGTCGGCAATCAAATCAAATCCTTCTTTGCGTGTTGATCCTACTATACTGAACTCACTTGCAGATATAACAACCTTGACTCATCTACCCACCTACAACTCCATTAAGCCATGAAGGCTCCAAATCTGATCACACTTTCTTGGGAACAGTACCGTTTAAAAGTTGGTGCCAACTCTTTCTAGCATCTCTTGGCATGAAAATGCGGCACAGTACCCTGCAATGCCGGCCAACAGTCATCTCCATCGCCCTCTCAATCATAACCGTCCTGAGAATTTAATTCCTGAGCTAACCGACATTGTGCATGGCTGAAAAGAGTGAAACCTTAGCAAAACCTTCGTAGGAAATTTGAATTTAAATGCTAACAGCTAGCAAGTCTGAAATTAAAACGCAACCACCGATCTCATATATTTCCCAGTAGACGAACGGCCATGATACGTTGTGAAAACAACTTAAAATCCCCCTTTGTCAAGTCAAAACCATCGTGGAAGTCAACAGCCAATCAAAAGTGAGCAAATCAGCATCTTTGACAACCACGGACCCACTGCAACTGAGATTCCAATCTAATGGCGGGTGCATGATCTCATAGGGTCATAAGATTCTATGAGATCATACGACCACCGTATATCTTAGCCTTTCTGACACATCTGCAAACCCTCTGACACGGTCCCACTGACAGATCAAAGTTGTCATCTGGCCAACCAATAATGAACGAGCACATTAGAAACTGCGGACCCACCTGACAGAGCTTGGAGATAAAGTAAGATCAAGGGCCGTCGCATGATCGCATGCTCTGACACAAAGCCTTGCGGACATACGCTAGCCGTCAATCCTTTATAGATGTCAGAGCCACTGACTACCGAAAGGGCCCGGTCCTACTAACAAGAGATGATTCATTAGCATGTGGACCAATCAGAATACGCCACTTGTGCACACCTGGCAGTGGACTTGCTTGTTTGAAGAGTTACGTCACAAGGATAATCGATGGTCGGCGCATAATCTCATGGCTCTGACAGAACGCATGAGATCATACACTAGCCGTTGGATCGAAAAGGTGTCAGAGGGCCAGGCCCAAGAGACATAAAGGCTGGAAACATTAGAAAAGATTAAGCGTTGGGACTTAGGAAAAATTAAAGCATGTGGACCTTTTGAGAGTTAGGGAATTATTAAAGCACGTGGACCTTTTGAGACTTTAGTGGGCAAAAAGGTAATGAAAGAATATAACAGGCCAAAGAGATTTTTAGGGTTTTCTACCTGCAACGGCTAGTTTTATGAATTTTTTACCTGTAGACCAGGGGATAAAACAAATTGCAGAGGCTAGAGAACAGGGCAGAAAACCATGAAATTTTCTGAGGTGCTTGGTAGGGTAAAAACAGAGACCTGGGGATAGATTTTAGCCAAATTTGTATAGAACAGGAAAATTAGGGTAACAACTTTTTTTGAGCTTCACATTGATTTCTTCTTTTGTCTGGAGCTATAAGCTCCTCACTGGGCACTTTTTCATTGCGCAATTCTTCATGTCTACAATTAAAAACTGTACAAAACATTATTTTGGTCTTTTCTGAATTTAACAAACCTTATTCTAATAATGAATCACCAGTATGATTTGAAACATTGATACAAAAATATTACACAATCAAATCCAGAAACAACTGTACTCTCCTATTACTGAATGCATAATCACCTCACTATTGAAAGGACATTTCTCTTTGTCTCAGTTTGTCCTCCGAGCATAATCACCTCACTGTTGAAAGGACATTTCTCTTTGTCTCAGTTTGTCCTCCGATAAATTCCGCAGTCAATTTAAAAATTCAAATTTACCTATCGAGTTTAATTTCTGTTAGTGCAATGTAAGGGGAGAAGGAACGAAAATCCCAGGGAAATTTCCAATAGGAATCTTTGGCAAGGTAGGTGGCTGAAGGAAAGCTCAGAGCAATTAATATTTTCAACAGGCATGGGTGGATTCTAATAATGACATTATTTTAATATGTCAGTAATATTATATTGGACCAAGAAAATGGTATATAAAGTGAAGTGTAAGAATTGTGATAAGAAACTACAATCAAAACATACACTTTCCATGCATGACGCTTCACTGATGTAGCGAAGCTTCCTTTATGAATCGCTACTAAATCTTTATACAATGAAATGTAGGCATACAAAGCTTAAGCTTATTCGGAATAGCTAATTTGCATACGAGATTGCAAATGAGATCGCCAACTCTTGCCACCAAAATAGGCAAAAATGTCTTCCTTAGGAGAAGAGCGTGGATGTGAAAGTTGGAAGTTTGATAGAAAGCAAGAGAGTTGACAGTTGCAACTCTTAATGACAACTTACTTAGACTTTTGCACATACCGTGCATCATTCTAAAACTTATATTCTTATTTTCTCAATTCCATAGACCTGATTACATGAGCTGCCTCCCACTTAAAAATCAAAAGAAGAGGTCTAACATTAGGACCATTTCACCATGCTACAAATAGACTTTTATAAGAAACAATTTTCCCTCCCTAGCTAAGATGTGAACTGGAAAACAGATCCATGCTAAAAAAGGGTTTCTGATCTGCCTTGATGGGAATTCATTGAAGCTCTACGTCAAACGGGCAGGACTGAAGGTTGCCACTATCCACTTAAACATTTTTCTGGAATAGGTATGGCATAAGACTTTTGACTTTTCTTGAATACTGTTATTGCAAAAGATTTTTAAGTGGGCATCTGCCCAAACGCCACAACTGGTAGATCTGTGCGAGAGAGCCTTACACATTTATGTATAGATCACATAATTGCTCATAAAACCCCTTTCATTACAAAGACGAAAATCAGAGATCAATAAGCTTTAAGAAAGTAAGGTAGTAGATGCATCAGTTTTTGAGATATATTACATAATGAAGAAAAACGTTTATGTAAACTTAACTGTACTGCTGTGAATCATATTTGTGACAGACATATATAGTCAGAGAAACCTTCACTTTTAGGTATTATTATTTTTTAATTTTTTGACTTAGAGAACCCTGAATTATATATAACTGATTTTGTTTGGCAAATCTGTTTAAAACTTCTATTCACAGAGAATCTTGCATTAAAACTTCTATGCACAGAGAATCTCGCATTATTATATAGGCTTGTTTTTCCCCTGTAAACATTCAGTATACCGCGTCTGTGAAAGAAAGAGGGGAACAATAAACAAACTTAGAAATTATACTAAACATCATGAAACATTACATCGGTTGTCTGAGCTGTTGCTCTCATAATAGAGCCTACAAAATTATTCAGTGACTAAACTTCTTACAAACTCGCTAAAGTCTTGAGAATGAATACAAAATACAGAAAAAAATAATATATAGAAAATTGACCACAAATGGACAAGGAGAAGATCACATAAACTAATATATTTCTACACACAAAACGCAAGAGACCTGCTGATGGAACAGTGGACAGGTTGGAGAAATTAAAATGAAATCCAATCGAATACATAGAAAATTCTGCCTTCAATGTTGATCATAAATATCGAATGAGACTGTTGATGGAGAGTATGTGGAGGATATATGATATTGTTCAGCTGGAGATTCAATTCAATAAAAGGAATGTATGCATCAAATTATATGTTATGTGTTTGTTATTTTCTGTAACTATAGGCTGTGTTTTCACCCATTAACTATCAGACCAGAGTATCCAACTTACAGCGATAAACGTTTTCTGCATCAGAAGATCTCTCGGCGTGTAGCACTGAAAAAATAAAGGTTTCATTTCATTTGTATTTATGAAATGTTTGAATGATGTCGGCAATAAGTCATACTTGACGAAAGATGCATTGATCTTTTGTTAATATGGCACTGTAGACTGTAGAGTACTGAAGTTACAAATGAGAGGTCCTATATTTGAGTTTTAGCTGTTTCAAAAATTATATCAATATGTTCTGATCAAAATAGTTCAGCGATAGAGCACTCAATCTTAAATTAAAGATCTATTTATGATTCTCCGTTAGATCTTAATTGATCTATAATAAACTCTTATTTATCATCAAATAAAAGTTCCCCCATTCGAACCCTAATTGATCTATGAGAATTCTTCTCTAGCCTGATTGAAATTCTGATTGCCTTCGTATCCTCCAGTCCAAAAAAATGGTGTGAAAGAAATAGGAAAAAATCTTAGTCAACCATCAGATATAGGAAGAGCATTAAACGCGACCTCCACAAAGTGTTTCAAAAGAAAAGGATAAAATCTTAATCAACCATCAGATGTAAGAACAGCATGATGTGGGCTCTGCTCGAAATAGAAACTCTACTTGGAAGGTATATTGAAACGCATACCTTTTGCTGCGCTTTGTGGACCGGTGAGCTCTGAATCGAATGATACTGTCAACCATGTCGTTGTAGACACGCTCTGTTGTTTCCTTCCCCGCTTTGTGGACCGGTGAGCTCTGAATCGAATGATACTGTCAACCATGTCGTTGTAGACACGCTCTGTTGTTTCCTTCCCCGCTTTGAGGTTTTAACACACTGTTTGATAGATTTGGCCATCTATTTTGCAAAATTAACCTAGTTTCCATGCGGAACATCCCCGTTTGTCCACACATACAGTGTTGCGAGTCATATCACGTTCATCAAAGCCAGGCACGTCAAGCAGCCAGTTTCCCGATCCTCTTTGACAAACAAGTATCATTGTTAGTCATACTCTACCGTCTCTCTAATTTTCTATAATTCTGATTTTAGTTGCAAGACTTCTATCCATGTAGTCTTGTAGAAACTACCATTTACTTATCTTTCTCCTTTATGAGAGATCACAAGGCCATCTTCTTCTTTTAAAGAAATAATGAGTGCATTACAAAAGCCTTGATAAATAGAGGTTTTAAAGAAGTTTCATGAAACTTATCTTAGAACAATCACAAACTCATGCAAATACTATTTTGAGACATCTAATTTTAACCTAGGCATAAACTGTTGTTCTTTCTATGCAAATTTTCATGCAAACTGTTTAAATTAATTTCCAATTATCTCCCCTTAATTTCAAGCACTAATACATGCAACAAAAAGCAATTGTTTCTGCTAGCTCTCCTACCAAAATGCTCTATGCGGTAATTTCCATTTGGATACGACATTCTTGGCTTCCAGCTCCTTCGACTCTTTTGTAAACTTGGATATGACTTCATGCAAGTTAACTTGTTTTGATATGCAATCTACTCTTACTGCAAATTTGGTAAGGATAACCTTGTCCTCAAAGACAGCAATCTTCCGGTCTCATCGATCAGATCTCCTCTTTGTTTGGACAATTTTTGTCATCAATCATAAAGTTATAAAACCCCCTGATTTTTGTTATTAGACTATTAATTCCTTTGAAGATCAGCCTCACGTTTTCTAAAGGTGACTTTATCCTTTCAACTTAGATGACTTTGATCCTCGATAAAGCCACTTTTAAGTTGCAGGCCTATTTCAAGGGCACGGAAAACACAAATCTATACTTCTCTTAATTCAAGCTAAAAGAAATTAAATACTCGTACAATTATAAGGATAAAAATTTACAAATTCAACTAAATTGAATTCCTATAGACCAATTTAAAAACTGCAAGACAATATCCTTTTAACAAAACAAGTTGCCAAACAGCAAATTTTGAAAACTGAAATAAAAGAAAACCGAAATAGTTTCATCTTTCACACAGATCTCAAGACAAAATAGTATGTTCAGGTGAAAACAACCATTTCACCAAATGTCCCGCAGCAAGTGGGGATTGCTTAGATCATACAAACATACATGTAATATAAGTGAACAGTAGGTACGACAATCAGTGAAAACAACCATTTCACCAAATTTCCTGCAGCAAATGGGGATTACTTGGAGCATAAAAACATACATGTAATATAAGAGAACGATAGGTATAACGATTACTGCAAAGCGTTGCCGATAACTTCTGCAAGCACACCACAGCCAACAGCTCCTGCAACTCTTACAACAAGATTAGCCGCGGCTGCTGGGATATCAATCCGATTTCCTTGCTGTGGACTAGATGGGTCTTGAAAGCGAGGCTCCAGAAGGCCGTGCATGTCAAGTTTTGCACAGGCCAAATCTAGGGTAAAACTGCAGTGCTGACAGTCATATCGCCAACCCCGACATAGCCTATGGCAGAAGCTGCAATTGTAGTCTCCATCCTTGTCCTTCACAAATCTTAGAGAATGATTCGCATGCTGGGTAAAGGTGAAAACCGGGGGAAGCGTAATACAAAGGGGATGGAACCTCAGACTAGGTTTTAACAGAGTCAATGATCTCCGTCTACCAGGAACCTTGAAAAGGAAACCTCTGATAGTATTCTGGCAGGCGCTGCAGTTGTGACGGGGGATTTTAGACCGGGAGCGGAAATCTAAGTCCTCAGAAACGTGAATGGAATTCTGGAACACACCCGGCAGTTGGGCACACTCTGGATGCAGCCTGAAATCATCACAGAATGGATCTGTGCACACAAACCCTCCATTTCGTCCCTCTTCCTTGCAGCCGCTGCACTCGTAACGTTGCCCCGGACGAAACCAATGAAGCGTATGCCTGTGCCGTGACAGAGCAGCTGCATCGAGCTGTATGGCCATAGTATTTGAGACGACCGAACTTGATGTAGATGGCGTTCTCCCTGCTGTTTTCCAAGAGAAAAATGAACGAACTTGCCCACTGTTTACCTATTATCGACTTAGAAGTTTGTACAGCGGAAAACAACGTATATATAAATATAAAATTCTATGAAGTCATACCTACCAGCCCACGATATCTATTATAGAAATCGCATGACTTTGATATGGAAAAAATATATTTAAGAAATTCAGATATTGAAGCCCACGTTATCGACTACAAAAATCATATGATTGTAAAATAAAACAGTTGATTGACCTTAACATAAATAATCATATGGATAAGTACAAAAGATGAAAACAAGTAGACTGTCAATATAGAGTTTATTCGATTTCCTTTTCTCTTTGGATCTTGGATCTTTGTTGTGTTCATTTATTAACCTTTCAATTTTAATTATTCATTTATCATCAAATAGATTACTTCAGGACCTCACGTTTTAGAACTTTCCTTTTCAACATATCAACGTTTATAGATTAATATTTCATAATTAATTAATATTATTTTTGATTTATAATGATTGATTATGATAAATTAATATTTGGTTAAAATTATTTTGATTAATTAAATTATAAAAAAGAAATTATGTGTAGAAAGCTTTTGAGTTTAGCTATGTCATTTTTTTAATAAAAAATTTCAGATCAAAATCATTGATGATTTCTAAAAGGTTGATAGAAAAAAGAAAATATAGCTAAATGTAGAAGTTCTAAATACATAGTTATAGATTGTGAAAATCTAATGTCTCAAAATAAAATTAATTAAAGTAATTAAAATAAATAGAGATGTAATTAGAGACAGGCTCGAGAAGTACAACTAAAAGATCCAACTCAGTCTGAATAATAAGTCCAACCTAAACAATATTAGATCTAATCATATTTAATATCAGACCATTCACTTAAGAATTAGATTGAAAAAGATTTGAAAAGACTTTTCAAGATTCCAAAATATATATCTAAAAATAATATATATATAATTGAAAATCTGTCTTTTATATATAAGAATCCTGTTTTATCAGTGGAGGTGTCACCCATATGCATATGAATCCTACTTGGAAGTAAAATATGATAGCATAGACGTTACATAAAATGGTCCTCGAATTGATGACAGTTGTCGGTGGGGCTACTCTAGAAAACAAGAATACTATTGTGGAGCTCAAACTACACTTGAACTCCACTAGTGTAATGTAGCTTCGTCTCCATGATTGTCGGACAGAAGTATCGGGACCTCTCACCGCACTTACTAAATTATTTTATTATATTAGTAAAAGTTAATTTTGGTTTTCTCTATCGACCACTCAATCAAGTTACCCACTGTTGGGTGACTCATGGAATGACATGGAGGGAAATTGTCTATCAGCCAATTAAAAAATAAGAAATCACTACTCTATATTTTAAAGTGCTATTTAGTTGGCTACATAGGAAAAGTTGTCATTGGTTAACAATTTGATTCATTATATGTTGTGTAGGATCATTGTA
Organism: Chamaecyparis obtusa; assembly: GCA_027943335.1. Taxonomy (NCBI): domain Eukaryota; kingdom Viridiplantae; phylum Streptophyta; class Pinopsida; order Cupressales; family Cupressaceae; genus Chamaecyparis; species Chamaecyparis obtusa. Next base: position 7,167 of record BSBK01004545.1, on the reverse strand, counting down.
TTGGTGTCATTGCATAGAATTTGATGTTAAAAATATCATAATTGTAACTTATATCAATACAAGTAATCAACTAATAGATCTAATTGCTATTATTTTTTGTTTTTCTTAAATTAAGTGAGTTTTTGATAGAGTCTAAACCTTGTTACAAAAGAAAAAACTAAGTTGCTAAAGAAGTATCTAAAGTTAGGATTAAGAAGAATTAGAAACAATCTAATCCAATTTTACATCTTTCTTCGTTCTTTGTACTATTGTCCAACTGGATTTATTTTCAACAATCAAAGATCCAAGTGAAGTAGGCATTGAAACCTCTTTAATAACAATCTCAAATTAGGAAAAAATAGAGGAATTTTTACCAACACAAATATAGTGAAAAAGAAAATTATCATTAAGAATATCAACATTATGAGAAGAAATAGGAAAAAAATATTGAACCCAAAGTGAACCTTAAACTAACCATTTTTTTAATCTAAAATAGAGTTACTAAATGGCAAATAATAGATAGAGAAACAAAAAAATGCTCATTTATCTCAAGATTATTATTTTATTGTAAAAATAAAAAATAGTCTAACAAACAAGAACTAAAGAAATAATAGAGGAACTTCAATCATCGGCATTAAAAGAAGTGTCAAGGTGATATTCAAAGTGAGTCAACATGGGATAAGAGAGCTTAGAAGACTTTGAATTGCATGGATCATTTAGGAATAACATAAGATTTTTGGTAAAAAAAAGTTTCCCATCTTAAAGAAGAGGACCTATAAGGGCCACAAACACAATTAGAGTCCAAATGTCCCATAAAAAAAGAAGCAAATGTATGAAAAAAGAATGGCCTCATAATCAATCAACTAGATCTAAGGATGATCATTCACCTGTGAAACAATATTTCTTGGAAGATTTTTAAATAGATCAATCTCTACCAAAATATGACAAACTTAGGTAAGTAAATACTAGAGGAACAACATTATCCACTTGCAGGATATGCCTCAAGGCATTCTTGATTTTCTCATAGGTAGATTTACACCAAAAATTTGTTGGGAATAAGACATTCTCACCCAAATAGGGGACACATGAACCACTTCCTTAAGAAGGTTAAAGGAAGGCAACCAAGGATGGAAAAGGAGACGGTGTGAACCCCATACATAGTCACCACCCTTAAGAACAACACCTTTATCAATAAAAGAAGCAAAACTAATTGTAAAGAAACCTCTGGCACAAAGGTAAATTTATATTTTACCATCCACAAAAGGGAGCTAATGTGTAGAGATCCAACTATTCAAATCTAGCAAAGATGGAAAGAGACGACAAAATCCACAAACTAAGGCAAGTTTAGACATGCATATCTCAAAATTCTGCCACTTATTGTCCCAAAACCACTTTGGTGGAGGTAGAAAACAAATACATATAGGCTTATGAGAGAATTACCTAGCTTGAAAAGAGGTCAACGATAATTTCCTTAGGAATTGCTATGTCTTCATAGCTTAGAACTTGACAGGAGCTAGGGGAGATGGAGCCAACAATATTAAAAAAGTTGATAACACCTTTTGAAACAAAGACACATAATCCCCAACAAGAGAATCCACACTACCACCTAGAATAATGGAGAAACATTGTGGGTAAGTGCACAAAGTTAGGTGCCAATTCCGTAGAAGTCCACTGGGAAAAAAAAAAATTCTTACAAAAACGAGCATCTATTTCTTAAAATACAGGTGCTCATTTAGCTTTGGGTAACCGAACCATAAAAAAGGGTGCTCATTTAGCATCGAGAAACTGAAGAAAAACAAGCGTCCATTTTTTTACAAAATGGGTGCCTGTTTCTTAAAAATTGGGAGCCCATTTTGTAGATGTATTTTTTTTTACCAAATTTATGTGTCATTTTCATTGGTTAGAAAATAGGCTAGCGATTTTTGGAGAGATGGTTTCCTAATTTTAGATTCACTACTGACCCCCTCAGCCTTTTTTCATCATTCCAAATATGTACCTTTATTTTTTAATATTTTCTTTCATTTTTAAATTTTTCTTAAAGTATAGTTTATTGTTATTTTGAAATTGTCAAATAGTAATTGTTGTTCCAAATATGTTTTTTTATATTAAAAATATAAATTTAATTTAATTTTTAAAATAATTATTTTTTAGTTTTAATTTACTTTGTGCAATATTATAGAAAACATGAAAAACTAAAATAGTTAAAACTTAAAACCCTAGGTAGAAAACAAAAACAAAAATGTAAACCCTAGGTAGAAAATGAAAACAAAAAAGTAAACCCTAACTAGAAAACAAAATAAAAAACCTAAACCCTACGTAGAAAATAAAAATAAAAATGTAAACCCTACGTAGAAAATAAAAACATAAATCCTAGGTTAAATTTTTTTTAAAAATGTGAACCCTAGGTAGAAAACAAAAACAAAAAAAGTAAACTCTAGGTAGAAAACAAAAACAAAAAGGTAAACCCTACATAGAAAATAAAAATAAAAATGTAAACCCTATGTAGAAAATAAAAATATAAACCCTAGGTAAAAAAAAAATAAAAAATGTAAACCCTAGGTAGAAAACAAAAACTCTCTCTCTCTCTCTGACCTCTTACTAGGACATATATATTATGACATTATAACCCTTAATAGGACCTATTATTCAACATAATGTCCCTTAATAGGACCTACTTAGATGTTTAAATGAACTATATACATGTATGTCTAGTTAGATGTATTTAATTTATGTTCTATAGGTTTCCAATGTTATGTTTAAACACACACACTCTCTCTCTCTCTAATAATATAAGATTACAATATAATAACAAGTGCCACATAGTGGCCAAGTACTTGCCTTTAATTTTGTAATTAATTATAATTATAATTATAATTTATCACTAAATTTTTTTTTGAAAATAAAATAATAATCATAATTTATTTTTATATGTTGAATACTTAATAATGAAATATATATGATGTACAATATTAAGATTTTATAATAGTTATATTTATATAATATTATTAAATAAGTGTAATATGTAATTTATTAAATAATTTGTAATAAAATTAGAATTTTAGTGTCATTTAATTTTAAAATTTTATTATATACTTGTTAGAGGAATTTTATTTTATTTTATTTTTCAATTAATAAAAAAATCATATTTTTTTTCAAAATTTTATTTCAATATTCATAATTGTAGAAATGAAAAATATAATTATTAAATATAAATTTATAAAATTTTATAATCTATAATAAAAAAATATATAAAATAATTTATGTTAAAATAAATATTTATTATTCAAAATTATATTTTAATATTATTGGTTTGGTGGAGCCAGATAGGGTAGGTTTAACATTTCACCTGTGACCTTTGTTATGATTAAAACCAAATTGTCAATGATGTAATAAATCTTTTTAGTGATCCACATAAGCTAACATTTGTTTTTCGGGATAAAATTATGGACATGCATTTAGTGCTCTTTCACATTAACAACCCTAAGTTGAATTTACAACCTTTTTAGTGAATGCTTTTAGGTAAATATGAAAAATGAAATGAACATTATAATTAAATAGCTTTAAAAATTAATTAGCGCAAATGAAAAATCAAACATGTAACAAAATATTCAATTGATTTTGAACTTCAACGATTATAATAGAGTTTTATTAAAAAATTAAGAATTTTATATTGGTGAGGACAAAATAGGTTAAAGAGGTCATAATTAGGATATCTCCTTTTATTACATTATCATCCTTCATTTAATAACTATTGCACTACACATTAATTTTCAATTATATAATTATTAAAATAATTTTATATTATTAATTTTAGATTTATTTTCTATATATATATATATATATATATATATTCTTTTATCAAAATTATTAAATATATATGATTCTAAACAATATTATATAAATATTAATTAATATTTTTAAACTAAAAATAATCATATTTAATTATAACATATACTATTAACAAGTGATAAGAAAAAAATAAAAAAATAATTTTTTTTAATTTATATGATATTGATCCATTTAATAGTCAAGATGGAATGTCAAATTTTAAAATAAAATGTAGTCCTAAATGTTCTATTTTATTAAATTGTTTCATCTTTTATGTACTCTTATGATCTAATAATAAACAATTAATAAGTGATATAAAAATATATTAGCTTATATAATATTTATAGACAAGATGTTGTATTTCTTATTCTTTATTTTTAATAAGTTATAGTCTATAAATGTTGAAATGAAGTGTTCATTAAATTGTATCTCATTTTATATATCTTTATGATTATTCTACAACAAAGCTATATTATATAAATTTTTAAAAAGTAAAAAGTAAAATATTTATTTACTATGTTTAATTTAAATTATAATATTTTGTAAGGGAAAATATTCAAATATATCACACATTTGTTTACCTAAATATTTATTAATGCATAATTAACACATAATAAATTTTTAAATATTTTAAAAATATATATAAATGAGAATAAATATATATTATATTATATCATATATTTACAATATTTTTATTTACGTTAGAAAAAGTGAGTTATATACTAAAATAAACTCATGTAATATAATTTAAAATTTTTAAAACTCAAAAACTGATACAATAGTACTTAGGCTATTGGCAAGTACTAATAATATTAAATTGTCTATATATATTCATATTGTTACATAATAATATTAATAATTAATCTTTAAAAATAAAAGATTTAAATTATATTCAATAATTAAATCTTAAATAAATCATAACTCTTATCTAATTATAGTTGTAATTGTCAACATCACATCAATTGTAATCTTTATGAAACAATGTGAATCCTAGCTTATCCTTAATGCTAAGGGTATCTATAATTGATCTCTAAATAAAATTATTTTAATAATATTTACATTATTGTATTATACTAATGTATATTTATGAAATAATTTTGTATATAAAATGAACAACTCATTTTTTAATTATAAAAGTTGGAGCTTTATTATTTCAATGATTTGAAAGTTTTGTCTTAGTTAAGATTACCTTCTTGTAATTGAACGTATACATGATTTGAAGTCATCACTTGTCTATTGATTCCTTTCTTACAAAAATAATAGTGTATTCTTAATGGTCTATTGACCTCATATACTACTCAAATTTATGAATAAATAAACCAATTCTTTTCCTAAATGACCTTCTAAACCTCTTAGCATACCCATTGCATATAAAGTGCCTAGTTCTTATATTAAGTTTATATTAGAACTAGTAATTGCTCTAACATGAAGTCATAAACTTAAATTTCTTTAAACATGTGATTTTTAAAAATAATATCAAATAATATATATATTTTTCTTTGTTACCAATTTTATGTAAGTAAAAGTTTGTAAAAATAATTCAATAATGAAATTTTAGCATTTTTAAAAATTCTTATCTCTTTCTTATTTTTTGATTTGTTTTAGTTATCATTTTATTTAAAACTTTATTATAGTTTATTTTTTATTTTTATTTCTTTTTATTTATTATTATTAAAAAATTTACATTTCAAAATTAAAAAATATGATAATTTTGAAATGCTTGTTATAAGAATAAAGATAAATGTGAAAAAAGAGAAAAATAAAATTTAATACATTTCTATGAAAAATTATAAATGGAATTAAACATAAAATACTTATTATTTAAAATAACATAGCTAATATTAGATTTAATCTAATTATTTTTTAATTTTAAAATATGTTGGATTGTTTTCTTATTTGTTAACAAATTTATTTTTTTAATTCATACAATATGATTATAATATTTAATTTATATTTTATTATTATTTTTTAAATGTATTTTATGTTTTATTTTTTATTTGTTTATGTTTTTATTATTAAAATTGTTTGTAAGAAAATTCCAATGAGCTTCAACAACATCGTTGAAATAGAGGCTTTCAGTTTGAGGGTCTCTATGACCCCTTTAAAAAACATTAAAAAGCTTGTTATTAAAGGGGATTCAATGATCATATACCAAGCAATCATAAATAAAAGTACAAATTGTTGGGAACCTTAGATATCATTGGGAGAAGGTATTGCTACAACTACTCTATCTCATTATTACATTAAACATTGCTATTGTGAAATTAATGTGATTGTTGACTTTCTAGCAAACAATGCTATTGATGATTATGTGTTAGAAATTTGTACAGCGGAAAACAAGAATATATAAATATAAAATTCTATAAAGTCAGACCTACCAGCCCACGATATCTATTATAGAAATCGCATGACTTTGATATGGAAAAAATATATATAAGAAATTCAGATCTTGAAGCCCACGTTAACTACAAAAATCATATGATTGTAAAATAAAACAGTTGATGGACCTTAACATAAATAATCATATGGATAAGTACAAAAGATGAAAACGAGTATATTGTCAATATAGAGTTTATTCGATTTCCTTTTCTCTTTAGATCTTGGATCTTTGTTTTGTTCATTTATTAACCTTTCAATTTTAATTATTCATTTTTCATCAAATTGATTACTTCAGGAACTCACGTTTTAGAAAAAAAAATTTCAATATTTCAATGTTTTATAGATTAATATTTGATAACTAATTAATATTATTTTTGAATTATAATGATTGATTATGATAAATTAATATTTGGTTAAAATTATTTGATTAATTAAATTATTAAAAATGAAATTATTTGTAAAGAGCTTTTGGGTTTAGCTGTGTAGATTTTTTTGTATAAATATTTCAGATTAAAATCATTGATAATTTCTAAAACGTTGATACAAAAAAGTTCACATAGTTAAATTTAGAAGTTGTAAACACATAATTATGGATTGTAGAAATCTAATGTCTCAAAATAAAATTAATTCAGATAATTAAATTAATAGAAAGATGTAATTAGGGACAGGCTGGAGAAGTACAACTAAAAGATCCCAACACAGTCTAAATAATGAGTCCAACCTAAACAATATTAGATCTAATCCTATTTAATCTCACACCATTCAGATATGTATGAGATTGAAAGATATTTGAAAAGACTTTTCAAGATTCCAATATATATATATATATATATATATATATATATATATATATATATATATATATATATATATATATATATATATGTATATATATGTATATATATGTATATATATGTATATATATGTATATATACATATATATATGTATATATACATATATATATGTATATATACATATAT